>OY728119.1:610754197-612098303 GCA_963277665.1 Viscum album
AACACATCATATAAACCAAACATGAAAATAACCCCATTAATAATGTTTCCCTTATTCATGGAAAATATGTTTAGAAAGATTTTATGAACCTCCATAAATATTTAGTAGGGAAAGATCCAACATCTAAATAAGATCAAAATTTAGTGGGTATTATTGGTATTGTTGTTTATATAAGAAAATTTAATGTGATTGTTTCACAATATTTACTTTAGTGGGATTAATAATGAACAATTTTGGAGTAATATTAGAAGAAAATAGGGTAATTTTCAAATGTTAAAGGATGAAATAAAATGGAAAAATCATTATATGATCGAAAGCTTCCATGGGAAAATATTTTGGATTTTCTAAAGGATTTTTTTGGAAGATACAAAATATTAGGTAACTACTCTATATAATGATTAAAAAATATTCTAGTACAAGTGTCTCGTTCTAGGAATGAAGATGAAAATAGAAAGAGTAATATTTCAGAAAATGATTATTATTGTTAAGATATCTCTAAAAAATAAAAGGATCAAACCTCAGATTATTGAATGTTTTTGTTCCTAATATATGATAGGTTATATATAGATCTTGAAATATGTTGTTGAACTTGAAGGAGGTGAAGTTACATTTGTGAATGATAATTCCTTAAAAATAATAGGAATAATAACGTGTAAGTTTTTTTCCCTAAAATTTAAATCATTGGAAGTATTGTATGTTGATGGGCTCAAATATAACTTACAATGTGTTATCAAAATTATGCTAATGAAAATGAATTAATATTTAGTAAATATTAATTTATATTTTGAAGAGTGGAAGATGTAAATTTTTTATTAATTGTAAAATAAAAAGTGAAAAAATATTCCAAATTAGTGATCTTTTTAACTCTTGTTACCTACATTATGAGAATGTAAAGAGGCTTTAGCATCAAAGGCATAGGAAGATAAGAAATAAATATTTGATAAAACATTATAAGGACAATTATTTAATAATATTATCACATCTTAATAAAAAATATTATTTTTTTATATAAGTCTTCAGAATAAAAATATTCTTAGTAGAATACATAAAAAAGACGAAATCCAATACCCCAATACTGGTTGAGCTCATTCACTATGAACTTTTTGGTAGGATGAGAAATCAATTAACATAATCGGATTTTTACTTTCTCACTTTTATTGATAACTTCACAAGGTTTACCAAAATTATGTTTCTGATGTATAAATATGAGGTTTTATAAAAGTTTATATACATCATAAGTTAATTTTAAAAGAAATATGTGTATCAATATAATGAATTTGATAGCATAAAATAGAAAGTAGTATACAATAACTTATTTGAAATCATATCTAAATAACTATAGAATAAAACATCAATGTAGTTTTATATAAACTCATTAAAAAATGGAGTAGACAAATTTAATAATAGAATTTTACTAGAAATATGAATAAGTATACTGTTTGAATATAAACATTCTAATTTTTTATACAAAGAAGATTTCAATATTATTATTCTTTTAAAAAAGTGAATTTCTTTTCCACTAGTATCTGAAATGAAATCTTATAATATGCATTATAAGAAAAACCTTTCATTGAAATTATACAAGTATTTTGTGATTCCTTTCCTAATTAAGATAAAAAAAACATCCATCTTTGAAATTTTAATGAAAATTCTCATAAATAAATATTCATGGGAAATTCATCTAATATATGCACTTATAAATATTGGAATCTACCTATATAAAATTTGGTGGATTATTATAATGTGAGAGTTATTGAGAGTAAAAATTCATTAACAAAATATATTAGATATGATTAGGAATATGTTGTGAAATGTAAAATGAAGAAATAAAATGAATAAACTAAATGAGAAGATTAATGTGAGCAAGAACATGCACATGACGATTCAGATGAATCATCATATGAAAAATTATATACATGAATATGATCTATAAAAATTAATACCAAATAAAAATAGTTTGAATTTGAAAACAACATTGGGAATTATAAAACACATGATCATACCAAAAGGGAACATATATTAGTGAATTGAACATCAAATTTCTTATTAGTAGAACCAGAATTAGTTTAATATTCGATTAAAAAAATGGATACGTGATATAAATGAATATTTAGATCAAATTGAGAAAAATGAATCATGGAAACTTATTATATGACTAGTGAGAATGCAATTTATAGGAAAAATGTGGGTGTTTAGAAACAAACTGAATTACAATGGTGGTATTTCATGATAAATGAATGACTTGTTTCTAATGGTTACTCATAGGTGGAAGGTGTTGATTTTTGAGAAATGCTTTACCCTGTTGTGAGACTTGAAACTATAACAATGTTCTTGTATGTTGTCACAAATCATTGTTTTAGATTTTATCAGATGTATGCTATATCATATATCAAAAATAAAGAAATTAAATAAGATGTTTATACTAATAATACTGGTGGGATATTACGTGATACATATAGGACCATGTTGTACAAGATAGAGAAAATTTTGAATGGGTTGAAATAGTTTCATCATGCATAGTACTATACAATTTATAGTTTCTTATTGAATTTGAACATTTCAATGGTAAAGTTGATATCAAATTTTATGTTATGTAAATGGGAAAAACTACCCTTGATTCATTTTTTTATATTGATGATATAATTATTATATGTAATTTTGATAAAACTTGTGAATATTTTTATGAGATAATGATTGAAAACATTTAAATTTCAAGACTTAGAGAGTAAATTTTCTTCCTAGGATTACATGATATACAAAATTAAATATATAAATTTTTATAGAATAAAACTTATGTTAGGGGTAGTTGTAAATTCATAGAATAAAATATTCTAAATAATATCATACTCCCATTTATATTGGAATGAAGATGAGTAATAATGAAGCCAGGGGAAGTGTGAATCAGAAAGAATATAGAAAGTTGATATGAATATTTCTTTATCTTATATCTTCATGAACATAAATAATTTAGGTTTTTAATTATTTGAAATGCATAAATTTTATCATAATGAATCTGAAATAAAGGAAGCTAATACAATACTTATATATATTAATGTAACATATTATCATAGACTACTGTATAAAATAATTTTTAACATAAACATTCTTGGATACACTGATGTTTGATGGGTTAGATATTGTAATGAAAGAAATTAAAAATTAGTTTGAAATTTTCTATTGGGATAATTTTTTGTCACTTATAATGGTAAAAAAATATTCTATTGCATTGAGGACAATATAATAATATTATGTTTCTTCCACCTATTCTTGTATACAAATTATATGGTTGAATGGTAAAATAGAATATTTGAAAATGAGTGTCAGGAAACACTAAATATTCTTTCTGATATCCACAATACAATTGATTATTCTGAAAATATTGTAAAACGTTCAAGATCAAAGCACATTGATATTAAGTACCATTTTAGATAATAGAAATATTCTAGTGCAGTTCATATGATTGAGTACATTTCAACAAAGTATACATTTATTTATGTTTTCACCAAGAACATTCCTAGAGAAAAAATTGACGAATTATGAACGCAATTACAAGTTCAACCATCATCAAAGACTTACTAAAAGTCTATAAGGAATCCCACCATCATTATTTGTATTATGTGGAAAATTGTGGAGAGTGCGTGTAACAATATAAGAAGAAGTAAAAATCATTATGTTTTTAATTAAAAGGTATTGTTATCTTAAAAAGTGTGAGAAGATAAAATTAAAGTTATATTCAATATATTATGGATAAAAACGTTCTTTTCACCAAGGGATGTAATTCCATCCAAACAAATTACCCAATAGTTTTCTCTGAAGAAATTCTCCATGATAAAGGATGTGGTTTGATAAACATTAAGAAATAATGAGAAAAAGAGTTTTTAATAAAATTACAACAGTTTTTTCAAATGTTGAAAACATATATAATGTGAGTGTTGAATAATATTTGGATTGTTTTTTATTAAAGTGTTCATTTTTAAATATATATTTTTGTGAATGTTTTTGTCAAATAATTGAGGAAGTATTTGTGAAATTTTAAAGAATGTTTTTATAATCAAGTTGGTTGAGGTGGTGAAAGAATTTTTTCTATAATTATGTAAGGAACACATTCATTATCAAATGATGTTATGGTTTTCTTAATATTCATAACATGAAGATGAAATTAATTATCAATGATAAAGTTTTATAGTTTAATAGATTGTGATTGAAGTCCAATTTTCACACTAGACAATGATATAAAAGTAAGTTAAAATCATGGACGTCATACAGAGTGTAATCTAGAGTAACAGACTGAACCAAGACAATGAACCTATAAGATATAGTTCATCAGAAAAAAGTATGATTACAAAGATGAAGTATAAGATATAATTATAAATTACATATTTTTTTTAAATAACTAGTCACATTGTTAATGGATGGAAAAAACACAATTTATAGGATAAAATAGAGAAGTCATTATTGATCCCAATGTTGCACTCTTAACAAAGAGGGAATGTAGTGAAAATATGTGGGAATATTGATGCTCAAGAAACAGTGAAAATTTTAATATGAAATAATGGGATGGAGTATAGATTTTTCACTAGACAAGTAGGAAAGTCATTTGCAATCGATGTATTTAGATGTTTCAAAAATGTTATCACACATAAAACGTTCAGGCCCACTATATTATAGAATATGAGTTTTCCAAGATAAATATTTTGTATGAAGTTATAAATGTAAAAATATAATTTTACATGATCTAAATAAATTTATGTCATAAAGGGTGTTCTAGTATGAAGTAATCATTTTGAGTCCATCAAATGAACAACCTCCGTGATGAGTTTTGAGATCTATAGTTTTTTTTATTCCTAACAGAAGCATGTTTGTATAGATATTTAAAAATATCCTCATATGGATGAACATCATAAAAAATATGATGTCATAGAATGGATTTTTAGAAGAATATGTATTAATTAGAGTAATTTTAATCCATGTTGGGAATGAAGTGTCTTAGTTGAGGAAGAATAATCGGACATATTCATGCTGAGTCTTTGAAAAACAATTACATCATACTGACTTATCTAATTTCCATCAGTTAGAGGAATAATTCATATAGAACAATTTTAAGAGAATATGAGTTAGTGGAAATATTCAGTCGATCAAGTAAGATCATACATATAGTAGTAAATAGTTCATATCATCAGTCATATAATTAGTTGATGTTTACCAAATAGATAAATTAACACCAGAATAACAATTCACCAGATTTATTTTTTATGAGCAATAAATATAATCTATAAATAAATTTATAAGTGATTATATGATACTCTAACTTTTTTTTCCATATAATGGTTTTGAATGACTCAATATGTTTCATAATTCCAATGTTATGGATGTTTGAAGAAGGTTTTGAATGCTTCAGTATTTATGAAGATTAAACAAGAATTTTAAAGAGTTGAAAAGAGTCAATAAACATTCATTGAGTGAGAAAATGAATTTTTGTTCTACCTTTTACCCTATGATATCACCAAAATAAATTTTGAAAGTATAATATTAGTAATTTAATTTTCATGTGAGTTAGAAAGATAAAGTGTTTTATAAATATTGTTTGATACAGATACTAGGAAAAGTGATAAAATCTAATGTTGTGAAATGATAGTTTTGAACCCTGATAAAAAAATTTAAGATGAATTTTCCACCTAAAATATGTTCAAATCCTAAATAATGGGTATAATTAATTGTCAAAGAATATAATAAAAAATAGTTCCCGTTAGGCTTTTTGGCCAGGGTGTGAAGTGCATTGATTATGTTCACTAGAAAAAACCTAAAATTTTAGGCACAGTTTGGTAATAAAACTTTATGGAGGGAACCATAAAAAACAATATAACAAAATATGGAATACTACAAGATGGATAAAACCAACATGATGAATTCAGGATGATATTTTTGTGAGCTATTTTACAAATTTTCATATTGTTGTGTTAGTACAATTTGATAAGAAAAAATCATATCTGATGGGATTTAGTATAATATTTACAATTTAGAGATAGTATGAGTCTAATAGGATCTGTGTCATTGTAACCACATTTCTATTATAGTTAATTTCCATTTAATGATTGGAGTTTCCATCGGAAGGATTTACTCACCCCCATTGGAGGTGAACTTTGTAAATCATTCATGACTTTTTTATATTATTATCATTACATGCTTGTGATAATGTTATATAATGTTGATAAGGATAATAACTTTAACAAGTATAATGGGTTAATTTCAATAGATTTTTTAAATATGAAAATATCACCACTAATTCAATCCCACCCCCACTTCCTAAAGGATTAATGATTCTATGGAACATTAACTTTTAGTTGGGGATTAGAATTCCGAGATGAAATATCTCTATTAATACCACCATATCAGTTAGAAGACACACAATATCCTAATAAAAATAAATCCATAAAACCGTAAATAAAAATAAATTTCTTATTTAAAAAACAAAATAGATATTTTAACATATATATAGAATATTATGGTAAATTTACATAATAATGAAAACATACAAACCAGAAACACAAGAATTAAAATGTTGAGATTATCGTTACATATATACAGTTGTAATTTTTTTTAAAAGTATCATTTGTTTTAAAAATAATTGGTCAATGTTTTGGAAATATTTAATATTTTAAATATTAAATTTGTGAAAAAAATTACCGAAAATCATTCACTAATCATGAAAATCTATTATATCATTATCACCTATATCTCTAACCCATAGTCTATCTTATTTACATAAATTTATAGTGGTTTGGTCAATAGTTTTCTCAGGAAAGGTACTATAATATTTTTCATGTTATAAAATTATAAAAATTCTCATTAAATAAATTTTCACCATAATATTCTCATTTGTGTCAGTAATGACAAAGTGAAGTTGCTTTGCCTATGATGCTAATATTAAAGGATCATTAATTACCCCATAATCTGAATACAACATATTTTTAATGTTTGTCAATTTAAATATGAAATTTTACACTTTCCATCAATGAAGTAGATATACCCAATCACACCTCGAAAATACAAAATTTATGGTATTATTGTAAATATCATAAATAAGGACTCTTAATAATAATGACTAGCATTAATAGTTTGAAAAACAGTACCAATTATAACATACTACATCATTACAATGTTTTAAAAATTAGGATAATTTATATTTTTGTATTAATAACTTCTAATTAAACCTTTTGATGTGTTTTGAAAAATTTATGAGATGTTTTTGGTTGTTTTTATTTGATATATGATCACCTAGAGAATGTTTTTTAGCAATGGCTGATGAAAATATGCTGTATATATAAGGTTTCTCCATGAACCAGGTGGGTCATGCCTCAATGTTGTTGGATAGTAGATCAAGCCATCAACATGGGGGGTTGTCAGGTTGTGTCCTTTATGTGGCATGTTGTGACATTTCCTCCATGTGTGGCCATGATGTTACCTAGGAGAGTCACACCACGGAAAACATTTGTCAAGGGTTAGTGTTTTTCTAGTGTGTGGTCACATAGTAACCCACAAGGGTCACATTTTAACTTGGTTTCCTAAGAGAGCATTTGGGTGTGAAATTCCTAGATGGGCCACAATCAAACTATTTTCTAGTTTTTTAATGGGTGAGATTGTATTTTGGGGTTTATAAATTATAAACCCCTTGGTATTTCTTTGTGATGGATGCATGAAATGGGGATGTTGAGGTCCTCTAACCTTCATTCTTTCGATTGTTTCACTTGAGTTAGATTTTTTAGGGGAGAATCATCATATGGATTTTAGGTATATCACTACCCTTATCCACATGGTTATTTCTAATTGTATATTTTTTCAGTTTGGTTCATTAGCTAGTGTTTTGGATATATTATTTCATCAAAGTATCCTAAAATCACCCCACTTGATAAATATTTCATGTTCATCTTGTAAAGGAGATCCCAAGGTAGGTATTGAATTTATCATTCATATTTGGAATTAATGTATGTTTCCCCACATTATTTAATGGTTTTTGTTATTCTGTGTCAATTTGAAAGTTAATTCAGAGATTTTATTTGAGGCTTTTGTGTGTCTTGGGTCTAGGTGTGTGTTGAGAGTGGTCCACACCCCATGAATTAGGTATTATTTAGTATGGGTTCACTCATGGAGTGTGGTGTTGATTATTCCAACACATAATTTTGTTTTTAAATGTCAGATTATTAATTTTATGTTTTTTATTTATTAAATAAGATACCATGGACCCTATGTGGAGAATTACAATCATGGTATGGACTTAAATATCACTAACTAAGGTAGGCTGCCTTATTTTTATTAATTCACCTTTTCTTTTAGAGACTTAATTTTTTTACTCCATCACTATAATTATTATCATCATATTTCATTAATTGTGTGGTTCTGCTCCATATATTGGGTGGGGATCACATCAACCCAATAGTCAACATGGAACTCATAGATTTATTAAATGGTTCAATGGGGGAACATTGGGTGAATTAGTTATAGTGGCCATATTTTGGGATTTTATAGTGGTTGGTGTTTGATTTTAATTACAATGGATTTATTTAAAAAAAATATTTTAAAAAGGTTTTTTGATTAAAATCAATTTTAAAGGATATGTGTTGATTTTAGAAATAGGTATTGAAATGGTATTTCAAAATGGATGTGGGGTTTCATAAATAAAATTTTTGTATTATTTTGGAAAAGGGACTATCATGGGTATGAATGAATGTTATGAATTTATAAAAATTTTCAATAGTAGATTTTATTTATT
The DNA here is from genome assembly GCA_963277665.1 of Viscum album. Lineage (NCBI taxonomy): Eukaryota > Viridiplantae > Streptophyta > Magnoliopsida > Santalales > Viscaceae > Viscum > Viscum album. The sequence goes on from OY728119.1 coordinate 610,762,965, forward strand.
TTAAAAAGGGAATATAGAAGGTATTGGTTGAGTTTTCTTGTTCTGTTTGAACTTGTATTAGAAATTACTTATATTCTAACCAATGATTTCATTGATGTACTTACTAATTTTCATTTTTTTAGTGTCATAATGACTTGTGATTATGTGTGTTAATATTTATCTGTTTTAGGTATTAAACTATTTAGTTAGTCAAGATCGATTGTCTGGACCCCCAAGAGGGTAGAGGAAGGTCTGAAGGACCCTAAAGGATTATGTGAAGGGTGAGACATTAATTATATGAGGCGTTACATATTAGAAATGTGTGAACATGAATAATTGAATTTTTTTTTGTATTGGGTTAGATGGATGATGATATTGAAAAGCTAGTCCATGAATTACTAATGGATTTTTGATGAGTTACTAAGTTATGTGATGGGATACATGCCTTAGTTATTATTATTTGTGTGTAATAGATGTGTAACTAATAGATAAGGGGAATATATTTTGGGTTATCCTTTAGAAAAAATATTGTTCTCTGAGGTTTATAGTGCACCCTTTACCAAGGGAATTTGGTTGGGTATTATAAAATGGTATCTACCCATTATAAATGGTTAGTGGTTTAGGTATAATTTGACACCAAGAGAAAATTTACCATGTGAAAGAGGGGATGGACTCATCCTTATAGTCTTCCCATTATTTAGGAGGATTGGGTTGGGTTTCTTACAATAAACCTTACCTTCCATCGATATATAGTGGTTGGGATATTTTCAGTGTATCCTTCCCTTAGAAGGGGATTAGCTTTAGTACATTTTATTACACCATACACAACATTGATGGGTACTTTTTCATACAACCTTCCTTAAATAGATTTTTTATTGTACTATTCCCAGTGACTTTACCTAATAGGAAATGTGATGGGATCTATATAGTTCAACATTATCTAATGTAAATGAAACATGGAACTTTACACATTCTATCTTATATGATTATGTAATGACTAAGTAACATTATGTGAAACATACCCTATAGATTTGAGTATGGGTCATGACTTATGGATTGAGGTCACTCCAAACCTACTTAGATTCAAAACAGGTGTGTTCCTGTGTCATGTTTTTTTGGTTAGCATAAAAATAAATAACATTCCTATTTTTATGTTTAGTGTGTCTTATTTTAATAATGGGTGTGTTGGATGATCCTGAAGTGTACACATTAAATGTATTTATTTCAAAAACAATTTATTATAGTATCACCCAATATTATAGATTCATTTGGAACTTCTAATGGTTGTTGGGATCACCACCTACCCTAATACATGATATGGGTTTTTCTATATGCGGGCATATCTCAATGTATTCTCTCAGGGCATAAGTATAACATGGAGTTGGACATGAGGTGTTGGTTATTATGTATTTTCTGATATAGATGACACAAAGAGTCAATAGGGGTTATGAGTGAATTGAGTTCAAAAAAAATATTCTCTTGGAAAAGGTAACCCATGTTTAGATATTTATCACTTATGATCATTTCTTAATGATAAGTAGTAGTGGAAATACAAGTACCAAGAAAATAATCATTAAGAGATATATATGGTGGTTTGGGGAACATAGATCCCATATTATACTCCACCAATTCTTAACTCCATGAACATGGTGATTTTCACTAAACCAATCATTTATCTTGGGACTTCTATTTCTATTAATGGGGACTACATTATTTTGTGAAAGATTAACATACATTTTACAAAATCATAATAGATTTCAATTAGGATTCAGTATGGATTTATAAACAAAAAACATCAAGAGTCTTTTACTATGAATCTTTTACAAAAAAAAGATTTTATAAACAAATTGATTTGATTATTTTGATAGTTTTAAACATATTACAGATAGAAGGAATACATAATTAGAAGAGATGATGAGAAGGGGTATAATATAAAGTAGAATCTTCCAAATATGATTAATAATGCATAACTGAAGATCTAGAAGCTTCTTCTTCTCATCTAGAAAAATATATCAACATAAAAGAGATATTTATGAGAATATATTGTTCCATTACTTATGTTCTCATTTATTATGTCATTCACTACATCTCCATACTAAAAAATCATAAATAAATTCTATTTTAATCATAGAGATATTCTCAATAAAATTCATAGCACTTAATTTAAAATCGAACATCCTTTTATAGAAATACCTAGATAACTGTAAATATAAATACATTATCACTGTACTTGTTTCCTTTATCCGTAATTTCATCTTATTATAATCATTTTTCCATAATGAGTTAATACATAGAGGTATATGGTGGATTTGAACCAGCAATCCATACATGTCTTAGATTAAATAGGGAATCGGGACACATGTTTATCGTTGTGATGATATCATAATTATAGAAGTTAGTGATAATCATTGGTGCATGTCTACTCATTTTCTCAACTGTTTCTAATCAATTTTTAAGTAATATTCTAAATTCATCATGCTAAATAAATTAAAACACTAAGGAGTAATGGCCATAAGATTATTGAGAAATGAATCACAGTCAATAATATATGTACCTCATGGAAGTTCCACTAATATATTATTTAGAATCTAATATGTATAACTCGGTATACCGATCCATATTCCATTTTTATATTGGAGTGTTATATCTATATAGATAAAATTTTATATCAAACAATTAATGAATTCCATAACAACCCTATTAAAATATTATTTAACTAGATAAAAAAATCATAAGGTGTGGAAATAACAATGGATGTTTCCATAGAAGGAACCAGAGAAAATGGAAGAGGAGGGACATGATTTGGAGGACTATAGAGGACTAACAATATTCCTATAACTAAAACTAGTATAACTAGAACTTCTATAGATTCTACTCTTGATTCTTCAAAAGAAGATATTTAATAAAACCCATGAACATATTTATAGACCTTGTTCAACATGGTTAACCAACAATGATGTATTTTAGATACTAAGAGAGGAGGCCTAAAAACCCTGACCTTTTTTTCCTTTGAGACATCAAGGATTTAATTTGACTATTCACCAATAGATTTCTCAAAATAACCCAAGGTATCATTAAAATATAGAGTTGTTGCTACACCAATCTTCTTATATACTATTCATTTGTCTTAGAACTCACCCATAATAACCCTTTTGAAATTATAAATTATCACAAGTGTGAGCATATTATACTAAAGTGATTAAATTGGAGAGGATACACTATAAAATTATGATAGATACTGGTCTTCTCCACTTTGAAAATTTTGTTATAACTAAATTTTTGGAGGTGGAATTTATAGAGGGATGAAGCTTCATGATGATTTTAAACCATATTAAAATAAAACATCAAAAAGTGTTCAAGGATTCCTTCATTTTAGTACTAATGGTATTAATCTCATCATGACCATCATGATAAATGTATAATTTCACCATTGGAATATTTGGGAGGGATTAAATTTAATATGAAACTATAAAAATGATTATTTAAATTATATTTTATAGGAAAGACATATTTAATGTTATTTATAAATGAAATCATCACCACAAGATCCATAGAACAAACTCTACAAATATCTTTATGAATTGGTGGGACTGATTGGAGATTCTCAATCATCTCTATTCGATTATCCATCATCCAACGAAAATTTTCTATAAAATTGAAATAGAATACTACTTGAATTATCTAATATCATCCATATAATAATTAAACTCCATATTTATCTCAGTATTATCTCTTTAAAATTTATCAAAGTCAACCATTATAGTAGAAGATAAAGATTTCGCACCAAATATTTTCGAAAATTAGAAGACTCAGGGCACATCTTCATGCACAACAAGAGTTGGTGATGGAATGGTAGGTGAATGATAAATATTTGAAAACACTATACCCACATCACCATCCCTTTTTCCATTGATATGTGATCCATGAGTAATTATATCTACCCTATAAACTTCAAATTTAACCTTATGTCTTCAATGACTATAAAAAAACCACAAGTGAAGTCTCAACTAACTTTTCTTCAAGAAAAAAAATAGAATTATCAATAATTGGTTCCACATGATGACCTACTATAAAAAAATTCATCATCTAGGATCTAATAATCCTCTTCCACTTTAGTTGATAATACTAGAATCCTAGGTTCTGATCAAGAATCTATTGTCTCCTATACTACCCTAGAAGATACCATCTTAGCATATGTTGAAAACCTTGGTATTATTGTTTGTATGGATCCCCTTGAGCCATAATATATTAAAGAATTTGTTTTGAGAAACTTTAAATGGAATCAAATAAGTTTCCCAGAGTATTCAATAACACAGTCGACAAGGTATTACTTTTTTTTGGCATTTTACTTCCTCTAACTCATTTAAATTGACATAATACTTCTTTAAAACCGAGTATATTATTATTCCATAAAGATAATAATTCAACTTCATTATAACTTTATAACAATGATGCATAAAATTATACATGTATCTTTGATGGTATTGCATCATGTTTTTTATTACAATGTAGAGAACTTACATATCTTGGAACTAAACATTATATGTCTCAATATATCTCTCATCTATGTGAATTTGAAAAAAATTCTAAGAACCTTCAAATCTGGTTCAATGTCCTTAACTAATTTATTTTTAAAATTAGAGGTTCTGAACAAGAACTTTAACTCTTCATCTGGTCGAAAATAAATTTTTCCCTCTAGAATCTAACATAATCTTAACTCCCCCTGCTAGGGAAAATGAATAACATTATCCAGCTAAAGAGATGATAAAATCACATCCAAACCATTATCATTTGAGGATATAACATCATATGGTTTATTGAACTAGAACTCCTTGTCACAAAAAATTTAGTTAATAATTACTAAAAAACAACAACTATTGTAATTAAACAAAAATTCCATCCTTGAAACGAAATCACATTCTTAATCATCATCTCACTATTCTTAAATTATGTCATATCAATGGATTTCTAAATGAGAACACTAAAAATTCATTTCCTTTTTCTTTATTTCAAAATATAGAAATTCTACCATTCACACACTTAGATTTTCTGATGTATGATAGGTCAGTTGTAGTTTGAGAGAATATTGTGTGGTTCAGGGAGAATATATGACATCAGGGAGATGATATGTATTTTAATGGAAACTTAGTCGTTAACTAATCATGTTTTAGTTCATGAACCCTAATAAAAAAATTATTACATACAAAAAATATTTTAGGTCAATTTTGACCAGCAATATGTAATATAATATAAAAACTAAAAGAGTAAAATACTATAAAAACTCAAAATTTAAATAAGGAAGATAATTAATTAATTTTAATAAATAAATAATCAAATATTATTAATAAATTAGTCTTAAATTAAATATTAAATGAGAATAGATGAATTAAATTCATTTTGTTTGGAATAATCCCAAATGAATTTTGATAAAATTAAAATAGTCACACAAAAGGATCATAGTATAAATATCTGATAACTGATTATCAGTAAAGATAAAATTAAAATAATTATCAAAATTTTGAGAATAGTCTGCTAAGAAATGATTCCTTAAGTATATATTCTTTTTTCAAGATTGATTTATTGGATTATTTGAAAATTGATAGTAATAGTTTTATCACATTTACTTGAGACTCAGTTATAATTTAATCCAAAGTCGATTAAGTCGTGTTTCATCTAAAATAATTTTTTCACAAAAATTATCATTATAAATATATTTTATTTTTTAGTATATAATTAAACAAATTACTTCTTCTTATAATACCAGGACACCATGGATATTTATAGAAAATAGTGTGTTCTTAAAGAACTATTCCAATATAGTCCACAACCACTGAAGTTGAAAATATAATATAAATTTAACTTAAAATCATAATTGATTTGGAAAAGTTAAAGAAAGGGAAATCAGTCCTCCTAAATAGCATAAAATTGTTTTTGGAATCAATTAAATGAGATTCATTAGGACATTCTTGAAATCTATCACAAATACATACCAACAAAATAATATATAATATAATAGATGTTAAATATAATTGAATTATAATTATTCTTATGTATATATCACTGAAGACATGTTTTCCAACATCATACAAGTAAATATTTTCATTATAAATTATCAAACATGTCTAAAAATATACAACTTTCAATTCCATACCATTAAGATAAATTGATTCTGCTTTTTGTTTGTTTTATCACATCCCCATATCCTGTTTGATAAATTTAAAAACCTATAAAATAATTTTACTCATTCAAAATTATCATTTCAAATTCCTTTTGATTCAGTTTTGAACATTCATTACAAAATTGTTTATTTTTATAACCTAAAATCACATAAAAAATTGTTGTCCGAACAAAAAAAATATCTAAAGATGATATTTTCTTAAATATAATATTATATTCCTTGTATTATGAAAAACTATTTGATAAAATAAAATAAATTCGATTCCCATACAATGATCTAGGTTATTATTTAAGGCCATAAATTGAATTGTTATGTTTAATATTAAAATTGTGATAGTACGGATTTTCAAAAACATGTGGTTGTTCAAAATTCACATCCTATATAAGAAAACCATTTAGAAATTAAAACATTTTATCAATCTAATATAATTTAAAATTAATGTGTGATTCATAATCTATGAAAATTATAATGGATTCTAGAATAGATAAAGGTTAAAAGTTATCCTCATAATATATACGTTTTTCTTTTTTATAATATTTCAATATTGGTATAGATTATTCCTAGTGATCACACCATGATTTTCCTATTTATTTATAAAAACCTATTTTATCCTATAAAATTATAGTCATATGGTCTATCAGATAATTATAAAACCCTATTTATCTTTAATTGGTTCAATTTATCTTATATTGATACAAATAAACTATCACCTTATAAGGATTATCCTACAGTATTAGGTTATAGTTGATATAGAAAGGTAAAAAATTGGTTTCCTACACCAATTTTGTCTATAATCCATCCAAATAAGCTTCTTAAAAATATTTCTAAGGGATGGTTTGTAATGTTTATATGTTCCCCATGATAAACACTTTTAGGTTCATTGATATCCACCCATTCAGGATTTTGTTCTAGAAAATAAACTTCAAACTCTTCATAATTTTAACTTTGAAAGAGATGATCATGTCTCACATTTTCAAAAGAATTACATAGTAATAAATTTGCATCATTTTTTGATAAAAATATCAATTTCACCAATTAAAAATTGATATTATTCTTCAAAAATATTTACACTATTATTGGAAACTCTATATTCCATGGAAATAGTATAATAACCATTGATGATTCCTTTATCTTCATTTTGATCAAATTTACCAATATTATCTTTAGTGTTATGAATGTTATACTTACATCAAAACACATTAATATAACCAGATCTTGGATTCATGGTGTACCATAACTCATAGAGTGTTTTATTTATAGCATCCTTCATTATAAATCTATTTTTTATATAACATGTTGTATTCAAAACAATATCCCAAAAACTAGTATGCATGTAATAATAAAATAACATTGTTGTAGGACTTTCATGAAAATCCATAATAATCCTTTCAATAACAAATTTTTTTTAAGTTGTCATGGGGAAGAAAAAGTGTTTTTGATACAATGTTTTGAACAATTGGAATTTATCTCAAGGTTTTAAAATTATCCTCCAATATAACTAATTCATGATATAATTTTGTTTTCTTTCTCTTTTTGAACTAACATTCAAAAACTCAAAAAACTAGAACATTCTTAACTCTTAATAATTATATTTAAAACCAAAGTAAATATATATAAATCATCAAATAAGACATAAATTAAGGATTTCCATATTATTATTACAATTATAAATGAACCAAAAATACAAATGAATATGTTTTATGGGTTTATAAGTATAATGTTCTTTAATTAATTTAAATTATCATTTTTGTTACCTTCCTATTTCCCATAAAACACAAGGATTTTTTTTATTTTGTTTACATTGAGTAGACATTAATCAAAATTACTTTTTTATAATTTTCTTAAAGGGTAGACATTAAATTCCTCAATCATACATGAAAATTCTAAGACTCTTTTTTTAGATTTCAAATATTTCACTTTTTTCAACTCAGGGAATTAATATCTATAATATAAGTATTATTTATTATAAGATCCTTTAATTTAATAATTTTATCTTTAAAAATTGAATTTGAATTATGTTAAAAATCAAAGAAATAACCATTAACAAATTATTGATGCATACATATCAAATTATTATTTAATCCTCCCTCACAATGAAAATTATTGATTTGGACTAAGCATGGATTACAAACATAACCAACTCCTGAATTTTTACCATTTTAATTATTATCAAAAATGACAATGACTCCATAAAAGTTTTATAAAACCTGGAATGTAGAGAAATATCCACTCACATGACTTGAAAATCCACTATCAATATACCATTTTCATGAGTAATCATGGAATATTTACCCAATGATGAAAAATAAAATTTTAAATTTCCTTAGTGACTATGATTTCATAGGTCCAACAATGTTAACAACAAAATATTTTGAAACCAAATGTTTTTTGTGATATTTAGAAAGTCGAGCACCAACATCAAAAATTTATTTTGAAAGAAAAACATGTTTTACTACAAAAAAATTAGTGTATTTCAAACAAAAATTGTTTTCATACTTCCCTAACACTATAATAAAAATCATTTATTTTTGAGGGGTTATTATTCTTAAGACTAAAAACAAAATAGATTTTATAAATGTTTTCCTTCTCAACATGGATTACTATTACAGTCATATTTTAATGGTTTTTTGATTCATGATATTTGATTTAAATTGATTTTATCATTTTTAAAATAACTTGTAGTAACTTTACTTTCTTAAATAGATTTTTCTAGTTTTTCAATATTGATCCATGTTCATGGAGTGACAAAGAAAAATTTTCTATCATGTTTTTGAAATAATAAAATTTACTACATATGTCATATTTTACAATTACCGTTTCATTATTAGATGTTTTGAGTTATTGTTTAATGATTCATACTATGTTTCTAGCATGGTAAAAAATTCATATAATTCCATATAAGTGAAATATTCATTATCATATTACGAATAATGCTCAAAAGAATAATAATAATTTATGGAATTAATGTTTTTTATGAATCACATGATGGTCGTCATATTAGAGTATTGATCTTCTAATTCTAAGTATAAATAATCACTGTAGTATTTAGAAGCACTCGATGTGAATTTCTTAGCCATTTTGTATTTATTATTGTAGACAACCTTCTTAATATAATTTTTATATTTCTACTTATTATCTTGTATCTGGGGAAAATCATCTTCGATATGCCCAAGAATTTTTACATTCCTAGTTTCTTAATTATTTAATATTACCATCATAATTATTATACTTATTTAAGGGTTTCATGAAAGCTCTTATTTTTTTAGAATCTTTTTAACTTTATTGAATCGTGAGAATGATTAGTATGAGAAGTAGAACTTTTAGAAGATTCTTCATCAGATGAATCAATCACATGTATTTGTTTCCGTTTATTATCATCCATTGAAGTGGAACCCTTTGAAGAATTATTTTTATTCTTAGCGAATCTAGGATCTCCTTTTTAATCTACCATTTCTTCAATATACATCATAAGACTTGTAATGATAATTCTTATTTTGAAATTTTTGACCTCTGTTGATTTTCTAATAAGACCTGAGATCCTTCTCCAACATGGTAGTAGAATTGTGAAGTTTCTTCAAGGCTTCATCTGGCTTAAAAATAGTGTCTCTTAAAGTAGAAGAATTTTTTTACAACTTTAGTTATTATTCCGTTTAATTGTATGACTTTCCCTCCCAAAATCATTCTAAACATATTAATCTTCAGTTTATAAGTGTTATATTAAATACCTATCACATTATTTATACCTTTACAAGAAAAAACTTTAGGTTTTGACAAGCCATGGGTTGTTTATCATTGAGATTCTCAGTTGAACTCATATAGACCTAGTCCACAGTTAATTTTATTCATTGATTAATAATTTTTTTAGAGTTTTTTTATTGTTTGAAACCCATGTTTTAGTATGAGTTTCTTGTAATAAGAAATCATAGATTTGAGAAAAACATTAGACCAAGGATTATTAAATATATGATTATCCATTCCTTATATCAACCATAATGATCAACATTAAAATATGTTGCTCTTCCCATTGAAATATGTTTTTATTAGTTATTTCATCCATTTTACAGAATTTTGTTTAGACTTTAACCATTGATAGTTTAGGAAACAAGTTTCATACCCAATGATTATAATTTTTATTAGAGATAGACTATGAAGAGTATCAAGATAGGGGGGGTCTATTGCATTTTAAAATAAATTACTTACTTTGAAATAAACCACCATATTTTTTATATGACTCAATATTCCAATTTTCATAAAAATATTAAGTTATGGAAATAAAAGCACAATGAAATTAACTAGGTACAAATATATATATTGGTATAAAGAATATAAGTCCCCTGGTCTACTCCACCAATTCCCAACTCCACAATCATAGTGATTTTGGTGAGACTAACCCTTTTTTTGGGGACTTCCAACCATTTTTCCATGTACATGATGACAAATTTAAAGTTGCTGATACTTGTTATAGTAGCACATGATATTTCTACCAGACTCTAGTAAGTCTTCAAAAACAAAAAACTACAATGTTCATTTACTACGAAAAATTTACAAAAGAAGAGATGACAAACATAGTGTTTATAGATACAACTCATCATTGTAAAAATAAAACATAGAGAATGAATAAATCTCTATAAGTGATTATAGGAAGGGATATTAGCTTGAGTAAAGTCATTGGAACACAAAAATGATGATCATTAATGAAAAATTGAAGATCGGGAAGATTCTTCTTATTATGGGTAAAAATATAAACATCAAAGAGATATTTCAGAGAATATATAGTTCCACTGCTTCTATTCTCCTCTAATATGTTCTTCACTACATCATAATACTCAATAAAAAATTCGTGAATTCTACATTAATTAAAAAAATTGTATCTATAAAAATCATGGATCATAATTTAGAAATATATATCATTTTATTCAAATACCTCTTCAATAGTAATTAAAAATAAATTCTCCCTGTACATGTTTCCATTCTTAGTACTTAGTTCATATTATAATAATTTTATCCATAAAGAGGTTATCCAACATTTAAATACTGAATGACAGTATTAAAATTTCACTAAAGTGCATATATTGTAATAAATAAAGTTCAATGTGGTATAGTCAATTTCAGATAAACACATAGCTTATTTTTGTTTTTGAATTAACATAGTTGATTTGATCCATGTAGCTGAATTCAAGTATCCAATTTTTTTTAACGTATCCAATTTTTCGACAAAGCCAATTTTTCTTCATGCATCCAAATTGATTCACATAACCGATTGGAATCACGTAGCTGATTAATTGATGTATAAAATTTTCAATTTTTTTTCTATTATGTATGTGATTTATGTATTCTATTAAATAATCATATCAAAAAACTATAAAAGGGTATTCAATATCATCAAAACTGAAAGTATAAAAGTTATATTAAAACAACATTAAATTTCCAAAAATAATTGTTAGTGGAAGGCGAATTGACTAGTTTGATCATGTGAGTAGGGATGGATTAATTTTTATTTTCATTTACTATTTATCATATCTACCAGACAGTGTACCATTAATTTATATGATTAATTTTATATGTTTACCTGTATTAAATTCTCTATTATTATTGATGCATCGTATAAATAGTTTACTAATTTTATTTTGGAATGTTAGATCCCTATTTGATCTCATTTTATTTATATGTTTCTTTGGATATATTTAAGGGGCATGAAAAGATTTTTGTATACTGTTGCATGAACCTAGGGATTCATTTAAGAGAGTATACTCTTCCCATGATTTTTTAATGTTTTATTCCAAATTTCTACATTTCTTATATGGGGAGGCATACAGGAGGTTTCATAGGGACTCCGTACTCAAATTTCATCCAACCGATATGGTTAAAGAAATAAAAATGTTATCATATCATTTTTTGGGATGGGAAAAAATTATATATAAGTGGAAATAGGCTGTCATGAATTATGATATAGATGAGGTGAATGCCTGGACATCCAGGAATTAGTTAAAAATCAAGTTTTCATATGGTGTCTAGTGTTGGGGTAGTCACGCAAGGCTAATTGAGTTGTTGGATTGGCTTTAAAATCCTAATCTAAGATGAATGATTTAAGAACCCGGTTCTTATTCTTGAGGTATGGGTTTCTTCTTTTCTCTTTTCCTTAAGTGTTTTTGAGAAAATAAGGAAAATGGGGAAAAATCACACTTTTGTGACTACACGTTGTGTACTATTCCACACACCGTGTACATTGTCCACGTGGGATGAGTACACAGAGTGTGTAGCCATGTCGGTAACGAAGGGTGTAAAAACTAACTACATGCCGTGTAGTGGGTATTTACACGCCGTGTAGTTAGTCGTCAGGTGAATAGTAAGGTGGTGGAAGCAGCCGCTAGCCAAGCGACAGTACACGCCATGTGATCAAGAATTCACGTCGTGTACTCATGTCGATGGATGAACAGTGCGGCGGTGGGAAAGGTAGTGGCCAGAGGAATAGTTAGATGAGAAAAGAACACGCCGTGTAGTCAATTGTACATGGTGTGTGGTTTTTTTGTTTCTCTTAAAATGGGGAGTAGCCTCCCATGTTCATAGGGAAGGCTTAGAATCGGAGGAGGAGTCGAGAGAGAGGGCCAAACATTTGGGGATCCCCCGATCGAGTACCGGGATCCCGTTTTCAACACCGTCGATCTACCTGGAACCGCATGGGTGATTTCTCCCTCCTTATTGCGTAGTTCTTGACAATTCTTACTCTAAGGGAATTTATTTGGGTTTGAATGGTGTTATTTCCACCTCAAATCTACATCGTCTTTGGGAGTTTCTGGAAACAACGTTCGCGTATATCGATCAGGGGTGTTTAAGGTAGGTGGCTTGGTGTTTAAATTCAAACTGTTGTGCGTTTTTGTGTACCATTGTTCTACAAACCCATGTTGGGGTGTCGCTTGGCTGAGGCCTTGACTATTATGAATACCTAGAATTGTATAGGTAATTAAATGTGATAATAAACTACTTTTTGGGATCACATCTTGGATCCAGGACCACCCCCGGGGTGCGTTCCTATGTTTAGCCATTTGGCCAGGACACCCGAGGGTATTACTTGTTTATATTATGCATTACTTTTGCATTGAGAGGAATTGTATATAAATTTCATGTTTTTGTGATGGGATTGGCCCGATTATTTTAGCCTGAGGGCATGGTTATATTATCCTGTGGGCGTGGTTATATTATCCTGAGGGCGGGGTGATATTAGCCTAGGGTGTGGATATTATATAGAATGAGGGCATGGATATTATATATCCTGAGGGTGTGGATATTATATATCTTGAGGGTGTTGATATTATATAGCCTGAGGGTGTGGTTTACTATATTTTCCTGAGGGTGAGATTCTGATTATCCTGAGGGCATGGTTCTAATGAGAATATAATATTAATAAATTTAATGATCAAAATGAGTAATAAAATGGAAATACAACTAGTAAAGTTAGTTACTTTTTTATTAATGCTTAGTTTCTTGCATTTTACTAATGCACACTGTTGTTGCATGTTTTCACATAGTTGGGCATGGGCCTTTGGTGGGTGCCTACTGGGATTTATTTCTCACACCCTATTTGGGTCATGTCTTCAGCCCAAACAGATTACGTTTCTGCAGGTGTTGACAGAGGCAAGGGTCCCTATATTGGTATATGATTGTTGCTGAGGAGTAGGGGAGCATGGGATCGAGCTTGGGCTCGCAATGCTGCCACCTATTTTGTTTCGTTCTGTTGTACCTGTACCTTCTATTGTATCATATTGTACTCCTGTGTAACATGTTCTCACTGTTTTCTTAGAAATAGAGTCATGTTGCATCATTTTCTATAGGATTGTTGGTTGTCTTTAATGCAGTTGTTCATTTATAATTGTGCATGGTCTATTGCTTCCGTTGTCGTTGTATGTTTCATCCATTATTCCACTACGCTACACTTTGACAAATGAGGGCATAATTTCCGCACTATCAGACCTGGGCCCTCACTACTAGTTGACAGCCTCTGGCGTTTGGGGAAATGCGCTTGAGGTCATGTGACCAACCGGGTTCGGGGCACCCGTTGAGTGGCACCCAGATCCGGGATGTTACAAAGTGGTATCAGAGGAGTTCTTTTCTTTGACTTTCTATTTAGAGCCATAGTCAGGGATAGGATGGAAATGGTAGTTGGTAATAAGCTGTGCCTGGGCGTAGCTAACCCGTGTATAGGGAAAAGCCAGTCTACCTCATATTTTTTGCAATTCTTCTGATTTTGAAAATTTTACAGTTGATTTAATTTTCACCATTGGGTGACACACTTGTGATTGTTCTATTTATATTTTATCTATGGGTTCTATTTATTTTCACCCCGATGAGATGAGGGTATTCCATCTCATGCATTATTTAGTCACATGCTAGGAATCACATGTCATGCATTGTTTCATGCCATGTAGGCGCATTAGAAATTGCATGTGGGTGTGATAGTTGTTGTGCTAGAAAAGCATGTTGTTGTGATAACTGGTTTGATAAATACCTGCTATGTGATTGGGTATTTTTGTGTGAGCCTGTTGATATAATGGACGCCAAACTTTTTTTTTGGGAGTATGGGCCCTCATTGACCGGAATTTGGTGGATCATTGACTATTTATCTTGTTATAACACATATAATATGGAAAACTTTGATTCACGGGGAGTATGGGCCCTCACGGGTCGGAATTTTGCACTTAGGTGTTGTTTTTCAGTATTTTCGGGGTTCCGAAGTAGTTTCAGAGGCTTATTGTCCAGAAAACCCAAGATACACGCCGTGTAGTTCCTCAGACACACGCTATGTGATCTTCTATTCGGGAAGAAAAGAAAACTTTGTGATTTCATGCCATGAACCCTCAGTACACGCCGTGTAGTCTCCTTCCGTGTCATAGACCGTGTGGGCGGGGACACGGGGAAGGGAAATGCTGGGGAAAACACGCCATGTACCGCATGTACACGCCGTGTAGTGTTGACCGGGAGTCTGCCCATGTAACTAACAACATAGATGAAGGAGACCTTAAGACATACACGCCGTGTCCACTGTGGAACACACCGTATAGTCTGACCTGGGATCCGGCCATGTAACTAAGAAATACGGGTTGGTGTCACCCCTTCTTGAACATGCCGTGTACCTGTGGGACACGCCATGTAGTCTTCACCAGTGAGTGATCGTGTGGACCTAGCCATGTGGCTGGGGAAACAGGGTGGTATACATGCCGTGTGCGGTTGTAACATGTCGTGTAGTGTTAGCCGAGTAGTCGGTCGGGTCACGAATGACACTGGATGTTGGAAACATACACCATACAAGCCGTGTAGATAATATACATGCTGTGTAGTTTTTTTAAATGGGATTCGGGTGGCTCAGCCATGTAGAAGGGCCCGGGCAGGCGAAGAGAAGTCAGGTACACGCCGTGTAGTAAATCTATACGCCGTGTAGTCTTGTTTTTCAAATCTTGAATGCCTTCTTCCTCCTGTTCCGTTTTTGGTCCCCTCATTTTTCAGTCTGTGATAATCTTGATCTAAGGTGTACATTTGACCTTGTAGAGTCATGCCACCAAGACGACCACGCGTTGTTCTCCAAGAGAGTGGAAAAGATTATACTCCAGATATGGTGGGCCATGGGATACCAGTGGATCCTCCAACAGAGCCATATGTGGTGCTAGCTGTCATATTGGACACATTCCAAAATACGCAGTTCCATGAAGGCTTCATGCAGTTCATGCAGACCTTTCAGGGAGCACCACCGAATTCCACATCTATGACTGAGATGACTCGTATCTTCTAGTAGCAGCATCCGCCTATATTTTCAAGGGATGGAAGACCACAGGCTACAGAGTCTTGGCTGGATTCTATGCACACTATTTTTGAGAATCTTGAGATGCCTCCAGGGCGGAGGGTCAAGCTCGAAACTTACATGCTGCCTAATTCCACCAAGAGGTGCTGGGATGTTACCACTAAAATAGAGCATCACATGCACATGGTGTGTAAATATTTTCAGAAAGTCTTCTTTGAATTCTTCTTCCCAAAGACACTGAGGGAAGATCGAGCTCGAGAGTTCATGAATCTACATCAGGGCATTATGTTGGTGATGGACTACTCTGCTCGTTTTACAGATCTTTTGCATTTTGCACCTGTTCTGGTGGGTGATGAGATGTTGGGGGCCAGACGCTTTGAGTATGGTCTTCGATATGATATCCGTGAACTGGTGAATGTTTTCAGGTTGCCTATAGTACATGATATTGTGAACCAGACACTGATTATAGAGAGGAACCTTCGAGAAGCTGGTGGTGCAGGCCAGGACGGTTCAACACCAGTTTATGGTACTATTAATACCAGGAAGAAGAAGCAACATGTGAGTTTCTATCATGGTGGTAGTACTAGCCAGGCGATCACTTCAGGTGTCCTGATCAGGTGCTACCAGTGTGGTAAATAGGGGAACAAGAGACCACAATGTCTAAGTGACCCAGTGGAGTGCCGATCTTGGGGAAAGATGGGTCATCTACAACGCTTTTGCAGGACACTTCCACCATTGGCTAGTGAGAGGGGTTCTGTGAAGACTCCGCCTGCGGGAGTAGGACCTGCAGCTTTTTACCAGTCGGGAAACTAGGATACATCAAGACGTACAAGCAGAGGTGGTGGTCGTGGCCTTGGTATCCAGACACCAAGATCTCAGAGGCAGAAGGGTGGGACGGATCAGGGTAGCCAGGCTGGGTCGCAGGGCCATGGCATTGGGAAAGCATATGCAGTGAAATAGACCCAACAAGAGTAGGATCCCGAACCTTTTATTGTATGAGGTACTATTATTTTAGCTTTGGTCTTATCTTCTGTACTTTTCGATATAGGTGCTACACATAGTTTCATATCTATGCTTGCTGTGGAGAGCCTTGGGCTCTGTGTTTCTTCTTCATCAGCAGTTATGACACTAGACACTCTGTTGGGAAGTAAAACGACATGTGTGCATTAGTGAAAGGAGTGCCCACTCGAGGTTGGATGGTGATACTTTTTATTGGACTTCAATGTCTTATAGATGAAGAGGTGTGATGTCATTCTCGGGATGGACTGGTTGGTTTCCTTTCGAGCTTTTGTAGACTGATATCGCCGCAGAGTGAGTTTCACATCACCATATGGAAAAGAGTTTCTATACAAGGGAGAATGGGATGTTCAGGCGAGTCGAGATAGATCGGAGCATCGTGGGAGAGGTGGAGTCACATCCCAGATTGTGAGTTTATATCTGGATGATCAGGGGACTTGTCAGATGGATTTCCCTCCAGTGGTTGATCATTTCAGGGAGGTCTTCCCAGAAGAATTTTCGGGTTTACCTACAGAGCGTGAGGTGGATTTCTCTATTGAGATTGTGCTAGGAGAAGCACCGGTGTCCATTCCTCCTTATAGGATGGCTACACCAGAGTTGCAGGAGCTCAAGAGGCAGTTAGAGGAGTTACAAGAAAAGGGTTTCATCTGACCCATTACTTCCCCTTGGGGTTCTCCGGTCCTCTTTGCAAAGAAGGAGAACAATACCCTCAGACTTTGTGTGGATTGTCAGAAGTTGAACTAGTTGGCGATCAAGAACCGGTAGCCCTTTCAAAGGATTGGCGATTTTTTTGACCAAATTCGTGGAGCACGAGTGTTCTCAAAGATTGAATTGAGGTCAGGATATCGTCAACTGCACGTGAGACCATCTGACATACCACTTTCATCTTTTAAGAGCAGATATGGTCTATATGATTACTTGGTTATGCTGTTCGGACTCACGAATGCACTAGCAGTTTTCATGGATCTGATGAATCGCGTGTTCCATCCATACCTAGATTCTTTCATGGTAGTATTCTTGGATGACATCTTGGTGTACTCTCACACTCGACACAACCATGCCACCCATCTAGAGATTATACTGAGTACACTGAGAGAGAACCAACTATATGCTAAGCTCTCAAAGTGCCACTTTTGGATGGACCAGAATCACTTCCTAGGTCATATAATATCAGAGGCAGGAGTTGCAGTAGACCCAGAGAAGGTGAGAGCAGTAGTTTCCTGGGAGCAGCCTAAGAATGTGTTTGAGATACGAAGTTTCTTGGGGCTGGCTGGTTACTAAAGATGCTTTATACAAGACTTATCCTGCTTAGAAGCACCGTTTACAGGTCTGACAAAGAAGGGTGTGAAGTTCATTTGGTCGAAGTTTGCAAGACAGCCTTTCAGGACCTGAAAGGAAGGTTGAAATCAGCCCGAGTCCTGATACCTCCAGAGCAAGGGAAGATCTATACAGTTTACTATCATGCATCAGGTATTGGGTTGGGAGCAGTGTTGATGCAGGGCGACTGAGTTGTTTCGTATGGTTCTCAGCAGTTGAGGCCACATGAGAGGAATTACACGACGCATGATCTCAAGTTGGTTGCAGTTGTTCATGCGTTGCGCTGTTGGAGACATTATCTTTTGGGAGAGTATTTTTGTGGTTTTCACCGACCACAAAAGTCTCAAGTATATCTTTACCCAACGTGACTTGAACTTGAGACAGAGAAGGTGGGTCTAATACCTTCAGTCCTTCTATTTGGAGCTTTCTTATACACCTAGTAAATGTAATGCAGTAGCTGATGCACTGAGCAGGAAGACTCGAATACAGGCGGGGCAGGAGGCCAGTGGTGAGTGGCAGCTTATGGTTTTGTTATTTGAGATGCATCTTGAGGTGCATGATCGTCAGGGGAAAACCTATATTTATTACTTAACTGTGACTTATACCCTCCAAGATAGAGTGAGGATGAGACAACAATCTGATTCAGAAGGCCCAGTTCTATGGGAGTTTGTGGAAAGTGAGGACCCTCCTCTGGGATGGATGATAGGCGATGATGAAATTTTGTGTTTCCGTGGATGAATGTGGGTTCTATGGGATATACGCGAGGAGTTGATGTGGGAGTTTCATGCTTTAGCTAGGTCAGTTCATCCCAGGGTTACCAAGATATAACGTGACTTTAGACGTTAGTACTGGTGGCCGGGTATAAAGAGAGTAGTAGCTGGTTTTGTTATGAGGTGTTCCACCTGTCAGCAGGTGAAGGCGGAGCATCATAGGCAAGTCAGACTGTTACAACATTTACCCATCCTGGAGTGGAAATTGGATGATACCGCGATGGACTTCGTGACTGGGTTTCTGAGGTCACATCCAAGAAATGATGTTGTGTGGGTTGTTGTGGATAGACTCAGAAAGGTAGATCACTTTTTTCCGATCAAGGATACCTTTGGTACTGATGATCTCGGAAAGCATTATATCTAAGAGGTCTTACGTCTTCATGGGGTTCCTCGTTCTATCATTTCAGATAGGGAAAACTGTTTTAAGTCTCGTTTCTGGTAGAGTTTTCATAGGGCACTGGGTACACAGGTGCTTCTGAGCACAACTTACCACCCACAGACCGATAGACAGTCAGAGCGTACGATACTAGTGCTTGAAGAAATGATATGTACATGCATCATAGACTTTGGGGGATCTTGGGAGAAGCACATACCCCTGGTCATGTTTTCCTATAATAACAGTTTTAAGGTAACTATTGAGATGTCACCTTATGAGGCTTTATATGGTAGGCCATTCCGATCACCCTTATGCTGAATGGAGGTAGGTGAGACAACTTTACTAGGACCATGTCTCATGCAGGAGACTTCTGAGCAGGTCTAGTTGATTCAAAAGTGGATGGCTACCGTACAGTCTCGTCAGAAATCTTATGTTGATCACCGCAAACAACCCTTGGATTTCATGGTAATGGATTGGGTTTTCTTACGTGTTTCACCTAGGTTGGGACACAGGCAGATTAGGAGAGAGGGTAAACTTTCACCAAGGTATGTAGGGTGATTTGAGATTCTGGAGAGAGTCGGGATGGTTGCCTATAGGTTGTAGTTACCAAAGAGGTACCAGGCCATGCACGACGTCTTCCATGTATCTCAGTTGTGCCGCTATCATTCAGACGTGTCTCACCTATTTCAGCCCAAGGAAGTTGAGCTTCAGATCGATGCATCCTTTGAGGAGAATCCAATTCATATCGTGGATAGGATCACGAAGGTTATCCAAGGCTGGTCAGTTCCTCTCATATGGGTGCTATGGCCGCATGGCCGAGTGCATGATGAAACCTGGGAGCGGGAGACCGATGTACGTGCTCAGTGGCCAGAGTAGTTCTGAGCTTTATCTTTTCCACCCTTAGAAGGGAAATTCTGGGACGAATTGATTTAAGTGGGGATGTTTGTAAGAATCCTGATCATATTTTTGATGTACGGGTTTCATCTTTTCTCTTTTCCCTAAGTGTTTTTGAGAAAATAAGGAAAATGGGGAAAATCACACTTTTTATGACTACATGTCATGTACTATTCCACACGCCATGTACTTTGGCCGTGTGGGAAGAGTACATAGAGTGTGTAGCCATTTCGTTGACGAAGGGTGTAAAAACCGACTACACGCTATGTAAAGGGTATTTACACACCGTGTAGTCATTCGATAGGCAAATAGTAAGGCATTGGAAGCAGCCACCAGCCAAGCGACAGTACATACCGTGTGATCCGGAATACACATTGTGTACTCATGTCGACGGATGAACAATGCGGCGGTGGGAAAGGTAGCTTCCAGAGGAACAGTTAAATGAGAAAAGTACACGCTATGTAGTCAATTGTACATGTTGTGTAGTTTGTTTTTTTTTTCTTAAAATGGGAAGTAGCCTCCCCTATTTAGAGGGAAGGCTTAGAATCTGAGGAGGAGTCGGGAGAGAGGTCTGAACCTTTGGGGATCTCCCAATCAAGTATCGGGATCCCGTTTTCTGCACCGTCTATCTCCCTGGAACCACACAGGTGAGTTCTTCCCCCTTCATGCGTAGTTCTTGCCAATTATTCCTCAAAGGGAAGTTATTTGGGTTTGAATGGTGTTATGTTCACCTCAGATATACATTGTCTTTTGGTGTTTCTGGAAACAAAGTTCGCGTATATCGATCAGGGGCATTTAAGGTAGATGTCTTGGTGTTTAAATTCCAAATTTTGTGCATTTTTGTGTACTGTTGTGCTACAGACACATATTGGGGTGTCGTGTGGCTGAGGCCTTGACTGTTTTGAATACCTAGAACTGTATAAGTAATTAAATGTGATAATAAACTACTGTTTGGGATCACTGCTTGAATCCAGGACCACCCCCGGGGTGAATTCCTCTGTTTAGCCATTTGGCCAGGATACCCGAGGGTATGCCCTGTTTATATTATGCATTACTTTTTCCTTGAGAGGAATTTTATATAAATTTCATGTTTATGTGTTGGGATTGGCCTGGTTATTTTAGCCTAAGGGCGTGGATATATTAACCTAAGGGCGTGGTTATATTAGCCTGAGGGCGGGGTGATATTAGTATGAGGGAATCGATATTATATAGCTTGAGGGTGTGGATATTATATAGACTGAGGGTGTGGATATTATATAGCCTGAGGGCATGGATATTATATAGCCTGAGGGCATGGTTTACTATATTCGCCTGAGGGAGAGATTCTGATTGGCCTGAAGGCATGGTTCTAATGAGCACATAATATTATTAAATTGAATGATTAAAATGAGTAATAAAATGGCAATACAACTGGTAATGTTAGTTACTTTTTGAGTACTACTTATTTTCTTGCATTTTACTACTGCACACTGTTGTTGCATGTTTTCACACAGTTGGGCATGAGACTTTGGTTGGTCACTACTGGGATTTATTTCTCACACTCAGTTTGGGTCATGTCTTCAGCCCAAACAGATTACATTTCTGCAGGTGTTGACAGAGGAAAGGGTCCCTACACAGGTACATGATTGTTGCTGAGGAGGAGGGGAGCATGGGATCGATCTTAGGCTCACGATGCTGCTGGGTTTTTTGTTTTATTCTGTTGTACCTGTACCTCCTATTGTATCGTATTGTACTGCTGTGTAACATGTTATGGCTGTTTTCTTAGAACTAGAGTCATGTTGCATCATTATCTATACGACTGTTGGTTGTCCTTACTGAAGTTGTTCATTTAAAATTGTGCATGGTCTATTGCTTCCTCTTTCGTTGTATGTTTCATCCAGTATTCTGCTGCGCTATACTTTGACAAATGAGGGCATAGTTTCCCTACTATCAGACCTGGGCCCTCGCTGCTAGTCGGCAGCCTATGGCATTTGGGGAAATATGCCTGAGGTCATGTGACCAACTGGGTTCAGGGCACCCGTTGAGTGGCACTCGGATCCAGGACGTTACAGATGAGTATCACTATTATAAATGTAGTATGACCTAGAGCTATTAATCCATTTACAAATCATGATATTGGCCCACATAAAAGAGTATACACATTCCTATGGGAGGTTATATTAAACATGATTCCTCACCAAGATATAATATTAATTATAGTAACATATAATATAATATATGTTACATTAATTACATTATTATAGGTGATTTTATTCATATTTATTCGATTTATTTTTTGACCGATTTTTATTGTGATTGTTGGCCGTCATAGTGAAATGGTTTTTGGGATTTTTGAAATTTGATAAAGAACCTAGTTTTCAAAAGAAAACTCATGTGGTGTTAGGATATATAAGTTGATGGTTTTTATAAGTCATTTATAATTGAAATGGGTCATAGATTTTGTTTATTTGAAATTATTGGGATTTTTAGGTTTTGAGAAAACATGAGGAAAAAGAGGTTTTGAAATAGAATTTCAAATTGGTTATCTTGAAAAGATAAGTTTATATGAAAAAATTACTATATTCACATTGGATTTTTCATTTTGGAAAAACCCATTGATTCCAAGGGGGTTTTTAAAAAAATCAGGTGAGCTTTAGGTGCCTAAATGATTTGAAATTGGATTAAATTAAGAAATTGGTACATTTTTAAACCATGTTTTCTAAGATTTTTTTGCAGATTAGTATGTAATTGTTTGAATTAATTAATTTCACTTCTTGGATGATGTGTTATGGTTTCAGGGAAAATTTTAATTGATGTTCGAGACTATATAACTACTTTTTTCTAATATTGAAGAGACCAAATTGGTGGAAATATAGACCGTGTTTTATTGGTTTTCAGTAGTTTACTAGAGATAACCCAGGATGTTGAATCGTGCATTTATTGGGTATTCCATTGTTATTTTGAGAGAGGAGGGTGTTCTAGGATAATGGAAAGGATACATGATAATGGGATTAAGTATAAAATTTCGGTTTTTTGATTTAATAGTTGGAACCACCTGAGGTAGGTTTTTGGTAAGTGATTCTTATGGTGGGGGAATTGTTAGGGAGAATCATTGATTTGAGTGGATACATATGGTGGAGATCACAATAATCTTATAGAGGAATTTGTAACAATAATTGGTTCGACTTGGTCTGTTACTTTTTTTGTTTTGGGTGTTGGGGATGTTTGGGGTAGGTTCCAGGAGCTTTTGTAAGAGTTAGAGGTTCAACAAAGCTGTTGTAGGGATTACACACCTTGTAAGTAGATTCACAGCATGAATCTCGGTTTCATGGATTTTCCATGTGGGTTCATGGTGTGAAATGATTCAGGTTATGAAAAAATAAAAATAAATAGAATGGAGATGGGTTTTTTTGTGTGGAAATTGACCCGTAGATACTACATAATGTGTAAGGGGATTACACATTGTGTAATCCCCCCAATACTATAATGTTTTAAAACATTTTAGTCACTCGAGTTTTCACAAAAAATGTTGCTTCACCAGTCTCTCTCATCCTAGGAAACCCAATATTCCCTTTATCAGAATTTTGGAAATCCATTTTATGATAATTGATCATCGATTATCTATCATAAATATGTAGTGATACTTCTTCGATCTGAGGTGTATTCTTCCTCGTTTTCAATGATTTATCTATTGTTGGTCGCTCTTTTGCACCTTCTCTTTTATAAATATGATGAAGGATGTTCTTGAATGCCTCTAATGTGTTATCATTTAGTTTTTGATTGGTGTGGTGATTCATCTATATCCTCGGGTTGATGTAGTCCTCGCGGGAGTGAAAATCATAGGAATGCTGCGCTTTTCATTTATTCATGAAGAATGATGACCCCTCTTCGATGTAGGATTTTCCTTCATTTCTCATTATTTTTGCATCATATTGGTGGGATCAAAATTTTTTTCCATTAAAATGTAGTTTTGTGACACTAATCAATGATAGGAACTAGGTAAAAATATTTAAAGGGATAGAGGGACCTAATTGAAATGTTTTTATGGCCTTGATGTTTTTTTTATAGTGTGTACAATATAGGTTAAACGCCCCATAGAAAATCATGACCATTAAAGGTACTTGGTTTTGCAGTAAACAATTTTCATGTTGGTTGATTGCTATTGAACACTTCTACATGGAAATCTATAAATCATTTCCACATGGAAAATGAATGGATTCCCCATGATTACCTAGTTTCTATGATAGCCCCTGAATTAGCAATTGAAACTAATTAATGGATGCATTGTTAAATTTGGAATTATGTTATGCTTAAGTATAAGGGGTGATGTGTTGTGTCGGATATATGTGGTTGTCTATGAGAGAAATATATAATGTGAAGTGGATATGATGTGTTGTGTGGGATAACTATAGATGCGTTTGTGGGGTAGATGGAATATAAAGTGTATATGTTGTGATGTGTAGATATTATCTAGTTTGTAATGTGGTACATCTATGAAGCACAGGTTTGTTCTATGGGTTGGTTTTCTCAGTTACATGGATGAACATGTATACAATACATCAACCTGGCCATGTAATAGACTCTCATGTTGACATATTGGTTTATTATGGAATGGATGAGAAGTGTTGTGTAACGGGGCTGTGATCGGGTTGTGCAATGATGTGTTGCTATCTTTCTTGTTGTGTTCTATGCATGGTAATTTACGAGGTATTAGTGGAATAAATTAATAAATTATTAATTAATAAATTTTAATGAATTCTTGGGTTGGATTGGTTATCATAATGAATAAATGAGTTGTGAATAAATAATTGTAATTGTTAACTATGTTTGTTGGAAATTGAAAGGAGGTTGCTGCTTGATGTATGGTGTTGTACATTTAGAGGCATCAACAAAGTTGGTAGTGTTTTGATATGGTTTTTTTTACAACCTATAGTTTGGGATTTTTTTTTGATATCATAGATGTATATAATTTTATTTCCCTTGTGATTTCTATATGAACCCCCACACTAGTTGAGAACTATGTGTCAAACACCCCCATTATCATGGGGCTGGGTGTCCTTCCCAAACATCTTGGTGGTAGGATTGATGGATGGACACCTTCTCTTCCATGATATCTCTTCCATGCAGTGATAGCCCAAGATTATTTTGGTATATTTTTGTATTTGAGTCCTAGTTGTGTGCAGGATGGTTTTGTTTTCCAAGGTGTTTTTAAGATGATATGGGTAGTTCTTTCCCAGCTGTTTTACAGATGCGATGTGATGTGATTTAAAATGTGAATTCTGGATGATATATGGTTATGAGGCCTTCGATTTTTTGGGTGGTATTTGGTGTGGGTTTTAGCCTTGGTGTCTTAGGGTGGGATGTGAGATGGTTTGTGAGGTCCAAGTTTGTTCAGGTGGTATTTGGGGTAGTTTTTGAAGCCCAGGTGTCTGCAGGCGATATGTGATGTGGTTTGTGAGGACCAGGTGTGTGCGAGCGGGTTGTGATGTAGTAATTTCAAAAGACGTGGGAGCATGAGGACGTTTTATGGTAGTCGATAGTGGCTAATTATTTGTAAGTGATGTGTGGTGTCCTATCATCAATGTGCATTATATCACTTTACCTAAATCACGTTATTTTCTGAGCATGCATTGGTGAGGTTGGGATAATTATTATACCTATTTCGTGCTATTTGGTTCTACTATTATCTCATAGGGGAATTAGTATGTTACCATCACATCAGCATGAGAGAATTTTTATTTCCCATTGAGTATAACTTTATGCTCACCATATGTATATAAAATAATTATTGATGTTTCTAGGAGGATTATATAGATCGTGCTGGGAAGTACTAGCTTAGGATTTGAGATAGATACTGTTTTGTTTCATTGGATTTATTTTGGGTACTTTACTTTGTAGTTTTACTCTACCTGTACTATTTCTTTTTTACGAATTCATATTGGATAGTATTTTTACATTATTTTATATTTGTCTTGGTGTTTTTTTGTGGATGATCCATCATATATCCTAATATTGTATCAAAAAAGGGTAATAACTTTCATATTACATGACCTATATACCCTTGATGCTAGTATCCACCACAGGGCCTACTAAAGTCAGGACTCGGGGGGGGGGCTCATTATATCTATTTATTCACTACCGACCTAGGAGGGGTATATTTTTAAAGGAGGGGTCATGACAGAATGGTATTAGAGGTGATTATTGTGAGATAAGATGAAGTTTGGATTTCAGAATAATGAATATTTCATGAACCAGTAGAGAAACAGTGTCAGGTGATCTTGATGGGAGACATAGGCCAGGGAAAACCTGCTAAGACACATGATTTTATCCCCCACACCCCCTCTCGTGATCCGATGTAGGGATTCCGAGACTAGGGAATAACCAAGCGAGGATACACCATTTGTAGGGTAGAGACCTTTGGGAAGGAACGAACATCCCAATTACTAGTGTTCTTGTTCGAATTTTGATGCTTTGGGAATATTATAATGGGTAAAAAAATGAATGAAATGAATTAAACATGTTAAAATGAATCGTAAATTCCATACTACTCAAGATAGGGAAATATTTTTTTTCATTTTCATCTATGGATCCTGGTCATCATTTTCGTGTGGATCAGGAAGTGGAGGTACCAAAAGATGATCCATTTGATCGACATAGGGTTGATCAAGTTGAGGAGGATAACTATGGGTATGTATAAGGTTCTATGACCTTCATGGTTTTGTCCAGTAGGGAGTTGAACTCAACAGCTTTCTTTTTGACCATCTGGCCCCCATGCCTTTCTTGTGAACTTGGGACCGAAAATTTTCTTTTGTGGATTTTTCCATAATATTTATATTTAGTGCCCAGTGGTTGTTGAAGATCATTATGGTGGAGGTGGACACGTTCAGCACTAGCCTCGATAGCATTTTCCAGCTAGGCCTTTTCAGTAGGAATGACTATAGGCTCATTCTCTAATGAGGGGTGACATAGTAGGTAGGGGATGACCTTAGGATGTTCCTCTATGACCTTGACCTGGGTGTGGTCATGGAGGTAGTCATTAGTAGAGGGGTAGATGCACATGGAGTAGTTAATTTCACGCAGTGGAGGCAGAAGTTCTAGCAGGGCCTAAGATCATCAGATATAAGATCCATTTGTTTAGTACCCCGGTATATTCATTGTTTGATGTAGGAGATTCACACTAATTTGTTTCAATCACTCTATCCCATGTTCTTTGAATTGATTTAGAGATGATTATCGTGTCCCTAGGGTTGAGTATTCGAGTCAGAGGCGAGTTTATCTTGTTTGATGAGTGTCATGGGTATAGATTGATGATGGGGCCAAATCGGTCCCATGGGGATCTATTCCTACTATATATTCACCCATATAATTTCCTTATCATCATATAATGGTTGTATTCGGTACATGTTTTTATAAAATTATTCCGAAGGAGAGTTGAGTTGGTAGATGTCGATGGTCATCATGTGGTTTTCGTTGGTGAGCGGGGTTTTTCGGGGTTCATTCAGTGTGTGGATACTCTTATCTATCTTTTGGATGACCTATCACTAGAACCGGTGCATGATGATATTATAGAGGTTCCCAGATTTGATGGATAGTTATCGATTGTTTTCCCCATGGAGGTTGCAACCCTACCCCATTAATGTAATGTTGAGTTTGGGAATGTCATACAACCTGATGTTTCTCTGATTTTGTATGGATAACTATAGAATGGAATCTTTTGTGTTCCAAGAGTTGGGGATTCAGATTGATAATCCGATGAATAAGGGTTTTATGTGGCCTGGTGTGCCACTATGGGGTGCTCTAGTGTTATTTTTAAAGAATGCATATGTAGTTCTGAGGTTTTTTATAGACTACGAGAGATTTGATAAGGTGAATCCCAAGAACAGTTACCCTCTTCCAGGGATATATGATATTTTAATCTATTGATAGAAGAATGTTAGTTTTCTAGGATCGATCTATGGCCTGAATATCACCAGTGGCGGGTGATGGAGGGTGATTTCATGAATATTTATTTCATATGCTGGTATGGGAAATTCAAGTTCATAGTCATGTTTTTTGGTGTTACAAATGAATCAAACATGTTCATGGGGCTTAATAAATCCATTTTTAGGATTTCCTAGACCACTTCCTAATCATGTTCATTGATGAAATATTGATCTACTCTATATTAGAAGTGGATCATGTTGAGCATCTCAGGACAATATTATAGGTTCTTAGACCCCACCATCTCAATGGAACGTTGTCCAAGTGTATGTTCTGGACATGAGAGATGAATTTCCTTAGGCATGTGGTGTTATAGAAGGGTGTGTAGGTCAACCTATTGAAGGTTGAAGCAGTTGTGTCTTGCGAAGAACTAATGAATGTGGAAGGTGTTCACAATTTTCTTATTCTTCTAAAATTTTATCAGATATATGTACCCTATTTATCCCGATTTGGTGTTTCCTTGACTTCTCTGAATAATAAGGATTATTATTTTATGTGGAGTGATCAGTTCTATGAAGTGTTCGATTGGCTAAAGGGGATGTTGGTTAGAGCTATGGTTTCCGGAGGAATGTGTGATGTTTGAGGTGTTTTGTGATGCTTTCCCTCTAGGATTGGGATGCGTCTTAATGCTATAACGAGTAGTAATATCTTATGGGTATAGGAAGTTACATACCTGTGAACATAACTATTCCCCCATTACATATATTTTTTAGTAGTATTTTTTGTGCTGATGTTTTGACCACATTACCTCATCTTGGAGAACTTTATGGTCTTTGCGGATAACAATATCTTTAGGTATATATTTTCCCAGTGATACATGAACTTATGCCCTAGAGGTTGGATGGATTCTCTTTAGAACTATGATTTTAAAATCACATACACCTTAGGAGGGAAATTTTGTGTCCAATGCTTTGATTAGGGAGTCACATAATGATGTTTTTTCGAGAGTCTGTGGATGCATGGAATGCGATGGAGGAGTTGGAAACTTTGTAAATAGATTCAAGAGTAGAAGGTGTTAGAGGCTTTTTTTTCTAATGAAATTGTAGTTTTATATAATGTAGAAGTTGGAGGAGTCTTAGTAGATAGACTCAAAGGAAGAGGTGTTGCGCGATCATGTTGTCCATGTTGATTCCCTAGAGGGATGTTCAGAGGATGGTTAGAACAAGAGGTTGTTCCACAAAATGCTTTTTTCCGGTAGTGGTGCATGATGAGGTCCTTTATGAGTTACATAGATCACCTTTAACAGTACACCTAGGAGTTTCTAATATGTAAAGTTGTTTGAGGATTAAATTTTGGTGGCCTGGGATGAAATGCGTAGTGGTGGAGATTGGGGAAAGGTACTTAGTTTTATAGTTGGTGAAGGGTAATCACCATGTTCCCAATGGTTTGTTGTAGCCTTTGGATGTTCCCAAGTGGAAGTGGGAAAACATCTTAATGGATTTCATCATAGGGTTATCCAGGGCTTAGGGGGTGATACCATGCTATCTGAGTGATAGTGGATCAATTAACGAAATTATCACACTACTTATCAATTAAGGAGTGGGGCATAGTGGATGCTTTGGATTATAGGTATTTGGATGAGTTGGTGTTGTTACATGGAGATCAAGGATGGGGACCACATGTTCTTCCTGGTTTCCACTCGACGTGGGCAGTGGAGGCTTGAAAGAGGGAGTGAGATTTCTCCTAAGTTTGTTAGACCCTTTGAGGTGTTGGAGTGAGGTAGTGAGTTGGTCTATTGTTTGGAATTTCCCCCACGGTTAGAGAGGATCCATGATGTCTTCCATGTCTTACAACTCCATTGGTATCAACACAATGACTCGAATTTCACTAACTGGGGAGATTTGGATATCGGGATGACACAATGTTTTTGGAGTGGTCAATAGAGATCCAGGATCATCAAGAGAAGGTTCTACATGAAAAAACAATTCATTTGGTACATGGGTTATATAGTCACGGTGGCTAGGAGGAGAGTACTTGGGAGAAAGTGATTCAAATTCATGCCCAATACCTGAATTTTTTTAGTTTCTCTTTATTTTATTTTGTTTTATGATTTAATGGTTGAACCTCATGTTGTATGAGATGAGGTTTTTTTTCCTAGGTAGTGTTATGTGTGGTGGGCTATGCGAAGATGGCCTGAAATTTCGAAAGTGGGGGGGGGGATTTGAATACTAATCAGGATGCATTAATTGTTTTTCAATTAAACTCTGGAAAGAAATTCAGTGCTGCCTAGAGCATATCGTATCTTGACATAGAGGATGGAAATCCCTGATTTGGATGTTTGGATAGTGTGGTTGTTGTTCTTGAGTGATGTGCTTTGTAGTTGTTTTAGTTGATGTGATATGATTAATTTTCTAATGTTGGTGGAGGGTTTCTGGGATATAGGGGTTTCCACTAATGTTTTCAAACAACATAATGTGGTTTATCTTTGAATGTTTATGTGCTTTGTTATTAACAGTGTTTCAAGCATAAAAAGACCCCTGAGAGGTATCTCACAAGGTGGTTGTTCAGAAACCTCTTTCTTCTAGGAATGGTATTGGATTCTCTAGGGTGCAATAATTTCATAGGTATCTAATTCTATGGTCTGTGTTCCCCCCAGTATATTACTTTTTTCAGTTTTGGGTGTTTTGAATGTTCAAGGGAGGTTATGGGAGTTTTCGTAAGAGTTAGAGGTGTAACAATGATTCTGTAGGTATTACCTGTAGTGTAAGTACATTTCATGATGTGAATATGAGTTCCATGAATTTTCCATGTTGGTTCATGGTGTGAAATGCTTTTGGGTCTGAGAATAATCAAAAGGCATCAGGTTTTCGGTGGAAACCAACCCCGATGTATTACATGCTGTGAAAGGGGATTACACGTCGTGTAATTCCCCGATGCTGTAATGTTTTAAAACATTCAAACTACCCAAAATTTTAAAAACCATATGGCTAGATTAGTCTCTCTCATCACATCTGACTTGACAGTCCCTTCCTTGGCATTTTAGAATTCCTTTTGACAAAAATCGATCATCGAGCTACCATTGTCAATCTATAGTGATACATCTTCGATCTAAGGTGCATTCTTCCTCCATTTCAATGATTTCTCTTAGGTTGATCTCTATTTTCCTCATGTTATTTTTACATGAGATGGAAGATGTTCTTCATTACTTCAAATGTGTTTTTCATCGGTTGTTGAAAACTGTGGTGGTGTCATTTCATCCTCGGGTGGATGCAGACCTCACAGGATAGGAAACCGGATGACCGTTGCACAATCTATTTACACGCCAAGAAAATTAACATCTCTTAAGGTAGGGTTTCCTTCATTTATACTTTTTTTTGATACATGTGGAAGGGATGTACTTTTTTTTGCCTATGGATCATAGTTACCCCATACTAATCATAGATAAAAACTGGGTAAATTAATTGAAAGGGGTAGAGGGACCCGATTCTCATGATTTTATGGCCTTGATGTTATTGTGATGTTTTGAGAAGTATAGGCTAAATGACACATTGAAAATCATGACCCTTAGTGGTCCTTGTTTTTTCACTGAATAAGTTACATGGTGGTTGATTCATGTTCAACACTTGTATATGGAAATGTTTAAATCATGTACAATTGGATAATAAAGGGATGCCTCAGGATTACACATTTTCTGTGATATCCCCTAAAGGAATAAGTGAAACTAAATATGGGAGGAAAAGATTGAATCTTAAGTGGTTATGATTTATTGTGTGGGATAGCTATGGTTATGTGCCCAAGATAGATAGAATGTGAATTTGCTATGTTTTAAGGTATAAATATGATCTGGTTTGTGTTGTGGGGCATCTATGAATCATTAGTGTGTGTTATGGTTTGGTTTGCATAGGGAAATTGATTAACATGTAGATGATACATCATCCTAGTAATGTAATGGAGTCTAATATTGAGATATTGATTTATTGCGGAATGGATGAGATGTTTTTCGCACTTGGGCTACGACCGGGTTGTGCAGTTATGTGTTGATATGCTTCTTGTTGTGTGTTCTTCTTGGTAGTTTCCTAGATAGTAGTGGAATAAATTAATAAATAATTGGTTAATAAATATTTCAACTTTAATTATATGTTTTTCTAAACATAATGAATAAATGAGTTGCGAATAATTAATGGTAACATTTAATTAAGTTGGTTATAAATTAAATGGAGGTTGTGTCTTGATATGTAGGGTTGTACATTTAGAGGTAACATCAAAGTTGGAAGTGTTGTGAGCTGTTTGTTTATTGAGAACCCAAAGATTAAGATTGATTGTTTGGTATCCAATATTTATTCCCTTGTGATTTCGATACGCACCCCACCCTAGATGATCACTACATGACAAACACCCCCATCATCACAGGGGAGGTTGTTTTTTCCAAACATCCGGGTGGGAGGATGGATGGTTGGAAACCCATTCATTGATGATCCCTCTTCCAGGAGATGATATCCCAAGATTCATTCAGCAGATTATGGTATATAAATCCCAATTGTGTGCAAGAGGGTTGTGTTTTACTAGGTGTTTTTAGGATGAGATGTATTGTGGTTTCCCAGGTGTTTTTGATATGATATGAGTTGTACTTTCATAGGTATCTTCAGTTTGGTATATGGTTGTCAGGACATGGTGTCTGTGGGTAGGATGTGGTGTGGTTTGTGGCCCATGTGCATGTGGGAATGAGATGATGTGGTTTTCGAAGCCTAAGTGTGATGGTGGGATGTGGTGTGCTTTGTGAGGCACATGTGTCTTTGGGCAGGATGTGGAGTGGATTGTGGGGCCCAGGTGTGTGTGGGCAGGTTGTGATATTGTAATTTTGTAAGATGTGGGAGTGCAAGGACATTTTCCATTAGGAAAGAGTGGTTAATTAGTGGGATGTGGTTTTGGGTACCATATCATTTATTTTTATTATATTATAGTACATATCTTTCCTTATTTGGTGAGCATTCCTTGGGGGGGTTGGTATGGTAATTATACCAGTTAAGTGCTATTTGGTGATGTGGTTTTCTCACGGGGGCATTATTATGTTACCCTCACATGTGCATGAGACAATTTGGTTTTCCTACTGATTATATCTATATTCTAACCCTATGTACATAAAACATCATTCAGTTTTCTAGGAAGATTATTTGGACTATTCTAGGCATTACTATATCGGGCTTCAGAACAGTTTTGGAATCACTAATTTATCTGGATTTTGAGTACTTTACTCTGGAGTTTTATTGTACTAGTTATATTTTATTGATTCATATGGGATGGTTTTTGGATTTCTTTAATATATGTATTGGAAATGTTTTGTGGATGATCCACCACATATCCTGGTCATGTTTTGGAAAAATAGAAATTCCTTCTATATTGTGTGACCTGTATACCCTTGGTGATAGTGGCCAACTCGGGGTCTACTGTAGGAAGAAATATGTGGTTCATTATCTCCCTTTCATCACTAATATCCCAAGAGGTATATCTTTAGTGGGATGGGGTCATGATAGAATTGGTGTTCGACACATCATAATTTGAAGGATGATGGGTCTGGATGAGATTTATAAAACTATTTAATTATTGGTGTTTCTGGTTGGTGATTGGTATCTGTGGGTAGGTCACATAGAGTTGTTTCATTTAGTGGCAGATGTGACATGAGTTGTAGAGACCAACTGTTTTGGTGTAGTGAGGGGATGATAAGGATACTCTTATTGTGGGTATCAACAAATCAGTCAAGGGTATATTAACTTCACGTGGGTTTGGGTTATGGATGTTGTGGAATTTGGGAGTGGGTCATATTAGAGATATATTGGTAGTCATGGATGGAATACAATAATGTTTTATTTTTATGGAGGATCTAACAAAGGAATTGAACCGAGTGTCATATTTTTACATCGGTGTAGCTGTTTTGATGATTCCATGATTCCATTAAGAGTTAAGTTATTGTGATCTAGAGATGTGGAGATGTGTTAGACGGCGAGGCTGGACATTTTTTAGAGAAAGTGGTCCAAAGGAGGGGGACTAGTATATTTTCATGAAACTAGATGCAATGAGTTGGAACTATAATTTCGATCATTTTTGGATAATTCAGAAAGAGAAAACTCCATTGAGGTGATGATTACTATAAATAGAGTTTGAGGATTCATGATGAGTACATAGCAGAGTTTTGAGTGAATGATATGAATAGGTATATAGAGTTGTGTAGAAAAATCATGTTTGGTGTTCAAAGATTTGATGTGACATTTTAATTATAAATTAATGAACTGGGATGTTTGGGATATTTGGGTGATTACCACCATGAATTTTTAGGGAAAAGAAGAATTGTGGGGAGATATTATAGTGACCCACATTGTAATGGGCTTTTGAAAATCATGATATGTTTAGATTTTGTAATTGGATCAATTAACAAGAATTTTGACCATTTTTTAAATTATTTATGATATGTTTTTTCAGAATGGTTGTTTTCTGGTTATGTTCTTTGAGTGATTTCTTAGATACTGATGGATAATATTATATAATGTGTCCATGGATACAAAACTAATTTGGTGGGTTGAGTTGTGAAGATGTTGGTTGAGGGATTAATATATTTTACTGGGGGTATCGTGACTCGATTGTGCCTCCACTGGTTCTTGAACCACGACATGGGTGGGTCACTCAATGATGTAGATTTTCCATA
Organism: Viscum album; assembly: GCA_963277665.1. Taxonomy (NCBI): domain Eukaryota; kingdom Viridiplantae; phylum Streptophyta; class Magnoliopsida; order Santalales; family Viscaceae; genus Viscum; species Viscum album. The sequence goes on from OY728119.1 coordinate 610,797,882, forward strand.
TCTTACTCCTCATTATTGGAGGGGGGGGGGGGGTGAGACCATGACCCATTGTGGTTATTCAGAATCCTAGTTTAACGATGGAGAATCATGACTTGAGCATTATGGAACCACGATTACTAAACTCTTATGTATTTTATTAATGGGGAAGGATTTTCTTTTGGAGGGGTTTAAAAGTTACAAACACCATGGATTTTTTACATGATAAATGTGTGATTTGGAGTTGGTGTGCTCTACCCCCTTTCATCATTTTCTTCAATAATCCCTCTAAGACAACTTATTTGAGAGATATTCGTTATACGGATTAAAGTCAATATTTCTTTTATTTTCTTCTTTTTTATTCTTCCATCCATATCATTTAATTTTTGTTCTCCAGATGGGGTATTAAATAGACTATGTTTTAAGGATTGGTGAAATGATCCTACTTGAGGGGGATTTCAGGTAAGGCTTCTAAATGGGGTCCCTAGAGGATAAATTCAGGTTATCATTCCTTATTTGACATTAGGTAAGTCTCCACATTGTTTTATTTTGACTTTTTTAGTGATATTAACTTAAATAATAAATTTATTTAAGTATGTGATTTAGGGAATTTGTATAGATTACATTCAAGTGTGTGTCACGAGTAGACAACACCCCATCACCCATGGATTCAACATCATGTGGTTTCCAGGCGAGTATGGAATTGATTATTGAAATATGGAATTTTTCTTTTAAAAAATTCATTTATTAATTTTTTTGTTCTTATAGATGATACAAGTTATTGAACACTCAAAGATATCCTTAAAATATTGGAATGGACCTAAGGTTTCTTGATTGTGGTAGGCGGCCTTGAATTTACTAAGTTTCTTGTTCTTTTTATAATTTTTTTTCATATTCTGTCATTATGAATATTTTCATAATATTCAATTTCATGAGTGTTTTTTCCCTATAATTTGTGATGTGATCACGTGAGCCTAATAATCAACATATAATTCATATATTGAAGAAATTATTGAAAGGTACCACCTTGGTAGAATGAGTATTGGTGTCCCTCTTTTTGGGTTTATTAGTGGTTTGCGTAGGATTTCAAATAGATATGGGTATCATTAAAAAAATTAAAAAATTTCGTTGATTATATATAATTTTAGAGAAAAAGTGGTTATTTGAAAAATTATATTTTAAATGGTATTTTAAAATAGACAGTGGTTTTCAAAAAAAAATATTTTAGTGGGATTTTTGGAAAGTTACAAGAATGGTTAAGAAAATATATGATACCATTCTAAATAATTTATATATAGTATTTTTGTTGGTTATGAAATGGAAAGATATAATATCTTTATTGATTTTTATTTTTTTATTTTGAACTTGTATGGATGATTCCATATTTTATAAATAATGACTGATTTAATGTGATTCTGAATTGTGATTTCATTATGGGTTGTGTTGATAGATGAAGATGAAATATTGATTATGTTACCATTGATTTTTTGTTGGTATTAAATTATTTAGTCAGTTTGGATAGGTGGTAATTAACACTTATAGGGGATTGGTGGATTTGAAGGACCCTAGATGGATATATTATTGGATAGATGATAATGTTGAGAGGATTAACATTTTAGGAATGTGCGACCAAGACAGCCTAAGGAGTTTAGACTATGGGATAAATGGGAAATGAGATGTGTAGGTCTAGGTCTTGGTTGACTAATTCCTTTTTAGTGAGATGGTGTGTTGGGAGATAAATTACATACCCTTGTTTTTGTTACAGATATGTGTTAGATGTATGGATGTTAGATGATGAGAGCTTATTGAAGTTCTAATTGGAGGATGATATTCATTTATTTTCAGTAGTTTATCATAATTTCAATGTGTAAATTGAACATGAAGTTGTTTTTGGTATAGTTCCATAATGAATTCTTATATGATAGTGTATGTGATGGCTATCTATGAAATGTATTGATGAATAACTAAGTATTAGCTGAGAAATAGATTAATAATCTACTAAAGGATGGTTTCCCAAAAGTAAAAACATTGGAAGAATAACTTTTAATTTATCAAAGACAATCATAGACGAAAAATATCACTAAATATTAAGTATAGGTCCCAATAATTAATTCCATAAGGAATGTAAGGATAAAATAACCTTATATTATGAGTTGTTGGAGAAGTTTTGGAAACGTTATTTAAAAATGATAAGAAACATTTCTTATGGATGTTAAGAAAGTTTTCTTACAATGTTAGATGATGATGTTTCGATCATCAATTTCCGTCCATTAAAAAAACACATGATAAAAAATGATTTTTTAAATTTTTTGAGGTCATAAAATATTAAACAATGAACCTAGAGTAATTCTATTGGATGATGGAATGAAAGATGTTGGTAGTTGATGTTTATGTGGTTGTAAAATGTTTACGATGGAGTAATTTCAAAAAAAATGTTTTTGATTAAGATGTTGTTGTCCTTAAAATTTTTATGTTTTATGTAGTATAACATTCAATGATATAGTCTTTTATCTGATAGAAATGTATATAGATCATCTGTTCTAGTCTACTAAAAATATTTTTTAAAAAAGTTTCATGATTTTGAGTTTATTATAGGATATAAAATGTTTGAAGATAAAATTCCATAGAGGGTATTGCAGTATAAAGGCTAAAGTCCCGAGAAAATTGGAAAAAGAAGTATAAAAATGGGTATAGAGAATAGATTTTACATATATTTTCTGAGATAATCAAATGGGATAACATTATAAAAATATAAACAATGTCATTGTATGTGTAGCTTCATGAATTTTGAGTTGAGACCTAATGAACCGGGTGGAGATATGCCTAAACATTAGTTAGATTAATCTAGAGTAAGAATTGTTGAGTTCATCAGTCTGAGTGTATTAGTCAGATCATATCATGAATTGATGAAGAATCACTTAGTTAATATCAGTCATGGTGAAGACATAAAATAGAGTTAACTAGTCATATGAGTTCCTTATATAGTCATTTGTCAAAAAATCATGAAAACCATAAAACTGAGCTGTATAAAGAAACTGAACATATAAGTTCCCTGATAAGGAACTAGGTAAGTGTTTACCAGATTATGTTTTATGAATTATTATAAATCAAGGAAAATTTCATCAATATTTATGATGGTACACTTTTCAATCAGCATTTTATTATTGTAACAATGTTTTGAATGGTTGAATAATTTCATTTACAATGAGGTTAATGATGTGAAAATAATTTTATTGATACTAGGGATTTCCTAGAAGCTCTAGGGATTATATAAAAACTTTTGTAAGTATACATTGATTTTTAGATGATTTGGAAGTTTGAGATTCAAATATGATTTGAATGGGAAAAAATATTTGTGTTGTTAACCCTTTTCATGGATGGGTGCCTATATAAAAGAGAATATATAATTAATGTACTAATACTATTCATTTATATGAGTAATGTGATGGGATATATATTTCAATGAATCTTGAGGTTTCAACCATGGAAATAGTTTGATGAAGAAGAGGTATCAGACCCAGTTACCAAGTACAGGTGAACCAATCAGTGGTTTTAACCAGAGGTATCAGATAACGGTTTATTGGTAAGAAGTAAAATGGATAATGTTTTATTGGACATATATACCATTCAAATGATATATTTTATGGTTCATTGGTCAATGGTTTGTATTGTTGAGGCCCATCAGACAAAGTTACACTAGAAAAAGGAATAGGTGCACCATATGAAGTTTTCAAATATATAACTTCTGAAAGATGTTTTTATGAGATGCATACATGTTTATCTTATATTGGATTGATTTATAATAAATATTTATTACTAATAGGATGTAGTATAATTTATTATTATAATATAGGAGGATATTTTTGGGAGATAGCTCAACTTTTTCTTACAATATAAATATCCCTCACTTATAGATTCTCACAGTGAGTCCAAAACATGTAAAAATACCTTTATGATTTTTTACTTATATAAAATTAATAACATAAGGGAAACATGGTGAGGAATAATTTTAATGATCCATACATCCTTACCAATAATACATGTTTAATAAATATTAGTAATAAAATTATTTTTTGCTAAATATAATTAGTAAAATGATGTTCACACCCGATTCACCCCCACCCAGGGTAATAGAATAATCTACCAAGGAATCTAAATTTGTATAAGAGGGGAGGTTTAATCTATATGGATCAATAAATATTTATTTCCATCAATGTTTAACCATTTTATATGAAGTGAATAATTATATAAGTTTAAGAATGGTTTTCTCCAAAAGATAAGAAATCTCAACCTAAGTAAAAAATTATAGAATTCATATTTGGTTATAGAAACATAGAGATTTCAATGAAAATCATAAAAAATCAAAAAATAATGAATCTCATAAGACAAGGGAAACAATATCTAGTAAATAATAAAATTACGACCCATCACTATAGAAAATTATAATATATAGTAATAAATATTTTTAATCTAAAATTTCTAATCCTCTAAGGGAATCATTATTAGGATTTCAAGATTATGATTTAGTTGTAAATGCTTAATATTTTTATTTAGAAATAAAATATTACATGATAAATTTCCTTATATAAGTTATTATATTTATACATAAATATATCAAGGAACAACAAGAATAAATCTAATATGAATAATTGGAAGTTGATGCCATAGAGAAGGCATTAAAAAATAAATGTGAGAATGTAAATCAATCATTATACTTATTAAAGGAAATTAAGGAGCTATGTTATTTTATCAACAAAAAATCATCCTTAAAGAGGAAATATTTTATATAATTTTTTGTGAGAATACTTTATAAAATAATTTCATTAGGAAATATTCAATGAATTTTAATATACTACTCATGTCAAGAAATTTTAGTTAGTTTATAAATATATATGAATTCAAAATCATTGTGAATCACTATAGGATGATAGTAAAATAAATGAGGAAAAATTTATAAGGAAAAAATGTGTGAATAGATCATAAGAAACAATGAGTTTATGTAATAATTAAAATCTTTCTTCAATGAAAATATTTAATTTATGGAAGAATATATATCGAAGAATTCATGTGAAGAAAATTTATAAGAAATGTTTCTAATGAAAAGATATATGCAATAGAAGATACTCAAAAGTAAATTTTTGTGGTTAAGAATTCTCAATTAGAAATAAAGGGAGATCATGTAAATGAAAATTATATCTCCTTGAAAGAATCATGTGAGGTTTATGAGAAAAATATACAAATGTTGGATGTTACATGTGAAGGTAAGTGAGGAGTCATGAAAATAATATGAATAATTTAAAAACAATTGACTTGAACATGAGGTGAGTTTGAGAAATATGAAATATATGAAAGATGAAGATTAAAAAAGTAATGAGATAAAAAAATATGCAAATGTTTGAATGTAAATTTGTAACGTCCCGGTTCTGGGTTCCGCCCAAAGGTGCCCTGAACCCTATTGGCCATATGACCTCAAGCACATTTCCCTAATTTACAGAGGCTGCCAACTAAGAGTGAGGGCCATGATGTTATAATGGGGAAACTATGTCCTCATTGGCAGAGTATACACGGCATAATGAAAATAGAAAACAATAGTGTAAACAGTAATACAATAAATAAAATAAACATCAGAGGACTGATAATAATATAAAAAATGGAGAATATATATAAAAAATGAATGTCCCATGTGTCTTGTAAAGCACCCAAACAAGTCATAATTCTAGAAATACAATACTAAAACCAAAGTACAGAAAAGTAGTAAACTCCAACAGCATCACAATCCTCAGCTTGGTCTTATACTCACTAGCTCCAATAATAATCATGTACCTAATGAAGAAAAGAACATTACCTTATCTATAATTTCAAACATATAATCTATTTGGGACCAAAAGCATCACCCAAATAGGGTGTGAGATTAATCCCAGCAGGTAACCACCAATAGATCAGTTCCTAACTTTCATTCAATATATATAGTAGGTAATGTGAAGAAATGAAGTAAGAAACTAGAAAAAACAAAAACATAAACAATCCTACAGATTCCATTACATTCATTTTCATTTATTAATCAATCCATTGAATCATTTAATCCTTGGGATCTAGCCTACACTCTATATCCACTAAGTAATAGTAACGAAAAACCTCTCAAAAGGCCATCAAAACAATCAATTAAGACCAATTCCATGCTTGTGTTTTAGCTCTAAATCCCATGGTCTTGCATAACAACAATTCATTTAATAACAACCCTTTGGGTAGCTCTCACGGTCTAACTTCTCTAGTCTAACATAGCAATAATAATTTTAAATAAAAACCTATCCAGATCACAAAATCAATACCCCTTTGTCAACATAGCATCAATTAATTATGAAAGACCTCATGGTAGCTCTCACAGTCAATACCCCTTAGTCAACATAACAAAAATTCATTTTATAATGACACTCTGGGTATCTATCATTGTCTAACCCCTCTATTATAACATAAAAAAATTCATACATAAATTACCCTACCTCAGGATGCTCTCACTGCCAAATTCCCCTTGGTCAAACATCCATAATGCATATCACATGCATCTCAAACAAACAATAACTCCATGCCAACATCACGATGCATGGGAAAAAAGTCTCGCCTAACATGTATTCTAAACAAAATGTCCATAATCAATCAACCAACAGAAACACACCCATGATATGTCCCATAAACAAGGCATCTTACCTCGCTCATATGAAACTACCCTCTATCAATCAACCAAACCATAATAGGAAAAAACGGGGTGTAATTCCAAATATGAAATACCCCAAATATTGGTATATGACAATTTTGGATTATATAATCCATTGACAATAAAAAAAGACAAAAATTAACCTCCTTTATATCCTACAATTAATAAACTTGAACTTTATCCCTTGAATCAGTCTAGAATGATAAAGATCTATAAAAAGGTGAAAGAAATTCAACCATGAATAACTCGCGAGAGAGTAGGAATCTGGAAGAAACTCCCTAAGGGAATAGTGAAATCACCAGTGATATTCTAATGCACCTTATGCCGTCTCAATCAGTGGTCAGATGGAGAATCAAGAGGGGTTTGAAGTTTTTCAGTACTTCTGCCACTCTCTTGTATGAACCAAGGGAAGAAGAAGACGTTTCTAAGGATGAGACGCGACCCCACACTAATTTATCAAATAAAAAGAAAACTACACAGTGTGTTCATTATATATAAAAGTATTGAAGTGATCTTAACACCCCTTAAGAGGTCTTCCAGGTGACAACATGACCATGAACTCAGCTGTTACATGACCAGTACGTGGCTGTACGTGGTACCCAGTTACACAACATGTACTCCTAAATACATGGTGTGTACTTAGAAAATTCCAATTTAATTCTTTTTCCTTAAAAACAACCAGAAATAAAGATCTATACCTGAAATGAAAATCCAGGTTCTTACTAAATTATTAACTAATGAAAGACTCAATCCAATAGAAGAAAAGAATATGAAAGCAAGAGAAGCATCATCATCTGATAAGATAAAGAAAAAGTTAACCCAACCCTTAAATAAATCAATTATAAATAATAATCATAATATTATTGAATGATGTAATTATGAACCAAAAAAATTAATGAATGTTAAGAAAACTACCACTTCCAAGATAGTAGAATTTAGAAAAGGAAAGTTAAATAGTTACCACACAAATTTCTTGAATAGAAAATATTCCAACAACAAAACTATAGCTCAAAAAATAATCCTAGCTGATTTAGTTACCATGGGTTCCATTGAATTTTCTGAGAAAAAGTTATCAATTATTGTTATGATATTCCATGTTTTAAAGAAAAAAATAGGGTAAAAATATTTGGGAGAAAATTTAATGATAAAAGATGAACATATAAGTTTACTCAACCTTTTGAAAATTGAAAACATCTTCTGACATTTAATCTTTTTGGATATAATGATTATTTTTATGAGAGTTTTCGTTGAAATGGTCATGATAAAGAAATGTGATGGTTTACATATACTAATAATATTAAAGATACTAATAATGGTAAGAGGTTATAAAAGCTGAATGAAAATGTAATGAATATAGACTAAATTTGTACCTTGGGGTAATGAAAAAAAAATTAAACACTATTATAAATATAGGATATGGAGTAGGTATTTTGATGATAATTTTTTTATAAATTGATGATAAAAGTAAAGGGATAATATATGATGTAATTTTTTTAAATAATAACATTAAAATCTCTTAGTTTTTACTTTTAAAATTCGTTTTCATAAAAAAATATTAAATGTTAAGAAAAAATTACAACAGTTTTAATAAAAATTGATGTAAGAATTAATGTTGATGTCATTTTAATATCATTTTTCAAAAAAATTATAATAAATTCTAACTATATAATGTCAGTTGTGTTGAAATCTTACATTAAAACTCATTTAGGAAAATATTTAACATTATTTTCCAAGAAATTTTTTGCTAAAACTATATTAAAAATACACTGACAACTTGAAACTTGATTTTTATTTCACTAAAAACTTTTTCCCTTGACCGACTCTCAACTGACGATGGCACCATATGGATTTGATGACCCTCAATGACCTTTGATTATATATTATAGTAGTTTCTCACCAACTTTTCTCAGGCTTTATTTGAATATTCCAACCTTCATTTTATGTCAAGATCTCTGAGCTACTACATTCGACCTACAACAGTGATTTGATGATTTTTTGTTTCTTTTTTTACATATTATTTAAACCAATTTTTCATTATTAATATAAAATTCTCTCTATTTCCATTGACTTAAATCAATTTTATAGGAATTAAAGAGGTATTTGACATTGTTGATTTCTTAAATTTTCATTCTTATTTTATTTTTGAAAATTAATTATCTATAATTTTTTGGTATCATAATAATTTTTAATCTGTTAAATGTTTTTATTGATGACTACTTGTTATGATAATTATTTTTTATAATAATTTTTATAAGATATTATGCTCAATTGATTTTATAATTGTTTATAATTTATTTATGTGTTAATTTTTTTAAAATTATTTGTATAATTTTTTATATAATTAATTGTTAGGATAATTGGTTATAAATTGTTTATATCTGTTTTATAATATTTTGTGTAATTTTTTGTCTAACTTTTCGGAATTGAGGAGCTATTTTGCATAATTGTTTGTTATTTTTTATGATTAATTATTTTCATGATAATTGTTTTTAAGGTAAATTAATTAAAATTTTTTGATATGATAATTATTTATTATGATAATTATTTATTAGTTATCATAAGTTTTTATGTTTTATAAATTATTAATATGTGTTTCAAAGTTAATTTTTATTTTTGATGAAATATTATGTATAATTTTCAGAAGATAAATTACGTAGAATTTTTTTATTTATGTAGATAAATTACATATAATATTTTTTATCATTATGTTAAATTGTTTTTATGATCAAATGGTTATTAATAATTGAGTTTTTTAATATATGATTTTATGTAAAAAATTTACCTTTTTTTATATATTTTCACAATTTTATATGTTATTATATATTTACATTTTTTATCATGATCTTATCTATTAAATTTATTATAATCGGAAAAAATCATGAAGAAGCATTGATGAATATGAAAAATGAGTTCATGATTATGTGGAATTTTATAAACAAAATCTTAAAAAGGAAGATTTTATTTTCAATCCATGCAAGAAGTGTTTGAATATGAGATAGTTGAATATCAATGAAATTAAGGATCGTTTCAGTTTCGATGGTTTTAACCAAAATTATATATGTTGTCTCTATCATTGTGAAACAATTAAAAATTCCACATCAAATGTTAATGAAAAAATTCATAATGACATTGAGGTTCTTGTTGAGATATTTATTCATGATGTTGGTATTAAAACAAAAAAAAATAGTAAGAGTTGGACAATTTGATGGAGATTATGTGAAACCATTATTATCATGTTTCACTAAATAAATTATTTTTTTAATAGTTATAATATTAGTTATCTTGAAAGAATGAGATTTATGGATTGCTAAAAGTATCTATCGCTTAATTGAAATATTAAAAGATTTACTTCTTGGAGGAAACAAGGTTACCAATTCCACTTATTAGGAAAAGAAAATATTATGTCCAATGGGATTGGAGTATAAAAGGATATATTCTTGACTTAATGATTGTTTGTTTTATAAGATGAATAAAATTTTTATATAAATAAACAAAATGTAGAACATTATGATATAGGACAAATAAAAAAATTCAACTCTGATTCATCTAAGGTACCGGTAGAAAAAACATCAATTAATTCAATTTCGTATATTTAAATAATTCCTTCCAATAATTCCTATAATAAAACTCATATTCATTCTCAGGTACTAGTTTCAAACCTCTAACTAAATAATTTTGGTAACATCTAATAATTCCTTATTTTTGTGCTTATTCTCAAATTCAGATGATGAATAAAGGAAAATATATTATACATATGAGTGAATCCTTGATATAAACATATGTCACCATTTTGATTCACCACATTTGAATACATTTGATAGAAAAATTCTTAATTTTCTTAGTGAAGATAGAAATATAAAAATTGGACTATGCACAGATGGGATGAAACCATATCAGATCTTTAGTAGACAACATATTTCGTGGCCTATTCTTTTGTTAGATTATAGCTTGTATCCACATATATGTATGAAGAAAATATATGTGACTAGCATGATGATTTCTAGTCCAAAATAGTATAGAAATTATATTGATGTGTATTATTCATAATTGACTAATTATTTCAATATTCATTAGTATAGAGGTGTTATAATTATTGACACTTAAAAGAAATTGTTTTTTCTTTTGGGTGATATGATAATTTTCACTATTAATGAATTTCTTACATATAGAAGCATTTTTGGATTCATAATTAAGGGAAATAAATCTTTTCTGATTTATAAAGAATGGACTTTATATGATCAAATATAGAATTGATAAATGCTATAGTATATGGGACATCGATTATTTTTTTAGAATTGATCATCCTTATCAAAGATTGAAAAAGTAATTAAATGGTTTATAGGAATATAATATCCCCCCAATCCATTTTCAGCTGAAGTATATTATACCAAGGTGGAAAATATAGATTTTAGATTTTGAAAGAAAGGTTGTTTGGGTCATTAAAAAAATATCTATAGGAAATAGTATATCTTATTCAGACTACCTTATGATAGATTTTCAGAGATAATATATAACATTAAAATTAATTCATAATGAAAAAAACATTTGTGACATTTTTATTGGAACTTTTGTAGAAATAAAAAGATTGAAAAAAACCTAGATTTCATGAACTATTGAACTTGATATCCATGGGAATACATTTTGAGTTAACTCCAACTATGAATGGATATATAACATATTTACCTCTAGCCAATCACACATTATGCAAGAGTATAAAGATTAATTTTCATCTATGATTACATTGTATTAAATTACCTAGTGGATATTCTTCAGATGTGAATAATTTGGTGTCATTGAATGATTATAAATTAATAGGTCTATAATCTCATGATATTCTTGTATGGATTAAATATCTAATAACAGTTGCACTGGATAATATATTTCTCAAACATTTCAGATAGACTATCATCTTCTTGTGTTATTATTTAAAACTATTTGGGTTAACTTTTTAGATCAAAATTTTGTTATATGTGTTCGGTAATGAATATGTTCTCAGAATTTTTGAACTATTAATGTATTTCCCAGCCACATTTTTCATATAATTATTCATCTGAAGATTATTTTGTTTTGTGGGATAAGAATATGTGGGTATTTTTATTTAAAGTGGATGTATTGTTCAAAAATATATATGAAAATTTTGAAAGGATATGTTAAAAATACTTATCCATTTGAGGCCTCTGTAGTTCACGAATATATATCAAAATATGGGATATATTTCTTTACTGATATTTATATTAATAAGAACATATTGTCCTCACTATATATCCACATTTGTTAGTTTATATTGAAGGTTGTAGGATTCATTTCTTAAAGGTAAATTTCATTCCCTATAATGACATTGTGTAGGAAAATTTATAATTTCTGAACAAAACATATAAGGTTCAACCATATATATCATCACATTTTTCTGAATTAAAGGTATTATATCTAAAAATAAATTAATTTTTTTTAATATTTAACCATAAAAATTCATTTGATTCATGTTTTAAAGTGAACTTCAACACAAATATATCTATATTAGAAACATTGAAGTTGTTGGTAGGTAGAATAGCTCTTAATTTTACCACATTATGTTGTTTTGAAATCAATGGGGACACATTTCATCATAAACATTAAGTTGAGAAGAGAACTATTCAAAATAATATGGTAATGGTAATTGATAAAGCATTGATTTTTTTAGTGCTAAAGATAAAACACAATTTCAACATAAATAAATCATCTTTCAGTTATTGAGGGTATGCCAAAAATTTATTCTATTAAATTTTAGTAACAATTATTATGTTTAAATAGGTTTATAGTAATAGGGGTGTAAAACATGATGAATATTGGTTTACAGTGGTGAATTTAAAAATTTAAGTTTAAAAAAAACCATTTATCCTGGAAACAAATGCGATGAAAATATTTTATGTCATTGATCCATCAAATGGTCACTTTTCCATCATTTTTCAAGGGAAAAATTCATTTAAGAGATACAGATGATGATGAATTTATTGAATTATGGGTGGTTTATTTATTTATTATGTGATTTATGGATGATAATAATGATTATAATGCAGATATATTCCATGATATATGAAATTATCACACGTAAGAGATATGGGATAACACTAAATTAATCTCATAATTAATCCTGTGAATCTTTATATTTTATTTATTTTTTGAAATTAATGTTTGAAAAATCTATATTTTTTAATCATAATTTTTAATTATATATATTGAATATTTTTAACTTTTTTTTTGAAATTATATATTAAATAGTTAGTGTTAATTTGTTTTTCATAAACCAGACGTACATCATTGTATTTTGGTTAAATTTAATTATATAATTATTTTTCTAACTGTTATTTAAAAATTTATAAATGTTAATAATTTCTTTATTTTTAGAATTAATGGTTATATTTAATAGTTTTACATTTTTTTGCTAAGAATCCTGATATAATTATTTTTAAAAAAAAACTATACATGAGTGAAAATATATTTTTATTTATATATTTTTAATCATTATTTCTAAATTTTCACCATTATAATAATATTAAGTTACAAATAATATCATTACATTCCTCAATATAATGATAGACATAGAGAAAAAATAAATTACTGAGGTATATGTTTTTTCATGCTATTAAATATTCAAAAATAAAATTATTAAATGAATGATAATATTTAATTTATAATAATTTTTTGATAAAACAGTAATGAGCCTCATATGTTTGATTATTCTTATTATTCACTAAGGAAAACTATTTATAATGTCGGTAGACAATGGATTACTAATTTACCTAAAAATTCACTTTCTCATGGAGAAAAGATAATATATATTAATTATAATTATAATAATAACCGAAATTGGCATAATGCAACACAGTTTACATGTTATACTTGTATATAGAGACATTACAGGATTAGGATTTTATATCCTCATTAGAGTTATGTGAACTAGATTGAAAATGAATATTTGTGGGAGTGTATCAGGGTAATATAAATTAATGTGATCTATTTTTATCACATTATATGAAATGTTATATATTTTATATGACTAATATTCAATGTATTCAATTAAATATTAAATTAAAATTTCAAAGAAAAAAATTAAATACATATATCTATATATATATCATTAGAAATGGTTTAATAGAGATAATATAAACAAAATTAACAAATAATTATGTTTTAGGGTTATTACAGAATGAAAACACATTCCTCAATAATGGGTATTTAGATGGAGATACATGAAATATATTTGTTACTACTCGACATTATGAATCATTTTTCATTTGGAAAATATTTTATATTAAAAAAATATATGTATATTACATAGTTACATATTAGTTTATTTTTATGTAATAGGCCTCCAAGATATGTCACTAACATATATAGTTATAGAATATATACCCTTATAGTTTTTTGTGTGGAGGATATCATTTAATAGAGGATAAAATGATTATAGAAAAATTTGATACATTAAGATCTAAATCAAATATTTGTTTAGAAGATGTCCAGTTCGGCCATCCATCTCCCCCACCCACCATGAGAAAAAGAAATGGTAAAGAAGTAATAAAAATGAAAAGTATAATACAAAACAATATATATATGTAGATGATAGAATTTTAATAAATTAATTACTATTTATCATGAGTTTTTGTATTATATAAATTGATAAATGTAATATAGATTTTGAAATTTTCAATTGAGGATGACCTTCAAGAGCAAGTGATATAGGGTACTTTTATCCTTGAGGGTAGGATGGATATCCTAGTACTACTTTAGGAAATCCAAACTCCCTAGACATGTAGTCGTATGTGAGGATGGTTTTAGTATTAAAAATGTTTTTTTGTCATCATAGTATGAAATCAATTGACCCTTAAATAGATTATTTAAAACATGTGATGAAAGAACTAAAATAGTCAATAAGTGATCAAATTAAATTTGGTGTGCAATAAATGTTTGAAAAATGATGACTAAGTCAAAACATTCATAGCTTGTATGGCTTGTGAGGTTGCACATCCTACCTACTCAGATCCTTAGCCTCCTCATTCAGAGCCAACATATTTTGAGTTGTATACTAGGTATAACAATATATGTATTTTTTCGTAGGTAGTCATATATATTTTTTGGGACTCTTTACATAACCTTATTAGGATGTTGAGTCTAGAAAGAACATCAGTACATGATATTATTGATTCACACAGCCTATTTCCATTACTGAAAAACGGGGTTACTAAAGTTAGAGATTGTATGGGTCATTTTTTTTCTTTGGTTTACTAGCCTTCTTCATTATTTGACATTTATGGTATCAATTGTTTTTAAATATTATTTACATTTTACTGAAAAATAAATTATAATATTTTTCATATCTAATTTAAATATATGTATAAAAAAATAATTATGACAAAATAAATAAATATTTTTGGAAACAATAGATTCTATTATTTATAATTTTTTTATTGGATAGAAATATTATCCATGGTTTCATTTTCCTTGGATAATATTTATTTTTTTCAAATGATTTCTGATATTTTTCGAAGGAAGTAACCATTCTGAATTTTCAAAGAAAATATCATGGATCTAGTTATTTTTTATGCGATCAACATACCTATATTATAGTTATTTTCCATGTATGTAAATTTATGATACAATTTATCTTTCCTTAAATAATTATGAATTTATGCGACTTAATATATTAATTATATAATTAGGTATCTACACTTCCATTATAATAAAAATAATACCACTGGTGTTTATGGTATGATAGATCCAGAATACATTTCAACATCTGTGCAATATCCGAATAATCATGTCTGAGTCACCTATATATGGGTGGAAGATTAAAAAATATAGTGATTAGTTATTAGTTTCGTCCATTATTTGAAATTTATGAAGACTAAGATCATTATGTATCAACATTCATTATAATTTCAGTAACTTGGAAAATTTTATATTATATTGGTCATTGTATGTTAAGCATATTCCTCCTCCATGAAAAAAACATTATATTGGTTTTTCGATTTTTTAGTGATGTTTTTAAATGTTTTTCACAGTTTTTAAAAATTAATATTTAATATTTTAAATTATAATTTTAATTATTTTTATTTATAAATTATTTAATAGTTGATATATAAAAATAAAATTCATGGAACTGTATACAAAATTTCACATGTTGATAAATAATCCATATAAATTCAAAAATGTGGAATTAAAAGAAAATTGTGTTTATATTAGATAATAACTGTTATATATATATAGTCCAGTTATGTTTTTATAAACACCGTTTCATAAAAAAAGGAAAGGTGGAATGTGGTTATTAAGTTTTAATATTTAGTTTTGAGATAATAAAAACTAGTACAATTACTGAATTTTATTAGGTTAGTTATATTAATTATATTATGTTTTATATCAAAATACTCTATTCTTTAATATTATAACCATCATTGTTATTAAATATTTTAAATGATGTTTATTTATACATGAATTAAGACCTTACACATCTTTGAAATTTATTTCTAAATTATTTATTAAGAATTATTTTAATTTAAATTATCATGTTTTAATTAAAGTATAAAATGTGCTTTTAAACAACAATTTTATTGGTCAAGTATGTATCATATGTTTATTTTTGTAGGATTAAAATATTTTATATAAATTGTTCTAGATTTATAATACAATCGAAAATTTAAACAAGCCTTCAATATAGAATGATGTATAAGGTATGTTTCTTTTGATAAATATATAAAAAATGAGTATTTTAAAAATTGTTTTTTATTTCATTTGATGTATACCTTTTATTTTTTATGTTTTTTTCATTAGTGTATAATGGGTTATAGATTAATAAAAAATCACAACGATACGTGGATCTGGGTAGAAAATAAAAGAGTCAAATAATGTTTTAATGATTCCTAGAACACTTCTCAAACATCTTCAAATCTTTTATAGCTAGTGGAGAATATTTTTGAATCATATAACTATTAATATGACCATTGGTTCATGTATTTATAATTTTTATTATGAAATTAGTTGTAACATGTATTTATTTATAATAACTTTTGGAATTCATGATATTATATTTTCCATCTAGAACCACCACCATAAGTTGTAATTGTATAATACTAAATTTTAGTATTTCTATTAATTGAGATCTTTGAAATGATTAGTTTCTTTTAGTTCCTTATTATTACATCATCCTATAATTGTTTTAGTTCAGATATTCAATTTTGTTATCATTGATTTTAAATTTCTTCATCTACTTCATCTTGGTATAACTTCTACCCTCACCGCGCCTTCACCTCCTATCATGACTCACTGATTTGTATAATAATTTTTGTGATACTTTTATGTTGGAATTCCTTAATTTCTTTTCTACTATAGTGTCTTTTCATGTTATGAAAAATCCTAATGTTATGTAGTAATTGTTTAGTCTATTTTCCCCCATATTTAATGTTTTTGTGTTTTTATCATCAATTTGATTTCATTTTTTTTCTTTGATGTACCATGATCTAAGAATCAGGAATCTTATTCCCATTTATATATATTTTTTCAGGTATTAAATGATAACATTCATCCCATTTAATAGAAAACATATAATAGATCCTTCATAGATCCTTTTATTTTGTTTTCCTATGATTTCAAATTTTCTATATTATTTTATGATATAGAGTTTTTTCAATTTTAACTTCCCTTACAGCAAGAACCTTTAATATTATAGTAGTGTTAATTTGTTTGATTAATTTTATATACAAGGTACGAATGATATCACTTTTGAATCATTATGGTTATAATGTTTATTATATTTAAATGAAAAGATAAATACTTTTTACATTTATTTTGTGATAAAATCATTTAAATTTATCCTCATATGATTGTTACAAAATTTTATTATAGTGTTGAACATTATCTCATTAAAAAATATTTTTTCGATGTGAAATTTTACATATTACACTATTGTGATTTTAGGGGAAATTGAGTGTCTTGATGTGAAAAAAATGAGTCACAATTTCTAGATATTTCATTTTGATTAACTAAATGAAGGAACATAAGATGTAAAAATGGCAAGTTTAGACCTGGCATATCAAAACACTTAGTTCCTCAAACATCAATCAAGGAATGTCTTGATATATTCCAGTATGATTCTTTAAATTTCATACCAAATATTACATATTTATTTTGGACTCAATGTTTTTCTACTTATTTTTTTATCCTTCTCTATTTTTCATTTATTTATGTACTATTAATTTTATTTATATTGTTAAATTAAAAATGGTATATGGTAAATTGCATGTGGTGGAATGAATAATATCATAGGCTCAACATGAACTTTTATATAATT
This sequence comes from Viscum album, assembly GCA_963277665.1. Classification (NCBI taxonomy): domain Eukaryota; kingdom Viridiplantae; phylum Streptophyta; class Magnoliopsida; order Santalales; family Viscaceae; genus Viscum; species Viscum album. The sequence goes on from OY728119.1 coordinate 610,815,890, forward strand.
TTTTTTATTATTTCCTTTTAATATTGTTTATAAATTGAATCTCGATTATGTGAAAGTGTAAATACCTGATCCAATTTAATAGTTTTACATATGTCAACTCATTAAACCTTTATGTATATAAAATCATGAGTTATGTTCTATAATTTATTTTCGAGATGACTCTGGGTTATTTAACAAGACAATTTGAAGGTCTTGAATTTATTTCTTCTCTTTGGTATAAATGATGAATTGTTTTCTAATTTAGATATGTGATTATTGTAGGTTATTCTAAAATTTCCCTACTTTTAATCAACCACATTTATAGAAAACCGTCATCCATTCACTACCATATAATAATAACAATTCCTATAGACAAATCACATCATCATTATCCTACTTTGGTAAATAAAAATCTAATACAAATATAAGGTTACATACTTCTCATTTATTGTTCTTAGCCGTTTTACTATTTGGGAACAACTTTTCAACTTGGGACATGGGAAAATGTTAATGGTATCTACCTTCACATAGGTATAAAATGTATGTTTTAATTATCTTTTTATATTAACATTGGATTCATGAAATTAATCTATATAAATATTTTTGATCATAATCCTAAATGAAGTCTAAGGACTGCAAGAACTTGTGGTTGAGTTATACTCTTACGATAATGGTAAATATTATTAGAACAAAGTGTTGTGTGGATATGAGTTTTCTATAATTTATAAAATTTTAATTAAACTATTTTATTTTTATTAATTTCTTATTAACATAAAATTCTACCTTTTTTGATTAAGTTTTCTTTCATATCTTCCGTATAGTTCTTCTTAGTGGATTGAGTTTACAGTTTTTTAGCCTATATGTTATTCTATTATTTTTTTATTGAAAAAGGGAGTAGGGTTGCTCTAGTTATTATTTTTATTTCTTTTATATATTTTGTAAAACATTATATTGATTGATGATAATAGTTACATATTATACTAGGAGAAATCTAGATCAAGAATAATACACCCCTTCATCACAACCTCATAATCTATATTCCATGTTTGGATGTATTGTCATTATTCTATGACATGAAAAAATTATGATCACAATTTTTTTTTTGAAAAATAATTCACGGTACAAAAAACTTGAATTTAAATATTCTAATAAATTTATGAAATTTTGTGAAATAATTCCAAGCATGCCTTAGATATCCCATTTTCTTGAAATGTGATTTTTATAATTAGACAAACTGAAATAATTTGGGTTATGTTTTTATGGTTAATATATCTTTTACAGTGCACTTAATTTTTTAATCAATATACATTTATTCAGTAGTTTGATACACATTAATCAAAACTTAATTACTATTTTCTACCCTTATACATTGATTTTGGTCTCTATTTTCAAAAAAATATTATGTTATTTTGTTTACATATCCCATGATGATCATTTAATATTTTGTATTATTTGGTTGAAAGGATTATAAATTATTATATGTATAGTTTTCAAATATACATTTAGATATATCATTTAAGTTTCAAGATGGTGGAAGATTCCTCATTAAATGTTTGGATCAGTACATGAATGGTAAGAGGAATAATCATTTTTAAAAATTATTAAAAAAAATTCTTCAAGCCCTGTTTTATTTTTTTTACATTAAAACATAATATATTGAATTTTATGTACTTATTGACTAAATAAAAATTTACTTGTTATATTAAAATATATTTAAAACTCATCCACTAATTATTAAGAAACTAAAGTTTTATTTTTGTCATTCATTTTTGTAAAAAACTGAGACATATGTCCAAGATATATCCTGGAAATTCACTTGATGATTTGGTCCCCTACCCAATTCATTGGAATTATATATTACACTAATGATCTAAAAAGAGTTATTAAAGGAAAACCATGTATGTTAAGATTATAAATTATCAGGTATGATTATTTTTATTATCATTTAAAAATTATTATTAAGACAATATTTTTCTGATTTATGTTGTTAAATAAGGTTTATTTTTTTAGGTTTCTTCTTTGGTTTTTATGTTGTTTATCTACTGTATATTCTACTTCCAAATTTTTCATTCCCATTCAATTAAATTAATTATATTTATGAAAATGTTACTTTATTGACATCTTTAAACATACCATGAATGTTCAATACATTTAAATGAATATAAAAAAACAATAAATAATTAAAAGGTATAAGTAGGTTGGAAGGGTGGAAGAAATTTATGATGAATAATTTGAAGAATATCAGAAGATAACTCATAAAAGTAAACTACCAAAAAATAAAAAGTTATGTAGAATATGTATGGTGTTCATCCACACTCATAAAAGTTACATAACAATTTTACCAGCTCTAGGGAAGTTTTTATATAAGAATAGAAAATGTATTTCCCCAACCCCATGAGCCTAGATCTGGAGTTACACATTATCACAATGGCATGAATACAAGGAATAAAGTCCTGAATGATCAAAAAGTTTAGCAGTCTTGGAAAACCATATTATAGATATGGAGCCCATTATACTTTGGGAATATATAGTAAAATTTAATACAAAAAAATCCAATAAACTACATCATCAAAAACTCATTCAATGATATCTACTTCATACCTAAGGGAAAAAAATAAAGGAGAGATTAAATTCTCATTAAAGGTTAATTATTGTATAATATATCATGATTCAAAAATTAATAATAAATATGGAAAGATATAAAACTAAAAAACCACCCATTAAATCAATAACATGGGGATGAAATGAATCTATATGTTTTGTCATTGTGAAAATAATTTGGATAATAATAACTGAATACTAAATAATGGAATTGATTAATTATTGGATAACATGAATCTAGAACTTTAAACACTATACCTTCATGACCTATTCTCAAAATATTTTAATTCTAGGGGTATATACACTTCATATTCTATTGGGAAACAAACATGAAGGGTTTGTCGCCAACTAATTTCATCTGATGATACTACCGATGCATCAAGGGGATTTTTTCTAATAGTCCCAAACATGTGTATTTATAGTAAAAATCAATCATCATATATAAATTAATTGATTTAATTTTAAAACAAAAGTGACTTATCATCGAATATCGGTATTGAAAAAAAAATTGATTTATAAAATTTCCAAAATTAAACAACTGACATTCAAATTAAACACTACATGTAAAAATGTTTTAAGGTTTAGTCAATAACAATATACATCATATTAGAATATGGATATTTAAGGGAAATGTAATGTCTGAAAAAAGGAGTATAATAAAGTGATTTTTTAAGGGAATGGTAATAATCACAAAAGAATGTGAGATTGTAGAGATAACATTTACCACTTGGTAATTTGAAAGTAAAAACCCTTGAAGTAGGTAATTCAAATTGAATCTTAAAATACCATAAAAAATTAATTTATATTTTTATTAAAATTATATGTGGGATTATATACACAAAATTAAATTAAATTGATGCATAATAACATATAAGTCTCAATAGAATATAGATTGAGATGAAATCTTTTACCTTGAGTCCTACTTGTCACACATGTCTCTATATTCATCAATAAAAATCCATCAATTATTTAGTTTTTTGATATACTTTTTAATGTTTATTATTTATATTATTTTACATATTAACATGTTACATAAAATTTATTAGTCAATTAAGTTTATATCATATGTTTTGACCGTATTTGTTTTATGTGTCATGAAATGAATTTTGTAGGTAGACTATGGTCCAAGGGTCTTTATTTAAACATATAAAGAATAATAATCATGAAATAATTATCATAATTATATATAAACTGAACTTTTAAAACCAATAATGGAATTTTGTTACTAAAAATGAACTAACGTTACGATCATGGAGACGGTAGGCTGTACATATGCATGATTAACGTTTCCATTTTTCAATGGACATTATGGAATGAAGAAAATATAAATTTACCTTTCTAGAATGGTAATTATATATTCAAAAACAAATTATTTAATCAAATATAATTTTATATATAATTATTTTAATGAAAAGGAAATCACATCACTTTGAGGATTCGGTAATCCATATATCCACAAATGACATTATGGTTTTTTCAATGTGTGAAAGGTTAATAATGAAAATTATATATAATATTATTAAAATGGTAATTATTTAATTAATTTAATAGATATTTAATTTATATCATATATTTTCATTATATATGTATTTATAGTAATCTATATTTTTTAGTAATATGATATAAAATACACCATTCATGGATACGGTAGTTGGTATATACGCAAGAACATTGTTCCCATTTTCTTGTTGAATAAAAATAATGAAATGTAAATGTTAAAAATATGTATATTAAAATTAAATTTTTATATTTATGTCATATATGTCATATAGTTTTATCAAAATAATCCTTAACACATTCCATATATATAACTAATGATTAACATCGCTTTGAGGAGGCAGTAGTCCACACGTCCACAAACGATGTTATCGTATTACAATAAAATTAAAAGAATAAAGATATGTGTAATTTAATAATTTAAAAATCATAAAGACATTATAAATATCATATATTTTATATATAAACTATAAATATATAATTATTCTTAACCTTGAATGGTTTAAATAGAAGAATGAATGACATCAGTCTACGAGGCGATAATCCTTCGTACAAATGATCAATTATTACATATCCTATTTGATGGAAGTTTGTGAAAGTGTAAGTCATAACCTTAGGATAACAACATATCATTAATTTGAGGATAAATAGGTTTTTATATAATCATGATATTGTAGCATCCCACCCCAGATCCCACATATTGGTTCCCTGAGATGGTGGTTACAAGACCTCAAGTGCACCACCCTGAATACGAGAGGTTTCAGACTAGCCGCGAGGAACTATTGTGTATATGTGGGGAGAATATGTAATAATTTGTTATAGTGGATCGAATATATATATATATATAGTAGAATAATAAACTATAAAACTGGACTAGTAACCCACCGAAGCAGAAGCAGAAATAAAAAATAGATTGTAGGGGAAATTAACTACATAATGATGAAAGATAAAAAATAACTAAAAGAAGTTAAATAAATATTAAATATAATGTGATGATGATCATGGATATTTATCTATAAAAAATAATTTACATGAGTTATGGGATATAATCATTTACTATATACCGACTAAATACACAAGAAGGGGAAAAATATATACTACTAGCGTCTTGAGCATAGCTCAGTCCTCTGCTCCTAACCCCATCCTAGAACTGTCAATAAAGAATCAAAATATGGCCAATTCCCTTTATCTATACATATATTCAGGAATTAATCTTGGTTACTAAAGGTTTCTTGAGAGGGGTGTGAGATAAAATCTTAGTAGGCCACCACCTACGACGTCTAGCCTGATCAATCCCTTGAAATATAAAATGAATAGTGCACCATAATTAATAAATGAAAGATAAAAATAAAAAAATAAATATACTAGAATTGGTTCTATTAGTATATTCATCCAATTATACCTATTTTTTCTTATGTTGGTTAGTCTAAACAAAGGGATTCTGTGATGGTACAGTGGGTGATATAATATACAAGAATTTTGAGTCTCCTCGAGCTTGTCTTTGGGCTTGGTAGACATGTCCCTAAGGTTCTAATTTCAAGATTAATTTCTTATTTTAGAACATTCACATGCATTTTAATTTAATTTAACCACCTCAAAAATATTAAGGGTCACCCTGATCTCATCCATGTAAATTAGAAAATTAATCCAAGTATCACTTTAGGGGATTTTTATAATTCTAATGCCGAGGGAGTGCTTCTAAGGTGTCCAAATAATGAGATCCCAAGTGTAACTCAAGACATTGTTTGATGATGAAAATAACTAACCTTTGAGTCCATCCCTAATCTCACAAATATGGGCATGATTCTCTCTTCTTTCATGTTACAACCATTGTGCCACCATCTCCATCCATGGGGTTTCCCCTACGGAACTGCCATCACTCTTCTATAGGTAAAAAGTAATAACACTTGACAAGACCATACCAGACATAGATAGTGTCACCCCTGTTGTGTTTACAAAGAATTAAAAAATTATAAAAATAATAAGATATTCTCATCTAATGGGTCTTAAATTTTTAATCCATTTTATCACCAACAGCTAAAAATAATGGTTTTATTTGGTTAGAAAAACCCTACAACTAGAAAAGAATAATTTCACATGAATGGAAGGATGGAAAAGGAATTCAATTCATCAATCCATTTATTGAATAATTCATATGACACATGTAATTAACACATAAAAACACATTTAGTTTAATAAATCTATTAGTTTAACAACTCTACTTATGACATCTAGTAAAGGGCCTAACTCATGGATCATCATCAAGTTCAACTTATTTAGTTATCCCAATTCATTAATTATAAAGAAACATGCCTCATGGGGTGTTCAGACAATTTAGAACAAATTAAATTAATTCAAAAAGGTTGATAACTCACATTTAATGGCATGAGAAGAGGTGATAAATCCAATGGGTTGATTTTCCAGTAACAATGGTCGAATTTGGACAGGTATTACATTAAATTTAACTTATTTCACAAAAGAGAGGCATCATTGGAGAGGTCTATCTCATGGGAAAATAGTACGTTCTATAAAATTCAATGAACTAGTAGGAAAAATTTAAACTACCTAATTAAACCCTATAGTGATTTCCTCATCTAGTTTATCATATGACTCAAGATATAAAGGGAATTATTGATGAAATTTTCAAATGACATGAAAATGGGGAAAATGAGATTTCACCGAGCTAGTGTAATAGAGATGTAGAGAGTCATAAAATATAAAGTAGATTATTGAAGAGATTATCTTTGGATTTATGATGGATATGATGGAAAGAGAAAATAATTCCATTTGGTGGAGTTATCTCAAAACATATGGAGAGGATAAGAAGATCTTCAAGCATCGAGAAGAGGAGAGACCACTAGAGAATAATAATATAAGAGATGAGGGTTGAATCCACCACTATTTATGGGTAAAAATATAATTTAACCCACATAGGAAGGGGTGAATGGTTTGGAACCATGGTTGGCCAAACCATACACCAACTGTGGACCAGATTATTCTCCATGTCCCACCCTGCATTGTCCAGGTGTACATCTTGGATAGACATGCATAGCCCATGCAAACCAACTCAACAACTTATCTGAGACATGTTTCATGGGGATTCAGGCTTCCTTTCATGGTTTCGGAGAATCCATGTAGATCCCTACTCCAAAATATCTCAAGATGCATAGTTAGATAATCCATGGGGGTTGGGTGGAATGGGTTATATTAACCATCTAGCCTAGTCCATTTCTTCAATTTTCACAGCTCTAGGCTTCAAAAAATCCCCCAAGTCCCTCGTGAACTCCATGAATCCACTAAGAATAATTATTAAGGCCCAAATAATGAATTTAAACCAAAAAAATAGATGCTTTGTACCTTTGAGAGAACCTGGGTTGTTATAAAATACCCTCCTTAAGTCAAATCATCACTGAGTTTCCCTTTTAGGGGTGGTAAAATTTCATCTGATAAAATTTAAAGTCACCAATCATGTATATGAGCATCCCAATCCCATGTATCATCATTTACATGGTCATGTTTCCATATCACCCGGAACATAGGAACTAACCAACCTCAGAGAGCCTTGGTTCTCTGATCAATGATATATATCAGATGCTCCCCGATGGGCACATCAGCCTCAAAATCAATATCCTTGAGGTATAGTGAATGAGATGGGTCAAGATGATACAATCTAAGAAATAATATATGGAATATGCCATGCATGGAATGGTACCTCTAAGCTAACTATAACTGACAAGCTTGCAGGCCGACCCTACACATATCTCTGAAGGACCGAAATATCAAGAAGATAAGACTATATATCTATGAATTCATATATGAATCAATATAGTTGATACATGCAGAAAGACCAAATGTCCCACCTCATAACCCAAAGTTCTACAATAACGATCAGTATAAGGATTATTTCTAGAATGAGCTATAGTCATATTCTTCTGAATCAGTTAGAGTTTCTCCAAAGTCTCCTGAATGATATGAGGACCAAGTAAAGCTACCTCATCTGCCTCAAACCATCACTAAGATGAATGGAATGAACTATGGTAAAGGGACTCATATAGAGCCATCTGAATCATTTTCTGAATGATTTTGTTGTAGGAAAACACTCCAAGAGGTATATTCCATTCTTACAAACCTACATAATCAATAATAAACACCTAAAGCATATCCTCTATCACCTATATCATCCACTCGGATGACCCACTAATCTTAGGGTGATATGTTGTACTCAAGAGAAACTATGAACCCAGTTCTTTTTGAATAATTTTCCAAAACCATGAGGTAAACAGAACATCTCTATCTGATAACATACAAATAGGGACACCATGAAGGTGAATTATCTCCTAGATATGTATCCTTCAAAACTAAAAAACTAAGATGATATCTTTAATATGTATGATGTGTGTAACCTTGGTTAACCTATTGATAATCACTGATAATACATCACTACCTCAATGGGATCTTGGAAAACCCAACATGAAATCTATAGTGATGATGTTTAATTCAAACTAAGGAATGGATATAGGTAGTATAATCGAGTAGGCCACTGGTGCTCTTCCTTCACCTGCCAAAATGTGGAGAACCAATTGAAAAAATATATAATCTACCTCTTCATACATGTCCACCAATACTAATGATGAATGTCTCAATAAATCATGGTAAGACAAGGGTGAACTTCCTAAATTGAGGTGAGCGTTTTCCTCATCATCTCCTCACATATATTTGAAGGAACCTAAATATTCCTACAGAATATTCGGATATCAATAATATTTAATACCTGAAGAGGATGTGGGTTTTCACTTATGATGCTCTCCCTTAAGACAAGGACCTCTAAATCAAATATATTTCTCATTCATAATCCCTATAAAAGAGAGGATGTCGCTCCTAGAGCAGCTACAACATTTTTCCCAAAATGTTCATGAACCTCCAGGTGCATCTTAAAAAACATATTCATCATTTACCACTCAATGTTGTCTTCCATGAATTCTTGTGTCTGCGTCATTCAGGCAATGAGGTCATCTAAGACATTATCCTTTCCATGTGTGCGAGCAAGCTCAAGTTAGAATGACCATAGGTATTGAACACACCTTTGATTCCTCAGATACATGTTTCACTATGTAGATATGTATATGATGATTTGATTATATGTATCGATAACCAACTACTCTCCCAACAAGTAGTTCCTCCAAAATTGTAGAGAATAGACCGTGAGAGATAGTTTGAGGCCATGTGTATGATACTTCCAATCAAGAGACCTTAGCTGGAGGGACCCATATGCTATAACTGAATCACCTTACATCAGCACTGCATCCATCTCAATTCTTGAAGAATCAGACTAAATAGTACAGCTTCTACCAGCTTAAGCAGAATCAGAATCGACACTAAAGTCAATATTTCATTTAACTCAGAAAAATATTTATCACAATCTTCTTTATAGTTTAATCTCACACCATTTTGGGTCAAGACCATAAGCTGGAATTATTGGTTTGGGAATTCCTAGATGAATCACATTTAATTTCCACCCATCCCTAAGAAGTTGCATATATCAAACACATTCCTGGGATTCTCCCAAGAAACCATGACACTCACAATATCTATTACAACATATATTCCTTACTAGAATATGATATGACCCATAAATTGTACCTTTTTAATCAAAAAGTGGAATTTGGTGGTCTTTTCCTATTGTTGGTGCTCTATCAGTGTATTCAATGTGGTTTCATGATGGATGGAATGGTCGTCTCTAGTGTGAGATACATTAAGATGTTATCTATGAGACTACCACAAAGAAATAAATATATGGGTGAAAAACCCGATTCATAATATCTATAAAGACAGTTGGAACATTTTTTAGACTGAACGAAATAACCAAATACTTATACAAGTCATATCTACTCCAGAACATTGTATATGGTATGTATGGTGGTCTCAAATGCATCTGATGGTAGCTGAACGTAAAATTGATAATAAAAAAACTATAGGTCCTCCAAAGAGGTCATATATATGAGGAAGTGGACATCATTTCTTCATCATAATTTGGTTCATTCATTGGTAATCCACAAACAATCTTTGGGTACCGTCTGCCTTCTTGGTGAAAATGATAAGTGAACCCCATCGTGATGTGTAGGGTAGAATATAAACCTTTTCTTCTAAATATTCAAGCTACTTCTTAGGTTCAAGGAGATTTCTAGGTTTCATAATATGTGATGTAATGGTAAAAGTTGTTAAACCTTGAAAATCGAGATAGAGAACTATACCTCTATCCTATGAGGTAATCCGGAGAAATTGTTATCCCGGAAATAATACACAACTGGAGGGAATTCTACAAGCATCATTCCTTGATCACTCATAAAGAGGTCGTCTATCTAGGTTTTTACTATTCGTAGACTAGTACAAAGGGGTCTAGCTCAACTTTTTAGGATATTTCATTCATCCTTATAGATATACGTGCCTCCCTTGGGAGATTTGATTGAAATCTAGTTGTAATATCAATTCACATGGGCTCAATAAGGCAAAAGACACTCCATACAGAGAATGATGTCAAAAATGATCATCTCAGGGATGATGAAAATCCCCATAAAATCATACCAACATATCTGAAGGTGTTAATAAATGCACTAGTGAATACCCTCTGCTCAAAATCCTAATGGTTTGTTAAGAGTCATAATTCTACAAGAGTACTCTATCACTTAGCCCAGCTTAACATAGTTGTAGAAGATGAAAAATTATTTGATGAACCTATATGTAACAAGGAATATGCTAAATAGGAGGTTACCAAAATATTAACAATAACTCTAGATATACCTTCAATCTATTGAACTAGTGCATACTGTACTATATAAATTGAGAAACTACTATAGTCTTGAGATACTTCCTGACTAACCTAATGTGGTTTACTCGGATGATGCTAAAACATTGAGGCCTTAACGCCAATACCACCACCACCTGCTCAACCCAATTATCCAGTAGAAGAAAAAATTAACATCATGACATGGAGTCCCTAAACCTACACTAGAAAGAGGTGATGGTACATAACCCTCTTCATAGGGAAGTATATGAATGGATCAGCTGAAACACTTGAGGTGACCCATCCTACTACAAGACCGACACTTGATCTAGTTCCACATACACTGGGGATATTATGGTGTGGCCTTCCAAACTAGTGAAACACCACATAACAATTTGTGGGTGCTACTTTGATAGTATTTTCAACATGTATAGAATCTATAAAACCCAAAATGTCGTTGTATGTACCAATTCTCTTACTAGATGCTGAACTACCCTATTTCATGTCATCAGATTCCCTCGTGTTCTGATTAATGATGAGTTCATGGTTTACTATATCTAAATTGATGTTCAGACTTAGGACATTTTTCTACAATTTTAATTCATTTTAAATACCATATTAAAATTTTCTTAAAGTATCTATATCATCATTGGATAGGGTCGGTAAAACAATTGTAATTCAGTGAAGCGGTCAGAGTATCCATCAATGAAATTTCACCTTACTAAAATTTTCTGAAATCATTAGGATGGATTGTTATCAATTTAAATGGAAATAAACAGTCAAATAAGTCAATCTATGAGTCTACCCAGATCATGACATGATATCGAATATCCTGAGTAGGGGCATCAGACTAATTCATGGAAGATTCATGTAGAAAATTGGTCATGAGCTTGACCATACACATTGAAGGTGTCTCTGTATTCTCGAAGATAGACATAATTTCCTCATTCTAGGACTTAGTAGCCCGAGCTCTACCATCCCTTGAGAAATTGGGAGGATTACGCTACTAGAACTCCCTAATCACCTCTTCCATAAAATAGGAAGAATGGGGAGAAACCTATAAATGATACATAAACAAAAATAAACGGTCCCAGAACTGAACATCAACACCTAATGGATAATATGTAGGAGGATAATTGGGTGTACTATAGGGGCTCTCATTGGTGGCTCTAGTACCAACACCTTAGGAGTATTCTAATCACTAGTCCCTTGGCATAAAACACAAGGTCATTGTGGTGGAATAAATTTTCGATTAATAAGTTATCACCTCAGATAGAATTAATAACAGATACGAAAAGTGACAAGGAAATGAAAGGTAGAAGGCCTACCCCTAAGCACATCACAACCCTAAGACCGCTCTTTGAGCCAGGTCTAAGTGATCAGAAAACATCACAGAAAGATCATAAGAGAATTTACATACTACCCACTACTATTTTGGGTTAGGGTCAAGGTCCAATATCACACATACATGGTTTCTAATTCATTTAATAGTCCATATTTGTTTTAATATCATATCTATCTATGTAGTTAAATTTCATTTAAATGGTTAAATTAGATGGATATATAATTCCAATTTATAAGGTCTCATATGACTTCTAAATTGGAGAGTTGAATCCACACAATCCTAACCATAAGATGTTTTATCCCATCCGACTAATGGTAAATTGATCAAATTCCCATAACTAATAGTTATGGTCTCTTCTTAACCTATGCAAGAAAAACTGTTAGGATAAGGTAGGAATGTTAAATGTCAGTTCTTTTTTTCTATCCTGTAAGAAAAATTGGCACATTACTATATACAGTAGTAATAAAAATATAACAAATGACAACGAGGTACCACAAATATCACATATCGTACATGAAATGCATACATAAAGTAGATATGGAATGGAATAATTCATGACAATTAAATCTGATGGTGCCTAGTATGATGCATGTTTTTTTCACCCTGATATCATTGGGCCAAGGATAAGAAACCCTATATATTAATTATTTTATCAATAATAATAACAGACTAAATCAATTGTGTGATAGAACAGTGAAATCCATGAAACTGTAATATGTGTAAACAAAATAAACATTTACCCATCCAAGGTAATTTGGGTTTCCCCAATATATGGGGTAGCTAATATAAGGGACTGGCTTATTACCAAATTAAAATATCCCAGTCACCTATCTATATCCAAAATATTAAGACAAAAGTTTGAGAATATTTTATATCACTTTGTAAAATCATACCCAAAATTCTACTTATTGTAGACCTGAGACGGTGGCCACAAGACTTCAAGAACACATCCCTGAATTCTTGTGGCTATAGAATAGTAGCGATATCCTAGGGAGTGTTTGTGGGGAGACTATTCCCTCATCGATCATAGTGTCGCACAAAAATATTATATATATATATATATATATATAATAAGAGAAAAAACAGATATAAATGTTGAAAGACTAGACCAGTAACCCACCATAGTGGAAGAGCAAATAAGAAGTAGATAACAGCTAAAATAAAATACATAATAATGAATAATAAATAAAGAACTGGTGGATGATAAATAACAAGTATATAAAATATGATGATCCGGGTGATGTAGCTATAAAAACATGCAAGGGAGTTAGGGGACACAAGAATATACCACACACTAATGAAATATACAAACAATTTCAAAAAATGGATACTACTTAAATTCCTATCATAGGATCATTCCTCTACTCCCTAAAATATTATAGAACTATCAATAATTTATTGAAAGATTGATACTTCCATATTTATATACCAATAATTATGAATTCAACTAGGGTACTAATGGCGGCCCAAGTAGGGTGTGAGATAAAATCCTAGTAGGACACCCTAATAGTGTATAGCTAAATACATCCTATGCAATATAAAATGAATAGTGTTCCATAATTAATCATTGAAATAAAAAAATACAAAAAATTGATATACTAGGCTTGGTTCGATTAGGATACCCATCTAGGTCTGCCTTCTTCGGCCTTAGCAGGTGAGTCTGAACCAAGGGATCCTATGAAGGTAATGTGAGTGAAATAATTTATATAATATGGAATACCCTCCTTATTGTGATTGGTTATGGAAGAAAAATTAGAAAGAATCAAATTTCAAGATTAATTTATTATTTTAATTCATTTACATACTTTTTAAATCAATTTATCCTCTTTATAAAATATTAAGATTCACCCTGAGACCATACATGGAAATTCTAAAATAATCCCATGTATCACTCTTAGGGATCATTATAATTATAATCCCATGTGAGTCCCTCCAAGTTCAAAAAAGAATGAGATCCTAAGTTTCACTCTAGGAATGTTGTGATGATAGAAAGAACTAACCTTTGAGTTTATAAATGATATCTTACACAGGAACCTAAGTCTCTCTTTTCACATGGTTAAATCATCATTTAATCGAGTCCTTACATATGTTATCCCCTAGAGAACCATTGTCACTCTTATTGAGGTAAAAAAATAAATCTTAGCGAGCCCATTCCAATTATAGTAAGTGTCACAATCGACTTGTTTATATTGAATAAAAAACAATCTAAGACATTATAAGCTAGTTCACAGGGTCCTTAATTTGGAACTCATTGTATTTCCCATAGCTAAAAATAAAGGTATGATTTGATTAGAAACACCATACAACATCTAATGAAAAAATTTAACATGAAATTAATGTTTTTCAATCAATTATGAAATCCATATATGGAATATATAATAAAGAAAATGGACTAAAAACTTGACCAACTCATTAATTTCAACAACTCTATTTTTTGACATCTAGTGAGGGGACTAATTTGTGGTTCATCATCATGTTCAAATTATTTAATTATCATAGTGAAATTATTATAAGGAAACGCACCTTCAGGGGTGTTTAACCAGTTTAGAAAGAAATAACACCAAAGTTCATGTTGGATAATGTTACAACTTTTTTTGGTGACTCATTTTTTTATACCAAAAGACATCCTTTGTTTGATTTATGCTAATATTTAGGTTTATTGGATAAGTGGGGGTGGGTTTTGGGAGCTAATTTTGGAAAGGTTTGGATGAGCTAAATTTCTTCATAAAAGTGTGGAAGTGGGAGGGGTGAGTGCACTTTTACTGTGAGTGAAAATGACTCACTTGGAATTTTTTAAATGGATTGTGTTCCACCCATGTTTTTACCTAATAAGAGGCTTCCATAACACGCATAATTAGATCCATAAATTTTTATTGTCAAAATATATAAATAAAATGGTAATTATATAAATTTAGGTCCATTTTTACACCTTATACTCCAGGTTTAACCATAAAGAATACTCATTTTTACCTTAACCAGTGCATTAAATTTTAACTACATTCATAAATATTTTTTTCTCAAAAACAAATTTGAAATTACCCAAATTTATAAATTTTAATTATAAAGAATCTGGAATAAATTTTTATAAATTCCAATCAAATATTTTTTTAAAAGTAACTTAAAACTAATCCCACAAACAGGATGATATTGTGAGTAACACAATATTAACTTGGTGTTTAATATAATAATGCATGATTAAAGATTAATTGTTTTCAAGGAAAATATTGTAAATAATTACGGTGTCACATTCTCCCAACCTTAAATTAATTGTTTCCTCGTAATTCAAACATGATCTCAAAAATAAAGTGCATGATATTTGATATTAAAATTGTTGAAAAACTCACATCATAAATAGGGATAGTAACATATATTTTTCATAAGAGGGAAATGGAGATTAGAAGGTTATACTAAAACATGGATTTTAAATAGTTTAATTTTAGTCAATATTTTGGCATGAAGAGAAATAAAACAATCAAGTTATAATGGAGAGTGATAGAGAACATTGATGACAATAAAGTGGGTGATCTAGAGACTATTAATGACCACAATGAAATAAACCAACTAGTATTTTAAAAAAGGGTAATTCATATCATCAAAAATAATGATAATAGTGAAAAAATTGTTTCATGTCCTTTTTTCCTAGATTTAAATAATTATTTCTAACTGTAAGAATATTTGGAAATATATTTAATTGATAAATTTATACTTCATAAGAAAAATATTATCCTTTGGTTGTGCATGATCTATTTATATTTCATCTCTCAGCATAGGTTAAATCTTATGGTGAGGTAATAAAATAATCTATGAAATAATTTCCAATGAACAAACTAAACCATTTCATGAATAATTAACTTTTCTAAATGATTTTTATCCAAAAATTTATAAATATGTTTTTTGAATTTAAAAAATGAAATTATTAATCATTAACCAATATGAAGTATCTCTTAATTATCACATACCAATCATGTGAATACCTTCATTATGCATTATCTAATAACATGGTAATAACTTCAAAAAGAATAAAACCATATTTAAAACTTGAATTCATCCTTATTATTTAAATAGGAAATAGATTATTGAATATATTACATAAATCCCAAAATGTGGTAAACACCATCAATGATTGCATAAACCATGTTGTCATTAAATCGTTAATCAGTTAAAAGGTAGTCTATAGTATCAAATTTACATTATCCATATCAATAATGTATTTATCCAAAAATCCTTATATCAAAATCATGAACATGTTAATGATTATATATCCCTCAATCATTTTATTTCCATGTAGTTTAAATTATTAATGAATCATTTTTCTTGGTAATTTGTTCAGTAGACAAAAAAATTTAAATCCTTACTACAAATGTAATGCAATAAAATCCATATATTCTTAATAATACTTATAACGAAGATATCATAAATGAAATAAATATTAAAAAATATTAAATCCAAAAAATAGTATAATTAATCATTCTTCCTCTTTTGTATCAATGGAATAAGTTTAACCATTATTCCCTATCTTTTTCTGAGGTATATTCACTTGATGCTTGTAGATTTTATATCTAATGTGCCCCTCTCCTTATATTTGTAACAATGAATTCCATACGTTTTATCCTTCCCTTTGAATTTTTTTTTCATGTGGCAATTATATCCAAAATTATAACAAACTAGAAATCCCTTCATGTACTTCCCATGGTGATTCTTTACAAAATATCAAAAGTGAAAAAATCTTATTTCCCTTTGTACCATTATACATCCATTCCTCTATCATCTTATTCCTCTATTGCATCCCTTTGAATCTATAATACTTGTATAATTATTTCTCAATCTTGTTACAACATGGCACTATGTCATTATATGATGAAAATGATTGGGAGACTATACCACTTTGAAAAATAATTTTAAAACCATAAAATAAGTAATCATTCATACGCTTGGGATCTCGTTCATTGGTTAGGTTCCCATTTATTCATCTAGGTGAAATTTCAAAATGATGACATATATTTTGTTACATTTTATCATTATGAAACGTAATGTATAATCCCAAAAGTAGTGTAATAATTAAAAGAAGTCGAAAAAATTATGCATATCTAATCTTGTAAAAATAAACATAGTTTCTTGAGGATGTTCTTATATACTTATACTCAAATTATAACTTAGAGTTATGTTCACTAGTCAATGTTTTCCTAAATATGGTTTCCAAGGATTCTACAAAAACATCCTTCAATACAAAATGTAACACCCTAACCCCTGAATCCTGGTGCCGATGAATTATTTTATTACATTGGCGTGATTACGAGGAATCAAATACTGAGGTACATGAAAGTTTATAATTTTTTGAAAACTGGATTACATACATGGAACCCATTCCACATTGGGATGATAAAATAATACACAATACATTAAAAAATCTAATAAACTATATCCTTGACAATTCACTCAATGATATCCTCTTCATAACCCATGGAAATGAAAAAATAATAATTATGAGGTAAAATTATTAATAAGGGTTAAGTATATACGTTTTTTTCCTAAATTATTAATGAATAATCAATATTTCCACGTAAATAACTTAACACGCCTTCCATTTAATCAATAAACTAACAATTAAATTCATCTATTTATTTTGTCATAGTGAAACTCCAATGGATAATAATAATTTAATACTTAATGAATGAAATGCTTAATTATTCGACATCATATGTTTGGAACATGAACCATTATACTATCAACACCTATTCTCAAGTAATTTTATATTTTTGTGTATAAACCAGTCTCATTATTCTTGAAAACAATCATGAAGGGATTTCCCCCAACTTATTTCATCTAATGTGACTAATTATGCATATAGGGGCTTATTTAAAATAGCCCCCGACACATTTATTTATATTATAAATCATTTCTCATATATCAAATGATCTATTTAATTAAAAAAGAATTTTACTAATCATCAAATATCTGTATTGAATAAAATATTAATATTTATAAGTATTTCCAAACTTAATTAAAGAATGTTCATTGTATAAAACATATGTCAAACTGGAATATAGTTTACAAAATAATAATATAGATCACATGGAAATATGGATATTTAAGGTAAATTTAATGAAAAATTAAAAAATATTACAATATAGTTTTTATTTTAGGAGAAAGTTGACAATCACAGAAGAAAGTGAGACTCTAATAATAACATTTACCTCTTGGTTATTTTCATGTAATACCACTTTGAAGATGATAATTCAAATTGAAACTTAAAATACCACAAAATATGAATTATTCAGGAGATTGAATTAAAAAGGGTGTAGTATATACACCACATTAAATTGAGTGGGTTTATAAAAAAAATATGTTTTAATGGAATATAAATTTATATAAAATCCCTTACTTTGAGTATGATTTTTCATGTGTGTATCTATATTCATAATTATAAAACACCTGTTAAAGATTTAATTATTTAAGAAATTTTTTTATTTTTATTATTTATTTAATTTTACCTATTATCATGTTACATATGAATAATTAATCAGTTATGTTTAACCTGGATGTTTAGAACATATTCATTTTATGTGTAAAAAATGTATTGGTATGTAGACTACACTTAAAAAGTCATTATTTAAAAATATCTAGAAAAAAAATCATGAAATAATTATCATATTTATTTTTCAATTATACTTTTAAAACAAATTTTGGAATATTTTTATGAAAAATGAAATAACGTTGTGATCATGTAGACGATATGTCATTTTGACGCAAGAGTAACATTTCCATTTTTCAATGATCATTATGGAAAGAAAGAATATCAAATTTATCTTTCCACACTGATAATTATATCATCAATACCATATTATTTAATCATATATAATTTTATATAGAACTACTGTTATTAAAATGGAGTCACATCGCTTTGAGGAGGTGGTAATCCAAATGCCCACAAAAAGGTTATCAATTTTTTCATGGTGTGAGAGGATAATAATGAAAATGAAATATTATATTATCAAAAAGGGAATTATATAATGAATAGTATAATTCTATTATTTATAAAAAATATATATAGTATATATGTATTTATTTTAATCCATAATATTTAGTGATTTGAAATAGAGTACATCGTTCATGGATATAGTAGGTAATACATAAGCATGAATGTAGTTTCCATTTTCATTTCGCATGAAAAGAATGAAAAGTAAATGATATTAATATGTATAATATAATTCAAGTTTCATATTTTTATCATATATATAAAATATTTTTACTAAAACCACCCTTAATGCAATCCATGTATAGCGTGAATGAACCATATCGCATTGAGGAGGTGGTATTCCACACATCTACAAACAATGTTATCATATTAGAAAGAAAATTCGAAAGCCTGATGTTATGTCTTATATAATAATTCCAAAATAATATATAAATCATAAATATCAAAAAAATCATATATATCATATAAAGACTATAAATCCATCATTTGTTTCCACCCTTGAAAGGTGGAAACGGAAGAATGAACAACATTGGTTCTCAAGGCAGTAGTTTTCCGTACGCACAGTTAATGATTTTGTATCCAAATTGATGGAAGTGTGTAAAAGTGTAGGTTATACCCTTAATATAACTACATATATATATATTTAGGTTACATATTTTATTATATAATCATGATATAATAAATATTTTTTTAATATATAATCAAATAATGAAAAATCACTCTTTGAATAATGTTACCTATTTTTCAGGAAACTTCTTTTTTTATATAACAAAATAATTCATTGGATTTATTTCATATCATAGTGATTCTACTAAAATTATGGGAGGGGTATTGGGATACTATTAAAGAAGGTTTTGGGTGAGCCAAATGGATTTATAGGTTTGAATATGTTGGAGGGAGTGAGTGTTATTCTTTAGTGAGTGAAAACAACTCACTTTGAATTTTTGAAAAGAATTGTGTACTTCTAATATTTTTACCAAACAATAGGATGAAATAACACATGAAATTTAAAAAATTATGTTTTAAGGAAACAGTATGGATAAAAATGGTTATTTAACAAGTGTAGGGTCATTTATACAACTTATACTGTAACATTAACCACTAAGTAAACTCGTTTTTACCTTAAGAACTGCAATTAATATTAACTGTAATCACAAATATATTTGGTAAAAAACTAGTTTTAACCTAGAGAAATTATAAAATATTATTATTAAATATATTGAGTACATTTTTTAAAATTCCAATCATAAAATTGGTAGCAGTTAATTTAGAATTATTCCCAAAGACTGGATGATAAATCTAATTTTTAATGTTAAAATTTTCAAAATTTTGAAACCTTTTTATATACAATATCAATGTGAGATTCATTCCAATTACATAAATTTGGTTAATAGATGTATAATATATCTATTTTAACAATAAATCTGATACAAAATATAATTTATATATATCAATTATTTATTTATAATTCATTATTTTTCACTGTTCATTAATAAATGACACTTCTTAGAAAAATATTAAAATTCACCTTAATCAAATTTTTATATTCTAATTTCAATACTGATGTTTATTTTTTCATCAAAAAATTATAAAATTTTTAAAATTTATTTTTAAAATTGTTGTGCAATTAAAAGGCCAAATAACATTTTTTTAAAAAATATATCATTTTTTGCATAAAATTTACCCTTTTATTATCTTATGACTATAAAATCTATTGGATGAATGTAAAAAATATATGATTTAATTTATAATATATATATTTCATTATGACCATTCACTAATAGTATTTAATTTAATTTAATTTTCTAAAACACCCCTGTGAGCCTGAAAATAGTTTTTAATGTAAATTCATTTATATTCAATCGTTTTATCTATTCATTTATAATTAACAAGCCACCCAAGAAATATATAAACATATTTAAATAGTATTTTACAAATTTGATTAATCATTTTCATTCTTGTAATTAAAATTGATTTTTGAAAACTATAATAATATTAGTATTATATATTTTTTTGTAAAAACATGTTCTTGTGGGTAACGAAAACTGTTAAAGGAATATTATATTGTGTGTAAAACAATATTAAAATGGTGATTCATATAAAAAATATAAAAAAGAACAAAAATATTTATAAATGGAAAATATTTTAAAGTCTTGGTATGTTTTATAAGATATCTAGAAGGATATAATCATGTTTTAAGAAAATATCACCATAAGAACAAAGTGGAACATTATCCCAAGGGTTGCATGGTTATATGGCCAGAATATTTGGAAGAATATATGAGGTTAGAAGTGGATTAAAAGAGGTAAAATATATGTCCCTTGATATAAGTGTTTTTAAAGAATCCACCACTCCATGATTTGTAAGAAGCCCATGTATCCCATGAAGATCAATGTATGGATATAGAAGGGCGAAAGAATGAATAAAAATGATGATATAGATAAAAATGTTTCTAGGGTAAGAAAAAACTATAATCCATATTAATATATCCAAATGGATAAGAAATAACCTCATTAATCCCACAATTGTTCCAATATTCTTATATTATGAAGGGGGAATTGAAGGGGATGATATGTTGTGGGATCCCTGATGTATAATGACAAAGATGATTTTTTCCTAATCGTTATATATTGAAGTAGATAATGTATTCTTATCAACAAATGTTTTCTAACATTATATGTTTAAATTATTACGATTATAAGAATTAAGTGTCCAAAAACACAAAACTTGGATGATTAGGAGAATTGAAAATGATTTCATCCTAAATGTATGTTTTATACATTCCCTCTTCCATTAAAAAACAGAAGCACAAAAAATAATGGGAAATTTTTCATGTTGATGAAAAATATTGTATTATCTTTCAAAGGGGAGAAAACCTACTCATTTTTATGCTTGAAATTTTTTGATATGTTTTTTAATATCGATACAAGAGAGTAATATTAATGAAAAAGTAAATATTTTTTCCCTGAAAGATGTTTGTGTACATTTTGTTATCACTTGGTAAACATCATGGAATACTTTAATATCTGAGATAATATCTCTCATTTTATACATTAAATATTTCTCATATAGGCATAGTATTGGTTGAGTTATGGATTATTTTTTAAGAAAATTGATTCTTCCCTTCTCTCAATAACTTTATAGTTTATAAATGGTATTTGACTATTACATAAGAGATGAAGAAAATGAGAAATGAATTTACTGCCATTTCCTCAATAATTTGAATAATTGTGATTCAAAAATTAGTTCATTAAAGGGGAGAAAAATAATGTTTTCTAAAATAAGGTATTTGGAATATTAGAATTTCAATTAAACTTTAATAAGGGAGAAAAAGATCTCATTGATATTAAATAGAATTTATTACTGAAAAAAATAAAAAGGGTGGGATTGAAGTTTACACCGAATAATGATTCTTATACTCTGTATAAGTTGTCAAAAGATTCATTATTATGTCCATGATGAAGTCAAATGTAACAGTTTCTAAGGTAAAAATTCACTAAGGAGGTATTCTAGGATAGTGATACAGAAAATATATACGATATTTGGAGATAAAAAATTAATAACTAGAATAGATGTAGATTTAAGATTTATAAAGGATGTTATCCCCAAGGTAAATTCATATGGTGAAGAATAGTAAAGTTATCAAGGATAATCATAGTGGGAAAATATCCCTATTGTTTTAATAAGGTTATTATGATTCATTTATGTTGAATGTATGGTGAACTTCACATTACAATATGTGCCCATTCTAGAGAAGTTTAGAAAACATCATGATAAAGGATAGAAAACATCTGTTATAAATGTTAACATTGTATCCTTACCTAATAAAATGATTCTATATTGATCATCATGTTCCCAGCATCTTGATAAAACTCATGATCCATGCTGTGTTGGAAAAAAGTTTGAGGTTCTACAATATTTCCATGTAGTCTAGGTATGATTCTATCAAATATAAGAAATAAATATTTCCATAGTTAAAGTTAAAGTGGTTGTACAATGTTCAGGATAGTGTGATTGGAAAAAAATGCATCCAAAAAAGATATTTCAATCCCTGCAATGTTAAAACTATAAGTATTTTAATGTTCAATGATATACAACTAGTTTGGAAAGATATTTATGATGGTCATCCACTTGAGTTTACTATATATATAGTTTTTATGAAGTAAATCAAGAGGAGTTTTTATAGGTTATACATATTTTAAGATACTCATTCATAAAGGGAACTTCTTTGTGAAGGTTTTGGGTTTAAATCCACTGGACAAATAAGATTCAAAATAAGCTTGGAGAAGAGTTTATATATATATATATATATATATATATTCATTGATCATTAGATGGATTAAAATTAGTCAGATAAAGACAATGTCATTTGATGGGAGACTCCATGAAGTTTGTGATGTGATATGAATCACCATATAATGATATGCCAAAACCACAGTTACATCAAGCCTTATGAAGAAGTTATGAGTTCGTCATACATAGCCAATCATTCAAGGTAGATCAAGAATAGGTGAAGAACTATTTAGAGTAGATCCATCACGTTGAACCTACCAAGTAGGGTTTACTATTTAAAGGAGTTCCTTTCTAATTCATGAGCCCACGCATAATGAAAAACATCATATGGCGATGTGTGAATTCATTGCATATAGAAGCCCCCTAAGAAGGCACCGAACAAAAATTTACCTGATTATGATTTCATAAGTATTAAAACTCTTTGTAATCCTCATTAACATTGACGATCACATGATATTTGAAAAACCATTCATTTATTTTAAGGTTAAGGCAGTTTTAAGAAGTACCTTAACACTAAGTTTAAGGATGTTCAATGAAGTTTATTTATTTCAATGTTTTTCTAGATTCTTTAGTGAATTTATAAAAGAGTTGAAAAGCATCCCTCAAGGTTGAGTTTAGCAAGAAGTTCAAAATAAAAATTTGAGTTGGTTCAAAAAAAATATTTCCATTCACCAACTTTTCCATATTGGAATTCAAATATAAAGGGCAGTACACAATGAATGTAATAAAGGTTTTCGTATGTTAATGCAAAGGAATTTTTTAAATATTTCATACTATTGTGAGGTTTTGGTGTAACATCCCCAGTAAATAAAGAAATATAATATTTTCATATTTATTAATATTTGTGAATTAAATATTAATTTTAATTTAAAGGGGATAATATTTTCCATGGCATGCTCTATGCACAACAACGGGTTTATTTAAAGTCTTATGTTGCACACAATGCTGAGTCATACTGAAAAATAATAATATAATATTATATTAAACGGTAGTTAACGCCTGGCTGTTGTATTGAAAGAAATGAACAAAACATACCATATTATGATTACACATGTTTTTTAAAGGTTTTTACATTTATCTAATAAATATTAGTGGTTTCAAATAAGAATGAATCCAATTTTAAGCGTAGATACTCTAATATTCTTTAAATGGTCGATTTACCTCCTTTTGAAAGAGAACCATTTTTAAATCTAGTTTTATCACTTTTATATGTTCTATTTGAAAAAATAATATTCTTCTTTAGAATTGGGACATAAAAATATACTTTGGAAGAAATTTTGATATTTTTCCGATAATGTTCATTTTTTAATGAATAATGAAAACTACTGTATTTTAATTCAAAACTGGATTTTAATATAATTTATTTAAATGGGTAAAATAACTTTTTAATTAGTTTTAAAGTGTAATGATTTTATATTTTATCCATTTAATCCAATTTTTTTCATTGGAAGGAATTTCACATTGAAATTGGACATAAAAATGTGCCAATAGTTTGATAGTTATTATTTAATAAAAACATGCTTTTAGTTTTGACAATGAGAATTAATTTTCAATTAATTTCATCTAATTCTATGTTTTGAATTATAAAAAATGGATTCCATATTTGGAATCCGGAGGTCTAAATTGTATAAATAGTTAAATTTTATTTTTAGACATTATGAATATATACTTCAGTAAATATTTTTATTTACCATGGTTAAATGGTAAATATAGTAAATAAGGGTAAAATAATATTATTATAATAATACTAAATTACACTAACATGTGTCATAATTTTATTGGTTGATAAAGGTCAGACCAGGGGCATCTTTGGGTCTATTATAGGACCCCATGGAGCCACTTGGGAGTGATAATGACACATTATGCTAATTAATTTATTGTAAAGACAAAAATGACATAAAAATATATCTTTTACTAAAATATATCTTTTAGTAAAATATATGTTTTTATATGGGGTTATATAAGTTATCCTTTAGACTATTAATATTAATTTGATAGCTAAAATTATTTCCCACATCATGGTATTTTATTTAAAATTTTTAGACCTTAAATAAATAAATTTAATTATGACACAATGGTAATGAAGTAATTTCTTAATTAATAAAGGATTCAAGTAAATTATATTACAAATATTAAAGTATATTTATTTTGAAACATTTTATGCCATGCACCATTTTTAAGGATAATAATTACTTGTTATATTTTAATTAATGATGTTTTTTTGAAATAATCAAGTAGTTATCGATTTTTTAAATTTTTTTGATATGAATAGTTTATAAATTGACATAAATGTGTTTTTAAAACAATTAATATTTTATTAAATTATAAAATAATCCTAAAACTATTAGATTCGGCCAACTTACATATATGATGTTAAAAATTTCATGAATTATTCATTTTGGGTTTCTTATAATTTTATAGTAAATATATTAATCATATAGTATAAATATATAAGAGGATATGGTAAAAGTAAAATAAGTTAACCATGGGTTAAATAAAAAAGACAAGGATTGAGCAATTATCCAAAACCTATCCAATTCTTATTGGATGATTTTATTAAGAATTATATACCCCTTATCTTCTAAATAAATATGTTTTTAACCTTTTTAAACATAAAATAATTTTATAATAAAATAATACTTTAAAAATCTTCTAAAGTACCCCTTCTCCACCTTATAAAAGGACACCACGTCTAACCCATTACACCCACCTCTCAAGCCCCTTTGATCATCCCAAATCTGATCCAAGAATCCCTAAACTGTTATATATTTCTCCTAGAAGCCTTAACGTATGAAGAAATCACTTCAAGAAAGTCTTATGGTTCAAACCAAAGGGACTTACCCGATTTAAAGGTAACATCTTCTCTCAAGTTCTCTTCTTTTATTTTACTTCTTCACTCCATATTCTATTTTAAATTTTTTGTTTACATAAAAAAATATTATCCTCAATATACTATGTTTTTTATGAGAATTATTTGAAGTACACTTATACACACCTCCATCTAATGGGAATTGAATATAATGTTTCTGTGGATGGTGAACTACTGCCTCACGAAACGATGATTGTTCAACCTTCTCCTACCACCTCTTATAGTGGTAATTATGATGGAATTGTAATTATATATGATATTTATTTTATTTATTTTATCTTTATGATTCTTTAATTCTCTTTTATAATATACCTTTATGATTTTCATGTTTTATATATAGGATAATTTTATTTGAGGAAGTGCAGACTACCGCCCCCTCAAAGTGATATGACACTTTCATAACATACATGGAACATATAAAAGACGGTGTTAATGAACTTACATAAGATATATAAAATATGATATTATACTGTAATAATAATATACCTCTGGGTAATTCGGTTTTCATTCCTCTTAAAATGAAAAAAATGAAATGGAAGTAGTGTTCATGCGTACGTACGACTTACCGTCTCCATGAACGGTGCATTTCATTTCCAGATATCCAAATGATATGGACTATTATAAATACATATATATTGGATATATATGATATATATGATATATGAATCATGAATATATTTATGGAGATAATGGAATTTCCACCATATAGACAATTTATAATTATAACAAGTTCCTTTTTAACTCAAGTTCCAAACATCAACAAAATGTCTGATATGAACTAAAATAATTAACTAATTGTTATAGAAAATTAATAAGTTATATAAAAGGAATAATAAATTTGAAAAAGGTACTTAAGAAAGTAGAAATTAACTTATGTTTATTATTGAGGAAATTAAAGAACCAATGGGTCAAGTTGGACACTAAGTAAGGGACTTCGTCTCAATCTCCATCCATTGAGGTATATTTTGATAATAAACACCTCCTTATTTTTTATGATATATAATAAACCCCTTTGAATTTTAATTTGATTCAAAGGGAATATTTTTCTACGATGTGTTTTAATAAATGAAAAAGGAATTTTTTAAATGTGTATGGTGACAATGACCTCTCTACCGCCACAATCGTTATTTAGCTTCCTCTATGAGCCTTACTGTTTTTAAATGAAAAATAACCCCATTATTCTATTTTTGGGTGTTTTGGTATTTGAAAATGGTTTTTGAAATGGATTTATTATTTCAATATCTTGAAATTATTTCTTGTTATTGAAAATGAAATGTTATTATTGAAATGTGTATATTTTCAATATTTTGTGTGTTATGATTTTGATAATGGTACCTGGACATTTGATGGGTAGTTATGTGAAAAACCAAATTATGGGTGGTGCAGTGATAAAACATGATGGGTGGTTACATTATAACCTCCAATTCATTGAGTATGGAAGCCATCCGTTTGGCTATTCCATTTAGTGGTATGTGTGGAGGTCAACCGTATGGTTATTCCATTTATGTATGTTTATGTCCCAAGTTTACTATAAATGTTATGTGTTATTTCTATGTGTTTTATGGTAATATTTTGGTTAAAAAAGTGTAATCATTGATATTTTATTCAGTGAAGTGTATTTACTACTTCATAAATGTGAAATATACTACTTATGATAAACTATTCATGATTTACTAGTTGTTTAAAAAAAACTAACATTTTTCCTTCTTTGTGTAACCTTTACTGAGCATTTTATGCTCATCCTAAGTTTTTTGAAATTTTATTCATTGGACATGAAGATTAATTGGGTCATGGATGAGATCAAGGTAAATTCATGATGTCTAAAATATAGAAGTAGACATGAATCAATTTTTTCAAGAGTTTTTATTTTATGAAAAAAATGAATGCTTAGTAGAAGTGTCTACATGTAATATTAAAATTGTTAGGTATATGTTATGACCTAGTTCTCTAAATATCTAATCATGAAAGGATACTCAATGTTAATTATTAAATTAATTCAAGATTATGTAATGTTTAAGGCTGGGTCCTTATAGTAGGTATCAAAGGTTGGTTTAGACATTATTAGGAGTTATGGTATTGTTAAATTAATATCCATAAATAAATTTATGTTAAGATTGAAAAGATATAGAATTTAATGATTACCATGTATCTTTACATAAGATATGTCTTTGTTTATATAGGTTTTTTGTAGAGGAAACAAGGCATCTATGTTGGGAAGGCATATATAGGGAAATAACCTTCCAAATCAACATCCTAATATGGTCAAAACCATAATGGAATAGTATTTTTGTAGTGATGGATCTTTTGAATCGGGTGATAAATGATGGTTTTTTTATATATGATATTTTGGTTTATTCTAAAAGTGACTAGGAGCATGAATTTCATTTGAGGGTAGTCTTGAAAACATTAAAATAAAAGAAACTATATGAGAAATTTAGCTTGTCTAACTTTTTGTTTACAAAAAAATTCATTCCTTTGTCACATTGTTTCAAAAAATGGAAAAAATATTTATCATGTTAAAACAAATGTTGTTGAAGAATGGCCAAGACCCACAAATATAACAGAGATATGTAGTTTTCTTGGTTTGGAAGGTTATTCATGGAGGTTTGTTGAAACTTTTTCATGGTTGTCTAGTCCAATGACTAAGTTAACTCAAAAAGGTGTCAGGTTCATTTGGACAAAAGAATGTGATGATTGTTTTCAATAATCGAATAGATTATTAGTGAATGCTCCAATTTTGGAACTGCCTTCCAAAAATGGTGATTTTGTTATCTATAGTGATTCTTCATTGAAAGGAATTGGTTTTGTCCTAATGTAGAATGATCAGGTAATTGTTTATGCTTCTTGTCAATTGAAACCTCATGAGTTAAATTACCATACACAAGATTTAGAATTAGTTGATACAATTTTTACTTTAAAAATTTGGAGGTATTATCTGTATGGAGTAAATTTTGAAATATATACTGACCAAAAGTGTTTTAATTATATATTTACTTCGAAGGAATTAAACATGATACATAGGAGATGGTTATAATTAATCAAGGATTATGATTTCGCGATCCATTACCATCTGGGAATGGAAAATAATTTGGCTGACGCTCTGAGTTGAAATAGTAATGCTACCTTATCCATGCTATGTTTGGAATGAGATACTTTGGTTTTTGATTTGATGAATTTTATATTGGAAGTTTTTTGTGCAGGAAATTACTCTTCTTTGTTTCATGTTTTAGTACAATCATCTCTAGAAGAAAGACTAAATAATTCCCTTAAAGATGTCTGTGGGTTGTAGAAAAGGGTAGAGTTGGTTGAAAAGGGTAAGTTAACTGAATTTAATATTGATAGATAGTGTGTTTTGAGTTTTGGAAAGAGATTATGTGCACCTTGTGATTCACAATTGAATAAAGAGTTATTATGTGAATCTCATAGTTCTCTGTTATTAGTTTATCCTAGCAGTACTAATATGTACAAAGATATTCAAGAGTATTACTAGTGGGATGGAATGAAAAGAGATATTTCTAACTTAACTTTGAAGTGTTTGACTTGTCAACTAGTTAAGGAGGAGCGACAGTTACTAAAAGGGATGCTTCAGTCTTTACTAGTACGAGAGTGGAAATAGGAAAATATATCCATGAAATTAATTGTGGGATTACCAAATAAATCTCAAGTAAATAATGAAATATGGGTTACTGTTGATCGATTGACTAAATCAGCTTGTTTTCATCCTATTCAAGATACTTTGTCTCTAGATCTACTCTCTCAGTTGTATGTAAAACAGATAGTCAGGTTTCATGGATTTCCCCTCTCCATTGTAATTGATTTAGATCTCAGGTTCTCTTCTATCTTTCTGAAAGGCCATCAGAAGTTGTTGGGTTTTGAATTAAATTTTAGTACAACTTTTCATCCACAATCAAATGGGCGATTAGAATGAAAAATTCAGAATTGGAAGATATTCTATGTGAATGATCAATGAATTACTAGGGAAGTTGGGTCCAGTATCTTTCCATGGTTGAATTTTATTATAATAATTTTTTTCATTCTAGTATACAGATGGCTCCATTTGAGGAATTATATGGAAAGAGGTGTCGAACTCTAGCTTTTTAGGATGAGGTAAGAGAAAGGATGCTGATGGGACCTGAATTATTAGAAGAGATGGCATAGAAAGTTCAGTTAATTCAAAATCACATGATAACACCTTAGAGTAGGCATAAATGTTATGCGGATAACCAGAGGAAGGATCATTCTTTTTAAGGTAGGTGATCATGTCTTCTCAAAGATTCTCCATGGAAAATTATGTTGCATTTTGGCTAGAACGGAAAGTTGAGTCAGAGTTTAATTGGACCCTATAAAATCCTAGAGAAATTTGGATCAGTTGCCTACATGTTAGATTTACCTCCATTTTTATCCCAGGTACACAATATTTTTCATGTTTCAATGTTGAGAAATTATATCACAGATCCATCTCATATTTTGAGCCTATAGGTATTTCAGTTGGAATAGAATCTCTCTTATGAGGAACAACCAGTCCAGATTCTTGACTAAAGTGATAATGTGTTGCAGAATAAGTTAATTCAATAGGTACAGGTTTTTTTTGAAAAATCATATGGTTGAAGAGGCAATGTGGGAATCTGAAAATTCTATGAGGGATAAATACCCCTCATTTATTTGATAAGTGAATAGAATTATGGGGACATAATTCCCAAATAGGGGAATGATGTAATATATCAGGTAAATAAAGAAATTTGATATTTTCATATTTATTAATATTTTTGAATTAAATATTAATTTTACTTTAAATGGGATTCTATATTAGACGGCGTACCCGATACTCAACAATGGGTTTCTTCGAACTCTTATGTTGCACACAATACTGAGTCATACTAAAAAATAATTATATAGTATTATTTTAAATGGTAGTTAACACCTAGTCGTTGTAATAGAGGAAATGAACAAGACTAAACATACTATGATTAAAAAAATTTTTTTTTTGAAATTATCTAATAAATTTTAGAGGCTTAAAATAATAAATAATCCAATTTTACGCATAGATACTCTACTATTCTTAAAGGGTCGATTTATCACCTTTTAATGGAGAACCATTTTCAAATCTATTTTTTTTTAATTTTATAAGTTCTATTTGACAAAATATAATTCTTATATATAATTAGGACATCAAAATATACTTTGGATGACATTTTTGTATTTTTATGATAATGTTCATTTTTAATAAAAAGTGAAAAATACTGTATTTTAATTCAAATCTGCCTTTTAATCTAATTTATTTATTTGGTTAAATTTTTTTTAAATGGTTTTAAAGTGTAATTATATTATATTATTAACATTTAATACAATTTTGGTCATTTAAAGTTATTTTACTTTCAAATTGGACATAAAATAAGTGTCAATCTTTTTATAGTTATTATTTCTTAAAAACTCGCTTATTGTTTTGACAACATGATTTAATTTAAAAATTAATTTCTGCCACTTCTGTGTTTTGAATTTGGAAAAATGGATTCCATATTTGGAATCAGGTGGTCCAAATTGTGTAAATGGGTAACTTTAATTTTTAGTCACTATGAATACTTCAATAAATATTTTATTTACCATGGTTAATGGGTAAATCTAGTAAATAAGGGTAAACCAATATTATTATAATAATATTAAATTACCCCAACATGTGTTCTAATAATATTGGTTGATAAATTTCCGACCATGGGAATGCATGTTTCTATTTTGGGACCTCATGGAGTGACTTGGGAGTGATAATGACAGTTTATATTAATTAATTTAAAGTAAAGACAAAAATGACATAAACATATACCTTGTAGTAAAACAATTTGTATATGAGGTTATATATGTTATCTATTCGACTATAAAATTTAATTTTAAATATAAAACTATTTCCTAGATGGTGGTATTTTATTTATAATTTTTAGACATTAAATAAATAAATTTAATTATGACACAATGGTGATGTAGTAATTGCTTCATTAATAAAAGATTCAAGTAAATTATATTATAAATATGAAAATAAATTTATTTTGAAACTTTTTATTCCATAAATTTTTTTAGAGGTAATAATAAGTTGTTATATTTAAATTAATGAAGTTTTCGAAATAATGAATTTGTTATAGATTTTCTAAATGTTTTGATCTGAATAGTTTATAAATTGACAGAAATGAGTTTTTTAAAAAATTAATATTTTATTAAATGATAAAATAATCCTACAAATATAAGATTCAGAAAACTAACATATATACTGTAAAAAATGTCATTAATTATCCATTTTGGGTCTCTTGTCATTTTATAGTAAATATATTAATCATATAGTATGAATATATAAGAGGACATGGTAAAAGTTAAAAAAGTTAACAAAGGGTTAAATAAAAAAGATAAGGATTAAAAAAATATCCCTAACCTGTCCAATTCTTATTGGATTATTTTATTTAGTCTTATATTCACCTTATCGTAGAATTAAATATATTTTGAACCTTTTGAAACCGAAAATAATTTTATAATAAAATAATATATTCAATCCTTTAAAAAGATATCCTCTACCCTTATAAAAGGACACCACATCTAACCCATTAAAAACACCTTTGAAGCCCTTTGGCTCATTCAAAAACTACTCCATGAATCCCTAAACATCCGTTTATTCATTATTGAAGCCTTAAAATTGGAAGAAAGTACTTCAACAAATCCTTTTGGTTCAAACCAAAGGTAGTTACCTGATTTAAGGTAACATTTTCCGTCAAGTTCTCTTATTTTATTTTACTTCTTGGCTCACTATGATCTTTTTATTCATTGTTTAGATAAAAAAACTAGTATCCTAAATATAATAGGTTGTTTTTATGAGAATTATTCTAACTAAACTTAGAGAAACCTCCACTTAATGGGTATAGACCATAATGTTTCTAAGGAATGTGAATTACTTCCTCGCGAAACGATGATTGTTCAATATTTTCCTACCACCTATTATAATGGCCATTATGATGAAACTGTAATTATATATGATATGTATGATATTTATTTTATCTCTATGCTTCTGTAATTCTCTTTTATAACATACCATTATGCTTTTCCTGTTGTATATATATGACAATTTCATTTGAGAAAGTGCGAACTACCGCTCCCTCAAAGTGATATGACTCGTTCATACCATACATGGAACGTATAAAGGATGGTGTTGATGAAATTACATAACATATATAAAATATGATATTATAATGTAATAATAATATACTTATGTATC
Source organism: Viscum album (assembly GCA_963277665.1). Classification (NCBI taxonomy): domain Eukaryota; kingdom Viridiplantae; phylum Streptophyta; class Magnoliopsida; order Santalales; family Viscaceae; genus Viscum; species Viscum album. The sequence continues at coordinate 610,849,480 of OY728119.1, forward strand.
ATTTGTTATTAATTCCTTTTAAAATGAAAAAAATGAAATGTAAGTAGCATTAATGCGTATGTACGGCTTACCGTCTCCATGAATGGTGCATTTCATTTTCATATATCCAAATGATATGAACTATTATAAATACATATATACTGAATATATATAACATATATTATATATAAATCATGAATATCATTCTGTGTATAATGAAATTTGGACCATATAGACAATTTATAATTATAACAAGTTCATTTTTATCTCAAGTTCCCAAAATCGACAAAATGTCCAATATGAACTCAAATAATTAACTAATTGTTATTGAAAGGTAATAAGTGATATAAAATGAATAATAAATTATAAAAATATTCTTATGTAAGTAGAAATTTTATTAAGTATATTATTCAGAAAATTAATGATTGAACGGGTCAAGTCGAACACGAGGTAAGGGACTTCATCTCAATCTCCTTTCATTGAGGCATATTTTGATAATATACACCTCTTTCTTTTATAAGGTATATAAAAACCCCTTTGACTTTTAATTTAATTCAATGAGAATTTTTTTCAATGAAGAATTTTTCTAAATGACAAAAGTAATGTTTTTAATGTTTGTGGAGACAATGAACTCTCCACCACCGTATTTGTTATTTGGATTCCTTTATAAGCCTTAATGTTTTTAAAATGGAAAAGAAAACCCTTATTCGGTTTTAGGGTGCTTTGGTATTGAAAATAGTTTTTGAAATGGATTGATTATTTCAATATCTTGAAATATTTCTTGTCATTTCAAATGAAATGTTATTGGTGAAGTGTTTATATTTGCAATATTTTATGTGTTATCATTTTATAATGGTACCTGTACCTTTAACAGGTGGTTACGTGATAAAAAAATGATGGGTGGTGTCATAATAAACTAGGACGGGTGGTTACGTTATAACCTCTAATGAATTGGGTATAGAAGTCAGCCCTATAACTATTCCATTTAGAGGTATGTGTGGAAGTTGACCGTATGGTTATTCCATTTAAGTATTTTTATGTCCCAAGTTACCTATATATGGTATGTGTGATTTATATGGGTTTTATGGTAATATTTTGGTTACAAATGGGTAAACAATTATCTTTTATTCAGTGAAGAGTAATTACTATTTCATAAAGGTGAAGAGTACTACTTATGATAAAGTATTCATTATTTACAAGTTGTTTTGAAAAAAACTAACAGTTTTCCTTCTTTGTGTATCCTTTACTGAGCTTTTAATGCTCATACAAAGTTTTTTGAAATGTTTTTCAACGTAATTAAATATGAATAGGGTCAATTATATGATCAACGAAATTTTATGATGTTTAAAATATGGAACTAGACCTGACTCTTTTTTCAGGAGTTTTTTTTTGAAAAATGGATACTGAGTAGAAGTGTTTACATGTAATATTCATATTGTTATGTATATGTTATGACATAATTCTATAAAATTCTAAACATGAAATGATCATCAATGTGAATTATTAAATTAACTAATGATTATGTAATGTTTAAGGTCGTTTCCTCATATCTATGAAAGGAAACACTTTGTTAAAGTATAGGAACTGGTTATAGGTACCCAACATATGTGTAAAAGCCAGAGGTTTTGTTCTGAGGTATCAGATAGAGGTTCGTTCATGTTATTTATAACTGAAAAAGTAAAATCAATCAGATATACTAGTAAAAGTGGAAGTTTTAAGTCACATTATTTTATGTTTCTAAGTGTTAAGGTACATCAGAAAAAGTCACACTAGATGAAGGTAGAGGCGCACAAGGTGGAGTTATCTGACGGAGAATTTTACGATGAATTTTATGTGAGTTGGGTACATGTTTATATTAAGTGGAATTAAAAATCAGAAACAATTTTAATTTATGAGATTCAACCTAATTTCTAATAAAGAGATATATTTATAATTTTTGGATATATCTCAACTATGGTATTTAGTATAAATACCCCTCACATATAATTGATCAAAATATTATTAATGTAAAAATCTATGGATCAGCATGTGTCACCATGACAAGGATATATGATATGAAACTCAATTAGAACCTTGTAAAAATAATTGTGTGTTGTTTTTCTTATATCATCTATATAGAATAGTTTTAAATTAGTGATGAAGAGTTTTTATAGATCCATATATACCAAATGATAACAAAGGTTCTATCAACGAATGTAAAATAACGAGTTTGAGTTGAACACAATCACTAAAAAACATTTCAGGCCTAATTCACCCCACCCTATTAGTGTAACCTCATTTTCCAGAATGGAATATCAACCATATTTTTTAAAAAAAATTAAGAATAATTTTGGACCATAAGGCTTATAGTGTATCCATTTTAGAGGGTATTGGGTCGGGTAATATATAGATATCTCTACACTATATCAATAGATAATATGTGGGTATTAATAGACACTAATAGATGACTTACCATATCTAATATGTAAGGTCCTGACCCGGCTGACCATCAAACTGGTTGCCGGACCAGTCGCCACATGGCCTCAAGCACGTCTCCCCGTACGCCAGAGGCCATGTGGCAACCGGTCCGGCCACCGGTTTGATAGCCAGCCGGGCCGAGATGTTAAAAAGTGGTATTAGAGGGGTTTCTTTTCAGGATTGTTTTAATATTTAGCGACGGTAGACAGGGATAGGAAGGATATAGAATTTGGTAATAAGTTGTGCTCAGGAGTATCTAACACCTGTATAGGGAAAAACCAAATTGCCTCGAATGAAATTGTTATTTTAATGATTTTGATTATTACGGTTGATTTGATTTCACCATTGGGTGATTCACATGGTTTCTTTTGATACTGTTGATGCAATTGTGGGTTCTATTTCAGTTGTAACCCGATGAGACGAGGGTATGCCATCTCATGCATCATATAGGCACCTTGTAAGAAATTGCATACCAAGCATTATGCCATGCCATCTAGGATGCATTAGCTAATGCATGCTGTTGTGATAGGTGTTTTGGTAGTTCTTCCATGCTTCTGTGATATAGCATGTTTCTGTGTTACAGCTTTCGATAACATGCTAGGTTCAGCTAATATAGAATTGGTTTCTTTGATGAAATTGAATGACTGCAATTACGATGGGAGCCAATTTTAATTTTCAAGGTGTATGGGCACCTTATAGCTGGTAAAGGGTAACCTATGTGATTGAATCTCTAGAAAAAAAGGGGCTGCTAAAGTCAAATTGTAAAATGAGTTTGGTTTCATTAAAGGGATCTAAATGCCAAATTGTAAAATGTATGGGCGCTTTACAGATTGTTAGTTGGCCACCCGTATGACTAGATGATTGCTCTGAGCATGTTTAATTCTGGAATGAAATTTTTTTCGTCTAATGGGATCCAAATTTCAATCCATGGAGTGTATGGCCGCTTCATGAGTTGGAAAATGACAACCCATAATGAATGTGATGGCAGCATGCTTTGCTCAGTGCTTGTTAGTGTAAAAGATGTCTGATTTTTATCTGACCTGTTTTGGCTTGTTGGGACCCTCATAGGTCGCCTGAATTGTTTAAAAGTAATTTATTATGATAAATTTCTTAAAGAGAGATGGGATGTCTGATAAATGTTTAGTTTTTAAAAGAAAGTTGTTGAGACTTGCCTGCTTTTCTTTGAGTTGTTTTTTAAAAATAATGTGCCTAGGGATTTTTGGATTTGAAAGGTTACATAAAGTTTTGAATTGAATCTTTTAAAGTGATTAAAAGAATGAATGTGATTAAATATTAAGGTCTTGGAAAAGGAACCTATGGTGGTGTCCTCTGTTGAAACCTCATGTGAGGGTAAGTTAAGTCTTTCTTGTGAGTGCATTGAGACGGAACCGTAGGTGTTTTCCGTGGGCGTCTATTTTCTTTTGGAAAATGACTTGAATGTTATGTATGAGCCGATGAATTTTGTTTGTCATGACCATATGCATGACTCGACTCTTGTTTTTCCTGGGGGGGGGGGGGGCTAGCCCATGGTAGGTAGCACCCTTAGATCTTTTAATCCTTACTAGCACTGTGCATCTTCTAAATTTTGGTATTGTTTGGGTGTCGTTGTCCCTTGTTGGACTTATAGTTTCTAGTGACTCCCTTGTTCGGACGGGTGGTCATGTTACTCTTTACCTTGTCGTGGGTGTGAGCATCATGTAATAATTTGTATTAGTTGGTTAGATGTGCCTCTGGCATGGTCGGTTTCTTTGTCGGTCGTTTGACCTTTTCTTATTCGTGGAAATGGACAACTGGGTATGTTGTCGGCATTGTAAATGGTCGTATAAGGAAAATGATGTTCGACTAAATCTCATGTGTTGCTGTGTAAGGTCTTGGGTCATATTCGTGGTAGAGTGACCTGAGTTTTTGAAAATCAAGTTGTCCCAATGCTTGGGATGGTATTCAGAAGACTCGGGTGGTTGACACGCCGGTCTCGCTGATTTAGTTTTCTTGTGCATTACAATGTGGTGATCGTGGATCGGAGGAGCAACACAAGTCCTTTTAATTGTTAAGAACTAGTTCGCTTATGAGAAGCTGATCTTTTCTTCTTCCGATAACACCGGAACTTCTAAGGTGGGAAGCATCATGCCCGTTTAGTTAAGTGTGTCCTTCCAGGTAGAAGGAACATGCCAAGAATGACCATTTTGGAAATGGTCAGATTTTTCTCGAATGCCTTTGGGTTTTTGTGGTAAGTTTGATCGAAGGAATGACTCATGTGGGAAATGGAATTGTTGTCAGTTTGAAATCATGATGCGTCGACAAGTGAAGCCGAGTATTTTCTTTGTAGTCGACCAATTGTGGTTCTACCTTTCTTCCTTTCCAGTTTTTATAAAATGTTAACTGGGATTCGTCTAATTCATCTTAGTGTACTCTACTATGCGACGAGCATATCCCCTATCTTGTTTTCATCCTGGATGCACCAAGAGATCATCGGCCTTACACCGCGCTAATGTTTTTAAAAGCTGTTGAGCTTTTTTGGTTGTTCTCTTTCGCCGTTGCACACGGGATGCATGGTTACCTTCATGGTTTGATCTTAGAGATGTCACTGGAAGTTGGGTATGTGCTTAGGTGAACGTCCTCGTGGGAAATGCGAGATGTCTCGAGAAATGGAGTCGCAGTTAAGCTTATAAAGCATCGACCGTTTAAGCTAGGCATATTCTTGAATAATCTGTTGGAGTGGCTTGACTATTTCCTTTCTTGGAGTCAGCCAGGGTTGTTCATGAACAACCTGCTCGACTTGGGTTTTGAGGTTGATGGGGAAATATACCTGTGGGATCATTTCAAAATCACGCTAGGTGCATTATTGGAACGCTTGAAGCGTGCTTTTGAATGACTTTTTGAAAGGTGGTGGAGATGTGGTTTGAGTTTTGACCTCTTATTGTTAAAACCTAAGGTGGGAAGTACCTTTGATTGGTTGCTTGACGAGACAATGATGTGATCGTGTTTTTGAGTTGACAGGCTCGGGTGAGAGCCGTCTTTGTGTTTCAGTTGGAAATGAGCATTGGCTCGGGTGTTGACGGCTTAATCACTGTGTGCTTGAGTGGATGTTTGTTGGTTCGTGGGACATTTGGAAATGTAACACGATTGTTTGAACGATGCTTCATGACCCTTGTCGGTCTAGTGAAGTGTGTGTTGTTCTGGATGGCTTCTTGGGGACGAGAGGTTCTAAAGTGAGAAGGTTGTAATGACCCACGTTTTGAACCGGACTAAAACTCGAGGGAATTTAAACTTTTTTGATTATTGAACGGTTTTTTTAAACCGAGATTCGGAACGGAATTCTGAGAGTTGGAACACTTTTTTGTTTTGGTTTTGTGCTTGGGTGCAGGCCCGAGGAGTTTCCCAAGTGACTCGAAAAGTTTTGGAAGCGCCAGACAAGAGTTTTTAAAGTGACTACAGAGGGTGCACGTTTGGCGCATGGGTTGACCAAACCATGTGGCCTAAATCAGGTGGGCAGTGTCTTGCGCACAGTTTCCCAAACCATGCGCCTAGCCCGTGCAACAGGTGTATTGGAGGCAGTGGCTTGCACATGGGCTGTGCACGGTTTTCCTAAACTGTACGCCTAGCCCGTGTGAGGGATCTCTCCTAGACAGAGGGTGTCGCACGGTTTGCGCAGGGTTTGGAAAACCGTGCAGATCAAACCATGCGGGTGAGCCTTTTTAAGGAATAAATTAATTTTAAAAGAAAATGAAATAAAATAAAACCCTTAAAACAAACCTCACCCTCACTTCCTCTCTCTCCAAACCCGCACGCAGCCCCCAGGAAGCTCTCCCTTCGTCATGCGACACCCCCTCCTACGACCTCCTCTTAGATGCCTTGTCTTTCTGGTTTTCCTTGCAATTTCTCTCCTAATCATCAAGGTAATCCCTCTCCCTCCTCTCCGCTTGTTTTCCAACCAGATTTTGGCCTCTCCATTGACCCGTATGGTTCAGCTGAACCCTAGGGCCTTGGGGTTGATCCGATTTTCGGTTTCTTTCTTGTTCCAATTGTTCTAGGGAGATGCATAAGGTCACTCGAGACCTTTTTGGTGTGCATATGACATTTTCCACCAAAGGTGAGGCAGATTGCGGTGATTTTGATCTTCCAGTTTGATTCTGAAGTAAGGGTTTTATCCGTTTTTGGTTTTCATAGATTCCAATTAATGTTTTAGGTTGTTAAAGTGTTCCTGGTATGTTTTTTCTTTTGCGTTAGGCTTTTGGAATGGTTTTTGTTTGTCGGAGCATTGGCGGCTCGCCTGTGTAGGCATAGGTCATATGTGAAATCACATATGCCTCGTGGGGGAGCAGAAACAACTCTTAGTTAGAAAGCATCAAGAGCCAGAGTGGACAGATGGATCAACCTTTTGGTAGGGTCCATCTCCTTGCCCTTTAATTTAAAGTGAATCTTTTTAAGAGTTTAATACTTCATTGTGTTAGTATTTTATGTATCAAAGTTTAGTTCCAATTAAATGCTTTTGTGTAAAGAGTGTGAATTGCATGGACAAGATTAAAATGGTTGCCTTGTAACTAAACTAACAATTTAAAAATAAAACCACTCAATCAGAGGTGTTCTGTCTTCAAGATAAAAATGTATAAAGTAGACATTCATGCTTTCCTTCTTGTTTTTACCTTACTATAATTATTAAATATCATGTTTAGCTGCTTGTTCCTTCGTTGTTTCATTTTTCCCAAGTAGGCAAATTCTTTGCTACCATAACACCCCTTAATGTAATTGAACCCTTGAATGTAGTTTCTAGGTCCTAATAAGTTAAATCATTGGGTTGATATAAATGGAACAGTCAGTATGACTTAGAAGAGATAATTACGACCTTTAACTAAAATGGCTAAGACACTTGAACCATGAACCAATTTTCCATGAGTAGGAAAATTGCGTGAGATGACATGTGTATGACATTTTTCTTATAATGAATAGATCCTTGAAATGGGTTGGTTTATAGTTAATGACTTTCATGATACGTCTCTACCTCATGGAATGTATTGGAAGTGATCCAGCCTGTGTTGGTGTCTGAATTGAAATGTATAAGATGTACTGCCTTGTGCATTCTAATTTAATTGTGATAATGATTATGAGTGGTTATGGATGATTTTAAATTTTATTTTTTTACTTGAAATGCATAAGAGGTACTGCCTTATGCATTGCGATATGAAACTGATGGCTAATGTGTATGTTTATGAATGGGAGGCATTCATAGCCCTTTCTATCTTCTGTGTATGTTTATGAATGGGTGACATTCATACCCCCGTATATCTTCAGTGTATTTTTGTGGACGAGAGGCATGCATACCCAATGACAGATTATTCAGAGTATTTTTTGGGAGGCATGTTACCCCACTCCTGATGTGATCTCTATACGTGTATGGAAGGGATGCATTCTACCCCTTTCCATTTGACCTATAGGGACGGGGAGCATTCTTACCTCGTGCCCGCTAAACTTATTAATGGGTGGGATGCATTCTTACCCCACACCATCTATGATCTAAATGCATTGATATATATATATATATATATATATATATATATATTTATATATGGTGACATGATCAGGTTACTTTACCGACAACGAGCCGAAGCTGGTATAGTTGTCGGCTGTCCTTAGGGAACCTGGATGGGTGTTGTCTATCTATGTTGTCCTTCTTATTGAATCTTGTTATACCTACTTACTTCTTTAATTAATATCACACTGTCTGGTTTGGGTTAGACACCAGTGGTTCCAGCTTACTGAGATTTATATCTCACACCCTACTCGGGCCGCCATTACACTGGGGTACCCGAGTAGACCTTTCTTGATTGCAGGACCTAGGTTGAACTGTTGTGTTGCACGTACCTGGAGATAAGAGCAAAGGACCGAGAGAGAGCCCGAGATGCTCAGGAGATCGCCCATCGGGCCTTGCTGTCTTTTCATTATTCTTTTGCATTGTATCGTAAGCATGCCGTATTATTTCATGTTTTCACATTGTATTATTCATCATCCCTGTATCATGTAAACTGGCTTTCGCCACCCTTTATAAAATGGTTATCACCTGTCTTTTTCTTCTTCATTTCAAATTTTTACTACTTCCATTATTGAATGTAATTTACTTTGATAATACTATTGTGCTACTCTGACATGAGGGTATAGTCTCCCCACTATCACCTCCCGAGACCCTCGCTGCTAGTCGGAAGCCTCTAGCGTACGGGGAGAAGCGCTTGAGGCCATGTGGTGACCGGTCCGGCCACTGGTTTGATGGTCAGCTGGACCTGGATGTTACATAAGAGAGGATGGATTGGGATTTACAGTTCACCCGTTCATAAGGAGGATTGGTTTGAGATCATTATAGTGTTCCCTACCTTGAATTAGTGGGTAGGGATTTGTTTATTTTCCGTGTATCCATCTCTAAAAATATATTTGTCTTGAGTAATTTTTTGTGGGCCACCCTACATTAGTTAATGGTGGTTGGGAAATTTATAGTGATGTTTTCTAATTGGGGAGTGGGTTGGATACTATTTATTTTCCCCTTCCATATGAGGGAATAGATTGGGTTATATTAATGCGTCATTTAAATAGTTAAATAGACTAGGGTACTAATTGTGTATCATCTCCCATGATCAAGGGATGATCAAGGAAGTTAATGTGTGTTATACCATGAATCATTAGTTATATGTTGAGGTTTAATGGTTATGGTGACTTCTTTCATACTACATGGAGGTGAAGTTAGTGAGTTCAAGTGTCCTGGGGGTCTAGTTAGCACATAATGAACTAATTTTCATAGTTTCATGTTCATTTTATATTATGTTTTGGATTTTTGTGTGGAAGAACAGTGACTGATACACCATTTATGTATTGAAATCACATCCACCTGATCATATAAAAAATCATTATTACTGAGGTATTTGGTACTCCTACATTGTCATTGGACTCACACCAACCCTTATACATGGAATGGTTTTTTGATGTACATGGGTATACCTTTGTGTTTTCATACAGGGTATAGGTGCCATCTTGAGCTACATATGTCATTCAATTCTAGTAGGATGTGGAGGCCGATGACTTAGCATGTTGGATCGTGTGATTTGGTTCATTTTTTATTTTTTTATTTTTCAACTTGTGTATTAGATATTGTGAAATACAGTCATATGATGTTTTTTATATATTTATGTACTTATTTTATTCAATTATGTTTCATTCATCATTTAAAATGTTTAATACGTTATGTTCTAGACCACAATGATCCTCCTTGATCATTTTTTATCCATAGGTTTTTGTGATGTTCTTTATACATATGGTTCAAACAGAATTTTCATTAAACATGAGAATTATCCTAGGTATTTATTATTGATGTAATAGTCTTAAAATTATTGTTTTATTCCACTTTTTATAGTTTGAAACCTCTAATGTATGGGGGGGGGAACTCTTGGGGTCATGTGGCGACCCATGGATCTGATGTTATTTTAGAGATCCATTATAGGGAATTTAATGACTATATTTCATTGGTCGATTCACATCAACATCAATTATGTGTTTTGAAATTTTTAGCTACTAAATACTTGTAATGACAAGTCGTAACAAATGCATCATCAAATAGTTGGTCAAGATCTTCATTTAGTATCTGTATATTTGATTCACATATCATTCTGATATGAATATTTAACATTATTAAATGGATGGGAGGTTATGAAAATTCACCACATATGGAATATAAAAATATTAAATCAATTATATATATGCATTTGAGGCTTGAATCCATAATTAAAAGTGTTGCAATGACGGTATTGGATCTGATAATTAGTAGCACCTGGCCTTTCTTGTTTCATATAATTGATATGCATCCAAAATTATAAATCAATTAAAAATAATGAATAAGTTAAATATAATAATGAAATATATAATATCTCATCTATGTATCTTATTTTATCAAAGTAATAAGTGATGTAGTGTTCAATTACACATATCGATGAGTTTGAACTCACTCTTTATTAGTTATACCAATTTTTTCCAATATCTAATTGGAAATTCATTACATTAAGAGGGTTTAACTAGATTTGTTTCCACAACATAAATATATAAAACATAAAAATTGGTTCATTCATTCCTTAAATAACCCTTGGAAATCAATGCTTCAATATGATATATGTTTCATACATACCATTTCAATGTATTCAAGTATCACATTATTGGATACATCCACCCAAATAATGTGGTATGACCAACAAGGACATCATTACTTGAATTTATAGTAAAATAGACCATTAAATAAAAAAATAGTTAGAACTACTTTTCCAAGTGACATACTGTAAGAACAATCATGTAATAATACTATTTGAAATTATTTATTTAATAGATATAGGTAAACCAATTAGAAACATATATCAATATCTCCACAACATGGGTGGGAAACAATCAATAATTTCAATTAAGATGAAATATTTAAGTATAATATGATTATAGCAAATTTTCAACCACTATATTTTTATTCTATCTATATTTACAGGCTTTGAAATATTATAATAAAATGAGTAACCATGATTATCATTACTAATGATAAAAAAACTAAATATTTTTTTAATTATTATATACTAGGAAGTAAGAATTTATGTCTTATTACCCTTATCCAACAAAAAATGTCAATATTTTCTTCATCCCATTTCAATTCAATCAAAATGGTCAACAAAATTTTCCACTGACCTAATCTTGAAACCCAAAATGTATCGTAATATTTTGTCAAAAAAATTTAAAAGTGAATAAGATCAAAATTTTTCATTAAAATATTATCTTTAAAATAATGTATTTTGAATAAAATACTTCAATCCTTACAGTTATGAATACACTATATATTTGCAGTGGGATTGGATGGAAATACAAGAGGTAATAAATCCTAAAAATCATACACTATGTGGATGCTATTATGGTCAATTAACACTATAATTTATTAGTTGGACATTATTTATATTGTTTGGTTGTTCTCCTTATTCCCAACCAATCACACATATTCTTTTCTAGTCGTTCGAGTAGAGGAAGAAGATGTCTATGCATAAGGTATACCTATATTATACAGTGTTTGAGACTTTTTTAGTAGTCATATTTATTTTAAAAGGGGATGGTATATTATACCTGTATACTCTTATATGATATGATATAATACATAATAATGTTGTTAATTAATCATAAAAAAGTGTCCCAAAATTGAAACATTCCATTAGCCATTAAAATCTGTGACACCATGTGCTAATAATTGGAAGATATAATCAATAAATGGTTTTATATAAACTCTAATTTTATTGTTTGATCTTACTAGTCTATCAATTATTTTTTTATGTAACAAAAAAGTTTTCTTTTTACATAATAAAACCCCTTCCATGGTAAATAATATTTAAGGTTACTTAACTTTCCAACTTCAATATGTATCTCTGAATTTCATGTCATCAGTTCACCAATTTTAACTAACATGAAAAATAAATCAAATTTCAGTTTCATTAGAAATTATCCCATCTTCTTAATGTAAATTTTATTCCCATGGTTCAAGACCCTATCAGGAGGAATTGTATGGCCTTAATTAATCTCTTTGTCCTTAATCCAAGTTGAATAATGAAGAGTACAATGAATGAGTTACATATTCTCATTTTTAAATAATATAAAATTGTTATAAAACAAATAAATAATATCATATTTGAAACTATGGTTATTTATCAACATACATGTTTGGTTGTATGAATCATGAACCTTTTCTCCAGCATGGAGTACCTTTGGTAATAGTAACAGAACAAATATCAATATATGTGGCTATCCACTAATTCAAGGTCTTCATGTGTAGAAATTAAATGAAAAATTATTATGTACTAAATTCTATGAATCCAATATATAATTATGTATTTTCACCATCAATATTTTCAAATAAAATCAATGATTTTCAATATACACAAGTAAAATATATTCAACATCGGTTTCAGTGGGAATTATCACATCTTCTTAATAGAAATCTAGTTCCCATGGTTCAACAGCCTACGGGGAAGAATTTGATAGGCTTTATTAATATATATTTTACTTTACTCATGTTTGAATAATGAACACTACAAAAACTGAGATACATATTCTATTTTCGAAAAAATATACAATTTTTGTGACATAAAGAAATAGTCTCATATTTGAAACTAATGTTTTTGGTGTACTTACAAAACCTGTAGTATGAATTAATAATATTTTCTACACTATGGAGTGCATTATGTAATTATAACAAAACAAATATCAAATGAGGTTCATATCGACTAATTTATAGTGTTCCTGTATAGCAATTAAATGATATATGATTATCTATTAAATCTAGTGAATCTCAGATATAATTCTTTATATTATTCATCAATAATTACAAATAAAATCATTTATTTTCCATATACACTAGAGCATATACTACTCCCTCTAACATCATAATTATCAATTTTAATTTATTCAGGCTGAAACTAAAATATCATTTCATTGATATTTTTTTCATCAGATCAATTTTTGTCAAATCAACATCATCAACATGAATAATTTCTTATTGATGAAAGTCATAAATGTTTCCCCATGAAGTTTCTATTTATTTTAATTTATCAAAATCCTTTTATGAAATAGATGGTATATAATGGTATCTCAAGTGAAGATATTACTATTTTCGTATTTTATGCACAGATGGCTTATCAAAAACTTGTAAATCCACTGGTGAAATCAATAAATTATTTAATACCATCAAAATATTTCAGAAAAACACATTTTTATATCAATCCATATTTTATTCATTTTTGTATGTTTAAAAAATAATAATTGAAATATAAAAATAATTATTATTAATATAAATTAAATAACCTAATTTTTTTGTTATTCATATAAGTTAATATAAATTGAAATTTGAGTCACATTTGACGTTCAGTTTACAATGATTCATTATTCAATATTATATTTTATTAAGTATAATTTTTTAATATATATATAAATTATAATGATGCTACATATAATGAGACAATTATAAAAGTAGAATAATATAATTAATAATGTAATAATTTTTTTAACAAATAATTACTAATATAATATAAAAAATAAATATTATCAAATTTTTTTTACAAAAAATATAATAAAAATAAGGTAAATGAATAAATTTATTTTAATTTTTTTTCTTAATGATTAAAATAAAGTCAATGTAAATTAATGTGTAATATTTATTCATTATTACTTATAAACACATTTATATTTTTTACACATATAAATAAAAAAAATTATAAAAATCATATAATTTATACAAAATATGAATAATGGTATATTCAAAATAGATATACTATACATATAAACCATGTCAATATGATTATATAATTTTAAAAATAATATGATTAAAAATCTATAATTTTTTATATTTATATATTATTATATAATAAAAAATTTATCAGAAATAACCTAAACCATGGATTTTCACCCAAGTCCATGGACCTTAGAAAATTTTATACGAAAAAAATCAGAAACACAATGTTTAAGGGTTGAAAATGAATTAAAAGTGGTCTACATACACCAAGAGATACAAAAAATAGAAGTAAAAAATATTTTTGATCAATATAGATCCTAACATGTGCCTTTTGGACCTCTCTCTATGAGAAGCACCTCTACTTCTAAGGTATTGGCCATTCCTCAAAGACTTGTTTTTTTCATTAATTTCCTTACTTAAACTTTTACATAGAATTATTCTCATCATTTCGAGGGTTTCTAGTAGCCTTATATTGTAAGGTCAGAGAAATAGACCATAGGATATTAATGTCATAAAAACCATATTTGACCACCACCTCATCTAGTTGGATGGAAACATCGAGCTCCATTACCTCAATAATAGAATATTTGTTCTTATATTCCTCCCTATTAATGAAAGAAACCACATCCTTCGAGTGACTGGGACTATCCATGTTGGTCGCAACTTTAACTTAAATATTAAATATAAATATCAAGACCTTTCAAAATACTTTCATGTTTCCTCAAGTTGAGTAACGAGATTAAAAAATGCACTGGGAGAATAAAATATAATAAAAAATAATTATTTTATCACCCTTAATTATAGAAAAACAATCCATGTATTTATATTCTTCATTTTTAGCAGTTTCCAACTCCTTAGATGGCTCACCATGTATATCCTTAAAAATTTTCTTCATGGTGAGCAGAGTGGGGTCCATCATTATTTCTTCATCAGTAGCCACAAAACTAGCTATATTCTATTTTAGTAAATCCCTAAACATATCAATAATATAAGAGACATGATTCTTATTTTCCTCATTATAATCCTTGATCAAAATATTTTTCTACAACAGTAGTATACAGACCCATAGAAACCCATGAAGGCCCCACCATCCCCTGTATAAATGCCTGAACTGCCTCTAATTTAGAGTCTTCCTTCTAATATAGTAAAAGTTCCTAGTCGCATTCCTCATGGAATGACTCCTTGTTACTAGTGGAATTAAAATTATCAAGAATACTAAATAATATGAAACCTTGTATTCTATATTGATTATAGAAACTCAATGAATTCACTTCATAAGACATAACCATAACATTTTCAACAGATATTTTTTTAGTATCACTATTTGAAGCCCCATTAGTATAGTTATACAATCATTAACAAAAATGCTTCCACTTATTATTTTATGAGTAATTAAAGTGTCATGTAACATCATTCCCCCCATAAATCTAATTGGTGTCTATATTGGAAACAGTTACTTAATCTTAGGCATACCTCCCCATATTCTTAAGGTTACTGGCTAGATATTTGGGTCCAAGATGGAACGATGGGGAGACAATAACAACATATTATAGTAAAAAATAGAGGAAATAATTTAAATAATATTAACCAACCATATAAGTAGTAATAAATTCCCAATAAATTATCGATAAATGACTAAATAAACCATTATATAACAAATGAAATATATAAAATACATTCTAGGTAGTCATACATGACATAACCTCATCACAGACCCCTAGATGTTTCCATGGCCCCTCTAAATGCTTGATACAGTTCCATATTTGAGTAATGTGTTCCTTGATAAGCCTCACCAATTCACATAAAAAAATTTAATTGGAATATAACTTTATAGAGAGTTGTTGTCTAAAAACTTCCATACCATATAATTTCTCACCCCTAAGCTATATTTCCATTCATCAATGTGCCTCATCTTCAATCCTCCCCACAACACTGAATAAACCCACGTCTATGATAAAGCATCTCTTTCTTCTAAAGTAACGATTTCCCAACCTCTGGTGAAACCCACATGAGCATGAAACCACCCACCGTTTTCTCATGTTTTCAGCAATATAGATCCACATATAACCTCAACCTACCCCGGGTAGTCATCATCTGTTTCTACGAATCAACACAAAACACCCTGATGCATTCTTCATGACAGTTAGTCCTAAAATGATAATATACTATCCTCCCATTAGTTTTTTTGGTCCAACACTACCTAATAAAGGATTCACTGGCTGATGCACCACGGTGATGAACATTTCAACTAACACCACCTCACTTCCCCACCTTTGGTGACATTCCTGATTTCCCCAAAATATGTAGATCAATAATCCAATGATGTGCCTAGTTTGGTTTCACCTCAATGAACCCAAATAAATAAAACATATTTTCCAAACTCCCCTCTAGCTGACTCTTCTCAAGGTGATAAACTAAATCCAAAAAATCTATACAATTCCTCTTGACCACAATGCTTAGCTCCAAAAATCATCATGGTACTATACAACCGTGAACACATTAGTTCAACCAAGATCCTAATTCCATTCCACAATATCATCCTCAAACAATCAACAACCTCTATCATGATAGGCAGTGAGAACCACTGCACCCTTGACTCGACTCCTGCTCAGATCACTAAATTATATCTCTAGTCTGACACTAATATTCCGACATAACATACTCATTACATAAATTTCATGTTTGGAAATCTCTAAAAATAGTGTGATTCTATAATTATCTACTCACCAGTATCTCAAAGTCACTTCAACTATAAATTTATCAGTATTTTAGTATCCATAGTGAATCCCACATGTGACCTCATTCACATGTACAATTCAATACTCCCACACATGGAGTTTCCTCAGCATCACTCTATTAATCTAGAATTCCATGATCTATGGTATTTCCATTAACAATCACCACATGAAACAAATGGATGTGACTACTCTACTCATACCTAGGTGGTAATACAAATCACCAACCATGACATACTTCAACCTTACTAGGAACATTATACATGTAATTAGACAAAATGAATTCCAATTGAGGGTTACACACTTATCCAAAAGCTAGTGCACTTCCCACTATATGGTGTAAATAATATATATCCCCAAGAACAATCTCAACAGACTCCATGTAACATCCCAAGTATGTAATGAATAATAGATATTTTTATATATGTCTATTAGTGAATTAGATAGTGTTTTAGAGGCTTAAAATGAAAATAAATCCAATCTTAAGCATGGAATACACTAATATTTTTAAAAGATTGTTTTACTACCTTTTGATGGAAAACCATTTTTAAATCTATATTTTGACACTTTTATAAGCTATATTTGTCAAAATAAACTTATTCTTTATTATTGGGACACCAAAATTTACTTTGTGTGAATTTTTGGTATTTTTCCGATAAAGTTCATTTTTTAATGAATAGTGAAAAATGTTGTATTTTAATTCAAAACCTCTTTTTAATCGAATTTATTTATATGATTAGATTATCTTTTGAATTGATTTTGAAGTGAAATTAGAATATATGTTTACCATTTAATCCAATGGTGGTCATTGGAATCAATTTCACTTTGCAATTGGACTTAAACTAGTGTCAATATTTTGATACTTACTGTTTCATAAAAACACGCTATTTATCATGACAACGGGAATTAATTATTAAATTAATTAATGTGACTTATATGATTTGAATTTTTTAAAATAGAAATCATTTTTGAATTCGGAATATCAAATATAGCTTAGGGTGAGGTTTTGGTATTTTTTTGAAAAACTTCAATTTTTGATGAATAGTGAAACCACTAAGTGGTAGTTAAAGAACATGATTTTTCATTTAAATGAAAATTTTCCACTTCTGTGATTTGATTTTCAAAAATCTGACATACATGGTTTCCATTAAGAAGTAAAATGTGGTTAAATGTGATTAAAATAATTTTTTGGTGAATAGTAACTTTTAAGTTCTTAGTCGCGATTAGAGGTAATTAGTGCAGTTTAAGGCAAAAATGATATTATAATAAAATGAAACTACCTATAAACATGTACTACTCTCATTGGATATGTCATGGCTGACCAAGACAATACATGGGTAAACTTGGGGACCCAATGGAGCCACTTTGGTTGAGAAATGACATAAATAACTTTTTATTTAATGTTAAAGTAAAAAATGACACAAACATGAGTTATTTTACTAAAACAATTTTTACATGGGGTTATACAAGTCTGATTTTTTATTATAAATAGTCATTGAAAATCTATGAGTATTTAATACATCATAGTATTTTTTTAATAATTTTTAGACTTTAAATAAATTAAATTATAAATGACATCATGATGATGCAGCGGTTACCTCATTAATAAAGGATTTAAATAAAATGAAATGATAATGTCAAATATATTCCCTAATCATGTCCAAAACCTATTGGATGGGTGGATTTCAAACCCTTATCACCTTACCCTCGAATTATATCAATTTGGGACCTTTTGAATCTGAAACTCATTTTAAAATAAAGTAACATTTCTTTACTTTCCAAGAGTCCCCTCCTCTCCTCTTATAAAAGGCCCCCACCTATACCTCCTTACCCACACTTCCAAAGACTTTGGCTCAGACAACCCTTGCCCATTTTGTCTCTCCCCATCCCTCTCTTACTCCTTGAAGCCTCAATTTGGGCAGGAGTCTTCCCAAGGAAGCCTTTGTGCTCAAACCAAAGGGAGTTACCCGATTTTAAGGTAGTCTTCACTTGAGTCCTTTTGTTTTATTTTGCTTCTCCAACCCCCTAAACTATTTTTATTCATTTCTTTTGTAACAACTCCAGTATCTTCAATATACTAGGATGTTGTTATAACAAGGCTTCGAGCTACAACTACACACACCTACATCTAATGGTTAAAGAACATACTGTTTCCGTGGATGGCGAATTTCTGCCTCCCGAAACGATAATTGTTCAACATTCTTTTAACACCTTAAAAGGTGGCCATTAAGATGAAAATATATTTATATATGATATATAATATGTTTATGTTTTCCTTGAGCTTCTGTATTTTTTATTTTGGGAATACCTTTATGGTTTCCATTATGGGTAAACGTGATATCTTCATTTAAGGAAACGCGGACTACCACCCCCTCAAAGTGATTTGATTCCTTAATACCATATGTGGGATGTATAAAGGATGAATTTATGATATTATATATGATATTACACTGTAATTATAATATACCTTTATATCATTATGATTCCATTCTATAAAATACGAAATAGAAATTAAAGTAGCGTTCATGCGTACGTACGGCTTACTGCCTCCATGAATGGTGCATTTCATTTCTTACCTCTAAATGAATATATAATATTATAAATGCATGTATATACTGGATATATATGATATATATGATATATACATCATGATTATAATTCTGGAAATAAGGGATACATGAACAACTTGTAATTATAAGGAGTTTATTTTTGACTCAAGTACCAATGATCGTTAAAACGACCGTTATTAACTTAAATAATTACATAGTGTTCATGAAATGGAAATAAGTGATATAAAAGGAATAATGAACTTTAAAAAGGTTTTTAAATAAGTATAAATTAACTCAAGTTTATTATTCAAGAGATTAAAGAACAAACGAGTCAAGTCGGACCCGAGGTATGGGACTTTGTCTCAATCTCCTTTAATTGAGGCATATTTTGTTCTATACACAACCTTATTTTATATGGTGTATAAACCCCTTTGACTTTTACGTTTATCCAAAAGGAATATTTTTTATACGAAGCGTTTTACTAAACGACAAAATGGAATGTTTTTGTCGTATGTATGCGGCTACAACGACTTTTCTGCCGCCGTGACCATTATTTGAGTTTCGACTTCCTATACAAGCCATACTTTTTTTAAAAGAAAAATAAATACCATGTTTTACTTTTCATTTATTTTGGTATTGAAAATGGTTTTCATAATGTTTTTATATCAATGTGTTGTATTGATATCTTGTGATTGAAAGGTGGAAATGTTATGTTTCCTTTATGCATGTTTTATGTGATACGATTATGTTGAGGTTCTTGGGCATTATTATGATGAAGGGTGGTTCCGTGATAAACTAAGGGTGGGTGAGCCCGATATAGCTCCCCAATGCATTGGGTAACATGAAAGAGT
Source organism: Viscum album (assembly GCA_963277665.1). Taxonomy (NCBI): domain Eukaryota; kingdom Viridiplantae; phylum Streptophyta; class Magnoliopsida; order Santalales; family Viscaceae; genus Viscum; species Viscum album. The sequence continues at coordinate 610,869,329 of OY728119.1, forward strand.
GAAATGTTAAGGTTTCTCCAAAGAGATTTAGGGAATATACTGTGATGGGTATTCCAAACGTAACCAAGAGGCTTACTCCCTACGTAAGAATGTTATGAATGCCTCAAGTTAACTTTATGTCTTATGATTTCTATGATTCATTCATGATTTTATGATGTATGTTAAAGTGCTTATGTTTTATGGGTAAAGTATGATTTCATTCTTATGTATATATGTACCCATGTTTCCTTTCTATATTTTTATATCCCTTACTGAGCTTTTTATGCTCATCCCAAGTTTTTGAAATGTTTTTCATAGGTCAAGGGAAAGGTACATGATATGATGATAGAGTCAAGGAAGTGTCAAGAAAGAATCCATGTTTTATTTTAAATATGTTTCGTTGATGGAAAAAAGTGAATACTATATTTATGTAACAACTTTGATTAAATGTGGAATGTAATGCAAGTTTTATTATCTAATTCTCTAAAACGCTAAACCTGAAAAGATCCTCAATCTGTAATCTTGTAATAACTCAAGATTAAGTAAGGATTAAGGTTGGGGCCTTATAGTTGGTATCAGAGGTCGGTTTAGATAAATTTAGGAGTTAGAATTCTATTAAATGATTTTCCAAAAATATTTTTTTTTATGGTCAAATTGAAATGATATAGCATTTGGAGATTACCATGTTGCTTCTCCTAAGATATTTTTGTGTTAAGAATGGTTTCTCATAGAGGAAACAGAACAGATTTTTTGGGATGGCATATAGAGGGAAATGACCTTTCAAATTAGTATCCTGATATGGTCAGAATCAGAACTAAATAGTTTGTTGCAGTGATGGATTAGTTGACTCAGGTGAAAAATGTTGGTTGCCTTTATTGATGATATTTTGGTGTTTTCTAAAAGTAAAGAGGAGAATAAAAGTCATTTAAGTGTTACCTTGAAAACCATAAAAGAAATTAAACTGTATGGAAGATTCAGCAAGTGTGAGTTTTGGTTACAACAAATTTCTTTCCTTGGTCACATTGTTTCAAAAGATGGCATAATTGTTGATCCTGCTAAAACAAAAGTTTTCGAAGAATGGCCAAGACCCACAAATTTAACCGAGATCCGTAGTTTTCTTGGTTTGGCAGACTATTACCAAAGGTTTGTTAGAAATTTTTCACGGTTATCTAGTCCAGTGACTAAGCTAACTCGGAAGGGTGTTACGTTTATATGGAAAAAAGAATGTGATGATTGTTTTCAGGAATTGAAAAGAAGATTGGTGAATGCTCCAGTTTTGGAACTACCTTCCAGGAATGGTGAGTTTGTTATCTACAGTGATGCTTCATTGAAAGGACTTGGTTGCGTCCTAATACAGAACGATCAGGTAATTGCTTATGCTTCATGACAGTTGAAAACTCATGAGGTAAATTATCCTACACATGATTTGGAATTAGCTTCTATTGTTTTTGCTTTAAAAATTTGGAGGCATCATTTGTATGGAGTAAAGTGTGAAATATATACCGATCACAAAATTTTAAAGTATATATTCACTCAAAAATAATTGAACATGAGACAGAGGATATTGATAGAATTAATCAAGGATTATGATTGTACAATTCATTACCATCCATGAAAAGAAAATAAATTGACTGATGCTTTGAGTTGAAAAAGTAATGCTTCATTGACAATGTTGCGTTTGGAACATGATCCTTTGGTTAAGGATTTGATGAACTTTGGAATAGAAGTTGTTGGTATAGGATGTTCTATAGTTTTGTTTTAGGTATCAGTGAAATCCTCTCTATCAGACAGAATCAAGCAAGCACAGAATCAAGACAGTGAGTTGCAGAAAAAGGTAGAGCTGGTTCAAAAAGGTAAGTTTCCTGAATTCAACATTGATAATGATTGTGTTTTGAGATTTGGGAAGAGATTGTGTGTGCCTTGTGATTCACAGTTGAAGAGAGAGTTGTTATGTGAAGCTCATAGTTCTCCTTTTTCAGTTCATCCTGGCAGTACTAAGATGTACAGAGATCTACGGGAGTATTACTGGTGGTATGGAATGAAAAGAGATATTGCTGATTTTACTGTGAAGTGTTTGACATGTCAACATGTTAAAGCAGAGCGGCAGTTACCGAAAGGGATGCTTCAGCCTTTACCAGTGCCAGAATGGAAATGGGAGAATATATCCATGGACTTCGTTGTGGGATTGCCGAAGACCCCTCGTGGTAATAATGCAATCTGGGTTATTGCTGATCTCTTGACTAAATCTGCTCATTTCCTTGCTATACGAGATACTTTTTCCCTTGATCAACTTTCCCGTTTGTATCTTAAAGAGATAGTCAGGTTACATGGAGTTCCTCTCTCCATTTTATCTGACCGTGATCCCAGGTTCACTTCTAACTTTTGAAAAGGCCTTCAGAAGTCGTTGGGTACTGAATTAAATTTTAGTACAACTTTTCATCCTCAATCAGATGGGCAGTCAGAACGAACAATTCAGACCTTGGAGGATATGCTACGAGCTTGTTCGATGGATTATCAGGGAAGTTGGGACCAACATCTTTGTTTGGTTGAATTTTCATATAATAACAGTTTTCATTCCAGTATACAGATGACACCATTTGAGGCGTTATATGGGAAGCGGTGTCGAACTCCATCATTTTGGGATGAAGTGGGTGAAAGGAAGCTGATGGGACCAGAATTGGTTGATTAAATGGCAGAAAAAGTTCAGTTGATATAGAAACACATGAGAACAGCTCATAGCAGGCATAAGAGTTATGCGGACAATGAGAGGAAGGATTTATCTTTCGAGGTAGGTGATCATGTTTTTCTCAAAGTCTCACCATGGAAAAGTGTGATGCGATTTGGTATGAAAGGAAAGTTGAGTCTAAGTTTCATTGGACCATATGAAATTCTAGAGAGAGTTGTATCAGTTGCATACTGGGTGGCTTTACCTCCGAGTTTATCTCAGGTACACATTGTTTTTCATGTTTTGATGCTGAGAAAGTACATGCCGGATCCATCTCATGTTTTGAGTCCAGAGGTAGTTCAGCTGGAAGAGAACCTATCATATGAGGAACAACCGGTCCAGATTCTTGACCACAGGGAGCAATTGTTATGGAATAAGGTGATTAATCAGGTAAACGTTTTGTGGAAAAACCACATGATTGAAGAGGCAACATGGGAATCTGAAAATGCAATGAGGGATAAGTACCCCCATTTATTCGATAAGTAAATAAATTGCGGGGACACAATTTTCTAAAGGGGGAAGGATGTAACATCCCAAGTAAGTAATTAATAATAGATATTTTTATCTATGTCTATTAGTGAATTAGATAGTGTTTTAGAGGCTTAAAATGAAAATAAATCAAATCTTAAGCATGGAATACACTAATATTTTTAAAAGATTGTTTTACTGCCTTTCGATGGAAAACCATTTTTAAATCTATCTTTTGAAAATTTTATAATCTATTTTTGTTAAACTAAACTTATTCTTTATGATTGGGACATCAAAATTTACTTTGTGTGAATTTTTGGTATTTTTCCGATAAAGTTCATTTTTTAATGAATAGTGAAAAATGTTGTATTTTAATTCAAAACCTCTTTTTAATCTAATTTATTTATATGATTAGATTATCTTTTGAATTGGTTTTGAAGTAAAATTAGAATATATTTTTACCATTTAATCCAATGGTGGTCATTGGAATCAATTTCACTTTGAAATTGGACTTAAACTAGTGTCAATCTTTTGATACTTATTGTTTCATAAAAACACGCTATTTGTCATGACAGCGGGAATTAATTATTAAATTAATTAATGTGACTTATATGATTTGAATTTTGTAAAATAGACATCAATTTTGAATTCGGAATATCAAATATAGCTTAGGGTGATGTTTTGGAATTTTTCTGAAAAACTTCAATTTTTGATGAATAGTGAAACCACTAAGTGGTAGTTAAAGAAACTGATTTTTAGTTTAAATGAAACTTTGACACTTCTGTGATTTGACTTTCAAAAATCCCACATACATGGTTTTCATTAAGAAGTAAAATGTGGTTCAATGAGATTAAAATAATTTTTTGGTGAATAGTAACTTTTATGTTCTTAATCGCGATTAGAGGTAATTAGTGCAATTTAAGGCAAAAATGATATTATAATAAAATGAAAATACCTAGACACATGTCCTACCCTCATTGGATGTGTCATGGCTGACCAAGAAAATCCATGGGTCAACTTGGGGACCCCATGGAGCCACTTTGGTTGGGAAATTACATAAATAATGTTTTATTTAATGTTAAAGTAAAAATGACACAAACATGAGTCATTTTACTAAAAAACAATTTACAAGGGGTTATACAAGTCATATATTTGATTATAAATAGTAATTGGAAATCTATTAAGATTTCCTACATCATAGAATTTTTTTTATATTTTTTATACTTTAAATAAATTAAATTATTTATGACATCATGATGATGCAGCGATTACCTCATTAATAAAGGATTTAAATAAAATGAAATGATAATGTAAAATCTATGACCTAAACATGTCCAAAACCTATTGGATGGGTGTAGTTCAAACCCTTATCACCCTAACCTTTAATTATATCAATTTGGGACCTTTTTAATCCGAAACGCATTTTAAATTAAAGTAACATTTCTTTACTTTCCAAGAGTGCACCTCCTCTCCTATTATAAAAGGCCCCACCTCTACCTCCTTACCCACACTTCAAAATCCTTTGGCTCGGCCAAACCTTGCCCATTTTGTCTCTCCACATCCATCTCTTACTCCTTGAAGCCTCACATTGGGAGGAAGTCTTCCCAAGGAATCCTTTGAGATCAAACCAAAGGGAGTTACCCGATTTTAAGGTAATGTCTTCACTTGAGTCCTTTTGTTTTATTTTACTTTTCCAGCCCCCTAAACTATTTTTATTAATTTCTTTTGTAACAAATACAGTATCTTCAATATAATAGGATGTTGTTATAATAATGATTCTAGCTACACATACATACACCTACATCTAATGGTTAAAGAACATACTGTTTCCGTGGATAGCGAATTTCTGCCTCCCGAAACGATGATTGTTCAACATTCTTTTAACAGCTTAAAAGGTGTCCATTAAGATGAAACTATATTTATATATGATATATAATATGTTTATGTTTTCCTTAAGCTTCTGTATTTTTCATTTTGGGCATACCTTTATGGTTTCCATTATGGGTAAACGCGATATCTTCATTTAAGGAAGTGCGGACTACCGCCCCCTCAAAGTGATTTGATTCATTAATACCATATGTGGGACGTATAAAGGATGAAGTTATGATATTATATATGATATTACACTAGAATTATAATATACCTTTATATAATTATGATTCCATTCTATAAAATACGAAATAGAAATGAAAGTAGCATTCATGCGTACGTACGGCTTACCGTCTCCATGAACGGAGCATTTCATTTCTTACCTCTAAATGATTATGTAATATTATAAATTCATTTATATAATGGATATATATAATATATATGATATATACATCATGATTATAATTCTGGAAATAATGGATACATGAGCAACTTGTAATTATAAAGGGTTTATTTTTGACTCAAGTACCAATGATCATTAAAACGACCGTTATTAACTTAAATAATTACATAGTGTTAATGACATTGCAATAAGTGATATAAAAGGAATAATGAACTTTAAAAAGGTTCTTAAACAAGTAGAAATTAACTCACGTTTATTATTCAGGAGATTAAAGAACGAACGAGTCAAGTCAGACCCGAGGTATGGGACTTCGTCTCAATCTCCTTTCATTGAGGAATATTTTGTTTTATACACAACCTTATTTTATAAGGTGTATAAACCCCTTTTACTTTTACGTTTATCCAAAAGGAATATTTTTATATGAAGTGTTTTACTAAATGACAAAAGAGAATTTATTTTTCGTACGTATGCGGCAACAACAACTTCTCCACCGCCGTGACCGTTATTTGAGTTTCGACTTCCTCTACAAGCCATACCTTTTTTTAAAAGAAAAATAAATACCATGTTTTACTTTTCTTTTATTTTGGTATTGAAAATGGTTTTCATAATATTTTTATATCAATGTGTTGTATTGATATCTTGTGATTGAAAGGTGTAAATGGTATGTTTCCTTTATGCATGTTTTATGTGATACGATTATGTTGAGGTTCTTGGGCATTATTATGAAGACGGGTGGTTCCGTGATAAACTAAGGGCGGGTGAGCCCAATATAGCTCTCTAATGCATTGGGTAACGTGAAGGAGTGAAACTTTAAGGTTTCTCCAAAGAGATTTAGGGAATATACTGTGATGGGTATTCCAAACGTAACCAAGATGGTTACTCCCTACGTAAAAATGTTATGAATGCCTCAAGTTACCTTTATGTCTTATGATTTTTATGATTTATTCATGATTTTATGAGGTATGTTAAAGTGCTTATGTTTTATGGGTAAAGTATGATTTCATTCTTATGTATATATGTACCCATGTTTTCTTTCCATATTTTTATATCCCTTACTAAGATTTTTATGCTCATCCCATGTTTTTGAAATGTTTTTCACAGGTCAAGGGAAAGGTATATGATATAATGATAGTGTCAAGGAAGTGTCAAGAAAGAATCCATGTTTTATTTAAAATATGTTTCGTTGATGGAAAAAAATGAATACTATCTTTATGTAACCACTTTGTTTAAATGTGGAATATAATGCAAGTTTTATGATCTAATTCTCTAAAACTCTAAACCTAAAAATATCCTCAATGTGTAATCTTGTAATAACTCAAGATTAAGTAAGGTTTAAGGCTGGGGCCTTATACTCCATAATCATAACTCTTACATCACTACTATGAGAATTTCTCATTAATCAGGTCAACTCATAAGAATGGTCAAGTTCGGATTTACCATAGCACCATATGTCGACCCGTCCACACTCTTATTCCCAAAAAAGGAATATTACGGTTCTCAAAAAAGGCCTCAATATACCATGCTCACAACCACTAATCAAAACCACATATTTACTTTTCCTATAAACATGGATTCTTGGGCATTTAAGTATCATAGTTTTACATTTTCGTACCACCCAAACCACAGGACCAACGACAAGAAGAATCCCAAATGCGCATTCACATCTTATATTACATTGATGATTAGATGTTTTAAGTATTTATGAATCCAAAAAACTATAGATTGAATCAAATTATTATGTGTCACATATCATAAAAACTAAGATCACATGGCCATGCTACTAGACATTCCTCTGCTATCTTCCATCCTCACTTGTATAAGGCACCCTCAATGCACTTCAAAACCAAGGCATATCACCCACCAAAAACCATTTACTAAACCACCCATCACTTTGGTATTGTTTTGAAACCCAAAGAATCTAACCATGATCAAATATCCCAATATTTTACCACCTATAATTACCAATAACCATCCCATGATAATATACATCAGTAAATGACAAGGATAGAAATATCAATGATCATTCCCTTCAAAATTTGTCTCTATATCTAAACACCCTAGGGAATACACTTTCCTTTACTCAAAAATGTCTAAGGGAACTCAACAAAAGAGGTTAATCTAAACAAGGAATTCCTTTTTATTCTCTCAAGACTCTACCATGCACTAATAACACTGCTTTTACATTGAACACAACGCGATTATTTACCTATTCCTGTTGATTCAAAGGAACTCACATTCCCAGGATAACCCCTCTATCAATTTACCATCAATCATCAAAACAATTTTACTTACCACTATCCTAATACACATTATTTAAGGACACTAGTTCCTCACCTCTATTATTATAAACCATGCCTCAAATAAATTGAATATCATGAGTAGTTTACTTGTCCCATAATTAGAGGTGATACATTTTGAATACAAAGACCAAACACCCACATAAGGGTTTGACAAAAGTTCAAGCCAAGTATCCTCTACCCACTCTTGGGACAGAAACAACTGACCATGATAACAAATAATAATGTCACACCACAAAATCTATGTCACATATCTAACAATAGTTATAATAGTCATGAAATTCCAACATTTTACACACCCACATAATAATGGTCTCAAAACTTGATCTCCGTATCTAGAACAAGTTTTCCATTCATGAACTCAGACCACTCATATTATAATATACACCTTGGTGCATAAGGATATCACATAACTCATACACTATCAACAAAAATATCCTCCCATACACATGTCCAAACAACAATTACCCATTATCTCTATAACACATACATATAGGATTCCAAATTTTACTCTTCCAATTTTATTTAACAAATATATCCCTAATAAGTGGCTCACTTTAATGAAATTAAAAGTACAAGTTATAGAGTAACTATTTCATAATGTGTACTTATAATTTTTTTTACTTAGAACCACACGAAAAAAAAGATAAGAAAACATGTAAGATACTTATAACTATTGACTTTAATAAAACTGTTCACCATAACTAAGAGTCACTTGAATGAAACATCAATGAATTAATATAGATGGAACAGTTCTTTAAGTTATAATAATCATTTTATTTAGCAAATACATCCTAATAATTAGGGTTAGTAATCCCATAACATGATTTTCCTATTAATAATTTGGTTAGCTATGATTCTATCATACAACCATATAGTGAAACACTATATAAGTGGATTCAGAGACTTTGAATAACCGAATCGTGCCATCGTCTAGTTAAACAATCATAGGAAATCCTGAAAATCACATGTGAATGCAATATTCCTGATATGGTTCCTGTACACACAAAAATAGATATCTAAGACCCATAAAACCTAACCACATAATCATTTAAATCACTTGAGGATAACTATGACCAATAGTAAAAGTGAATAACATGAGAAGAAATCCTATTTAGGGCGTCATCAATTTCCATTATACATAGGGTGGCTAATATAAAGTAAAAGTTCTATACCGTTCTTTGAAATAGTCATATCACATTTATACTATTCAAAAATAATAATAAAAATAAAAGAATCCTATGATACAACTATGTGACATGCTACCACCCGAGACCACTATTTAGATTCTAGACTAGCAGTCATTGTTTTACCAGAGGCTTTCCATGCTATATGTAATAGGTTATCGACTAATAGTTCATATCCAAGGTAGTACAAGAGGGAGACTATCTCTACATATGTGGGTAATATGAATAAATAAAGAAAATAAATAATACACAACAATATGATAAGTAAATACTAAAAATTCATAGGAGTATTTCTATAAATCTTCAAATAAACTATGCTAGTAAATTTAACTATATAGAATAAATTTAAGGAATTTGTATATTTTTAGTTATTCATATACCAAATACCCCAAAAGAAAAAATGAAAACACTGGGAAAAAAAATGGTCTTAATTCCTAGACTGGTCCTACTCCCATGATCTTCTGTAGTTTGTCAATAATCAATAATCAGCCATTTCAAAAACACATACCTATAATTATGTAGTGTCTTCTCAAGTACCCATGTGTAATGTAAATCTGATCAGGGTGTGATTACAACTTAGTATGACACCATCAAAAATTTATATAAATATGACTATTCTAAAATAAACTACGTGAAGATGTTATATAATTACATAATTTGAAAAACATAAAAATTTTAATTAAAAATCCACAAAAAAATTTTGATTCCCTGGATCCATGATTACACACGATATCGGCATATACAATTTTTGATCCTCAGATATGTTACCCTGATTAACCATAACTAGTTTGACCAATGTTGTTGTGTCTCTGATCATGTCATGATGATCATACCAATTATAGTATCCTGAACACCCTTTAAGGTGACTTCCAAATAATATCATGATAAACCCATAATTATTTTTCACAACCTCCTAATGGGATTTTCACAACCACACTTATGGGGGTTTTCATGACCTCCACATAGGGATTATTCACATCATCTCTAATGTAATTATTCATGACCCCCATAAGCTATCTTCTATATTAGTATCAGGACAGACATGAAGGGTTCTTTCATGACCACCCCATAGGGTGTTTTCCATATAACTTCAAAATTAAACATTTCAATACACAAATCACATATTTACATAATAAAATCCATATAACTCATCATAAAATATTTTCCTTTTTATAAGATATTAACATCATCAAATAAATGATATGAAAGAAATATGGACTTACTATTCCATTTCTCATTTACGATATTATCATTATTTACAATTAATACATCAATCCCATTTCAGATATTAAAATTTACATATATACAATAAAATATAATTTCAATTGACAGGATATAAAATCACATCATAATATTCATTTTCCATTTCATACCCCATGCTTTAGAATTTTATTTAACAAAATAATTTCATCATCCACCATCCATTACTTGATAATACATTTCTACTCACCAACACATTTAATGATGTAATTTTTATGAAATTCCATTTCACAAACATCGATTGGATTCACAATTCCTTTTTTTCACATAAAAAATAGTTAGTTATTCAACAATATCATACCAAAACATAGTGATGAGTTCAACTAGTGATTTCCTTTTATGAGTATTAATTTTTTTCATAAAAACATTGTATACCATTTAGTTATCCAATTTTGAATTTCAAATTAATCACAATGAAATTCCACTACGAATTGCCACTTCTTAAAATTGAAGACACATAAATAGGGTACTCAACGAAGGCAATCGATAATTAAAAACACAAATATAAAATTAGGTTGATACCTAGTGAAGTTGGTATGATCCACCAATTCATCACAAGATGAAAATGGGTGATAATATGGTTTAAAGTTAGGTAACATCTAACTTGTAAATAACAGATTCCACATGTCGGCCACCGGCCTTTGGTTCAGCCTAAAATATGAGAAAACAATAGAACAAACAATGTACTATACAATATGGAATAATTGAAATAAGTTGTATGAGATATCTTAGAAGTGGATTAAATGAAGAAATAATGTAAGAGGAATCATAGGCTTACCCCTATCTCTTGATCATAAGAGACAAAAACTCAGAAAAACCAAGGATTAAGGGAGATCCTTCAAGGCACATGGAGAGGGATAGGGGCACATATTTGTCTACAACTAGGAGTTTAGAGTAAAAAATCTTGTGCAGAGGTTTAAGGGGTGGTCCCATTGAAATAACCAGGATTTCCATAGTTTTAAAATCCACTAGGAACCCATTGTCTAGTAGTAGAGTCAATTGGACATATATGGATAATGGAATTCCATTGTCTAGCTGGTGGCACTAAAAAACAAGTTGTAGTCCAGTGCCTCTTACCAAACCTCCTTAGAAACTTCAGAGGCCCATGTGAACCCTTGAGACGATTATAAATTTTTGGAACATGTTCGCTGAAAGGCTTCAAAGATAATCAAAATTTAAATGGTTATGTACCTTTATAAAGGGAAGGCGTATTACATGTCCCTAAATTATCTATTTTTTCATTTCCCCTGTGAGATAAAACAATAGGATTTCCCATATTATTTACCTCATCTTAACAATTATACTGATTTGTATATTCCTTTCCATCCTCTAATGATGTGACACACTAATACATAAACTCATATTAGAAACTCTATAATTATCCTTTATGAGTGTAAAAAAGGTTTTGATGTTGTAAGTGTCCTTAAAATCTATTCAGCAACCACTTTTATCAGTGATAAAAAACATTGATAAAACTAATATTTATTTGAACTAGAAAAAACATTGATAAATGATCTTTTTTATAAGTATATTTTGTTAGCACTCATAATGGAATAATTTTTTAATGTTTTTTTAGTGTTAATAAGACTCAAAATACATTTTTAAAACATTACCCCTTTATTAGAATCCGATTTAAGAACATTGATTTATAGCATTGATAAAAACCAAAAGATAGTTTAAAAAATTTTGGAAGACAACTACAGAACCCCTCCACCCTTTATCATTATTATGCCTGCTCTTCCACCCCAACCCCTTCATCAACACCCCCCAAAAATTCCCCACTTCATCCGTGAACCTTTCAGACCTCATACCCATGAATATTAAAAAATGTGACCTCATTCATATAATTTTAACACCCTTACGACTATTACATCTCGTATTTTCCAACATTTACAGACATATCACCCTATTTTTATAAATTTACATCTATTTTTTATTTTTATTTACTTAATTATATAGAATTATTAATAATTTTAAATATTTTTTATATTTCAATATTTATATATTATATATTTAAGTATATTTTTGTATATTTTTGTGTAATTATTTATTTACATATAATATTTTTATAATGTATTTATAAAATGAATATTTACTGTCAATAAATTTCTCTCTGTGTTTTAATTTGTATATGTGAGTGTGTTTGACTCTCTCTCTCACTCTATATATTTGTAATGGTTAGTGTGTGTGTGGGTTAATATATATAATTTATGTTTATTTATCATAGTGTATGAAGATTCAAACATGAATATAGACACACAACAAGTATGGAATACAATTAAACTAGAGGATTTTACTCATCATATATTGAAATTTTTAATATATATTTATATATATTTTACAAAATATTTTTATTTTAATATATATATATATATTAATATTTATTTACATAAATTATTAAAATATATACACAAATATCTATACGTTCATTAATATATAAACACGCAAATAAATTTATATATGAACATTATATATTCATTTGGTTATGTATATATATATATAATTTTGTTTTCATTCATTTTTATAGGGTGATGAAAATGGTTATATTTTTGTGAAAATAAAATGGATAATTATTATTATAATATGGTTTACATGTTAAAATATATATTATAAATGTACATATATGAAAATATATATTTTTATAAACAAATGTGTATATGTAAACATAAATAAATATGTATATATATATGAAAATGTATAACTACAAATAACACTAAAATATGGGAGAAAATTAAAAAATATCTATATGAACATAATCTTTAGGAATAAATTTAGTCTCCCCATAAAATATATGAATAACCTATTGTCCAAAGATGTTATTTCATTGAATAATAACAAATTAGGGTATCCTAACAAAAAAACTCAATCTTAGAGGCCTTCCAGGCCTTTTTAATGTTGAAGAAATACTGATTTGGGTATTACTTAATTGACATGGTGTAGATCTCTTCACATGCTTTAATTTTTCATATTATAGAGCCTAAATGGACACTTGGATCAAAAGTTTTGGTGATTTGAAATTGATGTATAGTTTTCAACTTATCATAATAGATTAATTCATTTGTAATTTTTTATATCACCAAAATTTCATTAAATTTTTATTAGTAAAGTATAATTTCGTAATTTTTAAATAGTATTAATTTTTACTTATTTTTTAAGACAATTTTTACAAAATCATTTACATAAGAAGTTAAAATACATTTTTAGTATAATATAAATCATATTTTAGAAGATATATTATATTATATTTATTTAAATATATTTTTTAATTTTATATAAATTTTTAGTGAAGGTAACCAATTTTCAATTCTTAAAGAGCATGGTTTAGAAATGATAAAGTATACCCTTATTAACGTAGATAAATATTCCCATATTATTAAGACTTTTGTTTTAGCATTGATAAATGGTTTTAGTGAATATTTACCAATTTTTTAGTAGTAACATAATGTTTATGAAGAATCAATTTTGTATTATATTAAACATCATCCGTTATGAAGCTCCAATATTTTTATTTGAGCTACATAACTTATTTTTAACTAAAATATAGTTGTCAATATACATTAGAGTAAATCCCTCCTAATTCTACAAAACATTTATGACATTACATGATGAAAAATCCTTCTCAGAACTATATTTACCTTATATAAAGACCATAATAAAAAAAAGATATATCATTGACCATCAGTATTCAACTTAATAACTTCTCATTTTCCCTCCAAATTAATTTTAATTTTTACATGGTAAATCTTCTTTCTTTTTTATTAAATAAAACTAGATTTGTTAGGGTGAATTATCTTGGTCACATATTAGACATAGTCCAATGAAGAAACATATGGTGAGTTATTCTTAGGTATATCTAAAGTGCAATAAGTTGGTGGCATAAATTCACAAGAATCATTTATATTCCATGACATCATGTAGTTGAAGTAGAACAGTTATGTAGACATTCATTGATGAAATTACCAATACACCTATAATTCATATAGAAGGCAAGTATTTTCTTGATTTAATTGAATATACAATATTTTTATAAACATCAACAAAAAATATTATCTTAACAAGTAAAGAGAAGATATCAATATACAATAGAATTTTTGAAAATTGGACATACCATGCTCCTTCAGTATATTTATAAAATTTAATAAACTCCCTATTTTTATAAGAAACATCCTAAAAGATATGTGGTTAATTGAAGCTCTAAATTATTCCACATATTCCAATCCATAACTATGTAATTGAATTCTTCACTAAAGAAGGATTTCAATTGGGATGCCAATGCTAAAAAATATATCAATATGAGAAGTAAAATTATAGTTTAAAAAAAGTTTTATAAACTATAAAAAAATCCTCATAGTACAGGGAGATGAATTGCAATCGTAAAATTTCAATAAACAAACCTTAATATCCAAAAAGAAAATAATATAATAATTTAAAAAAAGGATAAAACAAAAAAAAATTAGTTATGTTAATTATTCAAGAATTCTATGGTTGGTGGAATGAAACCACAATCAAGAAATGATGTATGGATGACCTATATTTAGGGGTTAAAGGGGGATTATGATAAAGAGGAGAAAATATGGAAACTTAGAGTATAACTAAAGTGAAACATTCTTGTTTTTAAGGGGATTTATTTAGGTTGGGGTGCCATTGTGATCCTATAAAAGGTTTTTGAAAAGGCCTCATCTCAAATCAGTAATATTTATTAATCATCAAGGATTATAACAAAATACATTGGTAATCCTACGAGATCACCATTGATGCACAACTCAATTGAAAAACTATAATTCCCTATCAACATGGTTGAACAACACACATTGGTGAACCACTGACCAACAGGTTCTATTGTAGTTTAAGAACACTCTACATGATTAAAATTGATTTTCACTATAACTTATGAGTGTAGAAAAAAATGAAGGATAATGGAACATGGTTCAGTCATGGGTTGTGTAGATGAAAGATATTTTAGGTTTCTTTGTAGGGGTCTTGGTTTTGAGAGCCCCAAATGATTTGGCACTCCGAACTCTAGGGAAGGAGCCCCAAATGATTTGGTGCAACTATCCACCCATTTTAGAATATTTATATCATCAAAATTTAATAATAAATATGTTTATACTATAGTTATATACTTATATTTATATAATTATATTTATATAATACAAACATATGAATATAATTATAAAATTATGAATATAAAAATAATTATAAAAATATAAAATATTATTATTATTATATTTCTATTTTTAAGAATATATTTAAAAATTTATTTATTTATATAATTATATTATTATAAGTACAAATATAAATATAAATATATTTATATTTATATTTATATTTACACAATTATATAAATATATTTATAGTTATATAAATTTGTTTTAAAATATTTTTAGGAATTAAAATATCTTTATATAAATATTTATATAAATAAATTTATATTTATAAACATATTTATAAAAACCATTTTCTGGGGATAAGACCCCTTAAATTAAAAAAGGTGAAATAAAATGAGGAGGAGAAAGGGATAGACAATTAAATGTTCCCTCTTCATGAAGAAAACAAACAAAAACAATGAAAGGATACTGATGGAGACCACAATTTTTCATAAATTCCATCGAATCTTGATTATCCATATTTTTATTCCTCCCTTGGTTCCCCTATCAATCTTATTATTAGAGTCTCAGGTTATAACAAACCTGAACCTCCCCAACAATATGAACGAAATATGCATATCTACTTGTGTTTTTTCAATGTATTCTTATCCTTTCCAAATTCCAATCAATGATAGTATAGTGGATATTCCCCAATGTTGGGATATCCACTTCCTACCATGGTTATTTATCACACGGTTAACCAATGTATTTCTTGGAAGGATGGTCATTTGTGCAAAAAAGAACTCTAAAATTATTATATAAAAACACATATGCCTTGGTGATATTTTTATATTTGGATTCTTGATCACTGATGTAAAAGAAAATTCTTAGAGAATCATTTTTCTTCTTGAAAGATGTTCCACTTCCAAAGGTTTAGACGTTAGCCTTATTATCTAAAAAAATAGATCCACTTTTTGAGGATTAATATACAAGGAACTAACATGAATATTTTTTGTAGCTAAGAACTAGATTAACTCGACTCTATGGTAGAAAAAATAATTTGAGTGAGAAAAAAGTGTGATTCATATCTCAAACTAGACCCCCTTTTAGATTGTTTTTACACATCTTAGAATGAAAATAAACATAACAGAATCTCAAAAGTGCCTATAGAGTGGACCATCCCTATACATAGTCATATTTTTCAGAATAGGTTAGTCCATATTCAATTTTCATTTTATATTCCTTAAAGAGATCATTTTGGTCTCATACCAAAGTTGAAAACAAACACCATTGTGAGCTTATTGCTCATCGTCAATATGGCCATCTTTTTCACCATGAGGGTAAAAACCAAAAATTATACCAAGAACATCTAAAAAAATAATTCTCAAAATTATCAGATTTATTATCCTTCACATGGAAATCACATAACTGGGATGTGTTATCCAAAAATAAAAATCCCATCCCCTGCCAACTCACGACGAGATAGAATAGGATAAGTTAAATAAATATCCTTCTCAATCTATGAATTGGGACTTCCAATTTACTACATCATAATAATTGGCACATAATTCACCAATCCAATGGTTTGTGATGCTCATTCACTTAAGGTGGATCATCCAATATTTTATGTGTTATATGAGTGAGTAGTATTGACTAGAAGAGTGTTACACAGAGACTCAAGAGGGGGTTGATTTCTAGAAATTTAAACCTCAAATAAATAGTATCCCTAAAACTATTTCTAATTAATTCATCAAATATATATAATAACCCAAAATAAAAAATATAGGAACATAACATATATTATTTATAGTTGTTTAAGGAAAAATAATTCTCTAGTCCAATGCACTAACACTCTATCCATGAGCTTTATAAATTTCAAAAAATGGTTCATTTTACAAAGGACCTCTATGGTTGAGGAGAATAAACTAAAAATTGTTAGAAAAATGAACGATGAACTTTTATAGGGAATTCAATTTTTAATAAACCAACTTACAACCTTTACACACAATGAATATAGATTATTCACTTTAATGATGATAATGATTTAATATAGATACATGATTTCAAATAATTATTGTAAGATGGAACTTTATAAAAAACATGATGTTCTTATAGAAGAATAAAAAGTCTTGAATGATCTTATCTAGAATATCCCTCAACTATAGTTGAGTGTTTAAATAATAGTAATATTAATTTACTTTTATTCATTGAAAAGTAATCAGTTTCATCTATGTATATAGATGTAGAGTATCGTTTTAATTATTTATATTGATATATGATTCTCAAGTGTTATTTATTTTCAAAGTCTCTCTATGTAAATTTAAATTTGAATATAAAGATCCATATATACTATAACGGTAAATATTAGATATAATAATGAAAAAATATAGGATTTATTCTCATATGAGACCTTTAGTTCAAAAAATAGTAATCGTAAATATCAATGATGACTATAATTATGGTATTCATTGGATTTATAGTACATTTAAAATATTAAAGTGTTATATAATTTATCTTTTCTTATCTAGGAACTGTAATTTATAAAATAAACTGGCATAGAATTTTCTCATATTCCAATAATGGCAATAAGTTCCTCGACTGAATAAATAATATTAAAATAATTTTGTAAATTTAAATTGAATTAAAATGGAATTATCATCCTTGAAGGTCATTTATGACCTCAAAAAATCATAATAATAAGTAGAATTCCTAAATAATAATTTAAAGAATATTTTTACAATTAAATAAATCATTTACATTAGAAGATAATCTATCTTGTATGATATTTAATCATTTCATTAGATAATCATACTATCATAGGATAAAATAAATGGAAACAGTGTTCCATAAGAAAATTTCTATCTTTGTATGATGTTTTTACCTATGTATGATAATTATTCACTTTTTATAGTAATTCTATTATCTAAATATTACTATTATTGATTTCACTTCTCATATCAGAAATCAGAAATTCATATAATAATTTGATCTTAATACAATGATTTTCATTTCCAATATCATGGATTATAATAAATTCTTCTATCACATATGATAAATTTCATATGTAACGAATCCGTCAGATAATCTACCGTTTTTAGAATCATAAATCTGGTTGGAAGACTTCATTCTATTAGAAATATGAATTTCATTGAATGAAAATCCATTTTCTAGTATTGAATGTAAAATTACATCAGATATAGTAAATTATAACATTATATTATAAATTATTAGTTTGTATGATATTTTCTTAATAATTTTTCATAAAAAATGTGAAAAAAGAATTTATACAAAATATTAAGAATTTATATTATACATAAGAAAAATAATGATTACCTAAAATAAATTAAGAACTATTTATTAGTATAAGAAATGGTTATTTCACCAGCTTCAAAACATATGGAATATTCAAATTTGATAGAATAACATTTGTAACACCCCAAGCTTCTACGGTACGCTTCTCTTTGAATAATGTGATAGTGTGTGTTGTACGCAACATCGAGTTCTAACACACCACATCCAATAAAACTAGCCGTTAAGACTAGTAATACCTAAATTTTGAAATTATATAAATTTTATATTTAAAAATGGACTTCATTTTTGGATTCTGAATATCGAAATTATCCTAAGTTGAATATTTGGTATTTTTCTGAGAACTTCCAATTTTTATGAATAGTAAAAAATACTTAAAAACAACTTTTTTAATCAAAATAATTTATAGTGATAAATTATAATATTGAGTGGTTTTAAAGTATAATTATAATATATTTTTACTATTTTATCCAATGGTGTTCATTATAATTAATTTCACTTTGAAATTGGACATAAACAATTGTCAATATTTTGATATATATTGTTTCTTAAAAACACGCTATTTGTTGTGACAACGAGAATTATTTATAAAATTAATTAATGCAACTTATATGTTTCAAATTTTTTAAAATAGACATCATTTTTGAATTCGGAATATCAATTTTAGCTTAGGGTGAAATTTTGGAACTGTTCTGAAAAACATCAATTTTTGATGAATAGTGAAACTACTAAGTGGTAGTTAAAAAACTGTATTTTTCAAAAAAACATAATTTTACCGCTTCTGTGGTTGGAATTTCTAAAATCAGAGAGACATGGTTAATATCAAGGAGTAAAATGTGGTTCAATGAGATGAAAATAATTTTTGGTGAATAGTAACTTTTTACTTTTATTTACCACGGTTAAAAGTAAATAGGGTAATTAAGGGTAAAAATGATATTAATATTACCCTAATACATGTCCTAATTCTATTGGACAAGTTTATCTCGACCAAAAACAACCTTAAAAATAAAATATTATTATTTAGGTCCACTTGGATTAGATTAGGACATTTATTATTATTTATTTCATAGAAGAGTTAAAAGAGTTAAAATCAAAGTTCATTTACTAAATCATTTTTAATATAGGGTTATACATAATATAAATTCGATTGTCAATATTCATTAGAAAGATAAAATTATTTCCTACATAATGATATTTTATTTATAATTTTTAGACATTAAATAATTTAATTTATTTATGACACAATGATGATGCAGTAATTACCTAATTAATGAATAATTAGAATAATTGATATTATAAATACCCGAATAAATATAATTTTAGCCTTTTAATGAATTAAAGTAATTTTTTAGGTTAATATTACATGTTAGTATTTACTTAAGTAACTTCTTTCGAAGTAATCATTCTGTTATGATTTTCAAAAAAATCAATTATTGAATAGTGTCAAAATTGACAAAAAAGAGTTTTTAAAAGAAATATTATATTATTAATTGATATTAAATTCCTAAAAATCTAAGGTTCGGCCAAGAGACTTATATCATGATATTTGTATCATTAATGGACCACTTGTGGGTCTCTTGGATGTATATAGTAATTTTATTAACCATATAATATAAAAATACAAACAGACATTGTAAAAGCGAAACTAATTAACTAAGAGTTAATACTTAAAGATAAGGTTAATATAGTAAACCAACCCTGTCTAAATTCTATTGGTTGAGTGGTTTTCGACCCATACCCACCTTAACCTTTAAATAATCCACTTGGGAGCCATTGGAATCCGAATATGAATTTATTATAAAATAATATTTCTAGATTTTCCAAAGGTGCCCCTCACCCCTCTTATAAAAGAGCACTCTCCCTTCTCATTAACTCACACCTTCAAAGCCTTTTGGTTCGGCCAACCTCTGCCCAAATACTATCTCAACTTCCCTCACTTCATCCTAAAGGCCTTCCTTTAGTCGGAAATCCAACTTAAGGATCCCTTTTGATCAAATCAAAAGGAAGAACCCAAAGAAGAGGTAATGATTCACCACCCTTTTTCAAGTTCCTTTCTTCTTCCACTTATTATTTCTTTGTTATTACCATTCTAGAATAATAACTCCAGTATATTATATATACCTTTATGTTATTATAAACATTTTACAACCATATTTCAGTATTCTATCCATCCTTTTAATAACATGTCACCATATGTGCGTACTTACAGCTTACCGTCTCCACGTCGCGGTGTAATTGTTATTCAATAAATTATTATTTGGATGGGTATAATAATGATGTGTAATTCATGTAAATAATAAATATAACATGATAATGATTCTGTATATATGATATACCATCCAATTACAAATTATTTTATTATCAAAAGAATGATATTGTCGCTCGTGCGTACGTACGGACTACCGTCTCCACGAACGCGATGAAAATTAGTTCTCCATCGTATCCATTCATGTCTAATTCTCATTTGATAATTAATAATAGTATCTAAGGACTTGATATCATTCTAGATATGATTAAGTTACAACCTATCCATGAAAAACACGACTTACGTAACAAAACATATAAAAGGAAACGATTAAGTTAACACCCGAAACAACGATAATACTAAGATATTATTAACAAATCAATGTTAAAAGATCATATATGATATCATATTAATGTATATTATTCTTTTATAATTTAATAACAATTATTTCACCATTATACATGAGGTTAACCTACCCTCAACCAAGGAAAAGTACAAGGTAAGGGTTATTTCACAATCTCTTCATTATCTGAGGTTGTTTATACGTAATTATCTACTGGGACCTCTTTATCATCCACATCCATGTTTGTTAAAAATGTATTTGAAAACATTTTTACTATTTAAAAGATTATGGGTTAAAGTCATTTATACCCTTTTTTGACTTATTATAAGAGGTTTATAAAGGAATCTTTCCTTCATTTTCCAAACATGGTGCTTTTTAACCTTTTCGACAGAATTAAGGTAAGAATGTTTTTTAACTTATACAGATGGTGCGGCTATTTTCCGCCGTTATAAAATCGTTTAAGATTCCCTTACAAGCCTATAAGTATATTTTCAAAAAAAATGTTTTATTATATAAATATATGACTCTTAAATGATTTCAAAAAAGAAAGAGATATTTCTCTAAAAAGAATTTTGATTTCATCTATGTCAACATCCTTTGATGGATTTTACGCTTATTTGATGTTGATTTATTATGATACAAAACTTCTATATTGTATAGAAGTTTTTGTGATATGTTTGACTGTGGATGTGCTATTTTTATACCATTCATGGTTTATGGTGAAAGTATTGACATTTCGTATGCTAGTTTTAATACGAATGTTAATGTTATGTTTAAACCTTTTCATATGGGAATGCATTGGACTTAATATGTGACGGGTGGAGCCCACTATAGCTCCTCGATGCATCGGTAGGTCTCATGATACAAACTAGTGTCTTGGCACAAGGCCTTGGAAAAATATTATTTGTATTCGTGGCACGAGGCGTTGGCTATGTGGTTATGATATTCTGGAATTATGCATTCCAACATTATGAAAGTGGTTATTGATATCTCATGTGATTATTCGATTAGTAGAATATCCATGTGAATAAGTAAATGGCATTATTTCATTTTATTTTTGCCATACTATGTTGAAGTTAAAGTTTAAAAGGCTTTTGTTTTAGTTATACATTGCCTTAAATGTTTATTCTTATTTATGAAAGTTTCCTCTGTATTGTTATCCTTACTGGGAATTTGAGCTCACCTCTTTCAATGTTTTATTTTTCCTAGGATGTGAAGAAGTAATTTATTAATGACCTGTAGGGATAGTATGTGGGGATATGAGTGTGGACTATGAAGAAAATATGTTGATGTAGTTTTCATTTTTATGATGTAATGTAAGACTTACGAATATATCTAGTGTTTCTAAGGCTACTAAACCATTTGGTCTTTCGAGATTTGATATTTATTGTGATCATGCCAATGTTATGTAATAATGCACCGACTCTGGGTAATTAGGGTCGGGGCATTATAGTTGGTATCAGAGGAAGTTTAGTACAAACCTTGGAAGATATATTTAGATAAACTCTGATTAGAGGACATAGACCTAAGATGGACTTTGAGGATTAGTTTAGAAGAACTTGCTAGAATTTTGGTATTGAAGAGATTTTCTGAGTTTCCCAAGAAATACATCCCTGTCTGGATACGAGCAGGTTGAGGCGGCTCTGGCACAAATGTACCTAGGGGTAAAACTCGAAAACACCGCTTTGAGCTAGACTCGAACGGGAACTGGTGCACGACAACGGGCCTTGCTGCACTCTTGGTTACGACACTCTCGGGGGATATGCTTAGGATAACTCTAATTTTCATTATAAATCATTATGAAGGGTTTATGAGAATATAATTCCTCAAAGAAAACCTTTTTTATGCTTATGTATTATATCCATAAATAGTTTAATTTATGTTTTATAAGTATGGAATTATGTATTTGGATTCATAAACTGATCTAGTTTATGCCATTATTTAGAAATGGCGCCTAGTGGAAGAAATGGAAACCGTATCAATGCACGCACTCCATGTAGGGATTGCCCTCCTGCTCAAGATAATTATAGTGGAGCTGGTAATGCAACTGGTGTGGATCAGCTAATCACCATACTCGGACAACTCACTCAGGTTATGAATAATAACCTTACCCGTATGGATCACCCTGATCCGTAGCGTGGAGGATCAATGTTAGATCGATTCATGAGGCAACAACCACCAATGTTCAATGGGAGTACAAATCCCTTAGTAGCTGAGCAATGGATAAATTTCCTAGAGAAAATATTTCAGGCTTTGGGGGGTAGGGAAAGGGAAAA
The DNA here is from genome assembly GCA_963277665.1 of Viscum album. NCBI lineage: Eukaryota > Viridiplantae > Streptophyta > Magnoliopsida > Santalales > Viscaceae > Viscum > Viscum album. The sequence continues at coordinate 610,892,777 of OY728119.1, forward strand.
AGTTATCATGGAAGTTTACCGCCTCACTGGAGATACTGATCAATGGTGGTCATTGATTCAAAACATGAAGGAAGATGATGAAGTATCAAATATGGAATGGAGGGAGTTCAAATATCTGTTTTTAGAAAAATACTTTCCTCGTGACCATCGAGCAGATATGGAAAGGCAATTTCTGAGTCTGAGACAAAAGGAGGATGAGAATGTCACAAAGTGTGATGCTAACTTTACAAGGTTAGAAAGGTATGCTGGAGATTATATACATAACCCAAGAAGTAATATTGATCATTTATTTGAAGGGTTAAAACCATTTCTCCGTCGAGCATTAGTCTCACAATCCTTCTCATTGTACGAATACATTGTCTCATGTGCTATCATGACCGAAAAGGAATTCTCTAAGTCTTATGACTTTAAAGCAAATAAAGAGAAGAAGAGATCTGCTGATCAATCTGGGAATGAAAATAAGGGGAAGAATAGAAAGGTTGAATGTCCATCCTGTGGTAAATGTGGGAAGAAACACCCCGGTACTTGCTTGAAGGGAATGGGTGTCTGTTATAAGTGTGTTGAAAAAGACCACCAAGCCTATGATTGCAAAGGGAAGAAGGAAGCTACCAATGTTCAGTGCTACAATTGCAGGGAGTTGTGACATTATGCAAATGAATGTCCTAAGCATTAGTGGAACTTACCTCAGAAAAGGCCAAGGGATCAAGGCCATGCTTATGCTATCACTACTTCTAAGGTAGAAGCTCTGAAAGACGTGGCGGCAGGTAATTTAATGGTTTCCTCAAGTTTATAAAATGCATTATTTGATTCTAGATCATCGCATTGTTTCATATCTTCCCATTTTGTTAAAAAAATTAGATATTTCAAATTTGATTTAACAAGGGAGTTGTCAGTTAAAAATACTAAGGAAAGTATCATTGCAATAATGTTTTGTGAATCAGTCCCCATTGGAGCACATAAATGTTCTTTATCTGCTGATCTCATCGTCATACCTATGATTGAGTTTGATATAATCCTCGGTATGGACAGGCTTTCGGACTATGATGCGAATATTTATTGTAAGAGGAAAGAGGTTATGATTTTTTATGATGATGATAAGGAACACCTTATCTTTACAGAAGAATCATCACCACCTAATTCTTATCTAGATCCATCCCCAGTAGCTCAACTAAATTCAATTATTGGGGAGGAAGAGAATGAAAAGACTGTGGGTGGGGAAAAGAATGTTCAAATAGAGGATGTACCTGTTGTGAAAGAATATGTAGATGTATTTCCGGATGATTTACCTGGACGTCCTCCAGAACAAGAAGTTGAGTTTTCCATTGATTTAATTCCTGGATCAAGGCCTATATCGAAGACCCCTTATAGAATGGCCACTATAGAATTAGTCGAACTAAAGAAACAACTAGAGGAATTTAGTAATAAAGGATTTATTCTCCCTAGTGTTTCTCCATGGGGATCCCCTATTCTTTTTGTTAAAAATAAAGATGGATCTATGAGGTTATGTATCGACTACGGGGAGATCAATGCTATAACAATAAAGAACAAGTATCCCCTACCTCGTATTGATGATTTATTTGACCAACTGCATGGACATCAATACTTTTCAAAGATTGAGCTTCGATCTGGACACCATCAGTTGTGTGTGAAGAAGGAAGACATTCCGAAGACAACATTTCGAACTAGGTACCGGCTTTACGAGTTTACAGTAATGCCTTTTGGATTGACTAATGCACCCTTTGTATTCATGGATCTGATGAATAGAGTTTTCAAGGAATATATCAATGTATTTGTGGTGGTATTTATTGATGATATCTTGGTATACTCCAAAAGCTACAAAGATCATGAAAATCACTTGTGCATTATCCTGAAGACTCTGAGAAAACATGAATTATATGGGAAGTTTAACAAGTGTGAATTCTGGCTTCAAGAGATTTCTTTTCTTGTCCATATTGTCTCTAAATATGGAATCTACGTTGATCCTTCTATGACCAAGGCAATTCAAGAATGGCCAGCACCTTCGAGTATAACTGAGGTACGCAGTTTTATTGGTTTGGTAGGTTATTATCGACGTTTCGTCCAGAATTTTGCCGGATTGGCTAACCCATTAACGAAGATCACACGTAAAGGGGTTAAATTTGTTTGGACAAAAGAGTGTGAAGATTTTTTTGAAGAACTGAAGAGAAGATTAGTCAATGCTCCTATATTGACTCTACCATCAGGGAATGATGGGTTCGTTATTTATAGTGATGCATCGAAGAAAGGACATGGTTGTGTCCTTATGTAGAATGATAGGGTTATTGCCTATGCATCATGATAGTTGAAAAATCACGAACAAAACTATACTACTCATGATCCCGAGTTAGCAGCTGTGATCTTTGCTTTGAAGATATGGAGGCACTACCTCTATGGTGAAAAATGTGAGATTTATAATGATCACAAGAGTTTGAAGTATATTTTCTCTCAAAAAGAACTCAACATGAGGCAAAGGAGATGACTTGAATTACTCAAGGATTATGAATGTACGATACACTACCACCTGGGGAAAGAAAACAAGGTGGAAGATGCTTTGAGCAGAAAAGACCATGGAGTTTTGAACGTGATGAGAATTGGAAGGGATCCAATTTTCATGGATCTAGTGAAGATGGACATGGGAATAACCAGGGAAGGTGAAACATCAATGCTTTTTCAAATGGTTGCTAAATCATCTTTACTAGAAAGGATTAAGAGTTCTCAGACCGATGATGAATAATTTCAAAAGAAGATTAAAGCTATGAATGATGGGAGATTGAGGGACTTTATGTATGAAGAAGGAATTTTGAAATTCTGGAAGAGACTTTGTGTTCCCGATATAACTGATCTAAAAATGGAATTGGTAGATGATGCTCATAGTTCCAATTTCTCTATACACCCTGGGAGCACCAAAATGTATATATATTTGAAGGAACATTTTTGGTGGGACAAAATGAAGAGGGATATTGCCGATTTTGTGTCAAGATGTATGGTTTTTCAACAAGTGAAAGCTGGAAGGCAACAGCCTGGTGGAGTATTGTAACCTATTCCCATACCTAAGTGGAAATGGGATAATATCACAATGGAATTCGTCATGGGACTACCAAAGACTCCTAGAAGGAACGATGCAATATGGGTTATTGTTGATCGTCTTACCAAGTCAGCACATTTTCTTTCTATAAGAGAAGATCTACCACTGGAACGTCTAGCAAGACTATATATTGATGAAGTTGTGAGACTTCATGGAGTACCCCTATCGTTTGTTTCTGATCGGGATCCCCGTTTTACTTCATGATTCTGGAAAATTCTTCAGAAATCCCTGGATACTGAGCTTTATTTGAGCACTGCCTACCACCATCATACAGACGAACAATCAGAACAGACTATTCAAACCTTAGAAGACATGTTGAGATCTTTCTCACTTGACTTTCAGGGTATGTGGGATCAATATTTACCTCTGGTAGAATTTTCCTAAAATAATAGCTTCCATTCGAGTATTCAGATGGCACCATATGAAGCGTTATACAGAAAGGGATGTCGCACACCAACCCGTTGGGATGACATTGGTAAAAGAAAATTTGTAGGTCCAGAACTGGTGGAGGAAACGATGGAAAAGGTGAAGGTAATCCAAAATCACATCAAAGCAGCTCAAAGTAGCCAGAAGATCTATGCCGATAATTGAAGAAAGGATTTGGAATTTCAAGTCGGTAATCATGTTTTCCTGAAGGTATCTCCATGGAAGGGAGTCATAAGTTTTGGTAAGAAAGGTAAATTGAGTCCCAGGTACATCAGACCATTCAAAATTCTAGAATGAATTCGAGCTGTAGCTTACCGATTGGCAATGCCGCCAAGTCTCTCCAAAGTTCACGATGTGTTCCACGTATCTCTGTTGAGAAAATACATGCCTGACCCAACGCATGTACTCACCTATGAGGAATTAGAACTGGAACCCGATCTTTCTTATTGCGAAGAGCTTGTCAGGATTCTTGATACGAGAGAACAAGTATTGAGAAATCGGATGATGTGTCTGGTAAAAGTTTTGTGGAGAAACCATAAGATGGAAGAGGCAACGTGGGAACCCGAGGAACTTATGATGAAGAACCACCAGAGTCTTTTCATGCGGTAGTATTCTAGAAATTTCTAGGAAGAAATTATTTTAAGGAGAGGAGAATGTAACACCCCAAGCTTCTACGGTATGCTTCTCTTTGAATAATGTGATAGCATGTGTTGTACGCAACATCGAGTTCTAACACACCCCAACCAATCAAACTAGCCGTTATGAATAGTAATACCTAATTTTTGAAATTATATATATTTTATATTTCAAAATGGACTTCATTTTTGGATTCGGAATATCGAAATTATCCTAAGATGGATTTTTTGTATTTTTCTAAGAACTTCCAATTTTTATGAATAGTGAAAAATACTTAAAAACAAATTTTTTAATCAAAATAATTTATAGTGATAAATTATACAATTGAGTGGTTTTAAAGTATAATTAGAATATATTTTTACCATTTTATCCAATTTTGTTCATTAGAATTAATTTCAGTTTGAAATTGGACATAAACAATTGTCAATGTTTTGATATATATTGTTTCTTAAAAACACGCTAATTGTTGTGACAGCAGGAATTAATTATAAAATTAATTAATTCAACTTATATTATTGGAATTTTGTAAAATAGACATCATTTTTGAATTCGGAATATCAATTATAGCTTAGGGTGAAATTTTGGCATTGTTCTGAAAAACTTCAATTTTTGATGAATAGTGAAACTACTAAGTGGTAGTTAAAAAACTGAATTTTTCATAAAACTTAATTTTACCACTTCTGTGGTTGGAATTTCTAAAATCCCAGAGACACGGTTAATATCAATGAGTAAAATTTGGTTCAATGAGATGAAAATAATTTTTGGTGAATAGTAACTTTTTACTTTTATTTACCACGGTTAAAAGTAAATAGGGTAATTAAGGGTAAAAATGATATTAATATTACCCTAACACATGTCGTAATTCTATTGGACAAGTGTATCTCGACCAAAAACAACCCTAGGAATAAAAAATTATCATTTAGGTCCACATGGATTAGATTAGGATATTTATTATTATTTAATTCAAAGAAGAGTTGAAAGAGTTAAAATAAACGTTTATTTACTAAAACATTTTTAATATAGTGTTATACATAATATAAATTCGATTTTAAATATTCCTTAGAAATATAAAATTATTTCATACATAATTATAGTTTATTTGTAATTTTTAGACATTAAATAATTTAATTTATTTATGACATAATGATGATGCAGTAATTACCTAATTTATGAAAAATTAGAATAATTGATATTATAAATACCCGAATAAATATAATTTTAGACTTTTTATAAATTAAACTAATTTTATAGGTTAATATGACATTTTAGGATTGACTTAAGTTGCTTTTTTCTAAGTAATAATTCTATTATGATTTTCACAAAAATCAATTATTGAATAGTGTCAAAATTGACATAAAAGAGTTTTTCAAACAAATATTATATTATTAATTGATATTAAATTCCTAAAAATCTAAGGATAGGCCAAGATACTTATATCATGATAGGTTTATCATTAAGGGACCAATTTGGGGTCGCTTGGATGTATATAGTAAGTTTATTAACCATATAATATAAAAATACAAAGAGACATTGTAAAAGTGAAACTAATTAACTAAGAGTTAATACTTAAAGATAAGGTTAATATAGTAAACCAAACATGTCTAACTTCTATTGGTTGAGTGGTTTTCGACCCATACCCACCTTATACTTTAAATAATCCACTTTTGAGCCATTTTATTCCGAATATGAATTTATTATAAAATAATATTTCTAGCTTTTCCAAAGGTGCCCCTCACCCCTCTTATAAAAGGGAACTCTCCCTTCTCATTAACCCTCACCTTCAAAGCCTTTTGGTTCGGCCAACCTCTGCCCAAATACACTCTCAAATTCTCTCACTTCATCCTAGAGGCCTTCCTCTAGTCACAAATCCAACATAAGAAGCCCTTTTGATCAAATCAAAAGGAAGAACGCGAAGAAGAGGTAATAATTCACCACGCTTTTTCAAGTTCCTTTCTTCTTCCACTTCTTCATTATTTGTTATTTTCATTCTAAAATAATAACTACAGTATATTATATGTACTTTGATGTTATTATAAACATTTTACAACCATGTTTCAGTATTATATCCATCCTTTGAATAACATGTCACCATACGTGCGTATGTACGGCTTACCGTCTCCACGTCGTGGTGTAATTGTTATTCTATAAATTATTATTTGGATGGGTATAATAATGATGTGTAATTCATGTAAATAATAAATACAACATGATAATGATTCTTTATATATGATATACCATCCAATTACATATTATTTTATTATCAAAAGAATGATATTGTTTCTCGTGCGTACGTACGGACTACCGTCTCCACGAACGCGATGAAAATTCATTCTCCATCATATCAATTCAAGTATAATTCTCATTTGATCATTAATAATAGTATATAAGGCTTGATATCATTCTGTATATGATTAAGATACAACCTATCCATGAAAAACACAACTTACATAACAAAACATATAAAAGGAAACGAGTAAGTTAACACTCGAAACAACGATAATACTAAGATATTATTAAAAAATCAATGTTAAAAGATCATATATAATATCATATTAATGTATATGATTCTTGTATAATTTAATTGAAACTATTTCACCATTATACAGGAGTTTAACCTACCCTCAACCAAGGAAAATACAAGGTAAGGGTTATTTCGCAATCTCTTCATTATCCGAGGTTGTTTATACGTAATTATCTACTAGGACCTCTTTATCATCCACATCCATGTTTCTTAAAAATGTATTTCAAAACATTTTTACTATTTAAAAGAATCTGGGGTTAAAGTAATTTATACCCTTGTTTGACATTTTATAAGAGGTTTATAAAGGAATCTTTCCACCGTTTTCCAAACAAGGTTCTTTTTAACCTTTTCGACAAAACTTAGGTAAGAATGTTTTTTTAACTTATACGGCAGGTGAAGCTATTTTCCGCCGTTATAAAATCATCGAAGCTTCACTTACAATCTTATTAGAATAATTTCAATGAAAATGTTTTATTTTATAAATATATGACTCTTAAATGATTTCAAAATAGAATGATATATTTCTCTAAAAAGAGTTTTTATTTCATCTATGTCAACATCCTTTGATGGATTTTACGCTTATTTGAAGTTGATTTGTTATGATACAAAACTTCTATATTGTATTGAAGGTTTTGTGATATGTTTGACTGTGGATGTGCTATTTTTATACCATTCATGGTTTATGGTGAAAGTATTGAAATTTCGTATGCTAGTTTTAATACGAATGTTTATGTTATGTTTAAACTTTTTCATATGGGAATGCATTGGACATAATATGTGACGGGTGGAGCCCACTGTATCTCCTCGATGCATCGGTAGTTCTCATGAGAAAAACTAGTGTCTTGGAACAAGGCCATGGAAAAATCTTATTTGTAGTCTTGGCACGAGGCCTTGGCTATGTGGTTATGATAGTCTGGCATTATGCATTCCATCATTATGAAAGTGGTTATTGATATTGAATGTGATTATTTGATTAGTAGAATATCCATGTGAATAAGTAAATTGAATTATTTCATTTTATTTTTGACATACTATGTTGAAGAACAATTTTAAAAGGCTTCTGTTTTAGTTATGCATTGCCTTAAATCTTTATTCTTATTTATGAATGTTTCCGATTTATTTTTATCCTTACTGGGCATCTGAGCTCACCTCTTTCAATGTTTTATTTTTCCCAGTAAGTGAAGAAGTAATTTATGAATGACCTGCAGGGATGGTATGTGGGGATATGAGTGTGGACTATGAAGAAAATATGTTGTCGTAGTTTTCATTTTTATGATGTAATTTAATACTTATGAATATATCTAGTGCTTCCTAGGCTACTAAACCATTCGGCCTTTCAGGATTTGATCTTTCTTGTGATCATGTCAATGTTATGTAATAATGCACCGACTCTGGTTAACTGGGGGCGGGGCGTTATAACATTAGTGTATTCAACAATATTCACCTTTTCTATGATAAAAAATAAAATGATAAATTTAAAAAAAAAATCATGGATGTATTTCTATAAGATCTTATTTTATAGAATAATGTAAAAAACATAAAATTTTATGTTGATTAACATCACTATAATTTTTTGATATGAAAAAGTTTAAAATTGAGAGGGATATAAATTTTTTTAGTGTTTAATTTTAAATTTTAAACTATAATAATATTGGTTACTAAATTGAATAAGATTTAACATTTTACATGGTTAAAAATATAGAAAAATAATAATATATAAAGAAAAAATAAATTTAATTAAAAATAGAACCAAAATGTAATAAATTTCATTATGTTAAATAATATAATTATATAATATTAGTTTACAATACCAAAAAAACAAAATGAATAAAAACATTCTAGTCTTATTACTTAGGGTTATACATTGGAGAGGCCAAACTAAACCCAGACCCATAATATCTTCTATTGTATTCTAGAGAATAGCCATAATGTCATTATAGAGCTTCCTATATAATTTTATGTCAAAAAAATATCCTCTAAATAGAGGTGAAATATGAATACGGTAAAATTATTTTATGGTGAATATGAATATTCTTCTTTCTGAATTTCTAATTTCACTATATAATTATTCCTTAAAATTATTGTAGGAGGATGAAATAGATTATGGATCCTCTGATAGATGTCACAAAAAGTAGATATAATGACCAATGACTAGAGTTCTTCTTACACTATACAAAAAAACTACAAAACATTTATAAGTGGGAGAAAAGAGTCTCTTGGAAGAAATCTAGCAAGGGAAAAAGTCTCTTCTTAATATCTTCTCTAAATTATTCTCAAAGAGTAGAAAGTTCATCCTTGGATATACAACTTTTTCATTCATGTTCTTATTTAATACATGAGTTCCTTTACAATATAAATCTAATAAGTCAAATAAATATTTAAGCACCTGAAGGAAACTATAATAAATAATCAGTTGAGAGACAAATTTAATTTCTTTTCAATCAACTGTCTCTATAAAATCAAGTATATTATATCTCATAATTGGTTCAAATACCTTTTAATACTGGGTTCATTGAGGATCATATGATGAAAAGTATCAAAATAATTTCATGATTTATTGTGTAGAGTCTTATATGGTTAGTATATTTTTATTTATTATATATTCACACTGAGAAATCATGGTATAAATCAACCTAGTCAAATCATGAGTCCCAACTGAAGTGGTATTTATAGTGGAAAAACATATTCCATAAATACAATTAAATAATCCATATTCTTATAGATTTTTTTCTCTTTATCTCTAAGAATTATATTTGAAAATTCATAGTTCATTTTTTACATGTTTTATAAGGTATTAAATGATTTCCAAATATATCACATCACATTACAGGTCTTGATTTTCTTCATCTAACATCATCATGTCCAAGAATAAATTCTTTATATGATAAACAATATAACTAAATTCATATTGAATTGAGGATGAGGAAAAATGATTTAATATTCTTAAAAAATTGAAACCGGGAGATTATCACCTTTTTAATATAACCAATATCTATCTTGAAACACTCGGTTTCCTTTTGAATTAAATCAGAAACTTCTAACTAAATGACTACAATGATTTTAATCATTTCTATCTAAAAATTTAATATTTTACTGATCTCATAAAATTTTGACTTTGAAACATAATTTTCTCTAAAATTAGATACTTGGGTCTTCATCCCATCAATATTAGTAATTATAAAATTAAACATAAGAAGAAACATGTCAACAAGGTTCTCCATGTATCCCTTAGCATTAATTATATCTATATTTTTCACTATATGATTGGTAATCCTACCATATAACACAAGAGGAGTATGTTTTTATAGCACACATCTTATTATATATTTCTTAAAAAAGAAAGGTTCGTCATAATATTATTTTTATTTGGAATGTACTTTATTAGAATTATTATTTATCCCTTTATTTTAACATTTTACAAATTTAGATGAATGATTAAAGTTTAGTTCCATAAGAGTGTTCATTTCCTCATAACAAGGGTGAAAAATATGGGTATAAAAAAATCATCCTAGGAAATAGAAATTTACTCACTAACAAAAAAATACATTATACTTCTATGAGTAGTACTAAAGTATACCTTATAATGAAATATTTTTTAGTTCATATTGATGAAAACAAATTTCAATGAAATTATCCTTCATTGTATAAACCTCAACAATAGGTTCTTGTTTGTCATCTTGAGAATAAATATCATTAGTTTTAGGGATAAACATAGCTTCTTACAAAACTATAACATCCATAGCATTCTGTTCTTCGATTCAAAAGTAAAAAAAATAAAATAAATTTCTTTATATGAAATTATTATTATTACTATATTTTTCATTGTTATATTCTCATCATACATTGAGTCTTATAATTCTTCTTGAATGATATGATGAGCAGTAGAAGTCTCCCCTAAAATGATTAGAGGAGTTCTCAATTTCTTCATCACAAATAGGAAATGAATTCCTTAATGATTAGCTCTAAAATAATCATGAGGAACACGTCTTAATGTTTTTAGTCCATTGAACTTAGTTTCCACAACCTCACTCATCTCAACTCTAGACTTTAAAAATAAAAAACTAACAGTTATCCCATAAGGATAAAAAAATCCATGACTTATGGAAAGAGATGTACATATGTCTATGAATTATCCATGATTTTATTACTTTATTCTCAACCAAGAATATATAGTTAAATGAATTCAATACTTAAAATCTTTCTCAAACAAACAATTTCACCCAATTATCCCAGTTTGAAAAAACATAATATGAAGTGTTATTACAGACTCCATGAATTTGGAAGTATTTTTATATATGAATGGATATCTATAATGATAATATCATTATTTTATTAGGATAAATATTATCAACACTAATCATGGGTAAGAAAAAGTCAATACGTCTTTCATGAGGGTAGTGAAGAACTTTAAAATACTCGATGGATGATATTGAAAAGATACCCCCACTCACATTGAATACTAAAAGATATTTAACATCATCAAAGATAAAATAAAATAAATTCATAAAACTATCTCACTTTTTTCTCATAATAGATCTCAATTATCCTTTAATACAAAATCGTATCATTTGATGTTTCAAAAGTTTTTTAGCAACAAATTTGATCTATCTAGCCAAGTGAAATCAACAGATTTTACCCATAAAACATTATGAAAAATTCTCGCAAACATTTATCTATTTGATGCAACTTTATAACATATTTTAAATTTTCCCATTATAATCATGAAATAAGTATATTTATGTGTGAAGTATTTGGTTAGAGAATTAAAGGGTTTGAATATTGGAGAGAATAAGTTTAGTGGTTTTTGAAGGTTCATTTTTTGAGAGAATGAATATTTTATATGTAATAAATACAGTCTACTTAAACATGTCACATAAAAATAAAAATAAATAAAATATTAATTAAGATATTGTTCATGAAAATTTATTAATAAAATAAAAAAACAGTCTTTAAACATAAATTTTGAAATTCAATCACCACATAAGACATTAATGAAATAAATTATCAAACATAGAATTAAAAGTAAAATTGAAATGAATATACTTAAAATTAAACAAAACTAAGTCAGTTTTAATTAAATAAATAGACTAATAATTAATTATTTGGTAAAAATATCTTCTAATTGATTTTAGTATAGATAAATTCATGAGAAATATCACCATTCTAAGAATAATCTATTTAGAAATGATGTCTCCAATCAATATTCTTGGTCCTTGAATAAATTAACAGATTTTAAAAAATGATGATAGAAATAGTATTATGAAATTTTATTAGTAATCCATAAAAATTAAATATTATGTTAATTAAAGTGTGATAAATCCATAACACTAAATACAAACAACAACTTGCTATAATATACGCAATATCATTAGTTGGTAACTAAACAAAATTTTGATTTTTTTACTAGGAAAATAGATATTTTCATAAAAAGTAATAGGTTCTATAAGTAATTTTTCTATATAGTCTAAAACCACAAAAATTCGATTTATAATATTTGGTTAAATAAAAATCAGAAGTTTTTATTAAAAAAAATACAAACAATTTTTTCATTTTAAATACCTAAAAATTAATTTGAAAGATGATCAGTGAGATTATATTGGTTTATCTTGAAATCACATACATAAACACACTAAAAACATAATAACTTGTCTAATTGTAGTTAGATAAATCATGATCTCAATTAACCATGTATACATGTTATTTTCAAATATTCTTCCAACTTTGTCCATGTTAATATTAATATTGGAACTCAAAGAATATGAAAATATCTTACTACTTTTGATCCCACTTTTAAAAAAATCATGTGTGTATTTATTTTCATTTTAAACATTCACAAAATTATTTTCATTATTCTAAAATCCAAGAAAATATTTTAACTCACCAATCATGATCATTTCAATTTTTTCTTGAAATTTCATTGATTTTTTTTTTGGATTTTTGAAACCAAAAATAAAATCATTAATATATATTTTCATAAGTAATATATTTTTTGAAGACTACTTGATCAATAATGTGTATTCTTCTAAAACCACCTTAAAATAATTTTATAAAATAAATGAACTTAACATTTCATACCAAGTTCTCAATGATTTTTAATGACTATACCTTGGGGTTTTAAACATATACCTACTCACTTAAAATACATTTTAAATGTATATATGACCTTAATATGATATAATTTAAAATTTATATTTGAATTTTTGTATAAGGTAATCCTAATAACTTCTGCCCTAGTAAATTGGGAAAACATTTCTCTGTAATATGTTCCTTATTAAAGATTATGGAATTTGGAAACTAATCTATCTTTATTCCTATTTATCACAACTTAATAATTATTCTTATTTTAAAATGCTGGCTCAGTTCCAATATCATGATAAATTGAAGATTTTTTCAGTTAATTCTCATAGCTTTCCACTTTGGAACTAGTTTAATTCTTCTAAAATAGATACCCCATACTCTCATCAGCTAAGGATTATTCAATGGTTTTAGGTTCTAATTGGGAAAAAATGGGAGAAGACACAAAATTATTTCCTATAATTAATTTGGGAATACCTTTTTCTTCTAGGTTTCTTATTATAGTTTACATATGATGGATTTTAATGGTTATAGTCTTTCTAGGCAGTAGAAATTTTGGTTAATCAGATTGTTCCCATTTATCATTGGGGTTTCCATAATTTTATATTAATTAAACAACCTTTTTATTTTCAATGAGATTTTGATGTCTAATGTTATCAATTTAATCACTCAAGTCATAAAATTTATTATTTTTGTAATAAAAAATATCATATTCATAAAATTTTAATTGATTATATTATTCAACTATCCTTGAATTTTTATAGAAACACTATTATATTTAGAAGTGGTAGAATACGTATGGAATATTACTTTCTCAAAACTTATATTGAACTTCCATGAATATCTATTTTGTTTAAGATATACACTTTTCATCTAAAAATGTAAAAATATCCAACTATTTATATTATATTATTCCACACCTCTTAGATAGTTTTCATTGTGAAATACCTTATTAGGACTCTATTGATGACATATAATGTCTTATAATATATTTATCCAAAAATTACTGAGTTATTCTCAATTCACATAGCATTATTCTTGAAATATCTTACAAGGTAACATTTATTGTTTCAATAGTTCCATTATATTACATTGTTAAAGGGAAATAGAAGATATATTGAATATAACCTTTTTAGGAAATGTAACTAAAATCATGATCTTCATATTTTCCCCCTTCATCACTTCTGAATGGCACAATTTTATTTTTTTTTCTGTTTTCAAAAGCATAAAAAATTATAAAATCACTTTATGATTATTTGTTTTAGTTTATATAAATATACCTAAATAAATATTCATAATAAATCATCCAATACAGAAAAAATGATTTATCATCTAGGCTTATAGTTCATAAATGTCAAAAAACATCTCTAAAAAAATTTCAAGTGGTTTTTATGAAGAAACTTCTTTAATTCATTTAAACGATGATTCCTATTCCATATCCATTTGGCATGCATCATTTAATTTATTTTTATCCAATTTGAGTTGGGTAAAGTTAGTGATTGTATTTTTAGAAGGAAATTTTTTAGTGAATAAATATTACAGTATCCAAAAATCCATTGAAAAATACATGATTCATCAATTTTATCATTCAAGTTGTTCAAAAAAATATACAATGATTGATAACGTATTGTGTAAAGAATTTCTGTTCATGGTACACTAAATTAATGAAAGAATTTTTCAAAAATAGAATATACATTACTAGAAAAATCAGTAGGATATATATCTCCATAAGGTTTATAAATACATCTCAATTTTACTTTAATACATAAAAATACAGTATTTTTTCTGAATGAATGGGGATTACTAACATATCTAATTCGAAAAAAAAATTTATTTAGAATTGACACAAAATTTGACATGTCCTCTATTGGTTTCAATAGTGAGTGAATATTGAAAAAATATACACCCATATATATTTAATAAGCAATAAAAATAAACCATTTTTAATTGTTTTTTTTCATGGAATTTTCTCTATATGAAAATATTTTGTAATAAGTTGTTTTGGTACCCAAATGATTTTATGTTTAGAAATGTTAGATATAAAATATTTTTGAATGTGAATTAAATTATACAAATAATATTTTATGAAATAAAACTTGATAAATTTAAATAAATAAATTCCTTATTTATTCCACATATCTAAGAATATCTTGGGTAAAAATAATTTGAAAAATCTTCATTTTTTCAAGAAAAAATGGGTGATAATCACAATATTTGTTTTTGAATTGGGAATTGAATAATTTTTTTATAGCATGTTTTTTTCCAATTACACATTTTTCCATATTTTTCTTTATGTTATTTTTTCATACGATATATTTGATTTTGATAGTGACCATAATAAAACATTAGGGACATCCTTTGGTTTTTAATATTTAACCATTAATTATTTTCGTTTTTTGTGGAATGTACAACTAGATATAGATTTTTATAAATTCATTATCAATTATGAAATATGTATTTTATTTAATTATATTCATTTTGCACAATATAATAAAATCACCTTATAAACTTGTTAATTTAATTTAATGGTTAATATTTACTTTCTATTATATAATAATATTAATTCAACTTATTAAATGAATAATTTTTCAGATTCATTTTTAGAGAAATAATAATAAGAATAATATATCTCATCAGTTTTTTCCCTAAAGCACATATTTTCATTCTGATTAGATACTTTAACTTTAGTATTTTTTTTTGAAAAAGAGGTACTATTATTGATGAAGATCTGCAACCTTACATAAGCAGAGCCATGAAGGGAAATTGTCCAGCCATAGCTGGTTGACATCGAAGGGGCCAGAGGCCGCAAGCTGGTGGGCTACATTGTTTCCTTCTCTTTTGGTAATGGAGAAGGTGCACCAAGAGAATCCATGGAAAAGTGAGCGGATTCTTCTGATGATGAGGCCAAAAGGCTAGAGTTCGGCGTCATGGTGGTTAATAGCATTGATAATAGTAAGGCAGTCGGACTCAATTATGACATCAGACCATCCACGTTCCAAAGAGAGCGTCATCCCTGCAAGGATAGCATAGGCTTCCGCTATTGCAGGTTCCCATAGGGCATGATGTAATTCATATTTTGCTGCAATGATCTGCCCCAGATGATTTCGAGCCAGAAGGCCGAGAGCAACTGGCCCATCATTGGGGAGAAAATCATCCACGTTAATCTTTAGCCTCCCTTCCGTTGGGGGGGGGGGGGTCCAGTAAGGGGGAAAAGAGGGGGTAACACCCGGATACAGTGTCCTTTGTGGTCCTTCCAGCCCTCCATTAATGAAATTGCTCGTTCAATCCAGAAGTCAGGGGTTTTATGGACGTGGTGGAAAAATGAATCGTTGCGCCGGACCCAAATGATCCAGGCCAGGGTGAAAAGAAAACCAGCAGTAGAAAATGAAATAGAGGAGCACCAACGCATCAGAAGATCGGGGTGGTCAGATATGGTGTCCGGGGAGGACTCCGAAGCTGGGTCCCATTTATTCCAAATTTCTTTAGCTCCCGGGTAGTTAATGATGGTGTGCCAAGGAGTTTCTGGGATATTCGGGTAGAAAGGACAGGACTCAGCACTGGCCATATGACGAAAGGTGAGAAGGCTCATTGTAGGGAGGGTTCCTGTGCATACCTCCCACCAGAAATGGCAGATTTTTTGGGGGACATTGAGCTTCCAAACTTTATTCCATGGTCCCTCATCATAGTCAAGAGAATGGGTGTCAAGAGCCAGTCTGTACCCTGATCTCACTATGTAATTTCCTAGGGAATTGTTGGTCCAGAATAGATGGTCGGGGCCTATATTAGGGACCTAGGGGATATTGAGGATAATTCTTTGGTCTCTTTCATTAAACCAGTCTTGGATCTTTTCCACACACCACCCCAAACCCTAGTCTGAATGGAGGCAATCAATAGTGGCGTCTTCAAGACCTGGTTGGGCGGGGGATGTGGCATGCATACCATCCTTATCAATAAGCCATGGGTCAGTCTAGATATTGACAGATGATCCATTTCCAATCCTCCAACCCAGCCCTTTTTCTAGGAAATTTCGGGCCCCCCAAATACTTCTCCAGAGGAAGCTTGGTCGGGGGCCAAGAGAGGAGAAAAGGAAGTCCGTGTGGGGAAAGTATTTGGCACGGAGTACCCGCACATAGAGAGATGATGGGCGGTTAATAAGGCGCCACCCTTTCTTGGCTAACACATCATCATTGAACATGAATATATTTCGGAATCCCATCCCTCCCTCCGACTTGGGTTTGTAGAGTTTCTCCCATGCCAGCCAGTGGGGTATATTCCTTCCCTCATTTTCCCCCCACCAGAAGTTGGTAGTATGTGAATGATCAGATTGACAATAGACACTGGGAGCTTAAACATGGAAATAAAGTAGCTGGGGATAGACTGAATGACAGCTTCAATGAGGGTTCCTTTTCCATCTTTGGAGATACTTTTTGGGGTCCAGCCATGGATTTTTCTCTCAATTATGTCCACCAGAGAAGCAAAAATATATTTTTTGGACCGACCAATCACCGTAGGGAGCCTGAGATAATTCTGGTGTTTATCGACCATATGAATGCCTCCAGAAGCACAAAACTCATCTCTCTTGGCAGGAGGCACCCCTATACTTAAGGAGATTTCATATTTTCTGTGGTTGATAGACTGTCCAGACACTCATTCATACTACTAGATCGCATGGCTAATCACCTGACATTATTTGATGGTTTCTCTAGAGAAAAGGAGGCGGTCATCGGCGAAAAATAAATGCGACACTTATGGGCTCTCACGACAGAATTTTTCTCCATGAAGAGAGTTAGCAGCTACAGCCCTAGAAATAAGCTTAGATAAAACATCAGCTACAAAGATGAAGACAAAGGGGGAGAGGGGGTCTCCCTGGTGCAGGCCACGAGTTGGGGTGAAGCCTCTGGTGAGATCCCCATTGACCTTGATTCTGAATTACTTTGTTTTTTTCTTGTCATAATTTATATTCTCTTTAAGCAGGGAGAAATTAGGCATCATATTCCCAATCTTTTTTCACTCATAGCATTTAATATCTCTTGTATTCGAGGAAAAAAATTTATATATGTTTTATTTCTTGAATCCTATTCTTTTATTTAAGAACATCATAAAATTCATGGAAAATTTATCAATATAAACACTGGTAATGGATTTAATGAATTCAATTCATCATATGAGAATGAAAATTTTTCCTCCTTTGTTCTTCTCATATTTTTAATTATATTACTTTAAATAAATAATCCATTTTTTATCATCTTTTTTTCTTCTATATCAAATTTTTTTCAACTTCATACATCCTATGTTTTCCAATAAGATATTTTATTTTTAAATATTTCACTATAAAAGATTGTATTATAAAATATGAAATTACACTCTATTTTTATGGAAGAAAAAAAAGAACATTAATAGATTTATAAATTTTAGCAAAAGGATATATTAATGTAGCCACATTATTTACAATTTCAAGCATCCTTCCATTCAGAATAGTGATTCTTTCTCTACCAATTGATATGATTGTTTCAAAATTTAACTTAATAGTGTTATATCGCATTTTCCACATGTTGTTAGTTACATGAAAGGAAATATACATGTTTTTACATATTTCATGTATTGTATATAATTTTGAAACTTGGTCAAAAGTTCCAAATCCACAAATAATATTATTTATAAACTTGGGGTATATATTATATTATAATTATTAAGTAGCATATAATTTCTTTTATTCACCTTGATTAAATTTTTAAAGATTTAAAACTTCCAAATAAACATTCATACCAATGTTTCTAAAATATATAATCATGCATCCCTTCCAACATCCATAGTTTTTTTCACTGAAATAAGAAACCCTATCCATAGAATTACCCTATTTAATTTTAGCTATTACAATAATTTCATAAGGATATTCATGACTGAAACCTTTTAGAGTTGAGAACATGAGTGTATTACCATTTTACATTAATAAGTGATCCAAAGGTAATTATACAATGACTCAATAGGGGCTATGTTGAGTTATAAAAAATTTAACCCCAAATAAATCTCATCCCTCAAACTATTCATAATACTTTAAAAAAATGAATTGAAAATATAAAAAAAGAATAATATAAAAAATATATTGAAAATGTTTTGTAGTACATTAATCCCTTAGTCGACTCCACTGACACTCTCTCTATGATCGTAGAAATTTTCACTAAGAATGACCCTTTCTAAGGGACCTCAACAGTTGGTGGTATGAAACTAATCCTTTTTAAAAAAAGGTGAAAAATGATTTCATAGTGATCAACCATTTTATCAAGTTCTATCCATGATATTAAAACATGTATAATATGGGGTGTACACTTTATAAAAGATAAATATATATAATATGGTATTAGTTTAGATAGATGTATCTAGATTCTACTTTATAAAATATGATAGGTTTTCCAATAAAATAATAAGATGTGAAATGACATTCCAAAAAGATCTCTTAATTATAGTTTAGTTATTCAGAGAATAGATAAATAATGTTTTTCTTATTTTTTGAATAACACTGAATAACATGTACCTATAGGGAAGTAAAGTTCATAATAATTTTTTTGATAACTCTATGCTTCTCGAGTGATACTTTTTCTCTTGTTCTCCATAAATTTATTTTAAATTTAATTCAAAATTTTATATATAATATGATTGTAAATATTAAGTACAATAATAAAAAAATACATGTTATGTTCTCTCATATGACCTTCGATTATAGAAATATTAATTACATAGATCATTATTGAATATAACAATAGACTACATAAAAATTATATGAGTTCTCAAAAATAGAAATATTATTTAATACATATTTACTTATATTTACACCATATTTTTTTGAAAAAAGGATAAGTCTTTATGGACATATCTCATATTCTTGAAATGGTAATAAAATATTTAAAATAGAGGATAAATAATCCTAAATAGAATGCTTAAAATAACTTCAAATGAAAAGAGAAATATCTTCATTGTTGGTCATTTCTTCCTCAAAAAATCCTATGATATTCCGAAATGACTAAACTAAAACTTTAGAGAATATTCTTACTTTTATAGTAATCTTTGACTTCACAAGATAATTTTTATCTTATGATTTTTCATCCTTTCATAATATAATACAATTGCCATGGGATAAAAGAACTAGAAACACTCTACTATAAGATAATTTCTATCCTTGAAAGTTATTTTTATATGCATATAATAAATATGTACATCATAAAATAATTTTATTTGTTGAATATCTGTATTTTTACTTACTTTAATCATAAGTTAAATTAGTGATTCATATGATAATTTGATATTTATTTGATAATTTCCGTTTAAAAAATAACAACTCATAATCCTTTGTACTATCTCTTGTGAAAAATATCATCCATAACACTTTAGTATGATAATTTAATTTTTCCAGAATATTAAATCTCATTCATAGGTGTTTGTCTATTCATAATATTATTTCTTTAGATATAAATTAGATTTTTTGTTTTGATATGACATTTTACATCTTGTAAAATAAATTATCACCACATATCATAATTTGTTAGATCTTATGATATTATCCTTATATTCATAAAAAAAGAACAAAAATTTAACCAAATCCTTTCAAACCAAAAAAATTAGTTACATTAAAGGATAATTTCTTGAAATCAATTATGAAGAGTTTATTTGAAAAACAAATATGGATTTTGTGAGCATAAAAATATATGAAATACTGGGATGAATTGGAACAAGATTAATATATCCATCGACTATAAAATATTAATTATAGCCCATTTAATCTAAAACTGCTTTTACATGTGAATAATGGCACATAAAATTATTCTCCATCTTAGTAGTTCCAACCACTATGTCAGCATCCCCAATTGGATACTCAAAACCTATCATAGACTGTCTAGAAGAGATCACAGCGAACCTTGACGATTTATAATTCAATATGAAAAAATGATCTAACTGAACTGAATTATTAGTAGTTAAGGTAGAATTACTAGAAAAACCAAAACCAGATCGCATTACCCTCTATTATTCTTGATTATGCTTCTCTAAAATATGATATTTCCCTATATGGTATTCTCATCATGCACTAGAATTCGTAAACCATTAAGGTTAATACCCCTTTGATAATATGAATTTGAACCATTATTATTTTTGATACACATATTATCATCATGTCCCTGATCATAAAAAAAGGAACAAATGAAAGAGTTTTTCAATTAAATTTAACTAGTCCTATGTTATTTAAATCCATAAATACAATGAAATTATACCAAAACCAATTAATAATTCAAATTAATAATCCTTATTTGGCAGGAAAACATTATTGATTAAAGTGGAGATCAAATAAACCTCAACCATAAAGTGATTATAATTCCCAAAACTACAAACTATTATCTCATTATCCATTTTTATAGGAAGATCTATTACCAATGAAACATTATGTATATTCTTTATATACCAAATAATACATTTCAATTCATAAACCATGAAATATACTTGTTCAGAATAATTACATACCTTCATTGGATTAGAGATATAGTCTCACTCCCCAATTTGAAGAAAACCTGACTTGAAATACCAAAATAGAAAATCCCAATCCCTCATAGGTAAAAAGAATAATAAAGAATATGTGTTCCATTGAGGAATATTTCTAGTTATAGACTCCCTTGTTAACTAAAATTCACTCAACAAGTTCTCTTTTTATCAACAGTTTAGAACCTCTCAATAAAATGAGGCTCGTGATAATTGAGTGTTTGGATAATACCATTCATTCAAATATTCCATCCTTCTTTGAGATCACATGAGAAATATTATGTTTTTGACAATAAAATTCAATGATCAACACATTGATTTTAAATAAAGAGAATCAGAAGTCATGATAAAGGATTAAAGAATCCATAAAAAACACATCACATATAACTAGCTTACCCTCTTTCATTCTAGTTGAAAAATAAAATCCATGAATGTATAAATACCCTTGAATGATGAAATATTAAACCCAAAAAGAATCATATGAATAATCCATCAAATAGAAATCCTAAATTAATAGCCTAGAATCGATGATCACCATAAAGATGAATCACAAGATCGATATGTCCTCCTCATCCTCTATAAAAAAATATCCATATTTAAAACCATATTTATAATTGTATAAATATATTAATAAATAAATAAATAAATATATATATAATATTATAAAATTATAATATACATATATTTATAACTATATAAAATTATTTTTATAATTATATAAATAAATATATTATTTTTTTAATATTTTTTTAATATTTTTATAAATGTAAAAATATCTAAATAATTATAAATAATAATATATGAACATAAAGACAAAATATATTTATATTTATATTTATATTTATATTTATCATCATATTTATATATTTCTTTTTGAAATCATAATGAAGTCATTTGATTCCTTAAAGTATTCCTTGATTGGAAGGATCGTGAGGCAAGGCTTGACCACACATGTAAAGTCTAACTCAACAAATAAAATATAGAGTATATATCTTGTAAAAAAATCCCTTATTGCACTATTTATTTTTCTTAAAGGGTAAACCTCATTGTTTCTTGAATATCTAGTTTGTGAAGTCTCTTTTGTAATACATCTCCATGTTCATTTGGTTTTAATGATCATAAATTCAAAATTGTGTTTTTAAAATTTTCTCTTGATTAATATCTATATTTTATTTTTGATAATTTTTCATGAATATAACGGAGTATATAGAGGGGTATAGAGTATAGAGGTATACATTTTAAGATCCAACAACCTATGTGTACCAGTAGCTATTATGTAGACTACACGAGATTGGTGGTTGGACCTATACAAAAATCTAGTTCAACTCAAGATCCATTGGTTGAATGGTCTGTCACATTGACAAGATTGTGGGATCTGAACAAAACCTTGGTTTTGTTCAGGTGCCACCAGTTGGCTGGTTCCACCAAACATCTCTCTAGTGGTATCCAAATAGTCAAAAATTTAGTTGTTGGAGAGGGGTATTCTTGCATTAATTGAACCCCCAACATCTATGTAAGCATATTAGAGGTTCCTAAAGGACCTTAATGATATTAGAGGATATCAATATACATTGAGGGATCCAATATTAATGTAGATACCTTAATGATCATTTTAGTGATCTCTTATGCTACTCCAGTCATTCCCAATCTCTCTTTCGTAATTGTCTCTATTCATACAATCTCTTCTTGTTCTACTGATGCCAGAGTATTGAGAGTGTGCATAAAATATATTTTTCTAATGAAGGATCGTATTTTTTCCTTTTACATAGTTCTCAATACTGTTATGTATAAGGGGATGGGTGATTAATAACCATTAAATTAAAGATATTGGTTTCTTAGTATCATTGATTGTGGGGGAGATATCTGTAATCTACCTTAAAAGTGAGGGAGATCAGGTTTGTAGCCACAACCAGTAATTGATTGTCATGTTTCTTCTAAAACGAATTAATATAAATGTTCATACTTCTTGTAATGAGTTTTTTTCTACAACAACAAGAATAAAGGGTTTAAACACAACCATCTCATGGATCTTTACAGGAGGATTCCTAGGGATTTAATTGTTTATTTTTTCCAAGATAATATTTTAATATTTGAACATTGTATTTTCAATTGATATATATTCTACAATTTAAAATTTTATATTTTATTTATCCCTTTATTAATTTTAATTCCATTTAATTTAATTATAATTTCTAAAAAAATAAAATGATATCCAACTCCTCTTGAATTATTTACTCAGACCAAGATCATTTCATAGGGAGTTTTTAGAATGAGAAATTTGTATTGATTGGAAAAGCATTTTTTCATTCCAATTTTTTCCTTTAAAATGAACATAGATAGTGTTCTTGAGATTTTGGTTATATTTATCTTAAGCTGGGAATTATTCATGTTCATGAATGGATATATGATTTTTATTTGTATAAGATTGATAATTCATAGGAATAAGATTCTATTTGGATTCATGGCCTTAATTAGATCATGTTGAATACATAGAACCTTTATGATATTTGAGTAGGAGTTGAAGTATGAATATGATTGGATAAAGTAATTTAATTCGAATGATTTGCATTCTATGCCTTAATTTTGGTGGATGTTGATATTAGAGCAATGTTAATTGATAACATCATCTTTTATACCCATGATGATAAAATATATCTTGTGGGAGTACGATAAGTGCTCTTTATTTTATGAAGTATGAAATATCATGGGCCACTAAAAAGACCATTATTACATATCTCTCAAATGCAGTGAATGTGGCATGAAAGTATATTTGGTCTTGACATGGAGAAACAAGTTTATTGATGATAATTGTGAATCTTCATGGTGAAACACATTAATTTAATTGATATAGTGAATAATTAATTGAAAAAGGGTTCTCAAACATAATTAATTTTCTAGGTTTTTGCATACAAGGGTTTGATGGAAGATACAAAAAATGTTGATGATTTACCACTATTAAATTCTCTAGGTCATGATTAAAGGTTTAGTGATTCTAAAATGAATAATAATGAGTCTTTACATTACAACCATATTAAATGTTCAACAACACATACTTATATAATTAATAATTAGTTATTTTTGGGTGTTGATGTGTCTGGATCTCATGGAAAATATACGGTACGCACATGAAATGGGCTCCAGAGGGCTGTTCAGGTAGGGATCCTCTCATATAAATCCCTATTAGAGTAATATAGTTTTTTAAGTATGAAAATACACATCATGTGAACTTTATAATGAAGGGACATAATAAATGAGGTGATATAGTGGATAAAGTGATGAGTATGAAAATCCTCTTCAACCACAGTGCTGTTAAGGAGAATATTGTTGAATAGGTTAATGATCATACCAATAGTGAAATTAATTCTCAATACAATCCTAACTAGAAGATGGGGTAAGAGACAATGATATCTTCCTGTGCTCACCAAGAAAATTAGAAACTGCGTATAGAATCTCTTATGAAACATAATCAAAGGAAAGACTCTCATTATAATAGAAAATGTCCGTAACTAGTCTTATGTTTTTGGACTTGATACTTTTGATATGAGAAATGATAAATATGTTGATGGAATTATTGATGTTGGTTCATCTCTTACTACTATTATATTTTCATCTTATGAATGTAGTTTATCTTCCATGATGATTGTAGTCAAGGGTTTTTTTTTATTAAGGTGGGTCCTAAAACCCATACACATATTTCTCTCCTAGGGAGTTCTCCTGGGGTAGAGTGAAATTTATTATTTACTAGCATTGTCCCTTATAAAGGAATGGGTCACCCTTATGAAGGTCCAAGAAATGAATGTATAGGCTCATCATTCCAGATGATATCAAGGGTTAAAACACAATACTCCATTGAAGTGGTCGACCTAGTTAACATGTTTATTGAGGGGGACTCTCATATTTGGTTTAATCATGTGGATAATATAAAGAGAGAGACATTGGATGATCTTGTGTCCTTTAAAGGTGTATAGACTGATGATAACAGGAATCCCTCGAATGTCTCTAAAATATAGAGATATGGACAAAGATCACATAGAAGTGGTGGGGTCAGGGCTTATCATAATATGAATCCCTCATATTAGTATTAGACATGGTACCTGAAAAGCATTTAATTCAAACAAATTTTCATGGACCCTCTTGTCACGACCCGACCCTACCTGGGATCGAGCTGTAACTACCCCAAGTCCACCTCCATAGGCCAGGGGCTGGCGAAAAGTGCCAAAGGATAAACAACTCGGGGAGGCCTTTGCCTAAGTACCTATACACACACACAGTCCACTCAATGGAGAAGTGCAAAGTAAAAGGAAAATAAAATTTCCAACTGCTATAAAAAACCATCAAGGTGCATCGACCTCTAAACAATACAAAGTGAGTGCTGAAGGTAAACTAAAAAGAAAAGGAAAAAACACGCGCCCAATGAGAAATGTTCCATAACCCGTCAATAGGTAAACAAAAGTAAAAAAGCTGGGAGAGTCCCACACCTGGAACCCAACAACGACCACCTGACACGGTCCAATCTACCAAACTCCTAACCTCCTCTGTAGTCATGAGAAACATGTCTATCATCTACAAGGGCACACCAAGTACGGGAAAATCCCAATTAGGGCTAGAAATGGTGAAATGATGAACTTCACATCAAGCCTTCACTAACTACAATAGGATATTAGACTCATCCAACCACGAGAATCTAGACATAGAAATCACATGGAACACTCCACGTGTCTTCGCCTCTCCTGGAAGGAGAGTAACCAGAACCCATGAAGTGGGTACTAGAACAAGGTATATATAGATCCATACGCTCGAACAATAAACCCAAACAAGATCGTAAGGGGATCTCCATCTCATAGCTCAGCCCATGAAAGTGAGTCGCCAATAGTCCAAGAAGTAAACACCATCGATGCCCATTATCCCACACGTCTGCCCCGAAAGGCAAGTCAAGGGGCTCAAATCACTGCACCTCGACATTATCTGCTTTGGGCGGTATTGACTTGCCCACACGATTTTAGGTCACGTCATAAGGGCGCGTCTCGATGGGGAACGTGCCCCTCATTCTTGAGAGTTTTGGGTAATGTCAAGCCACACTTCATCACTATCACACATTCGAGAGGACTTATAAAAGTAAAAGTTGTCACATCATTGACCCATACAACCAAGGGTCCGCTCCGGTAGGCACGGAGAAAAGCCACAGTCAAGCCTAGTAGAAAGGACTGTTTGAGAGAAGTCATTGGGTTACCAACTGCCCAGCCCAGCTAGAGGGTAAAACCTAAGAGGTCGTCGAGTAACCCACTACCCAACCCAGCCGGAGGGTAAACTCTAAGAGGTTGTCGGGTAACCCATAGCCCAGCCCAGCTGGAGGGTAAACCCTAAGAGGTCGTCGGGTAACCCACTGCCCAGCCCCGCTAGAGGCTAAACCCTAAGAGTTCGTTGGGTAACCCACTGCCCAGCCCAGCGGAGGGTAAACCCTAAGAGGTCCTCGGGTAACCCACTGCCCAGCCCCACTGGAGGGTAAACCATAGGAAGTCGATGGAAAACCCACTATGCATCCCCACTCGAGGGTAAACCGAGAACTTCTCTGGCCATCCCTACTGGATGGTTCAACACTGGCCAATGGAAAACAAAGTGGGTATCGCACAATGGCCCGACTCTAGAACAACTCACCTAGCAGAGGGTCAACGCCCGTGTAGTGTGTGTCACGCCGATACCTGTAACTCTAACTAGGTAAACACGTCACGGTAGATCGTGGAAGGAAGATATGATCTCGATACTCGGCTAGGGAGTCTGCACTCGGGGCTCACTGGGCTCCACACCCTACTGGAAACAACCTCCTCGGTAAAGGATCAGTGCCCGCCTAAAGTATTGGTCACACCGAATCCACAATAACCCTAACATGGAACACGAAGGGATGTCATACAGAAATTCCACACGACTAATGGAACAGGGGAACCCAAAAAACTCCACCGATCAGACCGTCGAGAACAGATCAAGGGGAAACCACTCCACCATGCTGGTCTAAACCATCTTTAACAGAAGGAAATTCTTCCTCACAAGAGGTCAAAGGTACGTAAAGTAGAACACGGTATGCACGTGGATCCCTCACGACGTGTGGCCCTATCTCATCTCTAAAACACGTATACAAACATTCTTGGGTACAAACTATAACCTATACCTCCAGGAAAACCTGTATACTCCCATAGTATACCACATTTCCAGCCCAAAGGCTATCATGCACAAAATGTCCAACGTCAATGCAAAGAGGGAGAAAACGTAATTTCTTCATCTTGCTTCAACCACGGCTTTAGCACGACCAACCACACTTCTTCAAACATTTACTTCACTCTCACAGGAGTGTTCACAATCACACACTAAGGGTTCTCTGCAAACCCCACGATAAGAACCACCACCTGTACACCTTTTCTGCCTCTACATTTAATGAGATCTCGAATGTGGCTCCACACATCCAAACAGATCATACCATTGTAATCCTCATGGAAAAAACATGAGATAGACAATCTACTTGCCTCAAATGGATATCCGAAATAAAAGTTGTCCAACACCACTTTACGCCCGAACTACGTCCCGTGGTCCCGAGCCTCGGTCCCAAAAATAGTCAGGCGCATCGCACCATTGCGATCCCCTCATAAAAACTTTCCAAATTGAATGCTTACACATATGGAATTGATATCTAGAAAAAAGGATGCATTTATTCATACCCCACATGAGAAGTGCTACGTCGGACCCACATCACATTCCTGAAGCGCTGCCAACGGATCACACCGTTGCGATCCTCTCGAAGATGCCCCCAAAATTGACTATTCACTTGTCCGAAACAGACACCCGGTGGAGAGGATAGAAATCACTGCCAACGCCAAAAACGACCCCCATGGGGCATGCTCCACCGTGCTGAATTAAAGTGGGTGTATTATGCCATTACAATGCCCTTAGAAAAACTCCCATAATCGACTAGTCGCATGCCCCGAACAGATGTTCGATGAAGAAGTTTCTAAACGCTGCTCGCAGCTTAAAAGATGGGATGTGGGGCCCACAATTCTACTCCGGTTTCATTGCCTGAAATCACCCTGTAAAACTTTTCCTCGGCACCAGGGTCCCAACGCCGATGAGAACGCTCAAAACGGACTCCGGATGTGTCCTCACCACCCAAAACAAGAACCCACAGAATAACGCCAATCCACTTAATGGGAATTCTGTGCCACTGAGGCCCCCGTATCAATAATTAAAAACCCCCAAAACCATCTCAAAAATGTTCTTCTCGATTCTAGGAATGTGTCACCACAGACGGAACGCGAATCTGACACCTGGCCTGAGCTTTATGGAAATTTTAAATTTTAATGGACCGAACGGGTGGGTCGGGCCAGTTCAGTCGGCCCACCAAATACCTGAACCGGCCCATGGTTCACCGCGTGGGCCAGCCCGCCTCACCCAGACTGGCTTATTCCGGTCCATATTTACCTCCATGGGATCCACATATTGCGGGTCCCTGTTTGCCAGCTGGGGTCCGAAGACCCCGGTCACCTGCGTGTGTCATCAGAAAAAAGCCGGTTCGGCCGCATCGTCGCACCTCATTGGAGACCCCTCAGCTGGCTGAAGATCCAGTCCGCCTAGGAGCCCCTACGCCGCTGCCGCTGAAGACCGTCGCCGCCCGGAGAGCCGCCAGACCGGTCAGGACAGCTAGAAAAACGCTTATCTCCTCCCGAAACTTCGTCGGATTACTACGGTCACCTCGTGACTCGGATGTTTAATCCAAAGAATGAATTGGAAGGATTAGAACGAGAAATAATCACATATGGTATTCTATTGACAATTTAACAGAGATTTCATGATGTAATTCAAGCTTGAAGTAGATGCGGTAATTTAAAAAAAACGCACGATCCTACCTCGGGGGCTTAGCTCGTTGCTTCGCAGCGATCCGCCGACCGCAACAGCTTGGAGAGGAGGAGGAGATGGAGAGCTTGGTGTTGAGAGGGGATCCTTGGTTGAGTTCTGATAGAGTATGCAAATGGGAGGGATGAGAAGGGTTAAGACTTAAGTAGATAATTAGGTCAATTTTAAATTAATTACCTTTAATCCCCCACAATTAGACCAGTTCCCGAACACTCAGCGGGGTCGAGATTAAGCCTCTCCTAGGGTAAACGCCATGCCCTGAGTGCAATGGCGGTCTCAGAATTTTAATTCGGGCCTCCATTTGAGTGTTATTAAACTTAAAACCCGATGCCTCCAAATTACGAAAATGCCCCTGGTGGCATTTTCCACCGAAGGGTCACGCCTGCAAAAATTACACCCCTCCAAGGGTAAACGACACGTTATGGACTCAATGGTTCCCTTGGTTTTCCCATCTGAGATACTGTTTAGGATCTATTCAATTTATTTGTCATTCCCAGTGTGAACGCACTGGAAAAAAAATTAATCCCATCCACACCGGGGCTCAGAATCGCACGCCGTCTGAAGGCGCTGCTCACGAATAACATCAAAAAATTTCCAAAGTATTTTATAGAAACAACCAGGTTCTTAAACCTCTCTTAGTTTCTATTTATGGTGTTTCACTGACATTGTTAGTTTATTGTCATTTTGGTCTTAGTGTAGTTTTTCTTGTTTGACCTCATCCTCCACTTTTTCTAATTTTTTTTAAAAAAAAAATAGGGCTCACCCTACATGTTTAATATATTATATATATATATATTATTTATATATATATTTTATATACTTATATATATTATCAATAAATTTATTTATATAATCAAAAATATGTATTCATAAATAGTTAAACTTATAAATATTTATTTATTAATATATTTACATATAAAATGTTTTTTTGAAGATATACTGGTAATTGCATATATAATTTAAATATTATATATATATAATAAAAAATAAATTTATCAAAATATATAAATTTATAATTTAAATAAATAACGCATTAATATATATAATGTAAAAATTTCTATAATAAGAGTATCTTTTGTTTGAGTTTTCAACATCCAATAATAGTTATTCTAACCCATTTAGATTAATAATTAGTTTATATTTTTAAAACCCAAATCCTTCCCAAACCTGATTTTGGGGTTCCCAAAAAGAAAAAATAATTTATATATTTATTTATGAATGAATTTATAAAAATATATTTATAAAAATATATTTATTATATTAGTTAATATATATATATATATATATATATTTACATAATTATTAATATATCTCTATAAAGATATATAATTATCTAAATATTTTTATTAATGTATAAATAAACGTATATAATTATATTAATATGCGTATAATTGGGTAAATATATTTACACACATATATATACCTATATTTATAAATTAATATTTACCCATATTTAAATATAACTATCATTTTATTAATATAAATATATTTATAAATATATATTTATTAGTACATATATATAAATAATTTATAAATATATAGTTATAAAAATAAATCTATATTATATTTATATAATGTAAACAAAATAAAAAATAAAACTAAAAATGGGGAGGGAAAGATTAACATATGATTTCAAACTCCTCCCTTGATGGAGGGAGATCTATATTGTTGGAACTATAAACACTCAGATCACTAACAAAACTGACACATAATAATTTAAAAAAAAATACTTATTTAAAAAATTTACCAACATGAATCACAAACTCTCCAACTTGTCTCAAGAAAGTAGTTGGCACTATTGGAGATCAATATGGCGAGGCAATGAGGGAGACATGTGAACATCCACAATTCAGTCATAGGTTAAGCTACACGGTATATTAGGATAAGAGGGTTGTGTTCCAATGAGAAGCGTCTACATCTTATTCAAGATGGGAGGGAAGATTCCTGAGATAGGAATGTAGAACTAGAGAGGCTTTGGTAATGGTACCAATTTCTATGATGTTCATCAAGGAAGAAGAAAATATAAAAAAAATTTACAACTGGATTTTATTAAAATAAATAGGATGTGTGATCATAAGATTAAATGACACTCAACCTTGTCGTCATAGTGTTTCGATTCAATTTACGCTCTCCCCTAAAAGATTTACGAGCATAAACTGAATTTATTATCTTGAATAAATTTATGAATAATGAGAATAAATGAAATTGAAACTCAGAGGAGGATTTTCCCTATAATAGAAAAACCCCTCCATTTTTCATCTCAAACCAAAAATATCCTCTCATACCCTTATAGAGATAGTAAATATATTTTTCGTCTCATTTTTACTAATTCTATTATTCCAGTTTTTAAAATTATGAGGTATTCATTTTATAATTTACCAAATATATGATTTGTAGTAATAGTTTTTTTAATATTAGTTAATTATTTGTATAATAGCTTTGTCCGATTGAATTAAAGTTACATTATATTAGTTTGGACTCTATACGTGTTTTAGCACATTGCTTACTTAATATAAATAAAGTTAAATAGTTTGATTAATATTAGTATAAACTAACACATTATTTTAGTGTTTAATTAACATAAATCTTATTAAATTTTATGTTAATATTAGTTTATAATGGGATATTTAATTAGATAGTGTATTGTGTTAATCATTATGAAATTCAATAAGATTATTTAGAAATATTTAGTTTCCGGATTAATAATTTTTCAGGATTTATTATTAGTAAAATTGTATATTTATCATTATATTATTTTACTATTAATGTTTTAGATGTTAATAATTATTTATTTAGTTGGAATATTATGGAATTTCCATTTAAAATTTAGAATTAGAAAAAAAAAATAATCTTAGGGAAAAGTATAAACATAGGAAAAAAATTAATATTTTGTAAACTAAATATAATATGACCTACAAGAAATGACATCACTTTCATGATAAAAACAACTGGATATAAGATTTAGGACAGATGTCTATATCGATAGTAACTTCGAATGGGAATATTTGGAATTAACTTAGTCGTTACCTAGTGTATGAAAATGATTTTTAACTACACACCTAGTTTTACACACTCAGTGGATATGATTTGGTGATTAAATTTCACTTTTCTCCACCAAAATCACTAATTAATATCTCTATATTTTTTAATTGAGGATAATCACCAATAAAATAAATTTTTGAATATGATAAAAAAAATTTAGAATATTTAAATTAAGACTTTAAAAAAATAGTTAAAATCTTATTTCAAAATCTAAATATTGAAAAAAAACATAATACTTTAGTAAATTATATAGATTGAGGTCTCCCACAAACTACATAATAATTCATGTCCATATGGATGATTTTGAATTTCAAATGAAACTAACTTTTAAAACATGTTGATAGACCCAATATTGAACTGAGGATCAAAAGAGGGTTTGGGGAATGGAACACCTCAAATGGGGTTTTATTTGAATGGAATAAGGTTTGAGAGATGAATTTAGGGATTAAGAGTATCCCATATTGGTTATGGGTGGTTGTTCCTATACCCCATCGACTGGTCAGTGGATCCCTTAGGTAGTCATTTTACCCATTCCCCCCTTAGGGTGTTCAGAGGGAAGCCCCTCCATTCTACACTATTTTGGATGGACAAACTACTTGTTCTTCCAACCATCCTCCACTTATTCTCACTTCATTTGAGAGTTTTTTGTGGTAGTTTCTAGTGATATAATGTTATTTTTAGTCCTTATTGGTCTCTGTTTCTTCACTATCCCACTTGTTTTAATTTCTAATTATTCAGAACAAAATTAAATTGGTGATATCACTAGAGAATGATTAGATCACCATTTTCTCATGGTGATTTAATACATACAAATATGAATCTATCCAGAGATTCTATTTAAACTTGGTTGGTCGGCATTTTGATAAGGTAAGTTTTTTGTGTTATTTCTTAGGTTTCCTCCCTTAATTAAATTAAATTGTTTTTAGAATTGATGTATTCGGTTGGGGATTTAGATTAATGTAATTTATAGATTATAATGAATATTCTTTCTCCTCATGGATAAAAAATCTGACAATCATTGGACAACCGAGGATTTGTTTGGTAGTTACACCACATAAGTTTAAATTAATTTGGTAATCTTAATTCTTTATAATTAATTATTTTGGCATGTGGCTTGAAATAAAAGATTGGGTGATGGGCCAAGAATGAGTTATTTTTGTGTGGGTTAGGATGATCCATGGAAGAATAGTCACCTCTTTGTGAATTTAATCGAAACACATCAAATTGTGGTAGTTGGTCTCATGCACTAGCCATATGGATCATTTGATTCAATTATATGGAATGTTGATACTCAGATACAATAAAACCCCAATAATTTACATTATTTCTATTTAAAATAAATTTAATATATTTTATAAATTATAATTTATGAAACACTGAGTTAGATATTGTTACATGGAAGAGATACTTTATTTTATAGCTTTCATAATATGCAAGCCTGAGTTTTACCGAAAAAGAGTATATTATGAAAATAGTATTATTCAATATAATATGTCATAGCCATTAAAATATAGGGAATTAATAATAATTCATAAAAATTGCATATAATTTTAACATTCATCTTATATGTTTTCTAGACATTATATAATAATGAATCCAATTTTTTACATAAAATTAGTATTTTTCAAAAATGGTAATTTTATAGCCTTTTAATGGTAAACCAATTTTAAATATAATTTATCAACCTTTTATAAATTTTAAATGAAAAAAATAATAGTTTTCATTGAATTCATAATCTAATAATTAGCTTATGGTGAGTTTTTGTTATTTTTATAGAAGTTTCATTTTTGAAGAATAGTGAAAAATATAGCATTGTAGATAGAAACTGAATTTTTGTTTAAATAATTATTATACCTTAAATTGTTTTATAAAGTAATAATAAATCAATAATAAAAAATTTATCCAATTTATGTTATTTTAATAATTTTTATTTTTAAATTAGATATAAACATGTATTGAACTTCTGAACATTTTCTATTACCTGTATTCTCACCACATCAGCAGGATTAGTGTTAATATTAATTTAGCCACTTTTTTAAAGTAAATTTGAAAAAAAACATACACAATTGTAATTAGCATGATATTTTTATTATAATAGGATCAACATAATTTCTTTGGATTATAAAATTTCTATTTTATTTACCATGGTTAAGGATAAATCAAGTAATTAATTTTAAAAAATATTTTATAATAATAAAAAATTACACTAACAGTTATCCTAATTTCATTGGATAGGTGTGTTTAAAATTAAATCAGACTCAGACTAAAATTATGAGCCTTTTAAGACACTTTTTTAAGAATATGAAATTTATTATATTTTATTTAAGGATAAGTTAAAAATGTCATGCTAATATTTTGAATAACAAAATCATTTTTAATATATGGTTATATAGAAGATAAATTGGATTGTAAATAGTATTTTTAAACATGATAAATTTATCTTCATCATTATAATTTTTTTAAAAAATGAATAATTTAATTTAAGACTTCCATAATAATGATTTGGTAATTTTTTAATCAATATAAATGTTTTTTAAGAACAATGTGACCCATGGATTGGCAAAAAAAAATCCATGGACCGAGATAATTTTAGTAAAAAAGAAAACACACACAGCTCCAAAGTCAAGGATTAAAGACACAAAGTGCCCAAATATAGCACCAGCTTCCATCCAGTCTTTAATGATAATGATTTCCAAGATAAAGCCTTCAAATATCAAAAATTGCTTCGAATACTTCCATGAGGAGCTCCCCCCTCTTAGATGTCGCCCTCGAGTCCACACTGTGGAATAATCTCTTTCCTTATTCAATGGAGCATGAGCAGCAAATGATGAACCGGATCCCTCCTGATTATACTCATCATTGACAACATCCCTTGCATCGACCAGAGAAGAAGAGGCATCGAGAGTATATACATTCTTTTGGATGGTAAACATCACATCCCTTTGTATCAGAAATGCTGAGTCCAAGCATTACTGTCTGGCTGGGAACTATTCATCCATCTCCAGCACCAGAAATAGATTGATCGACTCCTTTAATTCTGAAAAAGCATCCTCAGAACTGAACCAACAAGCAGTGATTTTGTTGCTTCTGAGGGTAAGCTCATTAGGATCAAACCAAAACCATCAAATTAAATCACCCAAGACCGTGATGTCCGGCCCATTCACAGCCATTTTCAGCTCCATATGAACTCCGAAAAAATAGCTTTGAATCCTTTGATTTCCAAACCATTTCCATTAAGTGGCATAAACCAGCCGAGAGAAATCTCATGGTGATTTATTTCCAGATTCTACCAGCTCTACAAGATATGCTTTAGTCATTATGGGAATATGTTTTGAACTCCTTACCTTTAAAGTAGTATCCGTGATTTTCCTGGCTTTAGGGTGTCTCCCTACTTTCCTTTTCGAGCATTGAGGACCTTTGGAGCCTTGAAGTAGGTCATCAATGTTAACAGCTTCAGGTATCCCACTGTCCTTTGAAAATCTTTGTGAGCATCTGTGGGGACCAGAATGATGGGTAGCATTTTGAGAATTTTTTTAGAAGCAACAGTACTGTTAACAGTAGAAAACATATCTGAAGTATCAGACTTGCTCTCCATGGAAGCTGGTAGATGAATCTGCAGGTTCTTCTGAGTATTGATGCTGAAATCCAGTTCTGTGGCTGAAGTAGGATCACAGTTCTGCCCATCTTCAACCTTTGTGGAAGTATCCAGGTTTGAAGCATCAATTACATCTTCTTTATCATCTTGTAAAGAGATCAAAAAATCATGGATTTCATTCTGAAAATTCAGAAAAAACTGATACTCATCCTCCTCATTCTGTAAGTCATAAACCAGAATACAAACATCATTGCTAATCTCAGAGAATAGGTGAAGATCCTCCTTTGAAACCCATTAAAAAACTGGCTGAATAGGCACAAGTTTTAAGATCTGCTCTTCCTCCTCAGCCACATCAGCCCATGAAACTCTTTGTGATGAAGAATAAGCAGGATACTTTGGTAAATAATCATTTTCAAAAGGAATATGAGTTTTGAAAGGAGGGACATCTGACTTTAGAAATCCTTTTTTTTCAATAAAGACAGCCTTGTTCTTTTTATTTCTGTTGACATCATTCCATTCAAAAACCTTATATGGCACCTTGGCATTTCTCTGAATCACCCTACAGTTAGAGATATTATGTCCCACAATTTTACAGACATCACAAAAGTAGGGCACATTCTCATATTCCAATCGAATATCAGATTTAATACCATTAGCATTAAACAGAATTGAAGCATGTCTTTTGACTTCCAGGTTAATGTCCACAAGTATTCTAGAAAAATAACCATTTTCACCATCCAAGGTGTGTTGATCCACCCTCATAGGAGTACCAATACATGGTGTAATGTCGATGAGGATTCTAGGATGCCAATACACCCAATTTAATCCATACAATTTTACCCAAATTTGTGCATTAGATTACTTGAGGTTAAAAGGATTAAAATTAATATTCCATGTTGATAACCTTAGAATGCCAGGTTTGAGTTGAAGGCTACCTATGTTCCAAACCGAATTCAAGGAAGTAGAAGAGGTGAAGACAATGTGAAAATACCCTTTTCCGATTGAAATAAATTTCCAATCTCTTAAACTCCAGCAATGAGAAATTCTGTTTTTGAGATCAGAAAAAGACCAGGGTTTGTCTCCCTTCGAGTAAATAACACTACCCAGTAATGAAAACTTACAAAGGTCCAGACGTTGCTGCAGTGCATTTGAATCTGCAACCACTGAGAATCCACCATTTTCTAACCTGGTGATATTTGATTTAGATGAATCCTCCTTTGTAGGATTTTCTGCTCCAGAAAGAACCTCCGCGAAGGAAAGATTCTTCTTTCGAAGAATCGATGAATCTTTGAAGCCTGAGGGTTTGTAAATTTCCTTCGCTGCTTGACAATTGTCCCTGAAGAACATTTCCCACTATGTATTGAAAGAATCCATTGAGAGATTCAGGTAATAAGATCAAGGTTCTCCGAATTTCCATTGATGTGAAGAAATCTTAGGGTTCTTTCTCCGAATCACCATCCCCAAAACCCCATTTAATCAATATAAATGTAAAATAAATGATATTTAAAATATTAAAATAAATGAATTTTACATCATTAATGATATAAAAGAATTTTATAGGCTACATAGAAATATATGTGATATATTAGAAGTATTTTTTTGAAGTTATCATGTTTTCATGATGTTTTCAGAAAGACAAATAATGAATAGTATGAAAATTGAATGAAAAGATTCTTTAAAATAAATAATATTTTATTAAATAATAAAAAATTAATAAAAATATATAATTTAAAGAAATATGTCTAATAAAGTAAAATATTTACTCAATTATTCATTTTCTATTAGTTTTTAATTTTATATTAATAATATTAACCCTTATGTAATAAAAACACATGCTGCCATAGTAAGAGTCAAATGAATTAATATATGGTTAAAGCCAAATGATAAGCGTAAAAATATATTCTAAAACTATATAAAAATTATTAGTTGAGTAGATTTTGACCCCTTTTAATATTTTATTCATAATGAATCTCTTTTTATCAATTTTTTGTTTTAAATTTAATTTATGTTAATTTCGTATTCTAAGGGATTCCAAGAATGTCCCTCCCCTCTCTTATAAAAAGAAACCTCCTCATTCACAATGTCACGCCATAATAAGCCTTATTTCTCAACCAAAACCTAAAATTTTACCTTATTAACATCATTTGACACATCCTTTTTGTTGTTTTCTCCTAAAAATACCAACCGTATTGTCCCTAATAGGAGACTCGAAGGAGGTTCGCTAAAGAAGAGGAAATCATCTTTACCGGCTCCTTCAAAATTATTAATTCTTCTACTTCCTCTTCACACATTTCTTCCATTATAAAATATTAAAATCATTTGAATTTATATTTTGAGGTTTTATAATGATTATGGGACACTGATAATCCTCCTTTTATTCTTTCTATGAAAAATAATATCACTATGTGTGCGTATGTATAGTTTACCGTATCCACAATGTGGTGTAATTTTTTTTCATCACTACATTATTTTGATAAGTATAGTGATGAATATAATGGGTATAAATAAAAAATATGACATGAAATTAAATCTTTATAATTAATATACCGTACAATTACTTACCACTTTACCATTAACGTAATGATATCGTTGCTCATTGGTATGTGTGGTATACTGTCTCCACAACGCAATGAGATTCATTCCCCAAGTTAACCACTCAAGAATGATTATAATAATGTAAATTTTGATTGAATCTAATGTTTATAAACATAAGATAATTCTATATATAAATAAAATATATCCTGTGCATCAGAAACAAATCATACATGATAAAACAAACATAAGAAAATGAGCCAGTTTACATCTAAAACAAATGTAATAACGTAATATTATGAAAAATGATATAAGGGGACCATATATGATGTCATAAATATGGATATAGTTTTGGTATATTTTAGTAACATAATTTAACCATTGTAAAGGAGGTTAACTCACCCTCCACTAAAGGAAAGTAGAAGATAAGGGTTAACCTCGTAATCCCATTTTTTATTCGGAATTATTTATACGAAAGAATTTACAGGGATATATTTATCAGCAATGTCCATGTTTCTATCAAATATATTTAAAAAAATCGTAACTATTAATTTATAGTTTTTTAAAGTCAGTTTTACCCACATTTTAATTTTTCATAATAATTTTTGAACGGAATATTTTTCCATTTCACAAATAAGATACTTTATTACTTTTTCAATGCTAAGAATGTCTTTTTAACTTATACAACATGTGTGTATTTTTCCACTGTCTTGATGCCTTATCTTTTTTAATCTTCCTTTACATTCATACAATGTTGCTTTCAAAAGAAATATTACATTTTAAAATATTGTGGCTTTTAAATGATTTCAAAATAAAAGGGATATTTTTCTAAAGAAGTTTTTATTGATTTTATTAGGTTATTTTCATATATGTCACTATTATTTATTGGATTTTATGCTTTATTGAGTTTGATCTCGTATGATAAAAACTATATTTTATTATTGAGGGTTTCACAGTTTGTTTTATTATGGATGTTATATTTTTATATCGTTCATGGTTTATGGTTAAATGTATTAACATTTTTCTATGCTAGATATAATATATATTTTTTATTTTGGTTATGTTTCACCATTTTCATATAAGGAATGAATTGAACTTAGTAAGTGTCAGGAAGGGCCCTCTATATCCCCTCGATGTATCAGTAGATACCATTAGAAAAAATAGTTTGGGTTTTTACCATTTTATGTATGTTTTATTGGTCATCTCCTTGATGGTATGTTTATGATGCCTTGAATTATACATTCCCTCATTTTGGGATTAGATATTGATATTACATGTGATTATTCGACTAGTATAATATCCATGTGAATGTTTTTATGGAATTATTTGATTAATTATCTCCATATTATGCTCAAGATTATATTTAAAGGGACTTTATTTTTAGTTATATACCTTGCATTAATATTTCATGTTTATTTATGATGGTTTCTGCTGTATTATTTATCGTTATTAAGTATTTGAGCTCACCCTTTTATTATGTTTTAATTTCCAAGGATTCCAAGATTGGTATTTTGACTTATATTAATGGTTAATCTAGGAGAATAATGTAATTATAAAAGGATTATATTTTTTTGTTTTATATTTTAATTTTAATGGAATGTTCATTAACTAATCTATTTTCTACGACTATAAAACTGATCTTTCCTTTACGATTCAACACTTCTTTATATGCCAATGTAAAAAAATAATACACTGGATCTGGGATTCTATAGTTAGAGAGCTATTTCTTGTATTAGAGGAAATTATAGCAGAAATATTAAAATCTTTATTTAGAAAATACTCACAAGAGAACATAATGCTAAAATAGACATTGAGGATAAGTATAAACGGACATTCTATAATTTTGGTGAGGTGGAGATTATGTGTGTATTCATGCCAACACAAATCTATCTCAATAAAAAAACAGATGTAGTTATGGAATAGATCTACCAAGGGTAATAACTCTGATATGGTGTCTCATACTTGACTCGGGCTAACCAGGTCTACAACAATACGCATTATTACGCACCTGGTTTGACACTACCATGGGATATGTTTAGGATAATTAAAATTTTCTTTACAATACATTTTGATGAATTTTAACGTAAATATATACCTAGAGAAACCATTTTTTTTATGATATTAAATATGAATAATTTTTTAATTTATGTTAAGTATTTTATTAGATTAAAGTTATGAATTCTGATACATAACACAATCTATTGTATTCCATTATTTAGAAATGACTTGTATTGGAAGGAATGGAGATCATATGAACACAAGTAATTCATGTAGGGATTTACCTACTATGAAAGATAATGATTTAGGATTTAGAGCTACAACAAGAGTGAAAGAAGTTATAACTATATTGGGACAACTGAATCAGGTTATGAACAATAACCTTACCCATATGGAGCTCCCTGATCCACAACGTGTTTAAAAAATGTTTGATCTCTTCATGAGACAACAAACACCAATGTTTAATGGGATTTTAAATCCTATTATTGATGAAATTTTGATAAGTTTTTATAGAATTTACTTTCTACATTGGGAATAAAAGAAATGGAGAAGGTTTTTAGGTTATTTTATCATATCTCCAGAGATGAGAATCAACAATAGCCATTGATTCAAAACAATAAGTTGGATGAAAAAATATAAAAAATATAATGGAATGATTTTCATGATATATTTTTATTAAAATATTTTCCTTTTGAATAGAGTGAAGATGTGGAGTGATAATTCATGAGTTTGAGGGAAAAGGATGATGCAGGTGCTTCTTAATATGATTCCTTCATTACAGGGTTATCAAGGCATGCTATAGACTACATATAGAACCCAATGAGTGATATTGATCTTTTCCTTTATGGGTTAATGTCATTGCTTTTAATGGAATGTTTCCCACACATTATCAGTGTATGAAGATATAATATCATGCACTATCAAGATGGAGAAAGAATTATATAAGTCTTATTACTATAAGGGAAAGCAATAGAAGAAGAGAATGATGGTGAAAGTGATGGATAAAGGTAAAAAGGGATTGATGTATTTTCCCACATCAGATAATTGTTGGAAGAAACACCCATGTAATTTCCGGAATGTAATGGGAGTTTGTTACATGTGTAGGGGGAAAGGTCACGAGGCTCGTGATTGTAAGGGAAAGAAAGAATCCAGTAATGTTTCATGATACATTTATAAAGATCTAGGACAATATTCACATGAATTACCCAAGCATTAAGGAAATATTGCTGAAAAAAAGAAAATGGATCAAGGTAAATATTATGTTTTTACTATAGTCAAAGTGGAATAATTATTGTATTTTTGGGTTTTGGATACCATAACTATGTTATGATATCATAGTTAAAAGATTCATATATGGATTTTACTATAGTACTACTTCTTTATGTATTTGGAAAAATTCATGATATCATTAAGGTTATAAAAGTGATAATCTTATTCATATATTTATTATGTGAATAAAATATCTTCTTTTTGTTATTTGAGGAAATTATATTTTTAATTTGATTTATTTAATTTAGTTACCTTTTTTATAATTTTGGTCAGATGTATTTTGGATGAGTACTTTGGTTTAAATAGATTAAGTTGAACATTGGATATTATTTTTTGAGGTTAATGTATGATATAATGGATACATTGTGCTAACCATTTTGGTTTCAGTAAATATTTAGAGAATTAATGAATTACTTTCAGGCATTATGATTCATCAATAGTTATTCAGGAATAAATATTCATCATGAATTTTCATTTTTAGGTATAGGAAATTAAGTGAAAGTATATCAAGGTAGAACCAATGTAAAAGATTATGTTTATAGAAATGAATCATGTAATTATATTTTCCATATATTCATATAGAATGAAAAAATCCTCATATTTAAGAAAAGGATCTAAAAAATATGTTGCGTTTTTAGAACTAATGGAATTTTAAATGATCATAGATTTATGGCTTTGAGGCACTCAATTTTAAATTGATCAATAACATGTTAGTGATTTATGATCTAAATCATTCCCCACAAATATTTATTCTTTTCCTCCATATACATATCTCTACTTGACCCTAATGTTCTTATAACAACCCAAACATTTATCAATGAATTTTCTCCCAAATTAAAGTAAATTCATATATTAGAAATCACATAAAATAACTTATATACCATAATAAATACTTTATAAATAAATAATCTGTGAAGTAATAAGTATTTATAGAAGTTAAAGAACCTATATTGATGAAATAATAATATAACCATAGGAATAGTAATATGATCCTTATGAATAGTAAACCCACCAAATGAATAGTATCCACACCAATGAAAGTATAAATAAAATTTAAGCATCTTATAAATGAAATTGTATTATAATTATATTATAGACTAACTAAATAAATGTTTTAAACTTTATTAAATAAGTGTTGGAATTTTTTTAATTCATAAATATGTAATTACAATTTTATATTAAAATTAAAAATTTTAAATAAAATCTATTTTCACAAAATGTGTCCACAAATTAATATTTTTATTTCTTGTGATTTGAAGATATTTTTAGGAGACCCTAATTAATTTTTCAAAGTGTTAAAAAATCAGTTATAATTTTATAATATGTTTTTTAAAGGTTGGGGCCGAAGCCTCATTTATTATTTAAAGCAAAGCAAAGTCCCCTTTAAACTGGGTAGAGGGAGACCCATTACATAGCCAAAAGTCCCAATGGTAATATATCCCATTACATGTATGCCCATGGCCCATTAAATGAA
Source organism: Viscum album (assembly GCA_963277665.1). Taxonomy (NCBI): domain Eukaryota; kingdom Viridiplantae; phylum Streptophyta; class Magnoliopsida; order Santalales; family Viscaceae; genus Viscum; species Viscum album. The sequence continues at coordinate 610,935,867 of OY728119.1, forward strand.
TAATACTTCATCAGTACTCTGCCTACTACAGTACTGCATAGTATCTGCAGATGCTACAGTACCCTGCCGCCGCTACAGCGACATGTCGCCGCTACAGTGCCCGCCGTTGCTACAGTACCACTGCTGCTATAATACGTTACAGTACTGCTACAGATTTTTTTAGTTAATTTTATAATTATACACATCGTTAAATTGTTAGAGTGATTTTTTTGGGATTTTTCTAAAATACTTGAATATTTATTAATTAGAAAAATATGATAAATTTCGATAAATGCTAAATAGATGAATTTTTAAGTTATTATTGATGTAAGGATGATGTAAGAATTTTAAACTCAGACCATTATTCAATATTTTAATATATTTATAGATGATTCTCTAATTGTTCATATTCTTGATCCCAAATAATAAACTAGTGAATATAATATTGGGAATACACCCCTCACCTCCACTACAAATACCACCTCTCACCCCCTTTATGCTCACACCTCCCAAGCTTTAATCCTTGCGATTTTATCAAATACTCTTCCATATCCCCTTGATCATGTCCATGATCACTTTTTCTCATAAAAAATCCTAGCATTTGTCCCTTAAGGAGGAGAATTCAAGAGGTAAATCCTCTCTCTTTTTCTTTTAATTTCATTGCGACTTCATTTCTTTTCTTATTCAATAATCATATACCTTCATCCAAATGGAATGATAAATTTATTATTTTTGATATAATATAATTATATAGTTTTATTTTAATATATATCATTAAACTCCACCATCCCTCTCTTTTATTTTTAAAAATCAAATCATTGCATGTGATGTGTCAATTTACCGACATCACGGGTGATACATTTTCATTTTACATTAAATACTTAAAGGATGTTAATAAAAACATAAAATGGTTGAAAAAAATATTGTAATGTGTATGTTATAAGACTATTTAGGTTCCATAACTGACATATGTACATAATAGTAAATGTCAAAACAAAATGAGTTCATTATGATAAAATTCCCGCCAAAATTTACCTAAACGATCATCATTAACATTTATCTAATGATTCATCTGGTTTCCCTATAACCAAATTATTTATAATATTATATTAAATTATTTAAAATCATTAATAACATATAATAAAAAATTTGTATATTTACTTTCATGTTACATGATCTTCCATTCATATATACAAGTGAATTGATCATGAAACCTAATAAAACAAACACCCCCTAATGATGAAATTAGACTCTATAACTATTTTGAAAGCCCAAAAATGAACATAACAAAACCAAGATGAATAAAATTATTATATAAAAGGTTCTGGATTTTTTATTTATTTAATATAATGTGATTATAAAGGTTATTAATGTGAAAGAAGCCTTCAGACACAAGGTAAGGGGAATTCAAAAACACAACATTATTTCTATGGATTTTCCCACTTTTACCCCATTTTTAGAATGGATATTCCTTAAATATAATTTTTCCATCATTATATTACTTTTTATAGGAAACAAATGTTTTCTACTTGAGTTTTTGATAATCATAATATTTTCCAAAAGAACACTTCTTTCCAAAAAACAAACATTTTACTTATCGGTACTTTTTATTCTTCACTCAAGGTTGATGATTCAAGTGTGTTATTCCCTAGTACATTTGGGAACCTAATTTTTATGATCCTATTCCTATGTTATTATGTTGCTTATTATGTACACCCCATGTTATATTGTTTCATTTTATTATATATCCTCTTAATGGGATTTTAGATCACCCCTTTGGATGTATATCCTCAGGTGGCTACTTGTAAAAATGAGAATTCAAGGGCCAATAAGAAGCTAGAAAATAAGGAATTAATTAAATTTTTATGTTTTATTCTGTAAATGTTATATACGGTCCTAATTTTCCCAAGACACTAGTCCTTTGGAACCAATTGGTGTAATAATTTTATGTTGTTTGTGTTTAGAATGATGTAATAGTAATTTAATAAAAAGTAGGTTCACTATAGTTCTAATATTCGAAAGCCTGGTTTAATTTTGATCTTCAAATTTTCCTTTCATACTTATTAATAATATATTTCATTAACCCCATTTAATATGTGGGTTCTTCAAAAATATTATTTTAAAATATCAAGCACTTGGTTACTAAGATGAAGTTTAAATTGCAAGGAAACAATTTAATTTAGGTGGGGAGAATGTGACACCGCAATAATTTATAATATTTTTTTTAAATAAATTTAATATATTTTATATATTTTAATGCATGTAACATTGAGTTACCTTGTGTATCATGCAAGACCGAATTTCTTCGATAGCTTTCATTATAAGCAAGACCTTGTTTTACCGAATAAGAGTATATTATTAAAATATTATTATTTAATATTATATATCCATGTTGTTAAAATAGTCAGAATAAATAATAATTTATATATATTTCATATAATTTTTATATTTATCTTATATTTTTTATATATGTGATATAAGAATAAATCAAAATTTTCTCATAAAATATGTATTTTTCCAAAATAGTAATTTTACCACCATTTAATAGTGAACCCATTTTAAATATAATTTTTTACACTCTTAGGATTTTTATATGAAACTATATTCCTATTATTTTATTTTATAATTTCAAAATTAGTTTAGGATGATTTTTTGGTATTTTTCTGAGATGTTTCATTTTTTATAAATAGTGAAAAGTATTGCATTATAGTATGAAAAAGACTTTTCGTTTAAAATATTATTATACATTAAATTGATATTAAAGTCAAAATAGATAAATAATAAATATATTAGTCCATTCTGGGTTATTGGAATCATTTTTATATTGAAATTAGATATATAAACATGTTGAACATTTGAATGTTTTCTTTTACCCTACTTCTCACAGCATCTATTAGATTAGTGTTAAACATAATTTAGTTTGTTATGCGAATGGAATTTGGAAAAAATAACATACACGGTTGTAATACATATATTATTTATAGTCTAATAGTATGAACTTAATTTTTGTTGAATATTAACTTTAGTATTTTATTTACCGCGACTAAGGGTGAATTATGTAATTAAGGCCAAAAATAACATTATAATATTATAATATTATCCTAAAAAATTTCCTAATTTCATTTTATAAGTGATTATTGACTAAAATATACTTCGTTACAAAATTATATTCTTTTTATGCTACTTGGGAAGGAATTTTACATTTAATATATTTTATTTAAATATAGGTTAAAAATGTCATTATCGTATTTTTAATAACAAAATAATTTATAATATAAGGTTATATAGAAGATAAATTAGACTATAAATATTAATTTTAAATATAAATGATTTATCTTCATCACAAAAAATTATTTTTAGTTTTTAGAGAAGAAATAATTTAATTAAAGGCTTTCATAATAATCATGCATTAATTGTTTAATCAATGGAAATATCAAATAAATGATATTAAATATATTAAAATAAATATAATTTTATGTTATTAATGACATCCAACTATGTTATAGATAAATTATAAATGTTTTTATATATTAATTTTAGTTTTTTAATTTATCATTTTTAACGATATTTTTAAGATAAAAAACAATTAATTGTATCAAAATTGACATAAATGATACATTAAAATAAATAAAATTTTATTAAAGGATTTGAAATTAATAAAAAACTAAAAATCATCCAAATAATTATAATATGGTTATATATGTCATTAGGGATCCATTTGGATTTTGTTTGTAATTATATAGTAACTATGTAAACCCTTAAGTAATAAAAACACATTCAGCCACGATAAGAGTTAAGGGAATTAATTTTGGGTTAAAGCAAAAAGATAGGGGTAAAAATATATCCTAAAACTATCTAAAAATTATTGGTTGAGAGGATGAAAATGATAAGAATATTATCTTAAAAATTAATTACCTTGAATCTATTTTTTTAAAATTTATTTATATTAATTTTTTATTTTAAGGTATTCCAAGAGTGCCCCTCCCCTCTCTTACAAAAGGTACCTACTCCCTATCTTCCTCACTCCAAATTGCACATTAGTTTTTGACCAAACACTTCCATTTTCACTTATAAACATCCCCAAGAAACATCCTAGTGGTAATGGTATCTCAAAAATAACATCCCTAGTGACTTTAAGAGGGGATTCAAAGGAGGTTCCCTAAAGAAGAGGTAATCGTCTTTACCGACTCATTCAAAATTACTTATACTTGTACTTCATATTCAAGAATTTATTACATTATAAAATAAAAAATATAGTATCATATACATTATGATATGTTATAATGATTATTGCACAACCATATTCCTCTATTTATCCATCCCAAGAAAAATGATATCACCATGTGTGCGTACGAATGGTCAACCATCTCCTCGATGTGGTGTAATTTGTTTTTCATCATCACTTTATCTGGATTGGTATAATGATTTATAAAATGTATATAATTAATAAATCATACATGATATTTATTATTTATAATTAATATACCATCCAATTCCTTTACATATTACTATTAATGGAATGATATCATTGCACGTGCGTACGTACGACATACCGTCTCCACGATGTGATGGGATTCATTTTCCACCTTATCAATTTAAGAATGATTATAAAAATTTAAATGATGGTTTAATGTAATATCTATTAACTTATTATCAGTGTGGATATAAATAAAATATATCCAATTCATAATAAACAATACTAAATGATAAACAAACATAAGAAAATGAAGCAGTTTACACCTTAACCATAGGTAATAATGAAATATTATTAAAAAATGATATAAGAGGATCATATATGACATCATAAGTGTAGATATAGATATGGTATAATTTAGTAACAAAGTCTAACCATTATAATAGTGGTTAAACAACCCTCAAATAAAGGAAAGTACTAGGTAATTGTTACTTTCACAATCTCATTTTTTTAATTGGGAATGTTTATATGTAAGTATTTACTAGGACATATTTATCATCCATGTTGATGTTTCTTAAAAATATTTTTCAAAATATTTTTAATATTCTTATACAATTTTATAAAGAAATTTTTAAACTCATATGCCTTTTTTATAAAGAATTTAGCTGGTAATATTTCATCTTATTCCAAACAAGGTACTTTATGAATTTTTTTACGGTAAGAATGTTTTTTAAACTTATACGTTGTGAGTGGATTTTTCTGTCGTTGTGATGCCTTAATGTTTTTATACTTTCCTAACAACAATACAAAGGTATTTTCAAATGAAATATTTTATTTTATAATTTATCACTTTTAAAATTATTTCAATGTAAAAAAGTGGCCTTTTTCTCATATTTTAGTAGATTTTATTTTATTATTTTCATGTATATCAACATAATTTGTTTGATTTTATGCTTAATTGAGTTTGATCTCTTATGATACAATCTGCCTTTTTTTTGAATGATATATTATATTTTTTACTTTAGATTTTCTATTTTAATTCAATTTATGGTTTATGATTAATGTATTAACATTTATTATTTTAGATTTAATACGAATTTTTATTTGGTTATGTTTTACCCTTTTAATATGAGCAATGCATTAGAATTGGTAGGTGTTGGTTGGGGCCTTTTATATCCCCTCGATGCATTAGTATTACTCATGTGATAAACTAATTTTTTTTTACACATTTATATATGGTTTCATGGCCTAAGCCTTGATAGTATGCTTATGATGTCATGTACTATGAATTCCTTCATTTTGATATTAGTTATTAATATTACATATGATTATTAGACTAGTAGAATATACACGTGAATGATTATATATATCTATTTGATTTATTCTTTCCATATTATGTTTAGGATTATGTTTCATAGGATTTTTTCAGTTATATATCATGACTATAAATTTTGTGATTATTTATGATGGATTCAGCTGTATTATTTACCCTTACAGAGCATCCGAGCTCCCCCTTTCTTATGTTTTATTTTCCCAAGATTTCAAGATTTTTATTATGATTGATATGCGGGGTTAATCTAGGATAATATTTTAATTATTAAATCATTATCTTTGTTTAATTTTATTGATGAAATGTAATGCAATGTTCATGTATGTAATCTATTTTCCAAAACTGCTTAACTGATTAGTCTTTGGGATTCAGCACTTGTATATATTCCAGTGTTATAAAATAACGTACCAGCTTAGAGATTTTGGATTTGGGGAATTATATCTACACCAATTATTGTGATTGATTGGTTAATATAATTAATGATATTATGAAATGTTTTAAAAAAATCAAAATGAATTAAATGATCACCAAAGTTCATGATCAAAGCCCTTGCATAGACTTGACTCCGCAGCCACCGATGGATGACGCTGAGTCTCTGAGTTATAATATGGCCTCTAGACCACCTAATAAGTGAGGTAAGAGTATAAAGACTATTTAATCCATGTGTAGTTGATTGAGATGCCTCCAAGTTGATGGTGAGGGTGTATTAGAAATACTAGGTCATGTAGGCCTTATAGGAATCCTTTTGTTCATAGAGTTATCTTGGATTATCAAGATGAGTGAGGGACATGGTATCCTCTCCTCTATATTATGACTAGACGTATATGGAAAAATAATTCGTAGAATATGACAATGTATGGTGAGAAGACCAACCCTGATTGACCCCAAAGATACTGATATGTTATGGGCCATCTATGGGTTGTTGCCTATGTGGGGAGACCAAGGTATCCAGTGGGGTCATGATACCTATTTGAATACATTATTATATGTGATTAAATAGGGAATTAGGTGATATAATTAGACTATTACTAAGATTGAATAACTATGTGAGGCTTATGTATTATTTTGTGAAAAATATTTCCTCATGGTTTCTAGTTATGGAATGTTGCCTTAGGGTGGATGTGACATTAAGGGGTTTCCATGATTTGTATCAAATTATAGATGGGAACATATATGAATATTAATCTCATTAATTGTTTTTACAATATATTATGAGTTCATTGTAGGTTCAAAGGTGTCACTTGTTGGAGCTCCATATTGTTTCCTCATTTGATTTGGAACTCAATATACTAAAAGGGTTTTCCATAGATTTAGATCCCAAATGATAATACTTTTTTTTACATCCCTTGAGTCTTGTTGATATTGAGAAAGGATTCCATGGATTTGGATCATGAATGATAGGATTATTATCATATTCATCCTTAGAGCCATGAGGGATGGATGTGGTTTCAATGGATGTGGATACCACATGCCTCTTGGGAGGCATGATATTCGAGACAACATCAGAGACACCATGAAACAAGTTGAATCAGTTATGGTCAATCAGGTTCACATACATTAATATTGACATTATTTTATTCATTTTAAATAGTAATTTTATGATCTAACCTAATAATTCCAAATAAATATATCTCTAGTTGTTTTCAATATTATTAGATGACATTGGTATGTCCCTACTTATTTTTTTTACTCACACTTTTCTTGGGACACGACTGTACTTGGGTACTAAAGCAGAAATTCACTTGGTTATAGCCATAGTTTGGGTTGAGGCCAAAGATAAAATGATTAAGAATGATGGTACATATGAGGAAATGGACATTGGGATATTTTTTTATTAGAGATACAATAGGTCACTTATTTTATTTTATTTTGATTCTATTCTGTATATGTAACCAACCATATGGGAAGTCTGGTATCTGTGTAGTATGGTTGTTTGTCTCCTAGATTGATTCAGTGTATTATTGTTGGATGATTATTTATTTTTGTATTTTGAATGGTATTAAATTAAATTATATTTATTTTTTACAATGATATAGGTGGTATATTCCCCCCACATTACATCATTAGGCATCATTCAACTCCTCGATAGCCTCTAGGATACAGAGAGGTGCTCTTTAGGTTTTGTGGAGAACTTATCTGGTTACTATTCATAGAGTGAAATGGAGTTGGAAATTTCAATGTTGTATCATATGCCTCATTATATTATTATTTTAATTTTTTAGGAGTATACATATGAGAGATACATGTATGGTTTAGTTTATTTGACAGAACATATACTTGTGCATTAGAATCACATTTTTCGGTGGATATACAGGTTACTATCAGTATTGGATTGATGTTTCTGGCATGAGCTATTTCAGTTGTCATGAATTTCACTTATTCTAATGAAAATTATGCTTCAAACATATGGTTTATGAGTAATTTTATTTAGAATTTTGTCCCATTGGAAAGATACCATTAATGTTTTTTACTTTTAGTCTATAGAGGAATGACGAATCTCATGCATCATAATTAACATACAGGATCCACAAGATATAAGTCGACTAGTTTGGATATTTTTAATAATTATTGATTCTAAATTATTTAATGTGAAAAAACCACTTATATGATGTTTTCCCATATATGTATTTTTTGAATTCTATTTAGTTTGGTTGGATTGTAAATATATGTTTTACTACGGTTGATGGTCATATTATTACTATACTGACAATGGTGATATATACCATTTGAAATGGGATGAGTGTAAACCATATTTTATTCATAAGGGGGGTTCAATGATATAAGATCATGTGTTTTCCTAGAGGTATAAATCTTTTCTTTTCGGGTTAAATTGGTTTACATTCCTTTTTTCATAGACCCTATGTCGGGTTGTGGGCCGGTTGAGATATTTTTGAGAAATAATGGGAAAAGAGGCTGATGGATGGATTCAAGCCAACTACATGTCAGGTTCTGGAAGTATATGTCATTTACTCCGTGTTCATAATGTGTAGTGGAATTTCACGATGTGTATGGTATTTTATTTAGAAACAAATAGGGTAGTACACATCGTGTACTGGATGACCGAGGATTTTTTGATAAGAGGCAGTAACCTCTTATTTTTTACACATGGAATGATTTCCTCTTTTTCTAAGAGCCTCAAGAAATATAAAATGGTTTTTATATCTATAAGATGGTTAGAATTCGATTCGAGCATGGTATGTCTCATTGGAACCACATCAGTATATACTTGATTACTTTTTATTCATTCTAGATTCTTCGGAATAATGACTATCCTATTTGGATTTAGGCTCTTATGACATAATTTCTCATTCTTCATCATTCCTTCAGGTTTCTTCCAAACCAGGAAAAAGTAGGAATTGATATGGGTTGAGATGTCCACTAATGAGCCTTGCTGGGTGGTATATATTGTATTTCGGCTTTTCATGTGTTTTTCAAGTGTTTGATGTAACGAACCAAAGTTTCATTAATGGAAAATCCCTCTTGATCCAGTTAAATGTTTCATTATGAAAAATGTTTTTATAAGATGTCAACTTCTTTAGTTTTACATTAAGATTTGTGACCGTTACTTTTATAGCCGTTGAACAGTGATCATCTATGTAGTATAAATATAAGGCTTTAACGAACCCATTTCTACTCAGACAAAGGAAGCGATGGCCTCATCCAGTAGAATTGCCCCTTACGAATCCCATTTGTCAGATCTTGGAAAAGAGGTGGTGTCTTTGGGATTTTCCCTTGACCAAGCCCAAGCTGAGCTTCATCAAGTCAAGCTCGAATGTGATCGTCTACGGGAAAAGTGGAAGTTAATTGAAATTACAACTCGAGCGATGTTATCCGAGCCTCTCCAAGAGTCTGTCACCATCGCACACCTTACCCTTAGGTCTTATGCGGTTATTTTAAGGGGTTATGTAACAAATAAGTAGTACCATGTTCATGTACATTATTTTTGTATATAATAATGAATATAATTTCTAGTCATTTTTGATACATTGTAATTAGTTTTTAAAGTAAAAATGGTGTTTTTAGTTATTATTTAATTAAGAATTATATTTTATTAAATTAAAGGATTTTTGAATTAAATAATATTTTAATAAAATATTATTATTAATATTAAATTAATATTTTATTAAGTATAAATGATCTTATAATTTTATGAATGCAATTAAAATTTTTATTAATGTTTGAAAGCCATTTCTGTCAAAACCCGTGAATTTTTTTTATAAATGTCGGTTTTTATTTTAAAAGTGAAAATTCACATATTTAGAAAATTATTTAGATAAAATAAATATTATTTTTGGAATCATTACGTTGAAATTATCCAACGGTGAATTTTTCATAATTTTCTGAGACAGTCAAATTTTTGGGTAAAAATTAAATACCATTTAAATATATAATGTGTTTTATGACATCATAATGACCCAATGGTGATGTAATAAAATACCATAATCCTTATTTTCGGCCAATATGTGTTTTATCATTAAAATAATGAGGTTTTGGGTTTGTTTGACTTACTTTTCAACGCATTAATGGAGCCCTCAAGACTTATTCAACACATTGCCTTTTTAAATTAATTTCCATGGGAGTGTGACTCACCTCCACATAAGCAACCCTAATTTTTTAATAAGTTCGGACCTTGGCCTTGTAAAATATTTTTTTCCTCTTTCCTTTTCTAGAAACCATGGGTAAATACCATGGGATGGTTTGTGGTTTGGATTATTTTAATATAAGGGGTCCCAAACCTAAATAATAAAGAATTCTCTCACCTTTCCTATATAAACCCACCAAAGATCCCACTTCCTCCTCCCTCAAAGCCCTTGAAGTTCGTCCAACCTCTGCCCTACTATCTCTAGAATCCTCCCAAGGTGCCCCAAGCTCCCAAGAAGCCTCTCACAAGCCTCTCTCTAGCCTTTGGAAGCACACTTCCATGTAAGGGGTTTTCTTCCTTTCTCATTTTTGTCAATTTTCTTTAAGTTGTATTGCCCTTTTAATTTCAATTATGAATGTTGGGGTATGGTTTTTCATCTCTCCCATACATCCCTCTTAGTGTTTTAATGATGGGAGACCCCTTTCTCTCTCATTAAAAGCCTCCCATGTACACCCGTTACTATGCCGAAATTCCGAAAGAAACATTTTCTCCTCTTTTATATTCAAGCAATACTTTTGTATCATGAATCTAAATTCCTTTTCAATTGTTGGGAAATGTTTATATATGACCTCCTTACTGTGCATTACATTTAAATATGATGAGGAACCCCTTTCTCTCTCATCAACCTTTTTTATGAGTTCTTATGTCACGCCGTTACGCTGCCGAAATCACACCGATTTTCTAAGCCAATGTCATTGTGTAGTGAATACCATGCCCATTTATCCATCAAGGGTATTCACCTTTATTCACATTTACTTATTGATTGTAAAGTTTCATGTATTATTTCCACATTTATTTATCGTGGAATAAATGATTATGTTTTATGAATCCATGTTTTATGATCCATGTGGCACACTTATGCATGAAATGAAATGTTTAAGAAGGGTGCGCCCTTTATAGCGCTCCAATGCATTGGGTAAAGTATAGTATCATGATACGTCATGTGCAATGAGTGTTTACTCATGCTAATTCAAGTGCAATGAGGTTTTACTCGTGCTTCAAGTGCAATGAGGGTTTACTCATGCTCCATGTGCAATGAGCCTTAGCTCATGCTAATTCAATGTTAAGTGTTGTTGCCACATTTCCATGTTATGATTATCATGCTTTATCACGCCTTTATGTTCATGTTTCTCTTATGCTCTATTGATATTCCTATTTCCTAACATGTATTGTACTCCTCATGTTATTCATTGTGTACTCCCTTACTGGGCTTTATAGCTCACCCTTTTTTTATGCATGTCCTCAGGTTATCCCATGCAATGCTAAGTACGAAAGAATGTAGTGGTCATGTAAAGGAAGTTTTCAATAAAGATGTTTTATTTCAAGTTTAAAGTTTTTATGTAATGGTCCAAAGCCCCAAATACACTAAACCTCTCGATCTTCTTTGTTGTATCAAGTGAAGTTGTATGTAATAAAGCATGTTTAAGTTGTAATAAAAAGCAGGGTTGTCATAGTTGGTATCAAAGGATAGGTTTAGTTATTTTTGGGATTAGGAAACCCTAGTAAAGCCTTAGATACAAGACTAAGCATAATAAAAACATCCCTAAGTTTTGGTAAATACTAAGTAAGTGGTTTATCAAACAAATACATCCCTGTCTGGATACGAGCAGGTAGAGGCGGCTCTGGCACAGATGTATCCTAGGGGTAAAACCTGAAAACACCGCGTTGAGCTAGACTCGAACGGGAACTGGTGCACGACAACGGGCCTTTCTGCACTCTTGGTTACGACACTCCCGGGGGATATGTTTTGATAAATTCACAATCTTAGTATGAACCCTTATTAATGGAAAAATTCCCCTAAGAATATATTTTAGAAGGAAGATCATGAAAATCCTGAATTGAATCCTATACACTCATGAGTTAAAGAGATTAAAGTTTATTTATAAGTCATCAAATTTTGTCTTTGGAATACCCTTTATGTGTTACCCCTAACTCTCCTTTTATTCCAGCCAATGGCCAGTAATAGGAGAACTTGGACTAACAACCGTTGTGAAGTTCAGTGTGATGATTGTACTTATGAGGTGCCCAATCCAATGGGAGCGGGAATCACGAACTTTGTCACGCTTCTCTCTCAGCTAACTCAAGTTTTGAATAGAAACACTGGTCAAGAGGAACGTTCAACCCCCCCCCCCCCTAAGAAAGAACAAGTCACTATTGAAAGATTCATGAGACAAAGGCCTCCTACTTTTAGTGGATCATCCGATCCCACGATCGCTGAACAATGGATCAACTCCATTGAAAAGATATACTCTATCCTCCAATGCTCTGAAAAAGAGAAGTTTCTACAGGCGGCTTATCGTATGGAGGGTGAAGCAGATCAATGGTGGACGTTGATCAAAAATACGAAGCCTGAGGAGGAGATCGAGGCTTTGGAATGGAAGGAATTCCGGAAGATGTTTTTCGATAAATATTTTCCACGCACCCTCCGCCTTAAGATGGAAAGGGACTTCCTTTCCCTCAAACAGAAAGATGAAGAATCTGTGGGAGCGTACGAGGCAAACTTCACAAGGCTTTCACGATACGCTTCCAGCTTTGTCGTTACCCCCGAATGCAAGGTTGACCGCTTCTTTGGTGGGCTGAAGCCTAGCTTGCGGAAAGCATTAGCGATCCGTGACTTCGACAGCTATTAGGAAATTGTCCGATGTGCCCTCAAGCTTGAAATGGAGATCGGAGAATCACAGGGGTATCATGGGGACAAGAAGCATAAGGTGGACTTCAATGCTGGTGGTCCGATGGATAAATCCAACGGCGCTAAGAAATTCCAGCACCCCACTTGCGAAAAGTGTGGAAAGAAGCACCCTGGAAATTGCCTTAGGGGGACAAGAAAATGCTTCAAGTGTGGAAGAGAAGGGCACCTAGCTGTTAACTGTCAGCAAGAAGGACCCGCGACTGCGACAGAGGAGAGGAACGCTCCGTTCGAACCTCAACGCGTTGTTCAATGCTTCAAATGCAAAGAACCGGGTCATTTTGCGAATCAGTGCCCTAATCCAAGGGTTATCGGAGGCAATCAACAACCTCCAAGACCGCAAGGAAGAACTTTTGCCATCACTTCTGCCGAAGTGAACCCCGACAACGAAGTGGTGATAGGTACGCTAGTTATTCATTCAAGAATAGCGAATGTACTTTTTGATTCAGGTTCTACGCATTCTTTTATATCTCAAAAGTTTAGTAGAACAATCCCTACACCACCACAAATCATGGAAGTAAAGATGTCGGTGAGTACGGAAAATGGGGCAATCATTGCATCCCATGAATATAAGTCCTCCCCTGTTATAATATGTGGATTGAATTTCCCGGCAAACCTCGTCATACTCCCTTTGGTAGAATTTGATGCAATTCTTGGAATGGATTGGCTTTCATTATATAGAGCCAACATAAATTGTCGGGAGAGGGAAATCACACTCCATATGGAGAATCGACCCCCGATTCTTTACAAGTGTCAGGAGGAAGATGAATCTCCTTTAGCTCCATCATCTCAAGAATAGATATTACTGCCTTATGAGCATGCATATCTGGCTCAGATGATTGAGTCCAAGGAAGAAACCACCCTTGAAGAAATGCCTATTGTGAGGGAATTCGCTGAAGTATTTCCCGAGGAACTTCCTGGTCTTCCTCCAAGAAGAGATGTTGAGTTCTCAATTGAACTTATACCTGGGGCGCTACCAATATCCAAGACTCCATATAGAATGGATGTTGTTGAGCTTGAAGAGGTGAAGAAACAACTACAGGAGAATCTGGATAAAGGGTTTATACGCCCAAGTGCATCACCATGGGGTGCACCAGTCCTCTTTGTCAAGAAGAAGGATGGGTCAATGCGGCTTTGCATCGATTATCGTGAACTTAACAAAATCACGATAAAGAACAAGTATCCTCTCCCAAGAATCGATGACTTGTTTGATCAGCTGTGTGGAGCACAATACTTCTCCAAGGTCGACTTGCGGTCGGGATATTATCAAGTAAGTGTGAAGAAGGAAGATATCCCCAAGACTACTTTTCGTACAAGGTACGGGCACTATGAATTCATAGTAATGCCTTTCGGACTCACCAATGCTCCAGAAATATTCATGGACTTGATGAATAGAGTCTTTAGAGATTACCTAGACAAATTTGTGGTAGTCTTTATAGATGATATTCTAATATACTCCAAAACCAAGGAGGACCATGAGGAGCATTTAAAAACTGTACTAGAGACTTTGCGCAAGGAGAAGCTCTATGCAAAGTACAACAAGTGCGAGTTTTGGTTGAAGGAAGTCTCATTCTTGGGCCATATCATCACAAGCAATGGGATATCTGTGGACCCCTCCAAAACAGATGCAATTGAGGGATGGCCGAGGCCAACATCGGTAACTGATATCCGTAGCTTCTTGGGGTTAGCTGGATATTATCGACGATTTGTGAGAAATTTCTCACGGTTGTCCAACCCTCTTACCAAGATAACTCGAAAGGGAGTAAAGTTTTCTTGGAGTGATGAATGCGAAGAAAGCTTCAAGGAGTTGAAAAGGAGGCTTATCACTGCACCTGTGCTCACTTTACCCACAAGTGGGGAGCTTTTTGTGGTATTTAGTGATGCTTCGAAGAAGGGCTTAGGATGTGTGCTGATGTAGAATGATTAAGTGATATCCTATGCCTCAATGCAGTTGAAAATCCATGAGCAAAACTATCCAACGCATGATCTGGAGTTGGCGGCTGTGATCATTGCCTTGAAAATCTGGCGGCATTATCTCTATGGAGAGAAATGTGAGATATATACTGACCACAAGAGTCTTAAATATATATTCACACAGAAAGAGCTTAATATGCACCATAGAAGATGGATAGAGTTCATCAAGGATTATGACTGTTCAATACATTACCACCCTGGGAAAGCGAACAAGGTGGCGGATGCCCTAAGTAGAAAGGATCCAGCGATTCTATCAATGATGAGAATTGAGAAGGATCCAATCTTCTTAGACTTGATGAAGATGGACGTGGGAATCATAAAGAAGGGAACATCATCAATCCTTTCACAAATTATTGCTCAACCATCTCTTTTGGAAAGGATAAAGGATGCTCAAAAGGATGATACGGGAATCCAAGAAAAAGTGGAAGCTATCAAAAAGGGAAAATCCTCAGAGTTTAATGTTAATGAATAAGGAATTATGCGGTTTGGGAAAATACTATGTGTTCCATCAAGTCCGGAACTGAAGAAGGAACTTTTGGATGATGCACATAGTTCAAATTTATCTATTCACCCAGGGAGCACAAAGATGTATCGAGATCTCCGAGAAAACTTTTTGTGGGATAATATGAAGAAGGAGATCACTGAATATACATCAAAGTGCCTGGTGTGTCAGCAAGTGAAGGCAGAGAGGCAGAAGTCTAAGGGGATGATGCAACCATTGCCCATACCAGAATGGAAATGGGAGAACATCACCATGGACTTTGTCACCAGACTTCCAAGGACATCCAAAGGAAACAATGCAATCTGGGTTGTTGTGGATCGTCTTACAAAGACTGCACACTTCATTGCTATTCGAGAGGATTTCTCTTTGGATAAACTGGCACGGATATATATTAGGGATGTGGTACGGTTGCATGGAGTACCCCTATCTATTGTTTCTGATCGAGATCCAAGATTTACCTCTAAGTTTTGGAAGAGTCTTCAACATGCTCTGAATACTGAACTGAACTTCAGTACGTCCTATCATCCTCAAACTGATGGCCAATCCGAGCGGACTATCCAAACACTTGAGGATATGTTGAGAGCGTCCTCAATGGACTTTAAAGGAGGATGGGATCAACATCTTCCTCTAGTTGAGTTCTCTTATAATAATAGTTTCCACTCGAGCATCGAAATGGCACCATATGAAGCCCTGTATGGGAAAAGGTGTAGAACACTGGAATGTTGGGATGAGGTCGGTGAACGTAAGCTGCTTGGACCAGAAATGGTCGAAGAAATGGTGGAGAAGTTGAAAACCATTCAGCAGCATATCAAGGCAGCCCAGAGTCGACAAAAGCGTTATGCAGATAACCGTCGACGAGACCTTGAGTTTAAAGTCGGAGACATGGTGTTTTTACGCATATCTCCGTGGAAGAAGGTCATGAGGTTTGGAAAGAAAGGGAAGTTAAGTCCAAGGTACATCGGCCCATTCGAGATTATTGATCGTGTTGGGGCTGTGGCCTATCGACTAGCACTTCCACCTACTATGGCCAAGGTGCATGATGTCTTCCATGTATCCCTCTTAAGGAAGTACATACCAGACCCTTCACATGTACTCTCTTCCGAGGTGGTACAATTAGAAGACGATCTTTCTTATGAGGAGAAACCAGTGAAGATCTTAGATCATAGAGAAAAAGTTCTACGAAATAAGACAATGCCCCTCGTCAAGGTGTTGTGGAGAAACCACAAGTTTGAAGAAGCAACTTGGGAGTCGGAGGATATGATGAAGCTGAGTTACCTACATTTGTTTTAGTGTGGGAAAAGGAAAATTTCGAGGGAAAAATTTCTTAAGGGGGGAATATTGTAATGACCCAAAGTTTCATTAATGGAAAATCCCTCTTGATCCAGTTAAACGTTTCTTTATAAAAAATGTTTTTATAAGATGTCAACTTCTTTAGTTTTTTGTTAAGATTTGTGACCGTTACTTTTATAGCCGTTGAACAGTGATCATCTAAGTATTATAAATATAAGGCTTTAACAAACCCATTTCTACTCAGACAAAGGAAGCGATGGCCTCATCCAGTAGAATTGCCCCTTACGAAGCCCATTTGTCAAAGCTCAGAAAAGATGTGGCGTCTTTGGGCTTTGACCTTGACCAAGCCCAAGCTGAGCTTCATCAAGTCAAGCTCGAACGTGATCGTCTACGAGAAAAGTGGAAGTTGATTGAAATTACAACTCGAGCGATGTTATCCGAGCCGCCCCAAGAGTCTGTCACCATCGCACACCTTACCCTTAGGTCTTACGCGGCTATTTTAAGGGGTTATGTAACAAATAAGTAGTACCATGTTCATGTACATTATTTTTTTATATAATAATGAATATAATTTCTAGTCATGTTTGATACATTGTAATTAGTTTTTAAAGTACAAATGGTGTTTTTAGTTATTATTTAATTAAGAATTATATTTTATTAAATTAAAGGATTTTTGAATTAAATATTATTTTAATAAAATATTATTATTAATATTAAATTAATTTTTTATTAAGTATAAATGATCTTATAATTTTATGAATGCAATTAAAATTTTTATTAAGGTTTGAAAACCATTTCTGTCAAAACCCGTGAATTTTTTTTATAAATGTCGGTTTTTATTTTAAAAGTGAAAATTCACATATTTAGAAAATTATTTAGATAAAATAAATATTATTTTTGGAATCAGGACGTCGAAATTATCCAACGGTGAATTTTCATAATTTTCTGAGACAGTCAAATTTTTGGGTAAAAATTGAATACCATTTAAATATATAATGTGTTTTATGACATCATAATGACCCAATGGTGATGTAATAAAATACCATAATCCTTATGTTCGGCCAATATGTGTTTTATCATTAAAATAATGAGGTTTTGGGTTTGTTTGACTTGCTTTTCAAAGCATTAATGGAGCCCTCAAGACTTATTCAACACTTTGCCTTTTTAAATTAATTTCCATGGGAGTGTGACTCACCTCCACATTAGCAACCCTAATTTTTTAATAAGTTCGGACCTTGGCCTTGTAAAATATTGTTTTCCTCTTTCCTTTTCCAGAAACCATGGGCAAATACCATGGGATGGTTTGTGGTTTGGATTATTTTAATGTAAGGGGTCCCAAACCTAAATAATAAAGAATTCTCTCACCTTTCCAATATAAACCCACCCAAGCTCCAACTTCCTCCTCACTCAAAGCCCTTTAAGTTCGTCCAACCTCTGCCCTACTCTCTCTAGAATCCTCCCAAGGTGCCCCAAGCTCCCAAGAAGCCTCTCACAAGCCTCTCTCTAGCCTTTGGATGCACACTTCCATGTAAGGGGTTTTCTTCCTTTCTCATTTTTGTCAATTTTCTTTAAGTTGTATTGCCCTTTTAATTTCAATTATGAATGTTGAGGTATGGTTTAGAATCTCTCCCATACTGCCCTCTTAGTGTTTGAATGATGGGATACCCATTTCTCTCTCATTAAAAGCCTCCCATGTACACCCGTTACTATGCCGAAATTCCGAAAGAAACCTTTTCTCCTCTTTTATATTCAAGCAATACTTTTGTATCATGAATCTAAATTTCGTTTCAATTGTTGGAAAATGTTTATATATGACCTAATTACTGTCCATTACATGTAAATATGATGAGGAACCCCTTTCTCTCTCATCAACCTTTTTTATGAGTTCTTATGTCACGCCGTTACGCTGCCGAAATCACACCGATTTTCTAAGCCAATGTCATTGTGTAGTGAATACCATGCCCATTTCTCCATCAAGGGTATTCACCTTTATTCAAATTTACTTATTGATTGTAAAGTTTCATGTATGATTTCCACATTCCTTATCAGGGAATAAATGATTATGTTTTATGAATCCATGTTTTATGATCCATGTGGCACACTTATGCATGAAATGAAATGTTTAAGAATGGTGCGCCCTTTATAGCGCTCCAATGCATTGGGTAAAGTATAGTATCATGATACGTCATGTGAAATGAGTGTTTACTCATGCTAATTCAAGTGCAACGAGGGTTTACTCGTGCTTCAAGTGCAATGAGGGTTTACTAATGCTCCATGTGCAATGAGCCTTGGCTCATGCTAATTCAATGTTAAGTGTTGTTGCCACATTTCCATGTTATGATTATCATGATTTATCATGTATTTATGTTCATGTTTCTATTATGCTCTATTGATATTCCTATTGCCTAACATGTATTGTACTCCTCATGTTATTCATTGTGTACTCCCTTACTGGGCTTTATAGCTCACCCTTTTCTTATGCATGTCATCAGGTTATCCCATGCAATGCTAAGTACGAAAGAATGTAGTGGTAATGTAAAGGAAGTTTTCAATAAAGATGTTGTATTTCAAGTTTAAAGTTTTTATGTAATGATCCTAAGCCCCAAAGACACTAAACCTCTCGATCTTCTTTGTTGTATCAAGTGAAGTTGTATGTAATAAAGCATGTTTAAGTTGTAATAAAAAGCAGGGTTGTCATATTTGACCTTTTCGCCATCTATCAGAATTATTGTGAGGCCTCATTTTTTGAGTGAAGTGCATGTAGTATCTGTAGTCAAACTACTGAGGATGCACATAGGTTCCATTTAGGCGATTTGTCACCTATTTCTTGATTCATGGTCACCCAATTGGTGTGCCTTAAGGAAATGTCATTTTTATTCCTATTTAAACCACCCAAGGAGTGTTTTCTTGTGATTTACTAGTTATATGAAGCCCTTAGATTCATTAAAGGGTTTGAATATCGGAAAATGAGACTTACTCTCTCCTTCCCTTGTTATATCTCATGATTCCAGGCCTATTTTGATAGCATTCCTTAAATGAAATTTGTGGATATGGGTGGGTATAACTATTTAAAATGATCAATGGCATGTTAAATGGTATATATGGGAGGGAGATCATATATTCTTGGTAAACGATAAATGGTTACCATGAGTGGGTATACTCATGTATGGGGCTTATTATGTGAGTGGATAAAATCAAATGGAACTAATTCTTAAATTGAATTCTTTGATTGAATGGTTTGATAGATTCCATGGAATGCTCTCCATGGATATGGAATGTGGTAGTAGATGTCTTGGGTTGACTCTGCCCCTTGTGTCTTGAAACTGTGGGATGCCTTAGGCCTTTCTACCCTATTGATCTAGAATTCTTGGACTCACATAGGATATGTCTATACACACTATCCTAGGACTCCAACTAGTTCCCAGATCGAGTTTCCCCAAGGACTCCCTTGGGACTCGTTGTAGATTCCTTAGATAAGCTCCTTGGATCTGGCCATTCTTCATATAGAATAACTATAGGGATTCCCTGGTACGGGTCACCATAGATCCAACCCTGCATGGCATAGACTTATTTATACAGAGTGGTTGTGGGACACTTGACTGATTTATATTCCATTTCAATGGGACACTTGACTTATTTATATAATGTGGTTGTGGGTTACATGATATAGGTACAGTGTGGATATGTGACTTGTTTACTTTGTTATATCGTCCTTGTTATGAGCGAACTCCTTTTTAGGTAGCCTTAAGGGTTTGTTCAGTATTAATTATGATAGTAGACTTATTCCATGAACATATTCACTTACTTTAATATTTTTCTTACACATTATTGTACTATTTATATTGATGTTTGAAACATATACACATAGGTGGTTTCCTAATAGGATTCTTATCTCACACACTATTAGGGCCTCCTTGCGTACTCAAAATAGATTATATGGTTGCAGGTGATGATAGGGGAAAGTTCCAGGGTACAAGTTGTAGATTGTGGCTTTAGAGAAGGGGAGCATGGGAACAAGCTGAGGCTTGAGATTCTACAAACACTTTTTTTGTCTTTTGTTATTTTGGGATAATGTAATATTTTGTATTTCCAGGTACTATTCTAGCTACTTTCAATATAATTGTATCATCTGCATCATTTTGTATATTAGGCACTTCTGCTTATCGATATGTATTCCTATTTTTCATAATTTCAGCTGATTGTTTCTTATTACGCTTCCTCTATTTATTTTATATTTGACTTCTTCTATGATAATTTGGGAATGAGGGAATAATATCCCTATTAAGTTACCTTGGCTCGCCCTACTAGTCGACAATAAATAGTATTTGGGGAGATGCACTTGAGTCCTTGTGGACAAGTGGGCTTGGGGCACCCTTGGGTAGAATTTGGGTCCGAGATGTTACAAAGTGGTATCAGAGGAGTTTGTTTCCTATTTGTATTATTGTTTATCAATAATAGATAGGGAGATAAAGGGAATGGAGTTTGTTAATAAACTATGCTCAAAAGTTGTAACCCTGGGTATAGAGAAATTCCATATTTCCTCAAATGGATTTCTCTTTTTCTGGACTTTGACGATTATAGTTTCTAGTATTTCACAGTTGGGTGACACGCTTGGTTTATGCTTTTACTATTGATGTAATTGTGGGATTTATTACTGTTTCAACCCGATAAGATAAGGGTATGACATCTCATGCATCGTAAAGGCACTTGTAAGAATCACATGCCACACATTATGTAATGCCATCTAGGATTCATTTTTTATTTCATGCTATTTTGATAGTTGATTTGATTTTTGTGGATGATGTTGTGTTAGTTTTGGTGTAGTGGATAATGGAGTGCATCATCTCTTAATTCATATGTTGTATGGTCCCTTAGGAATTGGGAAATGATATTCCAATGGAACGTAAATTCTAAATGAACATGATATATGTATGGTTCGAATGGGAACCAAATTTGGGTTAGATATGTGTTATGGACCCTCATGGATTCGGAATTGGTATCCCTTAGTGGAATTTATCGAAAAACTAAATGGGAAATGGAAAAAAAACTTGAAATGATGATGGATACTTAACCTATACGTAAATTTTGTGTGGGATAGAGGCATATTTTATAGTGGTTCAATGGATATTTTTTGTACAGTCCTGGCTTTAGGAGTTGGTTGTGGGTTTGACTTGTTGTTTTGGATGGTTTGGACCTATTCGACACTTTTGAGATGTGTGGTTTGATGTTTTTAATTTTTGAGGTGTCTGTTTGGAATTTTAGAGGCATTCCACCATGATGACCTCTAGTGGTACCCCATGAGGAAATAGATGACCATGCTTTAGATACAATGGGCGATGGGATACCGGTTGATCCTCCTTTAGTTCCAGATAAGGAACCTGAGGCTATTCCAGACACAGGTGATGAGGAAACATTTCATGAGGGTTTATTTTGATACATACAGACATACCAAGAAGCACCAAAACCAACATTAACTATGTTTGAGCTGACATGGGTGTTCCAGCAGCAGAATCCTCCCACATTTTTGGGGGATGGAGGTCCACAAGATATGAAGATAAGGCCTGAGAATATGTTAGAAATTTTTGAGCACATAACAATTCTTCTTGAGTGGAAAGAAAAGCTAAAAACATTAACACTACATAGAGAGAAAAATCATTGGTACCAAGTTTTGAACTTGGTTGAAAAGCTGTGGAATATGTGTTGGTTGAATTACAAGCCCACTTCTTTGACTATTTTTAGCCTATGAATCTGTGAGTAGAGTAGGCTAGCAAGTTCACAAGTTTGGAGTATGGCGTGACGATGGTTATGGAATACTCAGCACAGTTTACAGAGATGTAGCATTTTACGCTGATGTATCTTATTTATGAGCTCTAGAGGGAGAGATGCTTCAAGGATGGTCTCATACATGCTATAAACTCTATGTTCAAAGTGTTTAGTTCGGCATTAATCACTAAGATTATGAATCAAGCAATTATTATAGTGAGAAATCTTAGGGAATTTGGGGTTACAAAACATGGGAGTGTTTTTTCTTGCCCTAGTGGATCTACACCTTCAGGTTGGAATAACGGTTTTGAGGATTCCAATGAGGTTAGTTTTATTCAGGATGTGGGTGCAATAATCTTAGTGCATTTCCATCAGTGTGGTTGGAAAGGCCACATGAAGTATCAGTGTGACCGTGACGTAGTCGAGTGACGAGCTTCTAGAATGAATGGGAACATGCATCAATTTTGCAGGACCATCCCTCCACCTATGAGTGGTAGGGGTCATCTCTGACATTAAGGTTAAGATCAGATTATTTTAGTAATTTTCAGGTTGGGAGCTGGAAAAGTGCTGGCCAGTTGGGGAAATGTAGTGGTGGTTGTGGGCATGATAGCCAGATTCCATGTTCTTCAAGACAACTGGGTGGATTAGTTAAGCATAGCTAGGCAGGTTCATAGGGTTGTGTTATAGGACAGACATATGCAGTGCATTAAACCCATCATGCGAAGGATTTTAGACCATTTACAATGAGAGGTACTATTTTAGTAGCTTCTAATGTTGCATATTCTATTTTAAATATAGGTATATCGTAAGGTTTTATCTCTACATGATTTATTAAAAGCCTCAGGATTTTTTTTTACTTTATGATGGTGTTATGATTCTAGATACACTTTTGGGAGTTAGAACGGGTGATGTGCACTAGTTTATGGATTATCCCCATGAAGTTAGACGGTGTCAAATCATCTGGGATCTTTATTCCCTCGAGATGACAAGGTTTGACATCATTCATCGAATGGAATGTCTAGTAGTATATCTAGCGTACATTGAATTATATCATTGTAGGGTGATTTTTACACCATCATAGGGTGAAGTGTATGCTCAAAAGGGTGAATGGGATGTCCAACTGATCAGAGTTGGACCTGATCATCATGGGTTGGGAGGGATAACAGCCCAGATTGTTAGATTGTTTCAGGATGATTAGGGAGTGATTCAGATAGACTTCCCTCCAGTGGTTTATCACTTTAGAAACTTCTTTCCCAAATAATTTTATGGGTTACCTCTCGAGAGAGAGGTGGAGTTCAACATTGAGCTTGTTCTAGGAGTTGCATCGTTATCCTTTCCTCCCTATATGATGGTTGTGATGGAGTTTCCAGAGCTCAAGTGGAAGCTAGTGGACTTGGATGCGAAGGGGTTTTTAGAACCAATACTTCTCCATGGGGTTCACTAGTTCTATTGTGAAAAAGTCTAATATAACTCTTACGCTATGCATGGATTATTGAAAAAAGAACAATTTAACGAGTAAATATGATATCTTTATCTACTGATAGATGATATGTTTGATCATCTTCAAGGAGCCCAAGTGTTTTTTAAAAATCATATTGAGTTCTGGATATCAATAGGTACATGTTCAAACTACAGACATACCTCATACAACCTTTTATAGAAGTCATGGGTTAAATTGGTATCTGGTTATGTCGTTCAGTCTCATGAGTTCACTGTCTGTTTTCATGGTTCTGATGAAACAATTGATCCATCCTTACTTGGATTATTTTGTGGTGGTTTTCATGGATGATATCTTGGTGTATTTTCACAATCAACATTACCATGACTACCAACCTGATATATTTTGAATACACTAAGAGTGCATCAATTATATTCTATTCTCGGAAAGTTCCACTTTTGGAAATATCAAATTTACTTCCTATTTCATGTTATCGTGGATATAGGAGTGTTAGTGAACACATTGAAGGTGAGAGTAGTAGTTTCCTGGTAACAGCCAAAGATCATTTTTTAAATACAGAGTTTCTTGGGGTTAGCTAGTTACTTAACGGGTTATATAAAAGACTAATTAAGCTTAGTAGCACCATTTACGAGATTATTTAATAAGTGTGTGAAGTAATTTCAGTCATATTCATATGAGACAACATTTAAAGTGTTGAAAGGGAGGTTCACATCAACACCAGCCCCAATAATTCTAGAGAATGGTAGAATTTACATGCTTTACTATGATGCATCAGGTATTGGGTTGGGGATAGTGTTAATGTTGGAGGATCGAGTCGTGGAATATGGGTCTCTGTATGTGAGGCATCATGAGAGGAATTATCCTATGTATGATTTATAGTTAGCTACATTTGTACACACATTGCACTATTGGAGACACTATTTATTGGGGGAGCATTTTGTAGTATACGTGGACCATAAATGACTCAAGTATATCTTTATGTGACATGATATGAATATGAGGTAGCTAATGTGGGTTTAGTACCTACAGTCCTTTTTCTTTGAGCTTGCCTGTATTCCTGGTAAAGGGAATGCAGTGGTCGATGCACTGAGCAGGATGACTCAGATACAGGGAGTGAAGATGGCTACTTCTGAGTGGAAGCTTATTGAATTGTTATCTATGATGCGTCGGGAGATGCATGAAAGATAGGGTAAGACTTATATTTCATCCTTAGTTGTGACCTCTACCCTAATTTATAGAGTTATGATATGGAAGATAACAGATTCTGAAGGCCTAGTTCGATGGGAGGGTGTGGCAAGTGAGGACCCTCCTCCTAGTTAGATGGTGGACGATGATGAGATCCTATATATCTATGGATGTTCTTGGGTCCTAGTGGATATACACAGAGACATGATTCTTGGGTTTCATGTATCCTCTTGGTAAATGCATCCCAAGGTCACCAAGATGTACCACGATGTATGTTTTCAGTATTGGTGGCTGAGTATGAAGAGAGAGGCATTTAGTTTTGTTTCAAGTTGTTCCCCCTATAAGTAGGTGAAGGAGGAACATCAGTGACCATCAATTCTTTTATAATAGTTACCAATCTCATATTAAAAATGGGATTATTTCATGATGGATTTCATGATTGTTTTACCAAGGTCTCCTAGAGGTAATGATACTGTGTGGGTTGTTGTTGACAAGTTTACGAAGGTCACTTATTTCTTACTGATCAAGGAGACCTTCAATGTAGATCAGCTCAGATGGTTGTATATTTGAGTGGTTTTAAAACTATATGGGGTCTCAAGAACTATCATTTAGGATAGGGACAAACTCTTTACATCTTGTTTCTGACAGAGTTTTTAGAGGGCACTGGGTACACAGGTGATTCTGAGCACAACATACCACTGTCAAACTGATGGCTAGTCTGAGCATACAATATATATTCTTGAGGACATGTTGTGAGCATGCATCCTATATTTAGGGGGACCTTTTCAGAGGAACATTACCCTATTTAAATTCTCCTAAAATAATATCTATCAGGTGACTATAAAGAAGATCCTTACGAGGCCTTATATTGTAGGCCATGTCATTCTCTCCAATTCAGGTTAGAGGTAGGTGAGGAAAATCTACTAGGACTGTGTCTCATGAAGGAGACTTCTGAGCAAGTCCAGTTGATACAGAAGGGGATAGATACTACAAAGTCTCCTCATAAATCATATCTTGATCACCACAAATGTTCTCTAGAGTTCGAGATCGGGAATCGGGTTTTCTTGCATGTTTCACCGAGGTTGGGAAACCGGCTGATCATGAGATATGGTAAACTTTCACCAAGATATGTCAAGACATTCGAGATTCTAGAGAGAGTCGAGTCAGTTGCCTATAGGTTTTAGTTATCTCAGAGGTACTAATCCATGAACAACATCTTCCACATATATCAACTCTGCCACTATCAATCAGACTAATCTCATATTTTCATCATGAGGAGGTTGAGCTTTAGGTAGATTCACTCTTTTAGGAGCATTTGATTCCTACCATTGATAGGAGAATGATGGTTCTCCAAGGTCGGCCAGTTCCTCTAGTATGGGTGTTATGTAAAAACAACCATTTATAGGATGATACTTGGGAGATGGAGGCCGATGTACGTGATTATTGGTCGGAGTTGTTATCATATGAAACTTGACCGCCCATCAGAGAGAAATTCAGGGATGAATTTCTATTAAGGGGGAAGACTGTAAGGTCCATGTTTTTTCTTAAGGTACGAATCATTTATTTTTATGTTAAATGTTTTTACATTCCTTTTTGGATTAGACCCTAATTTGGGACGTGGGCTAGTTGGATTTTTTTTTTGCGAATGAAGGGGGAAATGAGGCTGAAGGATGGATACAGGCAAGCTATATGTCATGTACTAGAAATAAATGTCATGTACTCCCATTTCAAAATGTGTAGTTTCGGTTCAAAGTGTGTATGGGGTTTTATTTAGGAAAAAATATATTGAAGTACCTGTCATGTAATGGGGGTAAAAATCATGTATTGTCCCACCAGGTTGTTTTCAATGAGAGGTAGTAGCCTCTAATTTTTTATGCACAACAGGATTTCCTCCATTTTTGAGTGCCATAAGCAATCTCAAAATATTTTTTAGATCTAGAAGTCATCTAGACTCCGATTTGAGCATGTTTTTTTTCATTGGAAACACATCAGTAAGTACTCAATTTCATTTTAGTTATTCTGGATTCATCAGAACAATGGCTGCACTATTTTGGTTTAGGCTCTTATGAACTAATTTCTTATTCTTCTTATGTTCTTCAGATTTACCCCAAAGCAGGAAAAATTAGGAATTCATAGAGGATGATCTATCTACTACAGATCCGAGTTAGGTGGTCAATACATTCTTTCATATTTTAGGGTGTTTTTAGGAATTTAGCATTTACGTCATCCATCAGAATTTCTAGTGAGGCCCCATTGTTTGATTGAGTTCCATGTTGTAGATGCAGTCAGAACTAGTGAGGATACTCGTAGGATTTTTTAGGTGTGTTTTCACATTTTTCTTGATTCAAGGTCACCCAAGGGATGATACTTAAGAAAAATCATTGTTTATTTTATTTTAAACAACCCAAGGGGTGTGTTCGTGTGCATTCCTAGTTAGAGGAATCCATTATATTCCTTAAAGGGTTTAAATATATTCTTATGAGATGTAATTTCTACTTTCCTTGTTATATCTCATGATTCCATGCCCATTTTGATATCCTTATTAAATGAAATATATTGATGTGGGTGTGTATTCCTATAAAATATGATTAATGGTGTGTTAAATAGTTTATATGGGATGGTAGGCCCATATTATCTATAAATGATAAATGGTTAGCATGTGTGGGTATACTCGTGGATGGTGCTTGTTATGTGATTTGGTATACTCACATGGAATGAATGTTTAAATTGAATACATCAATTTCATGGTTTGATAAATTCCATGGACATCTCTCATTGTATCTAGAACATGGTAGTGTAGGTTTTGGGTTGACTCTACCCCTTGGGTATTGATTATGTGCGATGACTTGGGCCTTGCTACCCCATGGATCCAACTTTCATGGACTCGCGTACGACATGTTGGTACACATGCTCCTAGGACTCCAACTATTCCTTAGATTGAGTTTCTTCTGAGACACCCATGGTACGTAATGTGAATTCCATGGAAGATCTCTTTGGATTTGGACCTTTGTGGTCTAGAATCATTACATGGATGACCTAGTATGTGACACCTTGGATATGGATATTCACGGTGTAGGCTTCATTATATAGTGTGTTCGAGGGACACTTGACTTCTTTATATGATGTGGTCTTGGGAAACTTGAATTCTTTATACTGGTTGGTTGTGGGTTACATGGTACAGATGGATGTAAAGCATGGTCATGTGGCTAGTTTAATTTTTTTAAATACCTTGTTAGGAGATGAATCTTTTGCACGCAACCATGAGCAGATGTTCAGTATTACTTATGATAGTAGACATATGCCATGGGAAAATGCACTTACTTTACTATTTTCCTTACACTTTCTAGAACTCTGTATATTGTTGTTATAACTTTATAGACCTAGGTTGTTTCCTACTGGGATGTTTATCTCAGACCCTGTTTGGGCCCCCTTGTAGATCCAAATAGATTATATGGTTACAGGCAATGATAGGGAACAGCTCCCTAGTACAGGTTGTTGACTATGGATTTAATGAATGGGAGTATATGACCAAGATAAGGCTTGTGATGCTATGAACACAATCATCCCTTTTTTTATTTGGGATACATATGCTGTATTTTATTTCAATGTACTATTTTGGCTACTGTAAAAATACTTGTATCATCTGCATCTTTTTTAATATGAGACTCTTCTGGTTATTTATATTTATTCATGTATTTTCCTACATTTAGTTGCCCCATATTTATTTTACTTCCGCTATTTGTTGTGTGTTTTAATTCTATTGTGATACTCTGGAATGTAGGGAATATTATCCCCACTAACTCACCTAGGCCCTCACTATTATTCAGTAACCTCTAACATTTGAGGAGATGCTCTTGAGGTCATGTGCCCAACTGGGCATGGGGCACCCTTGGGTGGCATCCAGGTATGGGATGTTACAAATTTCTTTGGGATAAACCCCTTGGGTATTTATTTTCCATTGAATGATTTATTTAAACATACATTAAAAACCTATATCATGTTTTCCAATATAAAAGGGAATGATACTCCCCTTAATTTAACTATTTGGCTATAGTTTCTCAATATGGTTCATATAAGATGACTGCATTTTCTATCTAAAGTGTTGATAGTTGATATGTAAACCTTGAGGGGTAAGTCTCATTGTTGGGTGCTCCTGATGGTGGGTTACCTTGTAATAGGAAGTGGTTAGTGTGTGTTGTTGTCATATGTGAAACTTGTGAGTGAGTGGTTGTAAATCTCAATGTAGTGGTTTGAGAAGGGTGAATGATTGATTCCTCATGGGCTATGTCCTTCATAGTGGTTTGATCGGTGGGTTTGGTGGTTAAACTTATGAACATGGAATGAGACTTGATTGAGATTTATGGCTTTGTGGGAGACCCTAAGGACCTTAATCATAACCTAGACCTTTATGAGTCAGCATTTAGGGTGACCAATTAGAGGGATTAACCATGGTTGGATTGTTTCTTAATGAAGAATCACATGTAAGTTCTTCAGGTAATGAGACTAATGTATGGGTGTTAGTTAGGGGTTTTAACCTAGATATAGTGACGCCTTGGGTTTTAATGTGGTGATCACCTCAAGTATGAGTAGTTAAGTGTCAAATTGTGGTTTTAATGGGTATAATAGTTTGATTTTCCGAACATGTTTACCATAGGGTGTTATTTTAACATCATGGTTAGAGAACAGGTCGAAAATCTTGACTACAAGGTTCTTTGTTGGTCATTAAGCGGGTGGATGAGGTTGACATGCTTCTTGTAGAGGACGGGAACCTACAGTTCTAGAAAGAAACTGGTGTAGCAGGTAATCCTGACATAGATCATATAATGGGTAGAGTGCCATATTTTTAACATGATTTCCAAGGGAGATCCTGGCATGTCGCGGATGACGTTCTAAAAATAAAAACATTCTTGGCCTTGTTGTAGTGAGACTCATAAGAGAGTAGTTCAAGTGATTGAATCAATATTTACCATGAGTGAATCGAGGGATGATGGAAATCAATGAGATTATATTAAGAATGGAGTCTCATGGTTTTGAGAGAAAATATGAGATGTACTGCTACCCTAGGGGGGATGCGAGTTTGGATTGGATATAATTGGATGATTGATCTGAGGGTTGACCTTGACAAACATTTCAATGGGTACATGGTGTTAATGGTTGATAATATGCTAGTATGGCTCTAGGGGAGATACATGTGTGTGATGTTTAAAACTAATGAGGTGATTCAATTGGATCAATATAATGAATTCCGTATAGTGGGGATCCCACCAAAGGCTGTTGTGTGATGACCATCATTGCATCTCAAGTTTTATAAAAGGTCATGGGTGATGTTCCTTGGGTTTAGAATATGTGAGGAATTGGTATTGAGGGTTACCAATTTTGAATGATCAGGTTTTGAAATGATAACTATTTTTTTAGTGATGGATGAGTCATAGGATATGGGGGTCACGATCTTTTCACAATAGTGTGAAAAAAAGGATGCTCCTAAGGTGGGGAGTAGGATGTAAATCATGAACATGGGAGAATTTTTTGGGAAGGGTTATTGGTGTATGAGATCCATCGCAAGAAAAGAATTTTTGAACTTAAATTATGATGGATAAACAGACTCAACTACTACTATATTTATAATACAATTCCAAGTATAGGTTTAGATATGGTTTCAAGTGCAGTTTGAACATGGGATTCAAGGTCAGGTTGGTTGAGACAGTCCAAATATGTTGGATCATAAACAATTCAGTTCCCATTGTTAGAGTATGATTGTGGATTGGCAGGCTGAGTATGATAACATGTAAAGTCTTCAAAATTATGTTGAATCTTTCAATGGGAATTTTTATGGTTTATTTGGATTATCTTATGATTAATCTATGGATAAATTCATCTGGATCAGGTTGTGGTGACTTATTGGTGATGGGTATCGATCATTTCTAAGAAGGGTTGGAAAGATGATGGTAGTCTGGTGTTTTTATATAATATGTAATGAATTGAACTTGGATATACATCAATTAAATTGTGTAGGACATGATATGACAATTTCCAGGATCCTATAGGCCTTTTGAAGAAAAGATGATGTGATCACGTTTTACCTTGACCGACTAGATATCAGAATGTTTAGAGATGAATCAAGAACCCAGAGTGGCACTCTAATATTGATCAAGTTTTGTATGTTGAATCCGTGTTAGGTGAGTTTTTTGGATTTTTGGGGTGGGTATGGGAAGGAAATTCCAATTGTGGGATTCCAAATGAAGTGTAATTGGATATTATTTCCTATGCACTATAGCTGGGACAACCATAGGTCTAGTGATATTTAAGATGAAAAATTTGTCTTGTATTGGAATGGATGAGCTCAAGAATGAATTGTCTTGATGTTTTGGGATTATTTACAAGTATGGATCAGGTCTTGGTAGATTAAACAACATGAATTTGTGGTTGCATTTTCGTTGTGAGTGAGGTATTTTAAGATGGACATGGTAATTTAAATGATAATTAACAATTGATGTAAGTAGTAAATTTATAGTTAGAAAACCATTGATACTTATTGAGTATTAAGAGTGTTATGGTGGGGAGTTTTTAATGCCTCATGTACTCATATACATTTCTTTAATTTCAAAATAAACTTAGTTTTGTAACTTATCAGTTGACCAAAATTTAAATGAAAAATTTCAATATGGTTATAAGGCTTGGAACATCCTAATAAATTTATTTTTAAAAAAAATATTGAGTGGAATAAGAATTGAGGGCCCAAG
Source organism: Viscum album (assembly GCA_963277665.1). Taxonomy (NCBI): domain Eukaryota; kingdom Viridiplantae; phylum Streptophyta; class Magnoliopsida; order Santalales; family Viscaceae; genus Viscum; species Viscum album. The sequence continues at coordinate 610,967,831 of OY728119.1, forward strand.
AGAGTCCAAGATGGGTTTGAGTTGGAGGCATTAGCTTAGGCTAAAACACACAACTGGTTGGACGGTGGCCTCCACTTCTTTTTAGTGTCCATTTTAAAGGTTAATTTTACCCAATTTCCTGCAACTATTTTTCAATGGGGAACACTTCCTTCATCCCTATTTTGGAATCATGGACCATGTGGTCTTACCCATTCTATTATATATTTTCCCCTTTCTTTGTGGAGTCCTTAGATCTTGATTCTAGATATCTTGGTTTAGTTCCCATCAACATTGGACTATGATTCTTCTCAATCCATTTTATTTTAATTTATATTTCCTCATACTAGGTTTTCATTTGCGATTTCTTTAAAGCATTGGTGAATCAACCATTTCACAAGGATAATTCATAAATTCAAGGATAAGGGTGCCCTAACATTATATATGAATATTCTTTTTCAACGTTTCGATAAGGTAAGTAATTGTTATGGTTTTTATTATATTTTACATATTTAATATTATATTTTTTAATTAATTGATGACATGGGTTCAAGACTAGTCTCATCGTAGTTTTGGGTGTGTGTTGGGGATGTGTAGCATGCTAGGGTTTGAAGAATCAGTGATCATTGTATTTACAATTAGTAGTTCATGGGCTATTTCACTCTTGTTTATATTAAATTATTAATTATTAATGGTTATCATTAATTATTTTAGTACATGGATTGAAATAGGAGATCATGTGATAGGTTGAGCTTGAGTGGAACATAGGTGAGTTATGACTACCGTAAGAAGAACCCCCTCCCTTGTTGAATTTAACTAGGAAAAATCAAATTGAGGTAGGTGGTCTTACACACAAGATCTATGGCTCATTGATTTTGATTATAGGAACACGGTTTCTCGAGCACACCAATATGGTTGATTCTCGAGTAAATTTATTTAACTAACTTTTCTAACTAAATTAAAATGTTTTAATGAATTAAATGATGACCATGTGGAATGAACAATCCCTATGCACTAACTTGACACCTCGGCCACAAATGTATGAGTTAAAGACTATACGTTATGTGTCGTCCTGCATATATCAAAATGAGTGAATCCAGACCCGAAAAGACTATTTATCCCATCCATAATATATTGAGACATATCCAATGTGGAGATAAGGGTTGAATAAAACACTTGGCCCTATACGATATAGATGAATCCTTTTTTGTTTTTATTTGTTTGGTATTATCATGATAATGGAGGGGAGAGTTATCCTATCTATTATATTATGACCAAGCCTAGGTGGAAATACCATAAAAAAACTGGGGACTGGTTAGGTTAAAGGAATGAACTAGAGATACCCTAAAGACTAAGAAAGTTTAGGGGCCATCTATTAGATATTTCCAATTAAGAGATACCTAGGTTCCTAGTGTGTCCTTTCTAACTAGTTAATTAAGTTGGGAGACCAAACATTGTAGGGTGTCAGGTGATGTACCTATATCGTGACTGGGATAGAGGATTGATGATATCGTGTACCTACTATTGTAAGACTAAGGAGCCTAGTGTAATCCCTTTGAAATACTGACCCTTAGTGGGTATGCATGGAATTTTCTAGAGTTTGTAGCATGAGTAATCATGAAAATCCCACCATACTTGAATGATCGATAGGGTTATAGACTATGGTGTTAGGAATATATTTTAAACTATGTCTTTTATTTTCCTATTTATACCAAGTAATTTGATGTTACCACTTGGTGATTGTGACATGGTGGGATTCCATGTGTTATATCTAGTTATATATGGGGGTTACCCGGTATGTGGATCTTGGTGATTTGGTATTCAATGGATTAAGATATCAGTATTTTGTAATAGTTTCTTGAGGTTGGAGCCCAATGTTGGAGATGATATGGATTTGGGGCTTAGTATATTAGTAGGGGAATCCATGTATTTGGATCCTAAATTATAGGATGTTTGATATTAATGTCCCTAGAGTGCTGAGGATAATGATAGTGGATTCCATGGATATATAGCTCATATGATAAGACTATTGTGGGTTACATCCTCGAGGTCAAGTATATAATAATAGGGGATGGCATGGAAATGGATCCTGTGTGATGGGAATGGAGTGGGATGGGTCCCTTTAGTCTGGATGAATGGATAAGGATACTATGGATATAGATCCATCATGTTACATGGTATTCATGGTCTTGGAGACATTCTTAATGAAACCCCATAACAATATGAAGCATGTATAGTTGATTGTGGTTATAGACCTATGGATCGATAGAAATATATTTACTTTTGGAATTCACCATATTATTTCCACTGACAATGGAACATACACATATCATTGCATATAATGTTTGTTATGGGAATACATTGGTGGTTCCCAACTGTGTTTTGTGCTCACACCCTTCTCAGTATACCACTACACTTGGGTACCTGAGTAGATGTTCACTTGGTTGTAGTCGTAGGTTGTGCAGATGCCTAAGATAACATGATTGAGTGGTACAGATTATATGAGTACATTGATCTTATGATCTAATGACCCACAGTTTATAAATGATATTTTTTCCTGGATATATGTGTGGAATATTATATGAAATTATACAAAAAAGTGTAGAGAAACTTTCAAAAAACTTTTTTCATAAATGGGTATCCTTACATTAGTTATCAACTAAACATGTGAATATGAAAATTATAGTAATGGGGAAAAATTAGAATTGGAAAATTTTGATCATTCTAATCTGCTAGAATCATCACCCCCATGAAAAAAACTATGGAAAAAGATACAATAATAATTAACTGATTAAAATATTCAAAAATGAATATATAGAACCTTGGGAGGAATTTTATTCTTTGTTTAATAAAGGAATAAAGTGGTTTTTACTGGGGTAAATTTTACTAGTGGAATATTAATTCGATAATTGGAATAGTAATGTGACCCTTAGAAGAGTAACATGATCTTTAGGAATAGTAACATAGCCATTGGGAATGAAAACATGACATTTCGAATAGTAATTTCACTTACATATAATAAAATATAATATTAAAAAATATATATAATGATTAATTTAAGAAAATATAAATTTTATAATACTATAAACTAATGGAAAAGATTAAAAAACACGCAAAATATATACATAGTTTTTAAAAAACATTTTCTTAATCAATTTCGTAAAAATAATAAATTCAATGTTAATAATTATAAATAGTTAGGATATAAAATTATTTTGACAAAATGAACTCAATTTTTAGAATGGCCACATTGAAATTTCACAACTACGAATTTTTGATAACTTATATAGAAACTTTTTTTTACTTGAATAGTCAAAAAATTCATTTCAAATGCCAAATGTTTTATTACATAATGTGGATATAATAATTACTTATTGAATATTAAATGAGATAGATTGGACCAAAATCAATTTAATAAGATAAATGGGTCATTTAAAAACAATAAAAAAATTTCAATCACAAAAAATATTTTACAAATTCTAAATGTCTTAAGAGTCCCATTAAATAAAAAAGTTCCCCTTTTTATCTTTTACATTTGATTAAAATCATAAATTAAAAATATAAAGTGAATCAATGTTCTAGAATCATGTAAATTTATTAAAATATATTTCACAATGTAAAAAATTTACTATTGAAAGGTTTTCCCTAGATATTATAATTTATTCAACATTCTATAATTAAGATTATTATATCATCAAGTATAAACAAACCCCCACCCTTCACATGGAAAACCACATACCATAAAATTACCAAATCCAAGGCTCTTGATGAATTCTTATTTTGGTTTCCATAAAATGGAAATTTTATTTTCCTAATGTAGCACAGAGTCTGGCCAAGTTCATCTTAATTTAAGAGCATCGTAAACATCCCAATCACTTGTTCTATTACACCTAATTTATTTCTACTTTTTTATTTATAAAAACAATGAATTTAATGGATATTTTTTTTTGGAAAATAAATGAAATAAATAAAATAAAACTATCCAAAATGCATATCAAAATGAAAACAAAATGAAATTGGGTAATAAAGGTCTTCGTCCAAGGGTTGGATATATTGGGTTCATCAATTATTTGTTGTTTTTTAAAAATTCAATTTCACAATAATATTACATCAAAAATGGATTGCTACTCTATAATTTGAGTGGGTCCTTTTCTTTCATAAGAAACTGGTTCTTTGAAACAAAAGTTTACATCCCTCAGTATAAAGTAGGGATTTATTCGAGATTCTTGAAATGGTGTACATTTTCCACACCCATGAATTTCACTATCATCCATAATAAAATTAGTCATTCCATTGAATAATTTAAACTGAAATAAAAAATATCAATGCAAAACCTCCACTGGGGACTAGACTCGGGTTAGTCACTTTCAATTATTAAGGGAAAATAGATAACTATGAAATGACAAAATAACGAATAAAATAGAAAATATAGATTGTGAGATAAATAGGGGTGCAAGTGATAGATTGAAATAGTGGAAGAATAAACAGAGGAAAAAATTGAATAAAAAATATGAATTTGTTACATGGTAAAAGAAAAAATATATAAAAGGAAAAGAATGAAATCATAAAGGTAAAACATCCCTAGAGAAAAGTATAGTGGTCAAACCTCCGGAGCTGATGATTTAACATTTAGTATAGGTTTTTATTTATAGGGCTAAATTCACCACGAGTTCCATCAATGACATTATAAATTTGTCAAAATTCATCCTGAAGGGTCCTGGGGTTATAATAGTAGACTACAAACTTTATTACTTCGACTCTTCCCACTTGTGGTCTTATTCGACTATTTGAAATCGTGAATATTATTTTCATGACATGTAAAGTGTGCGTTGAACAAACAATTTATGAAATATTTTACATTTTGAATAATGGTTTCATGATTTTTATTGTTGGGGTATGAACCTCTCATGGATTTCTTTCACAACTTTTAATTCATCAAGTTTCACACTTTGAACGACATTTATAATGGGTAATGTTAATTTTCTACATATTTTTTCGAGTTTAATCATGATTCATCACTTATGATTTATGGTCTCCTCCATTTAATTTTACATGGCTCAACTATATCTTAAATCCTTATTCATAAATCTATTGTTGCACTGTTCCACTTCTCTAGGTGGTGTGAAGTGTTTTCAACTCACTATATTTATTGATTTTGTTCCTTTTTTTAAAACACTATATCCATCCAAAAAACATGAATTCAAATAAATATTATCAAAATTAATAAATAAATGTGGGAAAACATCATGATTAATATAAAAATATATATTCAAAATATGACTCTATAAATTCCCCCACATTTCGAACATTATATTCCTCAAGCTTGACAACTCGACAACATTTGAAATGAATTTCACTCTACCAGTATTTAAATTTCCAATAAAACAGAGATAATTGTTTCCTAATGGAAAACAACCATTCAAATTCAAAAAATAATAATTCCTACAACTCATCATTCTTATAAGAATCAAAGATAATCTTGTACTTTAATTTCCTTCATTAAAATTAAAAATACCTATTCTTCCTTCCAATTTTGTTTATTAATTCATAATTAATATGTATTGCACTTGAAATATACCTCACATTAAATTACTTTTACTAGTCAATCAAGGTAACAATTGTTATGAAAATTTTCCAAACACCTCATGTACATATAACTTACTATTGAAAAGAAAGGAATATAATATATCCACCTCAGAAAGGCAGAAATCAAAATTAATAATGATGGATTAGAATTATGGTTAAAATGGATATTGGGACTATGGTAGGTATGTAATGAATATAATTAAATCTAAAATTTGAGGCTTGACTATTAATCATATTTCATGGTATATATAGATATGATCAATGATAATACTCAAGAAACAATTTAGTCTCCCAATACCTAGTACTGATGTTGGTACATAACACATGTAAACATAATGAATGAATATCACTATTTTTAATTTTATTGTTTCTTTTTTTATTTTTTCAGTCTTTTTTTTCATTTATTAAGAGAGGTAAATAATAAAGAGAAATGAAAATTTTTTCCTTTCCCAATCCCATGGAAACCTTCAGAAAAATAAATTGCATCCCCAACTATGATGAAACATTCTCCCCAACACTAAATTATTTAAAAGTCAAGTAAAATACCATGAGTAGGGTTTGAATGGATATAATATACTTTTAACATAGATCATTATATAACAATTTCATTCATGGATTCTATGGTAAAATTTTTTATTAATGTTATGGTGTTTCTAAGGATAAAGGGTCTCAATAATAAAAATTCCTCAGTCATGTTAAATTTAATTATATTTAGTTAGAGATATGATAAGATTCCAATAATGTTAGATAATGAAACATTACCTAGACTCTAATGAAGTACACTATATAATGAAATGGGAAATATTTCGTTCAAAATTTTATACATGGATGAGAACATATAGTTTTGGGTAATCACGCCTGGAAGTAAAAAAACAACAATCTCATCCATATCAATTTCAAATATTCAAAACATTTAAAATCTGGAAATAATTTCATTTATAAAGAACATAACATTCACAAAAAATCATGATATTTCATATTCATTTCCTCATTGTTAATATTACTAATTCATTATTCCATTTCACTCTTGTTATCATGTGAATGAGGAACATTAAATCATGGAATGATAAATATCTTATGCAACTTATGCCTCCAAGATTGACACTATAGTTCAAGGGTTCAAGTGGGGCATGAAAATTATCTTTAAAATAACTAAAAAATATTTAAATTTATGAGAGTAACAAAAATTACAGAGTTAGAACTCATACTCCCCTAGAAATGAAAATTTAGGTGGGAAACAAAGGTTCTATTATGTTATATAAGAGTTCACTTCATCAATCCTTTTCAAAAAATTACTTTTTTATTAAAATCACTTGTAATACACTTATAATCCTTATGGATGTTATGAAGTCACTCAACTATAATAACTCAAGGAGTTTAATACCAGAAAAAAGAAGCAACCTCAGGAAGAGAGTATGTTTTCATCTACTTCTGTTCTCATTTTCCATTTATAATCCTCTATTTCTATTTTATTCTCAAATGAAAGTCTCTAATATTAATTGAGTCATATTTTAATATTATATTGATAATTGTAACCTACTATATTTAAAATATTTTTGATTTTTAATATTTCATAGTTCTCTTTCTTCTTGTTTTGACAATGTCCTGTTAACAGCCAGTTATCCACTAATAAAAAATTTCCAATTATTTTATTAGCACCACCCTTATGGATGGTTAAAATTAACTATTATATAATAAAAATGTACAATTTAAACCGTTTCAAGGATTTTGGAGTTAATATTAATCATGTAAATACAAATAAATCTAGAACATTAAATCAAACCACGATGTGATATTTTAAGAAACATATGATATCCAAACGTTTCACCATTAACAAATAGAATTTTGGATTGTATATGAATGATTATAATTTATAAATAGTGAAAAAATAACATATTTAAAATCGACTTCTATTTTTTTTAAACTTATGTCCATTTTCTATGAGTGTAAAATCTATGAAATTAAGATGGATATTATGTAAGGGGTTTACAGAACCAAATTCATTCTTTTTTATGTTTTATTATCCTTCACATTATTTTTAGAATGAATGTTCATATATTTTCCTTATATATCCTTCGAAAATTACATCCCTTTTATTTCCAAGTAAATACATGTTTTTCTTATTGAGATGACTTAGAAGATAATTATAATGAAATTTTAAAATGAATTGATTTTTATAATATATCTTTAACTCCAAGTGATTTTTTTATTCTTTATGGAAATATTATACATTATTATAAAATTGGACCTCCATTATTAATTTTCAAACCCCATAGAATATTCCTTAAACTATGATTTATTACACCCTTGTGAAACCCATTTTTTTATATGGGTTTATCTCTTTACAATGATTGTTATGTGTTCTCAATCAATATGGGATTAATTGTTATAAAAATTTTATATTTTTATGGGTGTATTTAGAATTAAATATACCTCCACTTAATTTTTTAATGTGATATATATGACTATATTACATGTATTATTCGCCAACATAATTCTAGATTTGTTTACAACCTTGTCTGATGTTTGACCACTATATTATAATGTTTCATTATTTTTCATTTGTCTTATTCCATACAATTATAAAAATTTTCCCTCTATATTTTGATGATGATCATATGCTTATGATGTGATAATGTTGATTATGATCTTGCATGAACTATTGATTCAGGTCCCTTATTCCCCCCTTGATAATTATCTCATTAATTATATTTTACCTCACCCATTTCATAGATCTATATCCTCATGTGATTATGTGTATTAAGTAGAATGTGGTATATTTTAGGAGGATAGTTAAGAATTATTTAAATAAATTTTATGTTTTATCATGCATAAGTTATTTATGACCCTTATTTTCCCATGACACTAAAACATTTTATCATTGAATATACTAAAATTATATTTTTATCTTAAAAAGTATATAATATTCATATAAGAAAATATAGTGTCTTTATAGTAGTTATTAGAGTTAAATTTTATTTAATTTGGTAGTTAGGTTTAGAAAACATTAGTTAAAATGAGACATTTAAGTTTGAGTTATAGGGGAATCATCATGATGTTTTCAAAATGTATATTAGAAATTGGTTTGAAAGAAATAAAGTCTATTTATGGATACTACATGTGTATGTGGATATCTAAGAAATTTACTTATGGGTAAAACAGTGAGACGACGGGAGTTGTTATGAAATAAATAATCACCTGGTTCGTGTGTAAGTGGATTTGATTCACAATGAGATTGAAACATCATGATGATATGCTGAAATTAATCACAATATCTATACATACTACTATAAAGGATTTATAACTAATGTAATTATTCATTTTAAATATATAAAAGTACTAAATTTAATGATCTGAGGAGCATCGTTTGACAAAAATGATAAACATAGGGATACAATAATATGTGAATTTAAATTTAATTTTTTATAAGGATTAGTTATTATGTACTTATTAGTTTAATTATAACTAAACCAAAAAAACATAAAATATGAAGAATTGGTGGGAACACGGTTAAACCACATCAAAAGACCATGTGAGGCAAAATGCACCTATTTTTTTAAAAATAATCCCATTAAAATGGGATGTGGAATTTAAATCCTCTTATAAATTCTTAACCAACTATCTCAGGCTATGAAAAATGAACTATGACACGTGGAATGTCTACCTTCATTTAATAAGGAGAAATTGGCCATCAATTCCTTTATCGAATAATGAACATCGATGTTTAGCAGATCTTCTTATCCACTTTCCATGGAATATTGGCTCAGATCAATGGAGAAGATATTTTTTTCTCCACCATTCAATGAAGGTGAACATTAACTTTAATATCTATCTTTTATATATAGAGTATGGTCAATAGTAAGAATTAATAAAGAATACAAAGACAAAGGAATAAATCTAAGTAATATAGTGGGAAGACATTATGATGTTATTTTGTAACTAGTATTTCCCTACAATTATTTGAAAAGGGTGGGGAGAGAGTTCCTATAGCTAAATAAAAAAGTGGTAGAATATTTCATACCATAATAGGACAATTTCATAAGTCCATAAAGATATATATTAGATTTTATTATCAATAATGATATAAAAATAGATATATTCTTTATTGGTTTAGAACCAAACCTCCAAAAGGCTCCTGCCATTCGATAAATTGGGAGTTATGAAGAAGTAGTTTGATGTGACAACAGAGAAGTATGATTTTTTGATAGTTAACCTATAAACATAGAGATTATAATATAATACTTGAATTTCAAGCTGGTTAATTAAATTTAAAAGGAGGATATATGTTCCTACAACCCACATGTCAAAACCTTGGGAAGAGGCATCGTGAAATATTTCCTCAAAGGTATATGAAATTTCTTCATGTGTGTGAAGAATAGTACCACGAACAGGAATGTTTACGAGACATGATTAATCTATCCAATGTGATGGGGTGAAAGAATACACCTTCTAAGGAAACACCCATGTTACAATACTTCAATGATAAGAGTAAAGATTAATATAAAGGACAAATCACTAAACCACTGGCCTTTGAGGGTAATCAACTTTGAAAACCATGAAAGATAAGTAATAAAGGTAATTATTATGATATCACTTCCAATATAGTGGAATATGAAAATAAATCCGTTAAATTTAGAAATAATATTCAGTAAATAATGTCAAAAAATCTATTTTCTTCTAATTCTAAGGTTTCCTTTATATCAATAATGTTTTCTAGAAATATTGAATAAAAACCCTGTTACCTTAAAGTAGAGATATCAATAAAAATACCTAGTTTTGTAATCAATACAACCCTACTATTATAATATTCACTTGAAAATGTAGGTGGAAACAGTCTTATAGTGAATATCATGGTCCATTCCTTGGTGGAATTTTATGTAATACTAGGAATAAATTAGATATCATACTTTAAATCTCACATCAACTTTTAGTGAAAGGATGTTGCTTTCTACGATCCAAACCATCCCATGATACTATAAAAAACCATGCATGATCATCAGTTTCCTTTATAGAATTGATCGATGGTGTAGGTGATGACACCTAGAAAAAAAATTATCTTTTTGTATGGCTATGTTAAAGGAACACACCAACCTTGAAGAAATTCCATTTGTAAGAGAATGTACCTATGAATTTCCATAAATCTTACCTAGACTTATTTAATGTTAAAGGAATAGTGGATGTTGCTGGTGGGTCTAGGGGAACTATACAGGTCATTTCAAATCTAGTGGTTAATTCATAAAAAGATCATGACATGAGTTACATTACCAATGAAACTTTTAATGAATATTTAAATTATTGAACTTAGAACCTAGATAGGATATTTTCATGTTAAATTAATAATTAATTTATATTTTATTTTAAGAAAGAGTTATATTTTCAATATATATCATTGAAGTAGATATAGATATAATATGAATCTATTATCTGATTACATAATTTTATTATAGGAATCTAATGTAGATTCCCCAATTTTATGATCCACATGTTTCTAATGAACCTCCAAACGTCACTCTATGAATATATAAGAGATATCACAGCAAATCCTACCAGTTGTGTAGTTCACCTTTGATCACCAAAATAAATGATTCACAAATGATTAAATTGGGTGGTGATGGAGGAAGATAACTCTTAGTTTATGATAGAATTGTTGGAGAATAGAGATCTCGGTGGACTATAGAGAATTATTCGAATGTGATTGTTCACAAAAATAAATGGCCACCGCCAACATAAGAAATGATATAATTGGGATTATATACATATAGGTTTAGAGAATAATAATTTCATATGTTACATTATTATTTTTCTTAGTCCATTAATAAACCAATTACTTTAATAACAATAATAATATTATATCTTGAAATATGAAAAAGATTAAAATTAGTTAAATATTATTTATTCAAATAATATTCAATGTATATATTATTTCTCATAAATCCATTAACTCAGTCCAAATTTCATCCACAATATTTATCATACCATTATAAATTAATATTTATTTAACAAATATTTATTAATAAATTATCCATCAATAAATAAATAATTATTATATTTATAAATAAAAGAAAAATATTTATTAAATATTTTTCTCAAAATACATTATCTTGATTAACAGATTAATAAATCATTGAAATCAAGAAAATATTTAAATTTAATAAACCATGTGTGTGAATAACATTTATTTAACTTTTGAAATAATATATATTAAATTTTTAGCTGTGGTTTTGGATATACTTAGTTTGTGACCCAATAGGCCTATTTCTCAGTGGCATTAGGTGGAGCATCCCAAAGTCCTAGGTTAGAATCTAAAAACACCTGAAAGAATCCAGAAATAAATAAGATCATATGAAAATGATGTAAACCACAATTCAACACTCAATTTTAAATATATTCCATTTATCTTGATATCTCTAATAAAGTATGTTTCATACTAGATACATCAACCTATGTTCTTGATGTATATTTCTTTGTCATTCTAGAAATCAAACATTCTTATTGGGAATCATGGCTATGGATTTATTTATCCAGTATCCTTAAAAATCAAGGGAATGAGATATGTACTTCCAATAAAAAATTGTAAAAAATACTTTCTTTCATTATTTATTAATAACATATAATTCGTGATGTATGCAACATATCAAACTTCACCAAAAATGTATGTGTCACAGTTTATAATATATATATGTGTGTGTGTGTGTGTCTGTGTCTGTGTTTTTTTGTGTGCATGAGTTGTAACCTAAATTAAAAATTATCTTAAAGTCTAAGGTACATTACACATGTCCACATATATAAACATCCAACAACTCATATAATTGAGTATTTCCTACGGGTGGGTCTACTCTCTTAATCTACAATAGTAGAAATTACCAAGAATTTACACCATGATAATGTTATATAGAGTCCTATTTTTATCCACCCTTGGTATCATGAATAACTTTTATACCTTGAAATGAAATTGTATTTCTATATAACTTATATATTTTAAGAATACAGCTGTAGAACTTTCTTGTTCTCATCATAATAGTGAATATCTATCACCTATTAGTGTGATAGCTACACTTAAGACAATATAACATACTATGTTACACATAATAACAATCATTATATGATATGTATTTTATTATTATTTCAAACCATGAATATAGGTAATCATAAAGTGTATAGAAGTTGGTTCTAGGGAAGTGACTCTAATAGACTCCTACTTTCAATAGACCATACATCTAACAACATCTAATATATTAGCAATCCAAAGATATTCATGATTTTTATGAGATACAACTATAGCCTAATGTTCATATGTATTTTCTTATATGGATATTATATTCACTCCAACTTCACCCCACTATGAAAAATCACCCAATATGTGACACTTTTTGGGTATTTGTTTCCATTGGTGTCACCTTGTATCTTTTGTAAGGTCCATCACTATAGTCTTATCACTATATAATCTTATAGGCCTTAACCTATAGATAACACATTAATATATTGGAAAATTACTCACGCATAAATCAATTATTTGGAAATATAAAAATTCGATTATATACTCAGGCCCTGCTGTAGAATTGAGGAAAACTTGCTTCTATGGACTCATCCATCTCACAGATTCTACATTGAGAAAAAAACATATCCTTACTATTAAATCAAATCATTTTGATCTTTTCAAAAACTAGTATCAGCATATCCTCATATGAAAAACTCCTCATCTACTCTATACAAAAAAAACTATCATTGGTTATTATCAAATACACAAGTATATCCTTAAATGATGGCCAATGTTATTCACTTGGTTAGACATGATATATGTCTACCATGCTCAAAACATATGAAATTTCACGACTAGGTCATAACATAGAAAACATGATTGGCCCTATTGTTGGATCATATTGTATATTACTTATTATCTCTTTATATAAATGTGTATAATGGCACATTTTCTTTGAAATGTTTTTACCATATAAAATTAGTACCAATCCTCTCATAGATTGTTCCATAAAAAATCTATTTAGTATTTGGTCAATATATGTACTTTAACGTAGTTTAAGAAGCCTCCAGAATCTATCATGACTGATCACGACCCAAATAATTTAGGATCATTCACCTAATCCTTTATAAAGAATCCATTAATTAACATGTCCTTAGCAGACTACTAGATAGGAATATTATTTCAAATATGTAATATTCCATCAATATATAGTACTAAAATAATGACTACATTCTCAATAAAATACTTGTAAACACATGGATTACATTCATTCTTAATTAATCCATATTCATTTATATATTAAAAAAATAATTTTCCTTGTCTTGGATTCCAAATTGAACCCATAAATGGTTCTCTACAAATTTCATATATTTTTTGAATCACCTATAATCACAAAACCATTTGGTTTTATAATATATAAATCTTCAATAAAGATCTGTTTAAGGAAATATATTTTGACATCCATCTTAAAATTTTCATATTTAGGTTAATATTCTATAACATGAAGAATTATGTTGGATTAAAATATGGAAAGCAGAGAAAATGTATTTTCATTGTCCATGAAATTATGTTATTCAAACCATTTATCAACTAGACTTCATTTATAAGTACTTAATTTACCTTCCATTCCCATTTTTCTCTTGAATAACCATTTGCACCCAAGAGGATTTACATTAATTAGATGATCGAAAAAACAAACAAACATGGTTCTAATATAATGAATCCATTTTATAATTCATGACCTCTTTCCAATTTCCAATTATGATCTTTCAATTTCACCTTGTAGTATAGTGGTAATTATTATCATCCAATAATGAGTCACAATTTTCCATGATTAATAAACCATATCTCTTTGGTTCTCTTACCTATTTGGTCCTGGTACATAGTACGTGTGTTTTAGGAATTACTTATTCCCTGGGGGGATATATAATCATTTCCTATACCAAATCTTGTTTTTCTTAAGCATTAACATCAATGAAGTCAATATTTCTCCCACCACCCTTCTTGATGTTGTGCTCACTCTCAATAAATATGACTTTTATGGAGACAGTCACTAGCATTCCAAAGTGGTTTTATGGGTAGTATCCCCTTATTTCTTTAAGATACACCTTCAGTCCCATGGTTTTCGTGCTTTTTTGAGATGGAATTAACAAATTCCTGATAACCCTAAACACATGAATTGGGAAAACAGGTTTCCATCCACTACATAAATCAAAGGGAATATTGTTTTCTATCTTAGTTGGTAGAATATTTATTTTTTATACAATAGTTTCAATGCACATCCCCAAAATGATAATGGAATATATGAATGAATCATTATCAACCATACCATGCATTTCATGGTATAGTTACCCCATTCACATAAACCATTCTACTATGTTGTATTAGTTGGATTCAGATGAAAAATAATCCCAACCTCCCATAGAAAGTAGATAAACACTTGATTAATATATTCACCACGTCAATCTGATTGAATATACTTTATCTTATTCCTTTTTTTCTATACATTATTTTTGAATTATATTAATTTTCAAACGACTCGTTATTATACGCCATCTAATAGTCATATCCATTTCATCTGAATTCGTCAGTAACAATTTTGATGTAAGAATACTAACATCTAGCTTCTACTAGAAATAGTCCACACACATCAGTGTGTACTAATCCTATAAGCTCTATGTCCCTTTTTCCCTATCCACCGAATAGTGGTTTGTCCGTTTTTCCTTATAAATGCGCATAGAATATTTCAGGTGGTTTTATCTCTACATACACTAAATAACCTTCTTGATATATATTTTTCAATCGCTTCTCATTTACATGATCAAGATGGTGATGTCACATAATATTTTTATATGAGTAGTGTGAACATGTTTTGTTATCAACTACCAATACTCGATTTTCATAATATAACGTATAAATACTGTTACTTAAATATATTATACCATAAAATTTTATGCCATTAAAAAAGAAACAAATTCTATTTCTAACCATGAAGAATTTATCTATATCTAGGATAGATATTTAATATATATTTTTAGTAATTTTTGGTATGTAATAAAAATCACTTGAAACGAAAATCATCCATGTTGGAAACAGAGGTTGTTAGTATCTTATGGCTAGGGTATCTAACCTCGCACCATTGGAAACCTACAAATCCGCCTATACTCTAGAAATCTTTCAAACTTAAAATGGTTCTTCTATATGGATACATATGTTAGAAAAAACCATTTCTAATAACCAATGCATTGATATTGAACAATTACATTGAATAATGAACATATCTTTATCTTCCCCTTGCATTTGGGTGGAGTTCCTCTTCTAGTGGACATGCTTACCACATAAAAAACACATATATTCTTATTCAATTCCCTACCTCTGGAACGTCCTCTTCAAGGAAGAACGATGATTGAGATATTTTAACTTATTATAATTCTTGGTTCCATTTTCCATGTTATTCTTTTTAGTTTTAAATATAAGAAAAATATGTTGGTTACATCCCATGTTCTTTTCCACTAGATGATGAAGAGTAAAAATTTCTGAAGTAATCTCCTCATTATTGATCATATTATATTTAGAAGTAAACCTAGGGAAGTATATGGGTAGCAGGTAAGTTATGTTATCTATTTGAAACTCATACAAGAATTTTAATCCTAATATATATAATAATTCAATGTGGAAAATAATATTGACTATATGAATTCTATCTAGAATTGAATCACCATGCATGGTGTTAAATAAATCATTATAGATCTCGTATCTCTCTTATCTCACAATCTCCTGATAGAGATAAAAAATGTAAGGCATCATGATATATAAATAAATGTCCAAATATTTCCTTAGAAGATCATTGTTCATAGATGATATCATGAAACATTGAATATCTATGGAATCATTCAAATTTTCCTCAAATAGAGAAAACTCTTACTCACTATCCTCTTTAATAGGTGATTCAGGAATAAGTTCTTACTATATATAGAATTTCCTTTCATGGTGTAGGATAACTCGTAAGAACCATTTGTAGCTATTAAAATTAGCGTGTCTAAGAATTGTATCCTTATCTAGTGTGGATAAAAGTGAATTGTTTGATTTTTTTATTTCTGTTTAAAAAGAACATAATTTTCATAATTAATCTAATAAAATTGGATAATAAATATTAACTTTTAATTATTAATCTCCAGAAATTTTATTAAGACTTAATATCTCACACCATTGGCATAAGAATTGTAACAGCCCGAGATTTTATGAAAAATATTCTTTTTTATTTCACTAATGTCTTGTGTTGTACGCTACACCAAAAAGAGATTGCACAACACACATCCTTGACTTGCCGCGACCTTCCTCGATAGCTTGCGTCGTACGCAATACCGAGTTTCACTAAACAACGATATGCTATTAAAATATTATTAAAACTAGCCGTTATGAATAGTAATAACCACTTTTTGAAATTTTATAAATTTTATTTTTCAAAATGGACTTCATTTTTGGATTCGGAATACCGAAATTAGCCTAGGGTGAAATTTTGGTATTTTTCTGAAAACTTTAGATTTTTGATGAATAGTGAAACCACTAAGTGGTAGGTTAAAAACTGAATTTTGCATAAAACTTAATTTTACCGCTTCTGTGAATGGAATTTCGAAAATCCGACAGACACGGTTGATATCAGTAAGTAAAATGTGGTTCAATGAGATAAAAATAATTTTTTGGTGAATAGTAACTTTTTACTTTTTTTACCGCGGTTAATAGTAAATAGGGTAACTAAGGGTAAAAATTATATTACTATTACCCTAACACATGTCCTAATTCTATTGGATAAGTTTAATTCGACCAAAAACAAACTTAGGAATAAAATATGACCATTTAGGCCCACTTGGGTTAGATTAGGACATTTATTAATAATTTATTTAAAGAAGGGTTAAAATAGTTAAAATCAAAGTTTAATAAGTAAATCATTTTTAATATGGGGTTATACATAAGATAAATTCGAATATAAATATTCATTAGAAAGACAAACATATTTCCTACATAATGATATTTTATTTATAATTTTTAGACTTTAAATATATGAATTTATTTATGACACAACGATGATGCAGTAATTACCCTTTTAAGGAAATATTAACATAATTGATGTTATAAATGCTCAAATGAATGTAATTTGAGACTTTTTATGAATTACACTAATTTTCTAGGTTACTATGATATATTAGTGTTGATTTAATCAACTTGGTTCGAACATATAATTCTGTTATGACTTTCAAAAAAATCATATATCAAATAGTGTCAAAATTGACACAAAATAGTTTTTAAATCAAATATTATATTATTAATTGTTATTTTATTCCTAAAAATCTAAGGTTCGGCTAAATGACTTAGATAAGGATATATATATTAATAATAAACAATTTGGGGTTCGTTTGGCATGTTATAGTAAGTGTATTAACCATATAGTGAAAGAAAACAAAAAGACACGGTAAAAGTTAAATTATTTAACTTAGAGTTAAATCTAATTGATAAGGTTAAAATAATACCCTAAACTTGTCTAAATCCTATTAGTTGATAGGATTTTGACCCATCCCCACTTTAGCTTCGAAATAAGACCCTTTGGAACCATTATAAACCGATTTTGACATTAATATAAAATAATATTTTGAGGTATTCCTAAGGTGCCCCTCTCCTCCCTTATAAAAGGACACCTCCTACCCCTCCTCCTCACACCAATTTGAGCACTCAAGCTCGGCCAACCCCTGCCCAAATCTCTTCTCCACTTCCTTATCAACATCCTAGAGGTTCTGGTCTTCCTCAAAGACCAATTTTAGTGCCCTAAGAGGAGGTCTCAAAGAGGCGCTTCAAAGAAGAGGTAATTACCGTTACCAATTCTTTCATCTTTATTTCTTCTTCCACTTATTCTTCTTAGGTTGTTTCATTATTAAGTAATAAAATCAGTATCACTCATATACTGATATGTTATTATAAGTATTAAACAACCCTATTTCACCATCTATCCATCCTATGGAAAAAGAAATCACCGCGCGTGCGTACGTACGGAATACCGTCTCCACGCCGTGGTGTAATCTATTTTCCACCACCACCTTACATGGATGGGTATAATGGTGTAAAGAATAACTATAAATAGTTATTACAACATCATATTGATTCTGATATATTGTATAATCCACTCCAATTCAATTCAATATTTATGGAAATGATATCATCGCTCGTGCGTACGTACTGACTACCGTCTCCACGACGCGATGAGATTCATTCTCCATGTTAACCATTTAAGAATGATTATAAAGTATATATAAGAAATAATAATGAAATATATGACATTATAAAGCTACTGTATTTATGTATATATATATATATGTATGTCATCTACTTACTTCCATTCAAGACAATAAGGAAAGGAAAACAGCGTTCATGCGTACGTACGGACTACCGTCTCCATGAACGGTGTTTTTCATTTCATTTATCTATCTATTATATATATATATATACTGAATATATATGATATATAAATCATATTTTATATTCTGGAAGTAAGTAAATCATGATATAAGTAATAATAATGTCAAGAACAACAAGTCAAAACACCTACGATAAATGAAACGATTTTACCCAAAACGCTTCTTTAACATGGAATTTACAAAAGAACGGGTAATATAATGTCATAAGTGAAGAATATATGATATCATAACAATGAATATGATTCTGTAATAAGTCAATGACATTATTTAAATCATTATACAGGAGGTTCGGACACAAACGAAGCAAATCGGACCTAAGGTAAGGGAAATATCACAATCTCATTTTTATCCGAGATTGTTTATTCGTAAGTATTTACTGGGGAGTATTTTATTATCCACATCCATGTTTCATCAATATGTAATATTATTTACATCCACCTACAATTGTTTAAATCCATTTTTACCCTTCGGTGAGTTTTTAGTAATATGTATGAAAGGAATCTTTTGTCGTTTTTCGTACGAGGTACTTTTTGACTTTTCCAACAAAAGAACGAAGAATGTTTTTTTAACTTATACGGCAAGAATGGATTTTTAAAACATTATTTCCAAGAATCTTCCTTTATAAGTTTTCAAGTTTATTTTTAATCAACTTCTTTTAGTTTATAATTTTATGACATGTTAAGAAAAGAAAAGTGTTTTTGAAGTAGAAAGGATATTTTCCTCAAGAATGGAGTTCAAGAATTTTATCAAAATTATTTTCCATCTAAGATAATAAAAGGGTTCTATTTTTATCCCTATTATTAAATTGGTTTGATTATGTTGTGATGGAAATATTTTTATGAATTACTTTATCTTATATGAATTTTTTTATGATGTCATGTTGTTTAAGAATCCCATTTTTATTACATGGGTTACGCTATGATGTATGGTTTATGATTATGTGTCACACATAAGAAAGGATTCATTATAAGATGGGTGGGACCTATATCTCCCTCCAATGCATTGGGTAAAGATTTTATATCTCATGAGATAGACATGGCTGGAACGGTAGGTTATACCGGTTCAATGAAACAGGACTGAAATGAGGGTGACTCGATTCAGAAAGGGACTTTGTCCACTAAGATAGTCTTGGCAATGAGTCTTGACTAACAAGAAATGATTCTCTACGATTATGTGTGAATGACACAAAGTTTCATGTTTTAAGTTATGATTATTGTGATTACATTTCACTGCCATGATTTACCCCATGTTATGAAATTATGATCTCTTTTGCAGGTTAAGATTTCCAAAAGTTATGTGCTTATGTATATGATGTGATTGATATTTCTTTTGTTTACCCTTACTGAGCATTTGAGCTCACCCTTTTATGTTTTCTTTTCCCCAGGATATAAATAAAGGTTTTAGGTAAAAAAAGGAAGATCTTTATGGGAGATTTTGAAGATCTTTCACCACGATTAGAAGATTATATTCCGAGTTTCCAAAGACACTAAACTATTACGATCCTTGTGTGTGTGTTTTTTGTTATGTACTAAGTATTTCACAACTGTAATGTAATGTCCATGTACGTTAAGCTTCGGGTCTCTACAGTTGGTATCAGAGGAAAGGTTTAGTCAACCTTTGGAAAATAGGATGCGAAAATGTTAGTGAGATCCCTAGAGATATTTCTACGGTATGTCTAGGGATGTCCCTAAGGTTAAGTATACGTATAGGTTATAGTACTAGAACTACGCTAACGATCATATAATTAAACCTAAGATGTTAGATATTGAAGGTACTCCCCCTTTATTATGTTGTTTTCCCTATCATGATTTTTTCCTCTCACACTATTTTTTTTTGGGTTTTAGAAAATGGCTGGAAACAAGATGATTCACGATAATGGAGGATATGATGGACAATGGAATGATATTCTTCATAATGAAATGGGATTTGGAAGTCCAATCATCATTATTATGCCGAATCAGCAATCTCATAATATGATCAATAAAGTAAAATTTGGTAAGTTTCCTGACTCGGCTAATAAGAGAAAGATGGAGTTTCATGATGATCATAGAGGAAAGAAAGTTCAATTTCCCCTATGTAAATCATGTGGGAAGAGGCATCAAGGAGAATGTTTCAAAGGAGCTGGAAGATGCTTTGGGTGTGGAAAAGAAGGACACAAATCAAGTAAATGCAAAGGAAAAGGTTCGGTTAACAACATGGATGAGGATAATGGTATTGCTACGACATCAACAATGGTTAAATGTTTTAAATGTGGAATGTGCGGGAATTATGCAAACCAATGCCCTAAGGGAAAGTCTCATGAAGATAATCAGTATGGTCGTATGGGAAGTATTTATGTGGATGATGATGAAGAAACTACAAATGATATGTGAGATGAAAGAATTGTTGAAGCTCGGTCAATGGTTTAAAAATGTAGTGGAATGATTACATGTTTATCATGTGTAATGTTGTATAAGTAATCTCATGGTACTGTAGAATAAAGAGACATGTAAGGATTGTTACACTGTTGTCTGATTAATGTTACCAGTATCCATGAAAGGTTATTCAGATATTTTTGGAATGTAGATGATATGCGCATAATGAAGGGATAAGGAGAAAATTAAATGTTTGATAGTATTCATGAGCTCATGATTGATATAAGGACTAAGTGATATCATGGTTTGAGTATATAGAATTTTGAGGATTTTGGTATGTGGAAAGAGTTAACTTTTAATAAAATTCATGTTTTCAATAAGGTTCAATGGGTATTCAAGAGAGTACAAGATTAAGGCCTTTGAATGTTTGGAATGTGACCAACAAGATATATCTTATGATATATGGGGATCAATGATGGTATTAAATATCTGGTAATCGTTCTCACTATGTTATGAGAGTGGACTGCAGTATTATGGATAAGCCTAAAGATTAGAATGGATTATGTTGGACATAAGTTAGTATTGTTTAAGGATAAATTTTTTTTTCGATATTATTGATGGGATGTTATACTAATATAGTTTTAGAAAAAGGAAAACCTGCAGGACGGGCGACAGCCCATCGCTTCGAACAAGGCTGTGGGAATCGAACCCACAACCGAAGTGCGACTGGCCTTTATCTCCTACCACTGGCCTACAGGAAGTCCCTGTTTAGTAGAAACTAGTTTTATTATATTAAGCAGTATGATATATGAAGTATAAGTCCATTTTAGGAACCATATGTGATTAATCTCACTATAGATCGACTTATGTATATAATTTTTGCTAACCTTTTGCTTGAGACAGATGGAATGACCCGTCATTCTATCACATGATCTGCTAACACTTCACGAATAACAAATTCAACTTCATTTATTTAAGAGATGAAGTGGAAATTGTTCAAGGCATGAACAACAGTGAGATTGTACCAAAATAAAGAAAGTATTTATTCTAATTCAAATTTTCAACTTTAGGGAAATGATCTTGAAAACCAAAAATGTTGTCCTAGTGATCTTATACCTGATGAATCAGATGGTACCATAGATCGTCACAAATTTATGGATTTGTGATTACTGGATTTTCCATAGCCATGTTCTCTACCACTCTCCATCAGAACATGATGGTTAGATTTCTCTTCCATATCCATATTTTCACCTATGTGGAAACCCAGTGATTAGTTTATTTGGGTAATCGTTACATTTCATACTTTAGTTTTTAAAGCCAATTTTTGGTATTCCTTTTTACGATGTGGGTTTCTATTAAAGAAACTTTCAAATAGTAAACCATTTATAACCCCGACGAATTTCGAGGGCGAAATTCATTTTAAGGGGGGTAGAATGTAACAGCCCGAGATTTTATGAAAAATATTCTTTTTTATTTCACTAATGTCTTGTGTTGTACGCTACACCAAAAGGAGCTTGCACAACACGCATCCTTGACTTGCCTTGCATTACACGCAATCGCGACCTTCCTCGATAGCTTGCGTCGTACGCAATACCGAGTTTCACTAAACAACGATATGCTATTAAAATATTATTAAAACTAGCTGTTATGAATAGTAATAACCACTTTTTGAAATTTTATAAATTTTATTTTTCAAAATGGACTTCATTTTTGGATTCGGAATACCGAAATTAGCCTAGGGTGAAATTTTGGTATTTTTCTGAAAACTTTAGATTTTTGATGAATAGTGAAACCACTAAGTGGTTGGTTAAAAACTGAATTTTGCATAAAACTTAATTTTACCGCTTCTGTGAATGGAATTTCGAAAATCCGACAGACACGGTTGATATCAGTAAGTAAAATGTGGTTCAATGAGATAAAAATAATTTTTTGGTGAATAGTAACTTTTTACTTTTTTTACCGCGGTTAATAGTAAATAGGGTAACTAAGGGTAAAAATGATATTACTATTACCCTAACACAGGTCATAATTCTATTGGATAAGTTTAATTCGACCAAAAACAAACTTAGGAATAAAATATGACCATTTAGGCCCACTTGGGTTAGATTAGGACATTTATTATTAATTTATTTAAAGAAGGGTTAAAATAGTTAAAATCAAAGTTTAATAAGTAAATAATTTTTAATATGGGGTTATACATAAGATAAATTCGACTATAAATATTCATTAGAAATCTAAAAATATTTCCTACATAATGATATTTTATTTATAATTTTTATACTTTAAATAAATTCATTTATTTATGACACAACGATGATGCAGTAATTACACTTTTAAGGAAATATTAACATAATTGATGTTATAAATGCTCAAATGAATGTAATTTGAGACTTTTTATGAATTACACTAATTTTCTAGGTTACTATGATATATTAGTGTTGATTTAATCAACTTGGATCGAACATATAATTCTGTTATGACTTTCACAAAAATCATATATCAAATAGTGTCAAAATTGACACAAAATAGTTTTTAAATCAAATATTATATTATTAATTGTTATTTTATTCCTAAAAATATAGGGTTCGGCCAAATGACTTAGATAAGGATATATATATTAATAATAAACAATTTGGGGTTCTTTTGGCATGTTATAGTAAGTGTATTAACCATATAGTGAAAGAAAACAAAAAGACACGGTAAAAGTTAAATTATTTAACTTAGAGTTAAATCTAATTGATAAGGTTAAAATAATACCCTAAACTTGTCTAAATCCTATTGGTTGATAGTATTTAGACCAATCCCCACTTTAGCTTCGAAATAAGACCCTTTGGAACCATTATAAACCGATTTTGACATTAATATAAAATAATATTTTGAGGTATTCCTAAGGTGCCCCTCTCCTCCCTTATAAAAGGACACCTCCTCCCCCTCCTCCTCACACCAATTTGAGCACTCAAGCTCGGCCAAACCCTGCCAAAATCTCTTCTCCACTTCCCTAGAAACATCCTAGAGGTTCTGGTCTTCCTCAAAGACCAATTTTAGTGCCCTAAGAGGAGGTCTCAAAGAGGCTCTTCAAAGAAGAGGTAATTACTGTTACCAATTCTTTCATCATTATTTCTTCTTCCACTTCTTCTTATTAGGTTTTTTCATTATGAAGTAATAAAATCAGTATCACTCATATACTGATATGTTATTATAAGTATTAAACAACCCTATTTCACCATCTATCCATCCTACGGAAAAAGAAATCACCGCGCGTGCGTACGTACGGAATACCGTCTCCACGCCGTGGTGTAATATATTTTCCACCACCACCTTACATGGATGGGTATAATGGTGTGAAGAATAACTATACATAGTTATTACAACATCATATTGATTCTGATATATTGTATAATCCACTCCAATTCAATTCAATTCAATATTTATGGAAATGATATCATCGCTCGTGCGTACGTACGGACTACCGTCTCCACGACGCGATGAGATTCATTCTCCATGTTAACCATTTAAGAATGATTATAAAGTATATATAAGAAATAAAAATGAAATATATGACATTATAAAGCTACTGGATTTATGTATATATATATATGTATGTATGTCATCTACTTACTTCCATTCAAGACAATAAGGAATGGAAAACAGTGTTCATGCGTACGTACGGACTACCGTCTCCATGAACAGTATTTTTCATTTCATTTATATATCTATTATATATATATATATATACTGAATATATATGATATATAAATCATATTTTATATTCTGGAAGTAAGTAAATCATGATATAAGTAATAATAATGTCAATAAGAACAAGTCAAAACACCTACGATAAATGAAACGATTTTACCCAAAACGCTTCTTTAACATGGAATTTACAAAATAACGGGTAATATAATGTCATAAGTGAAGCATATATGATATCATAACAATGAATATGATTCTGTAATAAGTCAATGACATTATTTAAATCATTATACAGGAGGTTCGGACACATACGAAGCAAATCGGACCTAAGGTAAGGGAAATATCACAATCTCATTTTTATCCGAGATTGTTTATTCGTAAGTATTTACTGGGGAGTATTTTATTATCCACATCCATGTTTCATCAATATGTAATATTATTTACATCTACCTACAATTTTTTAAATCCATTTTTACCCTTCGGTGAGTTTTTAGTAATATGTATGAAAGGAATCTTTTGTCGTTTGTCGTACGAGGTACTTTTTGACTTTTCCGACAAAAGAACGAAGAATGTTTTTTTAACTTATACGGAAAGAATGGATTTTTAAAACATTATTTCCAAGAATCTTACTTTATAAGTTTTCAAGTTTATTTTTAATCAACTTCTTTTAGTTTATAATTTTATGACATGTTAAGAAAAGAAAAGTGTTTTTGAAGTAGAAAGGATATTTTCCTCAAGAATGGAGTTCAAGTATTTTATCAAAATTATTTTCCATCTAAGATAATAAAAGGGTTCTGGTTTTATCCCTATTATTACATTGGTTTGATTATGTTATGATGGAAATATTTTTATGAATTACTTTATCTTATATGAATTGTTTTATGATGTCATGTTGTTTAAGAATCCCATTTTTATTACATGGGTTACGCTATGATGTATGGTTTATGATTATGTGGCACACATAAGAAAGGATTCATTATAAGATGGGTGGGACCTATATCTCCCTCCAATGCATTGGGTAAAGATTTTATATCTCATGAGATAGACATGGCTGGAACGGTATGTTATACCGGTTCAGTGAAACAGGACTGAAATGAGGGTGACTTGATTCAGAAAGGGACTTTGTCCACTAAGATAGTCTTGGCAATGAGTCTTGACTAAAAATAAATGATTCTCTATGATTATGTGTGAATGCCACAAAGTTTCATGTTTTAAGTTATGATTATTTTGATTACATTTCACTGCCATGATTTACCCCATGTTATGAAATTATGATCTCTTTTGCAGGTTAAGATTTCCAAAAGTTATGTGCTTATGTATATGATGTGATTGATATTTATTTTGTTTACCCTTACTGATCATTTGAGCTCACCCTTTTATGTTTTCTTTTCCCCAGGATATAAAGAAAGGTTTTAGGTATAAAAAAAAGGAAGATCTTTATGGGAGATTTTGAAGATCTTTCACCACGATTAGAAGATTATATTCCGAGTTTCCAAAGACACTAAACTATTATGATCCTTGTGTGTGTGTTTTTTGTTATGTACTAAGTATTCTGCAAATGTAATGTAATGTCCATGTACGTTAAGCTTCGGGTCTCTACAAGAATATCCTGTTTATTGAAAATTATAGTGGAAAAGATCCATATCCACATTCTCACCCACATGACTTTTCTATATCATGTAATTTGGAGGGTTTTAGGTAGTCTAAATAAATTCCAACTGCATTAACTAAAAATTCCTTGATCTGTTGAGTGGTCTCCCCAAGCCTGAAATCAATAAAATTGGATTTCGTCATATATTTCCCTTTAGTTACACAAATTCCTTCTTGGGATGTAAGACCATGATGTGAACTAAGACAAATCAACCAAAAACTTCATCTTAGATTTCCTTGATAATTAAAAACACCCCAACTTGGTTCGGTCAAGCACATTGAACTATGGTCCTATTTTAACATAAACAAGGAACATATATTATGGACTAATATAAAATTATGGGATTTTTGTTTTATTATAGTTAAAGATATTTTTTCCTTTACATACAATTTTATTATTAAGGGTATTTAATTTAAGTTATTAACCATGTTTTGATAAAACATTTATGCATAATCCATTTATTTAAATTCTATATTTTCATATTAATTCATTTATTTTTGTGATCATGGACATGAATCTTTAAAATAAATTATTCATTAGATACGAAATAAATAAATAAATGAACCATTCATGAGCCTATCTGGTGGTTGGTTTACTGATTGGACCCGAAATCAACCTATGAATAAGGATAAAAACTCATTATTTTATCCCAAGAAAGAGTTGAAGCATTCCACCTGTCCAACTATGTATCATTTGATTTAGCAACATCTTGGTTACATCATGAACCACACACATATACCTTTGGATACATTAATTGTTAAAATTATTTATAACTTACACATAGGAGAGGAAAAATAAATGATTGGTTAGGGGAGTTATGTAAATAACCTTGTACTTATATGTCCAACATAATAAATTAAATAGGAATAACTCGAGGGTCACCAAAAATAATTTAATAATTAATAATTACGAAACCATTAAATAAATTAAATTAAATTAAACCAAATCATAAAATGTTCTTAGTTAATCTCATAAATGGTCATACACATGTAATGAATATGAAATAGTATACCAACTAACGTTCATTTATATTCATTGTTTATTATTAAGATAAACACACATTCATTAATAAATTAATGAAATAATTAATTAATTCCACTTTATCATATTAACCATCCAATTTCTCTTGGAGATAACCATAATCCATTATAGATAATTAAAATAAATAAATTGATTATTTTAAATTCATTGAAACATTTATTTATTTGTCAAAAACGTGGGTTCTAATCAATGTAATAAGGTTTTGATGTTTCAATTTGTAATTTAATATAATTTTATTATACCAATTATGGAGAGACTATATGGTGTTTTATTATGAGATGCATTCCATGTACCTTAATTTTTGTGTAACCAAGGTAATCACATGAGGTTTTTGTGTGTACCTCAGTTGGAATAGATGATTTGTACAACCTGTCATACCCTATATATTTCTCTTGATGTGTTTCCATGTTCCAATTAATGGACTCATCATGTACTTTATAAATGGGTGTAAATGATGTAAAAAAACTAACTACATTCCATGCATATCTCATAACATGTGTTCCTATTACACATTGAATGGTTTGGTGTCTTTTTCAAAAACATAACTACATGATATGAACAAACTATCAACATTAATTGTATATCAAATGTTGTGGGTCCACTTGACTAACCAATGAACACAATGTCTACTTCAGATACAAGAAATATTTAACTACATTCTACGTACACCAGCCACACAATGTTCACCCCTTTATTTCTCCAGGCTATCGCTCTTATGTGGTATTGACTATGTATATTACCACATGGTTTGAGAGGATTTAACCATTAATAGATGTAGTGTACATGATTTATGAGAGATAAACACAATTTAAATCAACAAGTCAGGTGCCAGGATGTCCTATTCTACACACATTTTGAAATAAATGCACCAAATGTAGTTAATCTCTTCAATTTAATGCCCCCTAAATCATATCCATATATAGGGAAAATGGGTACATATCATGTACTATGGCTACATGTCACATAACCCAGTCTTACCGGTAGCAGAGATTTTTTTCTTTAGGATGGAATCTTCAATAATTATCCATCTATTCTTAATCCTTTATTAAAATGAGACACTAAATGATGATGATTAATATGTTAAAATCATGTTAATTATATGATATTAAAGAAAAAATATTTCTTGGAAGGAAAACACTGACAAAAATTACACATATATATCAACAATCAAATAAATATTTATAAATTTAAACATGCCCTCTCTGATTCAACATGAAGATTTTGGGAATAGTGGATGTGGTCAGCAGGCTTGGTGGAATAACATATGTTATTTCAAATCTAGTGAATAATTCATAAATAGTTTATTACATGAGTTCCATGACATAAGAAACATTCACTAAATATTGACATTATAGAACACAGATGTTAAAGAAGATCATTTTACATTAAATTTATAATTAATTTATATTTTATTTTGAGATATAATAACCATGTATTAATATCATTCTCTAATATAGATGTTCATCTTCCAATAACAACTTTTTAGATCACCATATTGTGTTGTATGAATCATGTGTATATTTTCTCCTATGGTGATCAACAGAAGTTCCACAAACCTTTGAACTTCATCATAGGAATCTCTGTGTATTAGCCTGACATATCCTAATTCTTGCATCGTTTACCATTGATAACCCCAAGATTCACTTAAATAAGGATACAATTGGGTGGTGATGGAGGAATACATATCTTTGTTATTGAAAGCATTCTTAAAGATGAGATCACTCTAGTCTCTTAGGTGAATTCTCCAAATGTTGTTGTGCAGAACAAAACTAATGGAAACCACTAACATGAGAATTATGATAATCGAATTTATATAATTCTAGGGATATAAAAAAATTATTGTAGATGAACATATATTATTTTTATTAATCCCTTAATAACCTAATGTTGATAATAATTATAATAATAATATTATTTCACGATAATTAAAAAAATGTCGAATAAATTTAATATCATTTACTCTAATATTATATATATTATTTATCACCATAACATTAACAGGGAATAGAATTCCCCAAAAAATATTTCACTACTTCATTAATTAATGCTTATTTAGTAATTATATATATCACTTAATTATTCTCTAATAAAAAAATAAATAATATATTTAATAAATAAAAAAATATATATTATTAAAAATATTCCTCTAACTAAATATTCTCTCGAATGACTACTCACTTAATATATTTTATCAAGAAAACTAGAATAATTATTAAAACATGTGTCAAAATAACATTTATTATTTTTTTAAATAATAAATAATATTATTATTTAACTGAGTATTTGGATTAACAAATAGTGTAACCATTTATGCCTCTTTATTAGTGACATTTGGTGAAGAAACTGATATTCCATGGTTTTTTTCTAGAAACATGCCATGAACGCATATAGAACTAAGTTAATGTCACAATGGCTATAAACACATACACATTCTTACTGTGAATTATAATTTTGTTTTCTCAATATCCCAAATCAAGCAGATCTCATACTAGTGTCGTCAAACTATGTACTCAATGTATCTTTCTTTAACATTCTAAAATTCGGACATTCCTACTGAACATCATGTTCATGGATTTATTTTGGATATATAATCTATAACAAAAGTTAATGATATATCAACTTACATTAAATAATTGAAGTGAAATATACTGTCACACATTATTCATTAATGAAAATCCATTCATGACATACCTAACATATCCAACTTCATTACAAACATATGGTTTCACAGTTTGTGAAAAATATATATGTTTTTTAATAGTAAAATGCATTTATAATAATATTAATGTACAAGGACCATTACACATGCTTAGAAATAGGAACATTCAATGAAACATTTAAATTTGGATTTCATACTGGTGGGTATGTTCTCATAATTCTATACAATAGAAATTACCAACTGAATACACCATAAAATGTCCCTCAAAGAACTATAAGAATCCACCCATGATATCCTATATAATTTTTGTCCTTTAAAAAAATTCCATATGACTATAGAATAAATATTTTAAGAATAGTATCCTAACACTTTTGTGTTCATCCTTGAGATGAGTTTCTGTGACCATTTAATTTAACTGATACTATTAGGAAAACATCTCATATTTTTTCATATGGATGAACAATCATGATGTGATAATTATTTTATTAATATTCAAATATACGAATATAGTTAATTGTAAATTACATAGTAGTTGGGTTTTGGGAACAAACTCAAACTCTTTAGTCAGATCAAGAGGTACCATTCTCAAAAGAAGCTTATTCCTGGAACCACTTCTAACTCCAAATACATTTATAGGATGGCACTAATTTAATTAGAGGGGTTAAAGAATCAACTAAAAACGAATTTAAAAAAATGATTAATATTACCTATTACACATCCTTGTGCTTCACTAGTTCCCTTTATCACGAAAAAGGATGGGTCATTGACGTTATGTATCAATTCCTTTGAGCTCAACAAGATCACCCTAAACAAAAAGTATCCCTTACCTTGAAATTATGACTTTTTAAATCAATAATGAGAATATCACTACATCTAAAAAGTTGATATTTATCTTACATATCATCAACAGAAGGTATGCAAGAAATATGTTCAGAATGCATCCTTCTGTACATGTTATGGGAACCTTGAGTTCATAGTCACTCCCTTAAAACATACTAATTCTCATATAATCTTGATTGATTTGATGAATAGATTCTTTATATAATACCTTTCATTTTTTTCATTATCATCATTCAAAATATTCTAATTTATACAAGTGAAAATAGGAACATAGATATCATCTAAGGATTATTTTGGTGACATTAAGAAAGAATAAAATTTAAATTAAGTTAAGAAAGTATGTATTTTGGATATATCAAGTCATATTCATTGGGAATTGGATCATAAGAGTCAGAATTTATATATACCCAAGAAATTAAAATTTAATTGAGTAATATTAATGACCCTCAAGTGTCACATAAATCCATATTTTTCATAGATTAGCTGGGTAAAACCAATGTTTTGTGAGATATTTTTCATGATTTTCAGTCAATATAACTAAGTTAATATGTTGAGGGTTAATGTATGTTTTGATAGAATAATATGAGTCAATAATTTATGATATTAATAAGAGGATAATAACTATGCCTATATTCACAATACAAATATATTGATAAGGTTTTATGATATATAGTGATTTCTCAAATAAAGGCTTGGGTTTTGTACTCTTGTAAAATGATAAAGTGATAACCTATCCCTCGGTGTAGTTTAGTATCCATGAGAATAACTACCTAATGAATGATATGGAGTCATAAACTATAATAATAACCTTGAGTATTTTTTGGCACCTTCTCTGTGGTGATAAGTGTGACATATTTCTAGATCAAAAGATTCTATATTTCAAATCCACTAAAAAAACATGAACACTCATCAATAATAATGGTTGGAGCTGTCAAGGACTAAAAATTCTCAATAAACTGATATCCAGAAAAGGAAGAAAATGAATCAGATGATATTAGTATAAATTACATGCAACTCTATACATGACATGGATTGCGAAATACTCTTAATTCATTGATAATAAAAGGTTGGATCAAGGAATCATAATAGATGGGAACACAACATACTCTTCCCAAATTATTTCCCAAACATCTACCAATGAAAAGATTAAGGAAGTATAAATGGATGACATGGATCTTCAAAAAATGTGTAATAATTAAAATATGTTAAGATTCATTAATTACACATCAATAAAGATGGTTTAATTTGGTTTGGAACTGGAATTTAAGACCCTAAATCTCCATATGTAAATAAAGAGATAATACACATTGCTCATCATTCTCCTTACATCCTAGAAGTAATATGATGTTACATGATTTTTTATAGAACTTATTGTGGGATAATATAATGGAATAAATCATTTAGTACACCTAAAAGTTCTTTGTATTCTAACATGTTAAAGTAGATAAATAGAATTTCAAGGTGATGATGGAACCATTACCCATACCCACATTGGAATGGGAGAAAATCACTATTGAATTTGTCATTGGTATCCTAGATACATCCAATGGAAGAAATGTGGTATGGGTATTAGTGTATTAACTCACTAATAAATCCCACTTCATCATTATATAGAAATATTTTTCACTTGAACAACATCATAAGATATATGTAAAGGAAGTGGTGATGTCGCATGGGGAATCACTATAAATTTTCTCTGATCATGATGCAAGGGTCACTTATAAATTTTTTATAAGTCATCAACATTCTCTGAATATTGAATGTAATTTTAGTGTGACATATCACCCCCACCCCAATTCATAACTAATCTAAAAGGACAATTCAGATTCTCGATGACATGCTAAGATCCTTCTCCATTGAATTTAATGGTGAATGAGATAAACATATCCCATTAGCTGGGTTATCAAGAAATAAAAACATCCAATAATGTATTGAAAAGGATCCATATGAAGCTATATATGTGTACCAATGTAGAACAATAACTTTTTAGTGTGTAGTTGGTGAATGAAATCAATTTGGACAAAATCAGTTGTACGAATGATAGAAAATGTTCAAGATGTCCAATTATATATGAATGTTACTCATAGTCAATATAAGAGACATATTGGCACCCACCAAAGGGGCAAAGAGTTCTTTTTGGATATATATTTTTCCTTGGAATATCCCCATGGAATAGAGTTAGGCAGTTTGGAATTAATGTAAATATTATCCTCTGGAACAATTTCCCTTCTGAGATTCTTGATCACAAAGGAGTAGTGACCCATCGTCTTGCACTTCCAGCAAACAAGCCTCAAGTTATTGATGTGTTCAAAATATCTCTCTATTAAGGAAGTACATTACTAATATCTCGTGCTTAAAGAATCTAGAGGAGGTAAAAATATATAATTTCATCTATTATGAGTAGAATACATTTAAAATCATGGACTGTAGAGAAAATATTCTACACATCAAGACAAATCACATTGTCAATGTGTAGTAGAGGAACCATAACTATGAATATGGAATGTGGGAACCTGAGAAAATAATGAAACATAAGTAACATCATATATTCTCAATTGAGAATATTATTTGATATTTAATTGATGAAATTAATAAATGGTGGAAGAATTTATCAAAATTAACTTTATAAATTATATTTTTTTTCAGAATAAATTTTCGTTATATTACTTATAATTATACATATACAAAACATATAGAAACTAACTACAATTTATTTATTTAATATATATAATTACAGTATTTAGTAAATAAACCCTTGAAAATACAAAATATTACAATGGGGAAAAAGAAAATAAAAAATATAGATTTGTAAAATTTAGATCATTTTAATCTAGTAAAATCATCACCCCATGAACAATGATAAGGAAAAGAAACAAAATACTTGTATACCAATTTATATATTAGAAAAACAAATTACAGAAACATGGGAGGAATTTTATTTATTTCTAAATTATGGAATGAAGTGTTACTTATAGGAGGTAATGTTACTATTTCAATTTTCATTTTACTATTGTAATTGTAACGTGATTATCAGAATAGTAACATGACTGTTAGGATTATTAACATCAACATTGAGAAAAGTTACATGACCCATGGAATATTGATTTTACCTAAAATTAATAAAATTTATAATTGTTAATTGTTAATTTATAAAAATATAAATATTATAATACAATAAAATTAATTACATGATTAAAAACTCAATAAAGTTATAAACACTATTTGAAAAACTATATTTTAATTCCTTGCATTAAAATACATATTTTTATGTTATAATTGTTATTAGTGATGATAAAAATTATATTGATAAAATTTATTTCATTCTTAGAATCAGAACATTGAAAATTATCGAAGACGAATGTTTTATACTTTTCTAGGAAAATTCATTTTTATGAGAATAATAAAAATAGTTTTACTTACACCACATGTTTTATGAGATAATGATGAGTTAATGAGGACTTAAAAAAATGTTAAATTGTTCATGTCAGCCCAAAATAAATTTAATAAGATATTTTGGTCCCTTAAAATGTAAAAAATTTATTTCCAACCCTAGAAAGTTTTTTTAAAATCCTTTAACGACTAAATTATCCCTTTAAATAAACATTTTATCAGTTTACCATTTTCATTTGATTAAATTAATAAATTTGATCTATAAATTAATTCAAAGTGTTAAAATAATTCTATTTTATTCAAATGTATTTCATAATGTAAATAAAATTGATATTTAAAGGTTTATCTTGGAGTTATTAGTTCATTTAATATTTTATCCTCAAAATTTACCTCTCATAAAGTATAAATAACCCAATACTCCCTTAAAAACATAACTTCCACTTAAAAAATGAAATTCTTTACACAAAAATCCTATATTAGTACCCATATAATCCTTCAGGATTTTATAGAGTCAAAAAATATAATCACCTGTGGATTTTACTTCCATAGAGAAAAGAAACCCCGAAAAGTGGGTCTGTTTTCACCTACTTCTCTTATCAGTTTTCACTTCTCTTACTCCTTTTATTTCATAACCTTGATATTTACTATACATTAATTCATTATTTATTGCCTAAAATTACATATAATACAAGCCAAAATATCGATATTTCTAGTGTCTTTGGTAATTTGGTACATTAAATTACAACCTAAAATATATAATATATAATCATTATTGAAAACTTCATTAACATTATCATATCATTCCTTCATACTTAACACCACATTAGATAACCTGATGTTATACATAATAAAGAGGTGAGATATAAATCCTAGTAGGAGAGTATAAAAGTTATAAAATGAAGAATTTAATACATGTTTATCAATAGGAATATCAATGTGGAAAAAAGGGGTGAGAATCATAAACAAGGATGATGAGGCATGATATAGCATGATAACATAAAGTAAACAAAGGAATTGTGGTAAGAACATAAAATATTGAATCATAAAAAAAGTTCAAGGAGAACTTTCAAGAAATCATGATAGAAAAATTTCCATGAAGGATTATTTTCACTTCATAATCACTTAAATTTTGTCTCATGTGACTAAAACATTACCCAATGCATTGGAGTGCTATATAATTCCAGGCATGACTATCACTTTTATTTCATTCTCAAGATTAAGTGTGCCACATTTATCATAAAAAATGGAATCATTTTTCATTAATATTTATTATATAATCAAGGAGTGTAGAATATGTATAAGTAATTAACCAGTATAAATAATTATTTGTTAATAAATGTGAACTCCCTTTATAAGAATTGTGTATGGGTATTCACCACATATTTTTCTTGTGATAGAAAATTATGGTTAAATTTCAGCAACATATTAGGGTTCCATGAAAGTTTATTAAAGTTATTAATGAAATTGTATTGGATCTCCCAACAATTAGGCATAATTGTATTTGTAATGAGGATATGGAAGAACGTACCCAAAGTTATCTAATGGATAAAAAGGCATAAAAATGAGGATACTTGAAAGAAGAGGAGATAGAAAAGAACACTTACTTTGGGAGTATGATTCCAAATGTTTGGTAGAACCTTTTTAGAGCTTGGGGGTACCTTGGGAGGATACTAGAGAAATTATGGTTGAGTAATTATGTTCTTAATGTATTTTGAGTGAAGATAAGTGGGATCATGGGTGGTTTTCTATATGAAATGAGTATGTAATTATTTAAAATTCTTCAAACATTGATTTTGGAATCTATATAAAAAATTACCAAAACCAAAAAAATACCCATGGTTTATCCCAATGGTTTATATCGAAGAGTGGTGTTTTTCATTAATTTATTTGGCTAAGGGATTAACGTATTACAATATTATCCTTGGTGGTGTGGTGGTGATGCATAATCTTAAATAATTGCTTTTAAAGGCATGAAATATATTATAGGTTTTGTAGGATTCATAATGGCTTTATAAAATAAGTCAAATAAATATAAAATCATATTATATTAATCTTAAAATGTAAATTTTTACTTTTAAACACTTTAAATTAATTATTATTTTATTTTTGGGTCATTATGATGTCATAATACAAACTCTATGATTATTCGGTATTTAATTTTTATTTTAAAATTCAAATATCTCATAAAATTATGAAAAATTCACCATTAGATAATATTGAAATTCTCATTCGAAAAAATAATATTCATTATATCAAAATTACTTTATTAATATAATAATTTTCTCTTTGAATATAATAATAAACATTTATTCAGAAATGATACGTCTTTTGACAATAAAAGTGTTCTAAGACTTTTAAAAAATACCATTTCCTTTATAAAAATTATATGAACATTTGTATTTGATAAAAATTATTTAATAATATTATTTTTTAATGTATTATTTATTTCAAAAATTCATTAATTTATCAAAATGAATTCCTTAATTGAAATTGAACATTATATAAAAATACAATTTGTGTTTTATTTTATCAAACTCAAAATCATGTATATAGTAATAATAATATGTAAATTTTAACTTTATTATATCAATAATAAAATATTCATAATCAAATTACTATGGCCTTGATATGTTTCCCTTTATTATAGATTAAAATTCCCTAAGATTAAGGTTCTTGTCGGTGAGACTTTCATGAGGTTGTTCGATGTACATAGTTTGGTCCATTATCTCGATGAGATTGATATTATACCTTAAATAATTTCACTAATTTCATAGTTATTGGATCTCAGATTAGGATTGGTCAAAGTAAAATCCCATGGATTATATCTCCCTTAGAAGCTCTGATAAATGGTCAACATAGGGTATGATCCTACTAGATTAAGCTATTACTTCCATTACTATGTCAATTGGATTTATTAAAACCTTATATTTATACTAATGATAAGATCATTGTTCAAAAGATATATTATCAATGTTAATAATACTTAATTGTCTTTTAAATCTTATAGGATATAATAAAACCAAAGAAGTACATGTTATTTTTATTTCCATACTATATAATAAATTATTTAATTAAATTACAAGGTGAAATTTATATAAAAAAATCATGTCATTATAGAATTCCACCCATCAAAACATTTTCACATGAAATTTTCATTTCACTTACCAAAACAAATGATCATAATTTTATTTCATCACCTCCTCCAGTTCCCATATTGCTTCTTTAAACGTATGGTTTCCCCAAGGAACATTGACTAGATGTATTGTCTTATTTTATATAACTTTGTTCTACGATCTAAGACCTTTATTGGATGCTCCTCATATAAAATATCATTATCCAACAGTACTAACTCATTATTGAGTACATGTGAGGGGTATGGTATGTAATTCCTCAATAGTGATACATAGAGTACATCATGTACATGAGATATGATAGGTGGGAGTGTTAGTTGATAGGCCACTGATCCAATGTGATCAATGATCTCAGTGGGACCGATGTATCTTAGAATAATCTTTCCCTTCTTCCCAAATATTAGGACATTCTTCCATTCATATATTCACAAGAATAACATGTTTACCACATCAAAATATAGGTCTCATTGGTTATTTTCATTATGGATCTTGTATCAACTCTGAGCAGAATTTATGTGTCATTGAATGGTCTTAACCATTTCTACCAATTCTTTGACCTTTTTAGGACCTACAAGTTTTTTGTTCCTCAACCTCATCCCATCATGCAGGTGTTCTACACATATTCCCATAAAGGTCTTCATAGAGAGTCATTTGGGTGCTATAGGAGAAACTGTTATTGTTTGAGAACTCTACCATAGGAAGATGTTGATCTCATCCTCATTTAATGTCAATTGATCATTCTACCAACATGTCCTCGAGTGTCTATATAGTTCACTCGGGATTCCAATTAATTTAGGGGTGATAAGTGATACTGATGCTCAACTCATTATTTAGAGTGTGTTGGAGACTCTTCCTAAATTTTCAGTAAAATCTTGGATCTTGATCAAATATAATCGATAATGTTGTTCCATGCAGCCTCATCGCTTCTCTATTTTTTATTTTTGCATGTTTATCAAGTGAAAATTCATCTCAATGTGGAATTCAGTGGGTCGTTAATGTATGAAAATCCACCATCACCCATATATAATTATTTAATTTTATTTTATCTACAAGACTAGTGAAAAATTATTTGTTTATGTTTATCAATTTCCATGTAGGTATGGGTAATTGATGTATCATCCACTTAGATTTTTTCTTTTCTACCATCACTTGCGTACATACAAGACTTATTGAGGTATATTCCATGATCTCCTTCATCATATTCCACACCAATAGTGATTTTAGATATATCTATATATATTTTTTCATAATATGTATTGAAAAATTAAAATAATGTGCATAATCCTAAAGCTCCTTATTTAACATAGGATTTGATGGTACACATTGTCGCGACCCAAACCTGAAAACCCCTTATTAATTAACATTGAACTCTGAGGATTTACCTTTTTAAATAGCTTCCAAATTTTTTTAAATTCCTAAATCATCCGTTTTATAATCCTTTTACCTATATATAAGGGATGGTGGAGTAATAATTTGTTAGATGATAGTTTATGTTCCTTCCTTTATGTTTCCCATGTCCATCATTTTAAAAGCTAAAAAGACCGGTTCCTTCTCAATTCTCATCTATGATAATATTTCTGGTTTCTTTCTACTTATAGAATCTACTACTTTATTCTCATTCCCAATATGGTAGTGTATTGAGAAGATATAATCCATGATCATCTGTAAACATATTCATTCGAAAATATTTATCTCTTTCCATGTGAATATATACTCCAAGATCTTGTGATCCATAAATATTTTACACTTCTCTCAAAAGATATAAATCCACCAGATTATCAATGTAAAGATCACTACATCCAGCATTAGATCATGATTTGGATAGATCTTTTTTAGAAACATCAATTTCATTGAATCAAGTGTTTTCATTTTTTCATTATACATTAACACACAGCAAAGTAACTTATTTGATGCATCACTGAATACCATCAAAAATTATCCACATGTGGGTATAGTGAGAATAGATGTAGTGATAAGACTCATTTTTAACTCCATGAATAGAAAATTACATTCACCATTCCAAGAAAACTTTTCCCCCTTCTATGGTAGATTAGTTATAAGTTTTCAAATTACAATAAACTAGTCACCAATTGATGATAGTTCCCAAATAATCCAAGGAAACTATGGATATCTTCAAAATATGATGGTCACATCCATCCTTCAATTTCTTATATCCTTAAAGGATCCGTATATATTCCATTTCTTTTGATAACATTCCCCAATAATGAGACTTCCTTAAAACATAACTTACATTTTATATACTTTACATAAATCTTATCCTTTCGTAAGGTATTTTGAAAAGTGCTCATATACTCCTCATTCTCATCCTTTAATTATGATTTTATTTGAATATATTCTATAAAGGCAACTAAAAAACAATCAAGGTAATATTAAATTACTCTATTCATCAAGTAAATTATCAATTCTAGATCGTTAATGTGTCCTAATGGAATTACTATGAGCTTATAGTACTCGTACCATGTATGAAATGAAGTCTTGGGGATATCCAACTTCTTCACTGTAACTCGGTAATATCCTAATCGCAGATCCACCATTGAGAATTATTCTCATCCATGTAGATGATCAATCAATTAATAAATCCATGGATGATGATATTTCTTCATTTTTGTGATCTTATTGAGATCACTATAATCAATGTGAAGTCTCATTTACCAAACCTTATTCTTGATGAGGAGGAGTTTTGAACCACATGGTGAAGAACCTGGGCATAATAACCCTTTATCTGGATTCTCCTGAACTTGATTCTTCATCTCCTCACGTACCACAATAGTAATTATATATATAGAGTCTTTGATAATAGTAAAAATATTCATATAAGCTCTATTGAAAATTCAACTTCTCGTCTATGAGGTAGACCGAGATATTTGTTGGGAAACACTTTAGTGTATTCCCTCAGAATTTTCATGTCTTAAAGGATAAGAATTTCCTTATACTAAACAATTTTACCTCGATTATCTTGATCATAGGGAAGTAATATCCACTCTTGAGATGTTTTTGATAAATAATATTCATTCATATAATTAAATTTGTATAGTATCATATGACGATTTGTGATACAGAGAGTTATTTCCTTCTTGCAACAATTTATATTGGCTCAATTGGGGGAAAACCAATCCATACAAAAAATTTCATCAACTTCTAAAAAGTGAGTATCAAAAGTTTCATGGGGAATTTAATCTTAAAAATATTGACCAGGGAGGAGTTATGTACTCATGATTCAATAGTTGACCCATTTTATATTTTCACTAACAGATTTACTTCCATGATTTGTGATGGGGTTTTAATAGTTCTACTAAAGTTTCATGATATGAAGGAATTCATATAATCAGAATAAAAAAGTATGTTCTCTATTATTGAATGATTAACTAGTGTACTTATCAACACTACATTGTTAGGATCCACCATAGTGGTCTTGGTAGAAAGGGATCACCCATGTTGCCTTGGCGGTTTTTGTTTGTCTTCAAAAACCTGTATCTTGGTTCATTGGTTGAAAACGTTTCTTAGTTCCTTACAGTTGAAACAATGAAAAATGTGCTGAGTGTTGACTGAAAAATTCATTTTCTCCATCAAATTAGTGGGTTTCTCCCATAGGAAATATATAATTATGTGTCCTTAATTCTTACACTTAATGTATTTCCACGTTCTCTATAAATAATTTTTGGGGTTCTTCTTTCTACACTTTTGACGAGTGGACTATTTAATTTTCTTGGCCTTGTTACATTTCTCCATCGGTCTACCAGAATTGAAATCCAATTTCTACTTCTTTTCCTCATGATACCCTAGGTATTTACAAATTTCAATTTTGACATTTATGCACATCAAAAAAATTCCTCATGTCTATCATTTTCTCATATTTCCATGGATTTTCATAGAATTAAATTCTTCCCACCAAAGCAATGGTCAACTTTTCATTGGGGTAAAGATAAAATTTTGGTCATATCATGCAATTATGGTAAATTTTTACTCCTACACCCCAATAGATTATTCATCTTGTTTCATGAGTTCATGGAAATACTATTACATTTCAATATGGAAACTAAAAAGAAAATATTTTTAAAAAATTATTTTCTAGAATTTATTTTACCTCATTCATTCCGTTTATTCCTCTATATTCATGTTCTTGATCAATTTATACCATTTATCAGCTTCTCCCTCCATATAGTAAATAGCCAGAAAAACCTTCTCTTGCTCAAAATGTTGAAGTATTGAGAAGATATTATCAATGGAGTGGATTGATTGTTCTATAATCAATGGATCAGATGATCCATTGAGAGTCAAATCCATCAGTCACATAAGGGTATCAATTTCACCTTGTTCTTTCGTAGGGGGATTTAGGCACTCCTTATAATCCATGTTTCTATTTAGAACCGAATTCATCTAATATGGTATCATAATAATGTTTGTGATTCCTTCTTCCATCAGGTTGGGCATCTCATTGGGACAGTTATAAAATTTACCTTCACAATGGTTGTTTACCTGATTCCTCTAATATATATATATATATATCCATTTCCTATATTATACGGAGAATTTCGGATGATTTTTTTAAACTATTAAAAACATAATTATAAATCCAATAACATTAAAGGGATGACTTATAAATTACTTGTATTTATTTAACTAATGAATTAATTAGATTTAATGTATTTTATTAATGATCTATTTCCTAACATAGAATATTATCGCAATTTTTTTTCCTTAATAATGTGTCGCAATGAGATTATGAATTCTTTAAATCATATCCCCCATTAGTGTCAAACTATTTTTACAATAAGGCTCGTTTTCTTGAACCATTTCTCCGTTGAGTCTATCTGAACATGGAGTTCTCAATTTTACACCTACTTATATCTATTCCGTATTCAAATCAACATATAGATACTTAAAGGGATTCATTTTCAAGATAAACCACATACTATATAATTTTCCAAGATTTATGTATCTTTTATTATACATACTTTTATCCCGACAACATTCAATATATTTTTCTAATCCTAATTCTTAAAATAACTAGACTTTTCCATTGATACCAACTATGAAAACCATACTATTTATTGTATAGTAATGTTTCATTAATTAAATAAAATTACTCATAACAAAGCCAAAAATATTGAAAATTATATTTTCTTTGAGAATCAGGTACATTACATGACAACATAAAATATGGAATATATCATCTTTATTGAAAACATTCTTAACATGGTCATATTATTTTTGTAACACTGAGAGGTTTTGGGAACATTGTTTAATAAATTAATTTTCGATGATTTCATGCATTGAAATATATGAAAAGTCAAACTTTCTTTATTTTTTTCACCAAGATAACTTTTCACTACACACAACACCAACTTGGATTACATAACATGCAACACTGAATTTCTAGAAAACAACATTTTATTAATTATAATTATTTATAAATGATATTTATTACATAGTAATTAAATATAGTAATATTAATAGTAATAAATAATTTTTATTTATTATGGTTTTATATAGATATACCATATTGATTAGAAGGCATACAATTATTTTAGTAATGTCTTTATATGTCT
Source organism: Viscum album (assembly GCA_963277665.1). Classification (NCBI taxonomy): domain Eukaryota; kingdom Viridiplantae; phylum Streptophyta; class Magnoliopsida; order Santalales; family Viscaceae; genus Viscum; species Viscum album. The sequence goes on from OY728119.1 coordinate 611,011,168, forward strand.
GAAAATTCAATTTTCTTAAAATAACTTATTTTTATGACCTTTTGTAAACAATAATAAAATTAATTTCAATAAAAATTGGAAATTTAATTCGGTAAAATAAACACAATTTTTTAATTTATAATTCAAAAATTATCTTAGGCAGTATTTTTGGGATTTTTCTCTGAAATTTCATTCTTAAATGAATAGTGAAAATACTGAATTTCAATTCAAAAAACCTTTTTCGTCTAATTTATCTATATAGTTTAGTTATATTTCAAGTTAGTTTTAAATTAAAAATAGATAAATTATACTTATACTAAAACAATTTTGGTGATTGGAATCATTTTTATACTGAATTTAAGTACAAAAACATAATGAAATTTCGAACACTCTCACTTTAAAAGCCCTATTTCCAGCCACGTCAATAGGATTAGAATTAAACATAATTTTTCCTATTCATTGAATTGAATTTCAAAAAATTTACATAAAATGATTTAATAATTATCATATTTATATCCTAAAAAGATAAACATAATTTCGGACCAAAAATATTAATGAAAGCGATTAAACTTAATTATAGCGATTATGCTAAAATTAAACACAAATAGGGTCTAATCCTTAATCATAATTACGAAAATGACCTATCCACTTGTCCAAAACCCATTTTATGGAAATATTTATGCCATATAACTTATAGTGTAGATTTTGGTTGGGTTTTATGTAACGACCTAAAATTTCATTAATGGAAATCCCGCTTGATCTAATTAAATGTCTCTTTATGTAAAATGTTTATATACAATGTCAAATTATTTGGTTTTATGTTATTAATTTTGACCATTGCTACTATAGTCATTGAATAGTGATCACATGATTAGTATAAATATAGGGATTTAACAAATCCAATTTACTGAGACAAAGGAAGTGATTGCCTCATCTAGTAGACGTGCGTCATATGAAGCACATTGGTCGGAGCTTGGAAAGGAGGTGGCATCATTGGGCTTTGCTCTTGACCAATCCCAAGCTGAGTTTGAATACGTTAAACTCGAGAGGAGCCGCCTACGAGGGAAATTGAAGTTGATAAAGATTACCACCCAAGAAATGTTATCCAAGCCACCCAACAGTCTGTCACCATCGCACACCTAACTCTTCGGCCTTATGCGAGTGTTATAAGGGGTCATGTAACAAGACCATAACACTATTTTTATGTATATTATTTTTTTAGATAATAATGAATATAATTTCATTTTATTATTGTTACTTTATAAATATATTTTTAAAGCAAAAATAGTATTTTTAGTTATTGTTAAACTAAAAAATCTATTTTGATGAATTAATGGATTTTTGAATAAAATAATATTTTAATAAAATATTAATATTGTTATTACATTTTTTTAATATAAATGATTGTATAATTTTATGAATGCAATTGTAATTTTTATTAAAGTTTGAAATCCATTTTTATCAAAACCCTTGAATTTTTTATAAATGTCAGTTTTTATTTTAAAAGTGAAAATTAACATATTTATAAAATTATTTAGATAAAATGAATATTATTTATGTAATCAGGATATCTAAATTATCCAATGGGTAATTTTTCATATTTTTCTGAGACAGTCAAATTTTTGGGTAAAAATTATATACCGTTTAAGTATATAATGTGTTTTATGACATCATAATGACCCAATAGTGACGTAATAAAATAATATAAACAATATGTTAGTCCAATATATGGTTTACCATTAAAATAATTTGGTTTTGGGTTTGTTTCAATTATTTTAAAAAGCATTAATGGAACCTTCAAGACTTATTAAATATCTTTTTTTTGAATTGTTTTCCTTGGGAGTGTGACTCACCTCTACATAAGAAACCCCATTATTTTAATATTTTAAAAACATTTTCCTTATAAAATATTTTTTTCCACTTACCTTTTCCAAAAACTATGGGAAACACCATGGTTTGGTTTGTGGTTTGGATTAGTTTAATTAGAGGTGTCCCAAACCGAAATAATAATGAATTCCCTCAACTTTCCTATATAAACTCACCCAAGATCCCACTTCATCCTCACTCAAATCCTTTGAAGTTAGTCCCACCTCTTCCCTCCACTCTCTATAATCCTCCCAAGGTGCCCTAAGCTCTCAAGCAGCCTCTCACAAGCCAATTGAAGTACACTTCAAAGTAAGGTTTTTTTTCTTCCTTTCTCATTTTTTCCAATATTCATTAAAAAAATTTCCATTTTAATTTCAATTATAAATGTTGGGGTATGCTTTAGAACCTCCCCCATGCCTTCTTATTTATGTTTGAATGATGGGAGACCCCATTATCTCTCCTTAAATGCCTCCCATGTACACCTGTTACTATGCTGAAATTCCGAAAGGAATTTCTCTCCCCTCATTTACATTCAAGATATTCTTTTGTTTCATTTATATAAATTCCATTAAATTTGTTTGGACATGTATCTATATGACCCCATTACAGTTCATGTCATGTAAATATGATGAGACCCCCCTTTCTCTCTCCTCAACAATTTTTTATGAGTTCTTATGGCTTGTCATTATGCTGCCGAAATTGCACAACGCTTTTCCAAGCCAAAGTCATTATGTAGGGAATACCATGCAAATTTCTCTTTCAAGGGTCTTCACCTTTATGCACAATTGCATATTGTTTTAAGAGAGAAATTTATGTATTCCACATTATTTTTTCATGGAATAAAATATTATTTTTAATGATTCAATTTTTTATGATCCATGTGGCACACTTATGCATGAAATGAAATGTTTAAGAAGGGTGAGCCCTGATTGCACTCCAATGCATTGCGTAAAGTATAGTATCATGATACATCATGTGAAATTGGTTTTGACTCATGATAATTCAAGTGAAATGAGGTTTTACTCATGATTCATGTGAAATGAGGATTTACTCATGATCCATGTGCAATGAGCCTTGGCTCATACTAATTCCATGTTAAGTGTTATTGCCACATTTCCATATTATTATTATCATGATTTATCATTACTTTATGTTTATGATTCTATTGTAATCTAATTATATACCTATTGCCTAACATGTATAGTATTCCTCATGTTACTCCGTGTTTATTCTCTTACTAGGCTTTATAGCTCACCCTTTTCTTATGCATGTCCTCAGGATATCCCATGCAATGCTAAGTATGGGGGAATGTAGTGGTCATGTAGAGGAAGTTTTCAATAAAGATATTGTATTTCATGTTTTAATTTGTTATGTAATGATCCTAATCCCCAAATACACTAGACCTCTCAATCTTCTATGTTGTATCAAGTGAGGTTTATGTAATAAATTATGTTTAATTGTGTAATAAAAAGTAGGGTTGGCATAGTTGGTATCTGAGGATAAGTTTAGTTGTTTTTGGGATTAGGATTAGAAAACCCTAGTGAAGCCATAGAGACAATAATAATTATAATAAAAACATCCCTAAGTATTGATGAGTATTGAGTTAGTGGTTTATCAAGAAAACACATCCCTATCTAGATATGAGTAGGCAGAGGCGGCTCTGGCACAAATTTATCTTAGGGGGAAAACCCAAAAACACTGCTTTGAGCTAGTCTCGAATGGGAACCGGTGCATGACAATGGGCCTTGATGCACTCTTGGTTACGACACTCCTAGGGGATATGCTTTGGTAAATTCACAGGCATAGTATGAACCTTTATTAAGGGACAAAAAATTCCCTGGGAATATATGTTAGAAAGTAAATCATGGATAACATATATTGAAGCCAATAGATTCGAATGTTAAGGAAATAAAATTTATTTATAAGTTATTAGTTTTGTCCTTGGATTGCCCTTTATGTGTTACCCCTAACTTTCCTTTTATTCCAGCCAATGGTCGGTAATAGGAGGACTCAGGCTAACAACCGATGTGAAGATCAATGTGATGACTGTACTAATGAGATGCCCAATCCAATGAGGGCGAGAATCATGAACTTTGTCATGCTTATCTCTCAGCTAACTCAAGATTTGAATAGAAACATGGGTCAAGAGTAATTTTCATCCCCCCTAAGAAACAATAAGTCACTATGGAGATCTTCAGGAGACAAAGACATCCTGGTTTTAATTGATCATCTGATCCCTCAATCGCTGAACAATAGATCAACTCCATTGAAAATATCAACTCCATCCTTCAACATTTTGAACAAGAGAAGGTTCTCCTGGCTGCTTATTGTATGCAGGGTGAAGCTAATCAATAGTGGACGTTGATAAAAAATATGATTCCTAAGGAGGATATCGAGGTGTTGGAATGGAAGGATTTCTGGAATATGTTTTTTAATAAATATTTTCCATGCACCCTCCAGCTTAAGATGGAAAGGGACTTACTTTCCATCAAGAAAAAAAGACAATGAATATTTTGGAGCGTACGAGGCAAACATAAAAAGGCTTGCACGAGATGCTTTCGGGTTTTTCATTACCCCCGAATGCAAGGTTGAACGTTTCTTTTGTGGGATGAAACCTATACTGTGGAAAGTACTGACAATCCATGACTTTGACAACTATGAGGAAATTGTGTGATGTGCCCTCAAGGTCGAAATGGAGATCGTAGAATCTCAGGGATATCATGAGGATAAGAAGCATAAGGTGGACTTCATTGCTGGTGGTCTAGTGGATAAATCCAATGGTACTAAGAAGATCCAGCACCCCACTTGCCAAAGGTATGGAAAGAAGCACCCTGGAAATGGCCTAAAGGGGATGAGGAAATGATTTAGGTGTGGAAGAGAAGGGCACATGGCTGTTAACTACCGACAAGAAAAACCCGCGGCTACTACATAGGAGACAAATGCTCCGTTAGAACCTCAATGCATTGTTTATTGCTACAACTACAAAAAACCATAGAATCATTCAAATCAGTTCCCTAAGACAAGTGTTTTTGGAGGCAACCAACAACCTCCAAGGAAGCAAAGGGGAGCTTTTTTCCATCACTACTACCAAAGTGAACCCTAAAAATGAAGTGGTGATAGGTACGCTAGTTATTCATTTCATGAATAGCGAATATACTTTTTGATTCAGGTTCTACGGATTCTTTTATATCTCTAATGTTTAGTAGAACAATCCCAGCACCACCAAAAATTTTGGAAGTGAAGATGTTGGTGAGTATGTAAAATGGGGAAATCATTGCATCCCATGAATATAAATCCTCCCCCATCATAATCTGTGGATTGAACATTCTGGAGAACCTCGTCATACTCCCTCTGGTAGAATTTGATGCAATTCTTGGCATGGATTATCTTTCCTTATATATATCCAATATAAATTACTGTGAGAGGGAAATCACTCTCCATGTGGAGAATCGACGCCCGATTATTTACAAGTACAAGGAGGAAGATGAATCTTTTTTAGAAACATAATCTCAAGAATGGATATTAATACCCTATGAGCATGCGTATCTGGGTCAGTTGATTGAGTCTAAGGAGGAAACCAGCCTAGAAGACATGCATATTATGATGGAATTCGCTGATGTGTTTCCCACGGAATTTCCTGGTCTTCCTCTGAGAAGAGATTTTGAATTCTCAATTGATCCTATACATGGGTTGTTGCCAATATCCAAGACTCTGTATAGAATGGTTGTTGTGGATCCTAATGATCTAAATAAACAACAACAGGAGAATCTAGATAAAGGGTTTATACGCCCTAGTGCTTCACTATGGGGTGCACTACTCCTCTTCGTCAAGAAGAAGGATGGGTTAATGTGCCTTTGCATTGATTATCGCGATCTCAACAAAATCATGATAAAGAAAATTATCCTCTACCACGAATTGATGGCTTGTTTGATCAGATTCATGTAGCATAATACTTCTCCAAGGTGGATTTGCGGTCGGGATATTATCAAGTAATGGTGAAGAAGGAAGATATCCCCAAGACTTCTTTTCGTTCAAGATACGAGCACTATGAATTCATAGTAATTTCTGTTGGACTCACTAAGGCTCTAGAAATCTTCATGGACTTGATTAATAGAGTATTTAGAGATTACCTCGACAAATTTTTGGTAGTCTTTACAGATGATATTCTGATATACTCCAAAACCAAGGAGGATCATGAGGAGCATCTATGAACTGTATTAGAGACCTTGCGGAAGGATAAGTTCTATGAGAAGTACAGTAATTGTGAGTTCTGGTTGAAATAGGTCTCATTATTAGGCCATATCATCACAAGCAATGGGATATCTGAGGATCCCTCCAAAACAAATGCAATTGATGGATGTCCGAGGCCAACATCGGTAATGGATATCTGTAGCTTCTTTGGGTTATCTAGATATTATCGATAATTTGTGAGAAATTTCTCATGATTGTCTAACCCTCTTAAAAAGCTAACTTGGAAGAGAGTAAAGTTTTCCTGGAGTGATGAATGTGTAGAAAGCTTCAAGGAGTTAAAAATAAGGCTTATCACTGCACCCGTGCTCACTTTACCCACAAGTAGATAACTTTTTCTGGTATTCAGTGATGCTTCGAAGAAGGTCCTGGAATGTGTGTTGATGAAAAATTACATATTCATTGCTTATGCATCAAGGAAATTGAATGATCATGAATAGAGCTATCCAACACATGACCCTGATTTGGCTGTAGTGATCTTCGCTTTGAAAATTTGGTGGCATTATCTCTTTGTGGAGAAGTGTGAAATATATATGGATTGAAAAATCCTCAAGTATTTATTCACACATAAAGTGTTGAACATGCGCCAACGAGGATGGATAGAGCTGATCAAAGACTATGATTTCTGAATCCATTACCACCCTGGGAAAGCGAACAAGGTGGTGGATGCCCTAAGTAGAAAGGACCCAACGATTCTATCACTTATGCGAATTGAAAAGGATCTAATCTTATTATATTTTATGAATATCGACATGGGAATCATAAATAAGGGAACATCATCAATCATTTCACAAATGATTTCTCAACCATCAATTTTGGAAAGGATAAAGGATGATCAAATGGATGGTGTGGGAATTTAGGAAAAAGTGGAAGCTATCAGAAAAGGGAAATCCTTAAAGTTTAATGTTAATGAAGAAGGAATTGTGAGATTGGGGAAAATACTATGTGTTCCATCATGTCTAGAGCTGAAGACAGAACTTTTGGATGATGCACATAGTTCAAATTTCTCTATTAACCCAGGAAACACAAAGATGTATTGAGATCTCCCAGAGCATTATTGGTGGGATAATATGAATAAAAAGATCATTGAATATACATCAAGGTGCCTAGTGTGTCAGTAATTGAAGGCAGAGAGGCAGAAGTCTAAAGGGATGATGCAACCATTTCCCATACTAGAATGAAAATGGGAGAACATCACCATGGACATTGTCAATGGACTTCCTAAGACATCCAAGGGCAACAATGCAATCTGGGTTGTTGTGGATCATCTTACAAAGGCTTTACACTTCATTTCTATTCATGAGGATTTCTCATTGGATCAACCAGAACAAATATATATCAGGGAAGTGGTAAGGCTGCATGGTGTACCTCTATCGATTGTGTTCGATCGAGATCCATGATTCACCTCTATGTTTTGGAGGATCCTTCAACATGGTCTGAATATTGAATTGAACTTCAGTACGGCATATCATCCTCAAAATGATGGCCAATCTGAGCAGACTATCCAAACACTTGAGGAAATGTCTAGAGCATGCTCAATAGACTTTAAATGAGTATGGGATCAATATATTACTCTAGTTGAGTTCTCTTATAATAACAATTTCCACTCAATAATCCAAATGGCACCATATGAAGCCCTATATGGGAAAAGGTGCAGAACACTGGCGTGTTGGGATGAGGTCGGTGAGCGTAAGCTGTTTGGACCAGAAATGGTTGTTGAAATCGTGGAGAAGGTGAAAACCATTCAACAACATATCAAGGCAGCCCAGTGTCGAAAAAAGAGTTATGCAGACAATCATTGATGAGACCATGATTTTAAAGTTGGAGACATGGTATTTCTATGCATATCTTCCTGGAAGAAGGTCATGAGGTTTGGTAAGAAAGGGAAGTTAAGTCCAAGGTATATCGGCCCCTTCAAGATTCTTGATCATGTCGGGGTTGTGGCCTATCAACTAGAACTTCCACCTACCATGGTTAAAGTATATGATGTCTTTCATGTATCCCTCTTAAGAAAGTACATACCAGACCCTTCACATGTACTCTCTTTATAGGTAGTACAGTTAGAGGATGATCATTCTTATGAGGAGAAACTAGTGAAGATATTAGATCATAGAGTAAACGTTATATTAAATAAGACAATACCCCTCATCAAGGTGTTATGGAGAAACTACAAGTTGAAGAATCGATGTGGGAATAGGAAGAAATTATGAAGAAGAGTTACCCACATCTGTTATAGTGTGGGAAAAGAAAATTTCGAGGGTGAAATTTCATTAAGGGGGGAAGATTGTAACGATCCAAACTTTCATTAATGGAAATCCCTATTGATCTTATTAAATGTCCCTTTATTTAAAGTGTTTATATAAAATGTAATCTTCTTTGGTTTTATGTTATGAATTTTGACCATTGCTAATATAGTCATTGAATAGTGATCACATGATTTGTATAAATACATGGCTTTAACAAATCCAATTTACTCCAAAAAAGTAAGCGATGAACTCATCCAGTAGACGTGCCCCATATGAAACCCATTTGTCGGAGCATGGAAACAAGGTGGCGTCATTGGGCTTCACTATTGACCAAGCCCAAGCCAAGATTGAATACGTTAAACTCGAGAGGAACCACCTACAAGAGAAATGGAAGTTGATAGAGATTACCACCCGAGCAATGTTATCCGAGCCACCCCAAGAGTCTGTCACCATCGCACACCTTACACTTCAGTCTTATGCGGGTTTTATAAGGTTTTATGTAAAAAGACCTTAGAACTATGTTTATGTACATTATTTTTTGTATATAATAATTAATATACTTTAATTTTATTATTATTACCTTGTAAATAGTTTTTTAAATCACAAATAGCATTTTTAGTTAATGTTCAACTAAGAAGTCTATTTTGATGAATTAATGGATTTTTGAATTAAATATTTTGTTAATAAAATATTATTATTGTTATTGAATTATTTTTTATTAAATATAAGTGATCGTATAATTTTATGAATGCAATTGTAATTTTTATTAATGTTTTAAAGCCATTTTTGTCAAAACCCATGAATTTTCAATTAATATAGGTTTTTATATTAAAAGTGGAAATTAAAATATTTAGAAAATTATTTAGATAAAATGAATATTATTTCTAGAATCATGACATTGACCTTATCCAACAGTGAATTTTTCATAATTTTCTAAGATAGTCAATGATTTGGGTAAAAATTAAATACCGTTTAAATATAAAATATGTTTTATGACATCATAATGACCCAATAGTGATGTAATAAAATACTATAAACATTATTTTCGGCAAATATATGTTTTACCATTAAAATAATTTAATTTTGGTTTTATTTGAATTATTTTACAATGCATTAATGGACCCTTCAAGTCTTATTAAACATGTTGTCTTTTTAAATTGTTTTCCTTGGGAGTGTAACTCACCTCCACATAAGCAACTTCATTATTTTAGGAAGTTCCCACTTTGGACTTATAAAATATTTTTTCCCATTTCCCTTTGACAAAAACCATGGGCAAAAACCATGGTATGTTTTGTGGTTTGGATTAGTTTAATATGAGGTGTCCCAAACCTAAATAATAAATAATTCCCTCACTTTTCCTATATCAACACACCCAAGCACCCACTTTCTCCACACTCAATGCCTTTGGAGTTCGTCCAACCACTTCCCTCCCCTCTCTAGAATCTTACCAAGGTTCCCCAAGCTCCCAAGAAGCCTCTCTCAAGCCTCTCTCAAGCCTTTGGAAGCAAACTTCCAAGTAAGGGTTTTTTTCTTCCTTTCTCATTTTTTTCCAATATTCTTTAAATTGTTATACCCTTTTAATTTCAATTATAAATATTAGGGTATGATATCTCACCTCCCCCATACATTCCTATTTATATTTTTATGATGGGATCCCCCTATATGCCTCATTAAATGTCTCCCATGTACACCTGTTACTATGCCGAAATTCCAAAAGGAATTTCTCTCCCCTCATTTATATTCAAGCAATTATTTTGTATCATGAATCTAAATTCCATTAAATTTGTTGGGATATGTATATATATTAACCCATAACATTCCATGTCATGTAAATATGGTGATACACCCCTTTATCTCTCATCAACAATTTGTATGAGTTCTTATGTCACGTCATTATGCGGCCGAAATTGCACCGTGCTTTTCTAAGCCAAAGTCATTATATAGTTAATACCGAGGGAATTTCTCTATCAAGGGTATTAACATTTATGCACATTTACTTATTGTTGAAAGATTTTCATGTATGTATTCCACATTCTTTTATTGAGGAATAAAAGATTATGTTGAATGATTCAATTTTTTATGATCCATGTGGCAGACTTATGCATGAAATGAAATGTTTAAGAAGGGTGCACCCTTATAGTGCTCCAATGCATTAGGTAAAGTATAGTACCACGATACGTCGTGTGCAATGGGTGTTAAACCATGAAAATTCAAGTGAAATGAAGTTTTACTCGTGCTTCTTTTGAAATGAGGATTTACGCATGCTCCATGTGAAATTAGCCTTGGCACATGTTAATTCCATGTTAAGTGTTGTTGACACATTTCCATGTTATGATTATCATGCTTTATCATGCCTTGATGTTTATGATTCTATTGTTCTCTAATGACATGCCTATTGTCTAACATGTATTTTATTCCTCATGTTACTCCATGTTTTTTCTTTTACTGGGCTTTATAGCTCACCCTTTTCTTATACATGTCCGCAGGTTATCCCATGAAATGATAAGTACGAGGGAATGTAGTGGTCATGTAAAGGAAGTTTTCAATAAAGATGTTTTATTTAATATTTTAAGTTGTTATGTAATGATCTTAATCCCTAAAGACACTAGACCTCTCTATCTTCTATCTTGTATCAAGTGAAGTTTTTGTAATAAATTATGTTTAATATAGTAATAAAAAATAGGGTTGTCATATTTTATAACATTTTGTTATGTAAAAACATGGGTACAATGAACTTGATTAAAAAAATACCAAGTGTGTCCCCTCCCACCCTTATTAAAGGGCCACAATCTCTTCCTATTTCACGCCTTTAAATAAACATAATTTGGCCAATATATTTGAAATTCACTTTCCAAAATCCATATATTCCTCCTCAAATCCTCCCTCTTTGAATAAATCTAACCAAGGAATCCCTTTGGTGAAAACTAATTGGTTTTATGCAAAACAGAATAGATAACATTATTCATCAATCTCATTTCTTTTATTTTAATTCTTTACCACCTCAATTTATCTTATTCGATGATAATATAATAAAAATATTATCCTTAATATACATATTTGTTTTTATTATATGATTTTGATGTTAACTGATAAACACAAATCTATCTAATGGTTAACCAACTTACTGTTCTTGTGTACGGAAAAGTACCACCTCATGAAGCAATGTCGTTCATTTTAGCTTTATTAACCCTCATGGTTGGGAATTCTGATGGAAAATAAATTTCTATACCATATATATTATATTTATTATTTATTTATACTAATTTTTTTATTATATAAATCTTACCTTCTTGATTTCCATTTTGTGTAAATATGGAAACTTTATTTGTGGAAGTGTGGACTTTGGCCTCCACAAAGCAGTGTGATTCGATCACGCGTTACATGGAATGTAATAAGGACGGGTTTAGTAAAATTATATGATATATATGAAATAATATTTATAATAGAATTATATTATATATATATAGATATATTTCATTTACTTTCATTCTTTCAATATAAAAATAAAATGGAAGCATCGTTCATGAGTATGTACGACCTACCATTTCTATGAACGTTGTATTTTGTTTAATATCTATATATTTTATATAATACTATAAATATTTATATAGTGAATATATATGATATATAAATCATTTATTACATTATTTGAATAATTAAATCATTATTTATGTTAGAGAATCAATAATAACAAGTCATAACACAAAAAATAAACAAAGCAGTTATTATCTGAAACATTACTTTAAAATGGAATTTTTAATAAAATAGAAATATAGAGTCACAAGTGAATAATATATAGTGTTATAAATAATAATATGTTTCTTAATTATATTTTTAATAAAATTATATTTATTTTATAGGATTTTTTAACATGTATAAATAAATTCAATACTTAAGGTAATAGAATTTCATCTCAATTTTTATTTCCACGGGACACATAAAATATTAACCACTCAATTATAGTATATTGTGTAAATACAGATCATTAATTTATTCTATTATTATTATTCTTAATTTTATGGTTATTTACATATCTAATTTATTATCTCTCATTCATGGTGTTTTACTGTTCAAAAGTTACAATATCAGTATGATAGTTCTATCTCAATTTTCATTCCTTGAGACACATATTTTGTTATACAACATATCATTTTATGAGGTGTATAGAATTAAATTTGAAAAATACATCGTGAATATACTTATTTTAATAATATAATAATATTCACCTAATTTTATTTTCTTACATGTGAATTATGATTCAATGTTTCCAAGTGGTAATATTTTATTGAAACAATCTCATTATTTATTGAGATTATTTCATATTATTCTTACATTAATGAATTTTTATGAATAATATCTCATTTAATCTCATGAAGTTTCTTACACTATGGTTATTCATGTTATAAACTTATAATGGTACCATTTTTCCACTCTTTTATCCTTAATATAATTTAGAAAATATTTTTATAAAAATCTGACATTATTTCTCTTTTTGTTCGTAAATCATTATTATTTCAAAAACATGTTTTATAAAAAGGTTTTCAACAATTGTTTTGTTTAAAAAGTTTTATAAATTTTTTCCATATTAATTTTTAATGTTTCTTGGAAAAAAATTCAAATATTTTTCAAACATATTTTAACTTTTTTCAAGGAAAATAATTTTCAAAATGTATTCATGTTTCTTTTATATGATTTCATGTATAAATGTTTTAAAAATGTTTTTGAGACTATTTTATAAGTTTTTTAGGAAAATGGATTTCAAAATCTTATCAATATTATTTTATATGATTTTAGAGACAATTGTTTTTTAAAAATATCATCATGCTTCATTTATTGGTTTTTAGTGATATTTTAAAAAGAAAAATTTTCAAATTAATTTATGTTTTAAAAATAGTTTTTCAAGGTATAAAAATTATTTTCCTGAAGAAAATGTTTTAAATTAAAATTCTAATATTTATTTATAAGAAATAATTTTTGAAATTGTTTTATGAAAAATATTTTCAATGAAAGGATATTTTCCTTAAGAAATGTTTCAGGTGACATTTCAAACACCTTCTCTATCTGATATGTCATCCTTTGTTGTAATTTTAGATTTAGTGGAGACATCATCCAAGAATACAACACATATTATTTATATAATGGTTTTTGTTTTAATATCATGATTTTTATAAAATCCATTTCACTTCCATGGGTTATATGGTTTTGAAACTCCAGTATTTTCATGGGTTATGCTTTGATGAAGTGATTATGCATCCTATATATTTCCCACAGCTTATAATGTGATGAAAGGTTTGTGATATCCATTTCATTATGATATTATGATTATGAAACCAAACTCATTTCATTGTCATGATATTATGAATGCTTTATTATCTTGTGTCACATGTATGCATGATTTTATTATAAGTTGAGTGGGACCTATATATCCCTCCAATGCATTGGGTAAAGATTTATATCTTATGAGATAATGATGGGAATAAAGTTAAAATGTTTGATATATTATTGGAATATGGGTAAACATGATCCCTTAAAAGGAAATGACTATTACTGGGGATGGTGGTGTGTCTCACCCAGTATGTTTAGTCCCTATGATGTTGGGAATATATGGAAACCCAATCCACTATGGGAAGATGGGGAAACCCGGTACACTATGGAAAGATGGTGAAACCCAATCCATTACAAAGAAAGGACCTTGATTAGGGGTGTTGGTGTGTCCCACCCAATAAGTGTAGTCCCCATGAAGTTCCCTAATAAGTTCTAGTAATGCTTCTTAACTTATAGGAAATAATATTACATGTTTATGTGTATTTCACATATCCATGTCTTATTCCTATATTATGTTTTCTTGTATTATGATCCTATTTCCCTTATGATTATAGTCCTATGAGATACTAATATTTATGACATGATTCGTTTTTATAATCTTTTATATACAATGTACGATATTCTAATGTTATGATCACATTATCATACCCTTATTCACATATGTATGGTTACATATCACCTTTTTTATCCATACTGAGCATTTTAACTAACCTCTTTTATTGTTTCCAATGCATGTTATGATGATAAAATTCATTAATGATTTGTATAAGAGGGGTGACATTCTTTTAGAACCCAATGGGAGATAATTAATCTCACTCATGTATCATCTTTTGTTTTTATGTGTTTCCAAAGGTACTAAACTAATAATCTCTCTATGTGCCTATTTTTGTAATGTTTTATGTATTCGGAAAAAATGATGTAATGTATATGTATATTAGGACTGGTTTTTTATAGTTGGTATCAGAGTGATGGTTCATTTATCCTTTGGAAACTAGAATGGGTAAAATTTAGTGATACCCATAAAGATATGTATAATGATAAGTCCAAGGATGTTGAAAATTATAGAAAAATGTCCTGGAAATTTGGTATAGTATAGAGCAAGTGGATTCCTAGAAATACCTCATAGTATGGATACTAAAAGTGGGAATGGTTTTGGTATAGATTTAAATATGAGTTTAAACTCATATAATGTGTGTCAGGCCTAACTCTAGTGTAGCCTGGTATAGGACAATGAGCCTTACTACACACCAGGTTTGACACTCCCAGGGAAATGCTTTAGGAATTCACAAAATCTTCACGAACCATCATAAAGGATTTAAAAATAAGCTGGTTTTGTAAAACCTATGATAAACTTAATGTGTCATATATTAAAAAAGTTATCATAATTTATATATCCTATAAGTTATTTATATTCAGGATTATATGGTTCCTCACTATGATAGATGTTTCTTACTCTGTTATTTTTTGTTTAACGATCAATGTGACAGATAACTTGTCGATGAATAGTCAAATGGGATTATCACTAGAGTAAAGGAAGTTGTAATCATTCCAAATAAGTTTAATAAAACATGATTAACAACATGTAGGTTAAACAACTCTTAGACTCTCCAAATAAGTTAAATAAGGAGTTTGCCGAGAGATCGGTTTAGAGAGACCATGGAGGAAAGAATGTTCAGTTTCCTTTGTGTCAAAAATGTGGAATCAAACTCCTAAGTTAATGTCTTATAAGAACAAGAAGATTTTTTTGAATCTATAAAAAAAGGACACAAATCATGTAACTATAAAAGTAAAATGAAATGTTTATCTAACATAATCAATGGAAATATTGTCCTCCCTAAGGTATTATCAACTGATGAATTATTTAAATCTGTAATGTTTGGGAAATATAAAAATTTATGTACTATGTGGAAAGATAATGAAGAGAATCATAAAGGTGGTGCAATTAATTGTTTCTTTGATGATTATGAGAATACCACAAATGACATATGAAAGGTATTTATTGTTTTAATAGTATTTTTTGTTAGTATGATGAAATTGAGTTTGATAAATGTTATGAAATGATTTGTATTTCATATTTAAGGAAATGGGTATTAAGAAATAAGTTGATGAATCTTAGTTAAATTTTTAACAAGTAAGTAGGATGAAATAGGTATTTACATTTTTGAATTAAAAGATTGTGTTATTCAAATAATTAATTATTATAAGTATTTTCAGTATAATATTTTCATTAAGGATTTGAATAGATATGATAAATGGTTATGATGTACTAGAAAAGTGATTTAACAGAAACATGATATTCAATGTAAACCCATAAATAAGGGAAAGATAACCCATAATATGTTCCCAATATTAAGAGAATGATGTTTGGATAAAATATATGTTTGATATCAATAATTGATTTGGATCGTACAGATTACCTTGGATCTAATAAATGATATGTTGAAAATGTGTTTTATTTTATCATTGATGAAGTTTACAAATTATTTAATTTAATTAATTTCTCAGTTAATACTTTGAATAAATAATCATTCATGTTTTATAAAATTATTTATGGTTAGTTGGGTTATTAATATGTCTCAAGAGAATATACGATGAGGGTATTCACGTGTTTTGAATGTGACAACCGGGAGCTACATTAGAATATATATGGGATCAATGTTAAGTTGATCTAGTGACCTTATTTATAATGTTTTTGATTTTCATATTCTATAAGGCTTATAATTTAAACCATTTATGGAATTTTTTATGTTAAACATCATATGGGTTTTTATAGAACAATGTATTATTTCTCGATATTTGGATTTATGCATATTGTATAACTTGTGTTAACTTTTAATCACGGATAGAAGGAATGACTATTATGGACTTCTTATTAAGCTGTATTTTAATTCATAACAAATTCATCTTTATTTTATGGAATAAGACATATCTTGGTAATTTATCAAGCCATAATCAATGGATGATATTGTTCTCATGAAATATAATAGAATCAAGTATGTATTTGTTCTCATGAAAATTAAATAACTCTTGGGAAATGATCTTGAAAATAAATATGTTATCCTAGTTACTTTTTGACAATAAATAAAATCTTCTATTTTATTTTCTTAGATTTTTGGATTTTTTATTTTTAACATTCTCCTAACAATGTTCTCTATCACTTTCTTAGATCTTGATAATTGTATTTCTCTTCCATGACCATGTGATCACTTTCCACCTATGTTCTCCTATATGGAAACATATCTTTGTGTAAATTTTAGTAACCATTATTCTTCAAAATTTCCATTTTTAAATTAGGTTTTAGTATTCACTTTTTAACTAAGGGTTTCTAATAATGAATATTACAAGTATTACTCCATTAATAACAGTGACAAATTTCATGGAAGAAATTTATTTTAAGGAGGTGGAATGTAACACCTTAAATTTTTTGAAACTTTTTATGAATTAATTAAATTTAATTGATCTTTTTTGTATTATGATACACAATTTAAAAACATTATTTACAAGCTATACTAGGATAATCATTCACTACACACAACAATGACTGGATTAATGTTACACGCAACACCGAATTTCAATGATAAAACATTTTATTGTAATAATTATTTTAAAGGGTAGTAATACATAGATTTTAAACTTATTAATATCAATAGTTATAACTTGTTTTTATTTATAATGGTTTTATATAGATAAAAAATATTTATAATAATACATACTATGTTTTTAGTAATGTCATTATATGGTTGAAAATTATATATTCTTTAAAAAATATCTTTTTATGTCCCTTTGTGAACAATAATAAAATAAACTTTAGACACTTTAAAACATTTAATTTTATAAACAATAAATCATTTTTTAATTTATAATTCAAAAATAATCTTAGTTTATGTATTTGTATTTTTCTATGAAATTTCATTTTTAGGTTTATAGTAAAAATAGTGAATTTTAATTAAAAACTATTTTTTTATAATTTATTAATATTTTTGAATTATATTTTACATTGGTTTTATGTCACAAGAGATAAATTATAATTCTAGTAATCAAATTTAGGTCATTTGAATAATTTCTATATATAATTTAGATATTAATGCTTAGACAAATAATGAACATTATCACTTTAAAAACCATCCTTCTCTCCACATCTGTGGGATTGGCATTAATCATAATTTTCCGAAATATATGAATTTAATTTTGTAAAAAAATTAAATAAAATTTTTAATTAGTACAATATTTATATTATAATAATATTAACATATTTTTTGACAAAAAATATTACTGAAAGTGATTAAAATTAATTATAGTATTTAAGGTAAAATAAAGCTTTACACTGTACTAAACATTATTATTAAGTGACAAAACCCCTATAATCTTTTCAAAAACCAATTTCATGGACTTAAATATTCCATAAAACTTTTATTCTCAAGTTTTGATGTTTTTTATGACTCTTGGTAGGTCAAAACGTTGGTACACCAATATTGTTTTTAAAAATTCAATTTTTGTCCACTCCATCCCCCATTAAAGCCCGCTACATATACATATTATTCACAAATCTCATGAAAATTATGTTCTAACAATTTATCCCCAATCCATTTAACAACATCCCTATGTTCCTCATTTAATCCTCCCTTTGGACATAAATCCAACTGAGGAATCCCTTTATGGAAAACTAAAAATATTTACCAAAAAATGAAGTAACATTCTTCCTTAGGATCCTTTATTTTATTTTCTTTCTCCAAAACATTAATTTATATTATTCCATGATAATATAATAAATAAATATCCTAAATATAATTATATGTTGTTATTATAAGGTCTTTACTCGTACTTACACACACTTCTATCTACTGGCTAATGAACTTACCGTTCTTATGTATGGTGAACCACCGTCTCATGGAACAATGTTGTTCATTTTACCTTTACCACCTCTCATGGTTGGGAATTATGATGGAAACTATATTTTTATATAATTTATTAGATATTTATGATTTATTTATACTTATGTAGTTATTATGTAAATCCTACCTTCATGCATTCCATTTCATGATAATACGATAACTTCAGTTTCAGGAGTGTGGACTACCACCTCCTCAATGTGACGTGATTCATTCACACTTTACATGGAATATATTATGGATAGGTTTATAAAACAGATATGATATATATAAAAAATAATTCCACTTGAAATATATTATATATTCGTATACATATATTTCATTGATTTTATTTCTTTCAATATGAAAAAAATTAAAACTGCCTTCAGGCGTACGTACAGCCTATCGTTTCCAATAACAGTGTATTTAATTTAATAATAGTATGTTTTTATATTAAAATAAATACTTATATGATTAATATATATGATTTATTAATCATTTTTTAAAATTTTTAAATATTTAAATCATTATCTATCTTAGAAGAGTATGAATTCCAATTCAAAAGATGTATGATAAACAAAGTGGTTATTGCCTGAAAGATTACAAAAAAAGAATTATTAATAAAAGTGTAATATAAAGTCATAAGTGAATAATATATAATATTATATATTATATGATTTTCTGATGATTTAAAATAAAATTATATTTTTTATAAAAAATTTTTGAACATGTACAATGAAAGTCCATATATAAGGTAGGGGACTTTCATCTAACTTTTTATTTCCCTGAGATACATTCCATATTCACCACTAAAATAATTTGTGTGGTGTATATACATACCATGAATATTTCATTTCATTAATATAAATTTATATATATTAATTTACATATCAACTTTATTATATCTCTTGTATATGGTTTTAATATTTAAAAGTTACCAAATGAGTAAGATAGGTTTGTATCGATTTTCTTTCTTTGAGGCACATGATTTTTATATACTATATTTTTTTACAAGCCTTATATAATTCCATTTAACATTCTATACCACTAGTCTAATAATTGTAATGATATATAGTGCTTCACATAATTTTATTTTCTTATATGGGGATTTTGATTCAACGTTACCAACTCGTAAGTGTTTATTGAAACCATCTAATCCTTTCTCATGATTATTTAACATTATGAATACCTTTATAAAATATTATAATGAATATCTCAAGAACAATCATGATTTTTTTAAACTATGGTTATTCATGTTATAACCAATTTATGGTACCATTTTTACACTCTTTGGTACATATGGTAATTAAGAATGTCTTTATGAAAATCTATCATTTTTTCTCCTTTTGGTTTGAAATATATTTTCATTTAGAACCATATTTTATAAAAATGTTTTCAATAAAGTTTAAGTATAAAATTGTTTCAAATTTTTTCAAGCATCCTTTATAAGTTTTCATGGAAAATTATTTTCAAATTATTTTCAATATTCATTAATAAGTATTCAAGGAATATTTTTTTCAATATTCTTCCAATATTATTTTTTTAGTTTTCAAATACAATGGTCTCAAAAATATTTTCAAGATTCTATTATATGTTTTTGTTGAAAATTAATTTAAATTGTTTTCAAGATTATTTCACAATTTTTGAAATAAAATTGGTTTCGAAATTATTACACGCGTTATGTTGATGTCCTTAATGTATTTAAAAAAATGATTTCAAAATATTTACAAGATTGATTTATATGTTTTCAATGTTATTATAACAAAAAAAATAATTTCAAAATGATTTATGTTTTAAAAGTAATTTTTCAAAGTGGTAAAGTTATTTTCATCAAAAAATGTTTTAAATAAAAGTCAAAATTTTTTCTTATAGAAAATGATTCTGAAATGGTTTTATAAAAAGGATTTCCAATGAAATGATATTTTACTTAAGAAATGTTTCATGTGATTTTTAAAAATAATTCTCCATCTGAGATGTTATATTTTGTTATATTTTAAGATTTATTTGGAATATGATCCAATAATAATGTTCATATAATTTCTTGAATGGTTTATGATTTAATAGAATGATGTTTGTGGAACTCATTTCTCTTCCATAGGTTATATTCTTTTGAATATCACAGCATTTCAAAGGTTATTCTTTGATGAAATGATTATGAAACCTATTATTTTGGATAGGTTATGATGTGATGAAATTATTATAATACCCATTTCAGTTCATGGGATATTATATTATTTTTATGAAACCCATCTCTTTTTATGTCTCATGATATGATGTAAGATATATTATCTTGTGGAATATGTATGAATAATTTCATTGTGAGATGGGTGGGACATATATATCCCTCCAATTAATTGGTTGGTGATTAATATCATATGAGATAACGATGGGAATCAAGTCAAAATGCTTAATCATCTATGGAAAGATGGGGAAAATAGAACCCTTACAAGGAAATGACTACGACTGGGGATGGTGGTGTGTCCCACCCAGTAGGTGTAGTCCCCATAAAGATGGGAAGATAGAGAAAAACAGTCCACTATTAGATTATGGGGAAACCCAATATACAATGGAAATATGGGAAAACCAAATCCCTTACATGGAAATGACTATGACTATGTTTGGTGGGGTGTCCCTCCTAGTGGGTGTTATCCCCATGAACTTCCCTAATATGTTCTAGCAATTTATCATGACTTATAGGAAATGATATTTCATGTATATGTGTATTACACAATTCCATGCCTTATTCAAATGTTATGCTTTCTTGGATTATGCTATTGTTTCCCTTATTAATCAAATCATATGAACTTCTAATATTTTTTCCATGATTCATTTTTAAGATCTTTGATTGCATGGTTTGATGTCCACCAATATGGCTCTCTCTCATGTGGCTGGAAAGGGTTGGTTACAATACCAAAATCAAACCTATCCATATGCCAAATGCTACTGACTAGTAATAAGGGGTGTGATAAGTATATAGTAGAGACTATACCCCTGGAATGAAGTGTCATAATATTATAAAAAATTCATTATCAAATGGAAATAATCAAATCGAATACATAGAAGACAAAAACAATAAAAACCCACTGAATAGTCCAATAAATAAATAAAGAATAATGTAATTACATGATGGAATGTAACTAAAAGGTCATTCTATAAAAATTGAATAAAGATACTAGTAGAAACAAATAAAATACTCAATGTAATGGGTCTTGAACCCCACATTGGTCTCATCTCCAAACTCCATCCCATCCACAAAAAAAACTCAACAACAAGATCATTTTACTATTTCCAAACATGCATATACATAATCTTCTCGAGTACCAAACGACATATA
Organism: Viscum album; assembly: GCA_963277665.1. NCBI lineage: Eukaryota > Viridiplantae > Streptophyta > Magnoliopsida > Santalales > Viscaceae > Viscum > Viscum album. The sequence continues at coordinate 611,033,034 of OY728119.1, forward strand.
TAATAGGGTGTGATTATAAAATAGTAGGTCGACACCACCACGTCCAAACAAAATCAGGAAGATAACAAGTATATTCACTAATGTTATGACCAAGTACACAAATTAATTTAACAATTAATTAAATACCACAACAACTTTCGTAAACTCCATATGGAAATTTATATGAGCTTGTCTTACAACAATGGTAACCACAACCATATAACCAAGGTAAAATAACCTTCTTCGATTCCTTTCAAGAATATCTCTGAGCAAGTACTATAACCATGCCAACCACAACCATATAACTGTGGAATAGTCCCAACAAATTCGGTCATATCCCTATAATCATTATAGAATCGGGTAAAATCCCCTTCATCATTACAACCTAGAACATGGAAGTTCCCACTCTATATAAGATAATAAGCTTGGGACAGGGCTGAGACCCCACAATATTAGCATTATAGAATATAAGTTTTCAGGTTCCATGGTTGATCCCGATACATATACATTATAGCATGGAACAAAATACCAATCACGCAACATGGATATCTCAATATCACATCACAATTGTCAATAGTTAATTATGTGACTTACAATTCTTATTTCATATGCCAGTTTCAATTTATTTCACAATTAATTATCAATTATATTGACCTGAAATAACACACATTATAAGGATTATATAATAATAAATCACTATATATCAAATTTCATGCTAAAAATACATTAAAATGTCTACCAATTCAATTATAATCATGGTTTTATAATCCCATGGGAATCTATAAACTAGTTACAAATCCATTTGAAAACAAATTACTTCAATGAATTATTCCATAAATTTATTTAATTAATCTGGGCACATGAAATGATGGAGTTATCATAATATTTCATATTAGTGGAAATTATTAAACCATAGGGATAATATTTAGACCCCTACCTTTAAGTGATGATCCAAAAATGTTTCTAATGGAAAAATTTGATGGGGAAGAAGTTAAATATTATTGGAAAGGAATTATTAGATCAAAATTGTTCAAGATCAAAATCAAAAATTCTTTCGATAAAGGGATATCACGAAAATAGTTAAAGAAGATGGAATATAAGAAAGAAACCCAACCAGAAAGACATACCAGGGATCACTTACATTAACAGGGAATCCATATGGGAAGTAGGAAATCCAAAATCACCTAGGGAGATCCCTAGGGATGAGAGGAGAAAATATATAAGAAAAGTACATGATAATATATCCACAAACTATTTTTAAAATAGAAGGTCATGAATTTACACATCGTGTATACGTTTTTGATGGAATGCACTAAAAAACCCATCACCTCATATTTATTTTATAAAATCCTCGAACAATCACACAACGTATAATCCCTTTACATAGTATGTAAAATTTATATAGTTGGGTTTTCATCCCATTTTCTTCTTTAAACAATCAGAACCTCTTTTAATGTTTATAATATCACTGAGAACCCCTAAAACACTTAACCCATTTATACCCAAGATCCATTATATTCAAACAAGAATATATCCCTAAAATTTATGTCATTTTCTCGAAAAAAACTCTCCTCAAGGAAACTATTTATTCCATATCATGTTTCCATTCACCCCAAGACTATGTTCATTCAAATGATAGAATCCCACAACAAAAACACAACCGATGGAAAAAATGAATGAAAAATCAGAGAGAGACATAACTAAAAAATATGGGATATTTCAACCTCATCACCATATAATAACTCATCCTTTAGCTTCTTCCGGATTCACAATGAGGCCTTCAAGAACATGTATGGTCACTATGGTCACATATCATACTCCCTCTCCCAGGTCTCCTCCAGAACTCTTTAATTCTTCCACTACACCCAAACCAACAGTATAGTCCTACCCTAAAGATATTTTCCACTACAATCCAAACCCCATAGAGGATGCTCCTAAAAAGGAGAATCATCACAAATATCAACATTTTTTAATCTATCCCATGAGAGGGTCTATATTTTTACACACGGAACAATTCATGCATGGAACTGTATCACATTGGAAAGGATAAAAGATATTCCACTAGACTGACCATTTCAACAATTTCATATGGCTCAATAAACCTAGGTGTGAGCTTTCATAGTTTTATAACATGGAACAAGCCCAACCTAGGTGACACCTGAAGTAAAACATGATGACCAACCCCATATTATAGTGGTGATCTAAAACGGTCATCATGTGATTTTTTCTTACTTCGTATAGTCACCAACCATTTTTGGGTCAACTAATCCAATTCAGTTTTCTCATATAGAAGACTATTCCCAACAAGTGCTAACTCACCGACCTCACTCAAAAAAAGGGGAGAACAACTTGTACTTCAATATATTTACTCAAAATATTTCATTAAGATCAATGTTGGGTAGCTATTATTCTATTGAAACTCATAGAGTTCCACTTGTTTCTCCCACAAACCATCAAAATCCAAAACATAGGCTCACAGCATATCATCCAAAACCATAATATTTAACATATAATTACTATCAATCAATGGATAATAGCATGTTCATAAAAAACTCATGATCCCTGAATTTTCTAAAGACTAGGCCAAAAACATGATTTGAAACAAGGATCACTATCTATAATGATACTCCTTGGAACATCATGCAATTGAACCAGATCATGCACATAATTATTTTCTAGAAATCAACTCTGAATATTTACCTAAATGGTAAGAATTAGGATACCTTAGTTAGTAGTTCCACAAAAAACCCATACAACACCATTATTTTGGGTCCAACTTGGTATTCATTTCACAAAATCCATTGTGAAATCATCCCAAATCTACTCAGGAATAGGTAAAGGCTGTAAAATCCTAGTTGGCCATTGATTCATGGATTTCAACTAATGAAATGTGAATCATCTAACCAATAATCTTCCCACCTATTTCTTTATTCCTGACCACCACTACTAGATGCAGATATAATGATAAATATTTGTTAAATAGGGATGTACAACCCATATAGAAGCATGAAACTCCCACATCAGCTCCTCACATAAGCTCATAAAACCCCACACTCATCTGTATAAAAGAAGATAATTTCCACTACAAAGATTCCATACTAACATAGTATCTGCATGATGAAGTTTTCCTCTCAGAACTAATGCCCCAAGATTAGAAAAATCTCAGTCCTAATCTAGTCCATAAGAATGGGTATAATAGATGTTGACATTAGAGCTATTTTTCCATGAGATTTATAAACTAATAGTTAAATTTATATGGATTTTGTGATCTATGTATACCACAAAGTTCTCTCCCATGATATAGTGTCCCCAACATCTCATGTCATGTACCACTACCACTAAATCTAGATCATGATTAAGGTAATTCATCTTATATCATCTCATCTTCTTAGATCCATAAGAAACCAAATGATCCTCCTATATTAAAATTACTCTACGTTCAACTCTGGATGTGTCATAGTGCATGGAATATGGTTTACCCATCATAGGTTATGTGAGGATAGGGGATAAGGTCATCATGTCTTTCAGAACCTAGAAATTTATCTCATAATCATCATACCAAACAAACTTCACCCCTTTATCGGTCATCCCATACATTGGAGCTTCCAAATAGGAGAAATCATGGTTAAAATGCCAGTAATAAACTAATAAACCCAAAAATAACTAAAGATCGAATATGTTCTTGGGTTTTTCCCAAGATATCACTGTTTCTACTTTCTATTAGTCCGCTAACAATCCTAGCTCTGAGATTACATGGCCCAAGAAGGGAACTTAATTAATCTAGAAATAGCATTTGTCTATCTTGGAACAAATCCATTACTCTATCAATATACTCAAAACGATTTCAATATGTTTTGAATGATCATCCTCTTACTGGGATTAAACTAAGATCCTTTTGATGTAAATCACAAAAAACTCATCTATAAAAGGATGAAAGATCTACTTCATTAAGTCCTTGAATACAGCAGGTTCATTATTCCAAAAAAATGACATTACTTCAAATTAATACAAGCCATAATAACTCCTAAAAGTAGTCTGACCAATGTCTGATAGTCACACCCTTAACTGAAGAAATCCTATTCTCAATTTAATATTGTAGAAAATCTTAGAAACTATCATATGATTAAAAATATCATCAATGTGTGGAAGAGGATACTGGTACTTGACCATCATTTGGTTCAACCTCTGATAATCCACACATAATCATAAATATCCATCATAATTTTCGTGAAATGAACTGCATAACCCCAAGGAGATGTACATAATCATATGAAACCTTTATATTCTAGATCTTCCAAGTGAAATTTCAACTCCCAAATCTCATATAGTTCTATTCGGTAGGGTGGGATAGAAAATTTCTTGGCTCATGACATCAACTTGATTATGAACTTGATCTATCACTTGAGCGTTAATCCATAGAACTAATTATGGAAAACATAATAAAAAATATAACATTTAAAGGAAAAAATCCTGTTAAATTCCACCATCATCTATAGCATGACCAGTGATCTGATCCATGAGACAATCCAGTCTACACTAGATTTGTCCCTCACGACCAACCTGATGATCCCAATCACCCTCATGATAATATATTCTTTATTTTAGAGATAAAAAAGTAACTTTCCTCCAGTAACAGTCAATCTGAGCCTATTGTAGAGGTGAAAAATCCATTAAAAGAATCAATTAAAAGCCTATCATTTTTATCATGAACCATTCCCAAAAAAAATGGTAACTACCAATCTCTAGAGAACACTTCATGTAATGCTTTATATTCTGAAACTGCATTCCCAAGTGTGTGTCAATGGTTAAAACATTTTATATTATTTACACATAAAATCACAAAACATTTTCAACAAGAGAATATTGAAAATAATGTGTTTCTCTTGTATGAAATAAAACACAAGCTAAGGTTGATAATACAAGAACCATACCTTTGATGGTAAATCATCAGGCACCAATCATATTCAGAGTAGTTTGAATAACATGCAACTGATTTTTTCCTCAACCCTTAGATCAAGTCTTACTACCATGAGACATTTCCCTTGTCTAGTGTTCCTTCTCATGAACTAGGGTGCCACACCCCCTACATTGACCTGAATGGCCTATGGAACTCCAGATAACAACCTACTGAGGAGTAGGTGATCCCCTTCTCTACTCGAGTGCCTATCCTAATACTCTTACACTAGCCTGCTACCGAAATTTCACACATAACGTCTGATGATGAATTAGTCTTCTATAGATATGACACTCAACATCTGTCTAATGACACTATAGACACTTGTGGCCAAACATGCACCACTGATACCATTGGAACAGAACACTATATTGTGACGTTTCCCACTACTCTAACACCTTTTACATTTACTAATTTGGAGAAAGCATTCATAAGAACACTTCATTCCACTCAAATAAGAACTCCTAGATCGACATGCTGAAATATCCTAGATGCCACTCAGGACCTGTATCAAGTTCCCTTCCATGATGAGTACCTAATTTATCACATCTTCAAAGATGATTAATTGGAATATGATTACATGTGTCCAAATCTCATACAGAATACCATCATGGAAATGTATTTTCCTTGATATTTCAACAAATACTAAATATAGTACAAATTAGTATAGGTTGGAAAAATATCTAGAATACTCCATCACCAAAAAACTCTCATATGTCAGATGCATGAACTCATGAGCTTCTGTATCCTTCATGGTGTCTAGATAGAAATATATCAGGAACATGAACTTGAATTCCTTCCATGATAGCTCGTCCTTCTTCCCAACATCTTCCAAAAACATCCCACTAACAATTGGAAGGCCCGTGAAGCATATATGCCACAAGATCCACCCTTCTATATATGGGTGACTCTATATGCTTGATGATCTTCTAGAATAACTCAATCTAGAACTCAGCTACCTAGGGCCCCCTTTCCATTGTAACATAAGTGGATACTATAGATAAAACTCTGTTTTCAGCATATACATCGAAGGAATGCTATGAGGAGTCTCTCTTTCCATGGATCACCTAACCCTCAGGAATCTATAGTGATATTGAGCATCTGTCTACTCCTAAATAACTATAGGATTCTCTTGTTCATCTACACTAGGATAATACATATTTCCAATATTTTAAAGATCAAGTTGAATAATATAAGGATTAAGTTTCTCAATATGAAAAAAATTCACCATAGAGAACTTTCTAGAAACATATTCAACTTCAAAATGTGACAATTACAAACAACTGCTGACTCCGACTCTCTCTAAAAATTATTTTTAAGAATTTTAATATGACACGACTACTCATTTTATTATCCAATGAAACTGATTTCTCATATGACAATTCAACAGGATACAATATATCCTCGATCATGATCAATGCATGGAAATATATCTCTATGTGCCTATTATGATGCATGTATTATCATCTTACACCATACTAGTCCATGAGTAAAATATAATGAAATAATAACTTCTTAAAAAATAACATCACACAATACTGTAATCACCCACTGAGAAATAACATCAAATGAGATAAACATACTTTAGAAATAGAAATCCAGTCTTTGGTAACCCTTATTTCCCCATACATAGCTTAGGTACCCCCATGAACAATCTCATTACCGACTCTTAAAACATCATTTTCTCATTTTTTACCATTCCCATGTAATAAATAAGATGAATAGAAACCCACCTTTGAAACCACTTCATAATTTCCACTAACTGGGAAATATCTCATGTGGCCAACAATTATTGGTTATGAGACCTCAAGACCAACTCTCCATATGATATAAAGTACCGACTTGTAGTAGGGATGTCAAATGTATGGTGGGGAGACAATAACCCCGGGTATAAAGTGTCATATTATTATAAAAAATTCATAATAAAATGGAAATAATTAAATAAAATACATAGTAGGATATAATAATATAATCCAACTAAATAATACAATAAAAAGTATATATATAATAATGTAATGACATGATTGAATGAAAAAAATATCATGCTAGAAAAATACAAGAAAAAGACTCACATAATAAAATAAAAGACTCAATGTCCTAGGTCCCGAACCCCACATCGGTCCCATCTCCAAACTTCAGAACATTCGAAAATAAGTGATCAATAACAAGTTCATTTTCCACTGTCCAAACCTATATCCACATAATCTAATTGGGTACCAAATGACAACCTGAATATGGTGTGAGTATAACTCCGTAGGTCGACACCACCATGTCTAAAAAAAACCCGTATAATAAGTCAATGTCATAAAGTGATAACTTGGTCTATTAATTAATTATACTATTAATAAAATACCACAAAAAACAATTTCAACTACATGCCAGAATGTTTCTGAGCATGTCTTATGACCATGCCAACCACATCCATATAAACAGGATAAAATATCCTTATTTGGTTCCATACTAGAATATCTATTAGTATGCCTTATAAACAATAAAACTGTAACCATATAACCATGGAATAGTACCAAAAATATAGTTCAAATCCCTATAAGCATTACGTCATCTGGGTAAGATCCCTTTAAGAATTACTACATGGGACTGGTCATAGCTCACTCTATATAAGCATTACAGCATGTGACTCATCCGAGCTCACTCAATATCAGATTTACATCGTACAAGTGTAAAGTCACAGGGTGGTTATTGATATATAATTATTGCATCATGGAAGAAAATACTTGTCATAAATCTTAGATATGACAATATCACATCATAATTTTCAATCTTTAATTGTGATAATTACCATTCTTCCTTCAAATCCCACTTTCAATTTTATTCAAAATTGATTAAAAAATTATATAAGCAAATAATAAGACATAATTAAGGGCTTTTATAATATGAAATCACCCTAGGAAAAATGGAATGCAAAAAAATTATTCCTTTTTCAATTCAATTATAATTATGGTTTACTCATCCCATGGATAGCCATAATCTTGTTACTAAGCCATTTGAAAAGAAAGGACCTCAAAGAATAATTAAATTTATTTATTTCATTAATTTGAGTTCATTAAATTATAGTTGAAAAATGATATTTCATAATCATGGATACTAGTAACCAATAAGGTTTTGATTTAGACACCCTAACATTAACCGATGATCAGATAACATTTCCAAAAGAAAAAAACATTGAGGAAGAAGATGTGGATGATTTCAAAGAGGCTCGTAGATCAAAATTAATCAAGATCAAAACCAAAATTACATTCCGTCAAAGGATATCACCAAAACAGTTGGAGAAGAAGGGAGAGAAAGAAGAATCCTAAATGAAAATACATAACAGAGATCTCTCACAAAAATGGGACAACCATAAGGGATTTTGGAACCCCAAAAATTACCTAGAAAAATTCCTAGGGTTGAGAGGAGAAGATTTAAAGACGAAAAATGGGAATTCAGCCACACTACATGATTAAAATAGATGTTTTGGAATTTACATCTAATTTAATGATATTACACATCATGTAATTGTTTTTAATGTATGATGCTGAAAACCCCATCACCTCATATTTACTTTATTAAAACCCTCAACAATTACACATCATTTAATCCCTTTACACATAGTCTAAATTTTTTGCTGTTTATTTTTCATCCCATTTTCCTCTTTAAACAATCTGAACCTATTTTAAATTTTCTCATCTCTCATAGAACCCATGAAACATTTAAACCATTTATACCCGAACCCCATTAAATTAAAACAAGAATGCATCCCATAACTTTAGGTCATTTTTTCCAACAAGTATCTCCTCAAAGATCCTCTATGGTCTTTCTCGAGTTTCATTACACCCTAAGACGACATTTATTCAAATAGAAGACTCTTAAGAAAAAAACATCCAAAGTAAAAGATAATTAAAAACTAAGAGAGAGACATACTGACAAAAATATGGGACCGTATATAGGGTATAATCTTATAATGTCATGATCACATTATCATACCCTTATTCTTAGGTTTTTTCTTACATATATCACTTTTTACCCTTACTAATCATCTGAGTTTACCCATTTTATTGTTTCCTCCCCAAGTTATGTATATATATTTCTTGAAATATATATTTAAGTGGGTTTTAAGTCAAAGAGAAATAAGTGGTAGATAATGTATCTCACTAATGTACCATAATTTATGTTTCCCTATTTATAAAGTAACTAATCTAATACTGTATTTGGGAATATATTTGGGTATTTTTTTGTATTCCACAAAAATGATGTAATCATTATGCATGTTAAGACGAGTTTGTTATAATTCCATCATTATTAACACTTCATGGGATAAATTGGTGACAAACATAAGAAAGGGGTGATGTTTACATCCTAGAAAGGGAGTAAACATGACATATCAGGAAGAAGGTAATAAAATTTAGACAATATAAATACCAATGAGGTATAAAATTTCTTAGAATCATAAACATGAATAATAAGGAATTATATAGCATGATGACATAAGAGAACCATGGGAAATGCATCAACAACATAAAACATTGCATCATAAACATACTTAATGCCTAAATTCCAAGTCATCATGATGAAAAAAACATCCATGATGGATTAGGTTCCCTCTCTAATCATATTCATGACATATTATGATTCTAAAACATTTCCCGATGTATTGGAGTTCTATAAAATTCTTGGTGGACCCGTCACATTCATTTCCTTGTCATGCTTAAGTGAGCCACATAGATAATGAAACATGGAATTATTTATCATCACTATTTATTCCATGATCAAGGAGTGTGGAACAAATACTTTTATGTTCCCATTGAAATAAGTATATGCTCATAAATTTTAACACCATTGATATAAATTGGATATGGATATTCACTACTATATAATAAAATGACCAAACCCAAATGACCTGAAATGTTTTTCCCATGGTTTCTACCAAATTAGGGTGTTTTAAATTATTTTATTTGGACAATGGAATAAAGCATTAAAATATTACTATTGGTTATGTGTAGGTTTGTCAAACTCTTACAAAAAATATTTTAAAACCTTAAGTCATATTATATGTTTTGGGATTTATAATGGTTTTATGAAATAAAAAAAACGCATTATTCTAAAAGGTAAAAATATATACGGTCATGGATACCCATTATAGTATTTTTTACATCTCTTTTGGGTCATTATGTTGTCATAATACCCACAATATATTTAAATGAAAATTAACATTTTACACAAATAATCAAAAGTCTCGTAAAATTATGAAAAAATTCACCGTTAGATTATTTCTATGTTATGATTCGAAAAGTAATATTCATTTAATCTAAATAATTCTCTAAATAGTTTAATTTTAAATTTTAAAATAAGAATCAATATTTATTCGGAAATTCTTAGTCTTTTGATAATAATAGTTTTTGAACCCTTATAAAAATTACATTTTAATCCATAAAAATTATATGATCCTTTATATTTGACAAAAATTATTTAACAATAATATTTTTTGAAACATTATTTATTTAAAAAATCCATTAATTTATCAAAATAAATTCTGTAATTGAATTTTGATATTACCTAGAAATAATTTTGGTTCTGTTTTAGTGTATCAAAATAATAATCATTTACAAAGTGATAATAAGAAGTAAATATAACCATTATTATATTGAAAATAAAATATACATAATCATATTATTAGGAAATTGATACATATACCTTTAATAAACCATAAAACCCTCTAAGAGTAAGGTCCGCAGTGGTGATACATTCCTAATGTTATTCAACATACATGCTTTGGGTCGTTATCTCGATGATCTTGAACTTCTCCCATGATTAGTTTCACTAATTCCATGATTTTTTAATCTCATATAGGGATTGGTGAATGTAAAATCCATGTGATGATATCACTATTAGAAGCTCTAATATTTGGGCTTCATATGGTATAATTATACTGGTTACGAACATTACTTTCTTTTTTGTGTCAATAGGATTTATTAAAACCCGATTTTTATATTAATCATCATATCACTATTAAATTTCAATATTATAAACAATAATGATACATAATGGTCCTTTAAATTTCATAGAATATAATAAAACCAAATAATTTAATGTTTTTTCTATATCCATAATATATAATAATGTGTATAATTAAATCATAAGGGGATATTTATTTATAAAAGTTCAAGTCGTTACATTTTCTCTATTCTTTTAAAATCAAAATCATCTAATATTAATTGAGAAATATGTTAACATTATATCGATGATTATAAACTATTATAAATATTTTTTTTAAGTATTCATATATCATACTTCTTTTTCTTATTCCTTTGAAAATTTCTCATTAACATTCTGTTAAACACCAAAAGGGAAATTTACAATTATTTTCTTATTACCATCCTTATGGATGGTTATAATAAATTATTTATAATATTATAATTTATAAATATTATTATTTCAATGATATTCTATTTAATATTAATAATGTAAATAATAAAAAAAATCAATAATTCTAAGCAGGATGGGATGGGTTAAGAAATATATAATGTCAAAATGATTCACCTATAACAAATGGAATTAAGGAATGGAATAAAATGATTATAATTTATCAATACTAAAAAAATGAACACTATTAACTTCTGATTAAATGTTATAATAAGAATATTTTTATTATTTATGCAGTGAAAAAGTGATGAAATGAAGTTAGATTGAATGTAAGGTGATTCTCGAACCCAATTTTTCATTTTTGGGTTACCTTCTATTTCAAATTAATCTTAGTATAAATTTTACTTTATTTTCAATAAATTTTCTGTTCACAATTACTTCCCATTATATTCTATGGTTATACATGTTTTTATCTTTCATAAAGGACTTACAAGACAATTATAATTATTTTTTAAAAAAAAATTATTTCTGAAAACAACTCCTTGATTCCCATTGAGTTATTTCTTCTTCAACAAAAAATGATCTTTTATTCAAAAATATGTTCAACTTTTTTAATTTTTGAACCCTAATTGTTATTATTAAAAGACTTATATATGAAACCTTTATAAAACACATTCCTTTTTATGTATTTATTTTATTAAAATGATTATTACATATTCATTTTCCACATGCCATGAATGATTATGAAAATGTTATGATGTCATTAGTTGGCCTACAACTATAAAGATCTCAAATGAAATGGTTAATGTAATATAACTCATTATATTATTTTTATTATGCATGGATTTGATTTTAAATTTTTTCACAACTATGTGTGGTATATGGACACTATATTATGATATTTCTTTATCGTGCATATGCCACAATCCATGCATTTTTCAAATGTTTCCATTTAGATTATAATAACGATTCTATGATTATGATATATTAATGTTCATAATTCTCACCCATGTCCTATAAATTCAATTATGTTATTCCTTCCATGATATCCCCCCTTATTGATATTTTTCTCACCCCTTTCTTTGATTTATATCCTCATGTGATTACCTACACTGAAGAGAATGTGAGAGCTTTTAGGAGGATAAATATGAAGAGTTAAATAATTTTGTCTTATATCATTTAAATGTTATGTATAAGACTAATTTGAACAGGATATTAATCCTTTTGATCCTTGAATATATCTCTAGTATGTTATATTCTCAATAACTATGTAGTAGTAATTTTAGAAAATTTTGTGTTCCTATATGGGAAGAGTTTTGTCTTAGACAAATAGTGAAGCCTGACTAATTATTTTCATTTAATTTTGTCCTTTACATGTAATTAGTTGAGTGAGTTGTCATACATATCTATGATATGGTTATTCAGTTCCTTGATTCATTTCATGTATTATTGTATGATTTATATTTATTCTCTTTATTATAGTTATTTATCATAGAGGATGGTGTTTTGTTATTATATATTTATTTTTCACTATAATATTGGGTGTATAATCTCCCTACAGTACCTTAATAGACCCCCACTGCTCATTGCCATCTTTTGGAATATGGGGAGGCATGCCTGGGGTTACATGGTGAACCAGTCTAATTATATTTCATAGAGTGAACCATGGGGGTTATTACAAATGAAATCCATTTCTTTATACTACATGTGGGAGTAGGATCATACAAATATTTACCAATGGGTAATAACCCTAAATGGGAATATTGGGTATTAACACATTTTTCACCAGGATTAGGACAAAGAGGCTTAACTACAGACCTGTTGTGACTCTCCCATAGTATATAATTTGGTGATTTAATTTTTCTAGACTCCACCAATCTTAGTAAATAATATCTTTAGATTCCATAGTTAGAAAGAGATAAAACTTTAAAATCATATTATTTTTATTAATTAGATATATTTAATAAGTTAGTCTTATTATAGATAATAATATAGTTTCATATATTTATTATAATGGTAAAATAATTAATACTCAACAAGTATGTAGTTATATTAGACAACTAGAAGAGTGGTAATGCTAGTGGGTTGTAAAACGTTGGACAAACATCATAGAAAGATACATCAATATATAAACTGTAATATAACCTATTGATATAGTCTCTCAAAAATAGACATCTATAATTTAATGATATGTTTTGGAATATAGATTTTCTAATTATTGATGATGAGGATTGAGATGATGTATTATCATGGGTTAAGGACCAACCAAAAGATGAAATTATGGAGCAATATGTCTCTATATCTATTGACGAAGATAGTCCATTATCATTAAAAATTAGTAAATTGTATCTATAGAATATTTCATCATATCCCCATGATTCAGCATCGTATAGAGATAATAAATTTTTTATGTAAATTACTCCACATCAAATTGATTTGATGGTGGAAAATTTTGAGGATGATGAACATTCAGAAAAAAAAATATTGTTAAGGATATTAAATAATAATAAAATGTACAATAAAATTCAAATCTCATCTATATGTCATCACACTAAAAATTACATCACCCTCCATAGCTAGAATCATGTTCTATATGAGGCATAACAAGCCTTCCAGAATTGAATTAGTCAATCATCACTCCCAACAGAGAATTTCTAGCAGTTATTAATGGATTGAATCTGCAATAAGATGATGGTTCTCTATAAATAGGGGAGATTTTGACATTGAAGAATATATGAATATAGATATAAAGTATTATCACATTGAGTGAAATTTCATTTAATTCATGGAATAATATAAAATATCTCTTTATATAAATATATGTGACATGTTTCAATTAGATTTTCATATGCATCTTGGAGATATACCTAATAAAAATTTCAACCATTGGAGGATCTATAGATTTACTACACACACTTGTGTGAAACCAACTATATCATGTGTTCTCATATATATGATTAATTAATTTGAACTATTATTATTAAAATTATAGGGTCATATCATAATTTTCAAATGGTTCTAGTGGGGGAGAAGATAAAAAACATTATAGTTATAAAATTTATTACTGGAAGGTATAATGTGCATGAAAAACAGACATCATGAAGGATTATAGGGACTAGGATGAATTTTATTGAGTTTTACCACAACATATGTTCATTTTGTGTCACAAGAACCTGTTTTCTACCATTTACCCAGAGCTAAATATCATATACAGCAAATAAAGTTGATCGATAGAAGGTGAGTTTTGATATATTATTTTATAAATTATTACCTTGTGTGGACTCTTCGTAGAATGTAATTTTTTATCCATATTTATGTGGAAATTTGGTATGGAAATTATACTATAACAATTATTGATTTCCACAAAAAAATGGTCGAAATTTTCCTCATAATCTATTTAACGGTGCTATTGTTGATATGGATAACTAATTATACATGAGTTTAATCCTCACTTTAATTGGTAAATTTTGAATGATGTTAAAGAAATAGGTCATATTTCTAATCAGCATAGAGTGATAAAGGAATCCATAATGTTTCACGGTTGTTCATATAGATATCCTTATGATTACCATCATTTGTTTCTTAGACACATCATAATAAATATGTGGGATATTTTTAATTCAAGAGTTTACAATTAATTTAATCATCGTGATTAGTATACATATGATTTTTTATTTAAAAAAAACTTTTTTATAGAAACTACCATATTATATTTATTATTAGTTTCTACAATTTTGTTTAGTAAAAAACCTCAACAATAAAAGATGATGGAACACTTCAAATGCATTCATAAAGATGATCAACAAGTAATAGAATACATGATACAAATCCAAAAGGATAAATTTTCAATTATATATGAATATTGGAGGATACATGGACACATGAAAACCAACATTATTGAATTTTTTAATGAAGTATTTAAGGGAGTTCATAAGATATATATCACGAGTAATTAGGAACAATAAATTTTATGTTAATTAGTTATAAAGACTATTGTTTCCCATAATTGAATAATTAGTGTTAATATAATGTTTTGAAGTTAAATTAGAGGTCCAGTGAAGGGAATATTTTATCACATAGTGAAATATTTCATGGAAATAGGTAAACAGGTCAAAGAGGTTCTTCCCAAAGAGATGTGATATGGATACATTTTCAATGACATCTAGATAGTATTCATTAGTTGAATTACACATTAATAATTTTTTACTTTGAATTCATTGATAAAATATTTAAGGTCATTGAGTTCCATGATTTATTGACTAGAGTATTAGAAATCCAATCTTCCCTTAACACCACATGATTTGAAAAAACCTGAATTTGTTATAGCCAATTGGGAGGATTGTTTTGATTGTATTAGGAATGAGATAGATTGAATTAGCGAAGGGGAATCATCATAGAAATGTGGTTTATGCGGTCAGGAAGATCACACCCACACACATTACATTATAAGTATGTGGAACTCATTGAACAATATACATGGCTGATATTTTTGTCCACTTATTAAAGTTAATTTGTTTTTAATCATTGATTTTACTATTGTAAATAAAAACATCATTTGATTTTAATATTAAATGTCTATGAAATGGGATATTATATGTAGATAATTCAATAATTCATGAATATTGAAGAAATAATTGAATTATCTTATCACACTAAATATGAAAAAATAAAGAAGTTGAAAATTTTATTTAGTCTTATTGGAGTTATCAAGAGGGGGGATCATTGAGAATCTAATAAAATTTATGTTAGAAACCAATTTAAACCAATATCTCCCAATTTGAAAATAGGACAATTAATTAATATAACAGGTATAATTTTTTTAATTTTAAATAGTTTCTCAAGGAAAAAATCCTGACTCAATAATTTAAAATTACTTTATATTTTGTAAAATAATTACTCACACCAGACACATCATATATATCATTAAGAAAACATAATTATCATAGATTAATTTTCAAATATAATATATATATAGTTATTGAAATATAGAGTTGAAAAATATATACTCATAACTGAAATATGGTTTTAGATAGTGTCAAAAAATAATAATAAAATAATTTGAAATTAATAGATTCAGTTTTAATATGGAACCTAGTCCTCTATATTAGAAAATAATTTCTTATTATCATGTTTATTAAATTAAATAAGCTATCCCAAATCAAAGATCTATTTTCACAAAAAACAACCGCACATAAGCTGGTTTAGACGTAAACAATATAATCTTATACCATTAAAAATAGGATTACCAAAGAGAGAGGTAACTAGAAAAAAGTATCAAAGTACTCTTCAATAATGTAAAATTGTCCATTAATAAAAACTCTTAAATTTATAAACACAACTGAAAATGAAACATTTAAACTGAAAGAGTGAACAATTAATGGATTCTAATTTGGCTATATTAGTAATCAAATTATATTGATTAATAATGTTATATTCCGTTTTTTATAGTATTTACAATGTACACAGTGAATATGTAATGATCTTATGAAGCTATTTGTTATGTATATTAGTAAATATCAAATTAAAATGTCTATTAAAGAGAATAAAGTTGTATTTATTTTTTCTTTCTTGGTTTTAGAATCTACATTACACATGAATCTAATCATTAATTTATAAACCACATTTCTATTAAAAATAATCATAACTAATTCTTTTTATTGACTATTTAGATGTACTAAATTTTTTGAAATTCATTAAATCATCCAAAAACTCAATAAGAATATAATAATATTTTATTGATTGATAGAAATAAAAAAATTTATTCTCCACTTCTAAATGAAAAGACTGTTCTCATGGAAGCATGAAATTATGGTCTTGAGGAGGAATGAAAGGAGTTACATGGAAGGAGTGGCACAAAATAATTAGACATCACATGAAAACATCCATGAATGAAGCAAAATATTTGATTCATTTTTATGGATGAAAATTACTTTGGATTGATGGTCATTACATCTCATGGAACATCTTGTTCATTTCATGGATGATGTTTCCTTTACATGAAACCATCCTTTTAGATAATAATGTGATTTCAAACAACCTTTACAAAGTTTACAATATTTTTCTTTTGAAATGAAAAAATTCACATAGAAACCCATTTTTATATCATCAATCTATTCTTATTTAAATTTTTTGTAAATTTTATATATTCAGATGTATGAGGTTTTCATATATCACAACACTTACTAGGGTTACAATATTCATTTACAAAATGTCATATTCAACATATTATAGTTAATATATCCCATAACTACCACTGTGAGGTACCACTTGTACACATTTCTCCATTTCTTTGATATGATGGATTATATGGAGTCTCCATGTGTGACATGATGTTTTTTGATCATCATCCAATTTTGGAATTGGTCAAGATATGGAAGCTAGAGACACACATTTGATCTTCATGAGGGGGATAACGAGATTACTTTATAGGATGTGCAGTACATGTTTGGTCTACCTATCTATGGGGAGTCCTTTGTGGGTGATACTATAGGAAAATGGATTATAGTTATAGATTTTTTACTAGGAATCGATGTCCTCAGTCATCCATGAGTCTTACATGTTTCTCACTTACATAAAGGATAGATTGATAAAAATTTATTATCAATTGTATATTATTTTAATGAGGAGACACTAATTTAACACACACATTCATATATAACATGGTTGATTGGAGGAACATTATGTGTTGGCCACTCTACAAACTTAGTGCACTTATTTTACTTTCTGCCACTTAGGGATCAAGATATTGAATCTACATATTGATGGGTGTAAGGTGTATGATTAGATCATTAAATTTTTCACTATTTATCGTGAAAATTAGAGAAATGATATATTGGATGATGTTTCATTATGCTATAGATGTGGGAATGGGAGAATTTTCTATGCATCACTTCAAGAGTTATTAGAATACTTTCATGTTACGTTTTACTATATTGTCCCTTAGGATGTTCATATGTTTATATTATTAATTTTATTTGTTTCAAAAGTTATTAATAATAGTATTGTTAGTTAATAAAATATTAGATTTATTTCTAGGTGGATCCATGTGAATCATTATATACATACCTTGAGGCATATTGTGCACACTTTTTGGAAGATTTTTGATGCTTTACGACTAGATGATGTCAATTAATAATTAATTTTTTTTATAAAAATATTATTTTTTATTTTAATTCTCAAACATATTATAATGATAAATTAATTAGATTATTGTCTGAATTTATGAATAATTTTTTAGTTGTTAATTTAGGTTTCCTAGTTCCATATACTGATACATTATTGATGTCCCTTTATCCATACTAAACATATGGGGTAGGAAACTGTGGAGTAGTGGCACCACTCATTAATTTTCACTACATTGAGTGGAACCTTCTAGACTATAGTGTGTAAAAATTTGAATCCATAAAACACATCCCTAGTCACCATATTAAGAATTTAAATTTTACAATATTTTATTAATAAGAATGTAGACAACAGATTGACCACTCTACCATGCATAATACATTCATTCATGGGGCAAGCATAGAAAATATAGTATCTTTTAGAATGAAAATCACAGATTATGACTTTTACTATCAGGTCAAGTGGAGTAAATTTATTGGTACTAATATCAAACTATAATGTTCCTTACATGCCATGAGATAGATTTTCAATAGTTGGTATGTTGAATATTTTTTAATAAAAATTATTTAAAAAATATAGTATCATGGATATTTTTTATTTTCATGTCGGACGCAATACATCTACATATACATATCACTGATTCCATGGAAGAGAAATTTTAGAGTCAATATTTTTTCCCTGAAGATCTTGTGGCTCTTATAAATCCTCTGAATTACGTATATTAATGTTTCTATGATTAGGTTCCCTTACCATATCCTAGTCCACAAGATCCCATAGAGGAATTTGTGGATGCTAATGTTCTGGGGGATCCTGTTGGGGATAATGAACAACAACCACATCCACCAACACTATAAAGAGGGAAACTTTTATTGAAAAGTTGAGGATAGGGCCTGCGATTCCTGATATAGGCTCCATCATATGCTCCAACAAAGTATGAAGAGGTTCTTACATAATAGTCTTAGGATCCGACACAACATGCATGAGATCATGAACAATGGGCATAGTCTCATCCACAGTTGGTGAGGGATCTTAGAACCAGTGTGCCTGGAACTCTAGGAATATAGGACTGGGGTAGGAAATAAATAAATCATTTGAGAGGCACTATATTTATCGATGAATTTTTTATGTGTATTGACCATTTCCATCATATTCATGGGATCTTATCATGAATGCATACTTGTTTAAAAATTAACCAATATATGATATGAGGGAGTCCTATTTATATAATGTTGGGATGTTTTCTACCAAATAGAATGATGAGGAACAAGAAAAACAATATGTCGAGGAGATAGAATTAGTAAAGAATTTTATGGAGGTATTGAATGAAGAATATGTCTCTTCTATAAATGGAGAAATGGAGTGGCATTGACGTCACACCCAAAGTGGGCATGAGGTTCATATGCTGATTTGTGGCATCGAGGGGTGATCACATTGTTTTTTCATTCTAATAATTTTATATTAATGTGTAATATATAATTAAATAAACCAGTAAAATTTATATTCTCAACATAATGTATCATATATTAATCTTATATATTATCATATATCACCAAAATAACACTCATTATAAACCCACACACACCAACATATATATATATAATTTCCATTTCAATTCTTTTTTTTTCATACCACAAATTCAAATTCATTTATATTAGGAAAACATTTTATGATACATTTACATCCATATCCACATTTCTTTCCACATTTTAATATAAAATTAACATTTAAATGTTATTATTCTATATTTTTGGTAAGAATTTTTTTCTTTAATTACATATATTTACTCACATTTTGATCAATTTTTATTCCATAAATTATATAACCATTAATAACAACAAAACCACAATATTGTCATTTTTAATAAATGTATTTTACTTTAATAAATGACCCAAAACATTAAATTAAATTTATAATATATTTACAACATTTATAAAATATAACTTCTAAAAAATTATAAATATAAAAACATAAATGACAATATATTTATTAAATAATTTTTTTGGGAAAAATCTCTCACAATTTTTTTTTCGGGTTCTCGGGTTTTTGGAAAAGGTTGTAAGTTATTGAAGAAGGAATTTTTTCAAAGGAGTTGGGAATTGTGTGTGTTTTGACATAATTTATCTATTAATAATACTTTTTAGATAATCCTTCAATGATGACATAGTGGCATAAGATAGATAATGTCTCATGATCTCATGAAGCATAAAGGACCCTGTAATCGCATGAAAAAAGAGGATTACATGATATCATAAACTGAAGTATTTCACATGATCAATTTTTTCTTAGAAAAATGTATTATTTAGTCTCAAATAATCATCAAATCACATGTAATAAATGTAATATCATCACTTCATGAGTAAATCACTTTATTAATGTAATCTTGTTTGAGGAAGACATTCCAAAAGGATTCTTAGAGTCGTGATATTAATACAATTCATATGATCATGAGAGACAGAAGTCGTAATATGAAGAATATGGAGGATTTTTTATGGAAATTATAGAAGTTTCTTGTGGATACTCAAAATCATGTGACATCAAGCATATTAGTGGATCCCATGATGGACTCAGATGATGTGTTTGAAAGATGTGACATTTTTTAAGGTAGAATGGACCTTTCAATACAATGGTGTTCAAGTATATAATCTAGAAGTAGTCTCAATAATAAATGTGTGGGATGATATTACATGTGATTTATAATTTCTAGGTAGATATTTCTAAAGAGGTGAAACATATGAATTAAAATAATTTAGGAAGTTATGGTGGTTGATTTATTCCAATAAATACCCCTTAACACATTTTTATTATGTAAAGAAGTTTTCTTTAGTGGATTCATCCAAATAGAAATAATAAAGAAGTATTTCACTTGAGTTTAAGGAGGTTACATAGAAACATGAGTTTTATAATAATAAATCCATAAGGATTTTCACATAAAGTGAAGGATATTATGTTATTCCATATATATGAAATATGAAAATCTGTTAGGAGTTTCATGCATAGGAATACCATCTTGAGATCACATGAAGATATTTACATGCTTGGGTCTTATTAATGATTTTTTCATAGTGGATACACTCTAGAGTTATCTCACTAGTGCTACATGGTTAAGTAATTCATTGAGGATTATGCACTACAAGAATAAGAGTCATATGTGATGTTGGGTTTCATATCTTTGGTGAATAAAGAGAATGAATAAACACTCAAGTGTGACTCAACTAAAAATAATCCATAAAATTTTTTGACTAGAGGAACAATGTATTCTTTTTATCAAAGAGAGAGTAGTGAGCGCTCAAATGTTGAATAGTTGTAAACTTGGAGGGAAAATGATTCTTATCTACACCTTGTAGCAATATTATACATTAGTGGGTTTGGTATATTATCAAATCTCCTTTTTACACTTCTTTTATATAGACATGTGAGGGCGAACCTAGTAAAAATTTACATGTACGAAGAATGTTTTAATTTTCATTTATTCTATGATTTAGGGAGAGAGGGAAGATGGGTTTTTAGTAATGAAACAAGATATAATGGGATAATTGTTTTAATCTACGTTATCATGATTCATCACCCCCCCTCTAGTAAAAAATTATTTAACTATGTTTTTATATTAATATGTATTAGTGAAAAGGTTTTAAATAATAATTTGTATCTCAGTAAAAGAAATGGAAGATTTTATTCAGAAGTGGATTCAAATTTTTGAAGGAAAAAATTTCTAAATATTGAATAAAATATTAAAAAACTACATATTATCATTAGATATAGATGTGTTTAGACTATAAATTAATGTAAATCCATCCATTTTGGATAGTGGATCCTTATAATAATATAACATATGATAATTGGATGTAAAGTCCAAAGTTTTCAATGCTTAGGGGACCTTTATCCAATAGATTCTATATAAAGGGGAATCTTTGCAAGTAATCACATGAAATATAGGAAACTAGTTGAATATTTATGATTTAGATTTAAAATTTTGAGAAGAATTTTTTTTGGTTCTGTGGAATATGCATGAGGACATGAGGATGCGCCCTAATAAATTTTTTGGTGATTTCTTTTATTGGGTGAATGTTATCGTTGAGGACATGGGGGTTTTTGCAGATATACTCAATGATGCGTAGATTTCTAAATGCATTCAAAGAATATTACTAGATCAATTCAGTTATAAATTCATTTTATAAAGGATAAAGTACAATATATATTATATTAAATAGTTTTCATATTACTTTTATCACATATGAGATGAAAAATAAATGCAATGAGGTTGTGGATAAGAGGATGTAAAAAGAGTTGTAATTCAAGCCCATCAAGAAGGACAATATATTGGATATCTATGAATAATTCATTGTGGATGGTGTCATGTATTTTAAATACTCAAATATCAAAAGGGGAAAATGTTTTTTTAAGGGAATCTTATATTTTCATGTCTTCATTATGAAAAAGGATGTAAAATTTCAAAAAATTATCCCAACATGTTCCAGGATGACTATAAGGACGAAGATGAAATTACTTGGAACAATTTTTTAGCTATTATGAAGAGTAGAAATAATTATATTTGAAATTTCATCAATAAGAAAAATATGATTTCACAAGAAAAGATAGTTTAAAATAAAATGAGGTCGATATTATAGAGGACATGAAGAATCATGGATAAAATTCTATTGTGGTAGTTGTATGTAATTACAATACATGGAATGATTGTAAAAATCATAAAGGAGATTCCTATGGATGATTTTACATCATCATTGAATTATAAGATGATCCAAAAGACATAGATGGTTGGAGGTCCAAAAAATCCAATAGAGTAGTTCATGGTCATAAACTCTCTATTAAAAAATATAGGGAATTGAAGACAGTGTTGAAGGATGGAATTGAAAAGATTAATCTTAAAAAGATATAATTATAATATAAATTCATTAAATACATGATCAATGATGAATAATTGTCTAAGGTTATCGATAGTTTGGCAAACATTGTAAAATATTGAGTCAAAAGAACCAAATAACACGATGATTAATTCATTGGCCTACGAAGAAAGGTAGAATGTCCAGAATAACTCTTCACCCCCAATACAATATCATCAATGAAGTCCACATATGAGAAAAGGAGAATTCGAGTATGTAGGTCTAGAAAAAAAAATCACATGATTTTTATGAGAATAAAACAACACCTCGGAGTGACATTACTATTTTGAGGTTTTATCACAAACAATAAGTTGTGATCATAGGTTTTAGACTACAAGTGCCCACTCTAATGTTAAAGATTGATTTGGGTAAGAATCATAATCATATGATTCATAGAGACCAAGGGATAACCAATGATGCAATAATGACACATAGTAATAAACCTTGAGATAGGTTTTATTGTTGGGAAATGTTGTTAAATTATCAAAATATGTTACACCTAGAAAACAGGTACTAAAAAACACAGTATTAAAAGAGGAATCCCAACAGAGTTCAATATATAAAGAATTTTTTTATTGTCATTGTTTTTGGCGTGTAGGATTTCGACCCATGGACAAATATATATGATTGATTAGGAATAAGAATGTGTTTATGTATACAAAAATTTGTTTTATTTAGTATCTTAATGATCATCCAATGAAATATTTATTTGTATATTTTCACGTTGAATTTGGTACATTATACTTTGATGAAGATCAAGAATGTTAGAAAACACCATTTACAAAGTTAAGGACATGATTAAAACATGATAAGAATTGAACAGATAGTGGTTTCAAATATGTAAAGACCCGTAAAATTCAAGGGAAATTTTTTCTTAATTTTCTTTGGGATTTTACAAGAATGCAGTTTTTGACGGAACTTGATTCTCAGGCCCGGTGTGCCCGGAATTTCTATCTGAAGTTTAGCTCGGGTACGTTCTGTGAAGAAAGGAGTGAGAATTTCTAACTTTTGAACTGGTGCTCGGAATCAAATTCTGAGGGCACCGATGGAACCGCAGCGCCGATAATTACTTAGGAACACATATTCCAGAGTTGCGTTTTCACGAGAGAAGATGATAAAAATTGTGGAAGTTTAATTAATAATTTAACTACAATTTTTATTTTCTCTAAGTGGATTTTAGCTTTGGGTGGAATTTGGGTAACTACCCAACTTCCCAAGGGAGGTTATGAGGGTGGTGGGGCACACACGAACCCCACACCTTCACTTTACTTATCTCCCTCAACTCACATTTAAAATTTTATAACTTAAGTTTTTATAACTTATGATATTAATGAAGTGAGTTTAATGTGTGTGTTTGAAATTCAAACTAATGTCTAGTTAATAAATTAAGTCAGGGCTTAATTTATTTTGGGTTAGTTTCTTGTGGTGGAGTCTTTGAGAGAAAAGGGTAAGGACTTGAGGAACTTCTTCATCTTCGACGAAGAACGCGAAGAACACATCGGTCTCCGACGATGATCGCCGAGTTCTCGGAAACCGATTACACGACGCTGTGTACGGTGATGCCGTCGACGTCTTCTTTCACGACGTCTCTTCCCACGACGAATCCTCGTTCAACGAACCTCCTTTCAAACTCGCACGAGGTAGGGGTTTATTTATTTATTTTTTCGTGAATACTACCTTGTCGTTCTTCGTGAAAATTTGACCAAATGTTATCAACTAACGAGAGGGGGTCGGACCGCACAAACATGGCCGACCCTCCTCCCTTATCCATGTTATTGTTTCTAATATGGTTGGAATGGGAATGGCGTGGTGTCATCGCACCGCGCGGGATCATGCGGCAAGTAATGTGCGACACCGTCGCACCACGCCGTGAAATTGAACCAAGTCGCGGCGCCGTCGCGCCGTGTCAGAGAAAACCAAAGACACCGCGGCTGGAGCGGGGCCGCGGCGGAGCAGGGTGACAGGTGGCCGGTTCCGGGCCGCCGGTGTCAGAGCCGGGAGGGGACCGGCCAAAGCCGGTCCCGTGATGGCAGAAACTGGCCGGCCGGGGCGGGCGGGCCGGACAGGAGGAAATTCGGGGGTTAAACCCCCGGCCGGCCAGCTAACGGCCCCCATTAGGGGGGGGGCACGGTTACAAAAATGTTGGGGGTAGCGCCCCCCCCCCCCCCCCCCCCCCCCCGCAAACCGAACGGCTCGGTCGTTAGGCCGAGCCAGCTGGCGCCACCCGCCAGTGCGCTGGGCCGCCGGGCCGCACCCAGCCGGGCCGACCCCGGGGTTCTCGGGCCGGGTCGGTCCGCGCCCGAAACCCCCGTTTTCGGATCCTTTTTTGTCTTTTTCCCATATCTCATGCTACAGATCTCTGATCGACGCGCCGTCAGGGGAAATGCGATCCTTGGGTCGAGACGGTCGTTTCGGTATATCGCGCTCAAATTTTCGGAATACTTTGGGTTCGGCTGGGTTGGTTCATACACGAAACCAATCGGGCCCTCGGAGCGGAAACGCTCATAACTTGAGCTCCGGACGTCCGATTGACGTGTCATCGACTTTGTTGGATTCCTCTTAGTGAGACGGATCTTTTGGCTTACTCCGCCCGAGGCTTGGACGCAGGTGGAGTACGGTCATGTTGGTTTTGCCTTAAAAACCAACTGGTCCCCTGGGACGAAAAAGCCAATAACTCTCAGACCGAGCGTCCGATTGACGCGCCGTCTGCGACGTTGAGTTCATGTTGACGATACAGAACTTTTGGATACATCAACTCTGGACTATGTTTCAGTTGATGTATCAGTCTCTTAGATCGTGGAGCGGACCCTCCCGAACGAGCTTGCTGTGTGAGGGAACCCTAGTACTGGCTGCGTTTTTGACTGTGACGATGATGATGACTGTACAGAGATCCTCAGTGGATTCGACGGCGACGACTACAGCACTCAGCGATCCTACGTGGATCAGTGCTACCGATCCTGTGTGGGTCTAATCCTGTGTGGTTTAGCGCTTAGCGGTTCTGTGTGAGCCAGCGCCTACAGATCCTGTGTGGGTCCGCTCCTGTGTGGGTCTTTGCGGGGGTTAGTTACCTATCGATCCTTTGTGGGTCAGATCCTATGTGGGTCATTGCGGGGGTTAGTTACCTATCGATCATATGTGGGTCCGATCCTTTGTGGGTCATTGCAGGTGTTAGTACCTATCGATCCTTTGTGGTTCTGATGTCTTAGATGAATCAGTGGCAATATCTGATCATCTCTATCGTCATATGAAGAAGTATACCTGTGTGAGCTTAATCCTGTTTTGCTTTCCTATGTGGATTGTGTTGTGCTATCCTGTGTGGATTACGTTTTGCTTTCCTATGTGGATTGTGTTGTGCTATCCTGTGTGGATTTACGTTTTTCTTTCCTGTGTGGACTGGGTTGTACTTGGGCTCGGATGTTAGAGTCGAACGAGAATTAATGACTTAGGTATATGTATGGGAATATACCTAAGCGGTGTCATATGTTACTTCGTGATTGTATCTTTACTTTTTGGATTTTGGGAGTCCTTCAGGGGTCTCGGGGTCCCTACTGAGTAGCTTATACTCACCCCTGCACGGGCTATGCCCACACTACATTGTGTTGGTTGCAGAAGACGGATAGCGCTGATCGTGGTTGAGGCTTGCGGAGCATGACGGTACCTAGAGGTGGACCACTGGGCGGGACGTACTCGGAGCGGTCGGCTGGACCTGAGGAGCAGTGGAGGCTATCTGTACCCACCCTTCAGGTGGGATTTCCAGTGGACAGCTCTACGTTGCGGCTTAATTTTCAGTTGTTGTTTTCCCTTCTAGTTGTACTTTACTTTCAGTTTGGGTTTGTATACTGGCCCACTTACTTTTCCGCACATACTATTGTACTCAGTTTTACTTAGTGTTTACTTCTACTTCTTGCTTGCTCTGTGGTGTTTGTTTACTTTACAAATGCAATGCCTTCCCTTTTTACCGGGAATTACACCTTGGTGCTAGTCGCTAGCTCCTAGCCTAGGGAAGGCGGGCTTGGGGTAGTCACGGCACGGGCCCCGAGGACGGGTCGTGAAAAATTTGTATCAGATGAGTTCTGTTCTACCACAAAACTTGGGACTCTGATCTTTTTCTATGTGAAGCAATAGTGTTAAGCGTATTGGGTGTGGTTATCAGTCCAGGGAGTCCAGTGTTGGTGTGGCGGCCGACGTATCCGTACACCGGGACCCTGAATTCTGATTTCCGACTTAATGCACGAAAACATTGATTGCATGTGTGTTTCAAGTTTTCTATATGATTACTTGTGTCAGCTCACCAGGTATACTGTTTGACCATGGCACACCTATTTGTTTTCAAGATAGCCCCATGACGGCAGCCAGATAGGGTTCCGAGAGTTAAGCATGACAACATCCCACTGAGCGATGAGGCCTCGGTGCAGGGCCCTTTGACAGCTGAGGCACTGGCGGTACCTTTACCCGCCGAGCCACCGATGCTTCCAACCCCAGCCGCTGACGATGCACGTTTCCTTAGTGCACTGCATGAGTTCTAGCGCCAGCGACCGCACAGGATTCGCGGGGAGACGGACCTCCAGGCAGCCAATGACTGGCTAGAGGCAGTGGTACGAGTTTTTCGGGTAGTGAGGACACTAGCAGACCTCCTGGTGATCCTCGCAGCGAGCCTACTGCACGCGGCAGCGGGCCGATGGTGGAGCTTGATGCTCCAGGTTCACCTTGAGGCATCTATTCTATGGATGGGCGTTGAGAGCCTCTTCTTCTCGGAGTTCGTCCCATCCACCCTCAGTGTGGTGCACATCCAGGAGCTTCTTCAGCTGCGGCAGGGCAGCTTGACAGTCGCCCAGTACTCAGCGAGATTTATCGATCTCTTGCACTTCTCGACCGACATGGTACGAGACCCATTCTTCCGGGCCCGGACCTTTGAGCAGGGATTGAGGCATGAGATCAGGGCATCGCTGATCTCCCTCAGCATTCCGACTCAGGCAGGAGTACTAGAGTGATCTCTTCTCATCGATATTTTTCTTGTTGAGTCTACACCAGCGGCGAGACCTACTGCAGGGCGACACGTGGCAGAGTCTTCTGTAGCCGGAAGTAGACAGATGTCGCAGAGGTCCAAGTGGGCCAGAAAAATGGGCAGACGACCACATGATACTGGATCGGAGGTGTGGGGCACACGCAGTAGAACCAGTCTTACGATTGGAAGACAGTGCTATGCATGCGGTGGGCAGGGCCACATGGCTCGTGACTGCCCGACCCGCCATGCAGAGGAGCAGCATACGGATGAGGAACCCCCTAGGCAGAGGCAGAGGTTCGACTGTGGAGGTCCTCAGGAAATAGGTGGACGAGGATGAGGAGGTGGTCGAGCGGTAGGTGGTGGACGACGTTTTGAGGCTCTACCACCACCACCACCAGGAGGTCCACCCAACCTCAGGGGAGAGCACAGCTTCAGGCAGCTGAAGCTTGCGATCACGGAGCTTCGGAAGTGGGTGGACTAGTGCGGGACTAGCTCCAGGCATAGAGGCCTTTTCCCATAATTCCTCTAGCTTCGTAGTTTGTGTTTCCTTGTGTCCTTGTACTTTGAGTTGAAATAATAAATGACACTTGCAATGGTGATGTTTTCTTTATTGTACTTTGTTTTTTATTACTAAGAGGTGCCGGTTAAAAACTGTTGACTTGACCCTCACTTGATAGATTCTTACTGGAGGACACCCAGCGACCACACACTGATGTCGACAGTGTAACTCAACCCTTGTAGGCGAGAGTAACGGTTGGATCTCTTGGTAGCATCGTCGAGGCCTTACGACGTCATACATGCCATGAATTAACTAATCATGACAGGATTGACTGTATTAGGCAAGGAACGTGGTTCATCCAGGGGATGAGACCGGATTTCCCTTTTAGGCAAAGGAGAAATCTTTGCAGCTTTGTAGAAAGTTAAGGAGGAAGGGGCAACCCTTCGTGTGGTCAGACAGATGTCATTAGAGCTTCCAGGAGCTGAGATATAGATTGACCAGCACGCCTATCTTGAGGTTTCCTGAGGAGGGAATAGGGTACGTAGTCTACTGTGACGCATCAGGGACCAGACTTGGATGTGTCTTGATGCAAGATTGGGTGGTGATCGCCTATGGATCACGTCAGTTGAGGCCGCATGAGCATAACTACGGTACTCATGACATGGAGTTAGCAGCAGTGGTCTTCGCTCTGAAGACATGGCGACACTACCTGATGGGTGAGCGCTTTACAGTATTTTCTGACCATCAGAGTCTCAGGTACATCTTCTCTAAGAAGGACCTGAACCTGAGACAGTGGCAATGGCTCGAGTTCCTCTAGGACTATGACTTTGAGATAGACTATACTCCTATGAAGGGGAACGTGGTAGACGATGCTCTCAGCAGGAGGACGGGCATTCAACTACTTGAGGAGGCGGCAGAGCAGCTAGCTGCCTTGCAGATATCCTTTGTAAATAGATTTGGAGCAGTCTTCCTTCAGTCTCTCACAATCACCCCTCCACTACTGCAGCGGGTCACAGAGGCACAGCGTGGGGACGCCGACTGTGAGACGCAACGTGCGCAGATATCCTTAGGGAATGCACCTGATGGTTTCTCCTTTAGAGCAGAGCACAATGTCATTTTCAGAGGACGTACCTTGGTACCAGTTTCATTACAGGAGGAGGTGCTAAGAGAGTTTCACACTTCTCCCTTGGCGGTACATCCTGGAGTGGTGAAGATGTACCAAGATCTCAGACGACAGCACTGGTGGCCGGGCATGAAGAAGGTTGTGGCGGAGTTCGTTTCTCGATGTCTCACCTGCCAGTAGGTGAAGGCAGAACATCAGGTACTAACAGGCTTGGTACAACCCTTGGAGGTCCCGGAGTGGAAGTGGGATGGCATAACTATGGACTTCGTGACTGAACTTCCACGCACTTCCCGAGGTCACGGCTCCATTTGGGTGATTGTCGACCGACTCACCAAGCCGGCACACTTCTTACCCATCAGAGAGTAGGGATCAGTGGAGAGCTTGGGACGACTTTACATTCAGGAGATTGTACGGCTTCACGGTGTGCCGTCATCTATCGTCTCCGATCGAGATGCTCGCTTTACTTCCCGGCTTTGGAAGGGGCTGTAGGAGGCGTTCGAGACGCAGCTACGTCTGAGCACTGCCTTTCACCCTGAGACAGATGGTAAGACGGAGAGGACCATTCAGACTCTCGAGGACATGCTCTGCGCATGTGTCCTCGACTTTGGTCAGAGCTGGGAGGACCACCTACCCTTGGTGGAGTTTTCATACAACAACAGATACCACTCCACCATCGGGATGGAACCATACGAGGCGTTTTACAGCCGACCTTGCAGATCTCCTTTGTGCTAGACAGACCCTGGGGAGTCAGCACTTGTGGGACCGAAGATGGTCTAGGCCACGACAGAGAAGGTCCAGGTCATCCAGAAGTAGATGAGGATAGCTCAGAGCCGGCAGAAGTCCTATGCTGACAGGAGGTGAATACCACTAGAGTTTTAGAATGGAGACCACGTCTTCTTGCGTGTCTCACCTCGACGTGGATTATGGAGATTTTGGCGAGGCGGCAAGTTGTCTCCATGCTTCATCAGACCATTCTAGGCCCTCAACAGGATTGGCGAGGTAGCTTATCACTTGGATCTACCACCTCAGTTGCACCGGGTGCACGAAGTCTTCCACGTATCACAGCTGAGGAGATACGTGCACGACACGATGCATATCATTGACCATGGAGAGCTGGATGATGATGATGGGGCGACTTTTACGGAGGTCCCAGTGGAGATCGAGGATCGACATGAGCGGGTCCTATGTGGACGGTCGATCCCTCTAGTGTGCATCAGATGGCAGCACGAGAATCTCTAGGAGAGCACTTTGGAGCGGGAGGCTCAAATGCATGCTCAGTGCCCACCTTTGTTTCCTTAGTTATGATGTATCTTTACGGGGATGTAAATCCCTGAGTTGGGAGTAATGTAATGACCCGTAAAATTCAAGGGAAATTTTTTCTTAATTTTCTTTGGGATTTTACAAGAACACAGTTTCTAACGGCACTTGATTTCGAGGCCCGGTGTGCCCGGAATTTCTATCCGAAGTTTAGCTCGGGTAAGTTCAGTAAACGAACGAGTGGGAATTTCTAACTTTTGAACCGGTGCTCGGAATCGAATTCCGAGGGCACAGATGGAACCGCAGCACCAGTAATTACTTAGGAACACCTATTCTGGAGTTGCGTTTTCACGAGAGAAGATGATAAAAATTGTGGAAGTTTAATTAATAATTTAACTACAATTTTTATTTTATCTAAGTGTATTTTAGATTTGGGTTGAAGTTGGGTAACTACCCAACCTCCCAAGGGAGGTTATGAGGGTGTTGGTGCCCACACGAACCCCACCCCTTCACTTTCCTTAACTCCCTCAACTCACATTTAAAATTTGATAACTTAAGTTTTTATAACTTATGATATTAATGAAGTGAGATTAATGTGTGTGTTTGAAATTCAAACTAATGTCTAGTTAATAAATGAAGTGAGGGATTAATTTATTTTGGGTTAGTTTCTTGTGGTGGAGTCTTTGGGAGAAAAGGATTAGGACTTGAGGAACTTCTTCATCTTCGACAAAGAACGTGAAGAACACATCGGTCTCTGATGAAGATCACCGAGTTCTTGGAAACCGATTACGCGAATCCATGTACCGCGATGCCGTTGACGTCTTCTTTCATGACATCCCTTCCCGCGACGAATCCTCATTCGATGAACCTCCATTGAAACTCGCACGAGGTAGGGGTTTATTTATTTATTTGTTCGTGAATACTACCTTGTCGTTCTTAATGAAAATATGACCAAATGCTATCAATTAACGAGAGGGGGCCGGACCGCATAAACATGGTCGATCCTCCTCCCTTATCCATGTTATTATTTCTAATGTGGTTGGAACGGGAATGGTGCGGTGTCGTCGCACCGTGCGTGATCGTGCGGCATGTAATGCGCGGCGTCGTCGCGTCGCGGCCGAGCCGACCCCGGGGGTCTCGGGCCGGGTCGGTCCGGGCCCGAAACCCCCGTTTGCTGATCCTTTTTGGTTTTTTTCCCATATCTTGGGCTACAGACCTCCGATCGATGCGTCGTCAGTGTCGATGCGATCCTTGGGTCGAGACGGTCGTTTCGGTATATCGCTCTCAAGGTTTCGGAATAATTTGGGTTCAGCCGGGTTGGTTCTTACACGAAACCAACTGGGCCCTCGGAGCGGAAACACTCATAACTTGAGCTCCGGACGTCTGATTGATGTGTCGTTGACTTTGTTGGATTCCTCTTAGTGAGACAGATCTTTTGGCTTACTCCGCCCGAGGTTTTGACGTAGGTGGAGTACGGTCGGGTTGGTTTTTCCTTAAAAACCAACCGGGCCCCTGGGATGAAAAAGCCAATTACTCTCAGACCGGGCATCTGATTGACGCGCCGTCTGCGACGTTGAGTTCCTGTTGACGATACGGAACTTTTGGATACATCGACTCTGGAATATGTGTCTGTTGATGTATCATCCTCTCGGTGCGTGGAGCAGACCCTCCCGAACGAGCTTGTTGTGTGAGGGAACCCTAGTACTGGCTGCGTTTGCGACTGTGACGACGGCGACGACTGTACAGAGATCCTCAGTGGATTCGACAGCGACGACTACAGCACTCAGTGATCCTACGTGGATCACAGCTACCGATCCTGTGTTGGTCCGATCCTGTGTTGGTCAGCGCTCAGCGGTTCTGTGTGAGCCAGCGCCTACAGATCCTGTGTGGGTCTGATCCTGTGTGGGTCTTTGCGGGGGTTAGTTACCTATCGATCCTTTGTGGGTCAGATCCTATGTGGGTCATTGCGGGGGTTAGTTATCTATCAATACTGTGTGGGTCAGATCCTTTGTGGTTCATTGCAGGGGTTAGTACATATCGATCCTTTGTGGGTCCGACGGCTTAGATGAATCAGTGGAAATATCTGATCATCTCTATTGTCATACGAAGAAGTATACCTGTGTGAGCTGAATCCCGTTTTTCTTTCCTATGTGCATTGTGTTGTGCTATCTTGTGTGGATTTACGTTTTTCTTTCCTATGTGGATTGTGTTGTGCTATCCTGTGTGGATTTACATTTTTCTTTCCTGTGTGGACTGGGTTGTACTTGGGATCGGATGTTAGAGCCGAACGAAAATTGATGACTTAGATATATGTATGGGCATATACCTAAGCGGTGTCGTATGTTACTTCGTGATTGTATCTTTCCTTTGTGGATTTTGGGAGACCTTCGGGGGTCTCGGGGTCCCTACTGAGTATCTTATACTCAGCCCTGCACGGGCTATACCCGTACTACGTTGTATTGGTTGCGGACAATGGATAGCGCTGATCGTGGTTGAGGCTTGCAGAGCAAGACCGTACCTGGAGGTGGACCACTGGGCGGGACGTACTCGGAGCGGTTGGCTGGACCCGAGGAGTAGTGGAGGCTATCTGTACCCACACTTCAGGTGGGATTTCCAGTGGACAGCTCGACGTTGCTGCTTTACTTTTCAGTTGCTTTTTTCCCTTCCTGTTGTACTTTACTTTCAGTTTGGGTTTGTATACTGGCCCACTTACTTTTCCGCACATACTGTTGTACTTAGTTTTACTTAGTGTTTACTTATACTACTTTCTTGCTCTGTGGTGTTTGTTTACTTTACAAAGGCAATGCCTTCCCTTTTTACCGGGAATTACGCCTTGGTGCTAGTCGCCAGCCCCTGGCCTATGGAAGGCGGGCTTGTGGTAGTCACGGCACGGGCCCCGAGGACGGGCCGTGACAAAATATTTACTTCAAATAATCAAATAAAAAAAATGTATCATTCATAGTGGATTAACATCCCATATTTTGGTAAATAATAATCTGTTTAAAGGAATCAAGGATAAAAAAGATGTTGTTTTTAGTGTTGGAAATGATGAATTCCTAAAGATTATTGTATTAGTAAAAGCCATGTTTTGGGGACAATATATAAGAAATTTTGATGTATGGGTGGCTGAAGATCCCATTTACTGTATGTTAATTATTATAAAATATTATGACTAAGGACATACAATAATATTTTTAATGAAGTTAAATATCATGAATTAAAAAAGATAGTGAAATTATTTTTCACGGTAAGAACATGAAGGGGATTTGCTACTTCGTGAGTGGAGAAGAATATATAAACATTCTATCCATGGAAGAAGAAAATATGTTGTGTAATAAACATATTAGCCATTTGAGCTAACCATCCTTGGAATATACGATGAAATGTGGTTTTTATCTTGATCTATTCAGGCTATCTTGCATTAAAACACATATATTTGATTCATTACAATATGGTATGATCACTTGAATAATGTATATGGTGATAGAGAAGAGACTAGTAATAGTGCTTGAACTAGTTCATATTGATTTATGTGGAATAATTTCACCAAGATACTTTGATGAGATGGGATATTATTTCATTTTCAATAAATATTTTATCTAAATAAAATGGGTTTAAATTATCACCCAAAATACCTAGGTGTTCTATTTTATAACACATTTTTAGAGGGAATTTTAATGGATTCTTGGTAAAAAATATATAGTTTTTGAACTCATAATGGAATGGTTTTCATAATTATCCAAGTGGAGGATTATCATGAGAATCATGGAGAAAGAAACCATGTATCAATAGTAATAAATCCTTAGTAAAATGGGTTTGTTAAGATAGGAGACTCTATTATCAACCACATGACCAGAACATTTATTACAGAGAAATATCTTCCAATTTTTTTTAAAACAAGTAGTTTTTTCATCAATCTACATTTACTAGAAAGAATTATTATTTAGAAATAATGATATGAATCTTTATGAGCTCTGGTATGAAAATAATCCCACATTGAAGTACTTTTCTTTATTTGTAATTAAGGGTTTCATTATCAATAATGATAAAGATGTGAATTTTAAATCCCATAGAGATGGAGGTATATTTCTAGGCTTCTCAGGAAACAGAAAAGAATAAAAATTCATTAATAAGTTATTGTGATATATTATAGAGATCAATGAAGTTGTTGTGGTAGAAAATGAGATGAATCCTCACTAATTCCAGAAGAAATATTAGGAGGATAGTGGTGAAAATATGTTCATCTAAGGAGAGTTAAAGTACCTCAAGAATATTAGGATGATGAATGTGGTACTGTTATACATATATCAAAATGGAAAATAAATAAAAAAGATGAAATTGATAGAAAAAATATAATCATCTATCAATCATCACCAGCATAGACTAAAATGTTGGAAAATATACAATATGTATATTTCCTATCACAAAATGATCTAATGTTATTTTAAGAAGCTAAATGAGATGTCAATTAGGCCCAGGATATGAACGCGGAGCTTGAAAAAAATGAAACGAATCAAATTTTGTAGATTACATTATAGTTGACATAAAAGAATGTCATTGAGGCCAAATGTGTATAATATAACAAGATAAATTAATATGATGTAACAATTCTAAAATATCACAACTGGTGTACAATAATTACTTCCAAATAGATGGTATCGATGTTTATGAAACATTTTCAAATGTTTCAGAGATGTAGATAATTCAATTATTCATAGACATATCAAAAAAAAGTAAAATCATTTTCTCTATATGGATTTCAAGTTGTTATTTCTAAATGGGGTTATAGAATATGAATTTTAAATTGAATATACAGATGGCTTTTATAATTAAATAATACAAAAAGAATTTTTTTATTGATGATGGTGTAATGGGTTAAATCCAACACAAAGATAATTGTTATCAAGAAATTATCATTATTTTAACAACCTCAGCTTCTAACACAATGGAGTTGATTAAAATATCAGTATTAATAATGAGACTAATCTAATGATAATGGTTCTGATATATTTTGAGGATATAGTCATTGGTGGATTTATAAAACTATAGTGAAGACAATTTGTAGAATTTTGAAAATGTGATTTCAAAATTTCAATGATTTGAGAGACAACTTTTTTCCTTGGTTTCAATGTAATGAATGGAAGAAATGAGACATTTATTTCACAATAAAAATTTATAAGGATGTTCTAAAATTATTTTTTATTTAAAATTAATAACATATGAAAACTCTAGTTTCTATTTGAATGAAATTGTCAATAAATAATGATGGAAATGTAGTGAATATCATATAATATAAGAATATAATTGATAGAATGTTCTATATAATATCAAAAGAACCCAATATTTTTTCACATTTTAGAATACATGATATAAAATTATTTAAAAATAAAGGCACTTACTCATGGTGAAAATAATAATTTTGTATATTCAAGGAATGATATATTATGACTTACTATACCACAAAAAAATCTCATCCGGAGTTATTGTGTCTTAAAAATACAAAATGGACTAATTCAAGATACTATTGAAATTTAATATCAGGTGGGTTGATAATCTTAGAGGAATAAGTATTTATTATCGAATAAAAAAATATTACATTTCTTTGATCAACAGAGAATTTGAATACATTTTATCAACTCAAGATTTCACATAGTTACTATGGATGAAGAAATATATTGATTATATTGGAGTTGTAGTGAAGTATCTTATAACAACCCATAAGGAAAATTTATGTTCTATAAATCTTTGAAAACATCATGTCCAATACACCAAAATAAGAACATTGAAATAAAATATCAATTTATCAAGGAGAAGGTGGTTCATGGGATTGAGAAGCTAGAGTATGTGCCTACTGATCTATAGGTTATAGACATCATGAAAAAGACAATACCCAAATAACTATTTGAATAGAATTGATTGGATCTTGGAATTTAATTGACATCCCACACTTTAACAATGTGGATGTTGGACCCCTTATCCTATAGGTATTTTTTACCATGTGATTACATATGTTATTTATTATGTTATAACACTAAAAGGAGTTTCCTTTGGATTCATTGAAAAAGGGAGAGATGATGCCTTTATCAAGATATGAAAGAAGTTTATAGGGGGATCAAAAAAATAAGAGGACATTTAAATATAGTAATGATGAAATTCGTCTCTCAATACTGAATAATCATGGGTTTATGATTCTATAAGCTGTTGTGTTCATATTGAAATATGATATCAAGGGATGGTCATGTTTTCTATTTTGTCATCTAGAATGTTTCTGAAGGCCAGATTGAGAGAAATGTGATTTATAGATGAACTCTATTTTGTTACTCTTGTTTCTCAAATTGATATTGATTCAAGTGGTCTAAGACTACCAGTCGAGGAATTCCTTGATCACATTATGGGTATATAGATATAAAATTTTTATTTATGTTTTGATGTGTTTTCATCAAACACAAATGGGAATATTATTGGTAAAATTTCTTCTTGATGGTTTTTTGGGGAGGTTTATTTATTAAAAAGTTATTACGTTGTTTAATAATATTGGTTGTCAAAGGGGGGGTGAAATTGTTTATATTTGGGATGAATTTGGATAATAATTAGACATTTCACATAACCTATAAGATCACATGGTCTCACAACCCAATGAATTTCCTATTGTCACATGAAGTATAAAGGATCTTGTTATTATGTAAATCGAGTAGAATTATGTGATTACTTAATAAGAATTAATTCACTTGATCAATGTTGTCTGATATAGAAGTGTCATATGGTTTCCCAAAATTACATGATCATGTGTAATGAAGGGAATATCATTTTTTTCATGAGTGAATCACACGATCGAATTAAGTATAGACTAGGTTTACGTTCCTTTTGGTTACTCATAATGAAGTGACAGATGGAAGTATCTTGATCGTGAGAGGTGAAGAAGGTTATAAAAATTGCCTGAAGAAATATTGGATAGAAATGATGGATCCGTCATGTGTTAACTCAAAATCAAATGAATACATCAGTATCAATGGATATCATGATGGAATCACATGATGAATTTGAATTCAGTGAGACTGAATGAATTTTCTAAACAGTTTGATACAAATAAAATTATGTAGTTGGGATTTGATGTGAAATGAAGGGAGATATGTGTTAGCATAAATCATGTAAGAATAAATACATTAGGAGTTTCATGTAAAGTGAAGGATATCATGTGAATTAGTAAACGTCAAAGGGATATATGTTCTCAGAGTTTCACGGATAGGAAGACTCACCTAAAATCAACTGATAGAGTTTATGTGATCAGTTCATATGAAGGGGAATTCCAGAAGAGTAGTGTGATAAAGGTCTACTGTTGCAGTTATGAAATTGTGTAATCTATTTAATTTTATTCGCTCCAAGAGAGGATTCTCAAATTGAGTTTTTTTTCATCACTTTGTTGAAGTTCGAGTAAATAAGTCAAAAACATGTATGAATCAACTCTGAACTGGTTGTAAAAAGTGTCCACTAAAGGAGTAGTTAGCTCAATTTAAGAGGGATTGAGAAGCGAGAATTGACATTGTGAATGGTTGTAAACTATGAAGCATAGAAAGTAAACTATAAACATTATAATATAAGTGTTATTTTGTGTATTTGGTATATCAACACATTTCATTTGTAGGATCCTTGGACGTATCCCAGTGAGGGTGAACCAAATAAAAATTGATGTATCTGGTGTATGTTTTATGTGTTATTTATTCCTTGATACTTAAAGGAGTGGGGAAAGTGTATTATTTAATAGTGTAAAAAATACATGGGAAAGTTGAATTAATCAGTCATACCCTGATTACTATCCATAAGGGTTTTGTTGCATGATAGAGGTTTATTAAGGTTTCAAGCCTGATTCCCGCATGAGTAAGATGAAGCAGCTCTAATTTTTTTTCACAAGGTTTTAAACAAAATAAATTTTTAAAAATAATTTGGGGTTTCTTATGTCTTTTAAATATGTAATGTGATGTGTGAAAGGGGTTCATGCATCTCCCTTTGGTGTGGAATCATGAATTGGGTTCGATATTCCTTTGTATAGTGTTGGAACCATGAATGTCATCCATGCTTCCTATGCTTTCACCATAGAGGAGTCATGAACAAGGTTCACACCAACATTTTAGTTCATTTATATTATAACTTAAATTTTTTGTTTTGTTTTCTTATATATAAAATGATTAAATAATAATGAAATTAATAAAATTATTAAATAATAATATAATCACTATAACATAATTAATTAAATAATTTTATAAAACTAACTCATAATTATTTAATTAATATATTAAAGATTATTAGTCATTAATAATATAATAAGAATATGTATTAATAAATAAAAATAAATTTAATCCTCCTTATTTATAACATATAATATTAATTGATTATTTTGAATTATTAATTAAAATTATTATTTATTTTTTAACTATTAATATATAATAAATATATTAATTAATATATTAGTAATCACTATTATGATAATTATTAGTAATATATAAATAGATATTATAATTATCAATTACTAATTATATTATTTATTATTGTTTAATAATATATGATTTATTTATAAAAATTGTTTTTAATGCATTAATTAATAATTATTAATATAATTAGTAAGAATTAATTAAAAATAATGAAAATATTAATTATTAATTATAAAATTTATTATTAATTATATAATTATAATTATATATATATTATGTTGACAATTGATAACTATATTATCAATATAATTAGAAAAACTGTATTATTAATAATATAGTTACAAGATGAATTAATAGTATATGTAATAATATATTAATAATAACTAACTATTTTATTAATATAATTACATGTTATAAATGTATAAATATAATAACTAATACATAAGAAGTTATTTAATATATTTTATATAATTAGATATTAATAATATAATTAATGTATACTATAATTAGTGGTTTAAAAACAATATTTAATAATTATTTAGTTCTTAATATTAATAATATTTATATAGGTGTTAAATAATTATAATATACTCCATTTTAAATAGTGTACAAATTATAATTAAAAAATATCCTTGATCTTGGTTAAAAATTTATGAATAGTGAGAAATGAATCACTCTAGTCTTTGTCACCATCCATGATGGTCATTCATGCCACAACCAGCTCTGTAGAAAATGTGTCCAATCCGTTTTTTGTAGATGTGTATGTTCTGATGTATGTACCTCCTGCGTGTCATCTTTTATAGCTATTTCTATATGATCCTATCTGACTGGAAGTGGATCCAAAGTCTCCTCACCCATACCGTGTCCTTGCGGGAATGGAAGTGTATGCATTCAAGAACTATCTACAAAATGGGATGAAAATAAATTACATGTAATGTGTATATCCTAAATGGGGTTAAATTTTAATAGAAAGACACTCTAGTCATTTGTATACATTGTAACCTAATTTGAAAATATAAGGGAAATTGAAGCAAAATAACAAGAATATGCACAATGGACATCTATAGAGATCACAGGTGGATGTGTCTTATTAGTAGTAAGTAGTGAATGATAATATGGGTGATCATGTTGGAAATACATGTTTTGGTTCCACTTCATCATGTGGAATATCCATTATTGGTTCAAAACACTCTTACGCATGTATACCAGGATCATCACCCTCAACATCATCTAACATGTCGAAGGAAATCCCATGAAAAATCTCATCCATGGTAAAAATAAGCTTAGTCATTGGTTTATAAAAATAGGGTTTGTCAAATAAACAACCCTCTGTTGGATTAGATATGTGGATCATCAATGATAAATGAGAATCTAGAAAGTAATAAATTATCTTTTTAATTAAAATTAATAAAAAAATAAATATTTGAAGGAATAATTGTTAACAAATGATGATAGCCACATCCATGTTGTGTAAGATATAATAATGTTGTCATGTGGTACCAGGGAACATAATACAATTGATCTCATTAATTTATTCATATGATTTTTCTTCCTCATAATCTAGACTAAAGACATATGTCCCACATCTCAATATATCATGCATGATACAACCTCCATTAAAAGTCTCTCTTCCTTGAAATCATTGGGTCATGATGTTGATGCATATAACTATGTTGTGTGAGGAGAATTAAGGATAGTAAACTACCACATAAATTTATCAAGGTGGTTCCCCTAAACAATGTAAAAAATGAATAAGCTTTATGATGCATGCACTGGTAGAAAGAATCGTTGTATAATAAGGTGGGTGACTCTGGAGGAAAACCTCAATATATGGAATCAATGAAACCTATAATATTAAATAAAATGAATATATAATTAATAAATTAAATAATTTATAACACACAATTATAATTTTAGTATATAATTATCAATCACATACTTCATCTATCGAAATACTATTAAACATATTTTTGTAAGTGTGGACATCATGTATAGCAGTATCCAGATTCTGAGGGGCTTATCTCTATACATAGTTTATATTTTTTTTTCTTTTATAGTTTCATAATAATTATATATTTTATTTTTATACATGGAAAAAAATATCATTAGCCACACAGGGTGTCCTGTAAAATGTTATCATGGAATGGTGTGTGCACATGTAGAGATAAGAGAAAGATGTAGCACACACCACTACATTATAATCATAGTTTAACAATATGTTTATGGTTGTGGGTTTGGAAACCACCCCTAAATAATATTCAAATATTTTAGAGGTGGTTATTAAAAACCACCAATAAATATTTAATGAAAATTAGAAAATGGTTTTCTACCTTCCTCGATGCAACCCCTCTCTATACTTTTCCCCAACCCAAAAGCCATCCCATGAGACCTTGTTGTCCCTGATCCCTCACCATCGAACCCTCAACATCAAGAACATGATTTTAATCCCACACTACATACCCTCTAACCATTTAAATCAATCACAATGTCATGCTCTATTCCTTTCCCCTTATCCCAAAGTTATCTCTTGATCCCCCACTATCCCTAATGCCTTGCCAATGAGCCCTCAATACTAAGCCTTATATTCTTCCACTATCACACTCCCCCTACACCCCACTATCAAAATTGCTTCCTTCTTCCCATCTTTATACCCTTTTCTCTATAATGTAACATCTTTATCGGCCCCCTTTTCCCATGTTTTGGATGTTTAGGGGACATATTCCTAATCAATACATTTAAGTTTAATATTTTTTACATTAAATTTTTTTATGGGTATTTATTCTCTAATTTCAATTCCTTATTAAAAAATTATATTGATTGGAAATTATGTTCATTGTTAAAATTTTATATGAAATTATTTTTATTTCAAAACAGGAAATATAATCTTGGATCATTTAGAAAATAGACGTTTATAACATTAAAAATCATATAAACCCATATTGGTCTCACATGGTATAACAAAAACCACAAAAAATCGAGACTTTAAA
The DNA here is from genome assembly GCA_963277665.1 of Viscum album. Classification (NCBI taxonomy): domain Eukaryota; kingdom Viridiplantae; phylum Streptophyta; class Magnoliopsida; order Santalales; family Viscaceae; genus Viscum; species Viscum album. The sequence goes on from OY728119.1 coordinate 611,075,644, forward strand.
ATTTTAAAAATGGCCCAAAAAGTCATATGTTATTCATTTACAATATATTGGATCAATTATATTTTTAAAATTTATTTATTTTCATGGTTTTTCTAATTTTTAAAAAGTAAATGTTATATTTGATTGTATGTGTAGTACTTCATTATCATACCAATGTATATTATTTTTTATTAGTAGTGATCATTGGATATAATTTATAAATTTCATTTTTCTACATGAATATTTTGAAATATATATTGTAAAGCAATTATTACTTATTTATATGATAAGAATTCCATTTAAGAAGCAATTCAAGGATCACAATTGAATATCAATTCACATTTCCCCCAACTATATATAAATCATCATGTTACAAGTTGATCCCTTGGGCTCCATCCCTGTATTATCTTGGATTCCCTCCATCTCTCTCTCATCAACATTTTCCACATTCTATGTCACCCCATCTATTTAGCATCTAGGACACACTCCATATCCCTATAATCTGTCACACTACCTCTTGATCCAGAAATCAATGCATGTGGTTACTCTATAATTACTGAATAGGTGGTCACTCTTATTTTATAATGAGTATATTGGAGGGTGAAAGTTATTGGTAAAAATATTAATATCAATAAATTTATTTCAATTTTATACTAACAAAACCTTTCATCAAAAAATATGGAAACAACTTCAACATTAATAAAATTGTTAATAGTTTAGATGTGTGGAATATAAATGGATTGAAGATAATTTCCCTATTTTATTTGTATAGTGTCCCCATCGATGATACTACTAGAATATTTGGCTAGATTCTAGGCCAGTTGGTAGCTAATATGTTTACACATAAAATTACATATTCTTATTCGAGGTATATTTATTAATCATGAAAGAATGAAGTATTTTATTCCTGAATAAAAGTAATTTAACTAAATTATGGTTCAATTGAATATCAATATTTAATTAAATTATAATATTATAAAAACAAAACCCTTTGTAAATATTTGATTCAACATTAACATTGATGATCTTTTTGAATGAATGTGGAATATGAAAATTATTTGTATTACATGGGAATATTTTAAATAGTGATTGTGGAATGAATTCAATGATAAATCATTGACCACTAAGAAGAAGTATAAAAAGGTACCTAAAATGATATCTATAGGGAAGCGGAAAGTGTTTCTTGATATCCATATCCAAGATAAACACATGGTATTTAATAATATAATATTACAGTACCCTAATTTTACCTATATACACACTTATGAAAATAAAATAAAATTTAATACGTTACTATTAAGTTGCATGAAAATTTCTTACGAAGTTTCAAGAAATGATATATCAAGTTGAGAGAAAAAAATCATCTTCCACATTTCCTATTCAAATAGTCTTTAAAGAAATATATTGAGTATGAAAATATTATCATGAGTTCAATTATTTTTATCATAATATTATCTGTTACATATATTAAAATATTGTTTTATCTCTGTTTAATATAGTCAAATAATTTATGGAACCTACTCCCCTAGAAAATAAATTAGTTGGATGTTTGTATGAAATTTTATGGGGGTCATGGGAATAATCTGGAAAAATAAGTTTGGGTGCGAATTACTTTTTCATTGTAATAGCTTATTGAAAGTTTTCACATTGTCAATATAAATAACATTAGATTTTATTTATATTTTATTTAAATTTAAGAATAAACAAAAAATGGGATTCAATTCCCACACCGTTCTTCTAGTTCTCATAGAATTATCTAGTTGGCCAGGTAATTGGGAAGGAACATCCTGGTCACATGCTTGGGATGGGTTTGGGAAGATTACCATAAGATTTCTTCAGCATGTCACTAGGTATTTTAGTAACATCTAATCTATATTGTTGTTATTCCGTACCACTGTGTAACACCCCAAACATGTTTAATTTTGTAATAATAATATTTGGATTATTATTATTTTGGTTTGGTTTAGAAGTAGTTCTTCTAAAATAAAATTCTTGTAGAATAAAAATAAAGACATGTTTTATTCAAAATAAATGATGAACCTTACATTTCTATAAGGTCCAACACCCCTCACTAACCTAAAATGCCTACTAAGAGACCTATCTGAATCACCAGGAGACCCCCAAACACTACAAACAAACCAAGAGAATTGTGGATTTCATTCGGGTCTTTCACGATGAAAAACGTATGGAAAGAACAATAGAAATTGTACAAAGCATCAATGGTATATAGAGCGCTATCTTCACTGAGTTGTTTTTGAAGTTTTGAATACCATAAATACCTATTTATAAGGCCTTTTTTACCATTAATAGCTATTTCTTTCCTTAGGTGACCTGTGGTTTTTGTAAAAATCATAATATCATATAACTATTAAGAATTTTTAAGTATTTTGATAATGTTGATTATCTTATGTATTTTGAATATTTTAACTATATAAGTATATTAAATGTTATAATTATTTAATTATATTAAGAATTATGGACTTTTTAAAATTATTTAAAGTTGTAACTTTTAACATGTTTTTAATTTAACTTATTGTTAGAATTTTAAAATATGATGTTTTAAATATTGAAATGAATTTGAAATCCTGACATTTGTGATTTAATAAAAATATAGAGAAAAGTATATATTGTTTACTTAAATGAATTTTAAGAGATGTGTACATATTGTTTTAATACAAAAAATGTATTTGAGTTTGAAATAATGTTTTAAAATAATCTTAGTAATTAAAAGTTTTAATTTTGGTTAAGTGATGACATGATATAATTTACATATTGGAGTTTGTATTATAATATTTAAAAATTTTAAAATGATGTTCAAATCATATTTTAGACTGATAAAATTAATGATATTTTTTGTTTTAATAAAAATAATTATTGAATACTTCATTTTTTGCATTACCTGGTTTTATTTGAATTTATAAGCTTTTTTATTGAATGTTTTGGTTTCTTTTTTTAATAAAGGGTTATATAAAAACTATATTACTCATAGGCTACCCTTCTAGCCAGTTGAAGGATGCAGTTAGAACCACTGCCTAAGGAGTGGGTAGATGAGTCTTGACCCCTTAGCCAGCAAAGGCCAGCCACGAGGGACTGCGGTCCAACAAGGATACGTGGAGGAACTAAGGCAGCGCCACAGTTTGGGGTGGCACGACAACAGAAGGTGGGCACAAAGCACACCCTCATAGAGGAACCATTATGGAGCGGTACCTGGGAGAGGGAGAGGGAGTTAATTCCTGATTCCTAGATCATTGAAGGTTTTAATGAGGCCTCAAAACAAACCCTCTTTTGTTGTCAGATGGAATATTTAAAGGGAGATCTAATCTCAACCGTTCAATCTCACCACTCGAGATATAGACCGCATGATTTGGCCTCAGATTCGAATCCATCCACCGCGACCCATTCCTTCATGTTTTCTTCATCCATTCGATCAAGAATCAACTGATCTTGTCTGCTCATCTATAGTAAAAACAACGGTATCACCGAGACCATATGATCCAATTCCACAATTGATCTTGACCATTCTTCTACTATTATAACCATAGAATCATCCAGAGCCGTATGATCACCTTCGATCAATCCCAACCAGCCAATGATATTCATGCTATCTTATTTTCTTCTTCCTCCTCCTCACACTGAATCAGTAGCTCGGCCCATTGTTTGCTCCTCCTTCTTTTCTTGTTTCTTCACCCCCTCACTCTCCTCTCCTCAGACCCAACCCATGGTTTCTACCCATAAGCCCTCTTCTAGTCTTCTTTTTTTTCTATGGCTTCCCATTTTTTTTCCACAAACATTATATATTTATATATATACTAAAATCACTAATTATATTAGGGTATATTTTAATTAGGGTATGATACATAAAATTTATTGGTCTATTTTCTTTATCCTTTATTTATATTTTATGTATGAATTATTATATATATACACAGCTTTTATAAACCCTAATTTCACACATAATTCTACATGATTTCTTCTCCTCAACATACCAATTTCTACTTCTTGATTCAATATCCTATTTGAAGACAGATAAGGGATTATTTTGCATCAATTTTATTTGTGTTTTTTATGGATATATATATGAATGCACAATTTTCCAATCCTAACTCGCTTTAGGTTTTCTAATTGAGACTATCAGGGTGTAACATATGTTTTTAATATGTATAACACTAGTAAGGGTTAATCTTGTTCTGTGTTTTTTTAAACTATGTACATATACTTATATATGTATATATGATTCTTTATATATCAAAAAAATCCTGATTCTAATGATTTTTTACTGATGATCATTTTTTAAATGATGTTATTAATGCATGTAATACAAGTAAGGGTTTATTTTTTATTATTTTCCATATTAAAACCCCTTGTTTACAAATTATATATATACAGTTATGTATATATGTATATATAAGTTTATTTAAATTAAAAAATTGTTCTAATTTTATGAATTTCAAATGATGAAAATTTGTTTTTAATTAGGTGTTCTTAATGCATGTTATACACGTAAGGGTTATGTTGTATTTATTTTCCTTATGCAAAACACTTATATACACTTTGTGTATATACAGTTCATATAACTTTTGAAATAAAAAAAATATTTTGGGTTTTCTAATGTGTATATTAATTATAGATGTTTTCTAAGTAATGATTTTTGGGGTTTTCCACACACATATATTTATAGCGTTAAATATGTTTTTTTGTATAAGTCATGCACTCAACCAATTTTAAAGGTGGAATATCATTTTAAAAATGGTGTTTTACTACACACAATATTTATTTAGGTATTATTTTTAGTATACAAAATACGCATATATAAATAAACATATATTTATGTATGTAAGTTAATATTTTTTCCTAAGTTTCAAAATGGTATTAGCAATGTTAGTATGTTGTATAAATTGTATCATGTTTAAGAATAAATATATTTATGATTTACATACATTAGTAAATCCATGAATTTGATTTTATTATTTATATGGCTTAAATGTATTTGTAAATTTTTGTATGAAAAAGGTTCACTTTTATGAGGAAATGGCTTTAAAATGAAACAGTTACTATTTTATGTGACAACCAATTATTTTTTGTGCACTAGTTATTATCACATGTGTAAAATCATATCATTTTTTTCTATGCATGTCACTATTAAAATTGATGTAGCTACAACTGAAAAACCTAAACATTTTTACATTTAGTGCATAATTTACTTCATTTATGAATATGTATTATAGAATGATATTTATCTCTATTTATAACTCGTGGATTAATAATGTAAGTATTCATTGTGGTTTGGACACTTTGAATATAAGACCTTACTATACATATGAGGAATGTATTGGACTTACATATTGTGACAGGTGTGCCTGGAATTATATAGTGCAAAATGATTGTTTGAATGTGATCCGTGCACCTAGAATTATTCATCGCTCCAATGCATTGGGTAAATTTATGTCTAATGAGATAAATAGTGATGGGGTTTTACCTATATGGTCTGGGCATGAGGCCTTGATAGAATGATTATGTATAGTCTTGGCGTAAGGCCTTGAAAAAGTATATCATTATACATTCCATCATTATGTATTATTATATGACCAACCAAGTGATTATTGGAATAGTATTATATCCCTTGGTTAATAATATTTTACAAATTATAAGGGTAATGAATACATATGGCATAATGAAGTATGTACTTGGAATGTTTTTTTAAGGAATTTGAAGCATCTATTATCAAAATTTTGAAACTGAAGTTGATATCACATCTATCGTTCCATGAATTTCAATTCAAATGTAAAGTGAATCATGATGTTGTTAATTATGAAATTATATGAAATATTAAATTCATTTACTTTCAACATTTCATGTTACCTTTTAATTAGTTTGATCAATTTCTTTATTATGTAGCATTCTATGAATTTTTGTACATGTATGTGCACTCTGTTATATTTTTTAACTATAGCTTTTAAGCTCGTAAATGTATTCAAGTAACCTTTGAAAATTTTGATGAAGTTCTTCAAGATGTGTTGTTTTTCATTTTAATAACTTTTTTTGTAATTATTTCAAATTTTGTTTGTTTTAAAAAAAAATCAGTAATTTGTTTTAAAAAACCTTACTGATAATTTTAAGTACTCACCCTCCATTTCCAATTTATTTTTACAAGGTGGGTTTAATTATCATGATTTGAGAACTCCTATGTGATGGAAACAATATGATTTTTATCTTTCCCATCTTTTTTAAGAAATTTATCAGTTGTATCGGGTTTTCAATAACTTAAACTGAAAATATTTTCTGTGATAAAAGAATATGTGTAATTTTATATGCATGTTTTTATGAAAAACATTACACACCATGTTTTAGGCACTGAATCTGGGATTTTGGGGTCAGGGTCGCCATAGTTGGTATCAGAGGATCGGTTTAGACAACTCTAGAATATTAGAAAAAGACTAAAGATTTATTTATTCCTTTCCAAGTATATTTATTCTTAAAATTTTTAGATTTCTAGATAATGTTCACCAACAAACCTTTTTGTGCCTTCCTACAGAGCTTGTAGAGACATTAATTTCTAAGTCATACCTAAAAGACTATGATCCCTTTTAAAACCTTCGTTTGACAAGAAAATATCTCTACCACATATCTAACTCTTCTCATATACTTCATCTTGATCGAGGATTGGGATTTTTTTATTTCCTCATCATGCATGCCCAATTTCCATCATATGCACATCATGGAATGTACATTGAAGTTATTTTTAAATGTTTTAATCTAGATGAAATATTTTTATCCCAATAGTATTTCCAGGAAGCTACAAGAGTGGGTGGCCTCCGCATAACATATATGTGTTAGATCTTATCCTATGGTCATTTTGGTCAAGACATTGAAATTATTGAGGTCTAGTCATTTCGTTCGTTGTACAGACATCAAGTCCTTACTAATGTCTCACAGCTTCACACCCCTCATGCCACACCCCCAAGAAACTATATATGTATACAAGAGTATAACCAAAGTTTCTCATGTTTCATCTAGACCAAATAAATCAAGGGTTTTGAAACTGTGTTAGGAATTCGTAAAACCAGAAACTAGGGAAATCACCGACACCGGTGGTACTTGTGAAGGGACATTTAGTTGGATAACTAAAGTTCAGTACTGGTGAGTATGAATGGAATGGATAGGATTCAATTCTTTTCATGGGGAGAAATGTAACACCCTTAACATGTTTAATTTTGTAATAATGATATTTTGATTATTATTATTTTGGTTTTTATTAGCAATGTTTTATCTAAAATAAAATGATTTCAGAATAAAAATAGACATGTTTTATTGAAAATAAATTCTAGAACTTACATTTCCATATGATTAAAATACCATCACTAACCTAAAATGTCTCCTAAGAGACATATCAGAATCACTGGGAGACCCCCAAACACCACAAACAGACCCAAAAAATAGTAGAAGCCCTTTGGGTCTGTCACCATGAAAAACAGTATAGAAAGAACAGTAGAAACCGTACAAAGCATCAAGGGTATATTTATAGAAGCACCTTCATTGAGTTGTTTTTTATGTTTGTAATACACTAAACACCAATTTATAAGGCATTTTTTACTGTTAATAGTTGTTGCAGTCCTTAGGTGACCATTAGTTTCTATAATAGTCACAAAATCTTATAACCATTAGGTGTTTTTAAGTATTTTGAATATTTTTATTATCTTAAGTATTTGTAATATCTTATGTATTGTAAGTATATATATATTTTAAATGTTCTAATAATTAAGTATATTAATAATTCCAAATGTATTAAAATGCATTATAGATGTATGTTTGAATATGTTTTTAATTGAACTTACATTTAGAATTTTAAAATATGATGTTTTAAAGCTTAAAATGAATTTGAAATAAGGATTCTTTTGTTTTAATAAAAATAAAAAGAAAAGTACATATTTTTTACTTCAGTGAATTTGAAAATAAGTATACATGTTGTTTTAGTGAAAAATAATTATTTGAATTTGAAATCATGTTTTAATATGATCTTAGTAATTAAAGTTAATACATTTGGTTAAGTGATTACATGTTATAATTTCAATGTTATATTGTGTATTATAATGTTAGAAATTTTTTAAATGAATTTGAAGTCATGGTTTAGACTAATTAAAATAACGGTGTTGCTTGTTTTAATAAAAATAAGTATTGAATACATATTTTTTTCTTTATTTGGATTTAAATGAGGTTTTGTGATATATTTTGTTTTTTGAAAGTTTTGGTTACCATTTTTTAATCAATGGTTAAGTCAAAAATTATAGTACATTTATTCTTTCCTTCAATCTAGCCGAGGGAGGCAGCTCACACTACTCCCTAACAAGTAGGTGGCTGAGCCTTGGCCCCTCAGACAGCTCTGGCCAATCGTGAGGGAGTGTGCACCCATAGGGACGCATAGATTAACCAAGGTGGGGCCACCATGTGGGGCGGCATAGCGGCAGAAGGTGGGCACAGAGCACGCCCATAGGGTAGAACTGGTACGGATTGGTACCAGGGGGGAGTTAATTGCTGAGTTTTGGATCGTCGATGGTTTTAAGGTAGTCTCAAAAGAAATCCTAGTTCGATGTGGGGCATGATTTTTTAGGGTAGATCTAATCTCAACTGTTCAATATCACCATGTGAGCTCTGGACCGCATGACCAGGTCTTATATTTTAATCCCACCACTACAACCCTTTCCTCCATTTTTTCTTCAGTCATCTGATCAGGACTCAACTAATCTCAGCTTCGCATCTATTTTAAAAAATGTGGTATCACTGTGACCATCTGATTCAATGCCACATTTGATCTAGACCGTTATTCTATTTTTACAACTGTAGAATCATCTGTCGTCATCCAATTGACTTCGATCAATATCATCCATGTAATATTTTCCACACTTTTCTCCTTCCTTATACTTCTTCCTCACATCGAACCAGCAGCTTGAACCACGTTTTTATCCTCCTTTTCTTGTTTATTGTCCCTCACACTCTCCTCTCCTTGGACCCATCCTGTGGATTCTACCCGTATGCCCTCTTCATGTATTCTTTTTTTTCTATTGCTTCCCATTTATGTATCCATGAACTATATATATATATATATATATATATTAAAATCACCAATTATAATACTATTTATTGTCATTAGGGTATGAGACATAAATTATATTAGTTTATTTTCGTTGGTATTTGTTTATATTTTGTGTAGAAATAATTATGTATAATATATATATATATATATACAGCTTATATAAACCCTAATTACACCCATAATTCTACCCAATTTATTCTCCTCAACTTACCAACGTCTACTTCCAGATTCAATCTCCACCTCGAAGAAAAGTAATGGATTTTTTTGCATCGATTTACTTTGAGTTTTTTACAGATATATATATATATATGCATAATTTTCTGATCCTAACTTACTTTAGGTTTTATAAAGTCTATTATTAATGTGTGATAAATTCTTTTAATATGTATAACACTAGTAAGGGATAACCATGTTTCGTGTTTTTTTAAACTATGTATATATACTTATTTGTGTATATGATTCTTTATATAACAAACCAATCTGAATTTTTTATGATTTTTGAATGATTATCATTTGGTTTTTTAAATGATGTTGTTAATGCATGTAATACATGTAAGTGGTTATTTTGGTTTGTTTTATATATGAAAAACCGTTTTTACAACTTATTTATATATGGTTATGTATATATGAATATATAGGTTTATTTATATAACAAATCTATTCTGACTTTATGATTTTCAAATAGTGAAATTTTTTTTAAATATGTGTTCTTAATGCATGTTATACATGTAAGGGTTATGTTTCTTTTATTTTCCTTATGAAAACCCCTTATATACAATTTGTGTATATATGGTTCATAGAAATTTGGAAATCCTAAATAATTATGGGTTTTCTAATGTGTATAATATTTAGAGAGGTTTTCTAAGTAATGTTTTTTGGGTTTTTCCACACCCATATATTTATATTGGGAAATATGTGTTTTTTTATAAATAATATACTCAACCCATTTTAAGGGTGAATTATCATTTTAAAAAATATTTTTTTTCAATAGACAATATTTATTTAGGTCTTTTTTTGAGTATGAAAAACAGACATATATAAATAAACATGTATGTATTTATTTAATTAAATCTTGTATTCATATGTTTTTAAAAGGTATTAGCTTTTTTAGTATGTTGTATAAATTGTTTTCATATTTAACCTTAAATTTATTTCTGATTTATATTTATAATTAAATCCATGAATTTGATGTTATTATTAAGATGGACTAAATGTATTTTTAAATTTTTGTTTGAAAAAGGTTTACTTTCATGAGGCAATGGTTTTAAAAAGAAGGAGTTACTATTTTATGTGACAACCAGTTATTTTATGTGCAGTAGTTATTATCACATGTGAAAAAGAATTTAATTTCAGTCCATGAATGTCACTATTAAAAATGATGTAGTTAAAATCGTCAAACCTAACCATTTTTTCATTTAGTACATAATTCCCTTCATTTATGAATTTTAATGCCAGAATGAAATTTATCTTTGTTGATAACTCATGTATTAAGAATTTATGTATTCAATGTGGTAGGAACACTTTGAATATAAGACCATACTATATATATGAGGAATGTATTTGACTTTCATGATGTGATTGGTACACCTAGAATTATATATCGCAATATGATTGTTTGAATGTGATGGGTGCACCCAGAATTATACTGAGCTCCAATGAATTGGGTAAATTTAAGTCTCATGATATGAATTATGTACAGTTTTTACTCTTGGCAAGAGGCCTTTATAGAATGATTATGTACGGTCTTTCCATAAGGCTTTGAAAATGTCTACAATTATATACTTCCACGTTATATATTAGTATATGACCAACCAATTGATTAATCTACTAGTAGTAAATCCATTGGTTAAGAATATTTTACTAATGATAATGGTAATGAATGGATATGGAATAATTCATTATGTAGTTGGAACGTTTTTATAAGGAAAATATAGCATCTATTATCATAATTTTGAAACTGAAGTTGACATCACATCTATCATTCCATGAATTTTATTTCAAGTTTTAATTGAATCATGATGTTGTTACTTATTCAATTCTAAGAAAGCTTTAATTTGTGTACATTAAACCTTTCATGTCACTTTTAAATTCGTTTGATCAATTTCTAGATTATGCATCATTCCATGCATTTCTATACATGTATGTGCTCTCTGATATATGTTTTAACTATAGATTTTAATTAAATGAATATAATTCTTGTGTAATATATTTTCTTGAAAATATCTTCAAGTAACCTTTGAAAAATTCTGATGATGTTCTTCAAGAAGGTTTTTTTTTTCAGAATTATTTTTGTAAGTATTTCAAAGGTTGTTTTAAAAATAAATTTCAATAATATTTTTTTAAAAACACTTAGTAATAATTTTAAGTTCCCACCATATGTCTTCAATTTATTTTTATAGGGTTATTATAATTTTCAATCATTGAGAAATCCTATATGATGGAACAAATATGAAGTTTATCTTTGTCAAGATTTTGAAGAAATGTATCTTCTGTATCCAGTTTTCCAGAACCTAAACTCAAAATATTCTCTGTGAAAAAAGGGGATGTGTAATTTTTTCTGCATTTTTTCTATAAAAAAATTACACACAATTTTTTAGGTACCGACCTAGGGATTTGGTGGTCAGGGTGACCACACACTAGATGCTTAGTGGTATTTTCTTACAATAAAAAACACAATTCAACAATCAGGGATAAAAACTAGAAAAAGGATGACTCATATATAGATAGAAGATGTGAAGTTTATTGATATATAGAAATCATTGGTTGGATTTTATCATAATATGACTGGATGCGTCTTTAGTGAAATTTCATTGATGGATGGTTTGGATTATTTGGTAAATCCAAAAAATTCATAATCATTTAGTACATAATATTTTGTTGGTCTTAAGTTGAAAATTAAATATATTCCACATTTAAATTTTCAATAAAAGTGGCATAAGGGTTTCAGGAGAAGGGGTTGTGATGTAAATGGAGATGATCTTAGTTTTTTGGGTAGTAATGGGGATTGAATTTGGATTAATTGGTCGTGTCATTTAAGTAAAATAATTATATAATAATACAATTTTATGGTGATTGAGAAACCATTTTATTGTTTGGGTGAATTTAACTATTTTTTGAAGTAGGGAATATATGTAGTTCTCTTACATCATATGAAATTTTTATTCATGGTTTATTTTCTATGTTTTATTTTAAATTTTCTCTTATAATCATCAATATTAGGCTATTTTTAGTTATTTATTAAATTATTCCATATAAATTATTCCATTATTGGTTTATTACTTTTTTTATGGATTTTGTGGAGTAAATATATGGTAATAGTATTGGGAATCAAAGAGTTGGGGAGATATTGTTTATGGATTGTGGGTGCCTCTTCTTTGGGGTTCTATATTAGTAATTTGTTTTATTTCCTTTATTTTGTTGATACTAATGAGACTAGGTGAAGTTATTATATCTTATTATTGAGCATGAGTGTGGTAAAATAGAAAAATATTGTGTGGTTAGTATCCTACTAATGTGTTGTTGTTACGGTCTAAGAGTTTTGTTTGGTAATGGGTGATCTATGTGAAGGTGTAATTCTTATATCTGTTTCATTAAATTATTTATTAGAGTTAGGATACATATCATATGATTACTGTAATTAAGGAAGATATTTTAGTTGGCTCATTTTAGGAAGAAGTTTTATGTTGGACCATATATTATCAATGTTAGGAATTAATTCATGGGTTTATATGTGTTAAATTTTATCCATTGCTTCTCATGTGATCATTGTTACTATTGTTGGAATGGGGGGGGGTGGTTTCCAGAATTAATGTGGGGTTGTGGTGGAATGTTTTTTATCTTAAAGTAAGGTGTGGAGTCCTTCTAGGATTGATGTAGGAATTTTTTAGGAGATTACGGGGGATTATTTCATTGTTATTATCTTATGTGGAATCCTTAGTATAGGGAAATTGTTATAGTAATTGATATGATGAAATATTTTAATTTTTAGCATGTTGTATGTTCTTTTTTGATGATGAGGTAGTTATTTATAAGAAACAATAATGTACTTTTTTAGTGATATTTTCATATTGTAAAATTTACAATTGCGGGGTTCTATATCTATGGTGGGGATATATGATTATGTGGTTATGTGGAGGTATGTAGTAATTTTGTAATATTGTGGAATTTGTTTTTATTTAAGAATGAATATAGTTGAAACATAATGATGTTTTTGTCTGAGATATTATGGATAGATTATGATATGCATATGTGGTGGTGTGGTTTTTGGGATGTTTTTCTCTTGTTTTCAGATTTGGTAAGAAAGGGGGTGTCCATTCATGGATTGTGACCAAATGTTGAGTTATATAATATTTTGAATTATTAATTAATTGAATTGTTGATTATACATGAAATTTTTTATATTAGGGATTTGAAGGTTGTTTCTTGTGTTTTTATGTGGTCTTTCATTCATTTTTATTTGAAATTACTTTATGATATTTCAATACATTGTTTTTAGATTTTATTAAGGGTAAATATTGATTGATTTAGTGTTATTTTTTTGGGAATTATGTCTTATTTTATGTAAACTTTTGTTACAATTGATGTAGTTAAGGAATTGGAATGGGATTTATCTATGGTGTATTTGTTAAGGGTTTTGGTTTTGATGGTTATTTACCTATTTGGAATTTGGGGGGGGGGGGGGTTGTAGATTTTGAAGATTTTTTTAATAGAGATATATAGTGGAGATTTAAACCACCACTATATGTGTTAAATTTTATAAGTGATGTTTTTAACTACTGTTGTATATTTGGAATTATGGAGTCCACTTAAACATCCACTAAACCTTACAAAAAAATTATATAATGAAATCCTTCGTAAAAACAAAATAATTTCTATTAAGAATTTTTTTTCAAAGTCTATTTGATTTACAAGAACAATTTTTGTAATTTTTTATAAAAACATTCGTATAAATATTTTTTGGAGGTTTAAACCACCACAAAACCAAAAAAATTGTCAATAGTCCCCAAATAATTTGTAGTGTATCCACATATAGATAAAAATAACTCATCATATATATCAATATCATGTGACTGTGACATGCATTTCATAATGCTCTATATGTTTAAGCAGGATACATAGGACCCCAACTATACAACCATATCTAGTCCTAGTCCTAAAGAAAATATAGTTATATAAGATGAAAAAATGTAGTTTTAGCATCCAAATAAATATAAGTAGAAATTTTATTTTAATTATATATTTATTTATAGTTTTTTTAAAATTTAAAACCAATTAATAAACATTTTAATAAAAACATTTTTAGTAATAAGCTATTTTGTAACAAAAAAACAAGATTAGAATAAATATATAAAAAACAATTCATTTTTCATGAAAAATATTATTATCTAAAAAAATCATATTTGTAATAATGTGGTATTAATTTATATAAAATAATATTTTAATATAAATATCTTTATCAGAATAGTTTTGTAAAAATAAATAATTTTAGTAACTAAATTCGTTAAAATTATTATATAAGAATTAAATTTTATCATAGATATGTAATGAAATGTATATATATATAATAATTAAAATATTTTCATTATTTAAAAATAAAAAAATTCAATGAAAATAATAATTTATTTTAAAATTACTAATATAAATGACAATTATTTCAAAATAATAATAAAGGGTAAACATATTGTTTTAAAAGAAAATAATTATTATTATCAAGGTAATATAATTTATAAATAAAACTATATTTATTTTAAATTATTTCTATAAAAATTATTAAATCAATGGGGATATAATAATATAAGTATATTAATAAATGGTATTTCGAATATATTATTATTATTATATGAGTATTAATATTCAAAGTCTTATTTTATATTGTTTTAATGTATATATATATATAACGAAGTTTATATTATATATATATGCATGTTTTAGAATATATAAACAAACAATGAAAGGAAATAAATAAAAAAGAATAAAAAGATGAATTGAGATGAGGGTATAAGTAATAGGTTTGGGAGAAATTTCTCAGTATAAGGGGTTTATTTTCATAAGGTGTGATGAGAGATAGGATGAGTTCTCTAGGATTGAACTCATAAGGAATTCAATCTATGAAGGCCACAAAGATCAGTATCAAAGGATAATAGTTGGGGAAGTTGAGTGAGGTCTCAACCATAGATGATGAAGGGTATCATACGTAGGCTGAGGTCATTTCCAAGCTCAGCTGGGGGGTTAGACTACTGAACAAAACTCCAAGCACGTTGGAGGTCAGACACCAGTGAGTGGAAATTCCCATATATAAACAGGGAAGTTGTTGTGAGATTTTATTCATCATTGGCATCATCTTCCTTCTCCATCAATAGATATTATGATCCAAAATAAACATGGTGTTTTGTGTTAAATTTCATGTTAGGTGTCGAAAATATATTCCATAACTATTTTTCCTATATATTTTTTTCTTCTTTTATCATAATCAACTACATCAATAGCATGTTCACTTATTTCTCTAATTTCTTCTTCCTTTCACCATATGGATTCTGTGATTAGCATGGTTCTGATTTTTCAAATGTATAAACTAAATTGGAAGCGTTATGTATACTATTTTTCAATGATTCTGGTCTATTTTGGATCATTTTCCTATAGATTTGAATCAATGCCTCTTAAAGAAACCTCAACTATTTTTAATCAATATCTCCATTTAATTCTATAATTTTCATCATCAATTCCAACTTGTAACCATAAAATTCATATAAAATTATATCAAAGAAAAAAATGTAAACATTAAATGACATATAGTTTTATAAATTATAAATTCTTTCCAGATAAGCATGAAACCCAAACTATACGTTTTGAAAAATAATAGAGGTTTCTTTAATTTCATTTTTTTTGGAAAATTGATAATATATATATATGTGTGTGTGTGCGTGTGTGTGTGTGCGTGTGTGTGTGTGTGTCACTATATAAATAGAGAAGTAAATGGATATAAAATCCTTACTTCAATGACTGTGATGATTGAAGTTTTTAAGTTCATCTACGCTAGAGAATAAGAGTGATATTCTGAAGAGGAATATGATGAAATTATTTCTAGTTTTGGGTAAGTGAATATTATTTATTTGACTTTTTTATTTTTTATTTTTTGTAATGTAAAGTTTATTTCAGTTTTTTATTTATTCAAATTTATACTTTTATAATGAATATATTTCCACTATTGGTTTAAAAATAAATTTTTTTACATTTTTTGTATAAGGGAAACATTTATTTTCAAATATTAATTTCATTAAATTATAAATTCTTAACTGGTTTTTTATTTTATGTTCTAAGGATTTAAAAAATGATTTTATATGTATTTAAATATATAAGCATGGTAATTTTATAGAAAAATAACTCTACGGATTTAGTTTTATGAAATTCTTATTGTAAATAATATATATATATATATATATTTGATTATTTTTATTTTAAACTTTTATATTAAAAAATATTTTGTTTATAAATATTTTTATATTTAAAATCAAGTTATGTAAAAAAATTGGAAGTAAATATTTTATGAGAAATAATTGATTTTACTAATAAAAATAATAATTTTATATTCTAATTACTATTTTTGGAGTAACTGTGATATTAAAAAGAAATTGTATATTTCGGTTTAGAAAGGAATAATAAAGAATATTTCCAAAATAAAAATTTCATGAGAAATCAAATTTTTAGTGTTTCATTTGATATACATGGACTTGCATCTTTCACATCATCAATATTCTATTCATTTGAAATAAAAATTTGACATTTAATATCATTTTCTATTATTACATTGAATTTATTAAATTTATGGATTTCTCTAATGTCTAAGGAGTTTTATGAAATACTAGCTTTGGACAAAGTATTTATTATGTAAATTATTTTCTTATTTAAATATAATTTAAGAAATTTTTCTGTGGTTTTAATGGGGTATCTCTATGAAAGAAATATCTTTAGAAAATGTTTTTATAAACATTAAATTTTGAACTTGGGTATCAGGGGGAGAATGAGGTTATAGAGTGAACCAGTGGCCACAGAGGAAATTTTCCTACCTGTGATATTTCTTGTAGCCACAAGGGTTTTATAATAACTTTTGAGTATCATTTTAATCCATAAAAATTTTAAATTTTTCAAATGATTTCCATGAGATTTCCAATTTTTTGAAAGATATATTTTTCTAAAAGGAGTTTTCAAAATATTTATTTTTCAAATGTTAATATATATCAAATATTTATATTTGATATAAATTATTTTAAATAAGTTTTAAATTATTTTTTATAAAAACATATTCCATTGGTTTTAAAACCCCTTACATGGAAATTGAATTCTCATATCATGTTTTAAAATGTTTTTCACAAAAATCATATATGATTTTATGTTTATCTCCTAGATTTTGGTGTAAGAAAATACAAAATGAGATGTCCATTTTAATTTTAGTTTTTTTACAACTCTGATAAATTTTTAAAGTGTTATATAATTCACTATAACCTATGTCAAAAAGGTTCTAGGAATGTAAAATGTATAGTTTATTAATTAAATTATATTATAAAAAAAGAATACACAACATTTTTATGTTCTGAAACTTGAGGTAAGGGTTTGGGGATTTACATTTGTTATTAGAGAAATGGTCTAGAAAACTTTAGATAATAAACATTGTTTTTTTGAGGAAGGAAAAATCATTGCGATTGAGTTTTTTTTAACTTATTGCTATGTACGTCCCCTTATAAATTTTAGTAATATTTAATTATGAAGATTGAAATTTATAATTTTTTTATGTACAACGAATGAATTGCAAAGAAGAAACTCATTTAAGGGGTGAGGGAGAATATAACATCCTAATAAATTTAAAATAGAAATTTAATTTTAATTAAGTATTTATTTATGGGTTTTTTGTAATTTAAAACCAACTAGGAAAGGTTTGAATTCAAACTTTTATAATACTAGGATATTTTTTATAATAAAAATAATACTTGGGTAAAATTAAAATATATAACATTATTTTTCAAGATAAAATATTTTTATTTGAACCCAATTCTATTTTTATTAATATGTATTTAATTTTTTAAAAAGTATATCATAATATATTTATCATCAATTGAATAATTTATTTAAAATATCAAATTTTAATAGAAAAATATATAAATCATAATATACTAGAGTTAATTTTTAACATAGATATGTATTGAAATGTATATATCTAATATAATAATCAAAATTTTATCATTATTTGAAAATAATTAAAATTCAATGAAAATTATAATTTATTTTAAATTTGTTAAAGGAAATGATATTAATAATCATAATATTAATTAATGGTAAACATAATGGGTTAAAATAAAATTATTATTATTGTGAAGGTAATATATTTTGTACAAAATAAATTCTTATTTCAAATAATTTTATAGAAATTATTAAATTTAAGGAAATATATTAATATATGTATAATAATAAATCATATTATAAATATTGTATGATGATAACAAGAGTGTTAATATTTAAAATTTTATTTTATATTGTTTTAATTTGTTTATATATATAACGAACATTTTATGATATATATATATATATATATCTCTGTGTGTGTGTGTTTTAGTTTATATAAAAAATGATGAAATGAAATAAATGAAAAATAAAGATGAAGAATCAAGATGAGGGGATAAGAAACTGGTTTGGGGGAAATCACTCAGGTCGAGGGTTTTATTTTCATGAGGCACATCGAGATTTCGAGTGAGAGCTCTAGGATCAACCTTGAAAGGGTTTATATTCATGATTGTCGAGAGGATCAATTTCAAAGGATATCGGTGAGGGACACTGAGAAAGGTCTCAACCATAAACGATGATGGATATCAGATGTAGGCTTAGGTCATGGGAGAGATTGGTTGGGGGGTTTAACTACGAGAAAAAAAGTCCAATTGTGTTGTAGGTTGAACACTAGTGAGCAGCGAAGCTCAAATTTGAACTGCGAAGGGGATGTGAGCTTATCTTCATCATCAGCATCATCTTACTTCTCCTACAATATAGTTTCATATCTAATGGAGGTTGGTATTTTTTTAAATTTATTTTTAGGTGTTTGAATCATATTAAATAATTGTTTTTCATATCTTTGTATTTTTCTTTTTCGATCATTGTCAAATACATCAGTGGAATGTTCTTTTTTTATTTATTCTCCCTTTCATCATTTGATTTTCATGATCTCTATGTTTTTTATTTTTCAAATGTCTTAATTAAATGGGATTCATTATGCATACCAATTATTAATGATTCCTGTATATTTTGTATCGTTTTGTGTATAACTGTGAATCGATGCATCTTGAAGAAGTCTCTACTATTTATATTCAATATCTATATCTAATTATGGAATTTTCTTCATCAATTCCAATATGTAATCATCAAATAAAAAAAATATATACCAACCAAACCTGTAATCATCAAACGGTATATAGTTTGATGAATTATAAATGCTTTCTTAGTATGCATGAATCCCAAACTACATATTTTTCATAAACAATTGAGGTATCTCAAATTTATTGTTTTTATATAAAAAATGATAAAATATAAATATATAATAGTATATATATTGACTTAAATTGATTTGAAATCCATCCTTCAATGACTATTATGAATGATGTTTTTCTGTTCAGTTTTGATGGAAATGGGGGAGAGACTGGGAGAGAGAGATACTCTTTCAGATAAGAAGATGCTGGAATCTTCTGAAAATTTTGTGTAAGGGATTATTATTTATAAAAATTATATATATTAAAATTTATTTTTAAGGGAATGTTTTTTGAAAAATAATAATTTATTCAAATTTATATTTTTATAAGGAATATATTTCAATTACGTATTTTACAATTACGATTTTTATTTCTGGTTTTACCTAAGGTAAAAAGTTTTTTCTGAATATTTATTTATTTAAATTATAATTTTGAAATGGGTTATATATTTTATATTTTATGGATTTCAAAAAACTAATATTTTATATGTATTGAAATGTGAAATAAATATAATTTTATATCAAAATTACTATATGGTTTATGTTTTATAAAATTATTTTTTAAAATAAGTAATATATATATTATGGATATGATAATTTTCTTTCTACACATTTATATGAAAATACTTTTATGTTTTAAAATAATTTAATTAGAAAAATCAAGTTATGTTGTTAAATTGGATGTATATATTCAATGATAGATAATTTATTTTATTAATATTTATAATAATATTAAATTATAATGGAAATTTTATGAATAATTCATATATTCGAAAGAAGTTTAATATTTCATTTTAGCAAGGAATAATAAAGAATATTTCATAAATTATCATTTTATGAGAGTTTAAATTTTTATTATTGCATTTTCTTATACATGGACAAGCATGATGCACATCACCAATATTCCTTACATTTTAAATTTAACTTATGTATCAAATTTAATTTTAAGTTATTGCATTGATATTAATAAATTAATGGAATTATCCAAATTATAAGTTGTTTTATTAAAGAATAGAGTTTGAGAAAGTATTTAAGTTGTAAATTATTTTCTTTATTGAAAACAATTTAAGTAATATTTGAAAGATTTTAATGGGTTTTTATGAGAAATTTGGATCTTCATAAAATTTTTTCTTAAAAATTAAATCTAGAAGTTAGGCATCTAGTGGCAGAATGATGAATGGGGATTAAACCCATAGCCTCACAGTGAATTTCCCTATTGTTGATATTACTTGTGGCCATAAGGGATTTTTAAATTCTATCGAGTATCATGTTAATCCATAAAAATATTATTATTTTGATATTATTTTTATGAGAGAACCAATTGTTTTAAAGATGTATTTTTTGAAATGGATTTTTAAAATAAGAATTTTTTAACGGATTTTATATATATCAAATATTTATATTTTATATAATGTATTTTAAAAAAGTTTTAAATTCATTTTTCTAAAAAAATCCACATGTTATAAAACCCATTTTTGGTAAATTGATCTCTCATCCTTTTTTAAAATGTTTTTCACAGGTATCTTAGTTGTTTTTAATGGGATATATTTACTTTTAGAGTTATTAAACATGAAACGAGATAGTTATTTTCATTTTATTTTTTTGTAATGCTCGAAAAAAAACAATGTTTTTTAAATTCTATAAAACCTATACAAGAAAATATTCTAGAATATAAAATGTATTGTGTATTAATTTATTTATCCTGTATAAAAAATACACAGCATGTTTATGTACTAAATTTTGAAGTGTAGTTTTGGGCATTTATAGTAGTATAATGATTGAATAAAGTTGTGACTCTAATAAATATTAGAATAAATTCATGTAAAAACCTAGTACATTAATTTAATTTGATTCATCTTTATGTTGGTGAACTTCTCATATATCCATAACATTCAAAACCAACTAATTAAAAAAGACTAACAGTTATCCATGTCCTCAATTTTTATTATAATTTTTTCTAAATAAAACCAATCACCACCAAATCATCATATAATAGCCACACCCTCAATAAAAAGGCCAAACATAACGGAGATAACCTTATGCGTGATTGTCATCTCTCCCTATTATAGGAAAAAATTACGTGTCTTTGATCATCATCTCCCATTAAGAGTTCCAATAAGTAGGGGATCGATGAAGGTGAAATCATACATCACAGAAATAAAAAACCATACACATCAAAGATGAATAATTATGAAAGGATGGCTCACAACATTAAGGAAGTGGTTTGACCTCTGTACACTCAAGATAGAAAACATGATTTCCATCTAAGACATTATGAGAGATATTTATTTTCTATAATGTGAGAAAATAAATATCTTTTATATCTAAACTTGATATAGTAATTAATGTTTATAATTAGTGTAATAAATATTTCAAAATAATTTTTTATTAAATAAGAGTAAACAAATGTTGTACATTTTTAGAAGTCATTATGAAACATGATGAAAAAATTTATCATATAAAAATGGCTATTAAATTAATCTATTTTTTATAATAATTCTAGAACAATGTTTTTATTACACAAGATATGTTTTTGAATTCTTTAACATTTATCAAACAATAAAGGTGAATGATAATCATGGTGGGGATCAAGGAGTGATTTTTTATGAGGAAACATTAATTTTTTGAATTTTTTTGAATAATTTAAACATGAACATAGTGATGCTCAATTTGTTCATCAAAGTTAAAATAGAAAAAGAATGGATTTTAGTCAAATTATACTCTCTTTAAATACGAAAATACATTGTGATTTTCAATTTGATTAATTTTGGGATTTATTTACCAATGTATATAGTGACCCATCCTTTTCTTGAAATAATATTACATCATTTTAAAGATAAAAAACATAATAGTGTTACAAATTGAGGAACCCAAGGTTTATTGTCTTGGCCAAACTAGGACTATACATAACAATTACAATGTCGAGCATAAACTTTGTTTATTTCTTCTTCTCTAGCTTCTTATTGGCACTTGACATTTATTTAGTACATGTAGCTACCTGAGGATATACATAAAAAGGGGTGATCTAAAATCACATTAAGAGGATCGATAAGAACAATATAGCATGGGTTGATCATGATAATAACATAGGCATAGAATCATGAACATGAGAGGAAGCATAAATAAAAGACTTGAAATGTGGAAATGCATAAAAATAAAACATCATGTCTTAGTGGTTAACTACCACACATAATTGTGAACAAATATAGAATCTTGTTTACACATCATTTCACATTAAATCATGAGATTCATCACTTTACCCAATGAATTGGAGCACTGTATAATTCCAAGCGCTCCCGTCACATTGAAACATTCATATTGCGCTATATAATTTCGGGCGCTCCTGTCACATAATAACATTATCATTTATCATGCATTCCACAATGAACATATATAAAAAATGTACATAACTAACCTATTAAAATTAATGTTTTTCATCTCATAAGAAATCATTTATAAATATTGGGTTACCAAAAGTAAGAGGGAATAACATACTTGTTACAATAACCGTCAACGTTGAATGAGAAGTAAAAGGTGTGTTCTTAAAGGAAGAGTTCTTTTGGAAAACATATTTTTTGACATAAAAAATAGTGAAAAACATGTATATCCCCAAAAAAGAAGTAAAAAATATGAAGAAATTATTTTTTGGGGGTAACCATATCAAAAAAAGGAGTGAAAGAGGGAGAACCTGAAGGAAGAAAGTTGGGTTGGTGAATTTCCCCATACTTTGTATCTGAATGATTCCTTCTCTTTAATGTACTATAAAATGACATTATATTAATTAAATAGAAATTACAAAACATTTTATAAATGAAAATTGTTAATTTTGGTTTAATTATGTAATTTTATGTTCCTTTGGATGAGTTATAGAGTTTAAAAACAATGTTCGGGAATGTTTGTTTTTATAGTTATCTTGAGTGGTTCACTTGTATTCTTAAATGAAAGTTTTTGTAGAACATGGATAAACATCAAGAAATGAAATTTCATGTTATTAATTATATTAATGAATTTTAAATGATCTTATAATGAATAATATTATATACCATGTGGATGAATCATTATATAAGAATTTAATGATTATTGTTTGTGTTAATTTTGGATGGTTTGCGACCACAACGAACTTGTTTTGATTATTCATTTAGTAATTTGTACATAAGTTAGTGTCATATAATTAAATAGGACATAATACATATAAAATATCCTGGTTCACCCAAAAAATGGTTTCATGACCATATTTGAAGGTATAAATGGAAAAAAGAAAACATGTCGTTCTTGAAGGTGATAGATTAACATCTCGCGAATAACATTTTCTATTATAACATAAAAGGAAATGTAGAATTTAGTTGCATGGTATAATATCCCATTTTTATCATAACATTATAGTATATGTGTGATACTGGAGTTACCATACCACATGGATGAAGATTGGTGTGGAGAGAATAAGAAAATAACTTGAAATTGAAAGAAAATTAAAGGAAAGAGGAAGTGAAATTAACTCTTGAATCCTCCTATTGAGATCCTCCTTAAGGGGCCTAGGATGGGACTTTTGATGAGACAAGAAGCTATTAGACGTGGGGTAGGGATAGGTAAGATGTTTGGGTAGATTTTAGTCAAGGATTCAAGCTTTATAGGTGTGAGGAAACGAGGGTGTGAAGGGTGGTTTTTATAGTAGAGGGGAGTGTGGTTTCCTTAATATAAAACTCATTAGTTTATTATTTCCCCACAAGTAAAGGAATACTGCATCTTCCATGAATAAGAATAGTAAATAGGGCATTTTATTTCTATATTTGGGTTCTTACATCACTTTTGATTTCAGGAATAGTGGTTTTAAATTATAATGTATTTATACGGTAAATTAATGTATTTTACTATTCACAAAAATTCAAGTATTCCAAAAAAAATTCAAAAAATCACCCCAACCATTTCTCGATGATTAGAATCCAAAAATGAAGTCCATTTTTAAAAAATAATTTTATAAATATTATTAATTTAACATTTAATTAAAATCATAATTTACTTGAAACTACATTTTTTAAAATTAAAACTGATTTTATAATGCTTTCAAAAATTTATGTAAGGTATTATAAAAATATCCAAAATATATAAGACCTAGATTTGTTAATTTATGAAAATATTTTAAGAAAATAAATTTTCTTTTAAATTATTTAATTAATTATAATTAATTTTTCATTACATACAAAAATACCAATACTTTTACTATGTTCAAATTGTCAGTTATAAGATACCTTAATTTTATTTAATTATTCGAGGGTAAGGTAACTAATATTTTGGAAGATTTACTATTCATAAGGGACATATTACTATTCATAAGAGTAGGTTACTATTTATAATGTTATGTTACTATTCACCAAAAATTATTTTTATTTTATTAGAATCCAAAAATCATCTTGAACACAACTTTGTATGTCGGATTTTTGAAATTCCAAAAACATAAGTGAAAAAATTGTGTTTAAAGTTCACTCAGCACATAGTAGTTCATTATGTTGTGTTTTTGTGTGATTTTATGACATAGTTTTAAGAAGATAATCTCCATTGAAAAACTTTGGGACGTTACATTCTTCCCCTCTTAGGAAATATTTCCCTTGAAATTTTACTTTACACAAACAGGTGGGGGTACTTCAACTTCATCGCCTCCTATGGTTCCCAAGTAGCTTCTTCAAAATTATGGTTCCTTCATAACACTTTGACAAGGTGGGTTGTATTATTGTGTATAACCTTATCTCTCCGATAAAAAATCTTTACAGGATGCTCCTCATAAGAGAGATCGTCTTCTAGTTGTACGACCTTTGAGTTTAGTACATGAGAGGGGTCTGATATGTACTTCCTCAGGAGTGATGCGTGGAACTCATCATGAACATGAGCCATATTAAGTGGAAGTGAATGCCGATAGAGAATGACTCCTATGTGGTCAAGGATTTCAAAGGGGCCAATTTACCTTGGGCTTAGCTTCTCTTTCTTTCTAAATTGCATGACTCTCTTCCATGGTGATAATCTAAGGAAGACATTATCTCCAATATCGAACTCCAAGTCCCTTCGACGGTTGTTAGCAGAGCTCTTTTTCCATATTTGAGCTGCTTTGATGTGTTTTTTGATGACTCTAACATTCTCTGTCATCTCTTGAACAAGATCGGGTCCAAGTAGCTCTCTTTTTCCAACTTCATCCCAAAAGGTTGGAGTTATAATTCTCTTTCTATACCTAACTTCATATGGATCCATCTGAATAATTTATTGAAAGATATTTTTTTGCATAACTTTACCAATGGGAGACGCTAATCCCATCCACCTTTGAATTATAGAGAGCAGGATCTTAGCATATCTTCAAGCATCTGAATAGTCCTCTCATATTGGCTATCGGTTTTGGGGTGATAGGTCATTCTGAAATTTAATTCAGTACTCAATGCATATTGAAGACTCCTCCAGAATTTAGATGGGAACCATGGATCATGGTCGGAGACAATTGAGACTGGAACACCATGCAGTCTCACCACTTCCTTCACATATATCTTTGCAAGTTGTTAAAGTGATAGATCTTCTAGAATAGTGATAAAATGGGAAATCATGGTGAGACGATCAACCACAACCCATATCCCATTATTTCCTTCGAATTCTATGGGAGACCCATGACCAAGTCCATGGTAACATTTTTCCCATTTCCACTTGTGTATAGGCAATGGATGCATCATCCATCTGGACTTTTGTCACTCTGATTTAACTTGCTGACATACCAAGCACCTTGAGATATATTCTGTGATCTCCTTCTTCATGTTATCCCACCATAAGTGTTCTCAGAGATCACGGTACATCTTAGTACTCCCAGGATGTATAGAGAATGTTAAGCTATGTGCATTTTCCAATACCTCCTTCTTTATCCCAGGTGATGAGGGCACTCAAAGACACATTCCAAACCAAATCGCACCATCATCGTCGATATGTAACTCTTGAAACTTTCTTTCCTTTACTGCATTCACCCTCTTTTGTATCTCCACATCATCCATTTTTGCTTCCTTAATCTTCTCATGGATGGATGGTTGTGCAATCATTTGGGAAAGGTAGGATGTATCCTCTTCCCTTATGATTTCTAAATCCATACTTCCCACATCCAAGAAGGTGGGGTCTTTCTCAATCTGTAACATGGATAGAGTAGTAGGTTCTTTTCTTCTTATAGCATCATCTACCTTGTTCGCCTTTCGAGGATGGTAGTGAGTCGAGCAATCACAGTCCTTGATTAGTTGTAACTATTTCCTTTGACGCATGTTATGCTCATTTTGTTTAAATATATACTTTAGGCTCTTGTGGTTAGTGTATATGTCACATTTCTCACCATAAGGTAGTACCGCAAGATTTTCAAGGCAAAAATCAGGGCTAAAAGCTCTAGATCATTAATCCTATAGTTCTACTCATGGATCTTCAACTGTCATGAGGCGTAATCTATCACATTATCATTTTGAATGAGTACTCAACCCAGTACTTTCTTTTAGACATCACAATATATCACAAAACATTCTCCAATTTTGGGTAGTGTGAGTATAGGTGCAATGATCAGCCTTCTCCTTAGCTCCTTGAAGCTTCCCTCAGATTCTTCCATCCAGACATACTTTAACCCTTTCTTTGTTAACATAGTTAGAGGGTTTAAAAATAATGAGAATTTTCTCACAAAACGTCGGTAGTACCAATCTATTCCAAGAAAAATATGGATTTTCATGACATTAGAAGGAATGGGTCATTCCTTAATGGCCTTTGTTTTTGAACGGTCCACAGAGATTCCCTCACTTGTGATCTCATGTCCCAAGAACGTGACTTTTTCATCCAAAATTCAAACTTTTTGAACATGGTGTACAACTTCTCCTTTCTCAATGTCGCTAACACAAGTATTAGATTTTCTTCATGTTCTTCCGTGCTCTTGGAGTAGATGAGAATAACATCAATAAACGCTACCAAAAAAATTTCAAGGTAATGTCTAAAGAATCTATTCATCAAATCCGTGAAGATTTCAGGGGAATTAGTAAGTCTGAAGGTCTTCACCTGAAACTCATAGTGATCATACCCTGTATGGAAGGCATTCTTTTGAATATAATCCTTCTTCACTTATAGCTGATGATATCCAGAATAAAGATCCACCTTTTAGAATTATTTATCTCCTTTTAACTGATCAAACAATTCATCAATCTATGGAAGAAGATACTTGTTCTTTATGGTGATTTTATTGATTTACCAATAATCGATACACAGTCGCATTCTTCCATCCTTCTTCTTCACAAAGAGCATTGGTGCACCCCAAGGTGATTCACTAGGGCGTATGAACCCTTTGTCCAGATTCCCTTGCAGCTGATTCTTTTAACTCCTCCAGTTCGATAGGATTCATCCTATAGGGACACTTTGAGATAGGAGAAGCTCTGGGTATGAGTTCTATTGAGAACTCTGCCTCATGATCTAGGGTAATTCTAGGTAACTCTTTGGGAAATACATCACTATATTCTATCATTATGGTCATTTCTGTAATGATGTAACCATTATTTAACTCAACCATTTGGGTGAGGTATGCTTCTTCATAGAGAATCAACACCCACGCTAATGAAGGATTTTTCAAAGGAGATTAATGATCTTCAATTCATTTTTAGAGGAGCATGGGATGGATTAGAATATGAAAAGATATTTCCTTTTCCCGACAGTTGATATGTTCTCTATATAATGAGAGCCAATCTATTCCCATTATAGTGTCAAATTCTACCAAGGGAAGTATTACGAGATTCGCTGGAAGAATATTCCACATACGCCAATAGGATAATATCCAAACAATTGTGTTGAAATGATTGAACCACTTGGTGTTTTTACAAATATCTCTAATTCAAGGTTTCAAGGATTCTATTCTATAGTTATAGCAATCTCTCAAGATATAAAGAATGCGTTGAACTAGAATCAAATAAGAATTTTTCCATTCTTGACTGAATAGTAAGTGTACCTTGTAGGACTTCATTATCTTGCTCAACATCAATAGTAGTGATGGAATAAGTCTTCACTTGTTCCATTGGATTTGGTGGCTGCTGACGCTGATTCCCCTCAATAACTCGAGGTTTGGTTCACTAGCTTTCACAGTTCCCCAGATCCCTACAGTTGTAGAATTGAACCATCAGTGGTTCTCTCCTTTCTTCCGCCAAATTCTCCTTCCTTTTTATGTCTTTTCGACACTCTTGACCATGGTGCCCTTATTTCCCACACATGAAGCATTTCCCCATCCCTTTAAGGTAGTTCCTATGGTGAAACTTCCCACATTTTTGGCATATGGGTCATTGGGTTTTCTTCCCACATTTGGCATTAGATCCATGAGATTGAAACACCATCTTTTGATTCTAATCACCATAGCCATGGGACCATTATCCAAACTCCATCTCCACTTTTAGATCACATCGAATAACTTCTTCATAATTCCCAATGTTTCGAATTCAAGAGCCTTTCTAAGGTTTGGTTTTATTCCACTAAAGAATCTATCAATTTTTCTATCATTATTGATAACAAAACCCAAAGCATACCATGAAATCCTTGTTAAATTAACTTCTTAGGTTGTGATTGATTATCCTTATTTTTTCTTGGGCTCTATGAATTCTCTCTCCATCTTCGTGTGATGTGTTCTTATGAAATATTTGTTAAGAAACATTATCTTAAAGTATTCCCATTCTATCTCTTCAGTTTCCTCCCTTGGCGTGCTGTTATTAATCAAATCACACCATTGATTGGACTCTACATATAGATGATAAACGTCTAGTGTCACCTTCTCTATATCAGAATAGTAAAGAATAGAAAAGATCTCCCCTATGGAGTTGACCCACTATTCAGTAACTAGTGGATCAGAAGATCCACTAAACGTTAGTGGTCGTTGCCGCATTAAACATTTGATTGCCAGTTTCTCCCTCTTTGGTGAAGAAGGATGTTTCCCATTATTATGGTTATTGTTAATAACCTGATATAATTTGGTAAGAATCTCCATGAAGTTTTGAACTCCACCTCCGAAATCATTGGGGTTGTCATTCAGGCATTCGTTGCATTGGCCCTCACATGAGTTGTTAGCTAGGTTTCTCCTAATTCCCACAATTTTCTAAAATAGAAAACGTTAGAACAAAACATAAGTCCACAAGTCATGAATAAATTATTCATTTAAACAATTCATACTAAAATAATAACATATTAGATCCCTATGTAAATATTCTTGTGTGCATATTTGTACTTAGTCTCATGCTAGTGGTTTTCTCCAGGGTTGACTAATCATAATTCCAAAATTAACTAAACCTTGCCTCTAATACCAACTATAGTGACCCAACATTTTATTACATTACTATTACATCATATTAATGATAAAAAACATAATATTATTAAAAATAGAGGATCTAAAGGTTTAGTGTCTTCGGAAACTAGGACCATATATAACAATTACAACGTCAAGCATAAACTTTTTTTATTTCTTCTTCTCTAGCTTATTATTGTATGTTTACCTCTCCTTAGTACATGTAGCCACCCGAGAATATACATAAAAATGGGTGAGGTAAAATATCAGTAAGAGGATACATAAGAACAATATAACAAGGGGTGAGCATAATAATAACAAAGGAAAAGAATCATGAATATGAGAGGAAGCATAAATAAAAGACTTCAAATGTGGCAATGCATAAAAATAAAACCTCATGTCTTAGTGGTTAACTACCAAAAATAATTATGAAAAAAGATACCATCTGGTTCACACATCATTTCACATTAAATAATTATATTCATCACTTTTCCCAATACATTGGATCATTATATAATTCTGGGCGCAACCGTCACATTAAAACATTCATATTGCGTTATATAATTCCGGGCACACCTGTCACATCATAACATTATCATTTATCATGCATAACAAAACTAAAATATATAAAAAATGAACATAACTAACCAATTAAAAGGAATGGGTTTCATCTCATAAAAACTCATTCATAAATATTGGGTTTCCAAAATAATGTTGGAATAACATACGTGTTACAAGAATAGTCAACCTTAAATGAGAAGTAAAAGGCGTGTTTTTAAAAGATGTGTTCTTTTGGAAAACATTTTTTTAGACATAAAGTGCATTAAAAAACATGTATATCCTAGAAAGGGAAATACAAATATGAAGAAATTATTTTTAAGGAGTAAACATATCAAAAAAGGAGTGGAAGAGTGAGAACCCAAAGGATGAAAGTTGGGTTTGAGAATTTCCCCTTACCATGTTTATGAATGATTCCTTCTATTTAATATCATGTAAAATGACATTAAATTCATTAATTAGAAATTAAAGAACCTTTTATAAATTAAAAGGGTTCAGTTTTTTTTCATTATGTTATTTTATGTGCCTTTGGATGAGTTATAGAGTTTAAAAACATTGTTTGGGAATGTTTGTTTTTATAGTTTTCTTGAGTGGTTCACATGTATTCTTAAATAAATGTTTGTGTAGAACATGGATAAAAAAATTGAAATTAGATTTCATGTTATTAATGATATTATAGAATTTTAAATGATATTACATTTAATTATATTATATACCATGTGGATAAATCATTATATAAGAATTAAATGATGATTGTTTGGGTTAATTTTGGCGGTTTTTTCGACCACAACGAACTTGTTTTGATTATTAATTTAGTAATATGTATATAATATTGTTACAAAACTTTAAATAGTACATAATAAATATAAAATATCCTGGTTCAACCATAAAAATGGTTTTATAACCATATATGAAGGTAAAAATGGAAAAAGAAAACTTGTCCTTATTGAAGGTGACAGATTAACACTTTACGAACAATGTTTTCTTTTATAACATAAAAGGAAATGGAGAAGGGGTTTGATGGTATAATATCCCATTAGTTTCATAAAATTATAGTATATTTATGATACTGGAATTAACATACCATTTGTATGAAGATATGTGGGGAGAAAATAAAAAAAGAATGTGAAATTGAAAGGAAATTAAAGGAAAGAGGAAGTGAAATTACCACTTGAATCCTCCTCTTGAGATCCTCATTAAGGGGCTTAGGGTTGGTCATTTGAGTGTAAGAGAAGCTATTCGACGTGGGTTAGGGGCTAGGTAATATGTTTGGGCAGATTTTAGACAAGGATTCAAGCTTGAGAGGTGTGAGGAAATGAGTGTGTGAAGGGTGGTTTTTATAGTGGAGGGGATAAGGGTTTCCTTAATATAAAATTCATTAGTTTATTATTTCCCGATATGACAAGGAATAGTAAGTATTCCATGAAAAAGTATAGTAGATATGTCATTTGAGTTTGGGATTTGGGATCTTAAATCACTTGTGATTTTAGGAATAGTGGGTTTAAATTATAATGTATTTATACGGTAAATTAATGTATTTTACTATTTACAAAAAAATCAAGTATTTCAGAAAAATTCCAAAAATTCACCCCGACCATTTTTCGACGTGTATAATCCAAAAATGAAGTACACTTATGAAAAATAATTTTCTAAATATGATAAATTTAATATTTAATTAAAATCAAAATTTACTTGAAAAATACATTTTTTAAAATTATAACTAATTTTATAATGCTTTCAAAAAAATACGTTGGGTCTTATAAAATTATCCTAAATCTAGAAGACATAGATTTGTTAATTTATGATCATATTTTATAAAAATAAATTTCTATTAAATTAATTAATTATTTATAATTATTTATTTTTGACTTACAAAAATACATATACTTTTATATGTTCAAACTATCATTTATAAGATGCCTTAATTTTATTTAATTACTCAAGGTTATGGTTACAATTATTTTGGAAGATTTACTATTCATAAGGGTCATATTACTATTCATAAGGGTAGGTTACTATTCATAATGGTATGCTACTGTTCACCAAAAATTATTTTTGTTTTATTAGACTCCAAAAATCATCTTGAACACAACCGTGTTTGTCGGATTTTCGAAATTCCAAACACAAAAGTGAAAAACATATGTTTAAAGGTCACTCAACACTTAGTAGTTCATTATGTTGTTTTTTCAAGTGATTTTATGGCATATTTTTATGAATGGAATATCCATTTGAAAAACTTTGGGTCATTACAATGTATGTGTTGGGTTCCTATTTAATTTAATATTACTATTTGAGTTTTTATATGTGTTATGGTTTTTAGAAATTAGATATGATGGAATATAAGTCATTCCCATCATCTTTATCAATTTCTAATTCTATGTACTTGGTTTTTTTATTTATCTCATAATCTCAATTTCCCTCACCTTCATGTCAGTAAAATATTTAATATTTGGAACTCTTAGGAGAGAAGGTAGTTCAAAAAATGAGTCAATGTAAAACCAACCAAGAAGATACCGAGGTCAATGATGGAACTATAAAAATCAAGCTAATCACGGCTTGGGGATTTTTCCCCTTGGACCATCAGTTGAGGTTTTGTCAACTCAATAAATCATCTATAAATGGGTCATGCTCATTAAAAATTATTTACATTTTTTTCATTGTTTTTTGTTATCATTTTATTTGATGCATTATTAAATGATGTTAAAAATGATCACAACAACTAAATAAGATAAAAAGACATGCATTTTAAAGTAAAATAAATAGATTGTGAATAAATTAATTTAATCATAATATGTAAAATACCATAATTAAATATTAAGCTAGTAATGGATTCCACTAAAGTATTTAAAATAAAATGGTTAAAAAATAATGATCTGACCCATTTAAGGACACATTATTTTATTAGGAAGATCTAATAATATCTTTGGGTAGACTTTACAAAGATGAAATCAAATTGATTATCCTTTAGTGAAATTGGTGTAACTTAGAGGAAAGTGTTAAAGAAATAAAATTCAGGATTCCAGGATGGGGGTGTCCACTCAAAATATCATGGAGCTGTAAGTTAGAAGTTGACAAGACCTCCTACCTAAATAACATTTTTCAATTAACAAGACCGTTTTTTAAATTATTAGAAGGTAAATATAGACCATTACACTAATAATTTTGAATTCCAATGATGAGGTTTATTGAGAATTTAAAAAATAGTGGGATATTAATAAGATAATTATAAGTATTATAGATCACATATTTTGGAAATCAAGAAAAATTGCAAAATCTACCTTTATTATATGGTAGAAAAATGAAAATTTCCTCAATACCTTTATGAACTATATTATATACATATATCCTTCTCCCCAATGATATCTTTTAAGAGTGGTATAGGGGCTTGAAAATGACACTGTTCTCGGAATGGATGCTTTATATACGAGAGGCCATAGTTTTTTATCAACCATATAAAGATGGAAAAAATAGATCTTTTTCTTTTTAAAACACATGGATGGTACAAAATATTTTTAGTGTTTGACTTTAATATTCATGTTTGATTCACTCTATAGGAAAAATAAAATCATGTATATATATACTATACATAAAAATATCCATGTTATACATCAAGATAGAGCTGGAAAGTAGTGGTTTGTGAACCTCAATGCACCCTTTATATTGATACTTGGAGAGGGTGTAGCAACTGGCCCTCATGTGGTCAATATGATAGGATATATTGAGAATATATAAACTCTAAGGTTTAATATACCAAATGAATTGTGTACCAATATCATAATTGCTTCAATCCATTATA
The DNA here is from genome assembly GCA_963277665.1 of Viscum album. Lineage (NCBI taxonomy): Eukaryota > Viridiplantae > Streptophyta > Magnoliopsida > Santalales > Viscaceae > Viscum > Viscum album. Next base: position 611,109,866 of record OY728119.1, read on the forward strand.
GTTTCTTATTTTTTTTTTCATGATTTCAAATATGAATAAAATTGAAAATTATCTATTATATATCCTTACTCTACATAGATAGGTAGATAAGAACATGATGTTCAAGAGGACCCATGCAATTATGGTCAATAAAAGGGAATTAATTACAAATATCTCCAAGATTGACTCTATGTATAAATCAAATTCTAAATACCCTTAAATGAAGAGGAAGATTAAGGGTAACACATTAGATCATGACGTCATCAATTTTTCCTGTGGAAGGAATTTCCACTAGAATAGTAATTAAACCATGAAAAAGAATCCAACATAGGCTTACAGTTTATTTTTTATCATGTAAAATCTATAAATTTCTAAAAATAGTGTATATTTTTCACATTTTTATCTAATTATAAGATGAAATTAGATTTAGAATATTTTAATGAGTTGATATGGATATATTATATACTAATGTATAAAGACTCTTTACCATGGCTATTAGATTCTACCATATAACATTGATGATATTTTTGATCTTATGATAGATGAATTATTATTATATGATAGATGAATTATTATTAAATAATAGCATTAATGAAAACAATATTTATGTACCGAGTATTAATATCGATGGGTTTATTTTCAAATTTGAGAATAAAAATTACATCTTCAATAATGATAACATGTGTTATTGTATGAAAAATAATAATAATGTTATGTGTTTATTGGAATATGAAAACCATGTACTGTATATCAATAAAAAATCTTGTTCACATAAATCATATCACACCAAAATATGGTATCATTGAAATATTCATATACCTGAAAAAATCAGGATAAAATAGTATCAAAAAGGGTATTAAGATTCATTAGAAAAAAACATGGTATATTTCATGCCTGTATACAAGTAAAATGACTACAAATTTATTTATGGGAAAAGGTGAAAGGGAAAAAATTATTATTGAATCGGTTAATATAGATATGTTTAAACCATTTCCTATTGAATCACTATTACTTAAAAAAATTTACTAATGACTTTAGTATATATGTATATGTCTACTAAATTATATATAAGTCTGAATCCTTTCACAAATATATGGAATATTAAAAAAAGGTTGAGAATCATCATTTTAAAATGATAAAGAAACTAATCTCATACCATGGTTGAGAATACATCAATAAAGAGTTCATTGATCATCTATAGAATATTTGGATTCAATCTCAACTCAATATTCCTTATACACCATAATGGATTAGTGTATGTTAAAGGACGAAGAACACCTTGTTAGATATGGTGAGATCATTGATGAGTCCTGAAAACCTTGTATTATCTTTTTAGGGATAAGAATTATTGTCAAAAACACATATAATAATCCATGTTCTAACTTAATATATTATTTATATTTGATAAAAAATGTTATGTGTGGATGAAAATCAAATTTTCATGTTTATATATGTATAGATTAAATTTTTTGTAAAAGTCACTTCAAGTAACAAACTTTCACCACGAGGAAACATTTATCTTTATAGGATACCCCAATTAAACAAGGGGATGTTACATATATTAGCCCTCATATAAAACAATAATTGGGGAAAGACACAACATGTTCATTGATAGGGATAATATCACAAGAAATAGATAATTAGATAATGATTTACATTGATGTTGTCAAGGAACAAGATTCAAATGAATTTGAATTACAATAAATTCAAAAAATACCTATATAAAAGGATGTTCAAGAGAAAAAATTACTTCATAAGTGCATGAGAAAAGTTAGAGAACCATATAGATATGGGTTCATATTCATTGAGGATGGAGACTCTTTATTGTTTAAAAATAATGAGAATGTTTCCTAGAAGTATTAATTAAGTGGGACCAAAGCTATAGGATGGAAAGAATCAATTAATCCTAAAATAGATTCCATGTACCAAAATAAAGTCTATATTTTTATGAATCCTCATGAGGATATAAATATCATTATATACAAATGGGTATTCAAGAATAAACTTATCACAAATTTTGTATTTTGTAATTGTAAGTCTAGACTATATAAGAAATGGTTTAAGAAACATCATTTTATTGGATATAATGAATCCATTTAATCAGTTTCTATACTTAAATCCATCATAATTATATCTCACATAGTATCTTACCATGCCTTTGATATTTTATAATCAAATGTTAAAAATAATACTTATTGTGAACCTTATTAAATATTTCTATATGACACAAACAAAAGTATTTATGACTCTAGAGATGCCAATAATGTATTAAAATTGTAGAGATCAAAGACACATATTTATAAAATCTTATAAGCATAGTTGGGTAATCCAATGTTCTTAAAAATTCAAAAACATTCGTTGTATAGAAAAATATCCATTATAAAGTATTTCACATCATCCAATTCCAAATAAGACTCTTCATTTGTGATATATTTACAATTCATCATCTAAAAATGAGAAAGTGACTAGAAGTCAAAAAAAAATTCCCAAATTCCTATGGTTCAATAAAAAATAGAGTGTGAATCATTCCTCTAAAAATACCTATCGCAAATCCAAAGTAATCGCGAAAGGTGAAATTTAATGAAATAAGGATTTTTTTTATTCTGAATTTAAAGTCTAATTAATAAATTACATAAATAAATTTTTGTTTTTGTATAAAATTCACATCATAACTTTTTCAAGGACTTAACATCATTTGAAAATTAATAGATAATTTTCCTTGGGAAAACACCCCATTCTAATCCCAAAAATATTTCATTTTTCTATTTTAATCCTCGTTTAGGAAGAATATACTATTTTCCATTTGTAATAAACATTTTAATATTTCCAATACTAACATACCACAATGATAAATAACTCCTCCAATATACATAATTTAAATTTATATTAGTTCCATTAACTCCTTGTTGTTGAATCGAGCAGTGAATACTGTGTAAAGGAAAAGTCACCATTGGGTGAAAATCAATATTTTTTTTCTTTACGTCTTATAAAATTTTATCCAAAAAAATAATAGACCATGGAAATTCATTTTCATATCAACCATCGTAAAACAAATATTCTTACAAAAAACCTAATAAAAAATAATTTGATGAAATGAGTTGGTAGGGAGTAAACCAAAACTATCACCCACCAAAACCAAAATATTAAGAGAATATAATAGTAAAATGTCTTTTCTATATGTGATAACTTACCCAATGGTTTCCTTAAAAACCCTCTCATGAATTACCATTGAGGTAAATTCTATTCAATATGATAAAAGGGTCAAAGATATAAAAATATTTGAGGCCTCGATGATGTATGGGAGCTCAGAGTTTGAGGAGAGTTTAAATTTTTCAGACCAGTAGATGGGATTGTTGTTAAACTGTGTGTATTGAAATTATTGATAGAGTTTAACCCCCAAAAAATTAAATTTTACATGGAATGAATTTATATTGGGGGTTTCAAATTCTTAATAGTTTCATAGAGTATTGGGGATTTGATTAAGGTTTTTTGGAGTTCCATATTGGGGTGCATGACTAGCACACAGTTAGTGTTAACCATTTCCCTCAACCATGAGAACTGAAATGGATATGTACATGTTTTGAGAAACTATATGTAAGGTACCAAAAAACAATGTGAATTTACTCATAATTTACAAAGGAATGTTTTTTAGTATGTAAACGATCTATAAAACTTTGCGCCTTTATGTGAGGTTGTTTTTTTAGACTGTGGGGGAAGAATATTTGGTGCCTATTAGTCAAATAATGTAACAAGAACATGTTTCCTTTAAGAAGTTATAATTTTTAATTTTATAATGGGATCATAAAATTATTCAACCCCTTTTCATCATCAATTTTCATCTATAATCCTCTCAGGAGGCTTCCCTTCCCCTCTTCTCCCTTCCCCGATGGCACTCCTCCATTCGATCTTCGATTAAAATTTCCTCTATGATGTTGGTGTGATTAAGGTAATTCTAGGAGTAATCCTTTATCATTTATTCACTTCATTTTTTTCTAATTTCCTCACTACATTTATGTGAGTTATACCATATTTTTAGGTTGTGTTTTTAGTTCTTTATTTTCTTTCATTTCTTCTTTATCTAGGGGCTGATAAGGACGTAGAGGGATCATATGATACTAAGGTAGGTGTTCGTTTAAATTAAATGATAGTCTTTCATTGTTTTACAGGTCTTTTCAAGGTATGGTCATGCTATATTTTCTTTTATTAATCAATTTTAATTTAAATTTTTTTATTTAGACATGTATTAAATAAATTTCCATTATTATTTCCCTAGACCCGATGAAATTGTTTTTCCAAATAAAATGCCTAATGGAGGAGAATAAACATAAAATATATTGATCCCTAAAATTGTATCATTATTTTTTAAATGTGTTAAGGGGATAAATTATTTTAATTGATGACTGTGAAATAGTATTTTACACCAATAAACATTTTTATATAGTTTTATCCATTTTGGGGCCTAATAGAACATCAAGACATACCTAATCAGAAAGGTTTTCAAATGGGCCCTTTTGGATTAAAATTGTTTACCCTATAATATATATTTGATATAGGTTAAACGACTTAACAAATTAAGTGGATTGTTGATGCATTAGAATGTGAACTTAGTGAATCTCTGGATTAATGGGAATTTCCACTTGAATGGTAAAACATAGAATAAATCAATGTTTGATTTTAAGTTTTATTGAATGGATAAGTTTAGTAAAAATGATAAATAATAATTTTATAAATTAATAAATGGTTCTTAAGTTGTGATATGGTGGTTATTTTAATTGGTGGACATGGTCCTAAAGAAAATAATTGGAATTAATGTTTAACTAATCAAATATTTAAAAGTATTCTTATCGCCTAAGATGATTTCCTAGATCTCATATAACATATTCTAATAGATTATGTCCGAATGAGCCTAAGAATTCCATATGAAAGAAATACATGACTTGAGAATGTGATGATTATTATTAGACTCTCATTGGAATTATAGGATGAGTATCTATATTCTAGGTGAACCAATATTCTAGGTAAACAATAGTGTAATTTGAGATGTGATCTTAGTTTCCATGGTAATTATAGGATGTGAATTTGTATTTAATGCAATAATGGATAATTAGGGAATGTGTGGTTGAGTGGTGGGATTAAATGTGACACTTCATGATACTCATGAATTCTAGGATGAACTCTGGACTCCATGTGGATAATTATGATTGGAACTGTCACGGAGAATGTGATGAGAGACACATAGAAACATTTAAATAAAGGTATGGTCAATCATGGTCGTAGAACAAAATATTTATAATGTTATCCTCTGAATATTAGTTGTCACCATGAAACATAGGATTTGGTAGCTATTTCCTACTATTTATTTTTTTTGTGAAATTAATTTAATTTTATATCAACCACACTTATGCATGTACGTTTTATTAGATTCATTATTTTTAGGAAACCATTAGTGGTGGATTACTGATTTATAATGACACACTACTCATTCCTCCATATAATTTGGGTACCTATAAATCCTTTTTTTTATATAATAGGGATAGGTATAGGTCAAGGATTTATTGTTAGCTCAGTATAATATGTTGGGGTGTGGATAATGAGGCTGGGCAGGACTAGGGAATTAATGCGGATGGGCTATTATCTCCACTTTTATTTAACTTATTTTAATGTATCTTGTATATGATCTTACCATAGGGTATTTGGTGTGGTATATATAGAAAATTATCCTATTATTTCATATAATGGTTATATTTATTTGTATATTCTATCCCTAGTTGTGATATTTATCTTAATTCAGTTACCTTGACCATTTTATTTCCTCTAATATTGTATTGTGATATGAGTTCATAGTCTCCCCATTGCAACCTTCTAGTGCCACATAGACAATCATAACCATCTGGTATATGGGGAGGCATTCTCGAAGTCTTTTGGCATAGCAGCTTGAGGCACCAGTCAAGTGGATCCCAGTATGGGGAATTAAAAAGTTGTATAGGATGTGTTCTTTTCTCTTTTATTTCTATTTTGGAACGTTATATTGGTGACTATGATTTTTTAAAAACATGGTAATGATATCATTCCTATGTTCCTTCATCCCTATGCATGAGGGGAAAAAAGTTTCTAGGGTTCATATCCTTGTTCATTCTTTATTATTTTACCATTGATTGATTTTCACCTTGAGTGTCAAACATTGATGTGATTTTATTTACTTACGAGACTTTTATCCCATGGAATGGTATCAAAGGTTACGGTCTATGAATCAATGCACCATGTTATGCACATGGAATAGATATGTATTCTTTATATTATAAGTGATTGATAGTTTACTTAGATTCACATGTGTTAGTGTTTTATTCCCCATCTATAGATTATTTCTACTATGAATTTATATCCCCCAATGGTTAGAATATTTGATATGGGTTGATATTTAATTTATCCTCATCCATTTATATTGTTTACATATAAGTGTATAGTGTGATTATACTTGAACAACTCCTTAGGTGAATACTGGTAGAAAAATATGTTTAAATAAAATTTAAAGAGATAGCATTGGATAAATAAGGCATCAGTGATAAACTTATATGGATTGTTCCTCTATAACATTGTAATGTAAGTGTTTCGGTGCGGATGTGCGCCGGGTTTCTGTTCCAACGCTGTTCCGCCAGGACGCGTTCGCGCGTGCGCCCGTCGACCCGAAGGGATGGGCGCGCGGCTTGTGGCCCCGCAGTCCCGCTTTCCAAAGGCGGGCGGCATCCGTCCCTTATTCAGGGGCGTCTGCTCCTTGATCGAAACCAGGATGATGGGATGTCGGCTCCTCCTTCCGTGGACGTCTCCTCGGAACTCGTCGCCTAATCCGGGTCTCCCTCATAGATTTAAGACGTGCTCGTGAATCTCGTTCCCGGCGCCATGTCTCCATGGACACCGGTTAATTACGCTGCTTCCGCCCGGACGCTCCAAGGGGTCTGGTCGGGGCAGCAACCTGCGGTGAGGAGACCGGGTAGCTTTGGGTGTTGGGGGCGTGCCTTAACACTGCAACTCTGCATGTCTGCCTTCCGTCCCTAATAGGGCTTCTCGAAGGCATGATGGCCTGAGGCATCCCGCGCTGGGTGCGGGGAACTGCGTTACCTGAGGTTTTCCTCATCTTCCCATGTTTAACACGGGGTATGCCGCGAGTTTAACGTCTAGTGGGGACGGCATCGGACTGATCAACACGAGAAGTGGATCAGATGACAGAACCCCTTACAAGGAACCTCCGACGCTGGGGCCAGCACATGGGCGGCTTCCCGAGTGAAGTGGAGTGGAATGAAATGGCATTACCCCACCGGGATGTGGCGGCCCGGGTAAGGATCAGGATGGATGATGGAGTGAAGAGCTTGGACCTCATAGAGGCTTCCTACGTACCGCGCGTTAGCGCGGATCAAAGTCAGCGTAGTTCGAATATACAGTTTAACGTCATGCTGGACGATGGCAAGCCGGCTCATGAAGAGGTCGAGGCTGCCGAGCGGAGGATTGAACTGAACCACCTCGCACAGAGGGGGATGGAACGGCCGGGTGGATCACAGTTTCACGTCATGCTGGACGCTGAAAGGGAAAATAGAAAATGTCAGTGGGGAAGCACAATGGAGATACACATGTGCAGTCTCCCACAGGGGCGGATTCATAGGTGAATCGACGCAAGTGTGAACCCGGGAGGGGTCCACTGATGGACGAACCGACGTGAATACGACCGGGACGACCAGGTGGTGGGCTTGAACCTCGGAGAGGCTTCCTACGTACCCTGTGTAGGAGACAGGGATCAAAGTCCACGTAGTTCATTCGGTGCGTAACACTCTACCCCCGTGGGCGAAGGTCACTCCAATCCCGACATCCCTGCAGAGACGAGCGGGTGGGGGCCACATCCAAACCGGGAGGACCCTGCGTGCGGGGCACGGGATCGGGTGATGCGGACTGTTTAACGTCTTGCCGGATGAAGTACAGTTTAACGTCGTGTGTTGAGGACGAAGATGCTTGGCAGTTTAACGTCTTGCGGCGCGGACGTGGTGCAGTTTAGCGTCATGCAGGACGAATGCTGAACAGTTTAACGTCTTGTAGCTTGGACGATATGCTAGGCAGTTTAACGTCGTGCAGCTTGGACGTGGTGCAGTTTAGCGTCATGCAGGATGAAGATGCTTGGTAGTTTAACGTCTTGCAGCGCGGACGAGGTACATTTTAACGTCATGTTGGACGAAGATGTGCCGCCAATGGGTCCGTGTCACTTTGCGCGAGCCTGGAGGGCCGCACGGGAAGACAACGTATGGTGCGGGCACCTGCGATGAAGATCATCGGGCGCCACGTAGGCGGGTACCCTCAGGGGGTCAAGGGGGGGGGGGGGACCCCGGCGGATTGCGCGCAAAAGAGGAGCTTGGCGCGCAATATCGCGGGTCGGCGCGCAAATGGGCGGGCTGGCGCGCAATTGAGCCAGCGCTTTGCACGCGGATGATAGAGATTGCGCGCACCGGGCTTCGGATAACGCGCGGGGGCAACGGCTCATTCTTTAACGAATGGCCACTTTGAAAAAGGGGGGGTGCGCGCAATCGGGCTGGATTGCGCGCACCCGGGGGCAATTGCGCGCAAGAGGCTTCTTTTGCGCGCGAAGGCCTTTAGGTGAATAATTATTCGAAGGAAAGGAGCCAAGGGGATTGCGCGCGAAGGCGAACCCTGAGGCCTTCTTGCGGGAAAGAAAAGAGGTTACCTGAAGATCGGCATTGCGCGCGGAAGGGGTTGAATTGCGCGCGCGAGAGACCTTTCGAATTCCGGCAACCCTCAAAACGTCGGGGGTCGCCTTATATTTATAGGCAACCCCGGGCGCGGAATCCGGTTCGCGGGCGCGGAATTTCCTTCGCGGGCACGGAATCGGGCCCCGGCGCGCAAGGGAGTCGCGCGGGCCACGGGCGCGCAACATTGCGCGCCGGCCCAGCGCATTGCGCGCATCCCGGGAGGTTTGCGCGCCTGACTTCAACTTTGCGCGCGGGCCTCCAAAATTCCGCGCAAGGCTTCCGGGCCCTCCGAAACGGGCTTTCGACTCCAAATATGACCTCTCTTTCGGCATCCGGAGCTTCGTTCGGGAACAACGGACTTTTCTGGCGTCTACAAAAGCCCCCCCTCGGAATCTGATCGGCGAGAGGTCGCAACGATCAGGTTCCGAGGGAGACGCCGGAATGCTGAAGTCCTGGGGGGCGCGGGACTTAGCGATCCCTGAGGCTGGACCCGAGTCGAGATGCCCGGGCGTTCCTACGTACTCCATCAGGTTGGAGATCAAGCCACACGTAGTTCTGAAAGTGCAGTTTAATGTCATGCAGGACGTAGAACCCCGATTAGGGAGATCTTAGTTTAAAGTCGTAGAGCTCGGACCATAGGGACATATCTTAGTTTAAGGTCTTAGAGCTCGGACCATAGGAACCCCAAAGTACGCCACATCGTGGTCCTATCCCCTGGATATGCGAAGATGCACTGAGGGATAGTGTCAAGAGTGTCGAGATTTTTCCTGGTCAGAATGGGGGGTGGAAAATGTAATGTGAATCATGCGGCCATTCACTCAAGGACTGGGGGCACCGGCGTAACAATATGGGAGTACTGCCGACCGTGGCGGAAAAGCAGCATCAATATCGTACTGACCATTGATGGAATGAGGCAGCAAACGAGCATCAACCGCTCAAGCGCAAGATTCATATCGATTTGCTGCCCGAGGCCCTTGGGGGCACCAGCCCGAGTCGGTGGGAGAGCACTGAGGCATTGTGTCCAGACCGCTCACGGGGGCTCCACCCAGGGCGTAGGCGATGGGTCCGAATGAAAGGGAGCACGAAGCCTGGAAAGTGGAAGGAGCCTGACCAAGCTAAACCTGACCCTCCTGGCAATAAACCAAAGTACTCTTGACACCGGTGGACCACTGCAAGGGGTCGAGGGACACGCCTTGAGGGTGACCCGAAGGCGGCGGATTCCCAAGAGAAGGGTTCCTTGATTATGTACTACATGTTCTCAATAAAATTTTTGGTTTGATTATCTAAATTCCATAGGAAATATGATACTTGACTTGGGAATGTCATGATGAGAACCTATATTTCATGGGACACAAGATGATGGGGTGTGATGTGGTGATTCTAGTATGAGTGCTCATATTCCTTGAGAATTATAGAATGAGTGTCCAGATTCCATGTGATACAATGTTTTAGGAAAATTATAGGGAATTTATAAATGAGATCTTGAATTCCAAGTGGATTCTAGGAAGGGTTTTGGGGTTCCATCTATTGATAGATAATTTTGGAATGTAGAGATGAGTGCTTAGATTCCATGTCACAATCAGGATGTTAGGAAATTACAGTTTAAACCCAAGTTTCCATGTGTTTATTTGTGTTTTGTGTGGTTATTGAGATGTGATAATAGAAAACAAAAAACTATCCCAATTATGTATGGACATTCATGGTCAAATTACTAGTGATAAAAAATGGTTTACTTTTATCCTATGAGTCATCATGGGGTCAGATATTTGTTTCTTACTATACTACTGTTAAATTATTTTATAATATTTTTTAATTTTTTTATCTAAAAAACTTATTTCTAAAATTAATATCAGACTGGTTATTATAGGGACACCATTGGTGGTGATATACTGAGTTATACTCAGACCCCATTTCGTCTTCAATGGAATATGGGTACCCGGGCAGCCACTATTATCCTTCAAAGTGATATGAATAAGGTAGGGTAAAACGTTTATTGTATGTTTGGTCAGAATTCTAGGATGGGGTATGGATGATGGAATTACTAAAGACTCGATGCCAATTGGGGATGGTTTTTTAGCCACAATTCTATTTTATTTATTTTTATATAGATTTAATGTGACCTCTCAATGGGGTATATAATGTGGTATGCATGTTAAATTAATTTATTATTGCACATGTTGGGTGTATTTATTATCACTAACTATAATTCTGAATTTTATCTAGATTCTTATACCTTCTCAATGTTGTTGCTCTTATTAAACTCTAATATGAGGGTGTAGTCACCTCAAAGTGACCTTATATTCCATTTCTATTAGTCAAAACCCTATAGAATATGATAAGGAACTCATAAAGGCTTGTGGTTCATTGGTTCGGGGAACTTATTGAGTGGATTCTATGTCATGGAATTAGAAAATGATATTTTCAACAAACGCATTCATAATTTTCTAATTAACATTTACCATTCATCCCTAAAAATATCATCAACCTGCCAACCTTAAAAAAGCTCATGGTTCCAATGAAAATATAACTCTCCATCGTAAATACCCTAGTCAACCCCGTCACTTTGGTCAATAATGTAATTCAAGGATTATTGATACTCAAAAAATACCTACTCAATGTCACCAAATATTCTCAATGGAATAAGAGATACATTCCAACCAAAATCCCAAATAGATATATGTCCACTAATAGATGATATGATAACCAATTATAATCAAATAATACTGAAAAATATTTTAGTATTATCTCGGTCTATCATTAAAGTATTATTTTAAATTTCAACCTATTCTAAAAAACTTCAAGGGTTATCTAAATGTAAACTTAGGATGAACTTTTAACCATCTAGATAATCACCCTAGCTAATGAAAATATCCACACAAATTCGACGAATATCCATGAGACACTTCCCAACTATATTATGATTTCATCCCACTAGGATACTTTACCACATTTTAATATCACTACAACCTACAACTATATATCCACAATTATATTGTGCATATATCTCTTATATTAAAGTAATAGTATCTTTTTTCTACTCATGGCTATAAGGCCGTAGGCCTGATGATTGGAAAAATATCTAAATGTATATTAATTTGGAATCACCAACCACATGCTTTTATACTATCACCACACTAACACTTGAGAGCCAATATATCACCATCACATAATCAATTTTGACATATGTATAACTTATTTATGAATAATGTAGGTCAATCATGATTCACCATTTTTCAAAGGATGCTTTGGTCAACTCATCATCATTGAGAAATTTAAACTACTACTAATGAGGTATTTCATCTGCAACCAAATCCTCCCATCTAATAGATAATTTGGTTGATAGTTTATCAAGACCCTTGACACCACACTAAATGTATAAATTTCATTACATGTATTATTAATACCCAATAGTTTGGACTAATCACTAACTTAACACATGGTTATAGCTAAGTGACACTAACGATACCACAAACAGATTCAATATCATTCTTGTCACACCCATAATGAAATTTTCAGTTATTAATTCATAATTTTTTTATCGATTTCTCTAATTCCTTTTATTTTTGGCACTTTTTTGTTACATTTCGGTGTGCAATATTTTTGTACAAAAACATTTCGGGTTATGTCCAAGGGGAATCATGACATGACGAATTGAAATAGAGGGGTTTCTTTTCGTGACCTGAGGAGGCATCATGAAATTGGTTTCTAGAGAGGAGTTTAGGGTTTTATATGAATAAGGGTAACAATATGTTCAAAGTTAATCCTAACATAATGAGTATTTGTTTTCGAGTTATCATTTTCCATGCCTCTGTTTAGGGAGGGGTAGTCAAGTCTTGACTTAGGGGACTCAAGATATGATGAGTATATGGGATAACCTGAAATTTAATTTTCTCATATATAAGTTCCACTGGATTAAATCATATTTTTGGGAACCCCTATGTATAAATACAATTGATTTTGGAAATTGAATAAGGGGTAGTTCCTAATATGATAAGTAAAGGATACTCTGTGACATTTTTATAATATTCTTTAGTGGAATAATTTGTATTTCATGACTCTATGGATATCAATTGAGGGAATATGTTACACTATCACTTGTAATCATCATTCTACAAGGGGGTGGGTTATCACAATTGATGGAATCATGATGAAGGATTGTACACCTAGGGGTGGTCCACAAAAAAAGTAATCAATTCCATGTTTTTATTTACGTTATTTGGATATTTTAAAGTATAAAATATATAGGATTATAATAACATAGGAGTTAGGTGTGAAAGAGTTTCTATTGAACAATTTTAGTATTGCAACATTAGTTTATAGTTATTTTTTTTGGGATTTGAAGTTTTAAATTTTGATCCGACCCCTAAGTTAACATATTTTTTCAATGAAGGGTCCACCAGCTACAAACCACGAAACCAAGGATGATCATATAGGAACAAAGGTTTGTTTCATTTAATTCTCAATAACTAGGTTCTCTAATGGTTATCATTTTCTATAATAAATTTATTATAGTTTCAATTAATGTCATTTATATGTTTTAATAGTCTTTATTCTCCTTAATATAATTCTATGTAGTATAATGAAGACCACATGAACTTATCCCAAAGGAAGATTTGGATAATTTTCCAAGGGATAATCCTCCAATGGATCATAATTTGAGCAAATATAGTATTGAGATAAATCTAATATAGGGTTTTGAGAGTTATAATTGGACCTTCTTATTCTAAGGAAGTGGATCTAGGTCATATTCATGATAAATACCAAGCCTAATAATTGATTTTCTATCAGTCTCTATCCTTACAAGGAATTAATAATGCATAAGATTTATTTGATTGGATGAAAAATATTATAATAAATATTGAATTAATCATGAAAGTAGAATATATTAAATTTAATTATACCACTTTTATGCTTGAATAACACAATCCAAATGGGTGGGAGTTAGTTGTTTAAGCCTAGTTTCAAGAAAACCTAAAGTGGAAAGACTTAAAGTTCCTCTTAACTATGAAATTTTATCTGGATTAAATATATCTTGAAATTTATAGGGAATTTGTGTACCTAAAGGGAGGAAACTAAAAAAATAAAGAGTGCCTAAATTGTTTTACTAAGATCACACATTACACTCATGAGAAGGTTTTAATTGATGAATTAAAATCCTAGGGATTTGAGATAGGTTTGTGACACAACATTTGATCAGAGATTTTCTGTTGTAGCATTACAAGAATTTAGAGGTGGTGAATTGAGCCATAAAGGTAATGATAAACTAACTAAAGGTGTCTAGGATGATAGATTCTCATGATTTTATTAGTCATAGTGAAGGTCACTTCTAAAACATTAAGTGGAATCATGTTGAGGTTTGATGAGGAAGATCCACTAGATCTAATAACATGTCATATTATTCATCATTAAAATACATGGGGATTGAACCACCCATCTATCCTAAATTTGAAATTATTTGAAATGAGAAACCATTATCTTCAGAAACTAACAAAAATTATAATGAATGGGGATGCTCGGACAATATATAGAGGTTTTATAAGGAAATCCCATATCAATTAAGTGTTTATTGATCTTCATCACCAAGGGGATAATTGTTCAGTTTGATGTTTCTATGGTGGTAGGATCCTGATTTCATGGTCATTTAGGTAAATGGGGGTCATACAATGGGAAATTCAGTTAAGGTATGGGCCTTTGGATGGTAATAGGCCTCAGACACATTCTAAAGATACATAGTTTCATGTAGTTAAAAAGTTCCTATGAAATTAGATGATGGAATAACTAACATGAAAAATACTATTAATGTTGCATCATCTATGATTATTATTTAATTTGATATATGAGTTTATCATTCATTCATATCAACTTGTTTTGTGAAATTACTAAATCCTTTGTGTATGATTGTTCCTTGTGTTAGGGATATATCTACTCCCCGTAGAAAGAAAAAGACGCATGGATTTTTATTTCCTTCATGTATCATCTTCACATTAGTGGTAGATTAATCATAGGGATTTATAATTATTGAGATGAAAATATTTCATATTATTGGTATGATGGACTTGAATAATAAATTTAAATACCATATTTATTGTTATTAGTGGAGGGTGACATCCACCACTCTTGATAAGAGTTCTCATTTTTTCAAGGATAAAAAATCTCATCATCTAGTCAAGTAAGACCTATTATTCTCAAGGTTAGTAGGTTTTCGTTCCAAATATTATATATTTTATTAGAGGTCAATTAATGTTACTTTAGGAGAGAGATTCCTCCAGTGGTTTGTGACATTCATAATGTTTTTTTGAATAACTTATCAGGTCTACATCCAAAGAAAGAGGTCAATTTGTGAATTGATTTGGTTCATAAGATGAAATTTAGTTCATCTAATTTATATCAAGTGGAACTATTTGAACAATGATAGCTATATGAATAGATATATTATTTATAAATCGAGGTCTTTACTCATCCCAGTGTATGACAATGTTCTACTCTAGTTCCTTTTTCTTAGAAATCATATGGGAATCATCCTTTATGAATTGGTTACATGATGTTGAACATAGTGACCATTGTGAAAGCATACCGCTCACCATGTATTGATTACATCCTTGAATAGGTTAATGTGGATATGTGGTTGTAATTTAATTTACATCGATCAGTTTATCATCATCTTAGGGTAATGAATTATGATATTTATAATATTAATTTTTAAATGAGATATGTTCATTATGAATATGTAGGGATTTATTTAGTTTTGAATAATTATATTATGATTTTATTGAAATTATAAATGGTATATATCATTTATAACTTGAATTAATTATCGTGATATCCATGGATGACATCATAGTACATGTATTGATCAAATAGGGGTATGAAGATCATTTGAGTATTTCATTGGGTAGTATTTATGAGTACTTACTCTTTGTAATGTTTTTATAGTGAAGATTCAAGATCCATAAAAGAATGTTCTTGGGACATGTGTTTTTAGAACAAGGCATTTCTATAGATCCTGAGAAGGTGAAGGTCATCATGTACATGGAAGAACCAAATAATGTATTAAAGATATATAGATTCTTGTTTTTATAATGATACTATCAGATAATTGTTATGTAATTCTCTATTATGGTATCTCATTTGAATGATATAACCTGAAAATGTGTGATGTTTATTTGGATCCCTATGTGACAAGTATCATTCAATGAATTAATATTAGTGATTGAAATCACCGTTTATTTTTTTTTCTAACCATTCTCAAACATGGATATTCATTTATTGTGGTAAATTTGGTATGTGATTAGGTTGTTTGATCATGAATGGTGATCATGTAATGGTGTATGGATCTTATTATCTTTTAACACATGAAAATAATTAAGCAATTTATTACCATAAGTAAATGGAATTTAAGAATGCTCATAAATTTTGGTGGTACTATATTTTCAGTTAAGAATTCATTATTTTGTAATTTTGTATAATTTTCCTTGATTATTTATATTTATAGTGTCTGGGGATATTTTCTGGCATCCAGTAATTTTAGACTATAGTAGTTCATGTTGCGGCCTGATAGAATCATGGCATAATAGCTAGCACTGAAGTGGTTTCTAGCTATGGACAAAAGAGGCATCATAGTATGGGTACATGGAGAAGAGTTATATGTTTTAGTTGAACAAGTTTCATACCATGACCTAGGGGCATCATGACATGATGAATATTATCTATTTAGTGAGTTAGTTTCCCATATCTTCCCCGAGAGGGGTAGTTACACCATGGTTGAGGAGCATTGTTTCAATATGACTATCTAAGATGGTAAAAAATATATAATTAACATATGTATGAGTCATTTAATTGAATCATATATATGTAAGCCCCATTTTAAAAGTACCAATATTTTTAAAAATTGATGATGGGGGATTTCAAGACATGAAAAGTGGAGTCCATGAAATGACCAATGTGTAAGGGTTATTAGGGGAATCATATATAGTACCCATTTTATTGAAATTGATCAAGGTAAGAGGTCAAACAATTAATAGTATACATCATACCATGAGGGTGGTCATGGGTAATGGTAGAAACATAATGGAATGTCTGTGTAGGGTCTTCTCATCACACCATAATAGACCATAGTTAATGAGGTTGCATTTATTTCAAGATACCATGAGGTGAGTCATTTTAGGATTAATGGGGGTTATTTCATGACCTTCCCCTCCGCATTTATGTAAACATATAAATAATTAGTTAAATATGTTTTTTAATGGGGTATTTTATGATCCTATCTAGTTTTATAATGGGAGAAACCCATTTTGAACCTTTCAGGATATGGATATTGCCTCTCTCACCTATCTTTCCCTTCCATCCTTTTCAAGTGGGTCATTAATTTGATCATCTAGTAATTAATTTTTCTTCTCCTTTTCATTATTATTTTCTATCATCATTGGATTTACATATTTATAATTATAATGATCTTATATTTGTTAGGAATATGATGAGTTTATTTTATCACTTTTTCCAATGTTTTTTATCTATGATTTGTTTCCCAGAGTTTAAGGGGTTTCTTGTTGGATTCATATAGTTTTGGAGGCCTTTCGGTGGTTCATAGTTAGATCATGGTCTTCCCAAACCATAATGATTCATCCTGAAGGCATGAACCTAGTGGTTTTGGATATTTGGGCAGATCACGAAAATGGTTAAAAGATTTTCAATCTCTAAGAACTCACCTAAGATATAATGTAACATGTTCCTATGTCCAGAATCATGGTTAGTGCACTGTCTAATAAACCATGTGACCGAACATGGAACGTTCCCAAAATAGGCAGGAATCCTTACACGATTCACACACAATTTGTAAAATGATGTTAAAAAATCATGTCTACATGGATTCATGATATGAAAATACATTTTACTGAAAATTAATTTCTACTTTTGAACTTTTATTCCTTCTAAATGTTTCCATCTCGAATATAGAGACTTCTTATGCCTCCCCCTATGACTTTCTTTACATCAAATCTTGATCCCAATGGATCCAAGTGTGTTGATGAACATGAATTAAGATATGTGGTAAAACCCCTCTTTTTTCAGGTTTTTTTAGGATATACCCTTAATTCCTTGTGAAAAATCATATATCTAACATTATATTTCTATACATATGGATTCTAATGACATATAATAATGGATTCATGGATCGATGTAAGAATAGTGGCAGATCTTAAGTATCATCTTCACCTCCTTTCGTCAATTTGAATTCTTGGTTCATTAGTTGATCCCAACTGGTATGTTACTGAAAACCATTCTATGTTGTCCTCGAATCTTCGTGAATCTCATTCTACAACAAGTAATTATTTGATTTTGGGTTATTTAAATATAAAACTGGTTTCTGAGATCAATCTTGTTAGAGATCGAGTGTTACTCAAGTGTCTCTTGTTGACATATTTCATTATTGGCCATCGTCATGATAAAGGTTAAAATTTACATACCAATTGGATCCCTTGTATACTCTTTTTTCCTTGATGTGATAAGTTTTTTGTAATAACGTTTTTACAAGCTTTATAGTGATCACAAGTGGGTGTATGTATTGATTTTGAAACCCTTATAGTGTCCATGATTCCATGGGTATTATAGTGTAGCATGTTACATTGTTTAATGCTCATAAAATTTTGAAATACATTGATATTAAATTATAATGTTGAAATTTTACGTTCTTACGATATATAATCTACTTTATTGTAAATAATTATCATTCCATTGGAGGTATTTAATGGGTAATTAGAATAAGTGCACCATTATTTTATGGTCTTCCCTTATAGGGGGAGTGCACTGGACATATGATGATGGACCTAAATAGAGGAAGGTTAATGGTAGCCTTATATATATACCATTAGTGGATTAATATGGACTTCAAGATTTTCCAAAGCCTTAGGTAGTATATAGAGACCATGAGTCCCAGCCTTTGTCTGATAATAAGTTTTGATAGTCTTAAGGACTGACACTAGAAGTGGGATGGATGTGAAAACCTTATTGCCTGATCTAACTGGATTCCTTTTGACTACTAATAGACATGTTCACCATCTTTATATATAGTTCATGGTTATTATTTAAATCTCTTACAAAAATCCTTCTAGAATAGAGGCAAAGTTGGTGAAGTCAAGGACATGATATCTTTGTAAGTACATTAATACATGACACGGGGTCATTTACACATGCTTGTGCATTAATATATATCATGTTGTAAACATTTTATACTTTTTATCTCATGAAAAGTACACTTTGGTGGTTTTATTATAGGTTTTTTTACTCAAACCATACATAAAAATCTTGATATTCTATAAAAATTGTGTTCTGGGATCCAGGTAAGGGAATGGGTCCTGCGACTAACAGTTGATCTATGGAGCATGGAGCAGGTAGTGGTACTGGGACAATCTTCAGAAGACACCATGGTGTTTCTTTATTTTATGGATTACACCATTCATAATTTATTTTGGATTTCCACATTGTGAGACTAGTTTATTTATATGTATAACATGGGTTACAATTGTTATTATATTATTTTTACTTAAATTTTTCCAGGATATTATGGGTTGATATTTTTTTAGGGTGTATGGATATTATATATAAATGTATTTTCTCCCCACTCCACTCTTAGACCCTTTCCACTAGTCAATAACCTCTCTCCTATAGGGAGTCAATCATGATGTTTTATTGGTGTCTACACTCATGTGTTGTTCAAGAAAATATGGGTTGGGTAAAAAAATTGTATTACAACCAAGTTAAATTTCTTTTCAAATTAGTTACCCTAGGAAATTATTGATTGGAGATAGAATTATTGGAACACATGAAGGGGAGTTTAAATATTCCTAGTTATCCCTTGTGTAAATAACCTATGTGTTAGTAGTGATGAGGTTTTTGTTACTGTTTCTTGTGATTTGGGTGTGTTCCGAAATCATGAGTAAGCATGTAGGATCACATGTCCTATATATATAAACTTATTTCATGATATATAATAGTTAATTAATTTAATTCCTTTAATTTTTATTATCAATTTATGTATCTATTCACATATATATAGTGCTATATACCTTTTTTGGAATTATTTATTTGAACTTTAGAATAATGTAGTGTTTTTTAATATATATGATTGTAAAAAAAGTTAAAGTATGGAGGAAAAAACATGATCCATGGTTAGAACTAAGAGGTTTAAACATTGTTTGTTAGTATCTAATAGGATAGATATTTTGATTAAAATACCTTAATAATGCCTTATACATTATTATATTGTTTTTGTATGGAAGTTTTTATAGGCATTATAAAAGATCTCATGGAATTTCGTAAAAATGAAAACTTGGAGACACCTGAATACTCACACTATAGATGATGCACCAGTTCCACCACATGTTATATAGGAGGATTCACTTATGTATGATCCCTCACCTATCCATGTAGTGTAGGCAATGGGAATCTTTCGGATTACACCGGCACATGAGGAGGAGTAAAATGAACCACTATAGAATATACCCACGACTTGAAACTCCAAAATCTACCAAACATTTAGTTAAATAAAGTAACACATGGTGTTAATATCTGTATATACATAATTGAGTTAATATCCGACTTTGTTGAGAAATATAAGGATTAATGGGAGAAGCTAGTAATTTTTTTGCTTCAAGGTATTTCCATGATAATGTGGTGTGTTATGGGATAGGTAGGATGACATGTGGTTATTTCTTGGGATTCCATAAAGAACCTATAATTTGGGTAAATTTTTCAAAGCATGATGAATATTGATCATTCCCCATAATTCAAGGAGCATCATCAATGGTCTATTAAGGTATCTTTATAATCAGATCATTAAACAAAACTGTTTATTTTTCTCCCCTCTTGGATGAAAATGAGGAGAAAATTCTAGGACAATTTAGATCAATATTCATCATGATATAAGATGTAAGGATAAGTGTTTTGACATAAAAATACAATGAGGTTTCTTTCAAGGACTTTACTATTGGGAAGGTCTTTCAGTAGGATTGGGTAGTTGTATTTCATATACCATTCAACGGTTAGTCATGTATAATTCCTTCTCCAATGGTAAGTGCCTCCTTTTTTATAGGAAGATGAAAAATTTCAACATATAGTAGATAAGGGGTAATAAGGTCATATTATAGATTATTAAACACCCATAAGATAATTTTTTTAGTGATTCAACTATAGGAAGGTCAAAATTACCTCAGGTTCTTCCTATAACCAAAGATAATGTTTTAGAAATTTGGAAGATAGGGAATCTCTAGGACATATTCTATAGATATTTGAATTTAGGTTTCCATAGAGATTCCTGAACGATGATGGCTATGACCCTTAGACATAGATAGGGTCCTTAGTATTAGTTTCAAGCTTCTCAGACAACATTTAATTAGGCAATGCGTGAACCTCATTGTTAGGAATGTGTATCTATGGAAGGCTAAGTGTATGTGATGGACTACGTACTGGTTGATTTTGGAGAGGGGTCATCTACCATTCATGATATGGTATTGATTATATCTTCTCTTTCTATAGATCTTTTTGATACAATTTCATCCCATTATTTTATATATTCAAATTTTTTCATTGGTCTAGAATTACTAATTAAGGTTTCTTTTGGGATTACTTCTCTAGAGACACCCTTGGGTAAGAAATTTAATCCTCTCAAGATATGTCTATAGTTTATTGAAGTTATTTAATTATGTAGAAATATATTTAATTTCTTGATCCTTGAGGTGATTTTATTTCATGTGGTCTTTGGACTAGACGATCTTACAATATTTCATACTCACATCTACTTTTATTCTAAGTGGGTATCCTTCATTTCACATAAAGAATATAATTTTATAATGAAATATGAGTTGGTTGTCCAAGATAGTAGAGTGAGAGAATATATAATAAATATTATAGAAATTAATGACCACGTTTAATGTATATCTCTCACTATGGAACCATATGTTGGATCCTCTTCTTTTCCCCTTATTGTCTATCAATACAGGGATGTTTTCTAGATTAATTCTTTGGTATTACTCTTGGTCAGGGAGTGTTTTTTGAGATATAACTAATTCGAGGAGAGAAACCTATTTTGATTCATCAATTTCTTATATACTAGATTAATATGAGAGATCTTATGATTCATCTTGAGGGCCTTCATGCATAGGGACACACTAGACTGGGCACCTCCCCCTTGGGTGATCTCATTTTTTTAACCAAGAAAGAAGATTATAGACTACGACCCTTAAATACTACAGGAATCTGAATCATGAAATGGTAAATAAAATTTATTCTCTACCAAGGATAGATAACATCGTTTATTAGTTATAGGTTACCCTATGGTTATGTATGATAGGTCTTCATTCGGTCTAAAATCAGTTATGGGTTAGATAGGAGGATATTACAATGATGTTTTTTAAGAGTATATATATAATTTATTTGTACCACAACACTCATTTTAGACTGAATAATGTTCAGGAAGTGTTCATGACTCTCATGAAAAATATATTTCATATATATCTAGACTATTTGATAATGGTTTTTTTTATAAAATCGTTATATATATATATATATATATTATTATTTTCCATGAAAGAAACCTTGATATTGTGTTGATTAAACTCTAAAAAAATATTTATTCAAGGATTATGAAGTGTATATTATGGATTTCATAGGTACAATCCCTTATACATGTGATCTATTAGTTAATAATTTTTGTGTACTTGGTGAATGTGGAATCAGTGATGTCATGGGATCTCCCTTGGTAAGTTTTTGAGATTAGAAGTTTCCATCGATTTTTTATTTACTATCTAAATCTTATTCATAAATTCTCCCACATAGAATAATTGATTTTGGAGCTTACCAAGAAATGGTTGAAGTTCAGATAGACTGGACAGTATTTGGAGGCCTTCCTTGAAATGTAATGGATATTGACAATAGCACTAGTTTTGATTCCCACAGTGGCTAGTATTGGATACAAATTGTACTATAATGGCTTGGGTGTTGGTCTAGGAGAATTACTAATTCATTTGTATCATATAGATTATTATGTGTTACGTAATCTATTTCCTCATGAGTAGAAGTACCTAACACATGACTTGGAGTAAGAAGTTTTGGTCTGCACTCTGAAGTGTTGGAAACATTATCTCTTTGACTAGAGGATTTTCATTTACATTAACAACAAGGGCCTATAATATATCTTCTCTCACTATTACCCCAATTTATGAAAGTGGATTTGAGTAGAGTATCTATAGAAATTTAAATTTGATATGGACTATTATCATGAGAAAGGTAATGTCATTTATTTTGGTCTTAGTAGAAGAGCGTATGAGATATCAGAGCATAGTTAGCTATATTCACCAGAGGAGTGAATGATAATGAGTTTTATTGGGGGATTTTATTGTGGATAAATCTGATGATCATGGACTCAGGATATTTGTCCCCTTGGAAATCATGTATGTTTTTGTGATCTAGGTGAATAATGACCCTAATTCAGATCATGAGTCTAGAGTGATTTTGGAATAACTGTTAGGTAGTGACCCAGTTTTAGGATGGTCAATTGATGATGATGACATGATCAGTGTACAAGGATAGATTTTATTTTCAATATAATTCAGAGATGATTTTATGAGATGCATTCATGATTAAAAATTGTTATCTAATATTTGTTCAATGAAAATGTACTATGCAATTCAACATTAGTTATTATGGAATGTTATAAAGAGGTACATCGCTAGTTTGGATTCATGGTACCTTACCAATTGTAGGATAAAGACCAAGCATTGATGTTCGGATGATTTTCATTAAGAGATTTAACTATTAGTGAGTAAGTTGGATGTCATGATAATTTAATTCCTAATGGGGTTAACTCAGACCTCATAAAATCTGGATGTGGTTTGGGTAATAGTTGATCAGTTGAAAAATAAATTACCATTTCTTGTCTATCCATGAGACTTAGTCCACAGATGACATGGTAATGTTGTATGTACAAGAGATTGAATACATACCTGGAGTTCCCTCACACATTGTATATGAGAGATATATGTTCATTACATCAAAATTTTGGAATGTATTGTAATAGGTTGTAGGCACTTAGATGAAACTAAGTATAGAGTATTCCACAAACTGAAGGTCAATCTGAGAGGATTCTCTAGGTATTAGAGGATATGTAGTGGGAATTCATCCTAGCTTGGTTTTGGTTATTTTTATGGTCATATATACTTGGTTGAATTCATGTACCCAAAACACATCAAGGCTTCTATTAAGATGGCACCTTTAGAGTCTATCTATAGTGAGCCATGTCATTCACCTCTATGTTTTCATGTGGTAGGTGATGTATCTATTGTGGGGTAGAGCATTATAAAAGTTAACTTAGAGAGTGTAAAACTAATTAGGAAGTGGTTATCCATTTATAAAATATGGAAGCAATCATATTCTGACTAGAAGACATGATCCGTAGATATTTCGATTGGTTGTGATGTTTCCTAGTTGGTGGCTCCTTGACTTGTGCTTCAATAGATGTATAAAAAATTAAAGAAAGAACCAATATTCATTGGAATGTTCATTATTTCCATGAATATCAGGATTTTGAATTACTTTTTTGGCATTCATCATTGAAATTGAGGTATAAATGATGGGTTTACTATTTCTCATCTTTATACATACTTTCCTGATCAAATGAATGTTATTGACTATGAGAATATTGATTTAGATCCTGATACATCGTATTTGAATGCCTAGTGTGGATTGTAGACTAAAGAGAGAAGGTGTTTCATTGGATGAAATTGGCACTTTTTCAGATCCTATAGCGGCATGCACAGATCCTAAATAATTCATTGGAGTTAGAGTCTGATATTTAGGCAAAGTGACATGAGCTTTTTGAGCAAGTTGTTGATAAACTCTTCTCAAGGATGGGGGTACTAAATTTGAGATTTTGTAATGGAATTGGTTTGTTAGGTGTGTTATGAGTTAATCATAGACATTAATATTTTGTTTTTGAAAAAAATAATGATTTTCATTGAGTTCTAGGGGTTTAGGAAAGTTATAGATAGATTTAGGGGCCTTTCCAGAGGTTCACAATTGATGCACAGTTTACCCAAACCATGTTGATCCCTTATGAAACTGTGTAATTAGTGGCACTAACACTTTGTGTGGATAAAAGTTAATGAAAATGGTTTATCTAATAGTGTGGCCTCACCTTAGAAACCATGTGACATGTTCCTATGGGCAAATGAATGGTTGGAACATGGTTTGAAAAACCATGTGACCCAACATTTTGACCAAATTGTGTGGTTTCCCATAAGAGGTATAAAGCCTCACACTATTGGTGACCCATTTTTCAAACATTGCAACCAAATATTTATTTTATGGATTAATGATCCAAAAGTCCTATTTAAATAAATTATTTCCTATTTTGACTCATTATTCCTCTTACTTATGGACGTCTCAAATATAAAGACTATATAGTCCTTCCCCAATGATTTCCATTACTCCTATGATTGATTATGATAGATTGAAGTGTGTGGATGAACTACAATTATGAAATTTGATCCAAAAAACATTATTATTTGGGTTTCATCGAGATCTACACTTCTTCACTTGAGAAAAAACATAGATATGGAATTAATTTTCATGATATATGGATTATGATTCCATGTAATGTTGAATTCTAAAACATTTTGATGAATTATAGAAAATATAGTGGGTTAGAGGACATCTGTTGATGAATATCAACTCTAGCTTCATTAGTGGATCCCGATATGTGTAATGATATAAATCCTTTTCCATTGGAGTATATTTTTTTGAAACTAATTATATAATTTCGTTGTGTTTTAATTGTGGTCAGTTCAAGGGATTCTTGGTGATTGAGCTCAATCTAGTTAAATCATGGGTGTGACTCGGTATCTCTTATCAAATAGTTTCATTGTTTCTCATCAATAAGATAATGGTAGGAAGTTACTAACCATTTGGTTCCCTAATTTATCCCCATTACATTGATGTGAAACCTATATTAAAATTGTTTATTTGAACATTCAAGATAGTGATCACTAGTGGGTTTGTGTGTAGAATATGAGACCTATATATGATACATGATTCCATGATTATTATAGTTTTTCTTGGTACTATTCTTTATATTAACAACAATTATTTTTTTATACTTAATTCTCACGATGACATGATATGTTCTTCCCTTATGTATTTTACTATATTATGTGTAACTTCAATGTCTTCATAGTTATTTATTATTTACAAAAAATAGGTGGACCATCGATATATGGTTATCCCTTAGAGGGGGAGTGAGTATTACATGAAATGATGATGAAAATGGGCATAGACACAATGTAGGTACATGGGGACATTAAGGCCTTACCCATAGTAGTGATATTGGGACTATGACAACCTTTTCATCCCACCCAAGGGAAATGTAGTATATAATGTCTTTGATGGTCGAAATATAACTGATGATGTGGTTTTATGGTCTTATGTCCTAACTTGTAATGGAGGTGATATAAAATGACCTTGTGGTATGATTTTACATGATGCCATGAGATTTTAGAGACACACATTTAGCAACCTTTTTTCAAGCTATTAGTTTCTTATAACATCCTTTATGACTATCCTCTCAATACGGAGTCAAAGCATGTATGGCTAGGTTTGTGGTGGATTGGTTTTCACATGAGTACTCTTCACTTTATTCTTTATTCTTTCTTTCATATTTATTATTTTCTTGGAATTGACAAGTTCAACTAGTAAAACCAGGTTAAAGACACATTGGTGGTGTATTACTTGGTTTTATTACTCACATTTTACACAATAATCTCAATTAATGTCAATTTTTTAGGTTATGGAATCCATTTAAGGGAAACAGTGCCATGAAAGACAGTTGATCTATGAAGTAGGGATCTAGTTGTAGTATCGGGAAAGAATATAGAGGATAATATGACGTTTATTTGTTTGAATGATTATACCTTTTATTATAGTTTTTTTGTTTGAAATTGGGATCTTGATTTATTTTTATATTATGAAATGGTTGAAATTTTTTATTATATTATGTCAACATACCTTCTATAATGATATTATAGGTTTTTATAATTATTTATGTTTACGATTTATGGATATGATTTCCAAGAGTATAGTCTCCCACCATACTCACAATTCCTCATGACTAATTAATAGTCTCATGCATATAAGGAGGCACACATGATGTTTTGTGTCATCTCCACTCAGGTTCTATTTGGGAAATAGGGATTGAGGCATTACATTAATGGCCAAAATGGCCTTATGTTGTGGATTTTTTTATTATGATAAGGGGTTCTTGATGTTAGGGTTTCCTATAAACTTTATATTGTTAATCCTCACTATCAACTTGTGATTCCTCAATTTATAGTAGGTGATTTCATGAGACACTTTGTTTTTGAAGAACCATGAGGATTTAATTTCATTCACATAGAGATTAAATGATTTAAAAGTATTAAATTGAATTATTTAGGACTAATTTTGATGTGATATGTTTTTATACATTTCAATTTTCATGTGAGAAGTTGAATTTATTTTTGAAATCATGTTTTATATATGGAAAAGATAATTCCCATGACATATTTGATCAAATACTTCTTTTAATGGGAGTTATTTCTTAAATGGAATTTGCAATCCATTAATAAGGAGTATGATTCCAGGGATCCTATGGGTAGGGAAATTGAACCTGAGTCAATAACATAATAGTAATTGATTAATCTCTCAATAGAATTTTATTATTTCACTTATTAAGATGATAGATGGATCTGGATGTAGAATATCCATCTAGGCATTGATGATAATTTAAAAAGAGGGACCACATGTTGTAGGATAAGATATGTTTTGGAAATAATAATGTTTGAGGATCTTAGTGTTCCATTAATTTAATTACCCAAGGTTATATCCAATGATTATATTTTGGAATTCTTATATACCTGGATTTTAATTACATGATTAATATAGTTATAAAATTTTTCATATGCTGCATGTTTTCATTTAAATGTTAAGATAAAATTTTCATAAGTTTATTTTCAAACTAGTATACATGGAATATCGAATAGTTTTTATTCAATAAACACAAGGTCAGATCCTACCATACTGGTCATTATTTAACCTTATTATAGCTAATGATTGTAAGAATACCTAATTTTTACTAGTACAAGAAAATTAAACTGGGCAAGTAATATTAGTGAGTTTCTTGGTAAGCTTTGTTTAGGTTTAGAGGATGTGACTTTATTGGAGTGACCCCTCATGTGAAATGATTATGGGTAATAACATATAGTTTATTTTTTTCCTTGATATACAAATTTAAACATTTCTAGAACCTAATCATTTTCCCATCCCCTTTACTTTTCATATATAATTTTTTTCTATGAATTCTTATTTTTGGATTTTTAATTGCATAAAATTATTCATGTTATTTACATATTGATTTATTATTATTATTAATTAATTCACCGAGAGAATGAGTCACTAGGATATGGATATGTTGGTTTGGTTTCTTTTTTATGAACTTATTAGTAGATTTATAGGGAAAATTCATTCTTGGAGGTTTATTATTGATGTATAGACACCAGTTTCTAGACTGTGGAGATTGGGAACACCCTTAGGTATTTATAATATGCTAGTGTGGTTTCTTGGATAAAGGGTAACCGATGTTGGTTTTTAATAATTATTTAATAATCTAGGCTCTAATCTCCATAGTTTGTATCCAAGACCTACATAAATCATATGCCAATATACTACTTCGACCTAAATTAGAAGAATCATGGTATATTCCCATGTGGTGTCTCGTCAGTTGAAAAAATTAAATAAATGCACTTTTTTACTTTCATTCATATATTTATTCATTTAAACTATCCATGATAAATTATAAAATGGAATTAATTCCTCTTGAGTGCATCCAATACTAATATAAAACATCCATAATCCAACACACGTCCACCATGATACTATGATCACAAGGATCACATATATTCAAAAAATACACTAGGGTAACTATAATTGGAGAAAACTCAGTGCCATATCTCTCGACTGAACATTGAAGTATATGTAGTCACAAATCCCTTATATATAAAAATTTAATATTTTAATCAACTCATAACATAAAATAATGGAATTTAGAAAAAATAAACTACTTCTTGTACTATTCTAAAAGAAATTAATGTCACCAGTATGAAATAATGTTATCTGAGTATGTTTAGATTCCCTAAAATTACATACCTAGATCTATAACAAATCATATCATATGTTATCTATATCCTGGTCTGCCAATAAATCCACCTATGTAAAACATAATATCACAATCTAGAAACTCCCTATCCATTATATCCAAGAAAAAATAATAGAATCAGACTCATAAGAAATAATGAAGAGGTCGATTAATCGCAAACCACTCTATTCCATACAAACTATTTGTAGACATAATAAAGTAAATAATTAAATAAAAAGATCATGGAATATATCTATATGTTTATTGATCACCTCCATTACCAACATAGTTCTATACAAACAACACATTAATGTGTCATCAATAAGATTCATTCTCAGATATATGTCAAATACTACTTCCTTTGGAAATTATTTTGTGGTGACTACATGTAGGATAGATCATTTATAAGTCCTGTATATGCATTTAAACCAATACTAAAACAAACTTAACTCTATATTACATCCTATGAATTTGATATAATATTTTCATATACTTACTTAATGGTAACTAATCTCCCCAAGCCCACCTCCACTAAAAAATGGACTAGTAACAAATACTGAGGTATCAAAACATCTTATCTAATCAAACTATCAACAACTATAATACTTCTAACATCAAACATACATGAATAAAATATATATCTAATAATACAAAAATTGAAATATATAAAAATTTCCATGATACAATGTCAACTGATACAAATTAATCTCCATATACAACCCACAAAACCCAAAAACAAATTGTTTCCTAAATCCCTAATGACATAGATTTGGTTTTCGTAATATGGTCTCCACACCACCAAAAATCAAAATCAATCAACCATCACTTGGATTCATGATCATCCATCACCCATATCTATTAATCTTCATGAAAAAAATATTCATAATTCACAATTTTGAATACATTATTGATTATAATAATATTCTATATGGTCATACCAAAAAAAATTTTCACCCCCCTAGAATCTAGCATCTACCAGCATCATTAGTGAATATTGTGTAGAAAAATTAACATTACCCAATGTGATTATAAAATTACTTATAACCAGTTTTTTTATTATTTTACCCATTTATCAATTTTTTCATGATCTCCAATAATATTGCTTCTCATCATGTAATTAATAATCCTTTCTCATATCACAAAAAAGAATTGTAAGCTGGTAATTCACCCTAAATACACTATTAATGAAATACATGATGAAACAACTATTTCTACAAATCGCAAGTGTAATTTTGAAAGTATAGATCTCTTTCTAGAAGAATGTATCAAAATATATTAGTGTATACATATCCAAAAAACAATAGAAATACATATATACATGGTTAATGGTTTACATTGAAAACTTGAGTAAATGAACATCTCTAGGGATAAAACTATATATCATGTTCTCCAAATACCAGAGTAGTGGGTAGAGTGTAGAGATAGTATCAGTTTCATCCTTATACACCTCAAACATAGGGCTATGGGGGTGGAATAGTGTTTCCACTAAGGTAAATTTCATCCTTTCTCATTATTAAAACATGTAAGTTGGAGGAACTGATATTCCCCTAATATATTATCTATCATGATATTTGATGGGCATGATAAAAGAATTTCTTATCCCTATTTACCCTAAACTGAATATGTTAGAGAAATTACTCAAAAACCAATATCCCCTAGAAATATCTGATTTATTTCATCCCAGATAAATGGGCTATTAGTGGTATATATATATGAATATTCCATATTTTTTTCTACCCTAATAAGTGAGTAAGTCATGGTATCGTTACTATAAACACACTCTAAACCTAGTCAAAGAGAGAGTGGAATGAAGATCCACATAATATTTTTCCATTCCTAGTATAAACCTATCACAACCTGTATAATATTTTAAATAAGATGATTTTATATAATTGATCACCCCTATCAAAATCATGGATCCCCTTATCTTTATTACTATGCTACTTTAAAAGATATATAGATATTCCACATCATCCCCATCAGATTCACACTGACCAAACTTATTGAAATCTAATGGTAAATCAATAATATATGAATGTTGTTATTAAATTATACCACTAGACGCATTAAAATACAATATATCTCATTCTCCATAAAGATGTCATTTTGAGATATCATAATTAACTTTAGGTTTTTTTAAAAGGTTCCCCAACCAATAAAAAACTATCTCAAACATTATCTTAAATATTCCTCTTCCATATTCATTAATTTTCTGATCACCATTTTTCATTTCATTCCCACCATTTATAGAATATTCAAAGGTGGTCCCAAATCATTATCAATTGAGTAAAATAATTTATGTAAAATAATCATCTTAATCATTATATTATTATCTAATTCTCATTATTGACATACAATATTAACCAGCATTACCACCCTTTATAATTCATTTAATTTTACTATATTAATATTCCAGTCAAGGTCACTTCATGTCTAGATAAGAATGATCACATTTGTTTTAGTCATTCAAAGGGGATCATTTTAAAAAATACTACTTAGTCATTCACCAATTAATTAATTAATCCATCCTCATTTAAGTAGATAGCTTACGACATTAACCGTACTAGAAAATTATACCCTCACTTTCATGACATCATTATGTCATAACCACTTTCATTAAATCATTGTATCAAAATCATTATTTTGTAATTATTTTTATAATCAATTAATTTTTGTAAATTAATCTTTGTAATAACTCAATAATATATGTTATGTGACTTCTTTCCATTAATATCATTAAGGTTCAATATCATGTCAACATGCTTGAACATCCTATCCTAGAATATTTTCATATTTTCTTAGCTATATATCTCACTACATTAACTGAGAAAAGATCCTAAATTAAGTCCTAAAAAACTCTGAATATATTATTATTAGTTAATAATAATAGTTTAAATTACATGATTTTGTATAATATATTTACCATATTTTCTCAAAAACTAACAATTTATTGAGTACATTTTCCCAATTTCATTATTCCCTTATCTAGTGAAACCCACTACTTAATTGAGAGTTTAAACTAATTAAATTTATTTGTATTTAATAATAAAAACTCAAAAACTTAGATTGATAATATTTAATTTAATTAATTGATCAAAATAATCAAGGTCAATAAATAATGGATTATGTCACAATCAACTTGCAAAAATTGTCTAGGTGGGATTCTCAAACTATTTCATGGGATGCACCATTACAGACCCCAACACTAAAAATTTTAAAATTATCAAAACACCTATCAAATGAACCCTAATATTTTTTAAAACTATTTCATTAAAATAATTGTGAAAGGTAATGTTAAATAGACTATTCATTTGTCTAATATTGGAATTAGACTAAAAATGTGCATTTCCAAAATAGTAAAAATATCAATATTTTTATTTTTATTTATTCATTTTTTTAATTAATTATAATAATATATGTATGTTTCTCTTGGGGAGGGGTGGCACCCACCTCATCCCATGTCCCACCATTTGGGATGTCCCAGAGCTAATCGCACTGTGCATAATGTAGGTCACACCTGCCTTTTAATTTATTTCCTTTTTTAAAATGTTGTGGGTAACGGTGTTGATTACCACCCCTTATATTGATGGTATACCCAATAGAACCATAAATTACATTTCCATTTTCCACCCCCAACATGGAAAATATTATAAAAATTTAAAAATAACTTTTGGGAGTATCTTTTCATGACACCATGGATCTAAAACTTGCATCTATTTCAAGATATTTGGTCATTAAAGACCCAAAATTCCATAGGGATGTCATTTAAACATGAATCCTTTTCTGTTGATTATTTTTCAATCTAATCATTGAATTATAAATTTCATCACCCTATTATGAACGTCTTATTTAGATTCTCATTTTCATGTGTATATGATCTAGTAAATTATGGGAAATCCACATATGTATAAAAATTGACCATAAATGATAATAAATAAAAATAAATGGGGTATCAATGGTCTATCCAGTTTACCCTAACAAGATTATATCTTCACAACACATGCATATTTCTTCCTCCGTATTTCAAATAAATGACTACCCCTAGGGTGGATAGGGAGTGAGTGGGAGAATTTGAGAGAGGAGAGAAAAAATGGGAGGTAATTACCATCCCCTACCATTATATATATAACATTATTACCACATCAGGATAATCCAATGTTCCTCGAAAATTCCCAAAATCCCTCCAAGAAAAAAATATCCATTATAGAGACAGCTCACCATTTGTTTCCAAATATGTCATTATGTTTAATTTATATTAATGTTCTATTGTCTACAAATGGGATAATACCAAAGTTACAAAACCCCTTCCAACATCTAATAGTTCACCGACAGATTATCATGGGGCCCATTTAAAAAAACACATTCATCAAGAAATAAAATGGAATGAAAATGTGTACTATATGATTAACTAAGGATTAATTCTTCACAATTTTCTGTTTGGGACAAGAATTAAAATAATATTTTTATTTTTATTTTATAAAAATGAACACCACTGATGATGTAAGGGATTATCATCATCTAAAATTTATGAAAATATTATTCGACTGTAAAACTACATTACATATCAAATGATATAGTTATTTTATCATTACGAAATCACATTTAAGACAAAATTAATATTTTTTCCTTTTTAATAAAAATATTAATATTCCATCTAAAAATTTCCTTCGATGATTAATCAAGATTCAGTGAAACATAATTTAAATTTAAATGAGTGATAATAACTTATAAATATAAAATCAAGATGTAAATTACATGAAAAAAAATTCACCCTCATGTGAAAATGCATACGTTTACATTGGTCTTCATTACCCCCAATGGATATAATTCACCAAGATGGACCAAAAAAATGATAGGTCTTGATGATCTTATCAGAGGACCATGGGGAATTTTTAATATTCAGACTAAAAAACACATAACATATTGGAGTTCCAAATAACCTTTTTAAATAGATCTGTGGTTTCTTCTATAGTAACTACTATAGTTATCACTATGATACCCATGATATAATACTCACTATAGTTTGGTTACAATGATTGAGAAATTTTTCCTGATAAGGATTTTGAAATTCCTGTTACTCATGCACTGGAATGTCACTTGAACCATGTTATCACAAATCCTTTTGAGAACATCCTAATCACAATAGGTTTGAATCAATGTTGGGTGTAAAATACAACACATGTGGGAGGAAATTGTACACTTTATAACTACATAATAACTAACTGGGTCACATGTATATAATTGGCATTACCTAGTCTGGTGTTGGATAGTGTTTTATTTAATAGTCCATCATCAAAAATATATATTCCACCACAAAATAAAGAGTTAAAAATGTAATATGAGGATGAATCACATGAAAATAATGACTAAAAGTAGAGTATGATATACTGTGTATAAATGAAGCTATAATAAAAAACCACATGTACAAAAGTTCTTAGACAAATGAGGCATCTCAAGACATTTAAACACTTATGTGAATCCTTTCCAAAATGTTTCAATGATATCCCACTTTTCACCAAATGGATTGCTCGTTATGAACCAAAAATGAATCTACCCGACCACTATAATCTTCATATGCTTATCCCCCATGATTGTGTTTCTTCCAATTACATGGATTATAAATAAATGAACCTAAATGAATTTATAGCGGGTCTCATATTGGTTGTGGATCTGAAAACTAAAAAAGAAGTCACCACCCCACCCCTAAAAACAAATCCTAAACTAGATTGTATAAGAAAAATAACAAATATCTAGAGGAATAGGTCGAAAGAAAACAAAAGTTGTATAAATTTATCTTGTACATATACATCGACATAAGAAAAATAAATCCATACAAGGGGAAGGATCCATACTTATTAAGTTACATCAAGACATAATTTGAAATCTATGATGGACCGGTTAGGGTAAACATGATTTCTTTTATATTGATCAAGATATTTCATTCCAATCCTTCTATTGGGTTCTACATGTACTCATTTGAGCCCACATATATGGGTACATGGGTAAAAATAATATAGGATTTGAATAACCAGTCATATGTTCATTAATGTTGTTGAGTTAGTCTGGCCAATATCTCATCCCATTCCAAGGGGTAGAATAATATATATAACCATTTGGGGTATCACAATCGCATAAGATGTATAACTCGCTAGGAATTAACATTAATCCCATGTTTCCATCATATAAGCTATCAAGGGTACCTACTAAATTTTATACAACATGGAATATATATTAAAAAAATTATGATATAACAAGTAAAGTAATAAATATATAACACAAACATTTTGATCATGTATGGCTATAGATACCAAGAAATATACGCTTTTATCAATTTAAAACAATGTTAATTAATAACATAGAATTATTGGTAACTTGCATCATAAATTCAAATTTAATCATTAAACATGGAAAATACAACAAAATATGAAAATAGTATGATTAATATATAATAATCCCACATGTGTTAGGTTCTCACTAAGAATATAGAAAATATGGAGGGGGATTAATTCTAATTATTTAAATATTGAGAGTTAATTAAATAAAATGTGTAATTTCAATGAAAAATAATAAAAAATTAAAACATAAAAACCCAATTAGTGAATATGAGAAGAGTATGAGTAGAAAAAAATAAATGTGACATAAGAATTTAATGATAGTTTAGATTCAGAAGAAAATATTTGTGACAAACTAGACTGGGATAACACAAAACATCGCTCGGACTAGCTCTCCAATGGTCTGAAATGGTGTTCTCTACCCCCATGGAATGGAAACTAGTGCTGAGACATCAATAAAAAATATCATGGGAATTATATCACCATTGAATAGAAAATAAACAAGGATCGTAAACTTAGTGATATTTTAGCATTGAACTTCCATGAATCGGACTACCATGCAATGAAATAAACACAATTGAATAGCTAATGAAATAATAGAGTCATAACCAATGTGTACGATTAAAAAAATTTAAAAAAAATTACCACATAATTCAAAAGAAATACACTAATAAGTATCAAAATATAACTTAACTAGAATAAAAATCCATACACCTCTCCTAAATTTAACAGAAATGGAGAAGATGATAGAAGTTACACAAAAATGACTAATAGATACCCATATATAACAATCTAATATAGGAAATTCAAAAAAGACACAGTTAACCATGTTGAACCAAAAAATCAATAAAACAAACTCTTTATGGCCTATGGACACTCATCTCATCATTATACCATCTCCCATAATACATCCAACCATAAATTAAAAACAGACAATAACTAGGCTCTGAAAGGTAAATATAAATGCTTCATAAACCCAAGGGTGCATGCATGGTGTGAGAAAACATGCCCAGTATGATCTCATCCAATCATCATTGTAGTTCCTTATAACTACCTTTAAAAAATCATAGTTTAAACTATATTTAGGAAAATATTTTTAATAAGAAGTGAAGAATAGAAAAGAAGTTGTCATTATTTTTTTGATACGAAGTGAGGCACGATTTGGTCACCCAACCCCTACCTATATGAAATTTATTATAGAAGAAAATAGTTATAAGGAATACATTAAGATGTAATGATATTTTTACATTATGAAATTGAAATTGGAAACTCATATATTTTTAAGAAATTACAAATTAAATATCATAAAAAGGACTAATTAAACTCAAAGAATACCATAGCTTAAAATCTAGATATTTATATTCTAGTAATAATTATTCAATTTTAAAATATGAAAGCATCTTATACCTCAATTGATATGGATTTAGGTTTCTAGATATGTCTAGTTTGTATCATTATTCTATAATTCCTTGGGAGAAAACACATCTAGCCCTTCAAAATATTGAATTCCAAAATAAAATGTAAACAACCATACATTATCAAAATAATTAATGTATAAAAATTCAGTTCATGGAAAATCCAAAATAACATAGGATCCATAGATAAAATCAAGGAAGTAATACATCCTCTATTGTTGAAAAACAAAGATAGCCAAAAAATCATAACTGTATCACACCATATAAAGCATTTCAAGTTGAAAGACAACATAAAAACACCCTCCAACAATATCCTGAGTCTTTTAAGAATTATAAAGGAACCTTACATCCACTTAAAATACTCCAATAAAATATTTATCATATACATAGAGAAACAAGTGTAAAAGGATATAAAAATCAGATAAAAACTACTTCCAACAACAGCTTTAACAAAACAAAACTCCCAACCAGAAAAAAAATATTAACTATAATGTAGACAACCAATAAATAAGGAAACTAATCTTTATGGAGATACTGATAAAACTGGTTTAAAAATTATTAATTAATCAAGATTCAGTTCCATGGAATTTCCCTGAAATTTGAATAAGGAATTTTTTTTCAATTACTCCAATTCCTTAATGAACCTTATCATTCTGAATTGAAGTTGAATATAAAGAGTAATTTCACTATCCTTATTTTTATGAAATGATATTTCATATTTCTCATCCATCCAAGAGTCCAGTTCCTCTAAAAAAAATTCATCTCAATATGATAGGAATCCCTCACAGTAGGGTTATCATTATTTTCATTAATGTTTTCTTTCAAAACAACTTCTCCAGAGGATGTATTCAAATGTTTTTCAACCACATGATATGGGAAAATAGTTATTTTACTATTCATAGAGGCCTATAAGGACACAATAACAATATTTCTCTACAATATGGAGTAGTATATATATATATATATTATGGTATTTTTGGAATTTTGGGTGATTTATCCATCTAAAGAACCATTAGTATTTAATTTTTAGCACTTTATTTCAAGTAAGCATCATTAATATGAAAAGGTATCTCAAATACTT
The DNA here is from genome assembly GCA_963277665.1 of Viscum album. NCBI lineage: Eukaryota > Viridiplantae > Streptophyta > Magnoliopsida > Santalales > Viscaceae > Viscum > Viscum album. The sequence continues at coordinate 611,147,632 of OY728119.1, forward strand.
CATATAAATATTCTCTTAAATTAGAGTGTCCACTCTTGTCCACCACTTCTGATGGTTAAAAAATTGATCTCAAAAGCGGATGGATTATTCTTGTAAACATTATCCCAATCCTCATTGTTAGATTGATCATTGTGCACAAAATCCAATCATATCTAGAAATCAATAGAATAAATATGGTTATTAGAATGAACAATAATTTTCTAACATAAATCCTTATCAATAGTACCCCCATGATTACCTAAGAAGGCACCATCGATCCCATTTTCTCACATTTTTTGACCAAAATTGAATTAAGATGTGTAATGGGCATGTTGCATAAGTAATGTTTTCACATTACTCTGGAATGTCAAATTTTAAAATATTTATTGAAATAATATGGATTATTTTTTTAAGAAAACAACCTAAATAAGGCCATAGGAGACATTTTTAATCCCAGTACGAGGTGGTATAGATTGTGGTATGTCAAATATTATATAGATTCATGAAACTGAAGGTATAGAGATATTCTTACTAATGTCATCTAATTTTAGTGGTTGCCTAATTAAACTAGAAATCAAATAAGGGAATCTTTTTTATATAAATGAAATGAAAATCTCTAGATCCCAAAAAAAACTAGAGGAAAGGTAGGATTGGAATAAATATTGAAGTCGGGGATACTATGTCGATAACTTCATGAAAAAACCATTTAATTACCATGATCCTATAGTCCAAATAATATAGTAATCATTTTCAAATGAAAATTGGATAATTTTAAGTAAAGAGTTCCACAGTCTAATATGAAAGCTGAAAAATACAATATTTATTGTGTCCTTATGATGAAAATAATTTAGGTTTTATTCTTAATAATTATTCAAACAGGCACAAAGAATTGATATGAAGAGAGTAATTATACCAATTCCTTCTAAAAATAGATCACTAGGAGACCCTTATGACGATATATTTTTGAGTTGATGAGTACAAAATATTTTTAAATCATGATAATCTTAAAATAGTTGATCATGTATATCAATGAAGTAATCAAAAGATCAATGCTCAATTTTAGGGTTTATTATTTGTTTTATTAAGGGTTTATTATCTAGTAGCTACATTTTTTACCTCTAAAAGTTCTAGACATTACTAAATGAGGATAATGAATAATATTAATCCTCAATAAGTAATCAAAAAATATTTCATTCCTTTCAAAATACATAATTCAAAATCAGATTTCATTTGAAATTAAATAATAATAATTGCATTAAAGGAGAACCATTTAGAACATGTAAAGGAAACTAAAACCTTTATAAAACACCATGTTTTAATAAAACATATATTCATTTATTCAATACCATTCATATAGTAATATTATCCTTTTTATGAAAAACATATTTATATATAAATAACACTAGATAAAAATATGGTATAAAATAATGTAATAATAAAAAACCACCACGATTGAATGAAGATGAATGAAAAGAAATAACGGTCAGATAATGATTTCATACAATCCAGCTGAAATAGGGGATGAAAAAAATTTATAAGGAGGGATTACCCAAGATTGGATCATTGATAACAAACAATGGACATGGTAAAATCACTAGTTTTTATATAGATACAGCCCTAGAATTTTTTATAATGTAGGACCAACTATAAACCTAGGTTCCATCCAAAATAAATACACAAGACACTCGACTAGTCCACACTAAAATCATTCAGGGTGAACCCCACCCAACCCCATTTGAAACAAGATGGAAAACATAACCATGTATTCTCTAAACTAGTGTATAATACATATAGAACACTCTATTACTTTTTGGGGTTCCATGGAAGACAATTATATGGGTGTGAGTCAATATAAAAACAAAGATAATCACATGATAAAATAAAACATAAATTGTAAATATCATCTCACCTCCAGCACACTAAGAATAAAATATCTCTTTCAAATCCATTTATAAGCATAAACATTCATAATAAACATAGTTTAATTGGAAAGTTCCTAAATACTGAATATTAAACAAGGGGTTAAATCCAAGGGGAACACATTACACCACTAAAATTATATATGAAGTGGTAAACATTCCATTAAAAATTATATTTGGATGATAATTTGTCACATTTATCTTTAACAATCCATTTACAAAAAAATAACTTTTAAAACTCATTTAGAAATCGTTTAGAAAAAATAGATCGTTTGAAAACCAATTTAAAAACCAAAACCCTTTTTAAAACTCACACTAATTTCAATAACACTAAAAAATTTAAAATTCAATTTAAAATAGCCCCTTGGGAATTCATATACTCACATGAAATTATAAGTCAAATAATATTATGATATAAACATAAAACATTATAAAATCATTTATTCCATGTGGTAAATTAAAGGAAAACAATTTCAACACACCATAAATGTGTAAAATATAATAATAATTTAACAATAAATGATCCCAAAAAACTCAATAATTCATGAAATTACAAGTAATTAGGATATATTGAATGACATAGCTTTTAATGAAGTGGAAATATTCACCTATGATGGAAGTTTCCCAAACAATAGTGATGGTGATATCTATATGTCCTAGATAACAAAAACACTAATATTTGTCCCACCCAGAACCATAAAATTGGAAAAAAATTGAATCTAATGTTCATAAGAGAACCTAAAACCATGTGAAAATAAAGAATAAAATAATAGAAAGATAACTATATGAGTTTTTCTTGTATATTAAGACTCAAACAATGAATAAATCCAAATGAAACACCATAGAGGAAGGGAGAGGAAGAGGGGTCATGAACCTGAGGGCCAGTTGAGCCTAGGGTGAAGGAAATACAATCCCTATTAATTAAAAATGGGGAGGGGAAATTTAATAAATCTAATTCTTTTAAAAAATAGGTGGACTACTAGGTTTATCTTCTTTGTCTTTTCAAACAATTCATCATCTATATAGATATACATATCTACACATTGGTGCCTACGTTGTCTGTCTACATCATTATGTAAACCATGAATTTACCATTGAAATGTGTTGATAAAAATTGTATGTTCTCCAAGGAGATCATCACAAAGTATCTCCTAACTATGCACAATTCAGGAACTAAAACCCAAATCCAAAAGAGACTCATATATTTTATACTATATTTCACATGGTTTTGAAAAAAAAATGTAAACTACTCTTACAGGAAATATGTGTAAGAATGACATGAACTAAAAAAATTTATTTATGTGTTCATAAAATAGTTTCCCCCATACTATGTGAATTAAATATTAAATATAGGAATACATAATAAAAATACAAAACATTAAGTGAAATCTACCCAAAACACAATAGAAGGGAAGAAATATGATAACTTAATAAAATAATAGGGAAATAAAAAATTTTCTTTTCACAATATTTTTTATTTTCACACTATTAACCTAAGAGTGTTGATATATATTGGATATTTCATTTTACAAGGGGTGTATGAAAAACCAAATATTTGACATATGATCAGCCTTAACTATACATTATACATAGAAGAAGACCTAACCCTCGATATTCTGAAGAGTATTCTTAACTCATTTCATTTTAATATGATTAATAAAAACTAGTGAATATAAATTTTAGTCTTGTGATTATAATGAATAAGAACCTTTTAGAGGTTGTATAACTTTTGCATGAGCCACATGAAAAAGTCTTTAAATTGAAAAAAAAATATCATAATGAAAAAGTAAAACAATGAAACCATTTTAATGATTTCGGATGAAATTGTATTATTGAAAAGTAATCCTTGACCCTTTACAAATGATATAATGATGATGCTCAAGCATTTTAGTAATTTTACTAAGACAAATGATGATCTTATAACATTATAACACTCTAATATCGTATTTTGTATGATTAGTTTCTTGTGTGTTCTCTATTGGTAGGATTCATCTTTTTTATAAGAAAAATAAAAAAATAACTCCATGATATTATATCATTAATTATAAATGATCATTTCAAATTGAAACTACATAGAATTAAATTGGTTATTATAATTAAAATAAACACTTAAATCACCATTAAATACTCCCATAATAATTGGTATTAAACACATTTAAATACTTCTATAGATCATGAAAACAATAACCATCTAAATTCCCTACAAATATAATTTCAAAATAATAATATATATTATTAATCTTAACACATATTTTATAATAAAATAATAAACAATTATTGATGAAGTGTAATGCATAAGGTTCTATCTTTTGAAAATAGTTTTAAACATAACATCGAAATATCTAACTTTGGATGCACATGTACTGTAATATGTAAAAGTAATTAAATTTAATTTATGATCAATATGTAATATTATATATCTTATAATCAACAATATTCCAAAGGTTAAGTTCTTCAATACCGACTACATTCATAAAATTAATATCCTTTAATGTTAATAATAATTCATTTATGATAAATATATATGTAAAAATATATTAACACATCTACCTATTATGTTAGAATAAGATATATTTCAAATTATATCAAAATATCAATATATAACTATAAACCTTGACATACACTAAATATTTAAGAGTCAATCCCCAACACATTGGGTTCCATACATATCTGAATATCTAATACCCCAGAGTAAAATATTTTCACTACAATATGTAAAGGTCACTTCTTTTATAAAAATTTTATTGAAATGGCTCCCAACTAATTTTTTATTTATACATTGATAATTATAATACCTAATTACTATACAAATATAACTTGTCATAGATTTTCTTAATCCTTCATTCTCTCTAAAATGAGTAAATTATAAATAAATTTTTATAATTATGAACTAGTCTTAGGGAAAAATCCATCACTTTATATCTTGGTATCACATATATTTTTAGTTTGTTTCATGTCTATTTCACAATATAAATATATATATATGTTTATATTGACTGTGAGGTATGTATACTAGATTGATTTTGATCCTTGTATAATCAATTGAATGCATATACAAATTACTAATTGTATAGATTAACTATGAGTATGGATCACATGTATATAGATCAACCACATGTACAGGGATTGATCATGGGAATTGAAAATAAAACTGATGAATTGATTATAAGCTATAATATTGACCATAGATAAATTAAACAAATGAAAAATCGTTTAACCAAAATATATCGGTCAACTATGACTTAAAATTATTCTATATTTTTAATTGACTAGATGATGAAAATTGATTAACTACATGTTTAGTTTTAACTAATCGTATTGATCAATCGATTATCCTAAATTTTATAATAACTATTGGACTGACTATATGATAATTCAAATTGAATTCACATTCATATTGACAAACCACACATTATGACCTACCATAAGTTATGACCAACCACATGTTATAACCTACCTCATGTTACAACCTACAAAAAGATATAACATAATTCATGTTATGACCTAACGTATGTTTAGACCATACATAAGAACTTCATACCATATAAGAAATTAAGTTCACCTATTTTAACAGTGTCGTGTTTCTCATATTTTTCATATTATTGTATATTAAGAGTTTAAACAATTTTTTGATAAATATTTGTATTGAATTAATTAATTATTAATTATCTATTAATTATTTATATTCTAAGGAATTTTGTGGGATTTATTTTTAATAGGTTTAAATGATCTTCCCTTGGCATAAATACTATAGCTACATTATTTGAAAAACACATGTTATATATCTGAATTTTTTTGGAATATAAAGAGGTTGTCTCACATAGCCTAAAGGTGTTTTTTAAGAATTTTAATGTTCATTATCATCATGATATCTTAATGCTATATCAATTTAATATTAACTACACATTTCAAAAACCTATATTATTTTTTTAACTATTTTGTTAACCCATGTGATTATATTCGACATTCACATTAAATGAATCAACCACAGGAAGAATTACATGGAAATTTACACCAATGATATATGAAGTTTTTTGTTCAAGACACATATGAATTATATATTAGGATATAGTATATGAAATGGGTTTTATATTATGAAATATTATTCATGAAGTAACTATATATATCAATTTTGACATAACTTGTTTTATAGATAAGTTTAAGATATTTTCAGGTTGTTGCATGAGAAAAGATTTTCCAATCAACTACTTCAATAATATTAGCCATAATTTATATGTTTAATTATATACTCCCAGAGAGAAAAATATTACCTTCAAAAAATATATATTTACTTTTCTATTTGGTTTATGTGGTTTCTACTTCATTCTATTTTTATTAAATAATATTATTGGACCATACTATACATAAAAGGAAAAATTGTTGAGTTATACCACCCCAAAAAGTAGGTTTGTTCCATTTGTGTGTAATTAGTAAAAGGTATGGGTAATCCAATTGTTCTTTATAACACATAAAGGTATTTATTTTTTATTCCTCCACCTAAAAATTATTCAAGCTATATTATGACTCTGTGTTATAAAATGTATGGATTATGTTCAATATGTAGGGTTTAAAAATACATTTTTGAAGGGTTGTAAATGTTGATAAAAAAATTTAGATTCCATTATATTGGGTTCTACTTCACTTTGTGTTTGAGAAAAGTTGAGAACATATGTAACATCAATTACATATAAAAAATATAAAATCACTCTGTTCATTCCAATTTTATTTCCATAGAAAAAATCCACTTATCACTGGTAAGTGTTTAAAATTATAATAAATTTAAATTTACCCTCTCCCACTCTCACCCATTACAACTTTTTCACATTAGGACCAAGAAATTTGTATCAAATATTAAACCATAGAATTAAAATATATATATTTATTTATGCTAATAAAATCATGACGTAATCATTAAGCGAAAATATTTGATTGAGATGGAAGGAACAACTATAAATGATGTTTGGAACCCTCAATGACCTACATTATTTAAAGGAATAGATTATGGATATTGGAAGTCTCATAGGGAACCCTATCTTAATAATATAATAACTGAGGGTTATAAAATCATATTAAATCCATAAAAAGTACCTAAAATTAATCCCAATCCTTTAAACAGAAATAATGCTATCAGATATGTTCTAAATAAACTTGAAATAAAAATTTTATACTACGAAATATTTATAAATTTCTATATCCATGTAGCTAAATGAAAAAAAATAAAATGTCATTTATAAAATTATATAACGTACTAATCTTTTTTTAATAAGTTGATAATAACTAACTTAGGCTCATTAGGGATTGAGTATTAGGAATTTAAATTGAGAGAAGAATAAATTGTTATCAAATGTTTAATATATTTTCAAGTATTGTAAATGGTATTAGTCTTTTGGAAGAAACCTTAGATAATATAATTATGGTTGAATGAGTGTTAAGATAATTACCTAAAATGTGTCTCTATAAGATTGTAGAAAAACATGAAAGAAAAAATATTAGGGAATATACTTCAGATGATATTATTGTATGTTTCTTATGATATGAGTAAAAACTGAAAAGTTGTTGAAATAGAAGTGAATTTGTAAAGGAATGAAATTACATTTAATTAAAATGTTACCACTTACACTTCTAACTATAAGATATAGTCTAGTGAAAAAATAGTGTTTCTTGTATATAAAAGTGATTATATAGAATGAATAATGTCTAATATCAATGATTTTTAAAGGATCATTCTAAATATGATTACAAGGAGAAGAAAATTGTTTTTGATATTTATAATAATGATTCTAAATATTTAATTTATGTGTTTTAAAAAATAGACAACTTCATGAATAATTGTCCTTGTCTTAAGAATGATAGGAGAAAGGAATAACGTCACAAAAAAAGGAAAATAAAGAAATTTTGGTTTGTTGGAGTTACTCTTCAATCTCAAATTATTATAATGAATTGGGTGCTGAAAAATAATAATCATGCCTATGATTAATTGATCCACCAAAATAGGATATATGTCCTGGATGTGTAAAAATGGTCACATTGTATAGGGATAGTGAATTCTCATAATATATGATAGGAGATAACTAAATATTACTATTTATTTAAAATTACGATAGGGGTGGTGATACACTTATTGATATATTAAAGGAAAAAGTAAAGGGTTTGGATAAGTATGAATTTCAAATTCTGTTATTATATCAAAGGATTAAATTTTTTAAGTTGTAAAACATAAATTTTTTAGTATGTCACAACTTTTTGATGATAGTATGAATTGGAAATTTGAAAATGATGAATGTTTTTTAAAGATGAATCAGGCCTATTGTATGAAAATATAAAATATAACATATATTCATAAAATATTTTTGGGTTAACCGATAATTTTTTAAAAATTTTAAATATTGTACAATCTGAAAATGTTTGTTAATTATTTACTTCAAAATATGAAGGATGGTATCTCTAAGGTTTATATGAAATGATGTTCAATTCTTGTAATGATTCAGTTTTTCTTTCATCACATGATTTTACATCAGGTTCACCATACTAGTTTTATTCAAAGAGATATGATCTCTATAGATTGACTATGGGGTGTTAGGGATACATTCATAATCACTGACATCGTGTTTTGAATTTTCATCTCACATAGAAACTCCAAATTGTTCCAAAATACCAAACTAGTTACACCTTTTCCAAAGCTGGAATACATTTTCGTGTTTTAGACCAAAAATTTCATGGGAACTCACATTGGTTGAGATGATGTGATTTCAGGTAGATGTCACCCTTTTTGGGGGAATTATTTCATATTTTTGGATGATATTATATATTTAATATATGCTTATAAAAATCCTCCATATTCCAATATGGGATTGGGTTCCCTAAAATATGATCAGGTGTTGAATCATACTATGTGTAAGGGGGTCATATTAATGAGGCCATGTGTATGTATCCAAATTTATCCATCCATTCACCATTATTTCCTAACAATTAGTAGTTATTTAAAGTTTGAAGTTGTATAACCAGACACTTTGTAGTTTACATCCATCTAGGGAGGCAATTAGTATTTTGGGGATGGGATTGAACCTTCATGGGGAAACCTACATGTCCTGTTAATAGTAGGAATCAAAACCTGCATAGTTCATTTGATTCCAATCCATTTAATTTAAATTTATATGGAAAAATATATTATGCCACTTAGGAACCTGGTATAGATCTCAATCCTTCGGAAGGTATCTCATATATCATTCTCAAAACAAGAATTATAATCATCATAGTTTTATCTATTCTCAACCCACTGATGGGAGGTGATAGATAATTGATCAATGTAAGGGTTATTTCCATATTTTTTACGAATATGGTAGTCAATTATGGTCTGAAACGAAGGTGGATTACCTTGTATGGGGTCAATCATATCATTTCATAAAGTTGTTCATACACGTTAATTTTCCCCTTGGTAGGGGAAATATATGATATGATTGATATGTTCTTTCATAATCCCTAATCACATGTCAGTCATGATCAATTTAAGAAATGAGGGATAAAAAGTAATCAAACTTACTAGATAGTGACACAGGACTTATGCAATGGGGTAGACCTAAAGGATTGTTTGATATTGATATTGTTCCTTAGGAATCAATCCAATATATTCTGCTTATAGAAGGAATACAATTCATTACAGTTTAAAATCTTCTCAATCTACTATTTTATAAGAAAGGATGATAAGACCACATGAGAGTTTGGGTACTATGGGTTAGAGAGCCTGAAATATTGAGGTACTTACACAAAGGTGGATTCTCAATTGGATCTCAGGACATTGGAATGAATCATGAAAATCTTGTTTCGGTAAGAATAATAGTTCTAGTATTTCAATAGATTCTCAATCCATATATGGATGAGATAGAATGAAACACCTATATGATACTTTGGGTACTATGGGATAGAGTATCCGAAATATGGAGGGGAATACACTGAGGTGGATTCCCAAATCAATATTGGGCCTCGAGGAGGTTTCTAACATATCATATTGGGGAAGGAATTTGAGTTCCCATTGTTCAATATTTTTTTTGTTCAGGTGTTTCTTCTAAACAATTTCATCAGGTTCTAGCGTGTCTACATAGTTTTCCTCAGTAATAAAATACCACAACACCATGAATGATAGTAGTGATCATGATGGGGGTGCATCCATTGAAAATAGATTTTAAAGAAAAAATAAATTCCGTGTTTGGAGGATTAGTAATCATACAACCTACACTAATTAAGATATCAGGTGGATGGTAATTCATATTTCATCCAGATACTAGCTCTATTGTCTCCCTAGGGAAGAAACAAACAACTATCATTTTTTGAAGGTGAATAAGCAATGACTATGTGTAATAGATTTATTTATCTCATTGGACTTGATATCTAGGGAAACTCCCCTAGAAACTCCATCCAATTATGGTTTTAAGGGTGGGAAAAATATTCCTTATGGTATAGAAATAATTTTTATGATTTATTTGGGCTGTTGGATGAGATGGAGAACTAGAAACTCATCACAGTTCATATTTTCATGCCTCCTTGAGTGTTATCATGATATAAATTATGGTTGTATCCCTAAGATATTGCAATTTCCAATTTCTATAGGTGTGTTGTAGGAACCTCAATTATGTAATCAAGATCAACCTTGATGGTTCCTATTGCACTAGACTCATGTGGGGAGTATGTATATTCCAAGAATCCAAGGGGTTGTGGTAATATACATCAGCATTTTATATGGATGTGGTGCGGACTATCTCACATAAAAGGATCTTTCCAATCATGATAGGAAGGAAATCTACCAATCTCTCAAAATTATATTTGCTGAAGTTGAATAAAACTCAACCATTATCCTTAACTCTCTCAAAGTAGAAGGCTCCACCACGTTGTCAATTATATACTATATTCAAAAATGAAAACACATCATTATATCTTGAGTTCAAATGTCTCAAACATGGTGTGAAGTCAAAACAATCTCAGATTTTCTTGCATCCAAATTTAACTTGGATCATCTCGGTATACTATTTTCTACTTTTAGATAACTCCCAATGGAGTGTTTAAATTTGGTCCATTATGATTCCCTTGTCTGTCTTTATTTTATAACTCTCCAACATTGGTGGGAAATAATTTCATTATGCAAATTTTCTTATCTTTGGATGGATGAGGTTTCTTCCTGAGATGATTGACATATAAAAGGGTCTATCCCTGACATGGTTGAAATGTCTTGAGTGTCAGTTTGATGAGGATGTAATGTTCCTTGGTCATTCATATGATTGATGAAGATATATTGACAGTATTCCACTTGATCTGAATGATAGGTCCAATGAAAGATCACTTGTCTTGGCTAACATATTTAATGGCACTCGTATGATCAACTTAGACACTTTTGAATGTGTCACGTGATCTATAATAACATTTCATAAGACTATCACATGATCTCTCTAGTATATCTAGGAGAATTTTCATGGCATGGATGATGCATCTGTAGGACTTCATGTGACTTTTATGGCATGTCTCAGGGGCCTTCACATGACAAACGTAGACTTTTCAAAGGGTGTAATGTGATCTTGGATGACATATCATAATTCTGTCACATGATCTAGATATAAGTTTTGGATGAATTCTCGTGATATAGGAAATTTGTATGGGGACCTTCATGTTACATGGATTATATGAGTTTGGGCCTTTATATTAATTGGATAACATGTCCAGGGGACTTAACGTCTTTGATAAAGACACATTCAAGTGTGTCATATAATCAAGACTGACACATCAGAGGGTTTTTGCATGATCTGGATAGGTTTTTTGAAGAACATGAAGTCTTCACGTGTAAATAAACATATATTTATTCATGTAAACATTATTTATTTTTCATAATTTATTGAAAATATTCCTCAATGTTTTTCAAGAATTTGCAGGTTAAGGTCTGATGTGACGAAGTTGGTAAATGGAAAATCCTTCTAATAATCTAGTTGGCACATTGTAAGACCTTTGTGTGACCAAAAAGGTGATAATTAAGAACATATATAAATTATGTGTAATCCCTTATGTCTTTACCTAGGTTTTATCTGGTGTAAGACCCTTTCTATTACATTTATATCCACTATGAGATTTTTTTCTCCCGCTTCTATGCTCCCATGGGTGTGCCTTAAATGATAGCCCCTTTTTTATTGTGCTGATATCGAGGAATTTATAGGCCTCCAAACCCATGATCTATGATGCCTATAATGGGTTCTATATCCCAAAAATGGGATTTATTTTGTGGATCATCATGCAAGTTTCATGCATCAGTCGCAGATCATCTCTGGCATTATCCTTTTTTAGTGTAATAAATATTGATCATCATATAACTCTGTCATTTTCATGGTTATTGGACACATATATTTTGAAACAAATTTCAAAAATTCATTTATAAATGTCTATGATACTCCGTAAGATTGATATGATATGTTTGGGAGATCTTACGAGATCAAGACTCACATTAAAGAGTTTTTATCATGATCAAGGGAGACTTGGCTGGGTCCCTTTGAGAGATCATGTTAGCTTACCAAAGTCCATTTATGAGAAAAATATTCAATTTTAATGGGAAATATCATTTTCGATGAGATGATTACATGAGGAACATAACCACTTCAAATTAGAGACAAAATAACTTTTCCTCACACGAGGATTCCTACTTTTCTACCATTTATTTATTATTTTACAATACTTCTAGAATTATCACATTCGTTGTCTATCAGTGTGTTGCATGATCAATAATAGATCTCATGATGATATGAAAATGTTCTCACTGACATTATCTCTTCTTATATGTGTTGAGTCTCATGATCAGTGATGGATATTTCAACATTATAACAACCCATCCCTAGTAGCCTAGAGTTGGTGCCTTACTTTAGTATGTTGGCATAGATATAAGATTTTAATTCCAAAGTACTAATACTTATAGTAGTCATGGAATCCATATTACATAAATAAGTTTAATATTACATCCTAAATTGAAAAAAATATAGTAAATCATTTGAAAACACTCTTATTCAGATTCATTATCACTTCAAGTTAGTAATAATATACATCTTTGAATCCTGAGGAAAAATTGAACATAATAAAGGGGTGATCTTAGATACTCCGAAAGGGTAAAAAATACAAAATAAGATAACATAAATATGTATAATCAATAATCCTAGGTGAATAAATAAAAACACATACCCTTAAAACATAATATTGAGAATAATATAGTAGTGATACAAGCTGATACAAAAATTCCATATAAATATCAAGATGATAAATATACAAAACCATGGATATTATACTAATAAAATAATAGCATGGAATATAAATAACTAATCTCATAATTAGGGAATTCATAATTTTTTACATCACAAACATACTATCAAGACTTAATCCAAGACACCACACATAAAAATGTAGGTTGGTAGCCAATACCAAAACTAGTTTATCTCATGAGACCTACCAATGCATCAAGCGGTTATATCAGGCCATGCCTATCACTTACTAAGTCCAATGTTTTCTTTATATGAAATTGCTGAAACCTATCCTACATAAATATTCATATTAAAACTAGCATATGAAATGTTAATTCATTAACCCTAAACCATGAATTGTATCAATATAAAACAACCACAGTCAAACATATCATAATTCCATTAGTTAAAATATGGTAGATGGTATCTTAAGATACCAAAATCAATTAGGTATAAAATCCAACAAAGGATGCTGAAATAGTTGAAATTAGTCTAATGAAATCATTAATAGAATATTGAGATAAATACACATTTTTTATATTGAAATTATTTTAAAAGGGGCACACAATTTTAAAAGAAAACATTATTAGTTAATAGAATCTTGTATTCATGTAATGGAATCTTTTTTCATGCAGTATAATTTTTAAAAAATAACATTCCTTGAGTATTTTTTCGAAATTTTCATAAAGTACCTCATTTGGAAAATTAAAAATTGATTCATTTTAAATGGATTTTTAAAAAGTAAAATATTGGTAAAATCAAATTTAAAAAAAATTAAGAATAACAGTAAGAATATTTTGAAATACATTTTTATGAAACATGTACATGGATGATATGAATTTCCTAGTAAATACTTATGTATTAACAATCTTGAATAATACTAAGGTTCCAAAATTATCCCTTATCTCATACTTACTTTTAGGTGAGGGTGACTTAACCTACTTTATAATGGTTAAATCATGAAATTAGATTATACCAGAATGATATACTTATTTATCATATTTTATATTATCCTATTATATCATTTTGTTAATAGTAATTCATTATTACATTTGTTTCGAATGTTAACTGCTTCATTTTTCAATGTTTATTTTTTTATGTCATGTTTTTTATGCATAGGATATATTTTCATCATATAAAGAATGATATTAAGTTTATAAATATTATATTTACTCATCATATACAATTTTATAATCATTCTATAATGGTTAATGTGGATAATTAATCTCATCACATCATGGAAACGGTGCGTCATACGTATATACGAGCAATGGTATCATTATCTTAATGGTAAAATGATAAGGAATTGGATGGTATAATAATTATAAAAAATAAATATCATGTCATAGTTTTTATTTATATTCATTATATTCATCATAATACCCATCCAAATAAAATGGTGATTAATAAAAAATAACACCACAATGTGGATACAATAAGTCATACGTACATATGCATGGTGATACAGTGTTTCATAGGATTTATAAAGTGGAATCTGGTTATCCCATAAAAATAATAATAATATCTCATCATATAGATGATATTGGAGTAATTACTTTAGAATGAAATAAATTAAATATGATGCTAAAGAATAAATAATTTTGAAGGAGCCGGTAAAGGTGATTACCTCTTCTTTAGCGAACCTCCATTGGATATCCTCTTATGCATACTAGGGTTGGACTTTTTAGAAGAGAAAAAACCTATAGGATGGGTATATGTAATTTTAGAAGATAAATGGTTATGTTTTTGTCAAGAAATATGGATCAATGTGATGTGAGGAAGTGATATAGTAGGATTCTTTTAATAAGAGAGGGGAGTGTCACTCTTGGAATAGTTTAAAATCATAAATTTATATAAATTTATATTCATTTTAAAATATATCTAAAATGATTTATTTAGAATATAATATTTTTATGGGTCTAAATCCTATCAGATAATTATTTTTAGACATGTTAATGTCAAAATATTATCCTTAAAGTTTGGTGTTAAGCCTTAGTTAAGCCCTTTAACTCCTATCATGACAATTTGGTCTTTTCTTCTTTAGGGTTAATATAGTTTCTATAAAATGAAAAACGACTCCAAATGGATAAATAATGAAATATTTAACCATGTTATAATTATTTGAATTATTTATATATTTTTATAAATTTTATATCATTTAATATAATATTATTTATTTTAAAGTATCATTTACGTCAATTTTGATATTTTTCATTATTTGACTATTTTAAAGATATAATAACAGCATGATAAATTAACAAACACTTATAATATATAAATAAAATGTATAATTTATCTATAAAATTTTTTTATGTCATTAATTAGGTAAAAGTTTATTTATTTTAATATTTTTAATATCATTTATTTGATATTTTCATTGATTAAAAAATTACTGAATCGTTATTATGGAAGCCTTTACATAAATTATTTATTCTCTAAAAATTTTATAAAAATTATATTGAAAAAGATAAATTTATTAAATTTATAATTAATATTTATATTTACATTTACCTTTTTTATAACCATGTATTTAAAATGTAATACTTATTAAAAAACAAGAGTACATCAGTTTTAACTAATCTTTAATTAAAATATTATAAATTCCATATTCATATCCAAGTGGCATAAGAAGATTATAATATTAGACTATGGTTTATGTTTTTTTAAAATCAATTTTCCAATTAAATTGGGACAAGTGTTAAGGAAATTTTAAAATATTTTAATATTTCTTTTACATTTAATTACCTGATTTACCCTTAATTGTGGTAAATAAAAATTTACAAAATTAATTATTCATAATATCGAAAGAATATTATTTTGATCCTATTTGAATATAAATATCATACTTATTAAAATATATTTCATTTATTTTTACAAATTCAATTTAAAGAAGTGTATAAATTAAGTTTAACACTAATCTGGAAGATGTGGCGAGAAGGCGGATAAAAGGAAACCTTTAAACGTTTAAAAAGTTTTTTATATCTAATTTTAATATAAAAATGATTGAAATGACCTAATTTGGATTGATATGTATATAATTTATCTATTCATACCTTAAAAATAAATTTATAATAAATAAATATTTAAATGAAATGGATTTTTTTAACTACAACATGGTATTTTTTAATTATTCATCAGAAAAAGAAAATTCTAATAAAAATTTCCAAAAATCACCCTAATATAATCATAAAATATTAAATTAAAAGAATATTATTATTTTTTTCATATAAAAATTATGAAAGTTTCATAAATTAGATTCAAAATTGGTTCTCCATTAAATGGAGATAAAATTGCTATTTTTTAAAAATACTTCTTTTATGCGAAAAATGTTTATTTGTTCTTATATAATGTATAAAAACAAATAATCTAAATGTTAAGAGTATATAGAATATATATATATTTCATAATGTGGATAATCATATTCTTACCCTCTAATTTTACTTCTAGGTTATATATTATTATATTAAATAATAACATTTGAATAATATACTATTGTTTATAAAACATGATCATGTGTGTAATGTGAGATATCAAGGAAAGTTGATCTCGTGTGTAACGCAAGATAACTCCATGTTCCGTATATTAAAATAAGTCAAAAAAAATTAAATTTATCTAAAAGGAAAAAATATGGTAAACTCTTTGGGTGATACATTATATTATCCTACAAAAATTTAATCAATGAAGTTGTAGGGGTGTTACCTTTAAAAAAATATGTGGGTAGTTATTCTTCAAATAATCCTCTAGTTCAAATGTTTCTTCATCCATTTTGTGATTTCCCAAGAGTATTGTTACCTGGAGAGTTGTATGATTCCTCAATAATTTCTCTCTAGTCTCAATGATTTGGATGGGTTCATTGTAGTAATAAAGGTCCAGATCTATCTCCAATTAATTAGTGGTTAGCACATTTTTTTGGGTCATTAATGTACTTCCTTAGAAGAGATATATGAAACACACTGTGTACTTTTGATAGATTTTTTACATTTCCAAATGATAAGAAAAAACTCAAACCCTTTCAAGAATATAAAAAGGTCTATTGTACTTGGTACTCATTTTCCATTTCTTCATAAACCTTACAAAACCCTTCCATGAAGATACCTTCAAGAAAATATGATCTCCAACTTTAAATTGAAAATATTTCATTCAATTATCAGCATAACTCGTTTTCCTACTTTGAGCTTCATTAATGTGAGCCTTATGGAAACCTTGATTTTTATTACATATATTATTAAATCATTTTGAATACAAACAACATAAAATCATTACACAAAAAACAACTAAATATTTAGTGTCATGGGAAAACTAGGACAATACAAAAATTTACAAAATAAAACAAAAATATTATTTAATTCCTTCTTCTCTAGCTTCTTATTGTCCCTTGAATTCACTTTAGTACATATAGTCACCTGAGGATACACATAAAAAAGCGGTGATCTAAAAGCTTAGTAATAGGAAAGATAAGAACATGAAATAATAAAATATGGGTTGAGAATCATCAATATCATCATAACATAGGCAAAGTATCATAATCATGAGAGGAAACATTAGATAATGGCCTTAAATGTAGAAATGCATAAAAATTAAATATCATGTCTTATTAGTAGACTGCCACACATTGTTGTGAACAAAGATAGCATCATTTTCATGAATATTTTACATTTCTCATGAGATACATCACATTACCAAATTCAGTGGAGCGCGATATACTTTTGGGTGCTCCCATCACATCATAGCATTTCCATTATCATGCATGCCACATAGAACATATATAAATCATGGAAATAAACCCTGTAATTTAATGGGTTTCATTTCATAAATTATAAATTCATAGCATGGGTTACCAAATTGATATATGGAATAACATAATTTGTATATGAATCATCAATCTTTAGTGAATATGAAACAATCATGAGAAGTAAAATGTGTGTTTTTTAAAGAATAATTATTTTCGAAAACATTTAGTTTGTCATAAAAACAAGTAGAAACATGTATATCACAAAAAATATAATATAATGATGAAAAAAATATTTTTAAGGAATAAAAATACTGAAAATTGGGTGAAAGATGGAAAATCTAAAGAAAGAGAGTTGGGTTCAAGAATTCCCCTTACCTTGAGTCTGAATGCTTCCTTCACTTTAATATTTTGTATAATCCCATAATATTCATTAATTAAAAAATATATAAAATTTTATACACGAATTGTATTCATTATGGTTTTATTATGTTCAGTTGTTGGATTATTTATGAGTTATAGAGTTTTATTTCATCCTTTAGGGCATTTGTTTTCACTATTGTCATGATCGGTTCACTAGTATACATGAATGGAAGTTCGTGTAAAAAGAAGAAAATTTTCAATAATTTTTTTACATTTTATGAGTTATATTCAAAAACATTTATTGGTATTATAAATAATTTATTTATATGTAATTTGGATAAACCATTGGATAAAAACTAATTATGATCGTTTTAGATTAATTTTGGAAATTTTTCGATCACCAAAAACTCATTTTATTTTATCATTTAGTTTTATGTATATAAGTTAGTTACCAAATATAAAAAGATTTATAACATAAAAATTAAAATATTTTTTCAACCATTTAATGTTTTTATTAGAATCCTTGATTTTATTTATTGAAAAATGAACGTCCATCACCCACACAGTTGGTAAATTAACAAATCACGGGTGACGATTTCATTTTTTAAAAATAAAAGAGAGAGAGAGGAGGGTGGATATTAAAGTTTAATATTCCATAAACATGATATAATTAATTAATATAAAACATACTATAGTTATAATTACATTTGGATTAATGGATATGAGAAGATAATTAGAAAATAAATTAAATTAAATAAAAAGGAAATTAAAAGAAAGATAGAGAGGATTTACCTTATGAATTATCCTATTGAGATCCTCCTCAAGGATCATAGTAATGGTCTTTAGATGATACCAAGATATCCTAGACATGAAGGATATACTAATTAATATTATTGGTTATAATTTAGGCAAGGATCAATGCTTGAGAGTTGAGAGGAGAATAGGGTGTGCGGGTGGTATTTATTGTGGATGAGAGGGGTGTTTTCTCAATAGTATATTCATTAATTAAATATTTTTTCCCAAGAATATTAATATTTGGAGAATAATCTATAAATATATTAACATAATGAATTATGGTTTGAGATTAAGGTCTTTACATCATCCTTACATCAATAATGACTCAGAAATTCTGGTATTTAGCATTTATCGAGAATTATCGTATTTTACTATTAATAAAAAATTATAGTGTTTTAGAAAAATCCCAAAAATTCACCCAAACCATTTTTCAACATTTTGAATAAAAAAATTCCATTTTATGAAAGAAAAATTACAAATATGACTAATTTAATTTTTAATTAAAAATTTCATTTACTTGAAAAATACATATTTTTAAATTATAAATGATTTTGTAACACATTGAAAAATTATATAAGGTCTTGTAAAATTATCATAAAATCCTAAGAAATAAAAATATTATTTTATTGTCACATTTTAGGAAAATAGATTTTCTTTTAAATTTTTAAATTATTTATAAAATTGTAATTAAATATTTATAACTTATTAAAATACCAACACTTAACTAATATTTTTTTAAAATGTATACTTACTATACTATGGTATAATTATATCATATTTTCACTTATAATATCCCTAAACATTATTCATACTTTCATGTGGGAGGATACTATTCATTTGGAAATTTTTCTATTTATAAGGGTCATATTACTATTCATAAGGTCTAGTTACAATTTTATTGGTACATGTTCCTTAACATCCAAAAATACTTATTATTTAAATAATTATTCATTTAAAATGTTTTTATTATCATCCATAATTGATTATATGTGATCATGACATTACTTGATGAAGAGATAAATTATATCATTACAAGTTTGTGTCATTTCATTCTTCACCCCTTTTGAAATTTCACCCTTGAAATTTCATTATACACAAACAGGTGAGGGTACTTAACCATCATTACCTCCTCGGGTTCCCATGTTTCTTCTTCATACTTATGGTTCCTCCACAAAACATTGATAAGGTGGGTTTTCTTGTTAAGTATAACTTTATATCTCTGATCTGGAATCTTTATTGTCTACTCCTTATAAGAGAGATCATCTTTCAGCTGTATAACCTCTAAGTTTAGTACATGTGAGGGATCTTGTATGTACTTCCTCAGGATTGATATGTGAAACCCATCATGAACATAGGCCATATTAAATTAAAGTTCCAGTTGATAGGCTTGATATCCAACGAGATTAAGAATCTCAAATGGGCCAATGTGCCTTGGTCTTAGCTTTTCATTATTTCCAAACCACATGACTATATTCCTTCGTGATATTCAAATGAATACTTTATATCCAACGTTGAAATTCAAGTCCCTTAGATGGTTGTCATCATATCTCTTTTACTAACTATTAGTAGATTTAATATGTTGTTGGATTGTTTGAACCTTCTGAATCATCACTTTCACATGATATGGTCAAAGTAGAATTATTTTTTTAGCTTTATCCCAATAGGTTAGAGTTCTACATCTCCTTCCATATAGGGATTCATATGGAGGCATATGAATGCTTGAGAGGAAGTTATTGTTGTATAATAACTCAACCAATGGGAGATAAAAATCCCATCCACATTTTACTTATAAATAGAGGTCTCTAAGCATATCTTCGAGCATCTTAATAGTCTTTTCTTATTGACCCTTAGTATGGGGTTGATAGGTCATGATGAAATTTAATTCAGTACTCAAAACATGTTAAAGACTCATCCAAAAAATTTATGTGAACTTGGGATCATGATTAGATACAATTGAGTGGAACTCCATGTAGCCTCACCCCTTTCTTTACACATATCATTGTAAGTTGGTGGAGAGAGTGATATTTCAAAATAGTGACAAAAAGGGAACCCTTGGTGATTTGCTCCACCGCAACCTATATCTCATTTTTTCTTTTTGATGTCTTTGAGAGACCCGTGAAGAAGTCCATTATGGCATTCCACCATTTTCACATGGGTATAAGAAATGGTTGTATCATCCCTTTATACTTATGTCGCTCTAATTTAACTTGTTCACATATAAAGAACCTTGAGATATATTCTAGAATATCCTCTGACATTTTATCGCACCAGAAGTGTTCTCAAAGATCAACGAACATCTTGGTACTCCCTGCATGGATATATAATGTTGAGGTATGTGAATTTTCCAATAACACCTTCTTTGTCCCAGGTGATAAATTCATAAAAATCCTCATTCCAAACTGAATGAAACCATCATCATTGATTTGTTAATATTATAGTTCCCCTTACTTTACTGAATTCAACTTTTTTTGTAACTCAAGATCATCCCATTGTGCTTCTTTAATCTTCTCATTGATAGATGGTTGGGAAATAAATTAGTAAAGGTATAATGTATTACCTACCATTATGATTTCCAAATCCATACTTTATATATTCATGAAGATAGGGTATTTCTCAATAAAAAAACATGGATTGAGTAGCTGGTTCGTTTTTACTAAGAGAATCAGCTACATTGTTCGCCTTTCTAGGATGATAGTGAATAGAACAATATTAGTCTTTGTTTATCTCTAACCATCTCCATTGATGCATGTTGAGATCCTTTTTTGTGAATATGTACTTTAGGCTCTTTTTATCGGTATATATGACACACTTATCACCTTATAGGTAGTGATGCTAGATTTTTAAGGCAATAATCACAATGGATAGCTCCAAATCATGCATCATGTAGTTTTTCTCATGGATCTTCAACTGTCATGAAATTTATGCTATTGCATTATCATTTTTCATGAGAACAAAACATAAGACTTTGTTTAAATCATCATTGTATATCTCAAAAATTTCTCCACTTTTTGTTAGTTTGAGTACAGGTGCATTGATAATCCTTCTCTATAGCTCATTGAATCATTCCTCACATTATTCAATTAAAACTTACTTTACCCATTTCCTTGTCAACATAATTATCAGGTTTGATAATTGTGAGAAATTTAAAATAAAATGTCGATAGTACATGGATAATCCAAGAAAACTACTGATTTCACTGAAACTAATAGGTCTGGACATTCCACATTTTCCTTTTTTTATGAAGGGTCCACAGAAATTCCCTCACTTATAATCACATGTCCCATGAATGTGACTAGTCATCCAAAATCCATACTTTCTAAACATGGACTACAACTTCTCCTTACTTAATATCTCTATCACAATCCTTATATATTCTTCATGTTCTATCATTCTCTTAGAGTATATGAGAATATCATCGAATAACACTACCACAAAATTTTCAAGGTAATGAATAAAGTCTCAATTAATCAAATCCATGAATATTTCAATGGAATTACTATGTTGGAAGGGAATCACCAAAAACCCGTAGTTCCCATACCTTGTACGAAAGTTAGTCTGATGAATATCTTCCTTCTTCACTGTTAAATGACGATATCTACAATGAAGATACTCCATTAAGAGGTACATTTCTCCTCATACCTAATCAAACAAGTAATCAGTCATTGGAAGAGGAAACTTGTTCTTTCTGGTGATCTTGTTGAGTTCCCAATAATCGATAAGCAGGCACATTGATCCATCCTTCTTCTTGAGAAAGAGCATCGGTGCACCCCAAGGTGATGCACTTTGATGTTTGAAACCTTTTTCCAAGTTCTCTTACAGTTTATACTTTATCTTCTCCAGATCGATCGGGTTCATCTTATATGGACACATTGGGATAGGATTAGCCCCGAGTATGATTTATATTGAGAAATCTTCTTCACAATCGGATGGAATTCCAAGTAACTATTCAGGGAATAAATCACTGTATTCTCTAACAATGGTAATTTCCCATAAGTTGATATCTTCTTTTGACTCAACCATTTTTTCTAGGTATGATTCATCATAGGGAATCAACTCCCACGCCATTGATGTATTTTCAAAAAGAGATTCATGATTTTCCTTTCATTTTTATAGGTTCATGGGATGGTTCAGAATATAAAAAGATATTACATTTTCTAGATACATGGTATGTGATCAATATAATGGTAGACAATCCATTCCCAGTATAGAATCGAATTCCACCAAGGGAAGTATCATGAGATTTATTGGAAGAATCTTCCCACATGTGCTAATGAGAGAATATTCCAACACTTGGGTTACAATGATTGCACCACTTTTTGTTTTTACAGATATCTCTACATCATGGTTTTGGAGTTTTTATTAAATAGTTCTATAAAACATGAAATATATAAATGAATTCATAGAACTAGAATAAAATAAGACTCTTTCCATTTTTGACCGAATAGAAAGAACACCATATATGATTGTTGTTAACAACACCTGAAGCATACCATTCAAATTTTTGGTTTTAAACCACTAAATAATCTATAAATGTTTCTTTAATTATTGATAACAACACATGAATTATAACTTTCAAGACATGTGAAATTTTATTCATAGGTTGTGATAGATTCTCCATCATTTTGGTTTATCTCTATGAATTCTCTCTCCAACTTTGTTTGTAGAGTTCAGGGGAAATACTTTTTAAGAATCATTATCTTAAAATATTCCCACTACATATCTTATATTTCTTTTTATAGCATGGTGCTCTTATTCAAGTCCCATAATTGATTTTCCTCTACATTTAGACGATAAATAATAAGATTCACCTTCCCAATCTCAGAACAATGAAGAATAAGAAATATCTTCTCCATCGATTTGAACCATTGTTCCATAATTAGTGGATAAGAAGATCCATTAATCGTTTGTGGTTGTTGCCACATAAATACACTATATATAGTTTCTTCCTAATAGGTGAAGGATGAAATTACACATTTTTAAGGTTATTGTTGAAAACCAGACATAGTTTGGTAAGCATCGCCAATAAATTTTTAACTCCACCTCCCAAAACATTGGGGATGTCTTCCGAGAAATCGTTGTATTGTCCCTCACATTAGTTGTTGGCAAGATTTCTCCTAGTTCACACTATTTTCTAAAATATAAAAGGATAGAACAAAATATAAGTCATCATGTCATGAATAAATAAGTTATTCCTTTGTGAAAATAATTCTAATGTCATATCTTGTTGGATCCTATGATTAGCATTTTCTAAAAACAAATCTTCTTGCGTGCAAACATATAATTAGTATTATACTAAGGATTTTTCACAAAGGTTATCTAATCCTAATTCCCAAATTAACTAATATTTCCTCTAATACCAACTATATTGACCCTTGTTTTCTTACATATCTTATTACACCATTTTAAATATAGAAAACCTAAAATCATTACACAATGAGGATCCAAAGGTTTAGTGTCTTTGAAAAATTAGGACCATATATAACTTTTACAAAATAAAACATAAACATTTAATTAATTCCTTCTTCTCTATATTATTATTGTCCCTTGAATTCTACATAGTACATGTAGTCACATGAGGATATAAATTAAAACAAGGTGATCTAAAAGCCCTATAAGGGGATAGATAAGAACTTGAAATAGTAAATTATGGGTTTATCATCATCAGTATCATCATAATATACATAAAGGTCATAATAATTAGAAGAAACATTAGATAAAGGCATAAAATATGCCAATGCATAAAAATGGAACATCATGTCTTAGTGGTCAACTAGCACACATTGATGTGAACAAATCTAGAATCATGTTCACACACATTTCACTTATCTCCTAAGATAATTCATATTACCCAACGCACTGGATCAATATATAATTTTGGGTGCACCCATCAGATCATAACATTTACATTATCATGCATGCCACATAGAACGTATATCAATCTTCGATTTAAGATAGGGAAATAAATGGTTATCATTTAATAAATAATAAATTCATAACTTGGGTTCCCAAAATTAAAGAGGGGATAACATACCTGATATATGAGTCATCAATTTTTTATGAATATGAAACAATCTTGAGAAGTAAAATGTGTGTTTTTTAAAGAAAAGTTCTTTTTGAAAACATTGTGTTTGTTATGAAATCAATTATTAGATGTTTATATCCCAAAAAAAGATAAGATAATGATGAAGAAATTATTTTTAAGAAATAACCATATTAAAAATGGTTTGATGGAGGAAAATCCAAAGAAGGAGGATTGGGTTCGAGAATTCCCATTACCTTGAGTCTGAATGATTCATTCTCTTTAGTATCCTATATAATAAAAATAAATTAATTAATTAAAAAATATAGAACCTTTTATATATTAATTTGATTCATTGGGGTTTTACTAAGTTCATTTATGGACTTTTTGATGGTTTATAGTGTTTAATTTCATAATTCGGGAGTATTCGTTTTCATGGTTTTCATGATCGGTTCACTTGTATACATGAATAGAAGTTCATGTAAAATGAGGATAAATATCCAGAATTTTTATCACATGTTATTAGTGATATTACACAATATTGAATGGTATTATACATAATTTGGTTATATGTAAGGAGTATGAATAATTAGATAAAAATTAATGATGGTCGTTTTAGGTTATTTTTTGCGGTATTCGATCACAACTAACTCGTTTTGTTTTTTCATTTTATATTACATATATAATTAAGTTCCAGAATATAAAAGTGTTAAAACATAAAAATTGAAATATATTTTCAACCATTTAATGTTCATATTATCATCATTGAATTTGTTAATAGAAAATGAAAGTTCATTACCCACGATGTTAGTAAATTGACACATCACATATAGTTATTTCATTTAAAAAAAATAAAAGACAGAGAGGATGGAGTTTAAAGGTGAATCTTACATTGAAAAGATATAATTTCAGTATATCTGTCATATTGGATTTATTGTCCCATTTTTCTGAAGGGATGTGACGAGATAATAATAAAAGAAATGAAATTAAAAGGAAAATAAAATAAAGAGGGATATGATTTACCTCTTGAATTATCCTCTTGAGATCCTCCTCAAGGCGCCTAGGCATTGTCTTTGGATAATACCAAGATTTCCTGGATATGGGGAAGGTACTTAGGAAGAGTATTGTGAAGAATTTAGGCAATGATCAAAGCTTCATAGGTGTAAGGAGAAGAGGGTGTGAGGGGTGATATTTATAGTGGAGGAGGGGGGTTTTCACATTATTATATTCATTAGTTTGTTATTTCAGATCAATATTATGAATAGTTTGAGAATTATCTCTAAATAAATCTAAATATTTATGTATGGTTCTAGATTAAGGTTCTTACATCAGCCTTACATCATCAATAACTCAAAAATCCATGTACTTCTCATTAAATTTTGTTTGTATTTTACTATTCATAAAAAATTCAAGTATCTTAGAAAAATACCAAAAATCACCCAAACCATTTTCAATTATTATAATTAAAAAATGAAATCCAATTTTTGAAAATAATTTTCTAAATATTATTAATTTAATTTGTAATTATAATCATAATTTTCTTTCAAAATAAAAATTTTAAAATTATAACTTATTTTTTAACACTTTTAAAAATTACTTAAGGTCTCATAAAATTATCATAAAATAATAAGGCATAAAATATAAATTTATTCAAAAAATTTATGAATTTTTTTTAATTATTAAATTAATTATAAAATTGTAATTAAACAATTATGACTTATTAAAATACAAACACTTGATTAAATTTTTTTAAAATGTTTACTTACCTATACTATGACATTCTTATATCATATTTTCAGTTATAAGATCTATAAATTTTATTTGGACACTCATGGGTGATTCTACTATTCATTTGGTAATTTTACTATTCACAAAGGTTATATTACTATTCTTATGGTCAACTTACTATTTCATCAGTATAAATTCCTTAACATACAAAAATAATTCTTATTTCTTTAATATTTCATTTATAATGTTTTTATTATGGTCAATAAGTGATTATATGTGATTTTGACATTAATATAAGAAGGGATAAATTTTATTGATAAAAGATTGGGTGGTTACAAGCCTTAACATCATTTCCCTTTGATGTTGTTTCTTCGAAAATTTCTATGCCTTTGAGTTTCCTTTACCCAAAATCATCCCAACAAGTGGGAGTACAACATATATTTCCATATAATGGTTTATATGATGCTATTTGAGTAAATGAATGGAAACTATTATTGTAGGAAAACTCTACCAAAGGTAAGAACTAATCCCACTTACCTTGAATTTTCAGTGAGTATGACCTCAACATGTCTTCCATTATCTAAATTTTTCTTTTAAACTGTCCCTCAGTTTGAGGACAATAGGCAATGCTCAAATAAATCTCAATGTTAAGAGACTTATGAAGACTTTTCCAAAATTTCTTTGAAAATGGGGGATCTCGATTAGAAAAAATTGATAGAGGTGACTATAAAGTCTAAAAAATTCATTAATATAGAGCCTTGTGAGGTGATTAAGAGAAACTTATTATATTATTGGATGTAAATGAACATATTTGGGAATGTGATTAATATTAACACATATTACATCATTCTTTCTAGGAGTCTTTGTAATTCTTGTAAAAAGAATTATATATTAATTTCATCTCATTTCCATATAGTGCTAGAAAGATGTTATAGGACTCTTTTAGGATATCACCACATATCTTTAACTTGTTAAGAAACCAAACATCTGGAGACATAATTATTAATTTCCCTCATCATCTTATCCCACCAAAAATGTTCCTTCAAGTCCCAATATATATGTTTTCTACCAGGGTGTATAGATAAATTTGAGCTATGTGCATCATCCAACAATTCTCTTTTTATGTATTGTATAGATAGAACACATGGCCTATTTCTCAATTATAGAACACCATATTCACAACATATACTTCTAATTTTACTCCTTTCATACATTTAATGTTATTATGAAAGTCCTCATCGTCATAATAGTAATAGTTTATCTTCTCAAATAAATATGGTTTTTCAATCATTTAAAATATGATTGATGTCTCACCATCCTTTGAAATTCCAAAATCCATATTTACTAAGTCCATGAATATTAGATATCTCTCAATCCTAATTTGGTCCATAACCACATGATCCTTACTAGTCAATGAATATGATAAATTATTTTCCTTCCATGGGTGGTAGTGTGTTGATAAATCATAATCCTTGAGTAGCTTGATCCATCACCTTTATCTCATGTTGATATCTTTCTGTGAAAAGACACATTTAGGGATTTTAATATCCTTGTATATCTCACATCTTTCACCATATAGATAATGTCTCTATATTTTTAAAGTGAAGGTTGTAGATGCTAGCTCCAAATCATTGGTTACATAGTTATTTTCATTAGCCTTTAATTTCTTTTATTCATATGTGATAACATTTTCATTTTTCATTTGGTCAATACCAATTCCCCTCTTCGAAACATCACCATACATGAGAACCCCATCACTTCTAGATGGAAAATCCAAAATCAAATAATTGACTAATATTCTATTTATTTCATCAAAAAAATCATCACAGTTCCTTTTCCAAAAAACATAGCCCCTTTACATGTAATATTGGTTAGCAGGTTATCCCATCATGCATAATTCTGAAAGAATCACCGACATAACCTTTAAAACTAATGAAAAGACTTACATCGATTATTTTTATTGGTTTAGTCCATTCACTGAATACCATTTTTTGTAGGATCAACTCATATTTCATCCTTAGAGACAATATTTCCAAGAAAGGTAACTTATTTAAGCCATAAATCACAATTACTAGATTTACCAAATAGATCTTCCATTTTAAGAGTCTTAAGAATATTCTGAAAGTGATTATCATGATCTTCGTCGATTTTAGAATACTCTATAATATGATCAATAAATACCACCACATAATCATCAAGATATTCCATTGATACTCTATTAATTAGTTCCATAATAATAGTGTGTGCATTATTCAATCAAAATGGAATTACTATAAACTCATAATATCCATACCTTGTCTGAAAATTCATCTTCAGAATGGCTTCCTTATTTACTGGCAATTATTGATACTGAGAATGATGATCAATATTTTACAAATATTGAGCTCTATAAATTTGATCAAACAAGTCATCAATAAGATTTATAGCATACTTGTGCTTTATTTTAAGAGATTTTATTTCCTTATAATCAATGGACAACATCATTGATCCATATTTCTTCTTAACGAAGAGAACAATTTCTCTATATGGTGAAACAATGGAGTGAATAAATCCCCTATTTCTTAAATCATATTATTTTTTATCCAACTCTACCAATTACATAGGGTCTATTCTATTAGTATTATATGATATTTTAATTTCATTAGGGATTAAATCAATATAAAATTCAACTTCAAGCTCTGTGGGGGTGTCAAGGTAATTCCTCAGGAAATACATCAATGTATTCCTACACAATAGGTATATACACAATTTAAATATTCCCTTATTCATCCTTAGATTTTTTTTTCTCTTCACCCACAATAATTTCATTCAATAGAGCTACTTGGGGTGGATCGTCATTAGAATCAGTTGATGAGGTTTCTTCCTTAAAGATAAGGGATTCTTATTCTTCCTTAGAGATTATAATTTACTTCTTCTTGTAACATATTTTTAAATCTAATCCATGCCAAGTATTTTATCAATGTAAACCATAGTTATGATGGGAATTTCAAAAAGTAAAGAATTTTTGTGTGCATAATGGGGATACCCGAACACATATTTATCTCAATGAGACTTTCCTTATGTGTTTTAACTGACAACTCCCTTATTAAATAAAAAGGGCGATGTTTATATTTTTGGAAATTTTGGAAGATATAAAAGAATGAAATGATCCAAAATCAAATTAATAAATATATATATTTGAGGATATGATTAAAGTATATGCACCATATCATTAGAAAATTCCCCCTCATTAGTTCTAATCTCATATTCCTGGCCTTACTCCTAGTGCCATTTTGGGGGAAATACCCTTGATGCTTTGGGAAACAATTTTTATAGTGTCCCATTTCTATAAGATTATAGAATTGAAAATTTGTATCTTATTTATTTCCCTTGTAACCACATGCTTGGTGGCCTTTTCTCCACACTTGTAAAAAACTCACATTCCCTTCAAGAAAGTACCACTATGTTTTTTCCCACAATTATTATTGTATGGGATGTTAAATATTATATTATTCCCCTTTTACTTTTTTCTTTTTTCAATGTTTAAGCAGTCCCCTTATTCTATTTCTTATTTTTAAATTGTTAAGACTTATTGAATTCCTTTTTTGTCTTTATATCACATGATACTATATCTTCATAGGATGAGAAATTTTGGGAGACTAGTGCCCGTTATAGGAATCATTTTAACCCATCAAAGAATCAATAAATCCTACTCTATGGATTATGTATGTAATAAAAAGAATTTATTACTATCCTTGTGAAGTTATATTTATACTTTGAAACATTTTCATATTTCTTTTGTCTCATACTCCAAAAGTTCCTATCCATATCCGCTCGATATTCATGAGGAAAATATTTTTCTATGAAAAGTTCTTAAATATCCTCTATTCCATTCTTTATATTTCTTCATCCTCATTTAAATTATAAATCAATTCCTACCATTGATCAATATCTCTTAAGAGATGATAAATTCCATGACAACCTTCTTCCTTTCATTAATTTCAAAAGAAAGTTTCTCTAAGTAAATTGACCATTTCTCATCTACAAATGGATTTGTAGTCCCATTGTATAAATGATGTTTTTGTCTCATGAAGTGGTATACCACTGATCCTCCACGTTGTAGATCAGTGTGGTCTATATGGGTAAAGTCATTTTTCATAACCTAATTCATTTGTCCTAGTATATTGATAAGTTTTTTAGGCCAGGTTTTATCTCCGGATCCAATGTTATTGTATTTAATAGGATGAAAATCCCTATATGAATTACGTTTACTGGTATGGTTTTCATTCCTTCCACTAGGCGTCATTCCTAAACAATGGAATACAATATATTTGGTTATAAATCATAATGAATAATTTCAAATTAGTAAAAAACCTAACATAAATTGTAAATTTATGCATATATATTCTCATAATCATATAAATGATTTCTTTGGGGACATATTTACTTTTAAATCCATCATAATGGTTTATAAAGAAAATTTCAAATATGAAAAGTATATCCATTGGGAGTGTCAAACCTAGTGCGGTGTAGGGAATGTTTTCATGTACTAAGTTACGATGAGTTAGGCCCAACACACCCTGTTAGTGTTGTTACTCCTATGTACATCTGTTCTGAAACTTTGTCTACTTGTAGTATCCAGAAAAGTGTGTATTTCTCAGAATACCCACTTAATCTCTACCTTACAAAAATTCATGGATGTTATTCTATACTAATCCAAAAATTATATCTTATGGTTATGTTCCCTAATATTGTTTCTTTAAATATTGTTTCAATGGCTTATACTAAACTTATATGATACCAACTGTAACAACCCTAACCTTAGTAGCCTATAGTCAGTGTAATACTTTATTACATTTGAATAGATAAAATATTTAAATCCAAAAGTACAAATTAGTTTCGCAATCTTGTAAGCCATATTAAAAACCTACGTTTTACATTACATCTTGAAATGAAGAAAACATAGTTACTCCTTTGAAAACACACTAATTACATTCTCTTATCACTATAAGTTAGTCATAATATACATATTCACATCCTGGGGAAAATAGAACATAAGAAATGGGTGAGTTTAGATGCTCATTAGGGGTAAACAATACTACAGAATCTAATATAAATAAACATAATCAATAATGAAATGTGAATAAATAAAAACGCATGCCATTAAAACATAATCTTGAGAATAAAATGGTTGGTATATAAGCTGATCAAATAAAGTCATATAAATAGCCACATGATAAATATACATAACCATGGATATTCTTTAAGTCAATTCATCACATGGAATATCAATAACTGATATCATAATTAGGGAATTCATAATGCAGGATATCATAAACATATCATCTAGGCTTTGACCAATACACCATACATAAATTCTTCAGACATTAGCCAATAATTGAACTAGTCTGTCACAAAAGTCCTACTAATGCATTGAGGGGATATAGGGGGCCCCAATTATCCCTTACTAATTCTAATTCATTCCTCTTATGAAAAAGGTGAAACATAAAAAACATAAACATTCTAATTAAAACTAACAAATGAAATGTTAATACATTAACCCTAAACCATGAATGATATCAAAATAGCACATCCTTAGTCAAATATTTCAAAAATATTTTCAGTAAAATATGGTAGATGGTATTTTAATAAACCAACCTAAATTAATCATAAAATCTAACAAAATATATTGACATAGATGAAAGTAGTCGAATGAAATCATTAAAAACATATTGAGAGAAATATCACTATTCATATTGAATTTATGTTAAATGGGGATATATTTTTTAAAAGAATACATTTTTAGTGAAAATAATCTTTTAAGTCTTTAAGGTAAGAAATTATCATTCCATACAAGTTAAAAAATAATATTCCTTCCATTTTTTTTAAAACTTATTAAAGTACCTCATTTGGAACACAAAAAAAGTATTCCTTTCAAAACGTTTAAAAAAAGTAAAATATGGGTAAAATGAAATTAAAAAATTGTAGAATAATAGTAATATTATTTATAAATAATTTTTTAAGAAGCATAAAAGTGGATGACAAATAAGTCCCTGTAAATACTTACATATAAACAATCCCGGATAATAATGAGATTCTGAAATTAACCCTTACCTTGCAATTTGCACTATTTGAGGGTGCGTTAACCTCCGGTATAATGGTTAAATCATGATATTAAAATATAAAAAAAAATATCTCTATTTTTTATATCATATATTATTCTCTAATATTGTTTTGTTAAAATACATAATTATTACCATTTTTTCAGGTGTTAAGCGCTTCATTTTGTTATGTTTGTTTTGTTATGTAAGTCCCATTTCTTATGAATAGGATATATTTTATTCATATAAAGAATTATATTTTGTTCATAAATATTATATTCACACATAATATACATTTTTTGTAATCATTCCGGAATGGTTAACTTGAGAATGAATCTCATTGCATCGTGGAGATGGTAGACTGTATGTACGCATGAGTGACGATATCATTCCCTTCATAGTAGAGTGGTACGTAATTGGATGGTATATTAGTTATAAAAATGAAATATAATTTCATATTTATTATTTATATCAATTTTATTAATCATTAAGCCCATCCAAATAAAGTGGTTATGAAAATCATATTACACCACATCATAGATATGGTAAGTCGTACGTACGCACACATGGTGATATTGTTTTTTTATAGGATGGATAAAAAGTGAAATATGGTTATCCCACTATAATAATTAAAAATCAGAATATATATGATACTATAGTTATTATTTTATAATGGAAACAATGACTGAATAGAAAGTATAATAATAAATAATTATAAAGGAGTCAGTAAAGATGACTACCACTTTTTTAGAAAACCCCCTTTGGATCTCCACATATGAATACAAGGGTTGATATTTTGAGACGATCAAAACATATAGAATTTGGATATGTAATGTTATATGGGAAAAAATTAGGGTTTGGTTGAGCAATAAGGACCAAATTGGTGTTTGTAAGTGAGGGATTAGGCCCCTTTTTTAAGAGAGAATGGGGCACACTTTTAATCCTTTAAAATATTAAATTAAAATAAATTTATTTTCAATTTTGAAATTTCTTGAAAATAATTTATTTTGAATCCAATATATGGATGGTTCTAAATACTATCATCCAATGATTTTTAGACATGTTTACGTAATAGTATTAACCTTATAGTTTGGGGTTAACCGTTAGTTAAACCCATTAACTCTTACCATGAAAACTTGTGTTTTTTAAACTTTAGAGTTAATGTAGTTACATTAAAATTAGATAATAACCCCCAATGAATAATTTATGACATATATTACCATATTATAGTTATTTGGATGAATTAAGGATTTTTATGAATTCTATATCATTTAATAAAATATATTTTATTTTAAATAATCATTAATGTCAATTGTGATATTATTCATTATTTTTATTTTTTAACAATATCATTAAAAAATGATACCTTCAATCCAAAACATATAATATATCACTAAAATTTCCAATTTATATATGAAATTTGTGTATGTAATTAATTATGTCAAATTTTTTGTATTTTAATATTTTGTATATCATTTATCTGATATTTCCATTGATTAATCAATTACTGCACCATTATTATGAAAGTATTTAATTAAATTATTTCTTATATAAAAATTAAAAAAAAATATCATGATAAATAAAAGTTTATTATCATTCAAATGAATATTTATATTCGAATTTATCTTTTGTATAACATTGTATTAAAAATGTAATACTTATTATAAACATGAGTATAACAGTTTTAACATGTCTCTAAATAAAATATTATAAATGTCATATTAGTACCCATTAGGTTTTAAATAATTACAATTTCATCCAAAGGTTTATTTTGGTTGAAACCCACTTATCCAATGAAAAAAAAAACAATTTTTAGGTTAATTTTATAATATTATAATATTATAATATTATTTTTACCTTTAATCACTCGATTTACCCTTAACCTTGTTAAATAAAAATTTACAAATGTTACTATTCCTAATATCCCAAAAATCATGTTGATCCTATTAAAATATAAATATGATACTAATTAAAAAAATTTATGTAGGTTTTTTTCAAATTTAATTTACACAAGTTGCTAAATTAAGATTAACATTAAACGAGTAGATGTTGCGAGAGGGCCGGTAAATGGAAATGTTCCAAAGTTCTATAGGTTCTTATATCTAAATATAATATAAAAATTATTCAAATTACCTAAATTAAATTAATATATGTATAATTTAACAATTGTGACCTAGAAAATCAATTTAAGGTATAATAATTATTTAAAGGAAAAGGCAGTTTTTAACTACAATATTATATTTTTCACTATTCATCAAGAAATAAAACTCTCATAAAAATACCAAAAAGTCACCCTAATATAATTTTGAAATTATGAATTCAAAGAAGATTATTTTTTAATATAAAATTATTAAAGTGTCAAAAATTATATTTAATATGGGTTATCCTTTAAAAGGAGGTAAATTAACTATTTTTTGAAAATAAATCTCTTATGGGAAAAATCGATTTGTTTTTATATCATGTCTAAAAACACAAATGATTAATGTTATAATTATATGAAATTTATAAAAATTTCATAATTTAGATTATAATTTTCCTAAACTCTAATTCAAAGGAATGATTATTTGATATTATATTAAATAATAATAATATAATAATATGTGTTTGTTTGTAAAACTATGTATCGAGTGTAATGTATACTATTGAGGAAAGTTTCTATTGTGTTTAATGAAAAGATAACTCAGTGTTGCGTACATTACAAGATATCACAAAAATTAAATTTATTCTATAAGGAAATTTATGGTAAAGTCTTGGGGTGCAACAAACATCTTGAAATTGTTTTCATGGATAGTATCCCTTGTTTTATTATGATTTGGAGTGGTGTCACATGATCAAATGTATGTGTCTAATATTCTTTGAATGATGAAGGTTACATTAATACAGGATTTTTCATGGAATGAATGACATTCTGCAGGGGAGCTGATGTGATAATTGAACTGATCATGGGATATATATGAGCCCTTCATGTGAAAATCAGTATCTCTTAATTCACATAAAGCCTCCATATTTTTCATCATTATTTCATAAGTGAATTTGGGTGATTGTAAAGAATATTTTGGTTGATATGTCACATTCTAGGGTGAAATCTCTTAGAATAATTCACATGATTGTCAATGCCTATTTGGATTCCTTATTAAGAATATGAGGGGTTTTTTGGGTCACTTTGCATGATCAGGAAAATATTATGTGAAGTTCATGAATCATTCAAGTGAATTTCTTAGGGACATGTGATCGTGTGTCCTCTTGGGTTCACACAATCCACCTAACCTAGTCTCCTCATATTTATGTATCTATATTTCTCCTTCCTTTTCATTTTAGAGAAAATAATTCCTATGATTAGGGTTTTTTTCCCAAAATTACTGATTTTCATTTGGCAAGTTTCAAAAATGACATATAATACAGGGTCATGTAAATTTCATGTTTCTGGACAATCTATCAGAAATTTAAAAAAATTGACCTACCTAAGTTATATATGGACAATTCTTATAAAAATAATTTATGCCTGAAAGGTAAGAAACATAAGGAGTTTTTAAAATATTTCTTTAAGTAAGAACTTAAATACCACCTCAACATTACATCTTAATCTTTTTAGCCCTATGAAAACTACTAGTTTATAAAGAATAATGTATGTATTTGTTATTTTATTTGACTACATATGTTTTACATAAGAATATTTTCTTACAAAAAAATTTGATAACTTTTTTAATGTTATTAGTTATAGTAAATTGGTTTATAATGAAAAAGAAATTTAATTTTATAAATTAAAATTGACAGATGTTTTGAGTTTTGAAAACTTGAATTTGATAAATTGTATGGTGATAATGGATGGAACCATAGTTTCTAAGCTCATAGGACACCAAAAAAAATGGTGCATTAGAAATAAAAAATAAGACCTTATAATAAATGTCTATGCTAATGCTAAATGGGATTAATTTTCAAAAATAAATTTGGGAAGAATATATTAAAATAATTTTTCATATTTCTTATATAATTATTCTTAATCTATTCTTAAAGAAATGAACTTATGGAATATGGACAGGAAGGAAGCCTAAAAATGGAATCTTAGGAGTATTTGGATGTAATGGTTACTTTTATAATACCAAATTCTCATTGGAAAAAATTTACTAAAAATCAAATAAATGAATGATTATTTAATATTTAAACTCTTGTAATTCATGTATAGTTTAGAAAAATTAAAATTAGGTATTGAATAATAAATTAATGTCATATTTGATGAGAATAATTTATAATAAAGAACATGTGATTCATACCAAGTTGAGGATGAGTTTACTATTACGAACCATATTTTGAATACATAAATAATACGTAATTGTAGTTAAATATTCATTATATTTAACAACAATACTTGTTTGGGGATTTTAGTAGTTCAGTGTCTTTGGATTCTTGAATAAATAACCAACTGATGCATATTAGATCTTTATTATTTGTCATTTGGTTCTTCACAACTAGGACACATCTTATATATAACATAATTAAAACAATTCTCTATAACATGGGAGAGGTAACATAACAAAGGGTGAGATCATGTGCTCAGTAAGGGTAAATATAAGAGATTATCATAATTTATCATTAAATAAGAATAAGGGGATGGAAACATGAGCTAAAAAATATAAAATCATACCTGTTAATTCATATGTCATAATCATGAATCTTGGAAAAATGTTTCTCAATCAAAGAACAGAAGACATAGGAGTGTGGAATCATAATAGTCAATAATGAGCCTTGAAAACATGTCATAATAATAATATATATGTTTTTAGAATGCATATAAACATAGAAAATAATTTTCTCAGTCAATACTTGCTACCAAAACTAACAAATTGGATTGGATTTCCTTCCTATTCCATCATTTCCATAGTCAAGGTTCTCTTGCTAGGATATCTGATTGGATAAAGTCCCTTATTGAACATGGTTGACTCCTAATTACAGTCCTTATTATAACATGGGATTTCATTCATCACCCCACACATTTTAGGTCTATATAATTCTAATCCTACCCATCACATAATGGAAAGTATATATAGGTGTGTCAAAAGTTCATAAAATATCATTCATATCATTATTTAATCACTTAAAGAAAGCATACATGTTTCGTAAAAATTTCAAAAATAATGGTAATAAACCATCCAGTGAAAGAATAATGATGGAAATATTGGATCATATTCCTATTAAATAATAAATAACATTAAATGATTATGTTTTAGATAAAAATATCTTTAAAAGATCACAAGATCATTTCTTGAGTAAAATAACTTCTTTATTTTAAATAAATTGTTTAGGATCTTAAAAATTCCATATTATAATATAAAATATTTTATTTTGAAGGGAAAAAAAATTATAAAGAAATCCTTAAATATAATTGTATTCATGATTTTGTGGAAGATATTCACAGGGTGTTTGTTAAAACAAAAAATCATTTCACATGTTAGGTAAAACAAAAATATACATTGTTGGGAAAACAATAAGAATTATATATTTAAAATCAGATAAGTGAGGTAAAATATTTTCAAAATGTCATTAAATAGTCATTGGATTACAGTGAAAACATTCTTGGATGAGGTTTAAAGAAAAATATAGACATGAACGAAAATATTCTCAGCCAATGTCAAACACATGATTGATTTCTCTTAAAAATAATATTTTGATCTTCTGAGTGATTGAAAATAGTAAAATGAAATAAAATCATAAAATATAAAAAAATGAGGATAATAAAATTAATAATATTTTTTATAGATAGATCATATAATTTCATCACTATAAAATTTAATCATAAACAATCTCGGTAAAAATGAGATTACAATATAAAATCCTTATATAATGAGTAATTTTGAATCAAAATTAATTAGAATATTGGAAATCATATGGTTCTATAGATCCCATGTATTAAATAATTTATTATTAATAAAATATATTCTTGGAATATATATATACCATGGATATAAAAATTGGTGCACAATATTATAACTTTTGTATGTAAAGAGAAACTAATAAAATATACATTCATAAAGATATTCTTGCTTCATAAGTTGTCTAACCTATGGTATAATATATTTAAATTAATTATAATTATATTAAAAAAATTAATTAATTCATATAATATAATATATTATCAATATATAAAATTTCAACACTAATATATTAACAATTATCTATTATAGTTATCATTTTGAGTGTTAACTGCTTCATTTATCATGTATGTCATGATTCATCAGTTATGTTATCTACAAACTGATCTTTTTTTATTTTAGTATGTTAATTTTAATAAAAATATTAATATCATAAATATTAATTATATAAATATTTATTATTATTCGTATAAATCGATGATGAAAAATGAATTTCATTACTTTGTGGAGGCAGTCCTTACGGAGGCACGTGTGGCATTTCCATTTTTTGTAGGATGAGATAAAATAAAATAAAATACTAATTCACATTTAAATAATAATTATTATAAAAATATATATTATATAAACAATAAATATATCATAATAACCAACCATGACTGATGGTGTGAGAAAATGAGTCATATCACTATATAGAGGTTGTAGTCAAGAAGCATGCACCAGTGATACATTCATCACCCATTACTTTGAGAATATGTGGTAAATGTTTATTACATCATAAAAATTACATATAATTATATTTATGATAAAATAATAATATATTTTATTGATACAAAAAATTATTGTAAGTATGTGTAAAAAACTTGAAAGAGCTTAGTTACGATCAATACCTCTACTTGGAGAGACCACATTTGGTTTAAAACTTAATCCTTCAATAATTGGTAATAAGGGATGGAAATGAACTCTAAAATGAATAAATGAATATATGAAGTATTTTTATTAGGTATTTCGACATATATAAGGCTAAAATGTTGGGAATAACATTGGAGAATTTGTTTTCTTTTATAATTGAGTGCATGGACACAAACTAAATTTCTCAAAAAGATTTCAACCATTTAAGCCCACTTTAATTGGTATGTGGATTAAAATAGTCTTGGATATACATTTAGGATAATATAAGTTTAAAATATATTCAAATAATAATAATTCTATAGGTATGGATGGAAATTATTCCCTTCTCTCTTTTTTTAACACCCGGTAAACCCGTTTTAACCTCAATAGTGGTAACAAAATTTTATTGTTTTTATTATTCAATTGGAAAAATTAATATATTATAACTATTAAATAATATCAATTATTTTGATTGAAATTATTGAATCAGTTGTTAATGATTTAATTTCTGTAAGATATAGAATTTAATTTTAATTAATCATGCAAACCTATAGGAAACCCATTTTTTCAAAATAAATTCCTAATCATTAAAAAACATCAGACTAATTTCTTGCCTTGTAATAACCATAAAATAATAGTTAAAAATATAATATTGAATATATAATATATATGTATCATTAAAACTATTAATATAATGAAATTAATTTATTTTATCATGATAAAAATAAACTATTCACATAAAAATACCTTTTTAGAGAAATTTGTTTTTATGCCAACAAAATTAACTTATATAAAAATAAAGTATTATGGATATTCCTACCTAGTTAATTATATTTTTTTAATAGAAGGATAATTATGTTAACTTAATATTAAATAAAAAATAAATTTTTTTTCTTTAAAATAAATGACAATTTTTAAAACAATCCATATTTTCACTACTTATAGAAAATAAATATTTTTTTAGAAAAACATAAAACTTAATCACATGGTAATAATGAAATGGTTTTATAAAAAACTATATTCATTTCCTCAAACAAATTTTAAATAAATGTAGACAAAAATTAATTGTTCCTTGCAAAATGCGATTAAATCCATTTTTAAAGAAAACGTATTTTTGAAGTGTAAAATGAATTAACTGAAAATTGAGTACATATTTTTTATGAACAAGTCAATAAATTCTTATTATTAAACCCATTATACATATTTTAATAAATTAGTTATTAGTATCCCTACTAGATAATTTAATGACTATGTTTTAACAGTTTAATTCGTCGTTTTTCACATCGACTTGGGTTCCGTGTATAGTATGATATCGAATACTTAAATTTTTATTTCTAAGGAAATACATATAAAATATTGGATTGTAAAATTA
Organism: Viscum album; assembly: GCA_963277665.1. Lineage (NCBI taxonomy): Eukaryota > Viridiplantae > Streptophyta > Magnoliopsida > Santalales > Viscaceae > Viscum > Viscum album. The sequence continues at coordinate 611,188,629 of OY728119.1, forward strand.
TAACATATTAAAATGAATTTTGACTTTTAGATTTCCTCACTATGGTACAAAAAAATTGAGTGCATCTTTTCTTCATCATATCCTTAGGTACCCATGTAGCTTCCTCAAAATTATGATTCCTCTAATGAGAATCAACCAAGTGAGTAGTCATGTTATATTTAACATTATATATATAATACAAGATTTATTACAAATATTTATATAAAAAAATATCATATTCAAGCATTATATACATTAATATCATAACATGTGAAGGATTAGGTTTTTACTTCCTCATGAGAGATACATGGAAGTAATTGTGAACATCAAATAGGTTTGGTGGGGTTTCCAAGAGAGAAGATATAGTCCCTACTCAATTATAAATTTTTAAGGGAAATATAAAATTTAGTTATATTTAATTTATTCCCAAATATGAAAAACATCATCAATAGATAATTTCATAGTAAAAGATTTTCACCAATATAAAATTCTGGATCATGTCGACGATTGTCAGTATAACTCTTTTTTGAGTCTAAGATAAATTAATATACTACTAAATGGATTAAACCATAACATTCATTTATTCATATATATTATGTCACAATAGATTTATTTCTCATACATGATCTAATTATTTTATAGTTCTATACTTATTTTTTAAGATGGATTCTTATGGAGTCATCTGAATTCTCGAGTGAAAGCAATTGTTTCAAAAAAAAACTCTACTATAGAATGTTTTTTATTATAAAATTACTTTAAAATCTATATAATAAGATATCAATATATCCTCAAGTGATTGAATGGTATTCTCATCCAAACTATCTATATAAGGATGATAATAAGTACAAAAACAAAATTATATATCTAGATATTCCAAAGGACTTCTCCATAATAATGAGGTAAATCTGGGATCCCAATAAAATAAAGTAGAATGTGGTAACTAGTTTAACCTTACCATTTTCCCAATATAAATCCTATAAATTTGACCAAGGGATAAATATTCTCTAATATTAAGTAAGTGAAATGAAATTACATGGTGATCAACTATTACCCAAATAATATCATGTCCATTAGATGTTTTTTGTATTCTCATAATGAAATCAATTGTGATATTTTAACCATTCCCGTTATTGTATGAGTAATGTCTTTAAAATAACCTTATAATTCCATCTCTCAGCCTTAACTTGCTAATATACCAGTTGTCGAGATACATAATATATAATATCTATTCGTATTTTCATACCCTAAATACCCTTTCAAATATCTATAAATCTTCATAATTGTAGGATTAATAGAGAATTATGAGAAGATAAATTTTTCAAAAAGATCCTTCTTCGAGTTGGTAATTATGAAACACACACACTCAGTTCATAAACCTAATTATTCCATCACAATCAAGGTTAATCTTAGAAACATTTCTCAACTTTTTATAGCTCTAAATATACCTTTTATGCCTCTTTAATCTTTACATGGATATATGGTCGAATAATCATTTTATAAAGATAACATTTCTCCACTTATTTCAATATTTCGGGATCTATTATTTTAAAACCCATAATAATTGTATCATTTTTCATCCTCATCATTAACAAGATAACATGATCCTTTCAAATTAAAGTATTTTCCACATTATTCACCATCCTAGGGAGGTAGTGTGATGAGTAGTAATAATTTTTAATCAAATTAAAGCATTTTATTTCTCACATATTAAACATTTTCTATGTGAATATATACTTTCAACATTTATGATCATTATATATAGCACACCATTCTCCATAAAGATAACACCTCCATATCTTTAATGAAAATATTATTTATGCCAACTCCCAATCATGAGTCATTTATTTTTTCTCAGTATCCATAAATTAGATTAAGGAATAAGATATCACCATATCATTATGAATTCCTACACAACCAAAACCCTTCTATGACAAATCACTATAAATCGGAAACCCTTATCTAGTGTAGGGTAGTGTGTGCATAGTTTCACTAGAAAACCTTCTCTTTTGTTTCATGAAATTTTCTTCTCATTCATCGTTCAAAATAAACATATCTATATTCTAAGTTAACATTATGAGTTTATTTTAAATCCATTTAAAATCATTAACAAATAATAAATAATATCTATCCATTCCAAGAAAACAATAAATTTTGGTCATAGGTACTAGTCTATGCTAATGTTAAAAAAATCCCATCTTTGATGGATCCACTGATATACCCTCACTGTTGGAACCATGGATGTTCTATGTATGAATTGGAGTATGGTTTTTTTTTGTCAATCCTCAGTGGAAGTTCAGAACGTGTACCATCAATGTGATTATACAGTTCAAGCAGACAACAGTATTGAAGATGGCGTCGTTTTATAGTGTTTGCCAAATTTTTGGGCCTCAAAACATGAAATGTGGAGAAATGTGTTTTTGTAAAAGATACTTGCACGCCGAGGCCTTGGAGTCTTGGAAACTTGCGCGCCTGATGTTTTTCAGAATGGGAACATTAAAATATGGAAAAGGAAAGAGGTTCGTGCAAGTATTTGTTTCATCGCGCAAGTGACTTGCATGCCGTGAATGGACTTGCGCGCCAGTACCTTAGAGGATTGAAAAGTTTCCCACCATTTGAACATCGTGTTTTGATCATCAAAATATGGAAAAGTAAATAGGGGCACCCAAGATTGGAAGTTGGTCGCACGAGTGTCTAGGAGGATAGAAGGGTTGCGGGCCAAGACTTGCACACCGAGGGAAGACTTGCATGCTGCCGCACAGGGTATCTGAATCCTATAAATAGAGGATCACCCCTCCTCATTCAACATGAAATTTGGACTTGAAGAAATTCAAACCTCCCGTCGCGCAGGTGTTGAAGTCGCGCAAGTGTTGGTGGGTCGCGCAAGGTAGAGCAGCGCAGAAGTTGTTTGCTACCCATCTAGTAGTCGCGCAGGTGATTTGGTGATACTTGCGTGCCAGAATTAAAGTTGCGCGACAGGTCTCCATTAGGTTTCAAAATCGATTTGGGTTGAAAATAAGTCGAGTCGCGCAAGTTTTATTTCAAAGAAGGTTGATTCGCGCAAGTGTTGGAGGAGGACTTACGCGCCAGTTATAACTTGCGCGCCATCCTTAAAAGTTGTGTGTCGTCTTGGTGTTGCGCGCCAGGTGTTTGTTGAGGCTTGGTGATTGTCTCGAAGCTGCATGAAAGTTTAAGACTAGTAAACGAGTGACAGTTGGTCTTCAACAGAGCATCTACATATAACAGAGGATGCGTTCATTGAGAAATGATGAAGATACCTTCACGTCTATAAACTGAGTGGGACTTCACCAACGGCAGTGAGTCAGGGGGAGTCAAAGGGAGTGACCCGAGGGATGCAGTGAGCTATCCCTGAACAATTTTAAAGGCAGTGAGCCTGAGATAGAGTGACTTCCCAAACCATTGTAATCCACATCTAGTGAAGATTATTATAATTAGGTAAGATCGGCAACTTTTCGGCGTATGCTCCTTGGACGTAGTCCTTAGTGGTGAACCAAGTAAAAATTGTTGGGTCATCTCTTTTTCATGCGAATATTTGATTGCTGATCATATCCATCATCCAGGTTCAAATAGTTCCTACCAACGTGGGAAAAAGATCCTTTAATTTAAAAGAAAAAGTTGACACCCTGATTCACCCCTCCCCTCTCAGGGTGTCTCGGGGTCCTACACCCACTTCATATTATATGAACCAAAATGAAAATTTATATAGCCAGAATTAGAACATAAGATATTATTCATAAAACATATCCTTCCTTGGGGACTTCAACATAATATTAAATATATCTTCATGATCTTCATCACTCTTGGAATATATAATAATATCATCCCATAAAACTACCACAAACTGATCAAGGAAATCCTTAAATAACATATTTATTAAATACATTAATTTTGAAAAGGAATTAGTAAAACCAAATGGCATGAATATAAATTAATAGTTCCCATGCATTGATGTAAAGGATAGTATGTGTATGTATTCACCTTTTACAACTGACAGATAGTAACCAAATCAAATATCAATCTTGGAAAAATGTTGATCTCCTCCTAATTGATCAAAAAAATCATTAATATGAGGTAAAGGGTAATTAATCTTGAAATTGATATTATTATGTTCCCAAAAATAAATATAGGTCACATTAATCGATAATTGTTTGTCTCAAAAATTATAGGTTCATCCTATGGTGACACACTTGGCTGAATCAATAACTTATCAAAATACTCCTAGATTTGCTTCTACAATTCCTTTCACTAAATAAAGGATATTCTAAATGGAATTTTACAAATATTTTTTACATTTTGTATGAGTTATATTGATAAATAAACATAAAAATTTTAAGACTGGCTTACTCTTCCAGAAATAAATCATCAAAATCTTGTACAATAGGAATCTATTCTATATTAACTTTATCCCCCAAAAAATATAATATAAATACCCCCATTTAAATAGGAATCAAAACCCATAAAATGGATATAATTTCCATTATAATTTCATATTTTTCCTTTCACCAATAAAAAATAATAGGTTGCTTCCAAATATCAAATATTATTTCCTTACTCAAAAAATGATATGAGATTTTCATACTAATATCCAATCTATTCTCAAAATATCATAAAATTAAAATATAAATAGAATAAGAATATTTAAAATAATAACATCTGTAAATATTTAAATTAAATAAGATTCATTTACCTGACATGTGTTCATCATATTATTAATATTTTATAATACAATTTCAAAATTAAATCATTGTGGATATGAATTACCATTCCTTAAGAATTCACATGATATAAAATTTGAGAATACATGTTACCATATGAACCCCATAATTATGGTGTTATACCCATAATAAAATAAAAAATTCTAGAATGAACATCAAAATTTTCTAATCATACTGATAAATAGTGAACAATAAATCATAGTATATCAAAATCATGATACTTTATTTTAAAATAATAACACCTTATGTTTAACCTATGAATTCCATGGTCATTGTCTATTTAAATCCTTAATAATTGATATTAAGGGGAATTTTAGTTAACCTAATAATATCCCTAGGATTGTAAACAAGGTGCACAGTAATGTCCCACTCATCAAGCAGCATAATAATGGATAAGAAAAAATAAAACAACTATTTTGAAAGTTATTACTCCTATATGAATTTGTTCCAAAACACATCCACTTGTATTCTTAAGACATGGATGTATCTAATTTGGGAAGGCATGGTCCATTATTTACCATAACATAGGATATTCTATTAAACTTAGTGAAATCCTAAAGTTTCTCAATAATGATTCCTCATCCTATTTTCAAAAAGTTACTAAACCTTTCCTTTATAACAAACTATAGTGACCCATTATTTATGTACATAAATATAAATTGTTTAAGATGAATATAGAACACATTTTAAAATAATACATTACATAAAAATATTGTGGTTTATTAACTTTGGAAACATGGATATATAAAAAACCATTATATAAATGATTGGCATTGTTTCCCTTGTAGTTCTTCAATACTAGAACCCTTTTTAAACGTACCTAACTTAAAACCCTTCTTCAAAAACATAGGGAAGGGTAACATAAGGATGGAGGGAACATAGGATAAGAATAAGGGTATAACAAAATAAACCAAATATTATAAAATCATTCCCATAAATTCATATGTCATTATCGGAAATCATGGAATAAATATTCATCAATCAAAAATTATGAGACATGAGAGTACAGAATCATAAATGAACAATCATGAGTGATGAAAACGTATCATAATCATAATACATAAGTTTATTTTCATCAAAATTTGTATAAATAAGATTTTTTTAGTCAAGGATTACTAATAAGACTATAATAGTATATTTATTTTTCTCAATTTTCCATATTTTCCAAAGTCAATGTTCACTCCTAAGACTATGTGGTCGGATAAAGTCCCTTACTAAACTATGGTCACTCCCCATTCCAAACCCTATTATCTCATGAGATATCTTGATTCACCTAATTTAATATAGGACTGTCTATTTATGGTCCCAACCATTAAATAATGAGAATCATACATATGTGTTCCATGTATCAAAAATCACTCATCATATGATCAAATCATAACCTATAGAAATGAAATGGGCTTTCTAAAAAATTTATGAAAATAATCATAAACCATCTATATAAAGAATAAATATTATATCATTGGTTCATATCCCCAGAAAATCATGGGTAATATCAAATGATATTTTTATAGATATTAATTACTTTGAAGGATCAGTAAAAAAATTCTTGAAAATACCCTTTTTTATAAAATTACCAATTTAGAATCTAGAAATTTCAAAAATATTTAGGTATAAATATTCCTTAAAAATAAAAAAGAAAACATATAATATAATATTTAAATATATTTTTATCCATAGTTTTGTTTAAATGTGTTCATGTGGTCATTGAAAAATATGTACATTGATGAAATTATTCTATGCCAAAGGGAAAAACAACCCCGGTTATCCTTGGGGGGTTATGGTCTGCCTCTCCAGCATGTGTGTGTGGTGTGTGTGTGTGTGTGTGTGTTTGAATATAACTATAAACCAAAGTAGCTAATTTATATACTGGAAAATGAAATTAAAATTAGAAATTTATAAATATAACCATAGGATAGGAAATTAAAATGATTTTCTGGAGATAGATCATAGAATTTCATTTTTAGAAAATTTAAGCATAAACAATCCCAGAAAATTCAAGATTGTCACATAAAACCCTAAAGACTATAGTAACCATTCAATAAAAAAACATAAGAATCTTATAAATTATATGGTTAAATATATATATGGAATTAAATAATATATAATTCAAAAATAAATTGTCAGATATTATATACAGTATAGAATATGTTTAACATTAGAACATGTATTAATGATGAGAAATTGATACGAAATCAACACCATAAATCTATCTTTCCCATTAAGAAATCAAAAATCACAAAAAAATTATTTTTCTTATAAATCTATTAGATATCTATATTAATAAATATAATATCATATTTTATACAATTATAACATTTTAACTCTCTTTTATTTACAATACTCTATTAAACTTGTTATTTCAAGTGTTAACTACTTCGTTTTTCTTATAAGTTTTTGTTTGAAAGTTATGGTATTTGAAAATTGATCATGGTAACTCCATATGAATAATTTTAATCATGATATAAATATAATATATATTAATTATATACATATTTATAATCATTTATATAAATAGGTTATGAAAATTTAATTAGAATACTTCGTGGAGATGATAGTTTGTACACGTGCATTAGTGACGTTTACATTTTTTAGATGAATGAAATGAAAGAAATGTTAATATGATATAAAATTTATAAAATCATTATTAAGAAAAAAATATCATATATAGAAAATAAATATATCATAATAAATAACCATGAATGATGGTGGTGTAAAATGTATCACATCACTATGTGGAGGTGGTATCCCACACATTCACATGAGTGACACTTTCATCTCCCTTTTGATTTAGAAGAGGTGGTAAATTGTTGTCAAGTAATTATAATAAAAATTCAATATATATATATAATACTATATTTAAAATTATATAATATATAAAAAATGTTTTTAGAAAGTACCATAAGAAATAAAATTGAAAGATCTTGGTAAAGATCTATACCTCTTCTTTGAGAGACCCCCATTAGCTTACACTATAAGACAAGAAGGATATGCCTTACGAGATTAATAGAATATGTAAGATTAAAATAGGGATTATATGAAGGATAATTATTTGGTATTGTATTATATATATGTCTCAAATGGTGTGAATAATGTATTAGAATAAGTTTCTATTCATATGTGAGGGGAGGGACGCACATGAAATTTAATAAATGATTTCAATGATTTTGGGCCACTATTATGGGATTATGGACCCAAAGGGAAATAGATAATATGGTAGGATAATATAAGGTTTTAAACGATTAAACTAATATGATTTTGATAGATTTTTTTTGTAAATCCTAACGTTACACCATTATTTACCCCCCCCCCCCCTCGATAAACCAATTTTAACCTTAACCCTATAAGAAATTTTTTTTAGTTTTTACAATTCAATAGGAACAAAAAATAAGTTGAGAATATTATATTATATTTATTATTATTATTCCAAATATAGAATACATTTTACCAGATTCAATTACTATATGCAGTCGAATTTAATTTTAATTAAGCATGAAAACTACAATGAAAAATCATTTAAAAAAATAAATTTTAAGCATAAATGTGAATTTACATTCATTACATACCTTTTAAAAACCCAAAAAAAATAATTATTATATTTAAAATATATTTTATAAATTTAATTAATACATTATTAAATATTAAATAAAATAAATAATAAATATAAAAAATACATTGCACGTATAAAAACAGTTTTAATAGAAAAAAAAATTAACCAAAAATACTAACTTAATCTAAAATAAATTATAATATGGATTACAATATAATTAATAAGATTATTTATAATTAAATGAGAATTAGGTTACGTTAAGATAAAATTCAAACATAATAGGAAATTGACATGAAAATAAATGAAATTGATTTCAAAAATAGGTATTTTGTGTTATTCAGTGAAAGATAAATCATTATAAAAAAATAATAAAATATCATTGTAAGATAATATTACCATGATGAATTAAAAATTATATTAATTTAATTTTTTAATTTTTTAATTTTTTTAAAAAATTATTTATAAACTTCACATGAAAAAATGTGATAAATCTATATATAAAAAACACATTTTTGATGCATAAATTTACTTAAATGAAAATTAAATTCTCATTTATTATTAATTTATCAGTATATTTTCAATGTTAAAACCATTGTACATATTTTTCATAATGTTTTTATTACAAACCATATCATCAAAATTTATGGCCAGGTTATAAGGGTTTTTCATGTTGTATTTCACATTTAGGACTTTTTCAGGTTTTGAACTTTAGATAATTAGCCCATAAATCATACATAAAAACTTAAATATTACAATGTATACACTTATACTCACTATCTATTTTCTAAAAAACTAAAAATTAGAAAAAATAAACATGATTTCGTTTAATGTTTAAACACCACATCTTTCCCATTTATTCCATCCTTGTCTATATCCTCCCTTAAATCCTATAGAAAACATTTTAAAACATGGGATGAGCATAGAAGATATTAGTAGGGATACACAAATAAGGAAAATGGTTAGCCTTACAAAAACATGTAAACCACGAATACTTATCATAAATTAATAATTTTCACCTTTAAGAAGTAGTAAATACACTTCACTGAATATAAGATCATTTTTTACCCTTTCGTGGTCAAAATATTACTATAAAACCCATAAAAATCACATATAACATATAAAAGTAACTTTGGAAATAATCATAATTAAAGGTATAATTGTACATTTGACTTCCACACATATCACTCTTACAAATAGAATAACCTTACAATTGAATTCCATACCCAATGCATTGGAGGTTATAACATAACCATTAATCCTTGGTTTATCACAGGACCACCCATTTATAGTTTTATTATGTAACCACCCATCTTTTAATTATCATGTACCCACCCGTCAAATGTCCACGTACCATTATATAATCATAACACATAAAAGATTTTAATTATAAAAATTTCACACATAAAATTTCATTTGCAATCACAAGAAATTATTTCTATATATTGAAATAGTCAATCCAATTTCAAACCCATTTTCAATAAAAAAACATTCAAAAATGGAATATGGGATTTATTTAAATTTTAAAAACATTAAGGACAATAGAGGAGTCCAAATATCAAATAATGGTTTCAGTAATAGAGAAGTCATTGTCTCCGCATATGTTAAAAAGGACATTTCATTTGTCATTCGTAATTAAATTAAAATGATTCATATAAAAATATTCTTTTTTAAAACCATTAAAATATATACATAAAATTACATGTATAATCCTTTTATGTCCATATAAATAAATATGTGAATTAATATCATAAAGATAATATTTTATATTTAAATATTTAAAAGTTCAAGGTGTTCCATACCACATTGAAGATTTAAATTTTAATATCCATTAATTAATACAATAAAAAAAACTTTAATTAGCATTATTATAGATAATACGTGGATATAAAATTTCATAATGGCTTTATATACACCTAATAAAATAATAATTTTTCAAATTATCAAGAAATTCCTCAATGAAAGAAGATTGAGAAAAAGTCCCTTACAAAGACCATTTTGTTAATAAAATATTTTGATTATGTGTTTACACTATAAATACACATAAAACAATATGAAATAAAAAATAAGATATTTAAAATTCTTTTCACACACAATATCTGAACAACATAATCAAGAAGTATAATTTTAACCCAAAGAATGAAAATTGGGTTAAGAAATTCCCTTACCTCGAGTCAAAATCATCTTGTATGTTCCTTGTTCTTAATGAATAATAAACTTTTGTTAATTTATACTTTATTCAGAACTATTTAATTTTTATTATTCCATTTATATAATTAATTCCCATGTTATAATAATTACAAAATTATTTATGTTCATGTCCGATGCTTTATTGATATTCGGTACATGAATTGATAATGAACTTGATAAGATGTCAATAGTCAATGTTGTCATAAGTACATAATCTCAAGAATTTATTACATGATATAAATATCTTATATATAAATTATATAAATTTTTATAATAATCATTAAATAAAAACTAAAAACATTGTTCATAGAGACGGTATGTCGTACGTAAGCATGAACGGTATTTTCATTTTTCCTATCGTGTTCAAGAATGAAATTAAATGAAATGTATGTAAATATGTTTATATATATATATATGTTATCATTATAATATCATTAATATTTCATTTATATCATATATTTTTACTAAAAAATATTTAATACATTCTATTTGTTGGTTGAATGGATCACATCATATTGAAGAGGCGGTAGTCCACACGTCCCCAAACGATGTTTTCATACAACCATAATATGAAAATCATGAAGGTATGTTCAATATAAGACTTATAGAATATTAAATAGGTTATAATATACATATTAAAATATTATTTTACAATAAAAATAGTTTAAAGACCATCCATGAGAGAGATAATGGAAAAAGAATAGAACATTATTCCCGAAGGTGATTAACCAGCATAACTTGGACAACAATTTTGTTTCTTTGAATAAGAGGAGGTGAGAAATGAAATGGATAGGATATATTCCATAAGAAAAATAAAATTACAGTATATTAATTATTATGGATTTATCATGAATTTATTGATGATGGTGGTGAGGATATTGTATAAAAATAAAAGAAGTTAAGAGTGGTAATTTGAAAAAATTACATCTGGAACATCCCCTCCTAGAAAGACCCTTGGGGAACTTGGATTTGGTTTTTGGGGAGACCAGAAGCACTTGGACGTGGGTAGAGTGAGGGGGAGAGGTTCAGAAAGATATTTTAGGATCTAAAAGTCTTTATGGGTCGAAATGGAGAGGTGGTGGTGGTTATTTATACTTTAGGAGAAGTGGGTTCAAGTGATTATTTTATTTATTATTTTATATTAAAAGATAACCATATAGAGGTGGCATTAAATTCCAAGAAATTCTCTTGTAATTAATCTTTTATATTCTATTTAGTTTATATCCATCCCTCAAACTCCATTTAAATGTTTTGGTTTTTAGGTATGTTATTCTTTTAACTTTTAATTTTAACCCTTGTCAAAAGTTTACTTTTACTATGGTAAATATTTTTTTCCATGCTAATTTTTTTATATCTAAAAATTAAATTGACCTTATATCCTAATTTTGAACATTTAATTCAACATATTGACTCCATATTACCTTGTTAAATTAAAATAATTTGGAAAATTGGATTTAAAAATAATTCTGCAGATAAAACTAAAATCCACGCTTTTAAAGTGAAATATTGAAATGTTTGAAATGTTTTCATATCTAATTTCAATTTGAAATTAATTAAAATGACCAATTTGGATTAAATGATAAAATCATAATCTAAATATACACTAAAATATATTAAAATTATCTTCTAAAAATATAAATAAATTATAAGGAAAAACAATTTTGAATTAAAACACAGAATTTCTCATTATTCATTAAAATTCTATTTTTTTTAAAAAAATACCCAAAAATAATCTAAATTAAATTCTAATCTCCCTATTCCAAATAAAAAAATATTTTATTTTCAAATATAAAATATAGAAGTAATAAAAACATGATTAAAAATGGCTTCAACGTCCAAAGGTGATAAAATTGCATTTTTAGAAAAACACTCATTTTATCAGTAAAATTGTATTTGTTCTTATAAAAAGTCTATAAAACCAATAAGATGAATTTTAAACATTATATTGCTTTTTAATTCATTAATATAAACCAAAAAGAGTGATTTGATTATTTTATATACACAAATATTCTAATTTAAATAAATTTTCATAAAAACACAACATTTATATTCTGTTGGTTTTTATTTAATTTCCAAATTTATTTGGTAAACAATGAATCATTATATAAAAATGTGTAAAACATATTTTATAATTCATTTAATCCTTTTCATTCACACCATTCTAATGTATATGTGATAAATTTCATATAAAATAGTAATATTATGTTTTTCATTTAACCTAAAAGTGGTGCATCATGTATGCTATCAACCATCGTGTTTCCTTTTAAAAATTCAAGATGTTACATTCTACACCATATTGGAAATTTAATTCTCACAATTTTAATTCGGGGTCAGTAACTAAGTAATGAATTTTCAAAATACCTTTATTGTAATCCCCCATTGGAAAAAGGATTTATTAAACTACCACTTTAGAAGATAGAATTGGAAGTACGATGATCACATGAGATAACACATACTAGGTTTACATGTAGAAAAACATGGATATAGAGGAAAAACTAACTATCATGTTCTGATGGAGAGTGATGGAAATAATTATCAGGGAAAAGTTAACAGTCACAAAAACATAAAACTGTGATTGGTTAAAAGGCCATTGATTTTTCGTTATGTAATGAAATCAGATAACGTTTTTGTTTTAGGATCCTTGTCATAGAATTGTGTAATTATATTACTACCATTATTATGATTTTATGCAATTACACTTACATTGAATTTAGAGTTTCATACTTTAATAAGTTTTCACCATAAACTCATCTTTTCCTCCAAACTATGATTATTTAAGATAAATTTTTTCATTCCTGAAGCACTAGAATCAACTTGTAGGGAATCACATAATCTGCAAAAAATTAACTATCTATTCCTACTATATTGTTAAATTAACCAAAACCAATATGGTAATGATATCATAAAATAATTCCCCAAAAATAATAAACCATTAGATAATAAAAAACTACTTTTATGCTCCAAAATTTAACTGTAATATCAAAAGTTAAATATAGACCATTTAACAAATTAATATCATTAAAATCCCTCTAATTAATCCAAACAATGTTTGAAAACCAAAACTCATAATAATTTTATTATATAGTCTTCAAAGTTAAATTTTAACATTTATCTCTAAATAACATTGATCAGTCATAATGTCTCCTACCAAAAATGTAATTTTCCAAAACACACATTCTACAAGATAGGTTACTGATTTCCATAAATAACCTAAATCGTCCTAATTTCTCAATAAAAACATATATTCTTACAAAATAAAATTCAAACATTACACCTCAAATAAAATCCCATAATATTCTATTTTCTTAGGCAAATAGGGTTCCCAAAATAGTGGACGACTTCCAAAATAAAATTTATCAGTTAATTCCCAAATCAATTTCTAATTCCAAGTATATCCATTGGATAAAACATAAGTTTCCAAAATCAAATTCTTATTACTCCATAAACTCATTTAATTAAAAATAAAGTTCCATACTGACCAGGTAATTCACATAGACCTATGGTAGGTGTTTCAACCTCTTCGTTCTTTTTTTGTGGGTATGATTCTTGTGGACTCTTAGGAAATGATGGGTTTTCACCTATCCTATGGGTTTCCCTTTTTCTAAAACTATATAATTATTAAAAATTCCTAAAATGAGATAAAATCCCCAAAAATAACCATAACATATTTCAATCTAAATGTATATCTCATTCTTTTAATTTTGAATCCCAAAATGTAATATCCTAAAATTCCCTCAAAATCAAATATCCTATAAACCCTAAAGTTCATTCATTCCTTTATAATTATGTAAACATAAGAAAATATAATTCTTAATCATATAAAATTTTCACATAAAAAACTGAAGGGTTACACATACAAGAAAAATTCTTCCAAGGTAATCCCATCATCATTAATGATTTTAGACATTTCATCATCCATAGATCTAACATAACTCTTGAATACCTTATATATAGACTTATTAATCATTCATAATTATTAATGTTCTCTTTACCATGATTTTTTATATTATTCATTAAAACTTATTTACTATAAATAGAAACATGAATCATGTCCTATGATTTAATAATATCAAAACATGAGTCAATAAATAATACATACCTTTCATATGTCATTTTAAATTTCCACATCTTCAATTTGAATAGAATTAGGTATTATTAAACATATATTTATACGGTCATGTTGATATCATTCTGGAACCTTCTTCTTTGGATATCTATTTTCATAATGACCATACTATGCACATTTAAAACCTTTAATTGATAACTCAGAAAGAACATATTTCCCTTTCTTAGAGTTAACTGAACACTACCTTTTTGTTTTGTAGGTTGTTGCCTTATGTCCTTCATTACAACATATATAACACCATTCCATACCATTAAAAAATCCAAGGTATTCATTTCCACATCCTTGACAAATATGTTGACTAATATACTAACTTTTATGATCATTATTACCTGATCTTCTATAGGGATTCATTTATCTCATATATGATGAATCATAAAAATAACAAAGGTTCAAGTGGTTAATCATGACTACTTATTGTTGGTTTAGAATATCCATGATAGTTCTCATTATAGATCCCATTTCATTCTGTTTCTTATTCAGAGTACCGCATTATTTTCCTTCAAATCCATTGTTAATTTGGTGCCAGCTGGACCGACGGATTTACTAAAACCAACAAGGTTAGTGGTAGTATATCAATAATATCATCATATACCATCTTATAAAGATGATAAACACTAAATCATACTCATTAATTTTATCCTGAACACATTACATTTATCAAAAATAACTATTAATCTCTCGATTATTCTAACCATTGTGGTAATATTTAACATGTGACTTATTATTAAATATCACCCTAACCTCTATCATTGTCTAAACTGACCTATGATACCAACTATAAGGCCCCAGGATTAAACATTACATAATCAAGAGTTACGTTAATAATTCACATTGAGTATCTTTTCAAGTTTATAGCCTTAGATAATTAGGCCATAACATATACATAACAACTTAAATATTCAATTGTATACACTTCTAATCACTATCCATTTTTTATATAATAAAAAACTTTTAAAAAGAAATATGGTTTCATTTAATGTTTAAACACTAGAACTTTTACCTTGATTCAATCCTTGTCTTTATCCACCCTTAAATATCCAGAGAAACATATTAAATCATTGGATGAGAATAAAAATCTTAGAAAGGGATACAGGTAGAAGAAAAACTGGTAGCCTTTCTAAAACATGTAAACTAGGCATATATATCATAATATAATATTTTTCACCTTTAAGAAGTAGTAAATACTCATTATTTAATATAAAATCATTTCTTACCCATTCTTTAATCAAAATATTAAAATTAAACCAATAAAAATCACTTATAACATATAAATTTTACTTCATACAAAATCATATATAAATTGAATAACCATATGACTGACTTCCACACCTAATGCATTGGAGGTTATAACATAACCACCAATACTTGGTTTATCATGAAACCACACATATTTAGTTTATCACGTAACCACTCATATTTGATTTATTATGTAACCACCCATCAAATTTCCAAGCACTATAATATAAACATAACACATAATGGATTTCAATTATCAACATTTCACTCATAAAATTTCATTTTAAATTACAAGAAATCATTTCAGGATATTGAAATTGCCAATACATTTTCAATACCATTTTCAATACCAAAACTCCAAAAAATAATAATGGATCTATTTTCCTTTTAAATACATTAAGGATTAAAGAGGAATCGAAATATCATATAATGGTTATAGTGACAGAGAAGTCTTTGTCACTGCATACATTAAAAAACATTCTTTTCGTCATTTGTTAAATAAAGAAAAACACTTTGTAAATAAAGATTATTTTTTAAAACATTTAAAAAATAGACATAAAATTTCATTTATAATTCTTTTATATCTATATAAATAAATATTTTAGTTAATATCATTAATAAAATATTTGATAATTAAATCATTAAACATTCAAGGTATCCCATACCACTCTGAACATTTAAATCATAATCTCCATGAATTAATACATTTACAAAAAAATAATTAACATTATTATAGATAAAATAATTATATTAAATGTCATAGTGGATGAATATACACCTAATAAAATAATAAATGTTCATATTATCAAGAAATACCTAAATGAATGAAGATTGAGACGAAGTCCCTTAGAAAGATCATTTTGTAAATAAAATATCATGATTATTTGTTTTAACAATAAATCCACATAAAACATTATAAATAAAAGATAATATATTAAAAATTAATTTCACACATAAGATCGGAACAATATAATCAATAAATATAAGTTTAACCCAACGAATGGAAATTGGGTTGTGAAATTCCCTTACCACAAGTCTGACTCATGTTATATGTTCCATGTTGTTCCGGAATAATAAAATTAGGTTAATTTATAATTTCTTCAGAACCATTTCATGTTAATTATATCTTTTATATCATTAATTACTATGCTATTATAATTACATAATTATTTAATTTCATGTCAGAAGCTTTGTCGATATTCTGTACTTGAGTTGAAAATAAACTTGATAAGATATAAATAGTCCATGTGTTCATAAGTATATCATATCAAGAATATAAAACATTATATAAATATCTTATATACTAATTATATAATTACATATAATAATCTTTAAATACAATCTAAAAACACCATTCATAGAGATGGTAGGTCATACATACACATGAATTCTATTTTCGTTTTTCTTGTCATATTCAACAAAAAATTTAAATGAAATGTATGTAAATATGTTTATATAAATATTATAATATAAATAGTATTAATATTTCATTTATATCATATATTTATATTAAAACAGTCATTTTATATAATCCATGTGATTTTTGAATGAATCACATTGTTTTGAGGAGGCGGTAGTCCACACATCCCCAAACGAAGTTATCGTACAACCACAATATAGAAATCATGATGGTCTGTTTAATTTCAAATTTACAGAATATTAAATAGATTATAATATAAATATTAAAATATTATTTTACTAGAAAAATATTTTTATTACCAACCATGAAGGCAGTAATGGAAAAAGAAAAACACATTATTCACGGAGGTGATTAACCTGCATAACTTGGACAACAATTTCTCTTATTTGAATAAGTGGAGGTGAGAAATGAATTGGATATGAGATATTAAATAAGATACATAAAACTATAGTATATAAATTATTTTTTATTTATCATTCATTGATTGATGATGGTGGTGAGGATAAAGTAGAAAAAGAAAAGAAATTAAGAGTTGTACTTTGAGAAAATTACCTCTTGGATATCCCCTCCTAGAATGACCCTTAACAACCTTGGATTCTGTATTTTGGTGAGAATAAAAGAATTTTTATGTGGTTAGATTTAGGAGGATAATTTTGGGTAGATATTTTAGGATCTAAAATTTTTTTTGGGTTGAAATGGGTAGGTGAGGTTTGTTATTTATACTTGAGGAGATGTGGGTTCAAGTGATGGATTTATTAATTATTTTATATTAAATGAAAACCATATAGAAGTGGTATTAAATTACACATATTTGGAAGGTAATTAATGCTTTATAGGTTGGTTAGGTTCAATCCACACCTCAACCACCCATTAAAGTTTTTAGTTTTTAGGTACGATATGCTTTTAACTTATAATTTCAACCCTTATCAAAATTTTCCTTTCACTACGATAAATATTTTCTTACCATTGTAAAAAAAATTATATAAAAAAAATAAAAATATAAATATAAATTGGACCTTAAGATTCCAAATATGGATTCCATATTACCAATTTAAATTCATGTAATTTTTAAAATTATATTTAAAATTAATTCTACAGACAAAATAATAAAATGGGTTTTTAAAGTGAAACGTTCAAAATTTTGAAATGTTTTTATATCCAATTTAAACATTAAATTAATTAAAATGACCAAAATTGGATTAAATTGAAAATAAAAAAATCTAAATATAATTAAAAACATATTAAAATGATCTTCTAAAAATATAAATAAATTAGACAAAAAATAATTTTGAATTAAAATGCAGTATTCCTCATTTTTCATTAAAATACTAATTTGGTCAGAAAAATACCAAAAAAATAAACCAAGGTAAATATTTTTTGTCCCTATTTAAAATAAGATGTTTATTCTTTAAAATAGAACATATAAATGTGACAAAAAGTAGATTTAAAATGGGATCTCCATTAAATGGTTGTAAAATTATATTTTTAGAAAAACACTCATTTTATATGTAAAATTTAATTTGTTGTTATAAATAGTTTAAAAAACATATAAGATGAATTTTAAAAATTATATTGAATTTATATTTAATTAATATAATCCAAAAAGTGTTATTATATTGTTTTATATACATAATTATTCTCATTTAAAAAGGTTTTCATAAAAAAACCTCTTTTATATTCAATTGGTTTTTATTTAATAAGATAACTAATTTGGTGACCAATGAATCATTATTTTATCATGTGTAAACCATATTTTTATTATTTGGTTAATCATTTACATTCTCACAATTCAAATGGCTATTTGGTAATTATCATATTAAATAATGATATAATTTTCTCATTTAAACTAAAAGTGGTCCATTATATATGCTATCAAACATAGTGTTTCCTTTTAAAAACTCCAGATGTTACAGAGTTATATTAAGAGAGTAAAATATAGAGAACCTAAAAAATTTTATTTTTACGCATCAATATATAGGGGAGTCTCTCTCTTTAAAAAGCATTAAGATTCTATAAATACTATCTGGTTGAAAAATTCACTGGTGATAAATCTATTGGTTTTATACCATGAAATTCATTAATAAATGATTTAGATATATCAAGATTTTATTTATGGTTTTTTATCTAAAAATATAGACAATTATTTAACTAATTCAAATAGTATTATATAAATGCTTGAAAATTTAAATCATTTACATATAAATAATTTTTTACATTAGTTGAACCGCTATGGATAAAAATATTATTGGAACCAAATAGATATAATGAAATAAATTAAATTATTCTTGTAAAATAATTAGACACAAGTATAGTTAAAAGGATGAAGGATAAAAGAAATAAGGAATTTGTTTTAAATAACAGTATTCGCTAGTTTTAATATTATAATCTATTATAGTTCTTTAAGTATATTCTTCATACTTTGGAATCAAACATTTTCAAATGGATATTAGATGTACATTTGAAATAGATAGATATATTTATATATATATTTATTTATTTATATAATCTATCCCTTGGGTTTTAATTATGAATCTAAACCAAACTAGGTTTTCAAACATTCCAATGTAATATATTGTATAGAAAAATCTCCCACGGATTGATATGAATGGTTTTCATTATTTATTTTTAATAATGACTTTGAAATAAATGGAATGGAAATTTATTTATTAAAATAACTTCCAATGATATTTTAATTTTTTAAATTTATTTTGATTATATTGTTTTTTTCCCTAATATAAAAAATTATAATTAGGATTATGACATAATTAAATGTGAATTTGACATGAAATAAATGTGACAACTTAATTTTTTTTCTTCTTATTATTATTTTTCAAAGATATTATGATATGACACTAAGTAAATATAAATATTCAAATATTTTAGTCAAAATATTTGGATTAGATTCAATAAAAATTGTAAATGCTCCCATCATGTAAACTTTATATGGATAAATATATAATATTTAAAGATATTAATGATATTAGAGGCATTATGGGATGTTTTTTATACCAAACATCTTATAGGGTTGATTTATAGATTATTTTCTTAATGTGTTCCATATTTGAATTTAATCCTAAAAACATATAAGGTATTTTTAAAAAATTATTAAATATTTTAAAGACTCTTTCAATCTTGGTATATTTTACCCCACTAAAACTTCTTTTGATTTAACTAGTTTTTTTCAATTTTTTTTGCTTGAAAAATTGATAGAAAAATCAAAACATATATGTTTCAATCAATTTTTATATGATTTGATTCATTTATTTATAAGAAAAAAATTCAATAGATTTATTAACTACTATAAGTGAGTATTTGGAAGTTGTGCCTCGTTGTTCATAGTCTTTAAATATAAAATAATCACTTTAGAATTTTCTATTTATATTTGAAAAGATCCCATTTGATTTAATAATACCCCAAGACCCTATTTCTAAAAACACATACAATATTATAGGTATAAACACATTATTGTTTTATATCACTTTCTTAGATATCATTTTCAAAAAGGAAATCTATGTCTATAATATGTTTCTATAGAAAATAATATTTATGAAACTCTTACAAAAACATTGTATTTAGAGAAATCTGAGAAAAGTAATTTTAAGCATATAATTATGGAATTATAATTATTTAGTATGTTGAATATGGTTTTGGGAAGTTTAATTTTTTATTTAGAAATTCATGAATCTAGAAATTTGAAATATGGATTAATGTTTATGTTTACAACTCATTGTATAAATATATTATTATCTAATAGCGGCTCTCTGACATATTCTTTGAAATATAATGGTTCATGAGAATTTTATACTGAATAATTATTTTTAATTATTTATATTATATTTTGATCATACAAAATCTTCTTATCATACATAATGTTCCTACATTTTTTCACCATGTATTGCAGTATTATGAAATCATTACTGTTAGGGGAAGTTTAATCATTGTCCAATGCAAATTTAGAAGTGTTATTTTATTCCCTATTAATTATTATATATATTAGGGAGAGAATTTTTTCATTTTAAATGCTAGTACATTATTGGGGTATAAATTTTTTTATTTAATAATTCTGTTCAATTTCAAAATGGGGATGTCGTTTGGTTTTTTTTTTTGTAATTATCAAAAGGGAAGATTTCGAAGTAGATCTTCACCATTTTTTAATTTATATGTTTATAATTACAATTATTCCTTATTATATAATTAAAATTTATTATATCTATTATTTAGTCATATATTCCCTCTAAAATGAGTTAAATTATAAGGTCTTAGTGTTTATTATGAACTGATTTTAGAGGAAAATCCATCAAATTCGTGTTGTTATGTCATATCTTGTTAGTTAATTGTATGTAAATTTTGAAAAAATCTATCTAAATATAGATAGAACATATTATATATATTGTATCGACTATTGGTCAGGTATATTCTATCAACCGCATGTATAAAGTATTTACCAAGTGGATAGACTATAAGTATCGACCACTTGTATAAGGATTGAAAAAATATACTTGTATCGACTGTGGTAATTGAACATAATATATATGAATCGACTGTAAGGTATAAGATCAACCATAAGGTATAAGATCAACCATGGATCGGTCACCATATAAAAAAATTTTAACTATGAATTATCAATCAACTATGATTGAAATTTAGACTAAGTGTGGACTTAACCACATGTTGGAAATTGATTGGCCACATGATGAATTTCAACTAAATGTATCGATTAATAAACTATTAATGGAACATACACTATGTGTTTCATTATACATACATTGAATCCAATCAACATCACATATATGTTGACCTACCACATGTTTTTACCAACAATAAGTTATGAAAAAATATATGTTATTACCTCTAACTATTTATGAATGATATCATGCTTTGATCTACCTCAAGTTCTAACCTACTACAATATCTCTATCCCATATAATAAATTTACCATAACCATTTCAAAAATGATATATTTTTTATATTTTTTATATTTTTTATATTCTTATATACTTCAATTTAAAAAAATTATACCATTTTTCACTGGTTTAATAGCATCTTAATTATCTAGTGATTATTTTGATAGTAAAGAAATTGGTTCGGAATTATTTTATGCATATTTAAATGATCATCACAAATTATGAATAATCATTACACTTTCTTGAAAAATGGTGGGTTTCAAATTTACAAAATTTGGAATTTGAATAGTTTAGCTTGTATAAATTTAGATATTATTTCCAAAACATTAATGTTCATTATTATGGGGATATTTTATGGATTATTCCACTAATTATTAACTTCTATTTTGTACAAATTCTTTTAGTTCTTACTGATTATTGAAGTGATGACACATAAATTTATTTCTCATACACAATAAATAAATAAATCATAAGAATCATTTCTACGTAAGATACAACGAACAAATTCAATGATTTTAATAAAGAAATATGCACATGAATCCTTTTAAAATATGGAATGGAACATTTTTTATATTTCTAATCTACATTTCATGATGTAACTCTATATATTTATTTTCAGAAACCCACTTATATAATGATAATGAGGTTATATTCAAGTTATTCTATGTGAAACACTGTTTTGATCAACTACTGATACAATCTCACTAATACTAAATATCATTGATTATTAGTTTCTAGAAATAACATTTTATCCTTAACACTAATATCTTTACATAGTATACAAGGTTTTTTAGTTTTTACTTCTTTCTATTATTTTTTATTTGTAATTTCACGGGGTAATACTACCCATAAAATATAGGATTCTTAGGTTATACCACCCCAAATAAATTACATGTGATTTATACCTTACTGGTACAATGTATGGGGAATTTAGTTGTGCCTTAGTCTAGATAAAGGTAGGTTTGGTTCCATCGACCACCTCAAAAATAATCTACCTGGGTTGTGAATTCATGTGAGAAAAATTCAATCATCTATTGTACCTCTAGGATTTAAAATGGAATTTATGAAGTGTTTTGAATCCACATGAAAAGAAAAATATTCCACTATAGTTGGTGTCATTTCAATTAAAATTTGGTTGGAGTAAAGAGTGAATATAAGTTCAATAATATTTTAACTACTATAAATTTCATTACATTCTTTTAATTTTAATTTCCACTGTAAAAATCATCTTAACTCAAATAAGTGTTCAGAAATATTTGAAAATCACAGTTCACCCCCTTTCCCCAGTTTATAATTCTCATATCTGGGCCTAGAAATTCCATTTTATGGCATATATAAGAGTAAGACTTGTATCTTAAAGCATATGTTAGATTCATTTCTTAAATAAATTTTTTTCAAACCCTATATGTAAATATAATTTATAATTCTCATAGAACACATAAGGATAAAGACATCAAACATAAGTATTTATACTAAAAAATATTTCTCAAAAGGTCAATCATTATTATTTTATTATAAAAAAAGTTAAAGCTTCAAACTATGATGGTATAATCTGTTATTCCCAATAACATGAAATATGAGAATAATATAATAATTATAAATAATAAAAAAACAAATGGATATTCTAATTATAAAAACATAATAAAAAAATTATAAAGGATTATCTCAATATAATTCTTGATTTTTATAATTAAAAAACCCAAATATCCCAAATTATACCATTTCTCCCCATTTACATAGTTAATATAAGGATTTGGAAAAATTATAATCCAAGAAAAAATTAAAATAGAATACAAAAAAAATTTAAGGTTGTGTAATAATAAATTTTGAATGGCATGGAATAAAACTACTATGAATCTCCCTTATATTAAATAATAAATCATAGTAAACAAAATTTGAAGAACATGTAGTATATAGAAATAATATACATCACTATAAGCACAACATGTTAAAAAATAACTACTGCTAAATTTAGGTATATTGAATTAAAATACAAATAACTAAACAAATAAATAATAAATTCTATACCTTAATCCATGTTTCATATCTAATGACTATATAATATAATGAATATTTTTTAAACTCATCCTTTATAAAAAAAATACCACAATAATCTATGTAACTATTAATGATATTCAGTCAATCATTAAAAAAATAAAAAATATTTTATGTATATGTCAGTAAACCAAGTAAGGGAAAAAGTAGATCCCACTCACAAGATATTATCCTAATTTTTAAAATTGAGATTATTCTATCCTAAAAAATAATATAACAAAAATAATATGTGTGATTACCGTACTGATATAATGTTACCTAATAATTTAAATGATATTATTTTCAATAAAATTAAAAAGGGATCATTGTGGAACCCATGTTATATAAGGGTTAGATAGTTTAAATTTGGAAGAATATTTAAAATATTACCTCTTTTAACTAATAAATTTAATGAAATATAACTAATAGTCACTTTCATAATGAAAAAATAAACCACACTTCAAACAATTAAAAGGATAAATTCCATTACTTTTATCTTTAACAAATTTTTTCTTGTAAATCATTGATTATAATTTATTGTAAGTAAGAACGTTATGATTATATCACATTCTATACATCAATATGGATCTCAAAATTTCATCTATTATTCTTCTTATAACAATATAAAATGGAAAATCTCCCCCCAAAATTTCAAAACATACCTTATATTTTGCATTCTCATTTTATACAACTTCCAAATCATCACATTTTTCTATTTAATGCTTAAATGTGAATTTTTAAATATATTATTATATTCCTTTATATTAGAAAATTAATTAATAATATATTTGAGTCTCTCTATCACCTATTCATCATTCTTGGAGGTATTATCTTTCAGACATTCATTTTTTAGAATGAGATTCATTTATTCCATCACAAACATTTTTTGATCATTACTCATCTTCTTATACATGGTTTTATGATTTTCAATTTATTCATGATAATTTCCATAAATATCATTTAATTATTCATTGTTTGGATTTTTCCATCCACAATCATTAGATGGATGGGATTCATTATCAAAACAATCACCACTAACTTCACACATATCTTCCATCAAACAAATATTTTCAATTTATCTCTCACTTACAAATTTTTCATTCAAATGAAAATATTATGTGAAACTCTATCCACTGGCTAATTATTTATTCTTATTTTTCTTGTACTTATTTTATTGTCTTAAATTTTTCATCCTCATACATTCATATTTGGTATTAACCATATTCTTCTATTAAAAACGTCAAATATCATAATTTTGAGATCATTTACTTCTTTTCATTTTAAAATACTTTGTATACTTCTTTCCTTCCCACTATTTATTTGCACCTATTCATTTATTAATTATTCCTTATAAATATCTCACAACATGAATTAGATCAATATCATTTTAAATACTAAATGAACATATACTATCACTAGAGTAATCATAAGAATAATTTTTAGTGGATCAAAAAATAATCACCCTCCTTTAATCATTGTCTTCATTATCAATATTCTTTATCTAAATTTTTTAATATAATAATTTACCAAATAGCTAAACTATGGAATATTCAACAAAATAATTTCATTATTCATTCATAAGCATCATGTGATTCCACTATTTAGGTAGTAGGTGAAGATTTATTTCAATAAACACTTAATTCATTATGGTCACACCAAGAGTATTCATGTTGTTCACAATCTTGGTAAACCAATTATAAAGGACTACAACTCAATTAACTTGGAGTTGGAATCTCACATTATTACATTAGAATAATATAAAAGTAATAACATCCCATTGGACCAAATATTTTATTATTACTGGTAAACAAGATAAATATATTCTTCCCATATAATATTTGAAAACACAAATTATATCATTTTTTTAGAATATCGTTATTCTCTATAGCATATCCTTACATATTAGACATAGTAAACTTCATGGATTCATGTGAAATGAAAAAAATAGTTGTGAGTTCAAATTCATAGTAAGGGTTGTGTATAATGGAAGTAATCATGAATCAATTACCAAAATCAACATGGAAATGTAAATAACTAATCACACAATACATTTAAAAAACAAGAAAATCATAATTTACATTAAATATTAAATAAATTAAAACACAATACATTTAATAAAGATCATAAATAACAAGAATAGATAAGTAATAACCAATATTTCAAGATAAATAACTAAAAACACATTCCATTTAATCAATTAACTGAGAATGAAATGCATACAGAGATAATGTCTTTATAAAAATATCATGTATAATAATAATAGAATTATTAGAGAAGTAAATTCACAATTATTAAACTACATGATCTTAGGGATAATGGAGTCATATAATGTCAATATCATTCTCAAGACAATTTAAAATTGATTGGTATGTATACAATAAAAAATAATTTTACTAAGGCAAGATAACTAATTCATCTAATGATACTACTGATTCATCTAGGGGATATCTATAATTGGGTATCACACATATATACATGTATAAATTCTTCCTCATATGCTGAATAAAAAATTTAATTCATGAACAATATGTCTTACCATTAAATATCTTTATTGACGAAAAAATATGGATTTTAAATATTTCTCAAGTCAATAAAATAACTTTCAATATAAAAAAACATATATAGAAATGAGATATGGTTTAATAAATTAGTATATACATGATAAATAATATGGATATTTATAGAAAATTTAATTTTCAATGATAATAAGATAATGAGTAATTCAAGGGAATGTTAATGAATACAAAAATAAATCAAGGAATGAGTGTCAATACTACCATGGTGAAAATAATCATAAACCATATGTTGTACTAATAAGGATGATATGAATACAACATATCCCTTGTGTATTATATTTAAAATAAATTTTTTTGTCATTAATGAATATAAATACCATAAAGATATCCATAAAACATTCTTGATGAAACTATCTTATTCATTTTAAAAATAACCTTTTAAAACTAAACTTTCACAAGAAATTTCAGAAATAATTTTCCTTGAAAATAACTTTTAAAACATATAATGGAATCTATATGAAAATAGTTGTTATGAATTCATGCAATTATATATATATCATACATGATAAAATAAAGAGTCCTTTCACACTTTTAGTAAAATACAAATAGACATTGTTTGCAAAATAAAATTAAGAGTCTGTTAAATAAATTTTGGAAAAAATTAAAACAAGGATAAAATTTTTATTAATAAATCATTTTAAATGTCTCTAAAAAATTATGAAATAATTTTTATAGAATATAGTTTTGGAAGAAAATTTATTTTCAACCGATGTGAAAAAAAGTTTTTAGATTTTAATTATTGAATTTTTTCAAAAAAATTAAGTATCTACGAGTGGAAAGTTTTATTATTAGATAAATCATAATTCATAACGAGTGGAGATTAAAATTTAAATTCTTATTAGATAATTATCAAATAATTTAATTGAATGAAAACTCATGTATAAACAATCCTGTTTAAAATAGGATTGTAAAATAAACCCTCACAGGGATTAAAACATTGACGTTAGACTTAATCGATGAATAAATTATTTGTGTTAAATGTAAATAAACCCAAAAAATTAAAATAAAAAATATGATAATAAAAAGTAAATACACACATAATCTTATAATATCAAAGATAATGGAGAAGTAATATAACCCAATGAATGGAAATTGAGTTATGAAATTCATTACCACTTGGTAATTTTCAAGTCAAATACACTTAAGTTAAATAATTATAAGTGAATATTAAAATAAGATAATGTAGAAATGATTCATGATATTATAAATAAAATATAATTTACATACAACATATAAAATAATTTATGTTCACAACATTTCAATATGCCTCAATGAAGAGTAATCGATACGAAGTCCCTTACCATATGATAGCATTTATGTATAGTCCATTTGGGTGAAAAAATTCAAATTTAAAGTCACAATACAATTATGTATGAAGTATTTATGATGTTACATGTAAAAGGGGAAATACGCACACCATATAAAATAAATTAAGTTCTTAATAATAAAATATTCCATAATGTAGGGAAAATGAGATGAAGTCACTTACCTCGAACTTTAATATAGTTGAACATGATTTAACCTCATGTGTAATGGTTTTTCTAATGTTATTAATTTATAAAAACACCATATTCATATTTATAATATCATTTATGATTATATTGTAACATTTTTTCACAAGATGTTTAATAATATTTCATTATCTTAATTGTATCAGGTCTTAATTGGTTTTTTTTCTCTTGCGTGTTTTGTCATGAATGTTCTGAAACAAGAGAATACTATATAGTTACATCATATAAAAGTGATATTAATTTTATAATATATAATTCTTTTTCATTATATTTATCTTTAATGACATTATCGAAATTCAACATATAGAATGGATCACATTGTTTCGTGTAGATTGTAAGTCATATGTACGCATAAGCAATGTTATCATTTTCATAATGAGTGAAATAGTAAGGAAGTACGTGATATATTAATTTCACAGAATAAATATAATTCCATATATATCATATATATTCATTAAATTTATCCTTATTATATTCCATATATTGAGAAAGTGAAAAATCATCACATCACGTTTTTAGGCAGAAGTCCTTCATACAAATGAGATACTTTAACATATTTTAAACAGAATAGAAAGTAAGAATTTATATGAGATATTATAATTCTATAAACATACTAATATAATAAATATATCATAAATGTGTTAAATAAATCATTATATCCACCCTTAAAAGTGGTGTTTCAATAAAAATTACACCGGTTCGCGAGACGGTAGTCTGTCATAAACACCATCGAAGATTTTATTTCCAATTTAATGAAGGAGGAGATGGATAAATATTATTTTAACATCAAAAAATAAAATTATATTTCAGATATTTTATTTATTTTATTTATTATATTTTTATAATTAATACGTAATAAAAGGTTGAAACAGAATATCAAAAATGAAATATCTATGTTCAGACAAATAACTTCTCTAAGAGAAATATCATTTGGATCTTCTCTTAAAGACAATAGGTGTGGTATTTTGGGAAGAACATAAACTCTAAAATGTGTCTAAGTATTTTGGAATTATTTTTTCTGGTATTTTATGATTCAAATTTTTTATATGTATAGATAATTGAAGGTAGTGAGTTCCATTTTAAAAGTGGGAAAAGGTAACCCTCTTTGAAATTACTTGTATATTTCCAAAAAAATGTCAAATTATATATTAATTATCAAGAAAAATGACACCAAATGAGATTATATTAGAATTTTTTATGTTTAAGTTCTATATATGTCCATAAAATATGGTTTTTAAAAGTTTATAGTTCATTTAAAACAATTACTTCTTTGTTTAACCATTCATAAACACATTTTTACCTTAACCATGATAATTAATTTTTGTTGTTTCTAAAATTCATTTTGGTCAAAAATTATGTTAACAATATTAAATGATATAAATTATACTGAATTAAAATATTTAATCTAATATTCTAAATTCAATTCATATAATTGGGGGATTTTAATTTGAAATATACTCGCACATGAAAAAAAGTAGGTTTCCAATGAGAAGATTATCATAAGTATAGATGGTTTTAATATCCCAATTGAATATAAAATTTATTAGAATCACATATATTAGTCAAATATTAATATAATTGAAATAAGTTTACTTTAAAACCAATTTTAAAAAAACAAACCATCTACATTATTTAAACAAAAATTAAGTTTTCAATAAAATCCGTATTTTTAACTATTTTTTGAAAAATTAAATATTTTTGAAAAACTATAAAATTAACCCTAATATAATTTTGATATGTTGATTTCAAAAATTATTTTAGTTTTATAAAAAAATAATGTGTTTAAAAATTAATTTTTAATTTTTTTTCAATGCATGACTTAACCTTCTTTGAGAAAAAAATTCAATTTTAAAAAAAATAATTTTAACAACTATTATTTTATTTATAATAAATATATAACCAATGATTTTTTTAAACTTTTTAAACCATATAAATTTCATAATTTTTTTTATTGTTAATAAATTCCAATTTAACATCTAGGTTATAATGGTATACTATATTATAGTTCATTTAGACTTGGGGTCCGTGTTTTGTAAGCTATCCAAACGATTAAAAAGAATAATTTTTATTTGGTACTTAAAGATTGGGGTTTCATATCGCATATATGTTTTAATACGACCTTATTATTTTATAAAATCTTGTGTTACATTCTCTACACCATAAATAAATTGCATCCTCACAATTTTATCTTGCACTCAATAATTAAGGATTTGATATTTTATAATTCTTATGTTGGAAATAAATATTTGTAAAAGAATTAATAAAAATCCTCTTAATATGAGAGAAATTTATGTAAAAATTTAAAATGGAAAATCACATAACTTGGTTTCCATATAGGAGAACATTGGTGGAAAGCTAAAATATTGACATGGAAGAAAAGCGTAAATAATTATAGAGAGTGGTAGAAATCATTGATCCCAAAAAATTGAATGGTCTCTAGAGAGTTAAGGAAATAAAAATCATAGAAATATAATTTTATTAAATACCATTTGATTCATCAGATATGAATGCAATGAGATAAATTTTTTCAAGATATTTTTCCTATATTTGAGAAATTCATTTATTATCAACGAATATAAGGAAATATTCATTCTTGATATATTTTTATTTCATAAGAAAAATTTCATCATTTTTTTGTGCTTTGATCAATTTCAAATTCTTCCCTTAATCCAATAAAAGAATATCCATGAAGTGAATATTTTATTCCTAAAGTTCAAAAAATATATTATTAATGGAACAAAAGATCGATAGAAGAGTGAAAAGTCTTTCCATGTATCTCTAAATATTTACCAAAACCAATATGGTAAAAAAATGTTATCCAATATCATACATTAATTTTTAAATTTCATGACCTCACATGTCAAGGTCCAACCCATGACTAATCCAAGCCTTCCTCTAATTGGCCAGAGGCTGGCAACTAGCAAAGAGTATACATATCCCACAGATGAGATGCATTATTTTAACATACCTGTACAAACATAGACATCACCAAGCCCACACAATTCTCAAATGTAAAGAAAATTGACACACTTTATGTATAAATCTATGATCCAATAATAGGTACAATAGTAATGAACTGAAAGTAGAAAATGGTTCCAAATGAAAGACTAACCAAAACATTAAATATTGCAACCTCCTCCAAGGGTAAGGACTAAATCCAAATGTAGGATCTCAGTAAACCCCATGTTCTGACAAGATCTGGTTATGATCCTCTCTTTTCATGTCATTCTATGACATTGTCAAAAGGGCCTCTTTCTATATAAGAAACGACACATATAGGAAAATCCCTTATAGGGGTGAGTATATTAATACTCAGTAGAACACCCCAAAAACACTAAACATGAATCACCAGTTATAGTCATCTTAAATCTATATATATCAATCATTGTATAACATACACACCTCGATAAACATAGGAAAGAAACCATGCCATGTGGTGGTCATAACCAACTGTCAGCCATATACTTCTTCTCAAAGAAACATTCATTCTAGTAGATTAAACTTTATTAAGAATTCCATCATTATAGAAACTCAATGAAGAGTTATAGATTTTTAGGCCCCTCTATAAAAGCTAAATGGTCAAAGAAGGCCCAGATACTTAGAAAGGGGGTCATGCGCAGAACCGTTGTGGGACACCACAAACCTAATCAAGATCAAACTACTATGTAGGTGATTATTTGTCAAAGATACCACCAACCATACTAGCACATCCTACTAGATAGAGGATAAACACTGAAATGAGGGAGGTCACACTGATTCCATGAACCCCATCTAGGGAAACAAAGATGATAGAGGATGTCACTCTAGTCTTATAGAGGGGCACCACAACTCTGTCTGAGACTCGACGTCTATAAGGGATCACAATACCATGATGTGGATATAATGACACAATATACCTTCAATTAAAAGGACCAAGGGAACACACTCAACCTATAGTGGTCCATACTAGGATAACTAAGATATAAAAACACTCTTGAGTGTAGTTCAAGGCAAGTACTAGGGGTATATGGCATGTCTAACTATCCCCTTATTCTGACTATGTGGAAAATCCCCAAACGACATGTAAGTATCTATATACATGACATGTAGAAAAAGTACATGATGTGTAAAGAATCATGATATAATATTTCTTTCACCTAGCCATGTCTATTTATGGTGGTCGTGTCTCTGTGCCAGCCTATGTACACCAAGATATGTATGTTTCCAAGTACACAGCATGCCACCTGGTCATTTACTTTTTCTTTTGTATTTATAATTCTATAAGTACACGCCGAGCCTCATGTAATGGGTGACATGGTTCCTAAAAGAGTCACATATTCTGTGATAATTAACTCAACTATAACCCTATCATCATAGTTAAGAGTCTCACATGGTGTGAAATGATAGATGACATGTTGTGTAACCCAGAATTTACGAGATCCCACAAGCACACCTTCATGTCTCTTGTGCACGTTGTTCTCCCAATGATCCTCCCTAGTCTATAACTTGTGATGGGTCATGAACATACCTCCTCTTATTCAAAATGTGGAGTAAATCATGTACCTATTCAAACTATAACTATATGGATAATTAGCTTTCCATCTCACTAATTATACATAGTATCTCGAACGGGACAATTAATCTTATAGTAACATTCCAGCATAGCCAAATATCCTCAATCTACATTGAGGGGAGACACTTAAGAATATATGGTCTCTCCCTCGAACCACATAGGTCTTATTCATCAGTCTATATAAAACATTTTATGGGTATGTATGGTCCTCATATGCTCATGTATGATCTTCACTTTATTTGTAGTAGCTCTCAACAACATTGGGACAATGAGCACTGAATCTCCAAGATTAGTCGAACAAAGGGGTGACCTGCTGGGTTTCCTATAATAAGCCTCTAATAGTGAAATAAAAAATATCTAATAGTATATTTTTTTTATTAAAACTCTACCAAGCATATTTGATCCTCCCAACTAGGGAGAAATGTTAACATGAAATCTCGCAACGTATCCTCCAAGAACTGGATGGTCTTCTATGTGTAGTCATCCATTTGGGGGAGAAATGATGTTCTCAAGTAAAACTAATTCCTAAAATCATCCAACAATTCTCTCCATAACTGATATATGAAGGGAGCATCATGACCAGATATGATTATCGAGGAAACTCTAAGGATTCATACTATCTCATATACATAGAGTCACCCATGATTTCTATTAAACTCTGCTCTCAAATAGCTAAAATGTTAGATGACTTGGTGAGTTGGTCTACTATCACCTAGATGGTCTCATATACCCTACATGTATGTGGTAATCCCATCAAGAAGATAATATATATTCCATCTCAGTTCCACTCTGGAACCCCAATGGGTTGAGCCAAACCCACAGGATCTAGGCGTTTAGCCTTCACTTCCTCAAATTTAAGGCATCGAGAAGAAAAATCTGCAACCCCTTCATCATCCTTGTCCGCAAAAACTAATTCCAATGGTCCTGATACATACTTCCAACACATTGATGTACCGACAAACTAGATTTATGAAACTCTCCAAAAACCACTTCTCAGAACATCATTGGTACCATCATGCATCCCCTAAAAATAACGGCATTCCCTCCACCTTTAGAAAATTCATTCGGAGCATGTCTAGTGGATATCTAAATAAATAAGGTATCATAATTGGTATATCCATGTTGATCAAAACAGAAATTCTCTAAAATAATTCAGGTAACATCTATCTATTAAATAATTTAATCCCTAACCTTTTCCAGAAAATGACAACTTTGATGAGGCTAGCTGCTATGATGCCTCAGTCAACAATTGATTAAAAGGTCTTCCATTGAGAGATTCTACCACCATGGTACAATTCCCAAGAGAATAGACAATCTCTAGGTCATATTCTTGGATTAACACTATTAGTCACCTTTATCTAAATTTAATATCCTTCTATCAGAAGATATACTTGAGACTCTTAGGTTCATAGTAAATGATAAACTTTTCACCCATCATGTACTATCTCTAAATTTTCAATGTGAAGAATACCACTACTAACTAAATATAATGGGTTTCATAGTTCTACTCTTGTGGTATAAAATTGTGTGAAAATAGGCAATACTTTTTTACCATTGTACCATAGGACAACCAAGAATGGTCCCTAATGCATCGTAGAACACTACATACTTGACACCCCACTATAGAAATATCAATATTAGAGCACACTTAAACCTATACCAAATCACTTAAAATCACTGTTAAAGCCTTTTCATACACATGAAAGGATTTACCTTCTAGTTCAAATCTATCAAGGGCACTTCCACTTTAGAAACATTGGGTACAAACCACTGATAGTACTCTACCAACCCATGGAAACTCATCACCTTGGTCATGCTCTTGGGTGGATCCCAAGATAACACTACCTCAACTTTCTCTAGGTATACTAATACTCCAGCCTCTGATATTACATGTCCTAGAATGTGGAACTCTCAAATCCAAAACACACACTTTACAAAATTCATGTAATGCTGGTTATCTTAGAGTGTGTCCAAGATGATCCTCAAGTGTCTCACATGCTCCCACCTAGACATCTAGTACACTAGGATTTCATTGATTAATACTTCCATGAATTTATCTAATAAGGGATGTAAGATCAAATTCATGATTCTTATAAAAACTTATAGGGAATTCTTCATGTCTAATGGCATCACCATGTACCCATAGATACATTAGAGACATATGAATGTTTTCTTCAATATATAATCATCTCATACTCAGAGTTAGTGATAACCTGACCTAAGGTAAATTTGGGAGAACCATCGCGCCTCACTCAACTGATCAAAGAGGTCATATATCCTTAGTAGTGGATACTTATTCTTCATGTTCACCTAATTCATGTTTCGATAATCCCCGCATAACTGCAAGCTCCTATCCGCCTTCTGGAAGAAGAACACTGGGAATGATAAAGGGAAATGTTGGGTCTTGCAAATAAATCTTCTATAAAGTCCTCCAAATACACCCACAACTCTAGAAGTGTTGAATGACCCATCTGATATGCTAGTGTAGATATCAGTTCTATCCCAGGATTAAATTAAATGAAGAAGTATATCTATCTGTGGGTAGCTAAACCTAACATGTCCTCAAGGAATATATCCTCATACACCACCACCACCATAGGAAACTAATAGCTTAAAGAAATCTCTTAAATAGGAGTCATTCCATCCAACTCATGGGTAATTGGATACACTCTTCTATGCATAAGCTCTAGTTGATCTACCAAGGTCTCCATTTTACCCACAAAGGAAAACATCATTTTGTCACTTTGGAAACACCATAGCCTCCGCCTAAAATAGTAAACCTAGGATTGAACTATGGATAACCATTCTATACCCAAGATGACATTTTAAGGAAACATTATTGTAATGAAGATATTCCATACAAAACATTCACCAACAAGCATCAAATCACAAGATCAAAAAAAGTGTGTAATCACTAATTCATTGTCTTTTCGAGTCACAAACAGTAAGGGTCGATCCAATAGCTCAATCAAAAACTCTATATCTCAAACAAGAGAGGTTGAAAGGAAGGAATGACTTACGTCTATGTTTATAAACACTATCTATGTAATAAAAAATACATAAATCATTCCACATATCATACCTAGGTCCTCGGGATCATAGGCCCACATATCTTAAAATTGGCATCATCATTTTCCAAATGCTCCTCGAGACTCACGCGGACCACATGGGGTGGCGATGGTAATATGTCAAACCTCTGACTACCTCATTCTACCCTACCATCCCCTTTACCACATCCTCTTCCCTATAGAGCACCCTTCCCTGACCTATATCTCTCACTTGGAGGTCTCTGGACAATCTCACAGTTAGTTATATGAAAAGTTAAATAATCTCAATATAGATGTCCCTGACCGTCACAAGATAAACACGACCTCTCCCTTGTATAATTTGATCCAACCTGATATCCCTTCACCACAAAACCTATATCCTACTATCACATTCTGAAAATTCTTGCACAATTGGATTATTGTGACTATTGTTTTCTACCTAATACTGAGGTCTGAGCTACTGGGTTCCCACTACTTTCTCCCACTTCTAGTGCCTACTCCTCCAGAAATCTATCCACAAGAATGGTTCTCTCAAGTACCCAATTGTATGGGATAATTCAAAGAGATACAATTGAATCCTCGATGTCTCAGCATAATACCTACCTAATGGTTCGAGTTTTGATGAACTAATCCTTCGCCATATCTAAGGAGTAACGGGAGAGACTAGTAAAACTCATTGATAACTCTTCCAGGGTCATACTGTCACACTGCAGGTGCAGAATATCTTGTATGAAAATCAATCACAACATCTCTGGATAGATCTCCCCCTAAATAGATGCTCAAATTTAGA
Source organism: Viscum album (assembly GCA_963277665.1). Taxonomy (NCBI): domain Eukaryota; kingdom Viridiplantae; phylum Streptophyta; class Magnoliopsida; order Santalales; family Viscaceae; genus Viscum; species Viscum album. The sequence continues at coordinate 611,225,274 of OY728119.1, forward strand.
ACACGAGAGAGTTGTCTCAATGTGTGAATCAGTCACCATAGTCCACTATCAGCTATAAAAAACTCCATGAAGACTCTAAATTGGGACCACTATCTTCTCTTCAGTTTTACTCATATGGAATAAATCACGAGTGACTACGTCTATCTAGTCCTCATCCACCTGTTGTTCAATGTTTCCCTGAAACCTAGGAGGTTTTTTCCTTTAAAACTCATATAAGGTACTCGTCCTGAAAACTTCCACATCTGGTACATCCACCCCACTCATCTAGTTAAAAGGCATTGGTATAGCTGGTAAACCACATAGAGATGTTATCTCAATGACACGACCATAAACCGATACCTCTTCATTAGGCGGGTAATCCTAGTGATCATGTAGTGGAATCCTAGCTGGATATCTTCATAGAGGAATCTTGAAATACAAAAATATTTACCTTGATCAATGATTATATATAAGGGGATGAATCAAGAAAAAATGGAAAACACAACCATTCCTATATGATGTATGTACCAAAAAAATTTCCTCCAATCAATGTTTACATGTACTGATTTGAAAGGAAAGTGATCAGATTCCTAGTGTATGGATAATTTGTTTTTTGCACTAGCACTTTAGTCCGTGTCTTGAAAGATAAACATGAAATACTAAACAATGTTCCCCTAAAACAAACACACCAACTTAGGTAGTACAGTAAAACCAACTACTTTGATACCATTTTTTCACGATCCGCCCCATTGAGGTATGACCCGTGACTACCCCAAGACTACCTACAGTAGTCCAGGGGTTGGTGATCAGTGTCAAGAAATAATATCCCTCAAATGGTAGGAATTTATCTAAATTACTCATACACACACATAAAAGCCCAAATAATGACGAATTCTTAAGAAAATGATATGATATGTATATACATCCAATATCCCACAATAGTGTATGATAGTAATGTATTGAAGGTGGAAGAAATGGCTCATTACAAGCCCAACCAAAACTTTAAAGAGTCCTAATTTATCCAAGGAAATGGAATAAATTCTAATTGAGGCTCCTAGTAAACACCACAATCTGAAAATATCAAGTGCCCCTCCACATGATCTATATCCTCTAAGGACACCGTCAAAAGGGCCACTATCTTCATAAGATTTGATATGTGCAGAAAAATCCCAGGAAGGGGTGAGTATAATAGTACATAGTAGGAAACCCTAAAAATACAAAAAAAGTAAACACAATGTATAGTCATATCAATACTATATATCACAATAAATGTATAACAAAAACACCAGATATGCTTAGTAAATACACCACCCAACCAGGAAGTCGTAAAAAATATCAACCACAATATTCTGATCGAAGAAATGCTCATTTGGGAGGAGTCCACTCTATGAGATGTTCCATCTTCAGATAAATTCAATTAAGAGTTATAGATCATTGGGATCCTACCAATAAATATTACTGGTCTAAGAAGACCATGATACATGGAAAGGGGGTCATACCCAGAACTGATATGGACACCATAAACCTAATATGGGTCAACCCACTATGTAGGGAATAGTATGTCAATTATACCATAAATTTTATTGATATAACCTCCTATATAGAAAATAAACTTCTTTATTTGGGAGTTCACTCCTATTCAATGAACCACATCCAAGGAAACAAAGATGATAGAGGATCACACTCCAATCTTAGAGAGGGATACCATAACTCTATCTGATACTTCCTATCTAGAGGGGATTAGAATACTATGATGTAAATGTAATTATACATTTTACCATAGAGAAAAAATTCAAGGGAACACACCCAACCCATAATGGCCCAAACTAATAAAATCAAGGGCTACAAACACTCTTGAATGGGGGTAAAGAGTGTGTACTAGGTGGTACACGACATGTCTAGCTATCCCCAAGTATATTTGTTTTTCAAAGCCTCGCACAACAAGTAAGTCTCTATATAAATAGTGTGTAGAAGAAATACATGGCTTGTGGTGACACACTGTATCATATATATTTTCTTGGTTGTGACTTTTTATGGTCGTCATGTCCATGTATCGGCCTTTATACACCAAGATGTGTCCATGTCCAAGTACACAATGTACCAACTGGCTATGTAATTTTAACCATATTCATGTACTTCCCAAAGTACATGTGAAGCCTCATATAAGGGGTCACATGGAATTTGGCTGAGTCACATAGAAGGTGATATTTAACTCAGTCAGAATCAAAGCTTTGTAGTCATGGGCCACACTGTGTGTAAAGCCGGATTACACAATGTGTAACCTGAGATTTCCCAAATTCCATGGTTTCCCCTCCATATAACTTTTTTACACATTCATAACCATCATCTAGATCAGATATCATAGATATGTGGTCATCCAAGACATTTTATCACTTCCGACAAGAATTTGGGCACTCGGTCCACTCAGAAAATCACCTTTCAAGCAATCCATTTGTAAGCCTCAAAACTATGAGGAACGGAACCAAAAAAAACTAATCTGATCTAACTCTAATCATACACCTTAATTGTTTCATCTAGATCACACAATTGAGTAGGAACTACATCTGTGTTATTGATCTGTTGCACTGAAGAATGGTCATGTAATGACTAATTACTGGGTATTCGTCAAACTGTGGGCCAAAATGAAACGCTCGCGATAAACATAAAAATATGGGGGGAAGAAATCCAAAAAGTGACAAAAATGAGGATCAAACCTCAGCCAAAATTCATTTTTTCCCAATCATTTATCATAAAAGATGGAAATCAAAGAAATGAAAATCAAAAAATAATAATCAATTTCATCAATTTAATTCTACAGATGATGCGTGTAACAATTTGGTTTATTGAACTGATCTGTGTTCATCTACTATTAATAAATTATATGGAAATCTTAAAAAAACACAATAAATATAGTTTGTATTGCCGAAAAATGAAAATTCTCCATTTATGTTATTTATGAGATCAAAAATATCCATTGGCATGATGATCCATGATATATCCCCGCCCGCTAAGAAATATCTCTAACATTTGTCTAAATGTCCAGGGTTTGAGTGGCCAACCATGAAGAAATTCTATAACCATATACATAGAGTAGAAATAAGGTTACTACATTTAAAAATAATATAAATTCATTAATTTATTTATATTAATAATTTCACACATGTGACATCCTTTTCACAAACATCCCACACCGAAAAAAGATAATTTCATGCCTATAGTAAAATCTATATTCTAAACTCAGTGTTTCCCTCGTATTTCAGATCTGTTCCCGCATTCTAGACATATTAAACTTTTTTTTGGAAAACTATGCTTGAGTGTTATTTAATATATATAATATATTTCATATATTTATTCCTAGAATAATGAGCCTCAGAATTGTATGTCATCTCGGTGCCTCGTCCCGTAAATGATCCATATAATATTTATAAATAATACATGGAAAAATATTATTCATTATAGTAAACCTAAATTGTAAGACCACTAGTTCATCATTACTATTTATTCATCAAGTCACTTACCAAAAAATGATGAATTATTAACCTAAACATCTTATCGGCACGTGGTAGGCGTTAAAGAATAATTTTCATTTGGTTTTGGGATCAATCCCCACTTCATTTCTGAAAGAAATGGTTTTTCACAAGATATACAATTTATCATTTTTATTAAGATATATTAATATAATTTATATAATGTTATAAAACATTTACAACCTATAACTTCTAAAACATCAAAAATATGTAAACAAAATGGTTTAAAATACCATGAATATTATGTAAAAAATGTATAGGCACTCATCCTCAGAGAAATATTTCTTAAACGAAACCAATGGATTTTATTCCCATAAATATATCCAAATATATTAGTATACAATGTATACCCACATTAGATAAAACATAAAAAGTGATTTTTATGACTTTAAACATACGATCCACTTTAAATTCATAACCCATGATGATATCCATTACTCTTTTGAAAATGAAGTCATATAATATTTTTAAACATTACACAATCCTTAGATGCTTCATGAATCTTATAACCAAAATAAAATTGGAAAAAACATACTTCTAGAATTTAATTCTTTAATCCCAATACATAAATACTTCAAACATTTTATCTAAACAAAGGAACATCCTTTTTTAGGGTTTAACCTTTAAAAGACTGTCTTTAATCGGATAATGACCAGGTTATCTTCATTTATGGAAACAAACTACAAATGGATCCCTAGTACGAAATTTGATTCCTTCTATCATACTTTTCGTTTTTTCCTTATAATTTAATTGATTTATGACCTTCTTTTATGGAGGTAAAATATTTTTTCTTTCCTTCGAGACACTTTCTATGGTATCTCTTTACAAATTTATAATAAGAAGGAAAGTGATCCATCTTGACTATATGTTCTCCACCACATGTCCTCTTAGAAAAGTCCATCCATATCTTACTTTGTGAGTCCAATTATGGGTTTATGTATATGTTTTTAATCATATTTCGTGATAACTAGGGTATTCGTGGTATCATTCACTCCTTTTATCATCCCATTTGGATTCTCATAGTTAACATATTTTCCATCATGTTTACTGTTAACATGACTCCTTCAGGATCTATCTATTGACTAAAACCAAAAATCATAGTCTAAGAAACAATAATCATTGTTGGGAAAACCACATAGTCATGTATATAATGTCTAAAACCAGAAACCTTATTTTAATTCTAAGAAATAATATGTTAAGACTAGGTTATTCATTTTCATCATCTATTCAAATCCTTAATAATTATTTTTAAAGAAAATTATAATTATCCAAAGAATATCTACTGATAGTGTCCAACTAGGTTCACAGTACAACCCATTGTCATTTACCAAGTAATGCGTAGGTGAAGTACAACATTCCTTTCTCTGAGTTACTGCATATATGCACATTTCCTCTAGAAACATATCCACTTATATTATTCTAAAAGGTAAATATTTCTGGGAAAACCAAATAATCTATGCATTACCAAACTTTAAGATGTTCTTCTAGACCTATCCTCAATGAATGTCATATGGTTATGTTACCCAATAAATGTTATCCTAAATCTAATTCCCAATGTTTCTACTAAACTTTCTCTAATACCAACTATAACAACACAAAATCTAGCAACCCAGATATATTGTGTTACATAATTAAATTAGCATAATATAATGGTAATCACATCATGAAGGGATGAATAGTTTATTAGTCTTGGTAAACTAGATACATACAATATTATCATGTTGCATTTATAGGAAAAATTACAATTTTTTTAGAATAACATTATTCCCTATTGAATATCATTCAATACTAATAATATTACAAGTCATGGATTTCAAGTAAATAAAAAAATATGGTTTAGATCAAATTATCATATATGGTGATGTACAGTGGAAGAAATCATTAATTAATAAGCATAATTAACATAGCAATGTAACTAATAGAGAAAGAAACCCCAATAAAATAACCTGACTTTCATAATCAATATTAAAAAGGTAAATAACTGAAAACACATTTTGTTTTATCATTATTATGACTATCATATCAGGATAAGGAATAATAAATATGTAAATGTATATAATTTATAACACAATTAATTTAATAAAAAACTACTAATGAAATACATCCATCCATAATACCTTTGAAAAAAATCACATAGATAAAATTTATTGAATTGTAAATGATAGAAAAGATTAATTATTATCCATCGTGATCCTAAGAATCATAAAAACTCTTCTATCATGACTATCCTAAAGAAATTTTAAAATTGATGGGTATGTATACACTATAAACCTGTTTATATAAGGCTATAAAACAAATTTTTCTCATGATACTTTCAATGAATTATGGGGTTATCTATAAACATTACCCAACTTTACCTTCATTTACAAAAAATTCCTCATTTATCTAATTATCAATTTAATTCAGTAATAATATTTCCTACCATTACATATCCACATTGAAGAGGAATATGGATTATCAATATTTCCCTACTAAATCAAATAAATTTCAAAATAAAAAAACATGTGTATAAATGAAATACAGTTTAAGAAATAAGGATATCCATGATACATAATATTAATATTTTGGGGAAATATAATGTCTAGCAATACTATGAAATTGAATAATTGAAGGGTTTGTTAATGACTAAAAAATGAATCAAGGAAATGAAGTCTAACACAATCCTTATTCAAAATAATCATATACCATCCCATAGAATAATGAGAATTGTACGAATAGAACATATAACTAGTTGAGTCTATGTAAAATAAAGGGTTTTTTTCATTGAATAATATAATTTTCATTAAAATATCTTTAAAAACATTCTTCATAAAAATATCCTTTTCATCTTGAAAATAAAATTTTAAAAATAAAAGGTCACAAAACAATTTTAAAAGTCCATTCCATAAAAATAAAAACTTCAACATATTAAGGAATCTAAAAACATTGAGTTATCATGATGGTATGAATTTATATGAATTTCTTGTATGATAAAATTAAGACTCTTTTTACTTTTTTGATAAAAGTAAAACAAGCATGGTTTGGAAAACAACATGAAGATTCCTTTCAAAACATCTTGTAAAAGAGTAAAAAATGGGTAAAAATGTCATCAATAAATCATTTTGAAGGATGTAAAAAATATTTTTGAAACTATTTTAATAAAACATGGTTTTGGAATAAATATCATTTTTTTAATGAAGATAGTAATGAAGTAGTATTTTTCTAAAACAATTATCCATTTATTTAACTATCAGAGAGTGAAAATAGTACAATTAATTAAAAAAATAATGAGTAATTATATGATAAGAAAATTAAAGGGTGGATTTAGAAAATTATCAAATAATTTCATTCAATGGTAACTCAAATATAATCAATCTTGATTAAAATAGGATTGTGAAATAAGCTCATACTATGATCACAACACTGAAGTTAGAACTAATCAACGAATTAATTATGTGTTTAAAATGTAAATAAACCTAAAATATGGTAAAATATAGAATATTAATTGTAAATTTAATTACACAAATAATATTATAATATCAAATAAAATGAAGAAGTAATATATCATAATGAAAAGAAATTGAGTTATGAAATTCATTTCTACTTGGTAATTTTCATGTCAAATCCCCCTTGAGGATATTATTCAAAATGAAACATAAAATAATATTATGTATAAATTATTCATTATGTTACACGTAAAATGGTACTTATATACACCATATAAAATGAATTGGGTGAATAACATCCTAATATTCCTCAATGATGGGAAATTGATATGAAGTCCCTTACTAATAGGTAAATTTCAAGTGAAATACCATTAGATGAAATAATTAAAATAGAAACATAAAATGTCATGAATTATTATGAAATAATCATATTACCTTTAAAATGTGCAATATCTATACAATATAATATAAATTTGGTGCATAAAAATGAAATATACCTCAATTTATGAAAATTGAGATGATGTTCCATACCTCACAATTTTCTTTAGCTGAACATTATTTAATCTCTTTTTTAATGGTTTTAAGAGTTTTATTAGTTTATAATATAACTATATTAATATTTATACTTTCATATATTATCCTATTATAATATTTTACCATCTTATTATTAAAAATATTCCATTATTTTTATTCTTTAATGTGTTAATTGGCTTGTTTTCTCATGCATGTTTTTTCATGATAGCTCTAGTTATTGATCATATTATATAGTTAAATAAATTATATAGTGATATTAATGTTATAAATATCATTTTTAATTACTCACATATTTAGAATAATTATTTATATCAAACAAGGAGAAAGGATCACATGTATTCGTGTAGACATTTGGTTATATATATGTACAAGTGATGTTATAATTTCATAAACGAGTTAAAGGGTAAAAAATTAAGTGATATATTAATTTTAAAATATCAATATTATTTAATATATATTAAATAAAATTATTATAATTACATTACATGTACGTAGAATGTTAAAAATGAATCACATCGCTTTGCAAGGTGGTAGTCCATTGTACACATGAGTGACGTTATCAAATTTTAAACAGAATTGTATATAAAAATTTATATGTGATATTATAATTGAATAATCTTAATAATATCATAATATATTTTTATATATATTTTAGATCCATCATTATATCTATCCTTTAATGTTTTTTATGAAAAAAAAATTACATCGGTTCATGAGGGGGTAATCGGTCAAACCCACAGTGGATTATTTTGTTTCCCACTTGATGGAGGACGAGATGGGTATATATTATTCCGTAAAAATTATAACATATAATTATATATTATATACTGGTTTTATGACATTATAATTGTTAATAAATAATTGAATTTTTAAAATAGTAAATAAACGAAAGTGTTTCATTACGAAAATTACAATATCTAGGAGAAAACTCCTTTCGGTATCCTCTTAATGACCATAGGGTTAGTCTTTTGGGAATACCATAAGCTAAAAAATATGGCTAATAATTTTAGGGATGGATTTTATCAGGTTTTGGTGGATCCAAATGGATATATATGTGTGTGTTGATAAGTGAAGGAAGTGAGTTCCCTTTTATAAGTTGGGAAAGGGAAACCTTTTAAAAATTTCTTTGAAATTTCTCCAATAAATCCAAAATGACAAAGTCATTATGATGTAAAATGATTAAAAATGAACATATTTCTGAATTTGGGATGGTTAAGGTCGAAATATGTCCATAAAATAATATTTTTACAAGTTTTGCGGTTATTTTAACCCATATCTTGTTACTTTAATCCCCAGTGAACGCAATTTTACCATAACCAGAGTAATTAATTTTTACTATTTTCCACTATTCATTTTCTTTAAAATTTATATCTAAATTATTTTATAATAAAAAAAATTATTCAAAATATGGAATAAATTTATCCATATTAAAATTATATAAGTGGATGAATATAATTTAAAATTATACGCATCAACGTGACGAAAAAATGAGTTTCCAAAGATAAAATTATCATTTTATTAGATGGTTTTAATTTCTAAATTCCATATTATATTTATTAAAATTTCCAAAATTATATAAATAATAATTTAAATAAACTAAATTTCCTCTAAAACTAATTAATAATGTAATTTATCTATGTAAATAATTAAAATAAAAATGTTGTTTTCAATAAAAATCATTATTTTTCTCTTTCATGAAAAAATGAATCATTTCAAAAAAAATCTGAAAAATTAACCCCAAGATAATTTAGATATGTTTATTTCAAAAATAAAGTTAATTTTATCAAAAAATAATCATAAATTGGTAAAAAAATCAATTATCTGAGCAAAGCGTGACTAAACTATATTTTGTAAAACAATATAGTTTTTAGAATTCATTTCTTTTAATTTTAAAGGATTCTTATTTTATATCAAACTAAAAAATAAACAACAATTTTTTTTACATTTTCAAACTATATAAATTAAATAATTTTCATAGTACTATTCATACCCACTAATTTAATGGCTGATTCATAACATTGTACTATATTACGGTTTATTTACACTCTAGATGTGTGTTCAGTAAGAAAAAAAGGGATTAAATTTACAGAAATATATATTTGGGGGATGTTTAAGATCAATGATTCATAACATATACACATTTCAATAAAATTTATTCTTTTATAATTTTAAGTCATTACATAATATACATTTCACAAACACTTTATTGTTCAAACATCTTGAATAATTGAAATTCATCTTTCTGAATATCATGATTATCTCTCCAAAAAATTGCATTGCTGATTGACTTATAAACTCTTTATAATATCATAAGTTCAATAATGATAAGAAATATTGATATATAAAATTATTCTAATATAAAATTGATGTTAATTTATAACCATGGAATTGAAATTTAGTTTAAGACATCATTAACAATAAAAGTATCAATCTTATCTTTAGGATATTTATAAGTTTTATCTAGGATGATACAATAGTAAATAACTATATTTTTAAGGACACATCTATTCCATTCATCCATTTGACTATATAATTTTCCAATGGAATATGGTGGTCTTAAAGGATTCAAATTTTTAACCTCCTAACTAGTCAAAACTATAAATATATCTTTTCATTTGACTGTTAATCCTAGAATACAGCTTAGTAATATCATATATCCAAAAATGTCAGTGAATTTGTACCAACTTTATTGGTATCAGCATAAGACAAACACATAACACTTTTTAAAATGGATGGATTTGATACAAATTGTTTGGTTCAAACCAGTATGATGGAAAATACAAGGGGTGAATTTTAATCCTTTAAAATAATCAAATTAAATATATTTATAATGTAGAATTTGGTGGATAAAAAGACTAAGAAACTAAAACATAAATAATTAAAGTGGTTTATGTGTTAAGAGTATAATAAGAAAATATAAATACAAGAACACTAATATTTTATAGTAGTTCGGATCCAAAAAACAATCATATCTCTAATCTTCACACTTTCAACAAAATATTATGGATATCCACTAGATATAGCCTTATAATATGGGTGCAGACCAAACATAATATTTTAAATTAGGTAGACCCAACCAATCCATTTATATTAGATAAGAACCAAAACTATGATTTCTAAGGAGAACCCTGACCTGATGACACTTAATAGGATCATACAAAACCTATGAAAATGCATTTTGGTCAAGTGGTTAGAACCACATAATACCTTTAAAGGGTTTCATAACTAGTTTGTGATACACATGAAAAAGTATTTACAATGAAAAAAATATGACCTAATGAAACAATTGTAATTTTTTAAATGGGATATTAGGGTTCAAAAGTGATCATTAAACCTTATCAAATGATTTATCAATGAGGTGAAAAAATTCCTACATTGTTAGTGTGAATACTAAATTTATTCAAACCTTACAAAAATATGGTATCATTATAGTGACCCTCACTTTTCATAAATTTATATTACTTTCGTGGAATAGTTAAAAAATTACACACACAAAATCCCAAATACCATATTAGTTTTATGCCTTTGGAAACATAAAACAAGAATATTCTAACTCAGTGAAAGATCTTCAGTGTTTACAAAAATGATCCCCTAGTAATTATACATAAAACCATTCATCATTACCTTGGGAAAGGAAACATTAGAAAGTGGTGATCCAGAATTCCCAATAAGGGTAAATAAAATAAATAAGTAAGCATAACATGAACATAAGGGTACAAAAACATGATCATATCACTGGAAGATCATACCTCTCGTATTAATGATTTTAAACATGAATCATGGAATAAAGATTATCAATTAATAAGACGTGAATCATAAGATAATTGGGAACATAAACCATGAAATCATAACATGTGAGTAAGACATGTAATTTTGGAAGACACTAAGCATATAAAATGATTTCTGTTGTAGTCAATGTGTTAATACCAAGGCTATCTTAATAGTATGGGTTCACTCCCCATAATATCATGGTAGTCATGGTTCACTCCCATAGCCATATTAGTAGTCATGATCCACTCCCAAGACTATCTTTTTTTATCTCATGAGATATAAATATTTACACAATGAATTTTAGGGAGATATAGGTCCCACCCATCTCATAATGAAATCATACATACACATGCCAAAAATTCATAGACAATTACATCATAACCCATAAAAAGAGATTGGTTTCATAACCATCATATCCTAACCCATGAAATGAAATGAGAATCATAAAAAAAATATAAAAACCTTGAAAAAAATATAGGTTTCATAATCATTTGATCCTAACATAACTCGTTAAAGGAAGCAGATTTCATTAGCATTTACCATGGTATATCATGTTGAAGAGAAATGAATTTCATAATCATATAACCCATGAAAGAAAAACATAATTCATAAACATAGAACTAAATAAAGATAAATAGATTTATTTAACATATAACCTATTATGGGGAAGAATATTTCTTTAACATATAACAAATGAAATAGAAACAGGTGTTATAATCATCATTCTATAAAAACATAAACCCTTCAAAAAATAATATTAATGGAACCTTTGGATCATTTCCTTGAAGGGCATAAGTAATGTCAAAATATTTCATCTTAGATAAAAAATAATTTTTAAATATCTTTTAAAAACATTTCTCAAGTAAAATATCATTTCTTATTTTAAAAAATATCTTTAAAAAAGAAAAACTTTTAAAAACCATTTTCATAGAAAATATGTTTAGAAATTAGAAAGAATCCATGAAATCATTTTTAAACCATTTTCCTTGATAAATTATAAAATATTATTGAATACATTTTGAAACCCATTTTCCCTAAAAACATATAAAATAATCTTGAAAATATTTTAAAAACATTTTTCCTTGAAAACCTAAAAAGGAATATTGAAAATATTTTGAAAATTATTCTACTTGAAAATTTATTAATGAAGCTTGAAATCATTTAGAAAACATTTTTCCTTAAAAAATTATAAATTAAACATGAAAAAAAATTGGAAAACCTATTTATTTAAAATTAAAAAACATAAAAATAATTGAAATACTTTTCTTTTAAAATTAACTTTTCAAGAGTTATAATGAATGTTTTGAAAATTAATTAAAAGACTTTTTAAACAAATTTTTTTTTAACTTTTTTTATTGAAAACTGAATTATATAATGAATTTATAGAATATTAGGGAAAAATTTACTTAAACAAATAACTATTTATAATTGTAAATAATCTTCAAGGTAATTATTTTCATGATATAAGTAAATCTATACATGTTGAACATTCCTTTGGAATAGTAAAAAGTGTAGAAAAGTGCCTCGACCAAAAAATGACAACAAGATTCTGTTTTCAATACCCTTTTTATTAAAAGTTAAAACAAGGGTAAAAATTAATTTTGAAGATAATTTCAGAATAGTATAATATTTGTTTGATCCTTTTAGAAAACTTTGTTTGAATGGAACATAGATTTTTGATCTAAAAGAGAGGTAAGTTCAACCTTTATTAAAAACACTTTCATAATCATCCTATGTACCAAAGAGTGGAAAATTGATTCCATTACATGGATATAACATAAATTACTAGAGGGTAAGAAAACTTCATAGAGTTCTTGAGATTTGGGTCATAATATTTTATCAATGGGACTATAATCATAAACAATCTCAATAAATGATGAGATTGTATCTATAAACCATTACCAATCTGTTGACTTTTAATATAAAAATAGAAATAATAATATTACATGATTGTTAAAATTTCAATAAGATAAGGATATTCATGATATAACATGTAAAAGTTAATATATACACCTCAGTGAAAAATATAGGCTCATAACATGGAATGTTTCTCAGAGAAAGAAAATTGAGACAATATTAATTTATCGATTTTGTAACTTTTTAAACATAAACCACATGAAAGAAATATCGCATAAAATGGACATGTAAATACCAAAAAAATATATGTATAATAATCGTATAATACATCTATTTTAAGTATACACACCACGTAAATGAAATGAGTCATGAATACGGAATGTATCTCACGGAAATAGAAAAGTGAGATGAAATTCCCTTACCTTATATCATGACTCTCTTCGTTCTCATAAAAATATACTATATAATAGATATAATTTTATTATAAATATTTTACATAACCATATTATTATTTATAATAAAATATATTCTTTTATTTTTAAATTATATTACCCTCTTATTAATGATTCCAAGTTAAGGTTATGTTTCTGGTAATATCTTCTTTGTTTTCACATGTGTCTTAATTTGTTATATTTTTTCCTCATACTTATATCATGATTTATACAATGAAAACAATGATATAAATAACATTTATATTCATTATATATTTATTGATAACAATATATAGAATTTATAAATATTAAATGGAATACACGGTTCCTAGAAATGGTAGTTTGTATGTACGGATGAAGGTTGTTTCCATTTTTATTTGTAATATTGAAATAAATAAATTAAATGATATATAAGGCCCCAGCCTTAAACCTTACTTAATCTTGAGTTATTACAAGATTACACATTGAGGATCTTTTCAGGTTTAGAGTTTTAGAGAATTAGATCATTAAACTTGCATTACATTCCACATTTAAACAAAGTGGTTACATAAAAGACAGTATTCATTCTTCCCATCAATGGAAACATATTTAAAATATAACACGGATTCTTTCTTGAAACATCCTTGACACTATCATCACATCATGTACCTTTCCCTTGACCTGTGAAAAACATTTCAAAAACTTGGGATGAGCATAAAAAGCTCAGTAAGGGTTATAAAAATATGGAAAGGAAACATGAGTTCATATATACATAAGAATGAAATCATACTTTACCCATAAAACATAGGCACTTTAACATACCTCATCAAACCATGAATAAATCATATAAAACATAAGACATAAAGGTAACTTGAGGCATTCATAACATTCTTACATGGAGAGTAACCCTCTTGGTTACGTTTGGAATACCCATCACAGTATATTCCCTAAATCTCTTCGGAAAAACCTTAACGTTTCACTCCTTCGTGTTACCCAATGCATTGGAGAGCTATATCGGGCTCACCCGCCCTTAGTTTATCACGGAACCACCCGTTCTTCATAACAATGCCCAAGAACCATAACATAATCGTATCACATAAACATGAATAAAGGGAACATAACATTTCCACATTTCAATCACAATATAACATTTTAGGATATTGAAATAATGAATCCATTCAAAAAGAAACCATTTCCAAAACCATTTAAAACATTTAATAAAGAGATTTTTGAATCAAAGTGTCCCATACCACCTTGAAGCTTTTAACATTTTAAACCATTAATATCCATATAAATAAATCCTTAAAACCATTTTGAAAACATGGATATTAATAAGAACAAATAATTAAAACATTTAAAACGATATTTTGGTTAAAGGGGTTTTACCAAAATTAGAGACACTTGAATACAATAATCGAGGAATAACATTTAGTCAGAATTTTATAATATCATGAGAATAAAAGGATTCATGATATAATACTCCAAAGGACAGTATATACACCATATAAGAGTGAATTGGTGCATAACAACAATGATCCCTCAATAGAAATGTCAAATGTGATGAAATCCCTTATAAAGAAGGTATCGTTAAATTAAGGACAAATAAATCTCAAAAAATATGTGTGAAAAATATATATACACCCAATATAAGTGTATATTAAGTGTAAAACAATAAAAGGTCATTCACACATATTCAATGGATGACATATTCAATGACTACAAGTTGAACCCAAAGAAATCGAAATTGGGTTAAAAAGTTCCCTTGACAGCCTAATGGCATCACATCGAAATGAGTTGATGAGAGATAAAAAGTGTATCTCATCACTTGGACATAAAATTTAAATCAATAAGGATGTATGAGAACATATCCCAACATAAAAATATGTAAATTAAAAGACCCAATAAAAGAAGTCTTTTAAAAAAGAGGAGGGTGAAAGGTTCCCTTACCGACTTGGGTATCTTTCAAAACATACACCCCATGAAAGAAAAACAATAGGTCATTGATGTAAATACTCATAAACGAAATTATATTACACAAAGAGTAGATTAATGGGCAGTACATACACCACTAAATGGAATTTGTGGCAAATGTAGCATAAATCTCACGGGAATAAAAGTGAGATGAAAAATCCCTCACGAAAACTCGGCAGCCTAACGGCGCCACATAAAACTTCCGAATATGGATTGATGAGATCAAATAGGGTATCTCATCACATTAAAATATAATGTACAGCAAGAGGAATATAAAAGAACATCCCCCAACATTACAAATAGGAGCTTAAAAGAAGTGACATAAAGGAGAGTACTTAAAAAGAAAGAGAGAAGTTAGATCTCATACGAAAGTTCGGCAGCCTAACGGCGCCAATCAAAACTTCCAAAATGGATTGATGAGAGAGAATATGGTCTCTCATCACATGAACATAAAAATTACAGTAGTATTAATATAAAATATCATCCCAATAACAAGAAAGATGAGCTTTAAAAGGAATGACATAAAAGAGTGTACTTAAAAAGAAAGAGAGGAGTAAGATCTCTTACCTCGGGTCTGACTTGACTCGATCATTCTTTAATCTCCTGAATAATAAACTTTAGTTAATTTCTAATTCCTTAAGAACCTTTTTCAAGTTCATTATTACTTTTATACCACTTATTACCATGTCATAAACATTATGTAATCATTTAAGTTAATAATATTTGATTTGCCGATATTTGGTTCTTAAGTCGAAAGTGGACTTCTTACAATTACATGTTGTTCGTGTGGCCAAATGTTTATTATATCCAGAATTGTATTCATTATGTAGATATCATATATGTCATATATATCCAGTACATGCATGCATTTATAACATTACATAATCATTTAGAGGTAAGAAATGAAATGCACCGTTCATGGAGACGGTAAGCCGTACGTACGCATGAACGCTACTTTCATTTCTATTTCGTATTTTATAGAATGGAATAATAATGATATAAAGGTATATTATAATTCCAGTATAATATCATATATAATATCATATTTCCATCCTTTATACATCCCACATATGGTATTTAACGAATCAAATCACTTTGAGGGGGCGGTAGTCCGCACTTCCTTAAATGAAGATATCGCATATACCCATAATGGAAGCCATAAAGGTAAGACAAAAATGAAAAATACAGAAGCATAAATAAAACATAAACATATTATATATCATATATAAAAATAGTGACATCATAATGGCCACCGTTGAAGGTGTTAAATGAGTATTGAACAATCATCGTTTCGGGAGGCAGAATTTCACCATCCACGGAAACCGTATGTTCTTTAACCATTTGATGTAGTTGTGTTAGAGTGTAGCTCGAATAAATCTTATAACAAAATCCTAGTATATTGAAGATACTGGTGTTGTTACAAAAGAAGTAAATAAAAAGAGTTTAGGGGGTTGGAGAAGCAAAATAAAACAAATGAACATGAGAGAATGAATTACCTTTAAAAGTGTAACTCTTTTTGATTTGAGCCTAAATGCTTCCTTTGAAAGGATTCTGCCCAAAGGGAATCCTCTAGGATGAGGAGAGGGATGTGGAGAGAGTAAATGGGCAGGGGTTGGCCAAGCCAAAGGCTTGAGGAGTGTGTTAAACGAGGTATAGGTGGGGGCCTTTTATAAGAGGAGAGGAGGGTCACTTTTGGAATGTAAAGAAATATTACTTTATTTGAAAAATATTTTCGGTTTCAAAAGGTCCCACATTGATATAATTCGTGGATAAGGTGATAAGGCTTCGAAAGCCACTCATCCAATAATTTTTGGACATGTGTAGTTCATATATGTTACGTTATCTTTCCATTTTATTTCAATCGTCAAATAATGATGTCATCGCTGCATCATTATTATGTCATAAATAATTTAATTTATTTAATGTCTAAAAATTATAAAAAAAATACTATGATGTAGGAAATCTTTTTATCTTTCCAATTAATATTTATAATCAAAAAGATGACTTGTATAACCCCTATTAAAAATTGTTTTAGTAAAACATATCATGTTTGTGTCAATTTTACTTTTACATTAAATAAAATGTTATTTATGTCATTTCCCAACCAAAGTGGATCCATGGGGTCCCCAAGTTGACCCATGGCTTGTCTTGGTCGGCCATGATACAACCAATGAGGGTAAGACATGTTTCAAGCTCATCTCATTTTATTAAAGCATTATTTTTACCTTAAACTACACTAATTACCACTAATCGCGATTAAAAACTTAATAAGTTACTATTCACCAAAAAATTATTTTAATCTCATTGAACCACATTTTACTTCTTAATGAAAACTATTTATGTCGGATTTTTGAAAATCAAAACACAATGCTGGCAAAATTTCATTTAAACGGAAAATCAGTTTTTATAAGTACCACTTAGTGGTTTCACTATTCATCAAAAATTGAAGTTTTTCAGAAAAATCCCAAAAATTCACCCTAAGCTATATTTGATATTATGAATTCAAAAATGAAGTCCATTTTAAAAAATTAAAAACATATAAGTCACATTAATTAATTTAATAATTAATTCCCGCTGTCATGTCAAATAGCGTGTTTTATGAAACAATAAGTATCAAAAGACTGACACTAGTTTAAGTCTGATTTTAAAGTGAAATTGATTCCAACGAACACTATTGGATTTAATGGTAAAAATATTTTCTAATTTCACTTTAAAACCATTTCAAAATATAATCTAATAATATAAATAAATTAGATTAAAAAGTGGTTTTGAATTAAAATACAACATTTTACACTATTCATTAAAAAAATGAACTTTATCGGAAAGATACCAAAAATTTACACAAAGTAAATTTTGATGTCCCGATTATTAATAAGAGTTTTATTTGGTCCAAAAGAATGTATAAGAGTGATCAAAACTATATTTAATGATGGTTCGCCATCAAAAGGTGATAAGTGAACCTTTAGTGAAAACTAGGGCATATACGCCTAAAATTGAATTCTTTCTGTATTTTAAGCCATTATCTTTTATTGGATAAATGTAAAAACATTTAAAAACACATATAATCATATTTTAGTTATTTCCATCCATTACCGCCATTACAACGGCTACATGTTAACTACCATTTAAAATAATATTATTTTATTATTAGAGTGCAACGTAAGATTCCCAAGAAACTCGTTGTTGCGTGTTGGGTACGCCATCGAGCATAGCGTCCCCTTTAAAGTTATTTAAATATTTTATTCACAAATATGGATAAATATGAAATGTCATATTCTTTATTTACCTGGGGTGTTACATCCTTCCCCCCTATTGGGAATTGCGTCCTCGCAATTTTAAAATTGCGCTTGGAAACATCCTTGAAAGTCCCACATCGGAACAAAAGTCGGTAAAACAAACACTTTAAAATAAAGAGAGATAAGTACAAAGGTCACCCAAGTTAACCCATACTAGGATTCCAAGTATGAAAATATGGACATGGAGGAAAAAACAAAGGGTCATGTTCTGATGGAGAGTGATAGAAAACATGTTTAGGAGAAAGTTAACCACGAGAAAATCACAAACTTGTGATGGGTTAAACGGTATTTGATTCCCCAGTAGGAAAAGTTAATAGAAAAAAATTTTGTTTTAAGTTACTTTTTATTGAGGAATTTATTCATAAGGAAACATAATCACTTATCATATTGACTTTAAACTTTTATTAGATTCCTTACATAAACTCATATTTTCTCCAAAAGACGAGTATTTAGGAAGACTTGTTCACATTAAGAGTACTATAATCAACTTCTAGAGAATCACTTAATCCACAAAATAGAACTATATACATCCCATGTCTTTAACCAAAAACAAAACCAAAAAGGCTAGTACAAGATCAGATAATCCAGAAAAGGATAACCCTTTATAAAAAAAAATCTATTCTTAATCTCCAAAATTTGTCCAACAAAACCCAAAGTTCAACGAGGACCATTTGTCCATAAAATTCTTCAAAGTAAACCAAACTAAGATTGAAACCCAAATATTTGAAGGATTTAGTCACATAGTCTACCAAGTTAAATCGTAACATTTATCTCCAAACAACATCAGTTGCTCCTAAAGTCTCACATTGAAAAGTAATTATCCTAATCACATATCCTCCAAAACCAACTTACTCTTAATTCATAAAATCATATAACTAAAAAGAATCGGTCAAACTAACCAGGGACTTCACGTAGTCCAGTGGTAGGCGATAAATACCAGTCGCACTTTGGTTGTGGGTTCGATTCCCGCAGCTTTGTCCGATGCGACGGGATGTCACACGGTCTGCGTGTTGTCCTTTTTCCAAAACTATATAATTCTTAAAACATTCCCCAAAATGAGATAAAATCTTCAAGAATAATCATAACATATTTTAACCTCAATTTTATCTCATGCCCTTCATTTTCCATCATATCATATAATAACCCATAATTACCTCAAAAGTAAGGATCATATAAACCCTAATGGTTACCTTAATAATTATTACCTGAATTTCCACATCGAGTTGGCCATCTCGTACATGATGAATTAGAGAACTCACCAAGGTTCAAGTGGTTGATCATGACTCCTTGATAGTTGGTTTAGAAAAACCATGAGATTCCTCGTTGAATCCCCCATCTCATCGAGTATCTTAATCAAGGAACCACCACAGTTTCTTTCAAACCCATTGTCACTTTGGTGCCTACTAGATCCAGCCATTTACTAAAACCAAAAAGGTCAGTGTGAGTATATCAACAAAACCATCATGTACTAACGAGGAATGTAAACACTAAGATATACTTACTCATTCACTTTATCTAAAACTAGGACTCTTTCTGAAATCCTAACCATTATGGTAATGTCACTTATAATTAAAGAATACCCTAACCTCTAAAGTTATCTAAATAGGCCTTTGATACCAACTATAAGGCCCCAGCCTTAAACCTTACTTAATCTTGAGTTATTACAAGATTACACATTGAGGATCTTTTCAGGTTTAGAGTTTTAGAGAATTATATCATGAAACTTGCATTACATTCCACATTTAAACAAAGTGGTTACATAAAAGACAGTATTCATTCTTCCCATCAACGGAAACATATTTAAAATATAACACAGATTCTTTCTTGAAACATCCTTGACACTATCATCACATCATGTACCTTTCCCTTGACCTGTGAAAAACATTTCAAAAACATGGGATGAGCATAAAAAGCTCAGTAAGGGTTATAAAAATATGGAAAGGAAACATGAGTTCATATATACATAAGAATGAAATCATACTTTACCCATAAAACATAGGCACTTTAACATACCTCATCAAACCATGAATAAATCATAGAAAACATAAGACATAAAGGTAACTTGAGGCATTCATAACATTCTTATGTGGGGATTAACCCTCTTGGTTACGTTTGGAATACCCATCACAGTATATTCCCTAAATATCTTCGGAGAAACCTTAACGTTTCACTCCTTCGCGTTACCCAATGCATTGGAGAGCTATATCGGGCTCACCCGCCCTTAGTTTATCACGGAACCACCCATTCTTCATAAAAATGCCCAAGAACCATAACACAATCGTATCACATAAACATGAATAAAGGAAACATAACATTTCCATATTTCAATCACAATATAACATTTTAGGATATTGAAATAATGAATCCATTCAAAAAGAAACCATTTCCAAAACCATCTAAAACATTTAATAAAGAGATTTTTGAATCAAAGTGTCCCATACCACCTTGAAGATTTTAACATTTTAAACCATTAATATCCATATAAATAAATCCTTAAAACCATTTTGAAAACATGGATATTAATAAGAACAAATAATTAAAACATTTAAAACGATATTTTGGTTAAAGGGGTTTTACCAAAATTAGAGACACTTGAATACAATAATCGAGGAATAACATTTAGTCAGAATTTTATAATATCATGAGAATAAAAGGATTCATGATATAATACTCCAAAGGACAGTATATACACCATATAAGAGTGAATTGGTGCATAACAACAATGAGCCCTCAATAGAAATGTCAAATGTGATGAAATCCCTTATAAAGAAGGTATCGTTAAATTAAGGACAAATAAATCTCAAAAAATATGTGTGACAAATATATATACACCCAATATAAGTGGATATTAAGTGTAAGACAATAAAAGGTCATTCACACATATTCAATGGATGACATATTCAATGACTACAAGTTGAACCCAAAGAAATCGAAATTGGGTTAAAAAGTTCCCTTGACAGCCTAATGGCATCACATCAAAATGAGTTGATGAGAGATAAAAAGTGTATCTCATCACTTGGACATAAAATTTAAATCAATAAGGATGTATGAGAACATATCCCAACATAAAAATATGTAAATTAAAAGACCCAATAAAAGAAGTCTTTTAAAAAAGAGGAGGGTGAAAGGTTCCCTTACCGACTTGGGTATCTTTCAAAACATACACCCCATGAAAGAAAGACAATAGGTCATTGATGTAAATACTCATAAACGAAAGTATATTACACAAAGAGTAGAATAATGGGCATTACATACACCACTCAATGGAATTTGTGGCAAATGTGGCATAAATCTCACGGGAATAAAAGTGAGATGAAAAATCCCTCACGAAAACTCGGCAGCCTAACGGCGCCACATAAAACATCCGAATATGGATTGATGAGATCAAATAGGGTATCTCATCACATTACAATATAATGTACAGAAAGAGGAATATAAAATAACATCCCCCAACATTACAAATAGGAGCTTAAAAGAAGTGACATAAAGGAGAATACTTAAAAAGAAAGAGAGAAGTTAGATCTCATACGAAAGTTCGGCAGCCTAACGGCGCCAATCAAAACTTCCAAAATGGATTGATGAGAGAGAATAGGGTCTCTCATCACATGAACATAAAAATTACAGTAGGATTAATATAAAAGATCATCCCAATAACAAGAAATATGAGCTTTAAAAGGAATGACATAAAAGAGTGTACTTAAAAAGAAAGAGAGGAGTAAGATCCCTTACCTCGGGTCCGACTTGACTCGATCGTTCTTTAATCTCCTGAATAATAAACTTGAGTTAATTTCTAATTCCTTAAGAACCTTTTTCAAGTTCATTATTACTTTTATACCACTTATTACCATGTCATAAACATTATGTAATCATTTAAGTTAATAATATTTGATTTGCCGATATTTGGTTCTTAAGTTGAAAGTGGACTTCTTACAATTACATGTTGTTCGTGTGGCCAAATGTTTATTATATCCAGAATTGTATTCATTATGTATATATCATATATGTCATATATATCCAGTACATGCATGCATTTATAACATTACATAATCATTTAGAGGTAAGAAATTAAATGCACCGTTCATGGAGACGGTAAGCCGTACGTACGCATGAACGCTACTTTCATTTCTATTTCGTATTTTATAGAATGGAATAATAATGATATAAAGGTATATTATAATTCCAGTATAATATCATATATAATATCATATTTCCATCCTTTATACATCCCACATATGGTATTTAACGAATCAAATCACTTTGAGGGGGCGGTAGTCCGCACTTCCTTAAATGAAGATATCGCGTATACCCATAATGGAAGCCATAAAGGTAAGACAAAAATGAAAAATACAGAAGCATAAATAAAACATAAACATATTATATATCATATATAAAAATAGTGACATCATAATGGCCACTGTTGAAGGTGTTAAATGAGTATTGAACAATCATCGTTTCGGGAGGCAGAATTTCACCATCCACGGAAACCGTATGTTCTTTAACCATTTGATGTAGTTGTGTGAGAGTGTAGCTCGAATAAATCTTATAACAACATCCTAGTATATTGAAGATACTGGTGTTGTTACAAAAAAAGTAAATAAAAAGAGTTTAGGGGGTTGGAGAAGCAAAATAAAACAAATGAACATGAGAGAATGAATTACCTTTAAAAGTGTAACTCCTTTTGATTTGAGCCTAAAGGCTTCCTTTGAAAGGCTTCTGCCCAAAGGGAATCCTCTAGGATGAGGAGAGGGATGTGGAGAGAGTAAATTGGTAGGGGTTGGCCGAGCCAAAGGCTTGAGGAGTGTGTTAAATGAGGTATAGGTGGGGGCCTTTTATAAGAGAAGAGGAGGGGCACTTTTGGAATGTAAAGAAATATTACTTTATTTGAAAATGTGTTTCGGTTTCAAAAGGTCCCACATTGATATAATTCGTGGATAAGGTGATAAGGCTTCGAAATCCACTCATCCAATAATTTTTGGACATGTGTAGTTCATAGATTTTACATTATCTTTCCATTTTATTTAAATCGTCAAATAATGATGTCATCGCTGCATCATTATTATGTCATAAATAATTTAATTTATTTAATGTCTAAAAATTATAAAACAAATACTATGATTTAGGAAATCTTTTTATCTTTCCAATGAATATTTATAATCAAAAAGATGACTTGTATAACCCCTATTAAAAATTGTTTTAGTAAAACATATCATGTTTGTGTCAATTTTACTTTTACATTAAATAAAATGTTATTTATGTCATTTCCCAACCAAAGTGGATCCATTGGGTCCCCAAGTTGACCCATGGCTTGTCTTGGTCGGCCATGATACAACCAATGAGGGTAAGACATGTGTCAAGCTCATCTCATTTTATTAAAGCATTATTTTTACCTTAAACTACACTAATTACCACTAATCGCGATTAAAAACTTAATAAGTTACTATTCACCAAAAAATTATTTTAATCTCATTGAACCACATTTTACTTCTTAATGAAAACCATGTATGTCGGATTTTTGAAAATCAAAACACAATGATAGCAAAATTTCATTTAAACAGAAAATCAGTTTTTATAAGTACCACTTAGTGGTTTCACTATTCATCAAAAATTGAAGTTTTTCAGAAAAATCCCAAAAATTCACCCTAAGCTATATTTGATATTCTGAATTCAAAAATGAAGTCCATTTTACAAAATTCAAAACATATAAGTCACATTAATTAATTTAATAATTAATTCCCACTGTCATGTCAAATAGCGTGTTTTATGAAACAATAAGTATCAAAAGATTGACACTAGTTTAAGTCTGATTTCAAAGTGAAATTGATTCCAACGAACACTATTGGATTTAATGGTAAAAATATTTTCTAATTTCACTTTAAAACCATTTCAAAATATAATCTAATCATATAAATAAATTAGATTAAAAAGTGGTTTTCAATTAAAATACAACATTTTACACTATTCATTAAAAAAATGAACTTTATCGGAAAGATACCAAAAATTTACACAAATAAATTTTGATGTCCCGATTCTTAATAAGAGTTTTATTTGGTCCAAAAGAATGTATAAGAGTGATCAAAACTATATTTAATGACGGTTCGCCATCAAAAGGTGATAAGTGAACCTTTACTGAAAACTAGGGCATATACGCCTAAAATTGAATTCTTTCCGTATTTTAAGCCATTATCTTTTATTGGATAAATGTAAAAACATTTAAAAACATATATAATCATATTTTAGTTATTTCCATCCATTACCGCCATTACAACGGCTACATGTTAACTACCATTTAAAATAATATTATTTTATTATTAGAGTGCAACGTAAGATTCCCAAGAAACTCGTTGTTGCGTGTTGGGTACGCCATCGAGCATAGCGTCCCCTTTAAAGTTATTTAAATATTTTATTCACAAATATGGATAAATATGAAATTTCATATTCTTTATTTACCTGGGGTGTTACATGATATATATGTAATATCATTAAATTATCATTATTATTTCATATATATCATATAACTTTAATAAAACCATCCTTAATACATTCCATGCAAAGTGTGACTGAATGACATCGCTTTGATGGGGCGGTAGTCCACACATCCACAAAGGAAGATATCATAGTTACACAAAATTAAGGCCATAAATGCATGTCCTATATAAAAATTAGAGAAGTATAAAGACATCATAAATATCACATATATAATATATAAATATTTTTCCATCATAATTCCCAACCATTAAATGTGGTAAATAAACAAAAGAACAATAGTAATTTCATGAGGCGATGGTTCATCATACATGAACAGTGGGTTCATTACCCATTAGATGGAAGTGTGTTTAAGTATAATTAGAAAACTCATAATACCAAAATATCAATATATTTTTTATAATGTTATTATTATATGAGCATGTAATAATTATAATTGAGGTGGTGGAGAAAGAAAATAACATAAATAATCCTGAGGAAGGATGTTACCTCTTCTTTGGGAAACTCCTTTTACTTTACACAAAAGGGTTTCCTTGGTTGGAATTATACCCAAAGGGATTTTTTATGGAGTAAGGAAGAAATTATAGGAAGTCTGTTGTGTATATATTGGACAAACAAATGTTTTTTGATAGGTTTAAATAATGGGGAGAGGTGGTGTCCTCTTATAAGGGAGGTAAAGGAAACAATTTGTATTTTTTTTTTGAAAATAATTATGTGTCCCCAAAGTATTTCTTATTCCCAAAGTGTATAATTGGATAATTATTGAACATTAGAGGTTTAGTTTCCTAAAATTTTTCATTAAATGGGTGTTTGAAAAATGGAAAGGTCCTTTTCTCCCTTAAGTTTAGGGTTTAGTCTCATATTAAGCTTAATTTTACCTTAGTCACTATAATTATTTTTAATCAATTTCACTAATATTTTTGATAAAAAAATTATGTTGATATTATTTAAATATAAATATTATAATTATTCATGCCATGTGTGTCCATTTTTTAAAATTATATTCAGAGAATATGAAAATTTAAATTTAATGCTAATCCCGTAGATGTGGATTGATATATATGTAATTGATCTATTGTGACTTTAAAACAAACATAAAATATAATTTAACTATATAAATAAATTATATGAAAAATCATTTTTCAATTAAAATTCAATATTTTCCATTATTCATCCAAAAAAGAAGATTCTCAGAAAAATCTTAAAAAATCACGCTGATATAGTTTTTTCATTATAAACTCAAAATTGATGTTTATTTTATTAAATTAAATTTCTTTTAGTGTCTAAAATTAATTTCATTATTTTTCACAAAAGGACATAAAATTAGATTATTTAAAAAAATAGTATTTTAAAACATATAACGGCTCATTTAGTCATATGGCCCTCACTCACATCGGAGCCACATTCCATTTACTCTCGAATATTTTTAGGTTTTCTTATAAAAAAATATTTTCTGCTCTTAATTACCCTTTTTCGATCTCTATAGTTCTTGATTCTATATTTTTCTTCTCTTATATATGGTTTTCTCGTCTTGTTATTTTTTCATGTGTTTTTATGCACCCAAAGTTTTGGATTCCATCCTCTTATTCCCTTTTTATTTTCCTCATTTAACTTGACCCCATATTGTTCTATAGTGATGGTTCTGATGGAGGCTTGGTATGGTTGATGTGGAGCACTGTTCTGGGGCTTTCGTTGTTTGTAGGGGTCTTCCTCTCCCTTGATATTCCCTTATGGACCTTGGGGTTTCCCCTCTTTCTATATTTTTTATTTATTGGTTATAGTTTCATTGGGTCTGTTATGATGTTATATTTTCTGGATTATCTTTCTACTGTGATTGTTGTTTAGTCTCATTAAATTTTGGATATGTTCATGGTTTCCATCATCAATGTCAAAATAATTTTTTTATGATGGTGTTTCCACTCGATAGAATCTTCTCCTACTCTGCTCATTCTCCAGGATTTCACCACTCTCTTCATAGTCGGATTTAGATGGTGGTTATGAAGGTGTATTGCGAGGTGAGTTTGATTGTTCAACAACATTCGATGGGGATCAAATACTAGATGATTGGGTTATTACTTGTGTATTGTTATCTCAGTTCGAGGATGGTACTATATTTTTCTCCCACAACGTTGATGATAGTTCCATAAAATTCAGTGTTCTTAAAGTTACAATGTTTATAAGTGTCATGGATTCATTCTATATTTTTGTTTTAATTTGGGTTATTGTTGGCTTCCAAAGATTACTCTCATCAACAATTTACAATGGAATAAGCCATAAAATGATGTTCCACAAGCAGATGGTAGGTGGATCAAGGCTTTCATCGATAGTGTTAGGGTGATGGCATTGGGATCAATGTGTTTGTGCATCCTTTTAAAATTTCAATTGATCTGGATTATGTGGTATCATCTTCTGAGTGGTTTTTAATACGTTGTTATGTTGGGATATTTTGAATTTTGAACTTTCTTTATATACTTTAGGGTCCGATGTGTCTGAATTATAGAATATAGATTTATCGCTAAACCATAAAGCATCTTTTATAAAATTTAAAATGGATTTGGGATACATATATATAATTTACAAAAAATATATATTTCATTATCAATATGATTGATATATATTAAACCATTATAATTAACATTTAAAAAGTATTTATTACCATTCAAATTACTACATCTAAAGACTAGTTTATAACTATCTCATTTAAATAATTATAATAAAAATTTTATGTTCACAGAAACTTAGTTATGCATGTAACACAAGCCATGTTGGTGTTTCTTTTAGTGTATTCTTACCGTGGTGTTGTCTGAAAAGAAAATTAAAAAATACTTCATTTTTAGAAAATAAGATATATGCAGTGGTGCTTGAAATTTAAAATATCAAATAGAATAAATTAATTCCAAAAAATCAAAAAATCTCAGGGTGTTACATTATACCTTCTTAAAATGAATTCCACCCACGAAATTCATCTGGGTTATTAACATTTTAATACCTAAATGTTCCATTCATAGAACCCAACATCTAAATAATTATTACTAAAAGTTCATTTAAAAAAATAAATTTTGAAACATAACTATTATCTACATTAACATATTACTCAGTTTCAATATAGGATAACATATGTGGGAAGTAAAAACAATGACTTGGATGAAAAGAATAAATATTTATAGGGATTGATTGAGTTCATCAATCATGAACAAGTGAATGATCAATTGAAAATTTATAGTCTCAAATTCATCAATATTTTATGACTTTAAAGGCCATATGTTCCAAAAAAATAAGGTATTAATATAATAAAAATTAAATATCATT
The DNA here is from genome assembly GCA_963277665.1 of Viscum album. NCBI lineage: Eukaryota > Viridiplantae > Streptophyta > Magnoliopsida > Santalales > Viscaceae > Viscum > Viscum album. The sequence goes on from OY728119.1 coordinate 611,253,836, forward strand.
TTCCTAATGTTGAATAATTTTAATGAAAATATATACTTTCATTATTTCAAGACAACCTCACACTTTTTTGTTGCTTGATCTAGTTCACCACTATCCCCAAAATTGAAGTTATTTTTTTCATTCAATAAGTACTAACAGATCATGAGATCTATGATATGGTATCCCATATGTCACTATTTATCACCAACACAATTTTGTTAGAACAGGTTGTCCAATATAAATAAATCCTCATTTGGCGACATTATACCTTAACCTCAAAAAATCATCTAAAGGGTAACATAATATTTCCATAAATTTTTAAACTTATAACCCTTTATAATGATAAAGAACCAACACTCTAGATATAATTTCATGAAATAAGCATAACATTGATCCCTTATATATTTCAAAGTATCTCTTGGTTGTCACATTCCAAACATGTGAATACCCTCATCATATATTTTCTTGAAACATGGTAATAACATGAACTTCCATGAATAATTTTGGGAAACATGCATGTTTCCTTATTCAAAAGATTACTTGATATATTATTTAAATAAAAGAAGTTGTAAACATCATCAATGATAACATAGATTACATTGTCAACAAATACTTTATCAGTTCTGAGGTAATCGGTATAGTCAACATATCTTTATCCAAACATCACTATCTTGACATCGGGAAAAAACAATTGGTTACCTTCCCATAATAAAAATATCACATTTATATGAAATCAATTTTCTAACTCACCAGTACCATTAATAATAACCTTTAAAATCATATATGAAAAACTTATACTAAAAACACTTATCTATTTCATGATTCATATTACATAATCCTTGTATTCCAAAAAAATACATCATTCATCCAACATTATTCTTAAACCATTACTCTGGATTGATGAAATTATTCCATAATACTTATTTCCTATATTATGAAATATGAATATTGTCTTAAGTTTACTAAACCTTAATCTAATCATGATTCCTTCATTTAATGTAAACAATATAGGAAGAAAAATCCAAATGTTTCACATGTTATTTTCGGTCTCCTTGTCTTCAGCAGTATACCATTACTCATGGACCTTCCTTATTATCTTCAAAATATTTCCTTTTAGGAAATAAATTTTCATCATTCCCATACATTTCAAATCAGAAACATTCAATGTTAGATTCGTTCCTTCTAGTTCCCACAATTGAATTAAACCATAAAATATAGGGTGAGAAATTATCTTCATAGTAAAAAACAACATTATTATGAAAAGTAACATATTTGATTTCCAAGTAATTCCACCTACTTATTAAATCTAATAAACCTTAGTTTTACCCTAGTTTATTCATAATCATATTCTATTTGAATCCTTCATGATGTTTTATAAAGATTTTGTGAATTCCCAAAGCATATCCCACAGGTGTGTCAAATCATGTGTGTAGCGATGCCTGTTTTCATATACCGGGTTACGCTCGAGTAATGCCTAATGCACCTTGTCAGAGTGTTTACCCCTAAATACATCTTTATGAGATCCACATTCACTTTTATTATCTAGATTTGTTTTTTTCTAGTAAACCACTAAATCTATCCTCTAACAAAATTATAGGATATTTTTCTATATTTTTTCTCATCATTAAACTTATCCTCAAATACATACCTAGAAATATCCTTATAAATATTCTTATGGATCCAACTAATTTGTTCTATTCATAGTTTCCAAAGTTTGACTAAAACATTCATCTAATACCAACTATATCAACCCTCACATTTCATACATTTACCTTACTTTTGTGGAATACTTAATAAATTACAAAAAATATTACCAAACACAGTATTATCTTATTCCCTTTGGAAACATGGAACAAAAATATAATAAATCAATGAAATAACATAAATGTTCACAAAAAATATATAACCCTTATTAATTATACTTAATAACCATTCTTTATAACCCATTGGATAGAAACATAAGAAATGGGTGAGCTTGAATGATCAGAAAGAGTAAATAAAAAAACATAAGTATAACATGAACATATGTGTACCATTACATGATCGTATCATTAGAAGATCATACCCTACATATTTAAGATCATAAACAAGAATCATCGAATAATGATTAGAAGTTCGTAATAAATGAATTATAAGATAGTTGGGAACATGAGACATGAAATAATGACATATAAATAAGACTTGAAATTGTAGAATACACTACGCATATGAAATAAATTTCATAGTACTCAAGGAATCACATCCAAGGCTATATTATTAGTATGGGTTCACTCCCCATACCAACTTGGTAGTCATTTTTCAATCCCATGGACATATTAGTAGTATATGTTCACTCCATATACCGTCTTGGTAATAATGGTTCACTCTCAGGGATATATTAGTGGTCAAGGTTCACTCTCAAGACTATATTAGTCTTTATCATGAGATATAAATCTTTACCCAATTCATTTTAGTGAGATATAGGTCCCAAACATCTAATAATGAAATCATACATACATGTGCTGCAAAAACCTAAAAATCATATCATAACCTATAAATATATGTGGGTTTCATAAATTTTGTATCATGAACCATGAATTGAAATGGGTATCACAAAAACTTAATCCTATCATAACCTATGGAAAATATATATATTTCATAATCAGTTCATCCTAGAATTAAATGTGAAAGGAAGCAATTTTCATAAGCATTTACCATGGTATATCCCATTGAAGAGTAATGGGATTCACAAGCCTATAACTTGTGAATGATAAACTGATTTCATAAACATAGAACCCTTGAAAAAGAATTATATTTCATAAACATATAATCCATGGATGTGAAAAAAGATTCATAAGCACTTAACCTATGAAAAAGAAACATGTGTTATTAGCATCATTCTATCAATACATAAACCATTCCATAAATAATTTGAATAAAACCTCTGAATTATTTCTTAAAAGGGAATGAGTAACATCAAAAAATGTCATCATAGATGGAAAATAATTTTTAAATATATTTTAAAAACATTTATCTGGTAAAATATCATTTTTTATTTGAAAAGGGATCTTTAAAACATAAAAACTCTTCAATACCATTTTCATAGAAAATAAATTGAAAATATATAAATAAATAATTAAATCATTTTTAAAACAATTTTCCATGAAAATTAATAAAGTAATATTGAAAACATTTCGAATGCATTTTCCCTTGAAATTTTATAAAAGAATCTTGAAAACCTTTTGAAAACCTTTTTCATTGAAATGTTATAAAATAAGCTTAAAAATATTTTGTATTTTGTTTGCAGGATAAAAAATAAAAAAATCTAGAAAAAAATTGGAAAACCATTTACTTATAAAATAAAAATTTGCATAAAAATCATCGAAATAATTTTCCTTGTATTTGAAACACTTTTTTAACATAAGACATTTATGAAAACATTTATCATTGAAAACCAATATAAAAAATTAATTTACATAATTTTAGGAAAAAATTTCCTTCAAATTACTTTTAATATTTTAAAATAATCTTTAAGTGGATGATGATTATGAAGGCGAGTAAATTTGTACCTTCTGAACCTTCCTTTTTCATCATATAAAAGTTTAGAAATGTTCCTTGACTTGAAAATGATAAGAAGATTAATTTTTAAAAACCATTTTGTTTAAAAGGTAAAACATGGGTAAGAATTTCATTTAAATATAATAATACAATATTATAATATATTTGGAAGCCTTTTAAAAAACATGGTTTTGAAAGAACATAGATTTCTGGTTGAAAAGAGAGCTGAAGTCAAAATTTCTTAAAAAAAATTATTGATCATAAAATAGTGAAAAAATGTTACCATTTCATTTATATAATATATATAAATAGAGGGTAATAAAACACATGATATTTCTTGAGATATGGATCATAATATTTCCTCAATTGCAGCAGAATCATAAACTATATCTAGAAACGATGAAATTATAGCTATAAACCATTACCAATTTGGTAACTTTCAATCACAACACTATGGAAAGAATAAAAGCTCATAAATTCTAACATCTAAGGAAAATAATTAGATACATAGTATTATATTTCCAATTATTTATAAACACCTCATGGAAAAATATAGGTTCATAACTCTGCATGTCTCTCAAAAAAAGAAAACTTTATACACAATTAACTTACGAATTTGTTAACATTTGAGACATAAACCCCATTAAAGGAATATCATAAAATAGATAAGTAATAGTAAACATAAAATACATCTACAATAATTATATAAACCACACAAAATAAATTAGTGGTGAATATGTAATGTGTCTCACCTATATAAAATATGAGATGAAATTCCATTACCTTATGCATTGACTCTATTTGTACTCATAGAATAATCCTTTATAATAAATAAAAGTTTATTATACATATTTTTAAGAACCATAATATTTTTTATAATACTATATATGATTTTATTTTGACTTTTTATTACCTTCTAATTAATGATTCAAAGTTATGGCTTTGCTTTGCGTAATATCCTCTTTGTTTTTCAAGTGTGTCTTAATGTGTTCTATTTTTGGTACTTGTACATATATAATGATTTCAAAAATGTAAACCATGATATAAATATTATTTATATTCAGTATATATTTATTTATAATAATATTTAAAATATATAAATATGAAATGGAATACATCGTTCATGGAGACGGTGGGTCAAACGTATGCATGAATATTGTTTCTATTTTTCATTGTAACATTGAATGAAAGAAAGTAAATGACAAATATGTATATGTATATAATATAAATAATGTTAAATTATAATTTCATATACATAATATTATTTTAATAAACAAATCTTTAGTACTTTCTATGTAAAGTGTGAACGAATCACATCACATTGAGGAGGCGGTAGGCCACACTTCCACAAACAAAGTTATCAGAGTTAGACAAAATGGAAACCATAAAGGTGAGTTCTATATAAAAATAAAAAATAATATAGACATTATAAATATCAAATATTTCATATATAAATATATTTTATATCATAATTTCCATCCATGAATGGTGGTAAAGAAAAAACAAACAATAGTCATTTCGTGAGGCGATAGTTCATCATACACAAACAGTAAGATCGTTACCCATAAGATGGAAGTGTGTGTGAGTTAAGTTATAACACTTATAATAAAAAATATGTATATCTATTATAAGGTTTTTATTATATTATAATATCATAATTATAATTTTTTTAGTGGGGAAATTAAATAATTGAAAGGAGCTTGAGGAAGGATACTTCCTCTTATTTATGTAACTCATTTTTCTTTGCACAAAAGGGCTTCCTTGGTCAGCTTTTTGCACATATGAAAGATTTTAATAGGAAGTGAAGGATTTTTTCAAGTTTATTTGGAAGATATTTTCTTAAAATAAGTGGTTTTAGAGTTTTTATGAATGGGGAGAGGTGGTGGCCTTTTATAAGGGAGGAAAAGGACACACTGGGTATTTTTTTAAACGAATTGTCTGTTCCCCAAGTGATACTTATTAAAAAAGATTAAAAATTCATTATTCTAGAACTTTATAGGTTTAGGTTAGTAAATAGTTCCATCCAATGGGTTTTGGATAGGTCTCTTTGTCATTTTGGCCCTTAAGTTTATGGTTTAGTCCCTTGCTAATCTTAATTTTACCTTCATCGCCGTAATTGATTTTAACCGCTTTCACAAATATTTTTGGAAAAAAATTATGTTGAACTTATTATAATATAAAGAATATATTTATTTCAACCATGTATTTAAATTTTTTTAAATTTATATCATATAAGCGGCATAATTAATTTTAATGTTAATCCTCCAAATGTGGGGAGAAAATGGGTTTTAAAGTAAGAATGTTCTAATATTCATTAAGCCTTTATATATAAATTGATTAGAAAAACTATTAAAATGTACTAAATTGGATTAATATATGTTTAAATTCTATGTTAATACTTTGAAACCAACTTTAGAAAAATATATCTATGTAAATAAATTAGATGGAAAGGCAGTTTTGAAAGAATATTCAATATCTTTCACTATTCAACCTAAAATGATATTTCTCATTAAAATCCCAAAAATAACCCTAATATAATATTGGAATTATTAATTAAACAAATTAAGTATGTTTTATAAAATAAATTTAAAATTAGTGCCCAAAATTATTTTTATTATTGTTCTTATAAGGACATAAAAGGAAGCTTGTTTGAGAAACTTGTATTTTAAAACATATAAAGACTTTAACAAAAATAATATATTTCATTATACATGGAGTTTATTTAAAATAAACCATTATAAAATCATTTAAAATTTATTTATTAATATTAATATTAATTCATATAATGTCTAGTTTATATAAATTTCATTTAAATAATTATAATTATAAGTTTATATTTCATAGAAACTTAGTGTTGTGTGTATCACAAGCCATATCAATGTTGCATGTAATGAAATATTATCATGGTGTTATAGGAAATGAAAGTCAAATATTTTGAATTTCTATAATATAATCTATATGCACTATTTATAGGAATTTAAAATATCAAAAAATATTAAATTAATTCGAAACTTATTTCACAAAGTCTCAGGGTGTTAAAATCGTACTAGGTGCGATAAATTTATTGTGCATTCAATGATAGTAAGATTTATCACTAATTTATTATAAAAAAGACATATAACTACATCATAATCTATCTATAATTATTAATAAAAAGTTTATAATCCAAAAATCTATGAAAAAAATGGGTATTATAACTCAAATAAACATCTAAATGGACATTAAATACTCCAATAATAATTGTTATCATATACATTTAAATACTCTGAAAAATTCCTTAAAAAGAAGATATGAAAATTCCAAATAGTTTTAATTTTGAAATCATAATATATAATTTCATTAACCAACCCTGGTCGACCCTGAACTGATCACCCGACCCGGTCCGCGGCATGTCCCAGAGGGCGTTCATGATCCCCCTGGGATGGAAACTAGTGTCGGGAATCAAAATTAAATAGGTGGGAACAATTTAACCCATAAATGAAAAAAATAAACAGAACATGGAAAATGGAAACCAAAAATAGTTGGGGTGAGAAAATAAAGATCTATATACCTCCATGTGACCCTACATGTCATCACCGACCTCAATCCAACGTAGCACTACGGTGACCAAATCCAAGCAAGGTGCAGCAACTAGAGTTAAAAACAAAAATAAAACAATAGGTGTGAGTATTAAAACCTAGAAGCTAAGCACAAATAATATATTTCAAAATTTATTTCCTTTAATAAAAATAATCATGGATTTATGTTTTGATCTAAAATATATATAAAAGAACTTTTTCCACACTTTTTATTGTAAAATCAAATCACTTTCCATTGCCCTTTCTTAATTAAACAAACCAGATTCCCTTTTTAAGAAGAATACATTGACATTTTAATTGGTTGATTTATACAATAAAAAGGGAGGAAGTAAGTGTAAAACAATTTAAAAACATTTTTTTATAAACACTTGAAACCATTTTATCACTTTTAGAAAGAAGTTACGCAAGGAAACAAGATCAACAAACATATGATGCATGCAATTGAAAAACACCACACAATAGTAACCAACCAGCACATGCATCTTAATCACCCAATATAGATAACTATGTACTGGACAAGATGATAGAACCTAGGAGCTCGTGAATAATCTAGAACATAATATACATGTGACTCATGCCGAATTCATGCCCTACCCAATGACGGCATAATGCCCAAATGCCCAATCGTCGCCATACCTGGACTGATCGAGGGGCCCAATCCTATAGAAATGATTGAAAAATAACCTCCCTAAAATGGGACACTATCATAATCTAAACTTGTTCATCAATTGTTCATCAAATTTTTTTTCACTTTGCTAGGTTCACATGTCAATATGTATAACAAAAGGGTGATCCAACCGATGTCATCCGAGTATAAAATCACATAAAAACACACACACAGATATATATATATATATATATATATATATATATATATTTGTGAACACACAATAGAAATCACCTAATTCACCCCAAGTAATATGTCTGTATCCTTTCAACCATTTTATCATAGGGGAGTCCTACCAGATGGACTTACCATAAAATAAAACTCAACCAAATCAAGGGGACCACATCCAAGGATAGTTTTCTTGAGATAACTAGTTTTAAAAAAGTGTCAACCAAGACTCACATGATTTTCGTATGCCAAACCATTTCTTAAATAATCACACGAACACGCTTTGAAAACTAGAAATTTACTAGGAAAGCCATTTATGAAACAAAAATCACCATTTTAAATCTGAAATGCATTTATAAAGGCCAAATGGGTATTTCAACCAACAATTGAGGTGAAAGCTCAACCAAACTATTTAATGCAATACATCATAAGAAAGACACCACTCCAATTAGATGGTAAATGTTACTAACAATTATATATCAATAATTAAGATGAAAAATAGGTTTGAAATGTAAGAAATATATGATTCTGAAATTTAAAGTTCAATGCATATGGAATCCTACCACAAAAAAAATGGTCAAGACGTAACTTTTTAACTTAAGCAGTAGCTCACTTGTATGCATGCACTTCCATATATATATATATCCTTAAACTCATGAACCTGTTTTACGCACCATGAGAGAACACACACACATAATATATATATATATATATATATATATATATATATATATATATACGTACTTGGAAATATTTGTGTGTACCTTTGAAACCAACCGCAACTCCCTACGATAAATCCCCATGACTCAAAACCTCTACAAATCGCTAAAATAAAATTTAATCCAAACAAATAAATCAAGATATGATTCTAAAACCAACTAAATACTAAATAAATATAAGAACCTCTTAGAAAACTATGGTTTCGAAAGAAATACCAATTCAAAGAACCATATTCATTTGAGGGAACATCCATGCGTGTGCTTGGTGCACCCATAGATGTGCCAACATCCAATGACACATCCAACCTCTAAAGAGGCACTCAAAACCAATTCCACAAAAAACCAATTGCTTTTCAACCATATCCAACCACCCACATTATTTAGATAACATAAAACAATTCCCTTTAAAACCATAAAGCCATGTCTAAAAATAGTTTAATACAACTTCAAATCTATATCATTGTCAAATCATACACACCCGACTAAGTTCTCCAACAAGGAATTACTTTCACAACATAATCAAAAAAAACAAAAATTAAAAACCCATTTTCTGATAAAAAAGAAATTAATAAAACATATCAAATGACTCATTAACTAGATATAACCATGTACCCACCCAAAACAAAAAAAATCACTCTTTTATAAAATGCCACCCATTTTCACAACCAAAAATGCTTCTCAAATCATATTCGAAACTACATCAAACTAAATCACCTTGTTTCACATATATAATCACCAAAACATGAACCAAATAAATTTAATAAGACATTTAAATTTTGAAAACCTCACTCAATCACCCAATTCCACCCAAAGGGTTCAATAAACATCTTATCAAACACCTACGACACAAATACACATGGGAATAAAAAAAGATTCAAATAAACCCCTATTTTTATTAAAATCCTCCCATAAGAAAATGTGGCCAATAGTGAACCATACTTATAATAATGGTGAAAACATGTTTTAAATATTAATTTATAGAATACAAGAAAAAAATGGATTTAAATTGAAATGAAAGGCATTGAACTCCCACATAAACCTACATAAATGTTACGAAACCTCAATAGAAGGAGGAACAATACTCTGCGGACCACTCACACACCCTAGAAAATGAGGGAAATTCCTGAATTATGAACTGAGGCTATAGGGTCAAGTTAACTTGAATAAAATCAACAAAAAGAAAATAAAAACTACCAACCAAAGCGGAGAGGGCCATTGGAAAAGTGGGTAAATTTTCAAGAGAGGGCGTCGGAGCAGGACCATACAACACTGGCGGGGAGCATGTAGTTTGAAGGAGGGGTTATGTCGGACCTAGATAGAGGTGCACTGCAGGCCTAAGGTGGGCTTCTGGCTGAAGGGCTAGGGTGACGGAGATAGGTGGAGCAGTGAGGGGAGAGGTGGCCCATGCAAGGGGAAGTGGTGATATGGTCAGGTGTAGGATGATGGGAAGGGGGAGGGAGTAGTGTCGAAGCTGGACGGGTGCAAGGTGGGTGGTGCTGGGGGGTGGAGGTTGTGATATCCAGGTGTGGAGGGGGTGTGTAGCGAGCTACGAGGGATAGGGGGTGTGGGTAGATTATGGTATTTTTATCTTTATAATAATAATAATAATGTTAATACTAATAACAACACAATTAAAATAATAAAAATAATTATTATTATTATTATTATGAGACTAAAAATAATAATTTTATGCATTTCATTATAAAATATTATGATATAAAAAACAATTCATTAATAATTATATTAATAACAATTTTTATGATAATAATATTATTAATTATTCTCTTTATAATAATAATATTATTATTTACACAATAATATTACTATTATTATGTTTTAAAAAAATTACATATTTTATTCCCATAAAATTTTATTATTTTGGGAAATGGGAAACTAAAAGGGAACTCAGTCTTACCGCACAGTTACCGCTAACCATGTGGTAGCCAAACACTGGTCTAAAACCCATAAATATTATTAAACTTCAAAAATTTCAACCTGAGACCCCAGAGCCAACATTTTCTAAACGATGCGATCAAGCAAGAATAATAAAATAAAAGTTCATTTAATGTCGGGGTGTGACAATTCTTCCCAACACAAACACTTTATTCCCCCCATAAATTCACTAAGACAATAGTTAATACAACTCTAGTCCGTGTCCAGACATAACCAATAGAAACTGAGAGCCCTGGGGTAACCATTTCCAACACACACCACATCCGACCACTTAAACACCACTGTTTGAGATTAAGGGGAGAACGTGGGAGGGTTCTCCCCACTAAAATAATTCACTAACCTGAAAACCTTGAAACCCAAACACACCACCCTTAGAGGGTCCAATGAGGGAACTCCAAAACCAAACCCATTCAATTTCTCCACATGGACCAAACAACACCCTATAGACTAAAATAAAAAGTATGTTATGACATGACACATCATCCTGGGGGTGAGAAATTAACTCAATCTCACCCACACCGAATGAGTTTAATTCTCACCGCAACCGAAGGCTAAGGAATTCCTGTCTGAAACTCAACCCACTTTCTTAGCACTAGCAGAAAAACTCTACCACTAGTATTAACACCATTTCGAGGAAAACTGGTACATCGGTACAATGGGAAGGAGGAATCCATTACAAAACCTAAACACACAAGAGGAACACCCATAGAGAGTATCCCAAACTATGAAAGAGCCCAAAAACACCACCCATTAATTTCACAAAGCCAATAATCCCCCTAATGAACACAACTGAGATCAAACACAAAATCAAAATGGGTCCATTTTATTCATGGGCTAAACACTTTTCAAGGAATCCAAACAATTTATAAACCACACTACGAGCAGATAAAGTCTGTTGGATTATGGTAGAATGAACTCATCACACCGCCACAATAAGGATGGTCTTGTGATGGATACAAGAATATAATAAGGATAACTTTGGATTTTTCCATCCCAAAGCTGAAAACATGATCTGAATTGAGGTTACACACACCCTTAGCAACTCTTATCAGTGTTAAATCTTCACCCTATGACCATTGGTTGGGGCCCTCATGGATGAAGCATCTACTGCCTCAAATATAGACATTTACATCCTCAAGTACCCAACTTCTTCTTCCTCCTTATGATTCAAATGACCACCATTGTGGAACATTTTATATGGGATGCAACGTGATAGCTTAGAATGCATGAATCGGCCATACTGATGGCACACAAAAGAATGGTTAGACAAATTGGGAGCCTTCAATGATGACGATAGCTTCTTGGAGATAGGTTCCTTCGAAATTCACTCCATTCCATATGGGGAATCATCATGAGAACCGACCACCACCAACTACACCCCAAACTCTAATGAAGATGAGACAATCTATATTTTCTATTCTGGAACTGGACCCTCAAAAAAACTTGTGACAGTACGAACCATAACACCCTGGGAGTTCCAAACAACCCAAAGACCCTCTCTAATTCAACAAACCACACAACTTTCTCTAATGGGCATTCATTACTTCAATGAACATTCAACATTAAAAAGGAAGTGGAAACTAGGCATGAATTGTTGGAAACCATGGGGTAACTTTCTGGGTAGGACATCCTGAACAACAGGAAGAAAAAAACAGAATCCAGCATCTAGCTAGAACTCAATCAACATAATAGCTCAAGACAAGGGAAGGAGGCTCACAAGCCAAACATATACAAACAAAACCAACAATCTCTTTTCCAAAAAAGAACATCCATTTATTTTAAATATTAAATCTCACATATTGAACCTTACAAACTATCGCTTGTTCAGTTATCCAATTGTGCTTAAATCATCCATAGAAAAGTGCCCCCATACACTCTCCATACATAACCACACACATGTGATCCTCAATTAGGATCTTGAAGGTTCAAACATATCTTTTCCTCATCAATTCCAAACACATTGCAAATTTTCCAAATTGAAACACATCCTTTTTAAAAACCCACTTCACCAATTTCAAAACAATTTGAAAGAAACCCTTTTCCATTTCAAAACCAATTTAATTTTTAACACACACTCCCATCAACAGAAATCAAGACAAAACACAACCAACAACTGAATATCAAGATGTGAAACTAGTGTCTATGCTTAACCCGACAACATGGTGGTGATCCATGCCCCAAGTAATACATAACACTAATAAAAATTTTAATCAAGAAATTGGACTCCACATGGGTCACCACCCCATGTGAAGCCTCAATATAACCCAATTCGCCTCAATTATCATCCCTCAATCCAAAAAAACAATACCAAAAACTCAAATCTCAAACTACCCCTAGTAACTTATCTCTCTTCATGGGTATTGGTGATCAGGCACTGACCCGCAACTTACCTCCTGATCCCTAACAGTCCTAGTATCCTTCTACCAAACACCCAAAATAACAAGGTCCTCCTATGATACCATTTTTCACAAACAAAATATGGTTGACACTGAACTAGTCACCTGAGTTGATCCACGGAATGTCTCTAAGGGCGTTCATGATCCCCCCAGGATGGCAACTAGTGTTTAGCATCAAAATTAAATAGGTGGGGAAGATTTGGACCATAAATGAAAACAAATAAACAAATAAACATAAAAATGGAAACGAAAACTTGAAACGGTGAGAAAATAAAGTTTTACATACCTCAATGTGACCCTACAGGTCACCACTGACCTCGAACTAACATCATACTACGGTGTCCAAATCTAATAATGGTGCAACAACTGCAGCTAAAAAAATATAAAACTATAGGTGTGAGTATTAAAACTCTATAGGGGAGCCTAAATAATCTGTTCCCAAATAAATTTCTGTTAAAAAAAGGATCATCAATTTTATTTTTGAACTATAATATATATAGGAGTATTTTTTCCACACTTTTTCCTATAAAAGCAACTCACTGTCCATTTACCATTTGAAAATTAAAAAAACCATATTCCCTTTTCAAGAAGAAGACATTGGAATTTTAAAGGAGGTTATTTTTAAAATAATGGGATGAAGGAAGGGTAAAATATTTTCAAAACCATTTTCCATAAACACTTAAAACCATTTTATAACTTTTAGCAATTTGGTGCACTACGCAAGAAACAAGATCAACAAACATATGACATGAGAAATGGATAAACACCACACAACAATAACCAAGCAGCACACGCATCTCAATCACCCACCACAGATAACTAAGTACCAGACAACATGGGATAACCTATGATATTTTGAATAATCTAGAACATACTATATATGTGAATCATCTTGAAGGCATTCCCTACCCGATGACATCATAACACCCAATCGCCTGATCGTTGCCCTACTTGGCCTGATTGAGGGGACCAATCCCATATTAACGATAACAAAATAACCCCCTACTGTGGTCCAATAGGTTAATCTAAACTAGTGTAGTGATTGTTCATAGAAATTGTTTTTTCTATGCAAGGTTCCCATGTCAACATGTATAACAAAAAGGATGAGCCAACCGATGCCAACTGAGCATAAAATCACATAGAAATGTGTTTGTGTGTGTGTGTGTGAATGTACAACATACATCACCCGAGTCACCCCAAGGAATATGTCCCTTGACTTTCAACAATTTGATCAAAGAGGAGTCCTACATGGTCGATCGGCCATAACATACAACTCAAAAAAATCAAGGTGACAACATATAAGAGGAGTTTTCTTGAAATATCTAGTTTTTTAAAAGTGTCAACTAGGCCTGACATGATTTTCAAATTCCAAACATTTCAAAAAGTATCACACACACACACATTGAAAACCAAGAATGCACTTGGAAAACCATTTATGAAACCCAAATCCCCATTCTAAATCCGATATACATTTATAAAGACCAAAGGGTCATTTCAACAAACAATTGGTATGAAAGCTCAACCCAACTATTTAATGAAATACATCACAAGAATTAAACCACTCCAATTCAAGACAAGAAAAAATTTACTAATATTTCTATATCAATAATTAATATGAAAACTAGGTTTGAAATGAATGAAATATATGATTCATAAATTTAAAGGTCAATCCATATAGAAGTCTTCCTCAAAGGATGGTCAAACCAGAGCATTCTTACTCAAGCATCAGCTTGCTCATATGCATACACTTATATATATATATACATCCTCGAACTGATGTATGTGTTCCCTGTACTATGAGGGAACATGCACATAGAATATATATATATCCATACATATCCACACCAAGGAATATGCATGTGCACCTACAAAACCAACTGCAAATCCCTACGATAAATCCCCGGGACTCAAAACTACCACAAATACCTAATAAAATTTAATCCAAACAACTCAATCAAGATACAATTATAAAACTAATAAAACATTTAATAAAAATAATAACTACTTATAAAACCTAGTTTTCTAGAAAAAATACCAATTCAAAGCACCATCTTCAATTGAGGTCACAACCATGTGTGAATAAAGTGCACCCATGGATGTGCCAACATCTAATGGAACATCCAACCTCTAAAGAGACACTCAAATCCTTTTCCCTAAAAATACCAAAAAAATCAACCATATCAAACAAGCCACATTATTTAGATAGTATAAAACAATTCCACTTAAAACCATAAATCCATGTCAAAAACATTTTAATACAATTTCCAAGCTATATAATTGTCAAATCATACACACTAGACCATGTTCACCAATAAGAAATTACCATCACAACATAATTTAAACTAAAAATTTCATAAAAACCCATTTCTAAAGAAACAAGCAATTAATAAAACATACCAAACTTCCCCTTAACTCGATATAACCAAGTACACAAAAAACACCATTTCACTCTTTTATACAATGCCACCCATGTTCACAACCAATAAACTCTTCTCATGTCATGTTCTGAATCAGATCAAAGTAAATCACCTTGATTCACAAATAAAATCCCCAAAACATAACCCAAATAAATTTACCAAGACTTTTCAGATTGGAAAACCTCACACAATCACCCAATTCCACCCAAAGTGTTCAACAAACATTTATAAAACACCTACTTCACAAATACACATGGTCATAAACCCAGATTCATATAAAAACCTCTTTTTAGTCAAATACACCCACAAGAAAATGTTTCCAACAATGAATCATACTTATAATAATGGTGAAAAACATGTTTTAAATAGTAATTAATAAAATCCTAGCTTAAAATGAATTGAAATTGAAACATAAAGAATGGAACACCAACCTCAACCAGTGTGAATGTGATGGAACCTCAACTGATAGAGGAACAATGCTCTGAGGACCACTCAAACACCCTGGACAATAAGGGAAATGCAAGAATTATGAACTAAGGCTATAGAGTCGGGTTAACATGAAGAAAAACACCAAAATGAAATGAAAAAAAACCAACTAAATCAGATAGGGTCGTCGAAGAAGCTGGTTTCTTGCCAAGAGAGGGCATCATATCTAGATCGGATAATGCCATCAGGGAGCACACTGTTCAAAGGAGGCGTCGTGCCAGACCCAGTTGGAGGTGCGTTACTTGCTAGAGGTGGGCTGCTGACCAGAGGGTTAAGGTGTAGGTGCAAGGCGGAGTAGTGTGGGGAGGGCTGTCAGGAGCAATGCAAAGTGGTGATGGGGTTGGGGTATAGGTCGGTGCGAAGGGGAAGGGGTTGCACTGGAGCTGGTCGGGTGCAAAGAGGGTGGCACTGGGGAGAGGGAGGCTTTTATATGTTGGTGTCGAGGGGGTGTGTGCAGTGAGCCTTGAGGGATATGGGGGTGCGATTATATTAGGGTTTTTTATTTTTATAATAATAATAATAAAATAATAATAATAATAATGTTAATATTAATAATAAAATAATAATAATATGACTAAAAATAATACTTTTATACATATTCTATTAAACTATTATGTCATTAATAAAAATTCATTAATAATTATATTAATAAAAAATTTATGATAACATTATTGTTAATAATTCTCTTAATAATAGTATTATTATTATTTACACAATAATATTTCTATTTTTATGTTTTAGAAAATCTACCTATTTTATTCTCATAAAGATTTTATTATTTTTGGAAATAGTCAACCACAAGGGCACTCGGGCTAACCGTAGGGTTACCACCAACCATGTGGTGCCCAAAAACTGGTCTGAACCACTAAATATTATTTAACTTTAAAAATTTCAAATTGTGTCTCAAGATCCAACTTTGTCTAAATGATGTGAGACCACAAGAAGAATAAAATAGAAGAACATATAAGGTTGGGGTGTGACATATAATATCAATCATAAGATATTATTGATATTTTAATGATAAATAATGATCCATATAGTGAAATTAATAAGAGTCAATATTCTGAAAAAAAATGTCTAAATATAACTTCTAAATATCAAACCTTGTATTCAACATTAATTTAATACATAAAAGTAACATCAATTAACATATGATCAATAAAAAATAGTCTATAACTTCTAATCAGTATTTTTTTAAATATCTACTTCTCCAAATCAAAATTAATATGTAATGTTAACGTCCTTTAATCTTAAGAGTAATACAATTATATGAAATTGATATTTTAAAATATTTTAATAGTTATCTCAATAAATATAATATTTAGTTAATTTACCAATTCTGTTGAAATTTCTATGAGTAAGAGTAAATTCTAACTTTTAGTGAACATGTAATATCAAATACACAATATCTAATGGTTAATACTTAACCTAATATTCAATACATAAGTGTAAAATATTAACTACCATTGCATTGCATAATGTTCAATTCCCTTTAAAAAACTGGTAACAGGAAAACATAAGATTAAACATTGCAACAAGAAGAAAATGTTAGTTTCATTACATAATCAAATATTTTGAAACCCAATATGTATGGATAATTACTAGGTCATGGAGAATAACTAAATATAAAGACTTCATGCATACAAATTAGTAACTAAAAAATATCTCTAGTAGATCCAATCATCATTAGATTCCCTTAAGATAAGTGAATGATTCAAAAATCATCTTCAAATTAATTTATTCCATCTAATGTGAATTATGATAATAGTACAATAATTGAAAATAACGAACTAATAAATAGCTGGAGTTATATTTTAATTATCAAAATATAATAGATAAAGTGTCATGGGGCCACTAAACTCCATGAAATGTTAGATACAACCAAAAAAGTCATATATCCATCATCCTAGAATGATTTAAGGATACATTTTTATTATATTTAACAAATGGTTAATCACTTTGTTCACTAAGACCCAAACCGTTTACTGGATTAATCTCTATATATAGGAGAGTAGTAAAAATTATGCCTAACAAATAATTAGCATAATATTACCATGGATTCCCAATAATAGCGTCAAGATACCCTTTGAAACTTTAGGTTAATTTAAATTCGATGAGAAATTTAGAATAATGGTGATCTTGACCCAATACATGAAATTTAATAAGTGAAACATGTCAATACATCTATATTATATAAGATCACCTCTCAATATAAGAATAAAATAAGATTGAATATTTAGGATGATCCAATAAACCCTTGATTATATAGTGGAAGGATTATACCTATTAACCCTTGAATGTATGATAAATAAGATAGTTATGTTGGTCCATGTACTTACCTTAAATAAATCGAACCTCAATGGCCAAATAGAACCATTTGGATCAAGTTAAGTGAAGAGAATCACAGTGAAATCTTAGAAGAGGGGGGTTATCGTGGAACAATGTAAAAAATTATGTATTTTCATATGAAATGTAAGAACTCGGTTTTTTCTATAAAATACTTTGGAATATTTTTGATGTTATTCTGGAGGAGCGCCTTCAGACGGCGTGCGATTCTGAGCCCCAGTGTAGCCAGAATTAAATTTTCAGTGCGTTTACACTGGGAACACCAAATAAATGGGATAACTCCTAAACGGTAATTCAGATCCTAAATCTGAGAGTACGGATGGGTTTTAAATGGGGTGTTTACCCCAGGGACGACATAGAACATGTCAACACGGGACGTTGGGACCCCTCGCCCGTTAACGGAACATTAAACGGATAAATAAAATAATTAATTTATTCATTTAATTGTTAAACTCAGGTGTCTCTTAAACGGTTGCTCTGATGGGAAAAACGAGGGAACTATTGAGTCCAAAGCGTGTGGTTTACCCTAGGAGGGGTGTAATTTTCGCAGGCATGACCCTTCTGTGGAAAGTGGCCCTAGGGGCGTTTTCGTAATTTAGCAGCTTCGGGCGTTGAGTTTTATATCTTTCGAACGAAGCCTCAAATTAAAATTTTGAGACCACCATTGTTCTCGGGAGGTGTTGTTTACCCTAGGTGTGACCTAACATTCACTACGTTTGGGGTTTGAGATGCATATTTAAATTGGGTTAAGTTTTTTTATTAAAGGTTGATTAAAAACTTATTTAAGTTATCATCTCGTCGTCCCCCCTCATTTGTTCTCCCTAATGGAAGTCATTCTCACCCTCCCAAGAACCACTCTCCCCCATCTCTTCCTCCTCTTCTCTGATCAAGGCAGAAGCAGCGGCGGCAAGGCGCGGATCGTGCAGTTAATCTTCGGGCTACGCCCTGCAGGTAGGCAGTTTGAGTTTTGAGCCCCGATCCCTTGTTTTTCGTTTGTTCCTCCCGGCGCACCCCACCTTTTGCGTCAATCATTTAGCATGGCATACCACCGCGAAGATCTCGAACTATGGATCGCAGATCTGCCTCCATATTTTTGGTTTGGATTAAATCAAAACCGCAGCAGGTTGTGAAAGTCTTGGTAGCATGGTTTGTTGCGAGCGGTCAGGTTGTGTGAGGCGGCTTGAGTGCGGCAGAGATGCAGGGTGCAGCGTGGGACAGACGGTGCTTGGCCGGTAGTAGCGCAGGTTGACGCCGACAGCAGCGTAGGGGAGCCGTAGGGGAGGTGGGAGTCGGGGTGTCTGAAGTGGCTTAGGCGGAGGTGACATGGGGCCTGCGAGCGTGGGGTCGGACGGCTCGGCTGGACTGCAGGGCATCGGGAGGGGGTGTTGCAGCATGCTAAAGAGGAGCACCGGTCGGTGGCCGGCTAGAGCTGGGTAGCGGGATGACCAGGGTCGCGCGACCCTGGTGGATAAGGAGACCTGCGGTTGCGGGTCTCTGCTGGACGTGATCTGCAAAAGCTGGCGACCAAGAGAAAAAAAAGGATAAAAAAACAGGGCACGACAAGATAAAAAAAGGATTCTCCCTTAATTGGAGAGAGAAATAGTCGTATTAAAACAAAAAAAATATAAATAAATAAATAAAATGAAAAAGGATTTTAATAATTATAATAATGTTATAATTATTAAAACGGTAAATCGGGCGTAACTTCCCCGTGCGTCGTCTAATTCATGCGTCGTTAGAAGCAGTGTGCCTCTGTTTTCAATGCGTTCTTTTTAAGGCCAACATTGGGTATATTTCAGTGACTCATGGAGAGGGTCAATAAAACACCCTATAAATATTATTATTATTATTATTTTCAAAGGTTGGATCAAATGTAGCTCTTACATGGGGCGTCTAATTCATGTGTCGTCTGCGGCAATGTGATCCTTGGATCGAGACTGATGTTTTGAGATGGACTCAGAAATTTTTAATTCCCGAGATGGGGGCTCGGGGGTGCGACACATCCTCTAAGTACTATTTAGCACCTCGTTGAGGTTTTTGTTTCGGATGGCACGAGCACGTCCGGAGTTCGTTTTGAGCACCGTCAGCGGCATTGTGACCCTGGTAGCGAGACGAAGATTCCCAAGGGGTTTTTAGGTGTTGAAACCAGAATTGAGACATGGCCCCCACGACCCGTCTTTTATACTATGATCGGCGTTTCAAAAAATTTTCATCTGATGCCCATTCGGGGTGTGCGATCAGTCGATTATGGTTGTTTTTATGAGGGCATTTCAGTGGCACAATCCACCCGCTTTAATTCAGAATGATGGTGCGGGCCCCACAAGGGTCATTATGGGAGTTGGCGGTGATTTCTATCTTTATCACCGGGTGTCCGTTTCGGACAAGTGGATAGTCAATCTTGTCTACTTTTTCGAGAGGATCGCAATGGTGTGAACCGTTCGTTGTGCTTTGGGACCGAGATGCATGTCCCATGAAGCACCGCTCGTGTGCAGTACGAAAAAATGCATCTTCTTCTCCGGGAATCCGTTCCATGCAAGTGAGAAGCCAATTTGACGTGTTTTTCTGAGAGAATCACGATGGCGCAGTTTGCCCGACCTTTTTCGTGATCATGGTGTGGGTCCCACCTTGGCTGACTACGGTGAATATTACCTTTTCCACCGGGTGTCCGTTTTGGGCGATTGAGTAGTCAATCCCGTGTGTTTTTCCGAGGAGACCGCAGTGGTGTGACCTTTTTGTTTAGTTTGTGGATCTTAGTGTGGGCCCCACATGGGCTGGCTATAAAGAATAGTACCATATTCACCGGTTGACCGTTTCGGGAGAGTAAATGTTCTATCTCGCGAGTTTTTCTGTGAGGATTATAACAGAGTGATCCATTTGGGCATCTGGGGCCTCGTTTGAGATCTCATTAAATGTGGAAACATGAAAGGGTTATGGATGGAGGTCCCATTGATGCACTCTGAACCAACGCACAGTAGCGATGTTGGTAACACCCAGTGATGTCAGTTGCAGTGTTGAGTTATCATACCAATTCCGGGTCTACCCTCTAGCAGGGCTGGGCAGTGGGTCACCCGACGACTTATTCTAGGTCTACCCTCCAACAGGGCTGGCCAGTGGGTCGCCTGTCGACTTATTCCAGGTCTACCCTCCAGCGGGGCTGGGCAGTGGGTCGTCTTTCGATGACTCTTAGGGTCTACCCTTTAGTAGAGACTGGGCAGTGGGTCGCCCAATGACTCTTAGGGTTTATCCTCCAGTAGAGACTGGGAAGTGGGTCACCCGATGACTTATTAGGGTCTACCCTCCAGCAGGGCTGGGTAGTGGGTCACCCGACAACTTATTCCAGGTCTACCCTCCAGCAAGGCTGGGCAGTGGGTTGTCTGTCAACTTATTCCATGTATAACCTCCAGCAGGGCTGGGCAGTGGGTCGCCTGTCGATGAATATTAGGGTTTACCCTCCATCAGAGACTGGGCAGTGGGTCACCCGACGACTCTTAGGGTTTACCATTCAGCAGATATTGGGCATTGGGTCACCCGACAACTTTTTAAGGTCTACCCTTCAACAGGGCTAGGCAGTGGGTCACCCGATGACTTATTCTAGGTCTACCCTCTAGCAGGGCTGGGAAGTGGGTCACCTGTCAACTTATTCCAGGTCTACCATCCAGCAGGGCTGGGCAGTGGGTCACCTGTCGACCTCTTAGGGTTTACCCTCCAGCGGGGTTGGGCAGTGGGTTACCTGACAACTCCTTTCAGACTCGGTCCTTTCTACTAGGCTAGTCTGTGGATTTTATTCATGACTACCGGAGTGGGATCCTTGGTTGTACGTAATGACAATGTGGCAGCTTTGACGTGACCTTAGGACATACGAGGATGAGGGGCGCTTTTCCCACCAAGACGCATCCTTGTGTCGCGAACTAAAAGTCGTGTGGGCGAATCAATGCCTCCCAAAGCGGATAGTATCCAGGTGCGGTGATTGAGCCCCTTTGACTTGTACCTCCTAGGTTGACGTTTCGGACGATTGGGTTCAGTTTTGGATACACTTTGAACTATTGGTGACTCTTCTTGGGCTGAGCTTGAAGATAAAGATCCCCTAACACACTCATTCGTGTTTCTCATTGAGCATATATATACACCCTATTTTTGTTCCCACTCCTTGGGTTCGGTTAATCTCCTTCTAAGAGGGGCGAAGATGCGCGGGGTATGCCATGTGCTTTCCATGTCTAGATTCTCTTGGTTGGAAAATTCTACTCTCCTACTAGAGGCAGCAAAGACTCGACGAGAAGTTCGTCTTCTCACTATCTCTAGATCCTTACGTCTAGACGAGTCTGCTTCCTTTCACTTATTGGTTTGATCTACACACTCTCTCTCTTTTTCACTCTTACATTTTTCTTTTCTCTATCTACTGCTCACCATTTTAGTACCTCCCTTGTTTCTCCCTCAATCTTTCGGGGAATCCTACTTAGTATTTTTATACTCACCCCTGCTTGGTCTTTGCCCGCACTTTGTGTTCCCTTGCAGACGACAGACTTGTCGGTCGAGACTATGGAGGAGCGTAGAGGACATAGAAGCTTGGGCTGCATTCAGTGGCCGTACCATGACTTCCAGGGTGTGAGACTCACCCGCGGTTTACCTTTGTTTTACATGTTTCCAAGTTGTGGCACCTTTCTGGATGGGCGCGTGTATTGCCCCTTTTCCTGTTCAGTTTACATGTCAGCACTTTACTTGCACTGGTTAGAGGTTGATGCATGTTTGTTGGTTTCCCTTTTTGGAGCATTGTTGTATCTTTCTTTCTTTTCTCTGCACTTTTACATTGAGTTGGTTGTGTGTGTGTGTATTGTTTCTTTGCCAAAGGCCTCCCCTAGTTTATTATGCCTTCAGCGCTAGTCGCCAGCCCCTGGCCTGTGGAGGTGGGTTTGGGGTAGTTGCGGCTCGAGCCTCGGTACAGGTCGGGTCATGACAAAGTGGTATCAGAGGTGGTTCATTCCTTGTGGCGATGTTCAGGAGTCCCTAAAAAGGAATTGGTTGAGTTTTCGGGAAATAGTTCCAACGGGTATCGAGATCGGATCTTAGGACAGGGAGTCCAGTGATGGTGTAGCGACTGACGTATCCATTCATGAGGACCCTGATAACCCGCTTGTCGACTCGGACCACTGAGACACTTGTTGCAGGGAATTTGATTTATGCATCATATAGGATTGAGTCCTCGACTGTCCTTCTTGAGTCAGCTCCCCATCGTTGTTGATATATATATGCTCATTTGACTGCGGTGCTCTGTGATCTGGTTCAAGATGTCTCTATGATGATAGCCATCTAGGATACTAGCTCCAGTTCATGAAGACGATTCTGTGAGCGAAGAGGCCTCAGTTCCAGATCCATCATACGATTACCGTTTCTTCAAGAGGAAAGGCAGTAGCACCTCCACCTATGGAGTAGAAGATAGTACCTAAAGTGAGGACCGATGATGAGGGTAGGCTAAGCATGCTACGTGAGTTCCAGTGTCAGAGACTGCTGAGTTTCCATGGTGAGCCATACCCTTGGACAGTGAAGGGTTGGCTAGAGTCGGTGGTCCACCTCTTCAAGCTTGTTCGGATATTGACATGTTAGATGGTGGATTTGACAACCATTATTTTTCCACCGAGCAGTTGGTCTCTAGAAGATCCAGGGATAATCAGATACACAATGAGTCGGTACTCTCGTGGGATGATTTCTAGCAGCTGTTTTGTGAGGATTTTTACCCCTCTTACTAACGCTTTTTATGATTTCGGGAACTACTGGAGCTTCAGTGGGGAGTGATGGTAGTGGCTGAGTACATGACTGGGTTCGCAGACCTTACTCAGTACTCCTTTGATGCGATCTGTGATGGAAACTTCCGAGCATAGAAGTTTGAACGGGATATTTGTAGAGGATATTTGTGCCAGCGTAGTGTGCTTGTGCATCCGCACCCATATCAGGGTGCTGGAGCAGGCACTGGTGATAGAGGAATTTCTGGTAGAGGGATGTCAATTGGTGGGGCCTCGACGCCGGAGGCTTCCCCCTTGATGAGACTCAGGCACATGGTCGGGGACAGCGTAGAGCACCAAGATATCCCAGGTAGGACTAGTGCTATGTTTGTGATGTGTGAGGTCACGTGGTGTAATACTACTCGACCAAATGTGTTGAGTCTTCCAGAGTTGGTAGATGCACCGCCACGACAGAGTTAGTGTCGTGATAAGAGAACTCATAGGTGAGTACAGGGTGGTCCCCATGGAGGCGGTGATGGCAGAAAGAAGGAAGAACTGTGGTTGGTGGACGACGTTTTGATGTCCTTCCACCACCACTAAGCATGTCAGGCTCAGGGAGCTGACGGACGGGGCTGCAGGTGGCTATGTGATGTGGTTGTTTACAATCCTGCAGCGCAAGAGATGATAAGAGGTACACTCTCTGTCTTTTTCTACTTTCCTCAGTAAAACTTGTTAGACACTGCGTGAGGTACTCTTTCGTCTAACTCCTTGCTCAAGGGGTTACCAAGGGTGATGCGGGGCGTCGGTATACCCTATTTTTCTGCTGGTGGTGGTATTTTTTTTCCTAAGAATGTGGAGACACTATCTTCGGGAAGAGCGCTTTGTGTTTTGCTCAGACTACAGTTTCTCAGGTGTGTCCCCACACATAGAGACTTGAACCGGAGACGACGGTGCTGGATAGAGTTTCTATAGGAGGGTATGTCTTGTCTGCAGTTGATAAAGCTAACCCCTTCACTGGTTGAGTGTGTAAGAGAGTCTCAGTCATGATGCACTGACTATGAAAACTTGTGTGACCGGATATCCTTGGGTTTTTCACCAGATGGGTATTCTGAAGGAGGGAATCACAGGGCCTTGTTCCAAGTGCGTACAGTGATTCCAGTCGCGGCATGTGACGTAGAGGTTCGACCGGGGAGGTGAGCTACCCCTGAGGGACTTCAGGCCGTTTGAGACCGTGCGAAGGGATGAAGAGGTCCCCTACCGCCTTACCCTAAACCCAAAGGCTGGTTTGGGTGCATGACGTCCCCCATGTGACTCAGCCAAGAAGAAGTGTGCATGCTCTTATGCACGTCATCGACAAGGGTAGACCTCGCGTGAACCAATCAAATCCTTTGGTCTATGTGAGGTGGCGTAGAATTGTGCATGAGTTTTTCTGGGTACGGGAGAGCGAGGTGTGCGATTAGTACCTTGAGTTGTTCCCTAGTTTTGATTTTTGGGGATGAAAATCTTGAAGTAGGTAATGATGTAAGAACATTTTTTTTGCTATAAAATACTTTGGAATATTTTTGATGTTATTCCGGAGGAGCGCCTTCTGACGACGTGTGATTCCGAGCCCTGGTGTGGCCAGAATTAAATTTTCAATGCGTTTACATAGGGAATGACAAATAAATGGGATAACTCCTAAATGATAATTCGGATCCTAAATCAGATAGTATGGATGGGTCCTAAATGGGGTTTTTACCCCAGGGACCACATAGAACATGTCAGCACGAGACATTGGGACCCCTCGCCTATTAACGGAACATTAAACGGATAAATAAAATAATTAATTTATTCGTTTAATTGTTAAACTCGGGTGTCTCTTAAAAGGTTGCTCTGATGGGAAAACCGAGGGAACCGTTGAGTCCGGAGCATGCCATTTACCCTAGGAGGGGTGTAATTTTCGCGAGCGCGACCCTTCTGTGGAAAGTGGCCCCAGGGGCGTTTTCGTAATTTAGCAGCATCGGGCGTTGAGTTTTATATCTTTCAAACGGAGCCTCGGATTAAAATTTTGAGACAACCATTGTGCTCGGAAGGTGTTTTTTACCCTAGGCACGACCTAACTTTCACTGCGTTTGGGGTTTTGGACACAGATTTAAATTGGGTTAAGTTTTTTTATTAAAGGATGATTAAAAACTTATTTAAGTTATCATCTCCCCATCCCCCCTCATTTGTTCTCCCATACGGCACTCATTCTCACCCTCCAAAGAACCACTCTCCCCCATCTCTTCCTCCTCCTCTCTGATCATGGTAGAAGTAGCAGCGGCAAGGTGCGAATCGTACAGTTATGCTTTGGGCTACGCCCTGCAGGTAGGCAGTTTGAGTTTTGAGCCTCGATCCCCTATTTTTCATTTATTCCTCCCCACACACCCCTCCTTTTGCATCAATCGTTGAGCACGACATACCACTGCGAAGATCTCGAAGTAGGGATCAAAGATCTGCCTCCATATTTTAGGATTGGATTAAATCCAAACCGCAGTGGGTTGCGAAAGTCCCGGTAGCACGGTTTGTTGCGAGGGGTTGGGTTGGGTGAGGTAGATTGAGTGCGGCGTAGATGCAGGGTGCAGCGTGGGATAGATGGTTCTTGGTCGGCAGCAGCACGGGTTGACACCGACAGCAGTGTAGGGGAGCCTCCGGGGAGGTGGGTGTCAGGTTGTCCGAAGTGGCTCAGGCGGAGGCGACATGGGGGTTGCGCGCGTGAGGCCGGACGACTCGGCTGGACTGCAGGGCTTCAGGAGGGGGGTGTTGCGGCATGCTAAGGAGGAGCACCGACCGGTGGCCAGCCGAAGCTAAGTAGCGGGACGACCATGGTCGCGCGACCCTGGTGGAGAAGGAGACCCGTTGTTGCGGGTCTCTGCTGGACGCGACCTGCAAACGCAGACGACCAAGAGAAAAAAAATGTTAAAAAAAGGGGCGCGACAAGATAAAAAAAGGAGTCTCCCTTAATTGGAGAGAGAAACAGCCATAGGAAAACAAAAAATATATAAATAAATAAATAAATAATGAAATATGATTTTTATAATTATAATAATGTTATAATTATTAAAACAGTGAATTGGGCGTAACTTCCCCGTGCGTCGTCCAATTCATGCGCCGTCAGTGGCAGTGTGCCTCTATTTTCAATGTGGTATTTTTAAGACCAACATTTGGTATCTTTCGGTGACTCGTGGAGTGGGTCAATAAAACACCCTAGAAATAATATTATTATTATTATTTTCAAAGGTTGGATCGAACGTAGATCTTACATGGGGCATCTAATTAACGTGTCATCTGTGGCAATGTGATCCTCGGATCGAGACAGAGGTTTTGAGATGGACTCAAGAATTTTTAATTCCCAAGACGGGGGCTTGGCAGCGTGACACGTCCGCTAAGTACTATTTAGTGCCTTGTTGAGGTTTTTGTTTCGGATGGCATGAGCGCGTCCAAAGTCCATTTTGAGCACCGTCCGCGGGGTTGCGACCTTGGTGTTGAGATGAAGATTCCGAAGGGTTTTTAGGCGTTGAAACCAAAATTGAGACATGGGCCCCATGGCCCGTCTTTTATACTACGAGCGGCATTTCACAACTTTTTCATTGTACATCTGTTCAGGGCATGCGAGCAGACAATTCTGGGTGTTTTTCTGAGGGCATTTTAGTGCCACAATCTGCCCGCTTTAATTTAGAACGATGATGCGGGACCCACGAGGGCCGTTTTGGGAGTTGGCTGTGATTTTTATCTTTATCACCGGGTGTCCGTTTCGGACAAGTGGATAGTCAATATTTTGTACTTTTTCGAGAGGATCACAACGGTGTGAACCGTTCATTGTGCTTTGGGATTGAGATGCTGGTCCCACGAAGCACCGCTCGTGTGCGGTACGACGAAATGTATCTTCTTCTCTGAGCATATGTTCCATGCAAGTGAGCAGTCAATTTGACGTGTTTTTCCGAGAGCATCGCGATGGCGCAGTTCGCCCAACCTTTTTTGGGATCGTGGTGTGGGTCCCACCTGAGCTGACTACGGTGAATATTACCTTTTTCCCTGGGTGTCTGTTTTGGGTGATTGAGTAGTCAATCCCATGTGTTTTTTCGAGGGGATCGCAGTGGTGTGACCCTTTTGTTCAGTTTGTGGATCTTGGTGTGGGACCCACACGGTCTGGCTATAGTGAATATTACCATATTCACTGGTTGACCATTTCGGGAGAGTAAATGGTCTATCTCGTGAGTTTTTCAACGAGGATTGTAACGGAGTGATCTATTTGGGAATGTGGGGCCTCGTTTGAGATCTCATTAAATGTGGAAACATGAAAGGGTGTTGGATGGAGGTCCCTTTGACGCACTCCGAACCAACACACAGTAGCGATGATGGTAACACCCGGTGATGTCAGTTGTAGTGCTGAGTTATCAGACCAATTCCAGGTCTACCCTCCAGCAGGGCTGGGCAGTGGGTCACCCGACGAATTATTCCAGGTCTACCCTCTAGTAGGGCTGGGCAGTGGGTCACCGGTCGACTTATTCCAGGTGTACCCTCCAGTGGGGTTGGGCAGTGGGTCGCCTGTCGATGACTCTTAGGGTTTACCCTCCAGCAGAGACTGGGCAGTGGGTCGCCCGACGACTCTCAGGGTTTACCCTCCCGTAGAGATTGGGAATTGGGTCACCTGATGACTTTTTATGGTCTACCCTCCAGCAGTGCTGGGTAGTGGGTCACCTGATAACTTATTCTAGGTCTACCCTCCAGAAGGGCTGGGCAGTGGGTCGCCTGTCGACTTATTCCAGGTCTACCCTCCAGTACGGCTGGGCAGTGGGTCTCCTGTCGACGACTCTTAGGGTTTACCCTCCAGCAGAGACTGGGCAGTGGGTCGCCCGACGACTCTTAGGGTTTACCCTCGAGTAGAAACTGGGTGGTGGGTCACCCGATGACATTTTAGGGTCTACCCTCTAGCAGGGCCGGGTAGTGGGTCACCCGATGACTTATTTTAGGTCTACCCTCTAGCATGGCTAGGCAGTGGGTTGCCTGTCAACTTATTCCAGGTCTACCCTCTAGCAGGGCTGGGCAGTGGGTTGTCTGTCGACCTCTTAGGGTTTACCCTTCAGTGGGGCTAGGCAGTGGGTTACCTGATGACTCCTTTCAGACTCAGCCCTTTCTAATAGGAAAGTCTGTGGCTTTTCTTCATGACTACCAGAGCGGGATCCTTGGTTGTACGGATTGACGATGTGGCATCTTTGACGTGACCTTAGTACATACGAGGATGAGGGGTGCTTTTCCCACCGAGATGCGTTCTTACGTCGCGACCTAAAAGTCGTGAGGGCGAGCCAGTGCCGCCCAAAGCGGATTGTATCAAGGTGCGGTGATTGAGCCCCTTCGACTTGTACCTCCTAGCTTGATGTGTGGGATGTTTGGGTTTAGTGTTGGATACCCTTTGAACTGTTGGCGACTCTTCTTCGGCTGAGCTTGGAGATAGAGATCCCCTTACACACTAATTCGGGTTTCTCATGGAGCATATATATACACCCTATTGTTGTTCCCACTCCTTGGGTTCGGTTACTCTCCTTCTAGGATGGGCGAAGACGCGCGGGGTATGCCATGTGCTTTCCGTGTCTAGCTTCTCTTGGTTGGACGAGTCTACTCTCCTGCTAGAGGCAGTGAAGACTCGATGAGAAGTCCGTCTTCTCACCGTCTCTAGCTCCTGGCATCTGGACGAGTCTGCTTCCTTTCTCTTGTTGGGTTGAGCGGCACTCTCTCTCTCTCTTTCACTCTTACACTGTTGTTTTCTCTATCTACTACTCACCATTTTAGTACCTCATTTGTTGCTCCCTAGAGATTTTGGGGCATCCTACTGATTATTTTTATACTCACCCCTACTTGGGCTTTGCCCGCACTTGGTTTGCATTTGCAGACGACGGATAGGTCGGTCGAGACTATGGAGGAGCGTATAGGACACAAGAGCTTGGGTTGCATTCAGTGGTTGTAGTAGGACTTCCAGGGTGTGAGACTCACCAGCGGTTTACCTTTGTTTTACCTGTTTCCGGGTTGTGGCACCTTTCTGGATGGGTGCGTGTTCTGCCCCTTTTACTGTTCAGTTTACTTGTCATCACTTTACTTGCACTGGTTAGAGGTCGATGCATGTATGTTGGTTTCCCTTTTTGTAGTAGTGTTGTATCTTTCTTTCTTTTCTCTGCACTGTTGCATTGAGTTGGCTGCATGTGTGTGTGTACAGTTTCTTAAGAAAAGGCCTCCCCTAGTTTATTGTTCCTTCGGCGCTAGTCACCAGTCCCTGGCCTATGGAGGTGGGCTTGGGGTAGTTGTGGCTCGAGCCTCGGTACGAGTTGGGTCGTGACATGAAATCCCATGATACCCCTAGAAGGGGTTTTAATTTATGATGTAAAAGGGAAAACCACCTTTATTAAATTCATTTTCAAAAAATACTACCAGTACCTTATGTGATACCATAAATTGCATGGGAGTTAAATGGAACCACTTAAGTCCCTAGATGTCCACCAAGGACCTAGTCTGAGGTCACTATGTGCCTAATGGTCCCTAGACCCAAGGTGGTCTTCCCCATTTAGCTTACCTCCTTATTCTAATATCTTTACTCATTCTCCTAAATCTTCTTCTAATTAATAGATATATAAACAAAACATATATCATTGAATTCAAATGATAAGACCTAATTAATGAGGCCGAAAACACTATAAACTCCTCAGTATTATGCGTCTCACCCTCAAGAAACATCAACCATCTTCTTAGGTAAGAAACCCCATTTATTAACATTTCATCTCAGATTCCTACTCGGGGGTTTCATCCTATATATTTTTATGTTTCAACTAAATTCATACCAAATGAGTAACTTTACCATCTTTTACATTATAAAATTAGTTATAAATTCATATGAATGACATATATAGGATGCATTAGCCTCATGCTCAAGATATTCATACCAAATCACAAGTAAAGGACTAAGATAATACTTTCATAGTTTTGACATGTGGAATTTTTTTTGTACAACACTAAGTTTATGAGATAGTGTAAGTTGATATGCAATTTTTCCAAACCGGTATAATATAATGAATTTTCAAACATGAATAAGATTCAGTTTCCCATGTTTACCCATATATCAGGGACATAGTCTTGATGAAACCCAAAGGAAGTCAGGGTCACCAACATAAACTTTTAAGGGTTATAAGTGATGATCTAAATATTAATTTTGATAACTTTTAGTGGTTATAAGATGATTTTGAATCTCTTTAACCTTCTTAGTAAAATATTTAATGATTCTAGGTCCAATACTAAAGGATTCACCAATATCTAACTTGAGTAAATGAGACTTATGTGGTCATATTTATAAATAATTAAAGGTTATCATATTAATAGAGCATAAGTAGCTATTATTATAGCTTAATTTTACCATATTTTTTATTCTAAAATGATCCCCAAAAATATATAATATATTCCCTAAGAATATACTCCTTAGTATGTATAATTTTATTCAGATGAACATCAATATTTGGGTCAAATTTAGTACTCATATAAACATAGGAACACATCACCAAATGCAGTCCTTACCTGAATCATCATATATATGTATCACCCATATATTTTGTGAAATATATATATAATTTCCATCGAATTAATTTAGGGTATCCAATATTTCTTTTTTCATAAACCTCTAAATATTGGGTATTTTATATGAAAGAGATAAGATGGGTTTTCATGGAATAAAACACCAACATAAACGTGCACTATATGAAAAAATTAGATGCAATTTAAATACACACAACACTATATTCAACTTATGTTACACAAAATTACAAGTTCCTTCGATGTATTGTGTTACATGTAAGGATGTGTTTTACCAAAATACAATATAGTACTAATATTTTCATTAACATATTAATATAGTTATACTTATCCATTGGAATGGATGTTAAAAATATGATTAAATAAATTATGAAAAGTTTATTGACACAAGTTTAAAAAAATGAAACCATTGGTTGTCATTTTTTTAGAAATGAAATTAATAACTATTTGAAAATATAGAAATTTATTTTCAAAGAAAACTATTTTTCAATGTACAAGAATGATTTTAAATCAATATATTAAAAAAACACAATAAGTTGATGTCTCAAATAAAATTTATATATTATATAATCAATAAAAAAATTCAACTCGTCAAATAGATTTAATATTTATAAGGTTAGAATATATCCAATTTTACAAAAACAAATACCTATTTTTCTAAAAGATAATTTTACTGACTTTTAATGGGGAAGCTCTTTTAAATATTATTTTTGAAAATTTTACAAATAATATATGAAAAATAGACTCCAATTTTAAAATTATAATATCAAAATTTATATTGGGTGAATTTCTGGCATTTCTCTAAGAATTTAAAATTTTTTATGAATGGTTAAAAACACTAAATTTTAATTCAAAATTCCATTTTCATCAAGTTTATTTATATTTTTAAATTATATTTTAATTTTTTTTATAGTATAATTAGTTCAATTATAAATCAATAAATATATTTTATGTCATTTAAATCATATTGGATACAAAATAATTCAAAACTGTTGAACATTTTCTCTTTAAAAACTTGTTGTTTTCTCTCGTCTGCTGGATTAATTTTAAATTAATTTCTATCAATTGTATGATTATAGTGGGGAAAATAGATTCCATATTTTTAATAACCATACTTTTTAATTTATATTTAGTTAAACATAGTTTTCTTTAAAAAATATTTGTGAATGTAATAAAATTTTATTACCGTGATTCTGATAAAAAGAGTTTACTCAGTGGTTAAACAATAACTTAAGAGGACAAATAACATATAAATATGTAAAAAAACATTTTATTGACATATATTGACAATATAAACCATTTTATTGAAAATTTACCATTACGATAGTCTCATGATTTAAGATATACTTCTAAATAGTGTTTACCGGTTTTATATTTACAAAAATGTCACTCCTCGTCCACTATAAATGTGCACTCATATCCTTCACATATTCACACTTATAAAGACATTTGAATCATCCAAAAACTGACAAAAAAGATACAAAATTCCATCATATAGACCTAGAATCCTATATTTTGGAATAAATCTAACCGTGGAATCCCTTTGGTGAAAACCAAAAGAAGATACAAGAAGTAAACGTAACATTCTTCAATGAGAACTTTTGTTTTATTTAATTATCCACCTCTTAAATTATTATTATATCATGATTATATAATAACGAAATTATCATAAATATACTAAGATTTTTTTATTCTATATTTTTTTACCTACGCCCAAACTCACATCCATCAAATGGGATACTCAATCATCATTCGTGTGTGTGGCGGACTACCACATTGTAAACTGATGTTGTTCATTCTTTCATTACCACCATTCCAAGAAGGTAATAATGATGTAATTACTATTTTTAAATGATTAATATTATTATAATGATGTATTTATGCTTATATAATTATTATATAACACATAACTGCATACATTCTATTTTTTGGGACTACAATAACTTCATTAATGGATGTGTGGACTACTGCATCCTCAAAGTGATGTGATTCATTCAAACATTACATGAAAAGAATCAAGGATGGGTTTAGTTAACATATATTATATATATGAAATAATATTTTTAATATAATTTTTATTTATATATATATATATCATCTACATTCTTTCTTTCAATGCGATAAGAAAATTGAAGCAACGTTCATGTGTTTGTACGGTCTATCGTCTCCATGAACGAGGTATTTCATTTCATATTTATTTATTTTATATATTATTATTATAAATACTTATATAATGAATATGTATGATATTTATATCATTATTTAAATTCTTTTAATAATTTAATCATGATCTATGTTAGAGGATCAAGAATAACAAGACATAACATTTACAAAAAAACAAATTGTATATTACCCAAAACATAACTTTAACATGGAATTGTTATTAAATGAGTAATATGGAGTCATAATAAAATAAAATGTGGTAAAATATATAATAATATGGTTATTTGGAATATTTTTAATAAAATTGTATTTATTAAAAAGGATATTTGAATGTGTATGAATAAATTTAAGACTTATGATAAGGGAATTTCATCTCACTTTTAATTTCTTAGAGATACATGCCATATTCACCACTGGATTCATTTGTGTGGTGTGTATATATCCCTATTTTATGTTATATCATCAATATATTATATTTAATGGTACTAAATTATTTAATTTATGTTATTCTTTCTTGGGAATCCTGATTCAAAAGTTACTCATGTAGTAAGTGTTTTCCTATCTAATTTGTTTCTGTCAGATATATGGTATATTCATAACTTATTATTGTTGTGTGGTGTATATACTAATATAATAAATGTTAGATAATAAATTTCCTTTATTTAATGATATTATAAGTTTTATTTTTTATTATTATTTCATATGGATTGCGATTTAATTGTTACTCATGCAATAAAGGGATTTCTTGTCTCGCTTTTTTTCTACAAGAGTTATTCCACATTCACCACTCATATATTTTGGGTGGTGTATATAAATCCCATGAATTTATTATATGATTATTATAATAAAATTTATGGGTATTTACAAATCTATTTCATGATCTCTATTTCAAGAGGTTCATGGTTCATAAGTTACCAAATCAGTAAAGTAATTTTGTCATAATTTTCCTTCTTTGAGACACATGCCATGTTATGAACCTATATTCCTCTATGAGGTGTATATATATCCATTTAAATGTAAAATCAGGAATATAATTATTTTCAGGATATTATAATATTCATATAATGCTATTATTTCATGGTAATTATGATTCATAGTTACCAAAGTGGTAACAGTTTATTGCTACAGTCTCATCATTTATTATGTTTGTTTATGATTGGTCTTCCATAAATGAAATAATATGATCTATACCTCAAAACATATCATGTATTTTATTATAATATGGTTATT
The DNA here is from genome assembly GCA_963277665.1 of Viscum album. Classification (NCBI taxonomy): domain Eukaryota; kingdom Viridiplantae; phylum Streptophyta; class Magnoliopsida; order Santalales; family Viscaceae; genus Viscum; species Viscum album. The sequence goes on from OY728119.1 coordinate 611,288,779, forward strand.
CATGATATATTCATTTATTAGTACCGTTTTTTCCACTCTTTGGAACTCAGTATGATTACAAAAAAATTAAGAAGATTAGGATTTATCTCACTATTCGGTCAGAAATATATTTTATTCAAAAACCATGTTTTCTAAAAGAATTTTGGAAAAAAATTTAAGGATATTTTGATATCATTTTCAAGGAAGTGTTTTTTAAAAAAATTAAATGTTTTAATGTATTTTTTTCCGACACTTTCGTCGGGGCGTGCGCGTCCATCCGCTAGGGGCGTGACAGGCACAGCTTTTGTGTTACCCCGTATTCCTGCTTTCCAAAGGTGGGCGGCATCCGTTCCTTATTCAGGGACATATGCTCATTGATTGAAATGGGATGATGGGATGTCGGTTCCTCCTTCTGTGGATTCCTCCTCAGAACTTGTTACCTAGTCCATGTCTCCCTCATAGATTTAATACTTGTTCATGAAACTCTTCCCAGTGCCATGTTTCCATGGACGCCAGTTAATTACACTGCTTCTGTCAGGACATTCCAAAGGGTCCAGTCATGGTAGTAACCTTCAGTCAGGGGAGTAGTCACGTAGAGGCATCATTAACATGTCTGAACGCTGGGGAATTGGAGTGTCTATATTTTTTCCCTTATTATAGGGCTTCTCGAGGGCGCAGAAGCCCGAGGCATCCCACATTGAGTGTGGGGAATCATATTCCATAGGCATGTATCTGAGCTTTTTCTCAGCTTCCCATGTTTAACATAGGTTATCTTGCAAATTTAATGTCCAGCGGAGACAGATCGGCCTAATCAGAACACCAGCTGGAGTGGATCAGATTGAGGAATCCCACTTGAAGGAATGCCGATATTGGAGCCGGTTCGTGGGTGGATTCCCGAATGTTGTGGAGGGGAATGGGGTGGCATGATCTCACTGGGATGTGGCGTCCCGGGTAAAAATCAGGATGGATGATGGAGAATTGCATGGAGTGAAGGAGGAATGAAATGGAGCCGTCATGGAGATAGCGGTGGTGATGGGATTGAATCTTGAAGAGACTTCCTATATATCTCTGTGGTAGGGAATCAAAGTAAATGTAGTTCAGTATGGATCTATGAGGCTTACAATCTAGGCCCCCCCCCCCAGGATGGTGGAAGAACCGACGTGAATACGGTCGGAACAACCGGGTGGTGGTGGGCTTGAACCTTGTGAGGATTCCTACATACCATGCCTTAACATGGATCAAATACCACGTAGTTCAGGTTGATCTCTAGAAAACTGGTGTGAAAAGGACCTTGGACCAATGGTTGGTGGGCTTGAACCTTGTGAGGCTTCCTATGCACCATGCCTTGACATGGATCAACGTCAACGTAGTTTGGGAAAAAGGGGTTGTTATACTGACAAAAAGGGTTGTAGAAACAACTGGATGGCAGGGTCACAATGGCTTACCGCTGGATTGGGATGTAGTTTAACGTCATGAGGGACGAGGGCATGTCGGAAAACTGATGTGAAGAAGGACCTTGTCCCAGGTGGACGGTGTACTTGAACCTCAGGAAGGCTTCCTACATACCATTACTTAACATGGATCAAAGACCACGTAGTTCAGGTGAAAATGGGGGCTTGGCACACTGACACGGATACGTTTGGGGCCAATTATTATTGGGCTTTATCCTCAGGGAGGCTTCCTACGTACCATGCCTTGACATCGGTCAAAGTCCTCATATTTCGGGTAAAAATGGTGGGTGTCGGCGAACCGACGTGAAGAAGGACCTTGGTCTGATGAGTGACGGGGCCTGAACCTCAGGGAGGCTTCCTACGTATCATTCCTTGACATGGATCAAAGACCACATAGTTCAGGTTGTAGTTTTCGTCGGTGAACTGACGTGAAGATGAACCTGGGGGTCCACCGGTGGTGGGGCTTGAACCTCGTGAGGCTTCCTACATACCATGCCTTGACATGGATCAAAGTCCCTGTAGTTCGGGTATGCAGTTTAACGTCATGATGGACAAGGGCATACAGTTTAACGTCATGTTGGACAAGGTCATACATTTTAACGTCATGCTGGATGAGGGTATTTCCATGGTCGATTCTTACTCTAAGCCCACGTGATTCATGCTTGGTGTGAGAAACAAGAGGAAGTAGATACCTGACGATCACGTTGTGAAGGGTGTGTCCATGAGAAGTGAATAGGGTCTTACGTGTTGATTGGCCCATGGTGATGGGACTTACTCCAGGATGGAGGCCCGTGAGCGAAAAAGCGCAGAGGGAGAGGGATTTGGGACCGAAGAAAGGAGGTGACTCGTTCCCTATCACACCCTCCGCTGGCCCTAGCGGTGAGGAAGTGTAGAGGTTCATGGGTGCTACCTTCCGCATGAGGGGTTAGGGGGCTTACACCAAGGTGGCTTCCCTTCCCCATGGACATACGCCACTTCCGGAAGGAGGATATCATCCCATGTGGGGATCATAGGGCGTAAAGAATGTCCGAGCCGGGGGAACCCTGCGTGCGAGGCACGGGGTCGGGTCAGAGTTAATTTCATGTTTTGAGGACGAGGTGCTTGGTAGTTTAACGTCTCGCAGCTCGGATGAGGTGGGTTTTCTCTGCACCCCTAGGGCTTACATGACTGGTACCCTCTGCTACTTGTGGGAGGGAAGGCATCGGTAAGGCCGTGGGGAAGGGGACGTCGCAGAGCAAACCATCGAGGGTTACACGTTAGCATGGCTATGAGACGAAGCAATAATCGTTAGTGTACCTATGCGATGAGTCATTAGGTGAAGCAATGCTATGGGTGATATCATCCAGGGGACATCTAAATCACATCATGAAAACCTGGAGGGTCGCATGGGAAGAGGAGTTTACAAGCAGAGGGGTCCATAGGTAGAGGCCTTGCGGAGCTTGGTTGCTTTGCGTACTGGAGAGAACTTGCGAAGGGGTGTACTTCGCGAAGTGGAGTGACTTGGCCTTATCATGGGGCAGATATGCAAGTGGGAGGTGCTTCGTGAAGTGGAAGGGTGTTCGCGGAGCACTTCCTCGCAAAGTAGAGGTGCCTCGCGAAGCAAGGTGCTGTGAAGCAGTGTGCTTCGCGAAGTACAGTGACCCTGCCTTGGCATGTGGAACACGTGTACATGATGGGTGTTTCGCGAAGCATAAACACTATGTGACTACCCGGGTCCCCTTGGGGATCCCCTTCCTTCGCGAATTCCCTTAGGCTTCGTGAAGGGCATCCCTCTCAGAAGAGGGGATCAAAACGGTACAAGAAATAGGCCTCTTGCGAAGCAAAAAATACCTCGTGGAGCTCATGATTCCCAGAGCGAAGAGTGCTTCACTATTTGGGAGTTTAGAAGCCGAAAGGTTGGATTTTCCATCTGTAGTCCTCAAGGGGAGCTTAGTATTTATAGGCAAGGGTCACCGCGAAGCCGAGCTCATACGGCGCGAAGGAGGCTTCAGTTGCTTCGCGGCGAGTCGCGAATGTCAACCGAATTCGCGGAGGGGCAACGCCTCCTCTGCTTCGCAGAGGGCTCGCGAATGTCAGGGCATTAATGGATGGTTACTGCCTCCGGTTCTTCGTGGAGAGCTCGCGAAAATCAGGGCGTTCTTGGAGCTTTACCGCCTCTAGTGCTTTGCGGTGGGCTTGCGAACGTCAGGGCGTTCGCGGAGCGTTACTACCTCTGGTGCTTTGCAGGGACCGCATAACTAGGGGGATTCGCGTTGGGGCTTCGCGAGGAAGGTCGTGGGGCCTCTTTTTTCATGTTTCATTTCATCTAATATTTTGGTGCCAAAAAATGCCCCCTCTCAGACTTGGAGTCACGGAGGGACCGAGGGTCGAAGTCTAAGGGAAATCGCCAATGTTATCGGCGGTTCGCGGTGCTGACTCGTGAAGAAGGCGCACGATGCAGGTAGGGGTCGCGCGATCTGGACACGCCGTGAAGCTCCGTGCGGGCTGGACACACTGTGAAGCTACGAGGGTCGCTGCCTATAAATATTAGGGTTGACCACTCTTTTTTCCTTTCCCTTCTCTGCAACATTGTCCTTTTGCGCTCTCGATTCACGAAGCTCCACATTATCTGCGTCTGCTCACCGCGAATCGAGCTTCGCGGTGAACCGCGAGTCTCCGACTCCACTACTACGCCAAGAGAACGTCTTATTGCTAGCCGAGGTCCGGCCTCACGTCTTGTCTTTGCGAACGAGCTTCACGGGCAATCTCCGCGAACAATCTTCACGAACCGACCCGAAATTTTTCCGAGTTCTGAAACCGTAATGGCCCATCAAGAAGCTGTGCTGGGGGTGCTCACAGATGCCACCTGGAGGGATGAGATGGACAACTGTATGGGCCTAGGGGAGCTGGTCTGAAGCCACTCGGACCATAATTCTTTGATAGAACTGCTATCAGAGAGACAAAAGAACTATCTGTTGTGAAAGAAGCTGCCCTTGTATGGCTTCGGGCTGAGGGATGGCGTCTTCATTCCTGAGCCAAGCAGGGACGAACCGGCTTGCTGGTTGAGAAGCACTCCATGCCAGCGTCAATGGTTCAGGGCGGCCGATGGTCACACGTGGGAGGACTTAACACCTATCATCGTTGACTGTCTGTACAACCTTGTGAACAACATTTATGGGAATCCACTACAACCGGAGACGTCCCCTCCCATGTACCACGCCATATTGAAGGCCACTTTGCGTGATTCAAAGAAGGGGTGGTCCGATGAGTGGGACATGCGCCAGGGCAACAACTTCACCAATGAATGGGCATGGGCCTAAAGGGTAGGTGCCTCATGTGAGGAGTTTGGGGACGAGCTGGGGAGAGTCAGCTTGTATGAGGGGACATGGGCCTCGCAATTCCACATTTATCAACCGAAACAGCTGATGTTGGAACTGCTGAGCAGATGGTCGTCTAGGACCAACACTTTTCACCTGCACCATGGGGAGGTTGGCTGTAACATCCCAAGTAAGTAATGAATAATATATATTTTTATCTATGTTTATTAATGATTAAGATAGTGTTATAGAGGCTTAAAATGAAAATAAATACAATCTTATGCATGGAATACACTAATATTCTTAAAAGATTGTTTTACTGCCTTATGATGGAAAACCCTTTTTAAATCTATATTTGACAATTTTATAAACTATGTTTGTCAAAATAAACTTATTCTTTATGATTGGGACATCAAAATTTACCTTGTGTGAATTTTTGGTATTTTTCTGACAATGTTCATTTTTTAATGAATAGTGAAAAATACTGCATTTTACATCAAAACTGCTTTTAATCTAATTTATTTATATGATTAGATTATGTTTTGAATTGGTTTTGAAGTTAAATTAGAATATATTTTTACCATTTTATCCAATGGTGGTCATTGGAATCAATTTCACTTTGAAATTAGACTTAAACTGGTGTCAATCTTTTGATACTTATTGTTTTGTAAAAACACGCTATTTGCTCTGGCAGCGGGAATTAATTATTAAGATAATTAATGTGACTTATATGATTTTAATTTTATAAAATAGACTTCTTTTTTGAATTCGGAATATCAAATATAGCTTAGGGTGAATTTTTGGTAATTTTCTGAAAAACTTCAATTTTTGATGAATAGTGAAACCACTAAGTGGTAATCAAGCAAACTGATTTTTCAGTTAAATGAAAGTTTACCACTAATGTGTATTGAATTTTGAAAATACGACATACATGGTTGTCATTAAGAAGTAAAATGTGGTTCAATGAGATTAAAATAATTTTTTGGTGAATAGTAACTTATTAAGTTTTTAATCGCGATTAGTGGTAATTAGTGTAGTTTAAGGTATAAATAATGCTTTAATAATATGAAATTACCTAGACACATATCCCAACCTTATTGGTTGTGTCATGGCCGACCAAGAAAAGCCATGGGTCAACTTGGGGACCCCATGGAGACATTTTGGTTGGGAAATGACATAAATAACTTTTTATTTAATGTAAAAGTAAAAATGACACAAACAAGAGATGTTTTACGAAAACAATTTTTACATGGGGTTATAAAGATTATATTTTTGATTATAAATAGTCATTGGAAAGCTAAAAGGATTTCCTACATCATAGTATTTTTTTTATGATTTTTAGACATTAAATAAATTAAATTATTTATGACATAATAATGATGCAGCGATGACGTCATTATTTGACGATTTAAATAAAATGGAAAGACAATGTAAAATCTATGAACTACACATGGCCAAAACCAATTGGATGAGTGGATTTCGAACCCTTATCACCTTATCCACGAATTATATCAATGTGGGACCTTTTGAAACCGAAACACATTTTCAAATAAAGTAATATTTCGTTACTTTCCAAAAGTGCCCCTCCTCTCCTCTTATAAAAGGCCCCCACCTCTACCTCATTTCACACACTACTCAAGCCTTTGGCTCGGCCAACCCCTGCCCATGTACTCTCTCCACATCCCTCTCCTCATCCTAGAGGATTCCCTTTGGGCAGAATCCTTTCAAAGGAAGCCTTTAGGCTCAAATCAAAAGGAGTTACACTTTTTAAGGTAATTCATTCTCTCATGTTCATTTGTTTTATTTTGCTTCTCCAACCCCCTAAACTCTTTTTATTTACTTATTTTGTAACAACACCAGTATCTTCAATATACTAGTATGTTGTTATAAGATTTATTTGAGCTACACTCTCACACAACTACATCAAATGGTTAAAGAACATACAGTTTCCGTGGATGGCGAAATTCTGCCTCCCGAAACGATGATTGTTCAATACTCATTTAACACCTTCAAAGGTGGCCATTATGATGTCACTATTTTTATATATGATATATAATATGTTTATGTTTTCCTTAAGCTTCTGTTTTTTTCATTTTGGGCATACCTTTATGGTTTCCATTATGGGTAAACACGATATCTTCATTTTAGGAAGTGCGGACTACCGCCCCCTCAAAGTGATTTGATTCGTTAAATACCATATGTGGGACATATAAAGGATGTAACTATGATATTATATATGTTATTATACTGGAATTATAATATACTCTTATATCATTATGATTCCATTCCAGAAAATACGAAATAGAAATGAAAGTAGCGTTCATGCGTACGTACGGCTTACCGTCTCCATGAACGGTGCATTTCATTTCTTACCTCTAAATGATTATGTAATATTATAAATTCATGTATGTACTGGATATATATGACATATATGATATCTACATCATGAATACCATTCTGGATATAATGAACCTTTGATCAAATAAACAACATGTAAGTGTAAGAAGTCTATTTTTGACTTAAGAACCAAATACCGACAAAATGAACATTATTAACTTAACTGATTACATGATGTTCATAACATGGTATAAAAGGAATAATGAACTTGAAAAGATTCATAATCAAGTAGAGATTAACTCAAGTTTATTATTCAGGAGATTAAAGAACGGTCGGGTCAAGTCGGATACGAGGTATGGGACTTCGTCTCAATCTCCTTTCGTTGAGGCATATTTTATTTTATACACAACTTTCTTTTATACGGTGTAATAACCACTTTGACTTTTGAGTTTATTCAAAAGGAATATTTTTTTATACGAAGCATTTACTAAACGACAAAAGGGAATGTTTTTGTCGTACGTATGCGGCGACAACGACTTCTCCTCCGTCGTGACCGTTATTTGAGTTTCGGCTTCCTCTACAAGCCATACCTTCTTTTTAAAAGAAAAATAAATACCATGTTTTACTTTTCTTTTATTTTAGTATTGAAAATGGTTTTCATAATGTTTTTATATCAATGTGTTGTATTGATATATCGTGATTGAAATGTGGAAATTTTATGTTTCCTTTATGCATGTTTTATGTGATATGATTATGTTATGGTTCTTGGGAATTATTATGAAGACGGGTGGTTCCGTGATAAACTAAGGGTGGGTGATCCCGTTATAGCTCTCCAATGCATTGGGTAACGCGAAGGAGTGAAACGTTAAGGTTTCTCCGAAGAGATTTTAGGGAATATACTGTGATGGGTATTCCAAACGTAACCAAGAGGGTTACTCCCTACGTAAGAATGTTATGAATTCCTCAAGTTACTTTTATGTCTTATGATTTCTATGATTTATTCATGACTTTATGAGGTATGTTAAAATGCCTATGTTTTATGGGTAAAGTATGATTTCATTCTTATGTATATATGAACTCATGTTTCCTTTCAATGTTTTTTTTTAACCCATACTGAGTTTTTATGCTCATCCCAAGTTTTTGAAATGTTTTTCACAGGTCAAGGGAAAGGTACATGATAAGATGATAGAGTCAAGGATGTGTCAAGAAATAATCCATGTTTTATTTTAAACGTGTTTCCATTGATGGGAATGAAGAATACTATCTTTCTGTAACCACTTTGTTTATATGGGGAATATAATGCAAGTTTTATGATCTAATTCTCTAAAACTCTAAACCTGAAAAGATCCTCAACGTGTAATCTTGTAATAACTCAAGATTAAGTATGGTTTAAGACTGGGGCCTTATAGTTGGTATCAAAGGTCAGTTTAGATAACTTTAGGAGTTAGAATTATATTAAATGATTATCCAAAAATATTTTTTTTCGAAATGATATAGCATTTAAAGATTACCATGTTGCTTCATCTAAGACATGTTTGTTCAGAATGGTTTTCCGCAGAGGAAATAGGGAAGCAGTGCTAGGAAGGCATACAGAAGGAAATAACCTTCTGAATCAGCATCCAGAAATGGTCAGAATTGGAACTGAACAGTTTGTTGCAGTAATGGCATAGTTGACTCAAGCGATAAATGGCGGTGGTATCCATGCACGAGATCAGCCAAATCAACCGCAGAGGAACATGTCAGTGGTGGAACATTTCATGAGGCAACATCCACCATCATTCAGAGGATCATCTGACCCTGTGCTAGCTGAAGGGTGGATTAAAGCACTGGAAAAGATTTTTGATGTCATGGGGTGTTCAGACAATCAAAAGGTTAGTCTTGCTATTTACCGTTTGGAGGGTGAAGCAGATCAGTGGTGGTCTATGGTTAAAAATATCAGGGAAGCCGATGAGATTGATGCTCTTGACTGGGATGAATTCAAAGGTATGTTTCTTGAGAAGTATTGTCCTAAGGCTGTTCGACTTAGGATGGAAAAGCAATTCTTGGAATTGAGGCAAGAGGAAGACTCAGTAGCTGCCTATGAAGAAAGGTTCACTCGATTGGCAAGGTATGCTCCAAATTTTATCCGGGACCTTGATAGTAAAATCAATCGTTTCTACTCAGGATTAAAACCAAAGTATCGAAGGGCATTAGCTTCTCGTGAGTTTAAAAGTTATGAAAAGCTTGTTCGATGTGCTGAGAAGGTGTAAATGGAGTTTGCCGATGTCCAAGTTTTCTATAACAACCAGCAGAAGAAGAGACCGAGGTGGCAGGAGAAAGGTAAGAATTCTTCAAAAAAGTATGATGGTAAGAGAACTAAGTTTCCAGTTTGTGATAAATGTGGCAAAAGGCATGCTGGGGAATGTCTTCTGAATTCTGGGAAGTGCTACCGATGTGGTAAGATGGGACATAAGGCTCGTGATTGAACTAAAAATGATCAAGGTGAAGGTAAGAACAAATTTGATTTACAGTTAGTGAAATGTTATAAGTGCAATGAGATGGGTCACTATGCAAACGAGTGTCCGACAAGGAGCTTGAGTGATGGGAAGCAGTTAGACTATAAGCAGAAAGGGGTGGTGAAATCCTTTGCAACTACTTCAGCAGATGTCGGGCCATCAAATGAAGTGGTATCAGGTATATTGTTTGTTTTTTCAGATTATTCCAGTGTGTTGTTTGATTCGGGGTCTACACATTCTTTCATCTCTGAAACCTTTTCTAGTAAAATGGGAATACCATCTCAAGAAATGACTCCTGAACTTTTGGTAAAAACACCTAGGGGAAATGTCGAGGCAAAAAGAATTTATAAGAATCTTCCTATCCTTATCTGTGGAAAGAACCTACTTGCAAACCTTATTGTTCTACCTCTAGTAGAGTTTGATGTTATCCTGGGTATGGATTGGCTCTCTATTTACCATGCTAAGATTGACTGTAGAGCTAAAGAAGTTTCTTTTCAGAAAGACTTTCAGTTTGTTCACAAGAATGAACCCTTACTTTTGATAACATATCAAGAGGCCGAGAAACTTGTAAAAGATGTAAATGAATTTTACCTTGCACATGTCGTTGAAAATAAAGGAACTATTCAGATTAATGATGTGCCAGTGGTAAATGATGATCCTGATGTTTTTCCTGATGAGTTGCCTGGAATAATACCAGATCGGGAAGTTGAGTTTACTGTTGAATTAGTTCCTGATGCTAAGCCAATTTCAAAACCCCCTTATCGAATGGCACAAATTGAACTTTTAGAGTTGAAGGAGAAATTGCAAGATTTATTAGAGAAAGGTTTCATTAGACCTAGCACATCACCATGGGGTGCTCCTGTTTTATTTGTTAAAAAGAAATATGGTTCTATGAGACTTTGCATTGATTATAGAGCCTTGAATAATATCACTGTTAAGAAAAAATATCCTTTGCCTCATATCGATGATTTGTTTGATCAGCTCCAGGGAGCTCAGTTTTTTTCAAAGATTGACTTGAGATCGGGGTACCATCAGCTGAAGGTAAAAGAGGCAGATATTCCGAAGACCGCGTTCCGTACGAGATATGGCCATTAGGAATTTGTAGTAATGCCTTTTGGGATAACCAATGCACCTGCTGTATTCATGGACTTAATGAATAGAATTTTCCATGAGTTCTTGGATAAGTTTGTGGTGGTTTTCATTGATGATATTTTGGTGTTTTCTAAAAGTAAAGAGGAGCATGAAAAACATTTAAGGGTTATCTTACAAACCTTAAAAGAAAAGAAACTGTATGGGAAATTCAGCAAGTGTGAGTTTTGGTTGCAACAAATTTCTTTCCTTGGTCACATTGTTCCTAAAGATGGAATAACTGTTGATCCTGCAAAAACAAAAGTTGTGGAAGAATGGCCAAGACCCACAAATGTAACCGAGATTCGTAGCTTTCTTGGTTTGGCGGGCTATTACCGAAGGTTTGTTAGAAATTTTTCACGGTTATCTAGTCCAATGACTAAGCTAACTCGGAAGGGTGTTAAGTTTATCTGGACAAAAGAATGTGATGATTGTTTTCAGGAATTTAAAAGAAGATTGGTGAATGCTCCAGTTTTGGCACTACCTTCCAGGATTGGTGAGTTTGTTATATACAGTGATGCTTCATTGAAAGGACTTGGTTGCGTCCTAATGCAGAATGATCAGGTAATTGCTTATGCTTCACGACAGTTGAAAACTCATGAGGTAAATTACCCTACACATGATTTGGAATTAGCTGCTGTTGTTTTTTCTTTAAAAATTTGGAGGCATCATTTGTATGGAGTAAAGTGTGAAATATATACCGATCACAAAAGTTTAAAGTATATATTCACTCAGAAAGAGTTAAACATGAGAAAAAAGAGATGGCTAGAATTAATCAAGGATTATGATTGTACAATTCATTACCATCCGGGAAAAGAAAATAAAGTGGTTGATGCTTTGAGTCGAAAAAGTAATGCTTCATTAACAATGTTGCGTTTGGAACGTGAACCTTTGGTTAAGGATTTGATGAACTTTGGCATAGAAGTTGTTGGTGCAGGAAGTCCTTCTATTTTGTTTCAGGTATCAGTGAGATCTTCTCTATCAGATAGAATCAAGCAACCACAGAAGCAAGACAGTGAGTTGCAGAAAAAGGTAGAGCTGGTTCAGAAAGGTAAGTTGCCTGAATTCAACATTGATAATGATTGTGTTTTGAGATTTGGGAAGAGATTGTGTGTGCCTTGTGATTCAAAGTTGAAGAGAGAGCTGTTATGTGAAGCTCATAGTTCTCCGTTTTCAGTTCATCCGGGCAGTACTAAGATGTATAGAGATCTGCGGGAGTATTACTGGTGGGATGGAATGAAAAGAGATATTGCTGATTTTACTGTGAAGTGTTTGACTTGTCAGCAGGTTAAAGCCGAGTGACAGTTACCGAAAGGGATGCTTCAGCCTTTACCAGTGCCAGAGTGGAAATGGGAGAATATATCCATGGACTTTGTTGTTGGATTACCGAAGACATCTCGAGGTAATAATGCAATCTGGGTTATTGTTGATCGCTTGACCAAATCTGCTCATTTCCTTGCTATATGAGATACTTTCTCTCTTGATCAACTTTCTCGTTTGTATCTTAAAGAGATAGTCAGGTTACATGGAGTTCCTCTCTCCATTGTATCGGATCGTGATCCCAGGTTTACTTCTAACTTTTGGAAAGGCCTTCAGAAGTCGTTGGGTACTGAATTAAATTTTAGTACAGCTTTTCATCCTCAATCAGATGGGCAGTCAGAACGAACAATTCAGACATTGGAGGATATGCTACGAGCTTGTTCTATGGATTATCAGGGAAGTTGGGACCAACATCTTTCTTTGGTTGAATTTTCATATAATAACAGTTTTCATTCCAGTATACAGATGGCACCATTTCAGGCATTATATGGGAAGCGGTGTTGAACTCCAGCTTTCTGGGATGAAGTGGGTTAAAGGAAGTTGATGGGACCAGAATTGGTAGAAGAGATGGCAGGAAAAGTTCAGCTGATTCAGAAACACATGAGAACAGCTCAGACCAGGCAGAAGAGTTATGCGGATAACCGGAGGAAGGATCTATCTTTCGAGGTAGGTGATCATGTTTTTCTCAAGGTTTCCCCTTTGAAAAGTGTGATGAGATTTGGTAAGAAAGGAAAGTTGAGTCGAAGGTTCATTGGACCATACGAAATTCTAGAGAGAGTTGGATCAGTTGCATACCGAGTGGCTTTACCTCCGAGTTTATCTCAGGTGCACAATGTTTTTCACATTTCGATGTTGAGAAAGTATATGCCAGATCCATCTCATGTTTTGAGTCCAGAGGCAGTTCAGCTGGAAGAGAACCTATCTTATGAGGAACAACCGGTCCAGATTCTTGACCACAGGGAGAAAGTGTTACTGAATAAGGTGATTCATCAGGTAAAGGTTTTGTGGAAAAACCACATGATTGAAGAGGCAACATGGGAATCTGAAAATGCAATGAGGGATAAGTACCCTCATTTATTTGATAAGTAAATAAATTGCGGGGACGCAATTTTCTAAAGGGGGGAAGGATGTAACATCCCAAGTAAGTAATGAATAATATATATTTTTATCTATGTTTATTAATGATTAAGATAGTGTTATAGAGGCTTAAAATGAAAATAAATACAATCTTATGCATGGAATACACTAATATTCTTAAAAGATTGTTTTACTGCCTTATGATGGAAAACCCTTTTTAAATCTATATTTGACAATTTTATAAACTATGTTTGTCAAAATAAACTTATTATTTATGATTGGGACATCAAAATTTACCTTGGGTGAATTTTTGGTATTTTTCTGACAATGTTCATTTTTTAATGAATAGTGAAAAATACTGCATTTTACATCAAAAATGCTTTTAATCTAATTTATTTATATGATTAGATTATGTTTTGAATTGGTTTTGAAGTGAGATTAGAATATATTTTTACCATTTTATCCAATGGTGGTCATTGGAATCAATTTCACTTTGAAATTAGACTTAAACTGGTGTCAATCTTTTGATACTTATTGTTTTGTAAAAACACGCTATTTGCTCTGGCAGCGGGAATTAATTATTAAATTAATTAATGTGACTTATATGATTTGAATTTTATAAAATAGACTTCTTTTTTGAATTCGGAATATCAAATATAGCTTAGGGTGAATTTTTGGTAATTTTCTGAAAAACTTCAATTTTTGATGAATAGTGAAACCACTAAGTGGTAATCAAGCAAACTGATTTTTCAGTTAAATGAAATTTTACCACTAATGTGTATTGAATTTTGAAAATCCGACATACATGGTTGTCATTAAGAAGTAAAATGTGGTTCAATGAGATTAAAATAATTTTTTGGTGAATAGTAACTTATTAAGTTTTTAATCGCGATTAGTGGTAATTAGTGTAGTTTAAGGTATAAATAATGATTTAATAATATGAAATGACCTAGACACATGTCCCAACCTTATTGGTTGTGTCATGGCCGACCAAGACAAGCCATGGGTCAACTTGGGGACCCCATGGAGACATTTTTGTTGGGAAATGACATAAATAACTTTTTATTTAATGTAAAAGTAAAAATGACACAAACAAGAGATGTTTTACGAAAACAATTTTTACATGGGGTTATAAAGATCAGATTTTTGATTATAAATAGTCATTGGAAAGCTAAAAAGATTTCCTACATCATAGTATTTGTTTTATGATTTTTAGACATTAAATAAATTAAATTATTTATGACATAATAATGATGCAGCGATGACATCATTATTTGACGATTTAAATAAAATGGAAAGACAATGTAAAGTCTATGAACTAAACATGGCCAAAACCAATTGGATGAGTGTATTTCTAACCCGTATCACCTTATCCACGAATTATATCAATGTGGGACATTTTGAAACCGAAACACATTTTCAAATAAAGTAATATTTCTTTACTTTCCAAAAGTGCCCCTCCTCTCCTCTTATAAAAGGCCCCCACCTCTACCTCATTTCACACACTACTCAAGCCTTTGGCTCGGCCAACCCCTGCCCATTTACTCTCTCCACATCCCTCTACTCATCCTAGAGGATTACCTTTTGGCAGAAGCCTTTCAAAGGAAGCCTTTAGGCTCAAATCAAAAGGAGTTACACTTTTTAAGGTAATTCATTCTCTCATGTTCATTTGTTTTATTTTGCTTCTCCAACCCCCTAAACTATTTTTATTTACTTCTTTTGTAACAACACCAGTATCTTAAATATACTAGGATGTTGTTATAAGATTTATTTGAGCTACACTCTCACACAACTACATCAAATGGTTAAAGAACATACGGTTTCCGTGGATGGCGAAATTCTGCCTCCCGAAACGATGATTGTTCAATACTCATTTAACACCTTCAAAGATGGCCATTATGATGTCACTATTTTTATATATGATATATAATATGTTTATTTTTTCCTTAAGCTTCTGTTTTTTTTTTCATTTTGGGCATACCTTTATGGTTTCCATTATGGGTAAACACGATATCTTCATTTTAGGATGTGCGGACTACCGCCCCCTCAAAGTGATTTGATTCGTTAAATACCATGTGTGGGACATATAAAGGATGAAACTATGATATTATATATGTTATTATACTGGAATTATAATATACTCTTATATCATTATGATTCTATTCCAGAAAATACGAAATAGAAATGAAAGTAGCGTTCATGCGTACGTACAGCTTACCGTCTCCATGAACGGTGCATTTCATTTCTTACCTCTAAATGATTATGTAATATTATAAATGCATGTATTTACTGGATATATATGACATATATGATATCTACATCATGAATACCATTCTGGATATAATTAACCTTTGACCAAATTAACAACATGTAAGTGTAAGAAGTCTATTTTTGACTTAAGAACCAAATACCGACAAAATGAACATTATTAACTTAACTGATTACATGATGTTCATAACATGGTATAAAAGGAATAATGAACTTGAAAAAGATTCATAATAAAGTAGAGATTAACTCAAGTTTATTATTCAGGAGATTAAAGAACGGTCGGGTCAAGTCGGATACGAGGTATGGGACTTCGTCTCAATCTCCTTTCGTTGAGGCATATTTTATTTTATACACAACTTTCTTTTATACGGTGTATAAACCACTTTGACTTTTGCGTTTATTCAAAAGGAATATTTTTTTATACGAAGCATTTACTAAACGACAAAAGGGAATGTTTTTGTCGTACGTATGCGGCGACAACGACTTCTCCGCCGTCATGACCGTTATTTGAGTTTCGGCTTCCTCTACAAGCCATACCTTCTTTTTAAAAGAAAAATAAATACCATGTTTTACTTTTCTTTTATTTTAGTATTGAAAATGGTTTTCATAATGTTTTTATATCAATGTGTTGTATTGATATATCGTGATTGAAATGTGGAAATTTTATGTTTCCTTTATGCATGTTTTATGTGATATGATTATGTTATGGTTCTTGGGCATTATTATGAAGACGGGTGGTTCCGTGATAAACTAAGGGCGGGTGAGCCCGTTATAGCTCTCCAATGCATTGGGTAACGCGAAGGAGTGAAACGTTAAGGTTTCTCCGAAGAGATTTTAGGGAATATACTGTGATGGGTATTCCAAACGTAACCAAGAGGGTTACTCCCTACGTAATAATGTTATGAATGCCTCAAGTTACTTTTATGTCTTATGATTTCTATGATTTATTCATGATTTTATGAGATATGTTAAAGTGCCTATGTTTTATGGGTAAAGTATGATTTCATTCTTATGTATATATGAACTCATGTTTCCTTTCCATGTTTTTTTTAACCCATACTGAGTTTTTATGCTCATCCCAAGTTTTTGAAATGTTTTTCACAGGTCAAGGGAAAGGTACATGATAAGATGATAGAGTCAAGGATGTGTCAAGAAATAATCCATGTTTTATTTTAAACGTGTTTCCATTTATGGGAATGAAGAATACTATCTTTCTGTAACCACTTTGTTTATATGTGGAATGTAATGCAAGTTTTATGATCTAATTCTCGAAAACTCTAAACCTGAAAAGATCCTCAACGTGTAATCTTGTAATAACTCAAGATTAAGTATGGTTTAAGGCTAGGGCCTTATATTGGCATCAGTCTGTGGGAAGTCCATCAGATTTCGGGGGTCCCGATATTGGGGGCCATGTATGATGAGTTCCTCCCCGTCATGAGCATGTGTGAGGATTCAGAGCAGATGACGTGGCTGGCGCTGGAACTGATGGCACTGGTCCTCGGAGAGGACAAGGAGGTTGTGAGAGATGTCCACATAAAGAAGTGGTTCAAGAAGTTCCTGTATAACGACCCATACTTTACATACATTGTTAGTACTTCAAAATTTAAGTACACTTATTACAATATATAACAAAACCATGAAAGGACCGTATAGGTATAGTGTCTTTAGAAAGTGGGATACATAAACAACTGGTTCATAAAGCATCTACATTGTCTCCCATTTACTTCATCATATCTATAGTCCATTTTGGCATATCTTACTTAGTAACCTTCTTCCTGACCTTGGGAAAGAAAACATGCAAAAGGGTGAGCTCAAATTCTTAGTAAGGGTAAAAAAAAGAAATATCAATCACATCATATTCATAAGAACATAACATTTTGGAAATCTTACCCTGCAAAAGAGATCATAATTTCATAACATGGGATAAATAATGGTAGTGAAGTGTAATCCCAATAATCATAACTTAAAACATTAAACTTTTTTTCATACACACATAATCATAGAGAATCATTTCTTATTAGTTAAGCATCATTTCCCAGACTATCTTAGTGGACAAAGTCCATTTCTGAACCGAGTTCACTCCTCGTTTCAGTCCTGTTTCACTGAAATGGTTTAACCTGTCGTTCCAGTCATGTCTATCTCATGAGATATAAAATCTTTACCCATTGAATTGGAGGGAGATATAGGTCCCACCCATCTCATAACGATACCATTATTATGTGTGCCACAAAATCATAAACCATATATCATAGCATAACCCATGTAATAAAAATGGGATTCTTAAACATCGTGACATCATAAAACAATTGAAATAAGATAAAGGAATTAATAAAAATAATTCCATCACAACTTAATCAAATCAATGTAATAATAGGGATAGAAACAGAACCCTTTATTATCTTAGATGGAAAATAATTTTGATAAAACACTTGATCTCGATTCTTGAGGAAAATATCCTTTCTACTTTAAAAACACTTTTCCTTTCTTAACATGTCATACAATTCTAAACTAAAATAAGTTGATTAAAAATAAACTTGTAAAGTGAGATTCTTGGAAATAATGTTTTAAAAATCCATTCATTCCGTATAAGTTAAAAAAACATTCTTCTCGTACTTTTGTCAGAAAAGTCAAAAAGTACCTCGTACGAAAAACGACAAAAGATTTCTTTCATATCTATTACTAAAAACTCACCGAAGGGTAAAATTGGATTTAAACAATTTTAGTTGTATGGAAATAATATTACATATTGAGGAAACATGGATGTGGATGATAAAATACACCCCAGTAGATTCCAAAGTATAAACAATCTCGGATAAAAATGAGATTGTGATATTTCCCTTACCTTAGGTCCTATTTTCTTCGTAAGTGTCCGAACATCCTGTATAATGATTTAAATAATGTCATTTACTTATTCCATAATCATACTCATTTTTATGATATCATATATGGTCATATTCTTAGCTTATTATTAGTAATATTTCATTGCTACTTGTTATTCATCTATTTATTACTTTTTGTTCTTAGGCGTGTTTTGTCGAATAAATTCTTATTCTTCTTTTTAGGTTATAGATACCTCATTTCCAGAATGGTATTAGTGTAATATATATCATATTTATTCACTCAACTCATTTATGTAATCATTATGCAATGAAAATCATGTAGAACGAGTCGTATCACATCGTGGAGACGGTATTCCGTACGTACACACGAACGATGATATCGTTCCCATGATCGTGGAATTGTATTGGAGTGTATGTATAATATTTGATAATAAATATCACTTTACAATAATCATATATATTCATTATTTACACCATTATACCCATCCAAGTAATGTGGTGGTGGAAAATAGATTACACCACGGCGTGGAGACGGTATTTCGTACGTACACATGCGCGGTGATTTCGTTTTCCATAGGATGGATAGATGGTGAAATAGGGTTGTTTTATACTTATAATAACATATAATTATATGAGTTATACTGATGTTATTAATTCATAATGAAACAAATAAAGAATAAGAAGTGGAAGAAGAAATAAATCTGAAAGAATCGGTAACCGACATTACCTCTTCTTTGAAGCGCTTCTTTGAGTCCTCTTTTTAGGGCACTAAAATTGGTCTTTGAAGAAGACCAGGACCTCTAGGATATTTCTCGGGAAGTGGAGAGGAGAAATTGTTAGGGGTTGGCCGATCTTGAAGGCTCAAAGTGGTGTGAGGAAGAGAGGGAGGATGTGCCTTTTTATAAGGGAGGAGAGGGGCTCCTTTGGAAAAACTAAAACTATTATTTTATTATAAAGCCTTATTCGGTTTTTAATAGCTCCAAATTGATTTATTTCAAAGCTAAGGTGGGTATGGGTCTAAATCCTCTCATCCAATAGAATTTGGACAAGTTTAGTTTACTATTTTAATCGTATCATTTAGATTTAACTTTAAGTTAGATAATTTTACTTTTACCGTGTTTTTTTGTGTTCTTACACTATAAGGTTAATAAACTTACTATAACAAGTCAAACGAACCCCAAGTTGTTTATTATTAATATATATAACCTTATATAATTAATTTTGCCGAACCGTATATTTTTAGGAATAAAATAACAATTAATAATATAACATTGTTTTTAAAAACTATTTTATGTCAATTTTGACACTATTTAGTAATTGATTTTTGTGAAAATCATAATAGAATAATTAATTCGAAAAAAGTTAATTAAATCAATATTAACATGTCATAGTAACCTATAAAATTATTTGAATTCATAATAAGTCTCAAATTAAATTTATTTGGGTATTTATAACATCAATTATGTCAATATTTCATTAATAAGATAATTACTGCATCATCTTTGTGTCATAAATAAATTAACTTATTTAATGTCTAAAAATTACAAATAAAATACCATTATGTAGGAAATACTTTTAGATTTCTAATGAATATTTATAGTCGAATTTATCTCATGTATAACCCTATATTAAAAATTATTTACTTATTAAACTATCATTTTAACTATTTTAACCCTTCTTTAAATAAATTAATAATAAATGTCCTAATCTAATCCAAGTGGGCCTAATTGGTCATATTTTATTCCTAAGGTTGTTTTTGGTAGAATTAAACTTATCCAATATAATTAGGACATGTGTTAGGGTAATAATAATATCATTTTTACTCTTAATTACCCAATTTACTTTTAACCGTGGTAAATAAAAAGTAAAAAGTTACTATTCAACAAAAATTATTTTCATCTCATTGAACCACATTTTACTTACTGACATCAACCATGTCTCTCAGATTTTTGAAATTCCACTCACAGAAGCAGTAAAATTATGTTTTATGTTAATTTGCAAATTCTCCTAGGAGGTGGGTTAAAGACGGTGAAAAGTTCAATAGAATTTTTATATATCTAAAATTATTATAAAATTACTCCAATGAATTACATTGAACTTATATAGGTATTATATATCAATTTTGACCTAAAATAAATTTAAATAAAATAAATAATTATTTAAATGAAAAGTCGGTTTTTAAATAGTAACCTAGTGTTTTCACTATTCATAAAAAATTGAAAGTTTCCAGAAAAATACCAAAATTTCACACTAGGCTAATTTCAATATTCCAAATCCAAAAATGAATTCCATTTTGAAAAATAAAATTTACATAATTTCAAAAGGTGGTTATTACTATTCATAACGGCTAGTTTTATTAATATTTTAATAGCATATCGTTTTTTAGTAAAACTCGGTATTGCGTACGACGCAAGCTATCAAGGAAGGTTGCGATTGCATGTAAAGCAAGCCAAGATAGTGTTGTGGGTAGTGAAAGATTCCTTTGATGATTTATATAAAATAAAAACAAAATATTTCTTATAAAAGTCTCGGGTGTTACATTCTACCCCCCTTAAAATGAATTTCGCCCTCGAAATTCGTCACTTGTAACAAACAGATGAGGATACCTCTCCCTCATCATTTCCTCAAACTCCCATGTAGCTTCTTCTTATTGGTGGTTCCTCCATAAAACTTTCACCAAGCGAGTTGTCTTGTTCCATAGGACTTTTTCACTACGATCAAGAATCTCTATCGACTGTTCTTCATAAGAAAGATCTTGTTCCAGTGGTACAACTTTTGAGCTGAGTATATGTGAAGGATCAGGTATGTACTTTCTCAGGAGAGATACATGGAACACATCGTGAACTTGAGAGAGATTCGGTGGAAGCACCAATCGGTAAGCTACCTTCCCAACATGATCCAATATTTCGAAAGGACCAATATACCTAGGGCTCAGCTTTCCCTTCTTTCCAAATATCATTACTCTCTTTCATGGAGATATTCGTAAGAACACTTTATCACCCACTTCAAACTCTAAGTCTTTCCTTTGGTTGCCGGCATAACTTTTTTGTCGACTCTGAGCTGCTATTATGTGTTGTTGAATAGATCGGACCTTTTCTGCCATCTCATCAACAAGATCAGGTCCTAATAGCTTTCTTTCCCCAACTTCATCTCAGCAAGTTGGAGTCCTGCATTTCTTTCCATATAGAGATTCATAAGGAGCCATCTGAATACTGGAGTGAAACCGATTATTATAAGAAAATTCCACCAAAGGTAGGTATTGATCCCAACCACCTTTGAAATCCATAGAGCAAGCTCTCAACATATCTTCTAGAGTTTGAATTGTCCTATCAGACTGACCGTCTATCTGAGGATGATAAGCAGTGCTGAAACTCAACTCTGTATCCAGAGTATGCTGAAGACTTCTCCAGAACTTTGCGGTAAACCTCGGATCCCGATCAGATATAATAGAAAGTGGTACTTCATGTAATCTTACCACTTCCTTTACATATATCCTGGCAAGCTGATCCAGAGAGAAATCCTCTCTAATAGCAATGAAGTGTGCAGACTTTTTAAGACGATCAACTGTGACCCAAATAGCATTATTGCCTTTGGATGTTTTAGGAAGTCATGTGATAAAGTCCATAGTGATGTTTTCCCATTTCCATTCGGGTATGGGTAATAGTTGTAACATCCCCTTAGACTTATATCTCTCATCTTTAACTTGCTGACAAACCAAGCATCGAGAGACATATTCAGCAACATCTCTTTTCATGCCATCCCACCAGAAGTACTCTTTCAGGTCCCTATACATCTTCGTGCTTCTAGGATGAATAGAGAATGAAGAAATATGAGCCTCATCCAGCAGCTCCTTCTTTAATTAGGGGATGGGAGGAACACAAACCCAATTCCTGAACTTTATTATCCCATCACAATCAAGGTTGAATTTAGGAACATTTCTCACCTTCTTTTGTAACTCTACATCATCTTTATATGCCTCTTTAATATTAACATGTATAGATGGTTGAACATTCATTTGAGAAAGATACGATTTTCCCCTTTAATTATAATTCCAAGATCCATCCTTTGTAAATCCATAACTATTGGATCTTTTGTGATCCTCATCATGGATAAACTGGCATGGTCTTGTCGACTTAATGCATCTACCACCTTGTTTGCTTTCCCAGGTTGGTAATGAATTGAGCAGTCATAATCCTTAATCATATCCAACCATCTTCTTTGGCGCATATTCAACTCCTTTTGTGTGAAAATATACTTTAAAATTTTATGATCAGTATAAATGTCACAACTTTCTCCATAAAGATAATGCCTCCAAATCTTGAATGCAAAGATTACCACATCTAACTCCAAATAATGAGTTGGGTAATTTTGCTCATGGATTTTCAACTGTCGTAAGGCATAAGCTATCACCATATCATTTTGCATAAGAACACACCCCAATCCCTTCTTGGGTGCATCACTGTAGATCACAAACCTTTCTCCACTACAAGGCAGTGTGAGCACAGGTTCACTGGATAACCTTCTTTTCAACTCCTTGAAATTCACTTCATATTCCTATGTCCAAACAAACTTAACTCCTTTCTGAGTCAACCTGGTGAGTGGATTAGATAATCGTGAAAAATATTTCACAAAATGTCGATAATATCCATCCAAACCAAGAAAACTTCGGATCTCAATTACTGTTTTTGGTCTCGACCATCTTTCTATAACCTCTGTTTTTGCTGGATCCACAGATATCCCCTCTTTTGAGATTATGTGACCCAAAAATGAAACATTTTGAAGCCAAATTTCACACTTGGTAAATTTGGAATAAAGCTTTTCCTTTCTCAGGGTCTTCAATATAATTCTCAATTGATCTTTATGTTCTTCCTTGCTCTTTGAATATACAAGAATATCGTATATAAAGACTACCAGAAACTGATCAAGATAGTCTCTAAAGACTCTATTCATCAGATCCATGAAGATAGCAGGGGCATTAGTAAGACCAAATGGCATCACTATAAATTCATAGTGTACATACCTTGTACAGAAAGCCGTCTTTGGTATATCCTCCCTTTTGACCCTTAATTGATGATACCCTGAACGAAGATCAATCTTGGAAAAGTATTGAGCTCTGCGTAGTTGGCCAAATAAGTCATCAATGAGCGAGAGAGGATATTTTTTCTTGATAGTGAACTTTTTAAGTTCTCGATAATCAATGCAGAGTCTCATTGATCCATCTTTCTTCTTAACAAATAGAACAGGTGCTCCCCAAGGTGACGCACTAGGGTGTATGAACCCCTTATCAAGATTCTCTTGGAGTTGCTTCTTCAATTCCTGCAACTCAATTGGGGCCATTCTATAAGGTGTCTTTGAAATAGTTAAAGCACCCGGTACGAGTTCTATTGAAAACTCAACTTCACGATTTGGTGGAAGACCTGAAAATTCCTCCGGAAAGACATCATAAAACTCCCGTACAATGGGAATATTCTTAATCATGAGTTTCTCACCAACCATTTGAGATAAATAACCTTCATTTAGTGGAATCAAGACCCATAAGATGGATGAAATTTCCACTGGAAGGTTATGTTCATCCTTGCATCGATAGACAATCAAAGATTGATCTAGAATATGAAATGTGACTTCTCTTATTTGGAAATTGATATGAGATCCATATAAAGAAAGCCAATCCATGCCATGAATCACATCAAATTTCACTATAGGAAGGATCATAAGATTTTCAGGAATCACTTTCCCACAAACTTTAATCAGAGAAGAATTATAAACTTTTAATGTGACTATTGTGTCATTAGGGGTTGTCACAGCTAACTCAGCATCTAATTGTTGAAGTAATATGGTGATACCCTTAGAAAATTCTTCAGAAATAAAGGAGTGGGTGGATCCAAAATCAAATAAAACATTTTTGACTTTAGAGTGGATGGTAAGTGTACCTTTCACCACTTCATTATCGTACTCCACATCGCTGATAGAAATTGCATGTGACGTTCCTTTGTCTTTAGCCTTAAGAGTTTGTTGACATTGATCATCATCAACAACCCTTGGATTAGGGAATTGATTGGCATAATTCCCCATTTCCTTGCACTTGTAACATTGAAGTGTAGGAGGTTCACTCTGTGTAGCCTTTTCATTGTTCGCATCACTAGACATCTTCTTCCCATCATTGCGGCATTCAAATGCTCGATGACCTTCCTTTCCACATTTGAAACATTTACTTGTCCCTTTAAGACTACTCCCTCCACGTTTCTTTCCACATTTTGAGCATAAGGGAAAACTCATCTTCTTTTCAATGTGCTCTTTAGATTTTCCTTTGAATTCCATTTTCCTCTTCTTATCAAACCCATATGACTGATGGGTTACTCCAATCTCCATCTCAACTTTGAGAGCATATCAAATGATTTCCTCATAGCTATTGAAGTCCCTAATGTCTAACGCCCTTTGAAGACTTGGTTTTAAGCCACTAAAGAATCGATCAATCTTACTCTCAAGTTGGATAATAATACCAGAAGTGTACCTTGCAAGTCTTGTAAAATTTTCTTCATAGGTACCAACAGATTCATCATCCTTTTTATTTTTCTCAAGAAACTCCTTCTCCATCTTTGTTCAGAGAATATGAGGGAAGTACTTATTGAAAAATAAGTTCTTGAACTCTTCCCATTCCATGGACTCAATTTCATATCTTGGCCTCATATTCTTGATAAGATTCCACCATTGATCACCATCACCTTCCAAATGATACACTACTAAGATAACTTTACCATGTTCAGAACATTGAACAACTGAAAATATCTTTTCAGTAGTACTGATCCATTGTTCAGCAACTAATGGATCAGTAGACCCGCTGAATGAAGGTGGACGCTGTCTCATGAAGGATTCAACATAATGTTGCTCCTTCCTTTGCTCATTTGTAAGTCCTGCATGATTCATAGCTTGAGAAAGTTGTGTGAGCATGGCTAAAAGATTTTTCATTCCAGCTCCCATAACGTTTGGTTGCTCAGGGGGACAATCATTGCATTGCCCATCGCATTCCTCATTAACACGGTTCCTTCGGGTTCCAGCCATTGACTAAAACCAAGAAGAACAGTGTGAGCAACACTAATTATAATAGGAAACCCACATAATCAAGAATAAAATTTCACACCTAGGGTCTTATCATAGGTTATTCATGGCCATTTCTAAAACACTAATATTGTGTTCTATGCTTAGACTTATCCTTAGAGTTCTTACTAAGGCTTTCACATCCTAGTTTCCAAAGGTTGAGTATACCTTTCCTCTGATACCAACTATAACGACCCATACATTACATACATTTTTAGTACTTCAAAATTGAAGTACACTTATTACAACATATAACAAAACCATGAAAGGACCGTATAGGTATAGTGTCTTTAGAAACTGGGAAACATAAACAACTGGTTCATAAAGCATATACATTGTCTCCCATTTATTTCATCATATATATAGTCCATTTTGGAATATCTTACTTAGTAACCTTCTTCCTGGCCTGGGGAAAGAAAACATACAAAAGGGTGAGCTCAAATGCTCATTAAGGGTAAACAAAAGAAATATCAATTACATCATATTCATAAGAACATAAAATTTTGGAAATCTTACCCTTCAAAAGAGATCATAATTTCATAACATGGGATAAATCATGGTAGTTAAATGTAATCCCAATAATCATAACTTAAAACATGAAACTTTGTGGAATACACACATAAACCTAGAGAATCATTTCTTATTAGTCAAGACTCATTGCAAAGACTATCTTAGTGGACAAATTCCATTTCTGAACCGAGTTCACTCCTCATTTCAGTCCTTTTTCACTGAACCAGTTTAACCTGCCGTTCCAGCCATGTATATCTCAGGAGATATAAAATCTTTACCCAATGCATTGGAGGGAGATATAGGTCCCACCCATCTCATAATGATACCATTCTTATGTGTGCCACAAAATCATAAACCATACATCATAGCATAACCCATGTAATAAAAATGGGATTCTTAAACATCGTGACATCATAAAACAATTCATATAAGATAAAGGAATTCATAAAAATAATTCCATAACAACATAATCAAATCAATGTAATAATAGGGATAGAAACAGAACCCTATATTATCTTATATGGAAAATAGTTTTGATAAAACAATTGAACTCCATTCTTGAGGAAAATATCCTTTCTACTTCAAAAACACGTTTCCTTTCTTAACATATCATACAATTATAAACTAAAAGAAGTTGAATAAAAATAAACTTGAAAACTTGTAAAGGAATATTCTTGGAAATAATGTTTTAAAAATCCATTCATGCCGTATAAGTTAAAAAAAACATTCTTCTCGTACTTTTGTCGGAAAAGTCAAAAAGTACCTCGTATGAAAAACGACAAAAGATTCCTTTCATATCTTTTACTAAAAACTCACTGAAGGGTAAAATTGGATTTAAAAAATTGTAGGTGGATGGAAATAATATTACATATTGAGTAAACATGGATGTGGATGATAAAATACACCCCAGTAGATTCCAAAGTATAAACAATCTCGGATAAAAATTAGATTGTGATATTTCCCTTACCTTAGGTCCGATTTTCTTCGTAAGTGTTCGAAACTCCTGTATAATGATTTAAATAATGTCATTGACTTATTAAAGAATCATTATCATTGTTATTATTTTATATATGGTCATATTCTTAGCTTGTTATTAGTAATATTTCATTTCTACTTGTTATTCGGGTGTTTATTACTTTTTGTTATTATGCGTGTTTTGTCGAATAAATTCTTATTCTTCTTTTTAGGTTACAGATACCTCATTTCCATAATTGTATTAGTGTAATATATATCATATTTATTCACTCAATTAATTTATGTAGTCATTATGCAATTAAAATCATGTAGAACGAGTCGCATCACATCGTGGAGACGGTATTCCGTACGTACGCACGAGCGATGATATCGTTCCCATGATCGTGGAATTGTATTGGAGTGTATGTATACTATTTAATAATCAATATAACTTTACAATAATCATATATATTCATTATTTACACCATTATATCCATCCAAATAAGGTGGTGGTGGAAAATAGATTACACCACGGCGTGGAGACGGTATTCCGTACGTACGCACACGTGGTGATTTCGTTTTCCGTAAGATGGATAGATGGTGAAATAGGGTTGTTTTATACTTATAATAACATATCAGTATATGAGTGATACTGATTTTATTAATTCATAATGAAACAACTAAATTAGTATAAGTGGAAGAAGAAATAAAGTTGAAAGAATCGGTAACAGACATTACCTCTTCTTTGAAGCGCTTCTTTAAGACCTCCTTTTAGGGCACTAAAATTGGTCTTTGAAGAAGACCAGGACCTCTAGGATGTTTCTAGGGAAGTTGAGAGGAGAAATTGGCTGGGGTGGCCGAGCTTGAAGGCTCAAAGTAGTGTGAGGAAGAGAGGTAGGAGGTGCCCATTTATAAGGGAGGAGAGGGGCTCCTTTGGAAAAAATAAAAATATTATTTTATTATAAAGCCATATTCGATTTAAAATAGATACAAATTGATTTATTTAGAAGCTAAAGTAAGGATGGATCTAAATCCTCTCATCCAATAGAATTTGGACAAGTTTATCTTTCTATTTTAACCTTATCATTTAGATTTAACTTTAAGTTAGATAATTTTACTTTTACCGTGTCTTTTTGTGTTCTTACACTATAAGGTTAATAAACTTACTATAAAAAGTCAAACGAACCCCAAGTTGTTTATTATTAATATATATAACCTTATCTAAGTCATTTGGCCGAACCCTATATTTTTAGGAATAAAATAACAATTAATAATATAATATTTGTTTTAAAACCTATTTTATGTCAATTTTGACACTATTTAGTAATTGATTTTTTTGAAAATCATAAAAGAATTATTAATTAGAAAAAAGTTAATTAAATAAATAATAACATGTCATAGTAACCTATAAAATTTGTGGAATTCATAAAAAGTCTCAAATTACATTTATTTGGGTATTTATAACATAAATTATGTCAATATTTCATTAATAAGATAATTACTGCAAAATCTTTGTGTCATAAATAAATAAAATTATGTAATGTCTAAAAATTACAAATAAAATACCGTTATGTAGTAAATATTTTTATCTTTCTAATGAATATTTATAGTCGAATTTATCTCATGTATAACCCTATATTAAAAATTATTTACTTATTAAACATTGATTTTAACTATTTTAACCCTTCTTTAAATAAATTAATAATAAATGTCCTAATCTAATCCAAGTGGGCCTAAATGGTCATATTTTATTCCTATGGTTGGTTTTTGTCTAATTACACTTATCCAATAGAATTAGGACATGTGTTAGGGTAATAATAATATCATTTTTACTCTTAATTACCCTATTTACTTTTAACCGTGGTAATAAAAGTAAAAGTTACTATTCACCAAAAATTATTTTCATCTCATTGAACCACATTTTACTTACTGACATCAACCATGTCTCTTGGATTTTTTAAATTCCACTCACAGAAGCAGTAAAATTATGTTTTATGTAAATTTGCAAATTCTCCTAGGAGGTGGGTAAAAGATGGTGAAAAGTTCAATAAATTTTTTATATATATCTAAAATTATTATAAAATTACTCCAATGAATCACATTGAACTTATATAGGTATTATGTATCAATTTTGACCTAAAATAAATTTAAATAAAATAAATAATTATTTAAATAAAAAGTCGGTTTTTAAATATTACCCCAGTGTTTTCACTATTCATCAAAAATTGAAAGTTTCCAGAAAAATACCAAATTTCACCCTAGGCTAATTTCCATATTCCAAATCCAAAAATGAAGTCCGTTTTGAAAAATAAAATTTACAAAATTTCAAAAAGTGGTTATTACTATTCATAATGGCTAGTTTTAATAATATTTTAATAGTATATCGTTGTTTAGTGAAACTCGGTATTGCGTACGACGCAAGCTATCAAGGAAGGCCGCGATTGCATATAAAGAAAGCCAAGCTAGTGTTTTGTGTAGTGAAATATTCCTTTGATGATTTATATAAAATAAAAACCAAATATTTCTTATAAAATTCTCGGGTGTTACATCCTGAACATCCCGGAGGATCAAGAGTTCCCTCTAAGGCATCGAACTTGTCCGAAGGGGGCTCAACGGGGCAAGGAGCACTTGTATTGGCAGCTCTTGGAGGATAGCCAATGGAAGACCTGGGGTTTCATTGTTAGCACTGAACAGCAGCCGATGGTTAGGCTGGAGGCGTACATCGTGGCCCTTATCTGTGGTTGGATCCTACCAGTGAGGGATACCAACATGGGGGTGTGGCCCAGCTCGTTCATCATGGAATCTATGATGGTCATAGGGCAGTGGGTCAATCTGGGGATTCCAATGCTCGCCAGATTGTACAGGATGTTGCAGCACGTTAGCGAGGGCAAGAAGCCGCTGAGGATATGCGGGCCCTTCCACCTTCTGTATGGGTGGATAACGGCACAAATCAGGGGGGTGGCATATGTTCCTTATTCAGGGATGTATGCTACTTGATCGAAACCGGGATGATGGGATGTTGGTTCTTCCTTCTATGGATTCCTCCTCGGAGCTCATCACCTAGTCCGGGTCTCCCTCATAGATTTAATACAGGTTCGTGAAGCTCGTTCCCAGTGCCATATCTACATGGACACCAGTTAATTATGCTGCTTCTGTGGAGAAGCACCAAGGGATCTTGTCGGGGTAGCAACCTTCGGTGAGGAGAATGGTCACGTTGGGGTGTCGTTGGCATGTCTTAACGCTGGGGATCGGCACGTCTGCCTTTTGTCCCTTATCACAGGTCTTCTCGAGGACGCGGAAGCCCGAGGCATCCCACATCGAACGTGGGGAATGTGTACCATCTGAGGTTTTCCTCAGCTTCCCATGTTTAACACGGGGTATGCTGCGAGTTTAAAGTCTTGCGGAGACGGATTAGACTGATCGAAACAATGAGAGTGGATCAGATTGAAGGACCCCCTAGGGGGAACACCGATGTTGGGGCCAGCACGTTGGCGGCTTCCCGAATACTGTGGAGTGGGATGGGGTGGCATGATCTCACCGGGATGTGGCAGCCTAGGTAAGGATCAGGAGGGATGGAGTGAGGGGCTTGAACCTCATGGAGGATTCCTACGTATCCCCATGGTAGGGAATCAGAGTCCGTGTAGTTCGGTGATACGGTGGGACACCTGAAAAGGTGACCCATGAGAATGGATGCATGGATTGGAGCCGGGAGTAAGTAAGATCTCTGGGCTAGGGCATGAGATTCCCAAGGCACGTGGGCTTGAGGGGGGAAGTCAGGATGAGATGTGGGTGTGAGGCATGGGGATTATGCTCTGAGACGGCCAAAGAGGGGGAATATAGTTTAACGTCATGCGGGACGAGATACAGTTTAACGTCATGTGGGACGAGGGAATACAGTTTAAAGTCCTGCAGGACGAGGGATCTGGGGCTTACGCTCTGAGGTGGCCCATGGTGGACATGGGGCTTACGCTCTGAGGCGGCCCATGGTGGCCGGGGAACCGACGTGGAGAGGTCGGAACGACCGGGTGGTGGGCTTGAATCTCGTGGAGGCTTCCTACATACCATGCGTTAGCACGGATCAAAGTCCACGTAGTTCGCTGGCATGGGGCTTACGCTCTAAGGTGGCCCATAGAAATATGTCATGGTTGATGCGCGCTCTAAGCCCACGTGAGTCATGCTCGGTGTGAGAAACAAGAGGCTGCAGGGACCAGATGATCACATCGCGAAGGGTAAGTCCGTGAGAAGCGGAATGGGGCTTACGCGTTGAGCAGCCCTTAGAGGAAACAGGGGCTTACGCGTGTTTAGCAGCCCAAAGAGGAAACAGGGGCTTATGCGTGGCTAGCGGCCCTGGGTGCTGGGGCTTACTCCAGGGTGGAGGCCCGTGGTGCGACAAAGCGCAGTGGGAAAGGGACTCCACTGGCCTTGGCAGGGGGAAGTACGGAGGTGCATGGGTGCAAACTTCCGTAAGAGAGGCTAGGGGCTTATGCTCTGAGGCAGCCCTTCCCCCGTAGACAAACGCCACTCCAACAAGAAGGATCCCATTCTATGTGAGGAAGATTCCATTCCTATGGAGAAAGAGGCGTAAAAAATGTCCAAGCTGGGGGGACCCTGCGTGCGAAGCATGGGTTCGGACCACAGTTTAACATCATGTGTTAAGGACGAAGTGCTTAGCAGTTTAACGTCATGCAGCTCGGACGAGGTGTGTTCGCTCCACACCCCTAGGGCTTACATTCCCAATGCCCTCTACCCCTTGTGGGAGGGAAGGCATCGGCAATGCCGTAGTGAAGGGGGCTCGCAGGGCGAACCATTGAGGGGTCCACGTTAGCGTGGCTATGCGAAGAAGCAATTGCCGTTAGCGTGCCTATGCGGAGAAGCATAAGGCAAAGCAACGCAACGGGAAACACCACCCAAGGGACTTTGAGGTTACTTCGTACAAGCCTGGAAGGCCGTACGGGAAAACAACACATGGTGCACATGCCCAACAGGGGAGACAACAGGTGCCGGTGCGGAAAGGCAGCCAAGGGGCATCAAGGTAAAGGGGTCCAGGGTGTTGCGCGCAAAAGGAAGGTTTGCGCACAAAACAGCGAGATGGTGCGCAATAAGGCTAGAGGATTGCGTGGATAGGTGATTGCATGTAAGGTATTGCGCGCAAGGGGCAACGATCACGCGCAAGGTAAGTACCCGGAGGAGGATTCAAATTCTCTTAAGCCAGTGGAGTTGCACGCAAAGGCGAACCCCGGGGCAAGGTTGCGCTAAACGTGGGATTACCCTGAAGTCATATTGCGTGCGGGGGGAGTCGAATTGCGCGCACGAGAGCCGATCCAAATTTCGCAACCCCCAAACCGTCTGGGGTTGCCTTTTATTTATAGGCATCAGCAGACGCGGAATCCAGGAAGTGCGCGAAGGTTTCCGCAGCGGGAACCGTCGGCGCGCAAAGCTTCACCGTGCGGAACTGGGGCGCGCAAAATTGCGCGCACCATCGGCTCGATTATGCGAATCCCGGGAATGCTTCACGCACACATCTTTATTTCACACAAGCCCTCCTTTATTTCTCACACCACTTCCCGGGCCTCCGAACCGGGCCTCTGATTCCGAATATGACTTGGCTTTGCCATTTCAAAACTTCCTCTAGGAGTTACGGACTTTTTTTTTGACGTCTACAAATGCCCCCCCTTGGAATTGGATCGGCAAGAGGTCTCAATGGTCGGATTCTGAGGGAAACACCGGAGTAGGGCCAATCCTAGGTGCTTTGTGCGCAAACAACCCACGCGGCGTGCGAAACGACGGATCGTCGTGGAATTTGCTTTCCCTGCGACGCGGAACCCTAGCCTCGCCTATAAAAAGGGGCGTTTGGTCCCAAATATATACCCCAGATTTTCCACGCTGTTGGCGCCAAAAATGTGGCCTGAAAGAAAGGAACGAAAAAGGCCGGCGCGCTGCCTCGCGAAGCTCCATCGCGAAGCGCTGCCGCGAAGCGCCGCCGCGAAGCCCTGGCGCAAAGCGCCCCAACCATGGAGCCACCGCAAAGCACCAGATGCGGTAATCCTTCACGAACCCATTTGACGTTCGCGAGCCGCCGCGAAGCACCAGAGGTGGTAATCCTCCGTGAACCCATTTGACGGTCGCGAGCCGCCGCGAAGCACCAGAGGCGGTAATCCTCCGCGAACCCATTTGACGTTCGCAGGCCGCCGCGAAGCGCCGAAGGCGGCGCGAGAGCCCTGCTTCGCGGTGCCCCTTACCTATAAATACTGGACTTCCCCTGAGTCCCGGGGACGGACAATCCGACCTTTCGGCTTCTCCTCTCCCGAATCGCGAAGCACTCTTTGCCCCGGGAATCATGAGCTCCGCGAGGTATTTCTACTTCGCGAGACGCCTCTACTTTGTCTCGTTTTGAGCCCCTCTTCTGGGAGGGATGCCCTTCGCGAAGCTCAAGGGCGTTCGCGGAGGAAGGGGATTCCCAAGGGAACTCGGGCAGCCGCGGAGCATTTATGCTTCGCGAAACACCCAACCCATGCTAGTGATCCCTATGCCAAGGCAGGATCACTATGCATTGCGAAGCACACTGCTTCGCAGGACCCTGCTTCGCGAGGCACCCCTTCTTCGCGAGGCAGTGCTCCGCGAACACTGTTCCACTTCGCGAAGCACCTCCCACTCACACCAATGCCCCATGCTAAGGCCAAGGCACCCCACTTCGCGAAGCACACTCCTTTTCTTAGCGATTCCTCTTCCTGTGCGACCCTCCAGGTTTGCAAGATGTGATTTCAAAGTCCCATGGACAATACCACCTGTAGCGTTGCTTCGCCTAATGCTTCTTCGCATAGGCACGCTAACGGCTATTGCTTCTTCGCATAGCCACGCTAACGTGGACCCCTCGATGGTTCATCCCGCGACCCCCCTTTACCATGGCCTTACCGGTACCTTCCCTTCCCCAAGGACCAGAGGGTACCGGTTATGTAAGTCCTAGGGGTGTGGAGTGAACCCACCTCGTCCGAGCTGCAGGACGTTAAACTGCCAAGCACCACGTCCTCAACACATGACGTTAAACTGTGACCCAACCTCGTCTCCCTCACCAAGGGTTACCCCCAGCTCGAACATTCTTTACACCACTCGTCTCCACAGGAATGGAACTCTTCCGCACATGGAATGAGATCCTCCTTGTCGGAGTGGTGTATGTTCGCGGGGGAAGGGCTGCCTCAGAGCGTAAGCCCCTAACCTTTGGTACGGATGATTGCACCTGTGCATCTCCGTACTTCCCCACTACCAAGGTCGGTGGAGGACGTGATAGGGAACGAGGCACCTCCCTTTGGGCCTCCATCCTGGAGTAAGTCCCAACACCATGGGCCGCTCAACGTGTAAGCCCCTTTTTGCTTCTCACGGACGCACCCTTCGCGACGTGATCGTCAGGTCCTTGCAACCTCTTGTTTCTCACACCGAGCATGACTCACATGGGCTTAGAGTGAGCACCGACCCTGACCCATCTTTTGAACTATGAGGTCTTTGATCCATGTCAAGGCATGGTACGTAGGAAGCTTCTATGTGGTTCAAGCCCACTGCCCATTGGACCAAGTTCCACTTTCACGTCGGTTCACCGACAAACCCATCTTTTGAACTACGAGGTCTTTGATCCATGTCAAGGCATGGTACGTAGGAAGCCTCTATGAGGTTCAAGCCCACCCATCATCCATTCATGTCAGGTCCCATTCTGGTCAAGTGGTAAGCCATTGCGACCCATCCCACTTGAACTACGAGGACTTTGATCCATGTCAAGACATGGTACGTAGGAATCCTCCATGAGGTTCAAGCCCACCTGTCATTTCACGTCGGGTCTCACCCCAGTCCAGCATGACGTTAAACTGCATTCTGGTCCAATGGTAAGCTGTTGCGACCCTTTCCCACCTGAACTACGAGGTATTTGATCCATGTCAAGACATGGTAGGTAGGAAGCCCCCACGAGGTTCAAGCCACATTGCTCGGTCGTTCTTTCACGTCGAGTTTCACCCACGTCCAGCACGACGTTAAACTGCAATTCCCGTCTGACGGCAAGCCGTTGTGACCACCCCGAACTACGAGGTCTTTGATCCATGTCAAGGCATGGTACGTAGGAATCCTCCCAGAGGTTCAAGCCCAACTCCCATCGGACCAAGGTCCCTCACTTACGTCGGTTCGCCGACACCCACCGCCCGTTGTTTATTCACATCAGGGTTCACTATCGTCTCGCATGACATTAAACTGTATTCCCTGAACTACGAGGTCTTTGATCCATGTCAAGGCATGGTACGTAGGAAACCTTCCCAAGGTTCAAGCCCACCATTAGTGGACCCACGGGTCTACTTTCACGTCGGTACGCTGACGATGCCCATCGGACCAAGGTCCACCTTCAAGTCAGTACGCTGACAATGCTCATCGGACCAAGGTCCACCTTCACGTTGGTTCGCCAACAACGTTCATCGGGCCAAGGTCCACATTCACGTCGGTTTACCAGCACCAACCCGAACTACGAGGACTTTGATTCCCTGCCACGGGGATACGTAGGAAGCCTCGTCAAGGCTCAAGCCCAACTTCACTGTCGCCCCCTGCGATGGTCCCACTTCACTCTCCTTCTACTCCATTCACCAATCGCCCATGGGCTGGCCCTGGTGTCGATATCCTTTCAAGGAGGATCCCTCAAATCCAATCTATCCTAGCTAATGCTCTGGTTGGGCTGATCCGTCCCCGCTGGACGTTAAACTTGCGACATACCCTGTGTTGAACACGGGAAGCTGAGGAAAACCTCAGATATGTGTCTGTGACACATAATTCCCCGTGCTCGATGTGGGATGCCTCGGGCTTCCACGCCCTCGAGAAGCCTTGTGGTCAAGGATAACAAACGAACATGCCAGGTACCCCAGCATCCAGACACGCTACTGATGCCTCAACGTGACTACTCCCCTGACCGAAGGTTGCTGCCCTGACTGGACCCTTGGGAATGTCCTGACAGAAGCAGTGTAATTAACCGGCGTCCATGGAAACATGGCACTAGGAAGAGTTTCACGAACTACGTATTAAATCTATAAGGGAGACCCGGACTAGGTGATGAGTTCTGAGGAGGGATCCACAGGAGGAAGAAGCGACATCCGATCATCCCGTTTCGATCAAGGAGCAGACATCCCTGAATAAGGAGAGAATTCCGCCCGCCTTTGGAAAGCGGGAATGCGGGGCAACAAGCCGCGCGTCCTCCACAGACAGATGCGCGCGCCCCGGCGAAAGCTTCGGAAACAGAAATGGTGAACCCGACGTGAAATTCTTCTCCTCAATATAGAGATTAGTAGCGTTCGAGACACCAGTAGATTGACGTGTCACCGGGTCCAGATATCTGGTGCCTGGTCCCGCCAAGCAAATAGCGGGCCTATCGTGAAACTCACCGGAAGTCGGGGTAGTAGAACGTGGGGCACTCCGCTCTGCAGCGTGTTGGAGTGGATCCTTCTCACAGACATGGAGAATGGAAGAATGCTGGGGCACTGGCTGTCAATCCTTTTCCTCTCAGTACTGATGAGTTGACCCCTTCGTTTCTCAGGAACCAGGTTACTATTTCAGAGATGCGGTCACCATCTGCTCCTCGCCCACGCAGGGGTAGGGGAAACACCATGACGACCACCCCACATGGCGCCACTACCGCCACGATGGTTGCCACGTCACGGAATACGGGATGCCCACGTCCCCTTTCCCCATCAGAGGTCATCCAACGAAGGGTGATCAACAGCCTCGTGCGCAGGTATGAGGAAGAAGGGGTCATCCCAACCCGGGATATGGCCCGCCTGGACCTGGAGGCCTCTAGGCCCCGCCGTCAATGCCGCCCTAACAGGCCGCGCAGGGAGCCCCTGCTCCCCACCCCGACATTCAACCGTTTCGGGAGCTTATCCCCGGAACGCCTTGACGACTCCTCGCCTTACGCTGAAGAGGCGGGCGCTGTCCGGCTCAGTCCGCTCAGGGCCCCGACCCGGGGCCCCCAGGCGAGAGCTCCCGTCCGGCCGCGTCAGCGCCGCCATCCGGCCCTGCAGGAAGAGCAGGCAGACTACGTCCCTGCACCACCTGCACCGGCCCGCCTGACCCGACGTCAGCGCCGGGCCCGTGCTGAGGACGCTCGCTCAGGCACGTCCACGTCGACAACTACAGTGTCCCGAGCCACCGCCGACGGGCATTATGAAGCCCCCGCGTACATTGAGCAGGGGAACCCCTTCACCCAACCAGGATCGAGACCCCAACCGCCCCACGGGTAGGCTGGGTTGACTCTCCAGGTTGCAGGTCCAAGTGGTGATCGCCGCGAACTAACCCGCGGTAATGCCACCCCGTACGGAGGTCCTCCCCGTACCACTACTCCGCAGAGCGTGGGCCTTCCCCGCTCCGAGGTTCGTCATGGAGGCATGCCTCGTGCTACCCCCATCCTGCCGGAAGACTTGCCCCGCAGCAATGACGCTCAGCGCGGAAACATTTCCCGCACCCACTATGCAGGGTATGGAGTCCATCCTCCTGCCCCCGACCGCCAACCTGAAGGCACCGTCCATCCGGTCCTTCTCCAACGTGGGGGTCATCCCTACGTCCTCTCTGCAATCGGGGAAGGTCCTCCTCGCCCCAGCAACTCGAGGAGTGAAGGCCAGCCTCGCTCCATCCGCGTCGACCATGGAGGTCCTCCCCATGCTCCTTCCAGTTCCAACAGAGGCCCCGCCCACATGGGTACTCTTCATGGAGGTCCTCCCCATGTACCCTTCGACATTTTCCCCGGTGCCCCTCGCACCCCGGCTATCTCGAGTGGGGGTCCTCTCCGCCACGGCACCAGCGCCGCCCCGAGGCTGCCTGATAGGGGTCAACCCTATCCTGAAGAGCCACCCAGGGGCAGAAGAGTGGGTCGTCACCGCCACAAGAAGAATCCTGGGAAGGCCCAGGTGGAGATCAAACCTGCCCGCTTCTCCGATTCAGAAGCGGAATGCGATTCAGCGATGGAACCTTCTCCCCGCTCCTCTGTATCAAGGACTGGGGCAGGAACCAGACGCGTTAGCCTCGTTCTCCCAGAATTTGAGGTCCACCGGATTCCCGTCTCTCTCCGCAGGTACATCCAGGAGGAAGAAATCCTGGGAATTCCGCAGGTCTCGGCCACACAATCACTGCCTCTGTCACAAGAAGAGCCCTCTACCTCTACCAGAGATCACGTAGAGTTATTTTGGGGGCCAACGACGGTAGAGCGACAACACGACCTGTCGCCGGTAGCCGCGGGTCCTGTTCCGGAAGCTGCGATTATCAGCTCATCGTATCGTGACATTGTGGCCAGGTCACCTCACTCTTCGGAGGATGGCCCGGAATTTGGCGGCCAGTCAGCTCGTTTGCCGTATTCTCCGCCGCCGAGCTTACTCTCCCAAAGGTCTGCCTCGGTACCGCTTCCGGTTCCTCAGCCGCCCCCGGTTGACGAGTGGGGAAACACAGGGCCAGACCTTGAGTCCGATCCTAGGAGCTTCTGGAGTATCTGTCGCAAGGATTACTTCCCGGAGAAGCTCTGGCCGACGGCGGCACTGAATTTCCGCATACCAGAGTCTCTTACCCCTGAAGACGTGGGGTGCTTTTGTTGAACCCTGTGGGCGACACACTTCTGCCTCCGTTGTGAACGGGTGGTGTACCCCAGAAGTCATGAGCACTTCGAAGAAATCGGCGAGCAATGCCGCCTGGTCGATGCAGCCGCACTTCTTGTGGCCCAGCACCCTGAGTCGCCAGGCCACCAGAGCGCCCTTCAACGAAAATGCGTTCAGAGTCTTAAAGCACTCCGCAGAATCGTCAGGGAAGCCACCCCCCATGTTCAAGTCCGTGGTTGGGGACACTATGCCGCTCTCCTCTTCGACCCTATCCGACGACAGCCCAATTCGCTATGCGACATCGAGGATATGCCCTCAAGAGGGGTCGCAGTCTACATGGATGACATTGTGGATAAGGAAGATGAACTTGATTTCCTTGATGGAGACTTACCACCCGAGGGCGTACCGCCACTGCTCGACCCGTCAGGGAGAGTTACCCGTCAGCAGAGAAACCTGCTAGGCCTCCCCGTACCCACCGAGTCGCTGGTACTCGGTCAATACACTGGCAAGGGTAAGGACCACGTCGGAACAGTCAAGCACTCCGACCCGTCTGCCTCTGTGCAGAAAACGGACGAAGATCCTGATAAGGCCGCGTTACGCCAGTAGCTTGCTGAGCAGAAGAGGCTGGTTGATGAACTCTTGGCTGAACGCGCCGCAGAGCGACGACCCGACTATGGTAATCCCAGGCCGGGGCAGCAGGGGCAGGAACAATTTCCCCCCGGCGAGATGCCTCCGGGCCACCCTGATCATGCTACTGCCGCAGACTGGGCGGAAGCCGGAACATACGGCAAGAGGGCGCGATATGTCTCGCCAAACCCCCCCGAGCGACGGGACAATCTGAAGAATCCAACCCGGGTTCCCCCAGTCGCCCCGCAGGTCGTCCAGCCAGTTGACCCACGAGCGGCCGAAGCCGTCTACCGTGTTGAAGAACCTGGCAATGCACTTGTGGTTAGGGATCCCCGTCAAGACAGGGACCCCCACCCGGAGGACCTTATTGCGGCACTCATAGCCTGCCTCGAGGCGTTGGAAACGCGGCAGGTGGCGGTCCCACCGGATGGCAAGCCTTATCCCGCGTGGGTGGATGATATGCCCACGCCTCCGGGTTTTGGGAACCCCACTTTCTCGCCTTTTAACGGGACAGGGGACCCGCCCCAGCACTTGGCTCATTTCTCTTCCAGGTGTGGCCCCATGCTGGGGACCCCGGCTCAGCAAGAAGCCGCCAAGCTCCGATGTTTTGTACAGACATTGGAAGGTCCGACATTCGTCTCGTACAGCCAGCTCCCTATCAGATCGGTGACCGGTTGGGAGGATCTTCACCGGAAGTTCTTATACCAGTTCAGCTCCACCACGCGAAAGACCAGCATTGCGGACCTCTTCAAGTGCAAACAGAGGCCTGATGAGCGGGTCGCAGATTTCATCGCCCAGTGGAAAGGACTTACGTACTCCCTCGATATGCCACTGACTCAGGAGCAATTACTGACGATGTGTGTGGGGAACGTCAAGACAGAGCTGGTACCCTCCTTAATTACCCAAAACTACCCTGGAGGGTTTAGAGATTTCTCGGATAAGGCCCAGCGCCTCGAGGAAGCCCTGCAACAGGCCAGTCAGGCACGTTTGTTGCCCCCCATGATCCCAGCCAGGAGGACCGCCAGGGCTGAACCCGCCACGGTGGCTCAAATAGAAGCCCCGAGGCAGCTGGAATTGCTGCCGGCGGCACCACCCCCGCAACCCCGTAGAGGTCCTACACCTCAAGCACAGGCTCCCGCCCAGTAGCGACCGCCTCAGAACCGACAGGTTCCCCCGCGCAACGCGCCACCCGCCTCCTAGGCGAGACAACCAGGCGCCACCTCCTCGGCAGGCCCCTGCGGTCCCTCGTCAGGACCAGGCCCCCAGGGCCCCCTATCCGGAAAGAAGGTACCAGACCTATTCGTTCAACGAAAATCAGGTCCCTGGCTACTTCCGAAGTGCTCTAGAGCAAGGGATTGTGTGTCTGCCTGAGTGCAGAAGGCCGGCAGAGGCGCACCTCACCGACCACCCCAACTACTGCCCTTATCATCGGATCCTGGGGCACACCCTCAAGCGATGCTATGTGTTTAAAGACTGGCTTCAGGACCAGGTCAACAACAACATAGTCAAGTTGGGCCCAGCACCGGCGCAAGTGGCAGGCGTCTTTGCAGGATCAGAAATCGGCAGCGACAGCGAAGGTGAGTGGCAGCAGGTCCCTAGCCGTGGATCCCAGAAATACGACAACTGGATGGCTCGAAAAACCATCGTCTGTGCCCAGGGTATCATCCGGGCGCGCCTGAAGCAGTCGGAACCTTCAGAAGAGGTAGTCGGTGCCTCCGCATCTTCTTCACAGTCGACCTCTGCCCAAAAGGGCAAGCAGTGGCGACGCAAGAAGAAGCAACGTGCACCGCCAGTGTCGTCGTCATCCCGCACTCTTAGCGACTTTATGCCCCCCGAAATGGGGATCCCTCCCAGAATCCGCCTAGCGGCGGATGACTCCTCGAGCGATAGCCAAGGGTACGCTTCGGTTAACACCGTGG
The DNA here is from genome assembly GCA_963277665.1 of Viscum album. NCBI lineage: Eukaryota > Viridiplantae > Streptophyta > Magnoliopsida > Santalales > Viscaceae > Viscum > Viscum album. Next base: position 611,329,672 of record OY728119.1, read on the forward strand.
AGCTGGTAAAGCCCTATATGACCCCCGATGAGGGGGAACCCCAGGCAGACCTCCCCAACGTTTCCAGCCGACGTCAACGTCAGCGGAATCGCAATCGCGCCGGTCATCGAGGTACGTCAGCAGGCACTTGTGGCCAAGCCGTGCACGCTACCGAGACCAGGCAGCAGGCTCAGCGCAGATCTCATCACGCGCAGACCCATCCAACATCCTCGGCTCTACCTCCACCGCCGTTCGTGCTACTGGATCGGGGGGAGCCGCCTCGTTCGTATCACAGCCAGTCTTTCCCGGCTACAGGCCAGCCTCTGTTGCCCGATCTTAGCCCGGCGACTACTCTTCCGGCTTATACTGGTAGGCAGAAAGATGTACCCAGTACTAGTTACTCGCCGGTTCAGCTAGCCGGACCCGCTGTGCATCCAAATTCCGAACGACCTCCTGTAAGCAGAGGTTCGCGTTTGGCATGAAAGTACGATGTTCTGAAGCACCTGGCCGGCATCCCGGTGAGGCTTTCCATCCTTGAGGCCCTTCGCTTGTCATCTGAAATGCGCGAGGCACTTGCCAAGGCCCTAAGGAGCCCCCTCCAGTTCGAGACGGAGGTAGCAGCTGCAGAAGCCTTCCATACCGAGACGATTGAAAACGCCGAGTGTCAGGCGGTTATTTCGTTCTCCGGTGAAGATGAGGACCCTCCTATACAGGGGCACATTCTCCCACTATATATCACTGGCCTCTTCAACGGTGTGGAAGTCCGCCGCTGCCTCGTTGACACGGGTTCTGGAATCAACCTAATTCCGACCCGGACGCTGCGAAAGCTGGGTCTGTCCGAAGATGATTTAACTCCCTCTGACCTCAGGATCCAGGGGTACGACAGGACAGAGCAAACCCCAGCCGGCAAGATCCGCCTGAAGACTCAGTTCGGTGGCTTAATTTCCAGCACCGAGTTCATGGTTGTTTCTCAGGACACCGCCTATAACGCATTGATGGGTAGGCCATGGCTCCATCTGCATGCAGCGGTCCCCTCGTCGTATCACCAGTGCCTCAAGTACTCGCTCAACAGTTGAGTAGGTGTGCTCCAAGGAGACGCGTCCCCTTTCGATTCTTGTGAGGCCCGCTATCTGGATGCAGGTTATTACAAAAGTAAGGACAAGAAAATCCTGGTAAGCGAGGATGAGCCCGCCCCGGTCACAAGTGATCCCTGGGCAATCATGGACGACGCCTACATCCTCCCGATCCACCGGTTGGAGGCCACGACCCCCGACATGGGGCAATGCTTTGTTGTTTCGGGTACACAAGGAAGACATGTTCCTGTGTCCAAGCGACGGCGGAAAATCACCTCGTACTCCTACATCAACCAGGCTCAGGTGATCCCGGAATCTCCTACCCTTATACGGTACCGGGACGTCAAGCTGATGACAATGGCGGTGCGCCACACGTGTCTCTTCCACCGGGCTGGAATTAACCGACTTAGGCCGACACGTCACCATTGCTTTGATATCATCAAACGTGGCCCTTTAGGCCGAAGGCCAGATGGGATAGGGTCGACTGCCTTCATTTTCATGGTCTCGATGGCAAGTGAGTCTCCTGATGTGATGACCGCTACTGCCCGAGTCGGCACCAGCTGCCCCGTGGATCTTGATAGCCCAGAAGTATCTTCCATCGCGGTAAATCCCCCCACGGGTGGGGAGGAAGACTTGGAGGATGCTCCCCCAGCCTTTGAAGAAGGCGTCTCTACCACGGTTGATGAACTGGTACAGGTGAACCTTGGTAGCGAGGCAGATCCGAGACCCACATTGATCAGTGCGGCCATGTCCCTCAAGGAGCGGCAGAAGTACGTAGACTTCCTCAAACAAAACCGTGATGTGTTTGCCTGGAGTTACGATGAGATGTTGGGGCTGGATCCCCAAGTGGTCGTCCACCGTCTGGGCCTCCCAGCAAAACATCGTGGGTTTAAGCAGCCTCCCAGGAAGATGCACCCTTCCCATGGCGCTATGGTTGAGGCCGAAGTTGATAAGCTAATCAAAGCCAACTTCGTCAAGGAGGTCCAGTACCCCAAGTGGCTTGCCAACATTGTGCCAGTCAGGAAGAAGAATGGGCAGATAAGAGTCTGTATCGACTTCCGCGATCTTAATCGCCACTGCCCAAAGGATGACTTCTCACTCCCAGTGACGGAGCTGTTGATTGACGCCACGGCCGGATTCCAAGCCCTCTCTTTCATGGATGGTTATTCCGGGTATAACCAGATCCGGATGGCCCCCGAAGACGAGGAGTCCACTGCCTTCAGGGCTCCCCAGGGTACCTTTTGCTACCAGGTAATGCCATTCGGTTTGAAGAATGCAGGTGCCACTTATCAGAGGGTCATGCATCGCATATTCAAACTGATCCTCGGGACATTGGTGGAATGCTATGTGGAAGACCTCGTAGTCAAGTCACATCAGCGCCAGGACCATCTCAGAGACCTTGAGAAAGTGTTCGGCTTCCTCCGTTCCCGTCACCTGAAGATGAACCCGCTAAAGTGTGCCTTCGGAGTCACCTCCGGGAAGTTTATGGGCTTTGTTGTCAGATACCGAGGTATCGAGATCAACCCGGAGAAGATCAAGGCCATCAGCCAAATGCCTCCCCCGAGCAACATTCGAGAGCTCCGAGGCCTTCAAGTCCACTTAGCCTATATACGCCGATTCATTGCGAATCTGGCCGGCAAGTGTAAGCCCTTTTCTCGGCTCATGAAGAAAGGTGCTTCCTACGAATGGGATGAGGAGTGTCGGACCACCTTTGAGGAAATCATGTAGTATCTGCTCCAACCTCCGGTCTTGATGCCACCCGTCTCCGGAAAGCCGCTGGTCCTTTACGTAACCGCCCTGGAGAGATCCCTCGGTGCGCTACTCGCCCAGAAGAACAACGAGGGTACTGAGAATAGTGTCTACTATCTCAGCCGCATGCTTCTCGATACGGAGATTCGATACTCCCTTGTCGAAAAGAGCTGTCTTGCGCTCGTCTTCGCCGTGCAAAAGTTGCGACACTACCTGCAACACCACGAGGTGCAATTGATCTCTCGAGTAGATCCACTGAAGTACATCCGGAACCGCCCCATGCTGACTGGCCGACTAGCACGGTGGGCGGTGATTCTCCAGCAGTTTGATATCAGGTTTATACCTCAGAAGGCCATTAAGGGACAGGCATTGGCGGACTTTTTAGCTGCCCATCCAACCTCCGCGGATCAATCCCTGGACCTGGACTTCCCTGATGAGATGATCCTCTCAGTCGATCATGCTGCCCCGTGTTGGCAAATGCATTTCGACGGTGCCTCCCGGAGCCCCACCAGTAGGAAGCTCAACGATCCCAAGCTCAACAGAGTGGGCCTGGGTATTGTCTTCATTACCCTGGCGCAGGACATCCTGCCGTACTCGTTCTTGTTGTCAGAAGGTTGTACGAACAACGAGGCAGAGTACCAAGCTCTCATCACCGGCCTCGAGTTGGCCCTTGAGATCCATGTTCCCCACCTACATGTGAAGGGAGATTCCGAGCTAGTAATCAAACAGTTTAATGGCTACTACGTCGTCGGGAAGCCAGAGCTTGCACCGTTGCTGGAGTACACCCTTCTCCTAATGGCCCAGTTCTCTTTACGACCAGAGGTTACCCATGTCCCACGGTCGCAGAACGGCCAAGCAGACGCCCTGGCTGGCTTAGCCGCGTCGCTCGTGGAACCCGAGCAAGATGATTTGGTCATACACGTGGCCCACCGGAGAGTCATTTCCCCCGTCACCCAAGAGGACCGTGATAGCATGCGGGTAAGTCATCTCACCGCCGGACCCTCCGTATCGGGAATCCCGGGTTCGTCGGACGCAGTGGTTGAAACCACCCGTGACTGGAGAGCACCTTTTGTCGTGTATCTCCAAAATGGTCAGCTCCCGGACGACTGGGCCGAATGCGAGCGAATCCGACGTCGCGCGCTGCAATTTACCCTCCGGAGCGGCCCCAGCCTTGAACAGATCCTTTATAAGCAGAGTTTCGATGGTGTCCTCCTCCGTTGCATCCAAGGGGGGGAGATACCTCAAGTTATGCAAGAGGTTCACGCCGGTTCCTATGGCGCCCATCAAGCTGGGCCGAAACTGTCCCATCAAATCCGGAGGTTGGGGTACTTTTGGCCCTCTATGATCCACGATTGTATTGGATACGCCAAGAGATGCCACGCGTGCCAAGTACACGCCAACTTCTTGCATTGGCCGCCGGAGCCCCTCCACCCCACCAAGTACTCTTGGCCATTTACGGAATGGGGACTTGATGTAGTGGGACCGTATCCACCGGCAACAGCCCGCCAGTGCAGGTTCATCCTGACTGCTGCAGATTTCTTCTCCAAGTGGGTAGAAGCAGTTCCGCTCAAAGAGGTCAAGGCCCGTTCCATCGTTTTCTTTTTGAGCTCCAACATTATCCACCGGTTTGGAGTCCCTCACGTTGTCCTCACCGATAACGGCACCAACTTCCGAGCAGCTGAATTGAAGAAATTGTACGCTAAGTACGACATCCGGTCGAACCATACCTCCCGCTACCACGCGCAGGCGAATGGACAGATCTAGGCGTTCAACAAGACCCTCTCTAACATTCTGCAGAAGATGGTTGGTCAGAACAAGAAGAGTTGGCCGGACAAGCTCCCCAACGCCCTCTGGGCTTACCGGACGACGACTCGCAACTCTACCCAGGTGACCCCATATTCCCTGGTGTATGGAGCTGAGGCCATCCTACCCATTGAGATCCAGCTGCCGTCACTACGCACTGCAGTTTATGATCACCAGACATCAGATGAGGTAGCCGAGATCCGTCTAGCTGAATTAGAGGCACTGGACGAGAACCGGCTCCGTGCCCTGCATAATCTGGAAAGGCATCAGGACAAGATAGCGAGAGCCTTTGACAAGAAGGTTCGTCTCCGCTCTTTTCTACAGGGTGACCTGGTATTGGCCCTTTGAGCGCCAATGATTCCTGGTAGGAAACCTCCCAATTTAGAACCCAAATGGGAAGGGCCTTATATCATCCATAAGGTTTACCCCAATGGAGCATACTCCTTGGTGACCACGGATGGAGAGCGTATAATCCCTCCCACCAATGCCAAGTTTCTCAAGTGATACTTTGCCTAGGGAAAAAGTGGTCTTGCATGACCCTAAACTGTGAGAGGGTCCTGCATGACCCTAAACTGCGACTTGGTCCTGCACGACCCTAAACTGCAGGAGGGTCCTGCACGACCCTAAACTGCGACTTGGTCCTGCACGACCCTAAACTGCGAGAGGGTCCTGCACGACCCTAAACTGCGACTTGGTCCCGCACGACCTTAAACTGCATCTTCGTCCTCACTACAAGACGTTAAACTGCAAGCCGGTCATGCCTTCCTGACCGAGGCTCAGCCTCAGGCCCCTCGGCCTCCTTGGGCCCCTGGCCCCGTCTCCACCGCGGTTTGGCCCCCAGGCCCCCTTGTTGTTTTTATCCCCAACTTACCCTCTTGTGGGATTGTACGGTATGGTGTAGGACCACGTCCTCATTCACGCCGGATTACTTATTGTACCATACATATCCCCAAATGAGGTGCTTCTCATCATCCCGCAGGACGTTAAACTGCACTTCTAGAACTACGTGTGGCTTGATTCTCATCCTTATGAGATATGTAGGAATTCTCGGACACCTCGTCTTGAGCCCAGCCCCAAGCTTTTCCCTTCCACTATTCCCCCTAGGAATAGTTTTCTTGGAGGATCTTTGTGTAGCAGGGAGTAGGCTTTCTTGGCCCTGCTTATACAACCCCGCTCGCACAAAGATTGTAAGGGTCGCACCATGCGCCCACTCCCGTTCTTCTATCCTCCCACGTCCTCACCGCATGACGCTAAACTGCATGGCCTTCAAGAACTACGTATGGCTTGATTATCATCCTTATGAGATACGTAGGAATGCCCGGACACTTCGTCCGTGGGCCCAGCCCAAAAGCCAAAATCTTCCCCTCGGGTCAAGACATGGCAGGGTGCACACTTTTGCCCCGACCCACATCGAGCAAGCCTCGACCCGGCTGCACATTCCCCCCTGGAGGTGTTTGCCCCTTTCGTGGATGGATACAACTATGCTTCACCCACTCCTTGACTGGGATTCCGTCATTTTTCACACCCAGAGGGACCCCCAAGAACGGCCTGGATACAATGCCCAAGGGCTCTCCTACCGATACAGGCCAACACCCTCGAGGGTTTTCAAGCAACAAATCGATACAAGTCCCATGTTGCGAATTTGGTCAGCGGTCAACGCTCATTTGTTGCCCCCATACGGGTCGCCATAGTAACGCTGTGTTTCGAATATGGTCAACAGTGTCCTGGATTTTCGGGTCCACCCCGAGATGTCCCAGGCATCAAGAACAGTGATTCATTCTGCCCCATCCCGAGGCGACAAACTTCCCCTAGGTGGTGCTAGCGATCGGGCCCACGGCCCCGATTCCTCATAGGAGTGTACGATGTGGTGTAGGACTACGTTTTCATTCACGTTGGGACCATGTACCATGCCGTACGACTCCCCTTACGAGGCCCAGCCTCAGGCCCCTTGGCCTTTTCGGGTCCCCGACCCTCGTCCTCATGTAAGACGTTAAACAACAAACCAGTCAGGCCTTCCTGACTGATGCCTGATCTTAGGCCCCTTGGCCTTCTCCCCAATCTCTCACCCGGAGTGTACGGTGTGGTGTAGGACTACGCCCTCATTCACGTCGGGACCATGTACCATGCCGTACGACTCCCCTTACGAGGCCCAGCCTCAAGACCCTTGGCCTTTTCGGGTCCTCGACCCTCGTCCTCATGTAAGACGTTAAACTACAAACCAGTCAGGCTTTCCTGACTGATGCATGACCTTAGGCCCCTTGGTCTTTCCGGGCCACGACCCAGGTCCCCTCTTGCCCAGGGTGTATGGTGTGATGTGGGACTATGTCCTCATTCATGTCAGCTTCTTCACCATACCACATACCTTCTTTGTTTCGGGGTATATTGCTTCCCCTTCTCGTCCAGTATGACATTAAACTACGTATAGAGAACTACGTGTGGCTTGATTCCCACTCTCATGGGATACGTAGGACCACCTGAATGTCCAAAATTCGGGTCCAGCCCCATCTCTCGGGAATCCTCATCCCATCCCGGCCCCTTGGCCTATCCTTCATCCGTGAGAGGATTATATGGTGTGTTGTGGGATTATGTCCTCATTCACGACGATCTCGTAATGACCATGCCATGCTCCCCCCCTACTAACCTGTTTCGTCGACCCTTTTTTCGACGGTTCACCAATGTGCTTAAGAGTACTCTGGTTTATTACCTGGAATGCCAGGCTTTACTCGGACACGTCCGCACCCTCTTTCCAGGCTTTGCGTATCCCCGCATCGGGGCTTTCATCATCTTTCACACCCGGAGGGACCCCCAAGAACGGCCTGGATACTACGCCCAAGGGCTCTCCTACCGATACGGGCCAACGCCCCCCGAGGGTTTCGGACAACAAATCGATAAAATTCCGCGTTGCGAATATGGTCAGCGGTCGATGCTCGTTTGTTATTCCCACCTCAGGCTAACGCGATATGGACGCTCTGTTTCCAGCATGGTTAACAGTCTTCCTCTATCTCCACACCAACCCATTAAGCCCAAATTCCGGGTACACAACTCACACCCTTCATCACTTCATCATGTCCAAGTAGAGTCTTGGAACTCTTGGTACTTTTCCCCCGTGCACGTTTGCGCGTTGGAGGAACAAGCTACATCAAAAGTGTCCTTCGGAACTCTCTGATGACTCCCCTTTGGTGGACTCCCCAAGTATTGCGATGAGGATACCCCCCTTGTTTCCCACACCGAGTTTATCTCACGTGGGCTTAGGTATTGGGTTGACATCTGTGCTTACTCGGGAGTTGTCACCATCCACGGTCCGAGCTCTAAGATCATAAACTAAGACTCTCATCTGGAACTACGTTCAAGACCCCTTGTCTTTGGGTCCAGCTTGAGTTCAGCAAGTTCACCTCTCTCAGGTCCTACCATTGGGACCCCGACCACAGGGCTGCGTGGCGCAGTGAGGGACTACGTCCTCATTCACGTCGGGTTTGCAATAGCTGCACCACGCACACCCCCATTCTGAGGTTCAGTCCTCCTATTCCCTATCATGTATGACATTAAAAGGCATCCTTCAGAACTACGTGTAGCTTGATTCCCATCCTCATGGGATACGTAGGACCACCTGGATGTTTAAGATTCGGGTCCAGCCCCACCTCCTGGTGATCTCCTGATCTCCCAGTCACCTAGGCCACTTGGCCTATCCCTCTCCAGGAGGGGGAGGTGTAGGTATGATACAAGGTTTTGGGCACTGTGCCCCCTTCCCCCGGAAACCTGCCATCTCTCGATCACCCTCAAAGTTGAGTCCCTTGACTCCTTGCAGTGGTTCACCCATGTATTAAGAGAACTCTAGTCTAGGACCAAGAGTGTCAGATTCAACTTGATCAAGTTCCTTCCACTTGTCAAGCTTCGTGTTCCCCTCTATTCGGACTTTCATCATCTTTCACACCTAGAGGGACCCCCAAGAACGGCATGGATACAATGCCCAAGGGCTCTCCTACCGATACGGGCCAACGCCCCCGAGGGTTTCAGACAACAAATCGATAAAATCCCACATTGCGAATATGGTCAGCGGTCGATGCTTGTTTGTTAGTCCTCATTTCAGGCTAATGCGACAGGATGCTGTGTTGCGAACATGGTCAGCAGTAATTCTCTGTCGTCACGCCAGCCTCTTCAGTCCTCGAATGTTGGTTGCATGATTCACATCATTTTCCACCCCATTATGTCCAGGTGGAATCTCGACACCTTTGGCGCTATCCCTCAGTGCACTTTTTCATGCTAGGGGGACAAAGCTGCAATCTGGCGCCCTTTGGGGCTCCCATGGTCCGAGCTTTAAGACCATAAACTAAGACCCATTCGGGACTACATTCAACTTGATTCCCATCCTCATGGGATACGTAGGACCGCCCAGACACCCTGTCTCCGGGTACAACCCATTCAGCAAGCCAGTCACTCTCCCTGTATCACCCCTATATAGGCCCCTCGGCCTAAGTTTTCCCTCTCCGAATGGCGTACAATTTGATGTGGGATCATGTCTCTGTCAATTGTGTTTTATAACACTGCGCACATTTCCCGCCTAGCATCGTCTCTGCTACGTCTTTGCCGCATGACGATAAAATGCATGCTTGGTCCTATCATACGACCCTAAACTGTGACATTATCGTCCGGGCCGCACGACGAAAAACGGTGCCGCATTGTGGTGATATCGTTGTAGAGGACATCACGTTGGTTATTGGTCACGTTCCATGCCATTTGTCAACGCCCATCACGGCTTGATTCTTGCGGCGACATCACGACCTACTGTTCTAGGCCTGTCGCTTCACAAAAAAAACCATTCACCTTAAAGAACAAACAAGATACATCAAATTCCGCTTCTTTTAGTGCAAGGGCCACGCCCGCACTCCCCTTTTCCCCTGGCACTGGTATCCTACCATGTCACTTCCAGAACTACGTATGGCTTGATTCTCATCCTTATGAGATACGTAGGAGCGCCCGGGTGTTTCTCCGCGGGCCCAGCCTAACCCTCATGTTTGGTCCCTCGACTCGAGCATTTCCTCAGAGAACGCATGGTAAGTAGGGCTTAGGTCCTCCTTCACATCGGGTTTTGATGCCATGTGTCCCCTTCTCCCTTTACCCATTTGTGGTCTAAGGTCCATCAAGAACTACGTAAGGCTTGATAAGGCTTGATTCTCATCCCTAAGAGATACGTAGGAGCGCCCGGGCACTTCCCCGCAGGCCCAGTCTAACTTTTCATGGTCCGAATTCTATGACCCTAAACTAAGATCTCCCCAAGGGGAAGGAATCTTCTCCCTCTCTCTAGTACGTTTCGTTGCCGTATTCAGATGTGTTTTGACAAAGAGCCCGAAGCGTGGGATTTTCACAGGGACATTCCCCTCATCCCATGACCAAGCTTCGTGAGCTCGCTATTTGGATCCTCATCCTCTTCCACATCCAAAAGGACCCTCGGACGACGTGGATACTAAGCTTAAGGGCTCTCCATGAATGCTGGACCTAAGAGCCCTTCAATCGTTTCGGGCCAACGTCCCTACGGATATCTGACAACATTTGTGACATGGTCCCGTGTTTCGAACATGGTCAACGGTCGACCCTCATTTGTTTGTCCCCATTTTAGGCTAACGCGACAGGATGCTGTGTTGCGAACATGGTCAGCAGTAATCCACCATCGTCACGCCGCCACCATCATGATCCGAATCTCGAGCGTCATGATTCACACATTTCCACTCCCTCATGTTCAAGTGGAACTCCATCATACTTGGCTCTTTCTCTTCCCGTATCTAGGTGTGCTAAATGATCGTGTTAATGTCATTGGGCCGGTAGTCACCGAGCGTCCCTTTGCCCTAACCTGCCCCTTTTGTGTTAGGAGATTCCCGCCACTACTGCTTGTTTCCCGCATCGAGCATGACTCACGCGGGCTTAGTAGTTTTGGTATGATGTATGCCAATACAGTCGGGATGTTCATCGTCCTGCATGACGTTAAACTACGCTTTCAGAACTACGTATGGCTTGATTCCCATCGTCATGGGATACGTAGAGACACCCAGGCATTTCACCTAGGGTCCAGCCCCAGGAATCGCAAAATCCTATTCCTCCCCATTTCCAGCCCTCGCTAGAGAGGCCCTATCTGGAAGAAAGAATGATACGTGATCAGACCGATGCGCCCATCTGGTGTACTCCCACCATGGTGGTGTAACTACCGAAGTGTTGGATTCTGTTTGAACAAACCATCACTCCATATTCCACGCTTTGCGTGCCCCTTATTCGGACCCTCGTCCTCTTTCATGTCTGAAGGAACCCCCTAACGGCCTGGTCTCATGCCGCATCGGCTCACCTACCGTCCTGGGCCAATGTTTCGGAAGACTAGTCATGTTTGGAGGGACCCCCAATAATGGCCTGGATACTACGCCTAAGGGCTCTCCTACCATTACGGGCCAACGTCCCGAAGGATTGATCGACAACAAATTGATAAAATCCCGCGTTGCGAATATGGTTAGCGGTCGATGCTCATTTGTTGTCCCCATTTCAGGCTAACACAGTAAGGGTACCGTTTCCCCTCCAAGGTTAACGATCATCCCTTATTATCACGCCATCCCCACAGTGTTCCGAATCTTGGGTATCGTGATTCACACTTCCCATTTTCATCTGTTTGGACCGATTTCAGCGCTCCTGGCTTTGCCCCGTTCGTGCATAAGAGCACATTGAAGAAACGGTAATTTGGCTATCTTCGAAGTTCCTTCTCCGATCAAGCCAACTACCTCCTGCATCTCACATTGGGCTCGACCCATGTGGATTTGAAGGATTGTCGCCAAACGTCCCGCAAACATTGTAGGGATGTAACAAGGCAATTCGACAGTGGAAATCGTGCATGCTACGGCATTCAAAACAAAGGTAAAATTTGGAAGCACGAAAGTACCAATAAAAGGGTTTTGGATTTGTTACAATACTCGGGGGTTGACTTCCCCCATAGACGGGTTGACCCCGTCAAAAGAGCGTTGCAGCTCCGCCACCCGCTGACTTGCGGCGTCCAAAGATTGTTGCCGCTGATTCAACTCCCGCTCCTCTTCAGCAGCGGCGGGGCGTAATTCATCAACTCTAGCCCTGGCCCTTTCTACCTCGGCCTGGGCGGCAGCCATCCTTCCAGAGGTCTGCCCCATATGCTCCTCAGCCTCTGCCAGCTGGGCCTTCAACCGTGAGACCAGCTCAGATTGCGCATCAAGAGAGGCTGAAAGCTCGTCTGCCCGGGTCTGCATCCGTTGAATCTCTCCTTCAGCCTCTTGGAGCTTCTTAATGCTGGTCGCCTACCTCCGCTGCCAGCCCACGCTGAGCCCACGATCATGGTCCCGGATCTTCTCAGCCATAAGATCTCGGATGAGTGCATGAGGACGTTGGGCATCCACTCCCCCAGCGCACAGTTCGCGCAACCGCGAGCGAAGCCTATCCATTTCGGTCAGCCATTGTGCTTGGGGAGTGTCCTTGATAAAGCGTGCGATCAGCTTCCACGACCGGCGGCGAACTATGCTTCTGTCTTCCTCGTCGGAGGCCGTTTCGTCCCAGTCTGCGCGATTGGCAGGCTCATACGCGGGATACGCCTGCAGGAAATCCTCGGCAGGATAAACATCTGGCGTCGAATCCAGCGCGACACCTAGCGCCGAAGCAGGCGCGACAGAGCTGGGACTGACCGGTTGATCCTCTTCCTCGGAGTCCACCTCAATGATTTCGGGTACGACCCTGCTGGCAGACCCGCCAGTGATGATGTGCGTCGCAGCTTGAGGAGATGGAGGGATTATTGCCACCATCACTGGCATGCCCCTAGGAGGGACGCCACCAGACATCCCGACCAGCCTCGCCGCAGCAGCCCACGCCAGTCGAAGAACTGCACGACAAAGAGGGACATAAATGTTAGTTGACGTGGCCCACATGTGACAACGAGGAGATCGGTGGAGGAGACTTACGAAGATCGACCTCCGACCGCCGCTCCTGAGCCGGTACTGATGGGACCCCGAGACGAGGCCCCCCGTATACTGTTGGAAGGTTTGGAGATTCCGGAGGAGCCACCTCGGGCGCCCTGGTCTCAACAGACGCAGAACTGGACGCAGCCATAGGCGCGGGTTCTGAAGGTCCCGCATCATCACCCGCCAAGGAGCAAGAACGAGGCCTACGGACAAGTTCCTCCTGCATGGCTCAAACATCGGTGAGAAGCCCATAGTGGCTCAAGAATAGATCGCCAGGAGAGAAGTTCGGAATGCTACCTCGAGAGCCTCCGCGAAGTCGTCGGATTCTGAGCCTCGGTCTCCGACCTCGCCCTCCTCCAGCGGGCTCCCTCTGCAAGCCTCATCCTCCCAAGAGGAGTCCTCTGATCCCTCCGGCAAGGGGAAGCGCTCCCTCAGATCGGCAGCCGATAACTGTGGGGGGACCGTCTGATCCAACAGTACCCTCACCCGATCCGTCATTGGGCGAGGAACACCACTGGAGTAGACGTAATCCTCCAGCTCTTCCAGGTACTGTTCTGCCTCCGCCGGGGATGCCATGAATCCAGCCCGAACTGGGCCTATACCCGGTAATTCCATCCCGAGGCGATTCAGGTGGGCCCATATCTCGGATGGGCTGAGGAATTGCCGGTTGACATCCCAAATGTCCCAAGCCTCCGGGAAGACGGCGTCCTCTGCCATGTCAATGTGACGCAGGCGCTTTCCCGGAGCCTGAGTGGATATCCTACGGAATCCCCTCGGTGGTCGCCCCTCCGGATGACCCTGCTCTCCCGAAATCACCGGATCCACCGCTGCTGCCATACCCTCGGCCGGTGTGGGTCTCGCCGCCATGGCAGCCCCGCTGCCGCGAGCGGCCTTAGCTGCCCTCCGACCCCGACCTCGAGATAGAGGAGGCCCACCGTCACCAACCCGGATCGTTGGCTGCTTCAGCATCTCCCCCGGATAAGCGGCCTCCCAACTGATGGTGTACTCCTTCACTAATCCGAAGGCGGTGGTGGATGGAGGCAATGCAATCCGCATCTTTCCATATTCACATGTGAACATGAGCCACAGCTGCCTCATCACACACGGGTGCTCCTCGTGGCACACCTCCCAGTAGACCTGCGGGGCCAGCCGCTGGAGGCACCGGAACTGCCTCGCAAAATGATGCGGGGTGTACGGTTCGCAGATTGGATCATGATCTATCTGAGCCACCAAAACTCCACCTCGGAAGGCCAAAAGGTAAGCTCGATGTTCTTCCATTCCTTGCCCGTCGTCAGCAAGTATTCCCGTCGGCAATGGGAAGGGATGGAAATTGAACTCATCCGCCCTCCACACCCGATTCAGCACCATCGGGACAGCCAGTTTGAATGGGAAGCTCCCAACTGCATTCAGGATGGAGGGGCGAAAGTTTGATCCCGACGGCGAAATGGGGTTTGGATACTCGTAAATCCCCCTGATATGCGTTGCAATCCACCCATACATGAGGTGGAAGGGCCCACATATTCTTGGCGGCTTCTTGCCCTCGCTAATATGCCGCAGCATTCTGTACAGTTTGGTGAGCATCGGGATCCCCAGGTTGACCCGCTGCCCCATGGCCAACATCGACGCCATGATGAACGAGCTGGGCCGTACCCCCATGCTTGTATCTCTCACCGGTAGGATCCAACCACAGATGAGAGCCGCGACGAATGCCGCCAGCCTGACTATCGGCTGTTGTTCAGTGCTGACGCTGAAACCCCAAGTTTTCCATTGGCTGTCCTCCAAGACCCGCCAATACAAGTGTCCCTTTCCCCGTTGGGCTGCCCTTGGACAAGTTTGAGGCCTCGGAGGGAACTCTCGATTCTCTGGGAAATTCAGGAAACATTTGAACCACCTCTTGAAGTGGACGTCCCTCACTGCCTCCTTGTCCTCTCCAGGGACAAGCGCCATCAACGCCGATGCCAGTCGCGGCATTTGCTCCGCGTCCCCCCACGCGCTGGCAACGGGGAGGAACTCGTCATACATGGCCCCCAAGATTGGGACCCCAGAAATCTGGTGGACATCCCACAGGCTGATGCCCACCTCCCCGTGATGCAGGTGAAAAGTGTTGGTCCTAGATGACAATCTACTCAGCAACTCTGGCATTAGTTGCTTCGATTGGTAAATGTGGAATTGGGAGGCCCATGCTGCCTCATACAACCCCACTCTCCTCAACTCGGCCCCGAACTCCTCGCATGAGGCGCCTACCCAGTAGGCCCAGACCCAGTCATCAGTAAAGTTGCCGCCCTGGCGCAGGTCCCACTCATCGGACCATCCCTTCTTCGAATCCTGCAAGGCCGCCTTCAACATTGTACGGTAGAGGGGAGGGGAAGTCTCCGGAAGCAGTGGTTCCCGTCGATGCCGTTCACATGGTTGTAGAGACAGTTAGCGGTAATGGGTGTGAAGTCCTCCCGCGCGTGACCATCGGTTGCCCTGAAGCCGTACAACGACAGTTTCTTGCACTGCGGATAATCATTCTGACCCTCTGACAGCAGATCTGTCAAAGAAGTGTGGTCCGAGTGGCTCCGGATCATCTCCCCTAAGCCCGGACGGTTGGCCATCTCATTTCGACGAGCAGCATCTGCAAGGACCCCCAAGACAGCTTCTTGATGGGCCATTTTAACTCTGGCCCTCAGAAAAGGATTCTTTCGGATGGATCGCGAAGCTCGACCGCGAAGCTCGATCGCGAAGCCGGATCGCGAAGATCGGTCGTGAGACCAAGCTACGAAGTCCGGCCAAGGCCAACAAACAAAGTTTCGCTTGGCGTGGATGCAGAGTCGGAGACCCGCGGTTCGCCGTGAAGCTCGATTCGCGGAGTGCTGTCGCGGAGTACGCGGAGCTTCGCAAAATCGAGAGCACAAAAAGACAAGGAAGGCCCGTGAAGACAAAAGAGGGCGGACCCCCTATTTATAGGCGGCGACCCCGGAGCATCGCGGCACGCCTCACCCGCGCGAAGCATCGCGGCGCGTCCGGATCCGCGGCCCCGGCGAGCATCGCGGGCCCCCCTTCGCGATGCTGCGTCGCGAACCACCGACAATTTTGGCGATTTTCCCTCAGACTTCGACCCTTCTCCCTCCGCGGCTCCAAGTCTGAGGGGGGGCATTTATTGGCGCCAAAAATGTGGCCCGAAAGAAAGGAACGAAAAAGGCCGGCGCGCTGCCTCACGAAGCTCCGTCGCGAAGCGCTGCCGCGAAGCGCCGCCGCGAAGCCCTGGCGCAAAGCACCCCAACCATGGAGCCGTCGCGAAGCACCAGAGGCGGTAATCCTTCGCGAACCCATTTGACGTTCGCGATCCGCCGTGAAGCACTAGAGGCGGTAATCCTCCGCGAACCCATTTGACGTTCGCGAGCCGCCGTGAAGCACCAGAAGCGGTAATCCTCCGCGAACCCATTTGACGTTCGCGGGCCGCCGCGAAGCGCCGAAGGCGGCGCGCGAGCCCTGCTTCGCGGCGCCCCTTCCCTATAAATACTGGACTCCCCCTGAGTCCCGAGGACGGACAATCTGACCTTTCGGCTTTCCTCTCCCGAATCGTGAAGCACTCTTTGCCCCGGGAATCATGAGCTCCGCGAGGTATTTCTACTTCGCGAGACGCCTCTGCTTTGTCTCGTTTTGAGCCCCTCTTCCGGGAGGGATGCCCTTCGCGAAGCTCAAGGGCGTTCGCGGAGGAAGGGGATTCCCAAGGGAACCCGGGCAGCCGCGGAGCATTTATGCTTCGCGAAACACCCAACCCATGCTAGTGATCCCTATGCCAAGGCAGGATCACTATGCATCGCGAAGCACACTGCTTCGCAGGACCCTGCTTCGCGAGGCACCCCTTCTTTGCGAGGCAGTGCTCCGCGAACACTGTTCCACTTCGCGAAGCACCTCCCACTCACACCAATGCCCCATGCTAAGGCCAAGGCACCCCACTTCGCGAAGAACACTCCTTTGCTTAGCGATTCCTCTTCCCGTGCGACCCTCCAGGTTTGCACGATGTGATTTCAAAGTCCCATGGACAATACCACCCGTAGCGTTGCTTCGCCTAATGCTTCTTTGCATAGGCACGCTAACAGCTATTGCTTCTTCGCATAGCCATGCTAACGTGGACCCCTCGATGGTTCGTCCTGCGACCCCCCTTTACCATGGCCTTACAGGTACCTTCCCTTCCCCAAGGACCAGAGGGTACCGGTTATGTAAGTCTTAGGGGTGTGGAGTGAACCCACCTCGTCCGAGCTACAGGACGTTAAACTGCCAAGCACCACGTCCTCAACACATGACGTTAAACTGTGACCCAACCTCGTCTCCCTCACCAAGGGTTCCCCCAGCTCGAACATTCTTTACACCACTCGTCTCCACGGGAATGGAACTCTTCCGCACATGGAATGAGATCCTCCTTGTCGGAGTGGTGTATGTTCGCAGGAGAAGGGCTGCCTCAGAGCGTAAGCCCCTAACCTTTGGTACGGATGATTGCACCCGTGCATCTCCGTACTTCCCCACTACCAAGGTCGGTGGAGGATGTGATAGGTAACGAGGCACCTCCCTTTGGGCCTCCATCCTGGAGTAAGTCCCAACACCATGGGCCGCTCAACGCGTAAGCCCCTTTTCGCTTCTCACGGACGCACCCTTCGCGACTTGATCGTCAGGTCCTTGCAACCTCTTGTTTCTCACACCGAGCATGACTCACGTGGGCTTAGAGTGAGCACCGACCCTGACCCATATTTTGAACTACGAGGTCTTTGATCCATGTCAAGGCATGGTACGTAGGAAGCCTCTATGAGGTTCATGCCCATCGCCCATTGGACCAAGGTCCACTTTCACGTCGGTTCACTGACAAACCCATCTTTTGAACTTTGAGGTCTTTGATCCATGTCAAGGCATGGTACGTAGGAAGCCTCTATGAGGTTCAAGCCCACCCATCATCCATTCACGTCAGGTCCCATTCTGGTCCAGTGGTAAGCCATTGCGACCCATCCCACTTGAACTACGAGGACTTTGATCCTTGTCAAGACATGGTACCTAGGAATCCTCCATGAGGTTCAAGCCCACCCGTCATTTCACGTCGGGTCTCACCCCAGTCCAGCATGACGTTAAACTGCATTCTAGTCCAATGGTAAGCTATTGCGACCCTTTCCCACCTGAACTACGAGGTCTTTGATCCATGTCAAGACATGGTACGTAGGAAGCCCCCACGAGGTTCAAGACACATTTCTCGGTCGTTCTTTCACGTCGAGTTTCACCCACGTCCAGCACGACGTTAAACTGCAATTCCCGTCCGACGGCAAGCCGTTGTGACCACCCCGAACTACGAGGTCTTTGATCCATGTCAAGGCATGGTACGTAGGAATCCTCCCAGAGGTTCAAGCCCAACTCCCATCGGACCAAGGTCCCTCACTTACGTCGGTTCGCCGACACCCACCGCCCATCGTTTATTCACGTCAGGGTTCACTATCGTCTCGCATGACATTAAACTGTATTCCCTGAACTACGAGGTCTTTGATCCATGTCAAGGCATGGTACGTAGGAAACCTTCCCAAGGTTCAAGCCCACCATTAGTGGACCCACGGGTCTACTTTCACATCGGTACGCTGACGATGCCCATCGGACCAAGGTCCACCTTCAAGTCAGTACGCTGACAATGCTCATCGGACCAAGGTCCACCTTCACGTTGGTTCGCCAACGACGTTCATCGGGCCAAGGTCCACATTCACGTCGGTTTACCAGCACCAACCCGAACTACGCGGACTTTGATTCCCTGCCACGGGGATACGTAGGAAGCCTCGTCAAGGCTCAAGCCCAACTTCACTGTCGCCCCCTGCGAAGGTCCCACTTCACTCTCCTTCTACTCCATTCACCAATCGCCCATGGGCTGGCCCCGGTGTCGATATTATTTCAAGGAGGATCCCTCAAATCCGATCTATCCTAGCTAATGCTCTGGTTGGGCTGATCCATCCCCGCTGGACGTTAAACTTGCGACATACCCTGTGTTGAACACGGGAAGCTGAGGAAAACCTCAGATATGTGTCTGTGACACATAATTCCCCGTGCTCGATGTGGGATGCCTCGGGCTTCCACGCCCTCGAGAAGCCTTGTGGTCAAGGATAACAGACGAACATGCCAGGTACCCCAGCATCCAGACACGCTACTGATGCCTCAACGTGACTACTCCCCTGACCGAAGGTTGCTGCCCTGACTGGACCCTTGGGAATGTCCCGACAGAAGCAGTGTAATTAACCGGCGTCCATGGAAACATGGCACTGGGAAGAGTTTCATGAACTACGTATTAAATCTATAAGGGAGACCCGGACTAGGTGATGAGTTCTGAGGAGGGATCCGCAGGAGGAAGAACCGACATCCCATCATCCCGTTTTGATCAAGGAGCAGACGTCCCTGAATAAGGAGCGAATGCCGCCCGCCTTTGGAAAGTGGGAATGCGGGGCAACAAGCCGCGCGTCCTCCACAGACGGATGCGCGCGCCCCGGCGAAAGCGTCGGAAACACACGCGATAGGCTTATAGCTATCGTGCGCGAAATTGCTCCCGCGGCTGAGCGTAAAAACCGTTTGGCAGCGTGGAATTCCTTCCGAATTTCAGCTCTCCTTGCGTGCCTACTCAGGATATTCCACACTTAGTGCGCCGATTGCGCGCCCATCTCCCGAATTTTGCGCCGCCACTTCAGATTTGGCGCAGTACTCTCCGATTCTGTGCACTGCATCCCGGTTTCGTGCAACTCCCGAAATATTTGAGATGGTCGCAAACCGAGTTGATGAGGGGGAAGTCGTTGCTCGTAGGACCGAAATGGAGGCGAACAGGGAGGTTTATGGTGCCAAGGTGATCGTTTCCAACAACCTGGCCATATTAAATCTGCTGAATCCATCCCAGAAGACGTATCCCCTATCTGAAAACCTCCCACTCTGGAATTTTGGCATTCTGGAGGAGGTTCCCCTACCAGGTTTTGAGGAGGACACAGCGCGGTCATGGGTGACCCGGGAGGATGAGCTTCCTTGCTACAACATCACCAACAATGGTCATCCTGCTAGGGAAACCAGATACATGGATGTATATGTCTTGAACCCGAGGACTAGGACCATTACCGTTGATGAGCCTGTCGTAGAGAATTCTCTGGCCCTCTACGCGAGCACGTTCCTTTAGAGTGTCACGGATGACACGAAGGGCTGGCTGAAGTATTGGGACCTGTAGTCTGGGGGTAACTTCACCAGAGAGTGGGCCTGGGCGTTCTGGGTCCGCCATACCTGTGACCAGTTCGGGGATGAACTGTGGTATATTGGCCTGTTTGAGGCAGTTTGGACGTCGTTGTTCCACTTCCACCGTCAACCTGAGCTCGGGCCGGAGCTATTCACCTGGTGGTCTCCTGATACCAATACATTCCACCTTCATCATGGGGAAGTTGGCATTAGTCTCTGGGATGTTCACTGTATCAGAGGTATCCCACTAGAGGGCTACCAATACGACGAGTTCGTTCCTCCAAAGAACACCTGGGAAGACAGGTCACAGATGCCCATGCTGATGTGGCACCTGCTGGAGCTGGCCAAAGAGAGGTTGGGGTCAAGGACTTCCTGAAGGAAATTGCCTACAAGGGCTGGTTCAGCCTATTCCTTGAGAAGGATCCGACCGTCAACATGCTGGGACGGGGTAAACGTTGCCCAACCGCGGCTTAGAGGAGCAGGGATGGGTCATACTGGAAGACCCTGAAGGCGGGGCAATACCAATCATGGGGCTATCACGTCATCGAGGCCCGGGACCCGAATGTCCGGTACGCCGGGTTCGTTTCCGCCTTCCTGAGTGGGTGGCTCCTTCCAGTGCGGGACACAAGGATGGGCATTCGTCCAGCAACACTGGTGATGGCGGGTACCATGGCCACCAACAAACGGTTCAACTTGGGCGTCTCCGTACTGGCCAAGCTGTACGCCATCCTGGGATGCATCTCATGAGGGGGGTCGCCTCGGAGAGTATGTGGCCCCTTCCAGATCTTCCACGGCTGAGTGGCGGCTCACCTCGGTGGGTACACTTTCCCAAATGCCATCCATCCTCCGGGTAATGGCCTGCGACCATCCTTGCTGAACATTGCAGGGGTGGCGCCGATGACGCTCAATGAGGAGGGTGTGAGAATCTGCATCGGCAACCACAAAAACTTCCACTTCAGCCCGTTCCCCACCCCGGTCGACCAAATGGTGGACAATGGGCGAGGCTCTCTGGAACAACATGAATATTTCCAGAGCATTCGAGGCGGGGTGCTCATGGCTCGGATCGACAGGAATGTGATCTGCGATCCTTACGTGCCATCCCGATTCGCCAGGCAGTTCGAGTGCCTCCAAAGAATGCCGAAGAAGGTATTCACGACTGTCTAGAAGGAGAATAATTCATGCGTTCTGCGCCAGATGTGGTTGATGTTTACCACTTTCGGCTTTAGCGACGTCATTACTCTTCCTCCCACTGGGGTTGATGTTGGCCTAGCAACCGAGTATGCCGAACACTGGACAATCGCATACCCTGAGGGGCTTTTACGCAAGCGAGTCCGGCAACTCGAGGTTACTCATGCGGAAACCAGGCGACGGGGGAGAAGGAAAGGGGCTACAGGTAGGGGGAACCAGGGGTGCATCAGAAAGTGAGGCCTACGCAGGCCGAGACTTCTGTAGCGGGAACATCACACAGTGCCGTCGCGAACTCGTTGCCCGTGGGGGGTCACATGAGGCGGCCAGGGAACTGCCTGAGAAGCAGATAAGATACCTGCTCGAACCTTCCCAAGATGCAATTTTCCCAGCACTGTGGTCGGCCTGGATGACCCTGCGGCAATTGCTGAGCATTGAAGTCATCTGGCAGAAGATCATGCAAAACGGGATCCAGCTGCCAGAGGTTGGGCTCATTCGTGTTACCGACCGGGTAAATTTCCATCTGCGGTATGCTTATCTGACGGCCATGGACACATACACGCGCCAAAGGGTTCGGTGTGCGGAGCCACCTTTCCTAGTGAAAGTGATGCTCGGTCAGGAGCATGATCTGGAAGGGATGTCGCCGGGAGAAGGCGACAATGACGAGGAGTCGGAGGGGGAGGAGGAGACCGGAGAAGACGAAGGCGAAGGAGAAGATGCAGAAGAAGGAGAACCCGAAGATGAGGGGTTTCAAGGGGTGACCTACCAAGGGAGTCTCCAAGAGAGTGGAAAGATTTTCAGCTCTGATCTCGACATAACCGAGATACTCGAGGTTTTTCTCTATCTTCATTCATTTTCCTTCTTCATCCATTCTCCTTTCCAATTTCCAAACCGTCTCTCTGCCTCACTCAGAAGCGGCTGAGTGTTGGATGGGTGTTCCCACTATAGGAGGGAGGAGAGGAACTGGTGGGACATGATGGGGATCCGACACCCATCATTGAATTAATAAGCGGAGATGGCTCTACCATCATGGCGGCTCCTGTAGCGGCCGAAACACTAGAGACCAACGCTCTGGACTCCTGTAAGTCTCACACTTCACTACTGGCACTTGTTATCAAAAGATCCAAACTAAACAGTGCACGCCTTGCGCAGTGATCTCAACATTGGAGGCTCGTCAGGCTGCGGAGCCCGGGCCGTCCGTGAGCGGACCAGTGGCGGACATACCACCTCATTCAGAACATGTTCCCTACACTGATTCAACCCTGGGAATTAGTGAGCAGTGGGAAGCGGGCATCAGTGGCGTTGTTCTTGAGGTGAGGCCGGAGGATGACAGAGGCATCTTCGCTGCTGGGGCGAGAGAGGAAGGTCGCCCGGACATCGAGGATCCTATTCCCCACGAAGACTTCCCTGAGGCAGACCCTGCTGCCGATCTGCTGGCTGCCTTCCCTACATACCGACCCGATGACCCTGAGAAAGTAGATGACTCGGACTCAGAGGCAGCCAAGGAGAGCCGGATGACATGGCGCAAAGGGTGGAAGTGCATCAATTGCTTTCTCAGACAGCCCCAGTCGGATTGGCTGAGGCGGATGGGATCACTCCAGACCCGGCTACGCTTCCTATGCACCGGAGGGGCTGACGCTCAGCGCCTTCATCTGACGTTCTGTGATTACATGGCCGAGAAGATACGTGAGATCAGCCGACGCACCGATGTTTCCCAGTGTCGGGAAAGATCAGCGAGCGCCCGAGCGTTGCTGAGGGTGGAGCAGGAGGTCTGGCACCTCGAAGGGCAGGCGGCAGATTAGGAGGCCTTCATTGCAACATGTTCTCAGCTTGTGGAGCAACTGACGGACCAGCTGGTTGACGTGTAGGAACAACTGATGGAGGCGAGTCACCAGATGGCTGTACTTCGAACCGAGCAGGTGCAGGCATAGCCTAGGATTGGCGACCTGCGCTCTGCGGTGGCTGATGAGGAGAGAGTCTTCGAGGAGCGAGAAGCGGTCCTGGAGGCTACCAGCCAAAGGGTAGCAGTGCTGGAAAGGTCGATTCAGCACACTGATCCTTATGGGCTTTGTTTTGGCCATCTCATGAACCTCTTTCTTGTACTGCTCACCATCTCAATCTAATACATGGCCAAATCCATCCATTTTTACCCTTGGTTTAATATGCTGAACCATAATTCCAAAATGAATAACAACCCATCACTAAGCTCTTGTGGGTTTCACCCAATGCGAGAAGAAAAGGATACTCGTGTTATCATCTCGTCCAACTATAGGGCATTGACCAAGCCTCAGGCATCCGAAATTGGGCCTGGATTTCTGTGGAAAAGACCTCAGACTGATTGATATATCACCTTCTCAATGTGCTCTGACACATGAGTGGGGAAATGTCGGGGGCATTGAAATCCATCTGAACATAGGGAGATGGAAAGGAAAGGTAACTCACGCTACCCGAATTCGGAACACTGTGGGGCACGGTGATGGAGGATAACTGTTAACCGCTACAGAAACACAGCATCCATATCGTGTTGGCCTGGAGTGGGCACAATAAATGAGGGTTGACCGCTGACCTTGTTCGCAACACGGGGCCTAACTCAAATATCGCCAGTCAGTTTCCCGGAACGTTGGCCCAGGAGAGCAGGCGGACTATAGGTCTATCATCCATATTGCTACAATAGGCAGACCAAAGGTCTATCATCCATATTGTGGCAGTAGGTGGACCAAATTCTATCACCCATACTGTTAGGGGGTCCCGTCAAAATGACCATTCCTCCGGAATGTTGGCCTAGGATAGTAGGTGGACCGTAGATCTGTCATCCATACTGTTAGGGGGTCCTATCAGACATGAAATAGGATGAGGATCCGAATAAAGGGGCATGCAAAGCATGGAAGGTGGAGTGGTGGTTTGTTCGAATAGAGTCCAACACTCCCGAAATTGTGCCACCGTGGCGGAGGCGCATTAGGCGGACATACCAACCTGGTCACGAGTCGTCCCAATTTTCAGGCATGACCTCTCTGGCGAGAGAACTGCCACTTCCCATTATTACTATGGGGCATCCCGAACTTATTCAGGGTAAATGTCATGATTACACCACTTCCCATGAAGTCAGGCCGAGGGGCCGACAATAAGGAGGGATGGGGTTTGGTAATCCCTGGGGATGGACCCAAGACGAAATGTCCGGCTGTTCCTATGTATCTCATTAGGATGAGAATCAAGCCACACGTAGTTTTAGAAGCACAGTTTAACGTCATGTTGGATGAAATATAGTTTAACGTCATGTGGGACGGGGGACACATCTCATCTGGGGATAGGCATGGCACGGCGAGTAACCCGATGTGAATGGGGACATAATCCTGCACCACACCATACAATCCCACAAGAGAGACTGAGTCGTGGAAAGCCAAGAAAAGGATCTTAGTTTTAGGTCTTAGAACTTGGACCAAAGGAGAAGGGGAATGGGAGACACACGGTAAAGCGGTTGCAAAACCCAACGTCAGTGTGGGGAAAATCCCTGCTTACTATGTGCTCCTGGGGACGCGTTTAGGCCGAGAGACCGAACATGAAAAGTTAGGATGGGCCTGTGGGGAAGTTCCCAGGCACTTCTACGCATCTCATAAGTACGAGAATCAAGCCATATGTAGTTCTTGAAAGGCAGCATGGCGCGATATGGCGCCTACGGAAAGGACAAAGGAGTCGTGCGGGTCTATCCCTCGCACCAAAAGAAGCCGCATTTGATATATCTTGTTTGTTCTTGAAGGTAAATGGTTTTTCTTTTGTGGGGCGACTGGCCTAGGGTAGAAATTCCTGGCATCTCCAAAAAAATCAAGCCATAACAGGCATTGACAATCGACATGGTAATCGACCAATACCTGGTGTGATGCCCCCCATGGGGAGGTCATCACAATGCGGTGCCATTTTTCGTCGTGCGGCCAGGACGATATCATCACAGTTTAAGGTCTCATGGTAGGACCGACAGCAAAGTTTAAGGTCATATGGTTTGGACCCACAACACAGTTTAAGGTCATATGGTTTGGACCAACAGCACAGTTTGAGGTCGTATGGTTTGGACCAACAACACAATTTCAAGTCATATGGTTTGGACCAATAGCACAGTTTAAAGTCGAAGGCTTGGACCAACAACATAGTTTAAGGTTGTAAGGCTTGGACCAACAACATAGATTAAGGTCGTACGGTTTGGACCAACAACACAGTTTATGGTCGTATGCTTTGGACCAAAAGGAACACGCACGATGCGATAAATCATACCTGGTGCGGGTGAGGGCGTAATCCCATACCATCACCGTGCACGGTTCCGAGAGAGGAGCCTTGGGCCAAAGGGGCCGACGAGGGTTCAACAATCAGGGGGCAGGAGATGCTAGCTCCCAACTATGCTGGGCCCGAAACACAATGACTGGGCGACTCCTAGTTCCCCATGGGGATGAGGGTCAAGCTGCATGCAACCTGTAAAGAAGAAACCCAAGCACATACTCTAGTGGTCAGATCACGGGAGCCCCGAGAGACACCGTTACACAGCTCGGTCTGTCTGATGTGTGGGGGTGTACTGAGGGTTAGTACAAGGAGTGTCGAGATTCCACATTGACACGGTGGGGGTGGAACACAATATAAATCATGCAACCAACATTCAAGGCCCGAGGAAGCCGGCGTGACGACTAAGGATTACTGCTGACCACGTTCACAACACAGCATCCTGTCGCGTTAGCCTATAAGTAGGGGCAAAAAAATGAGTATCAACCACTGACCACATTCGCAACACGGGATTTGTATCAATTTGTTTCCCAAAACCTTCGGGGACGTCGGCTCATGAAGGTATAAGATCCCATAGGCGTTGTATCCAAGATGTTCTTGGGGGTCCCTCCAGGTGTGAAGGATGGTGGGGCCTGAATGAAGGGGAACATGAAGCTTGATAAGTGGACGAAAACTTGTCTAAGTCGAATATGACACTCCAGCTCCTAGACCAGAGTACTCTAAACACATTAGCAGACCACTGGAGAGGGTCGAAGGGCTCAGTCTGAGAGCATCCAAAAGATGGCAGATTCCCAAGGGAAGGGCAGGCCAAAAGACCGAGGCAACCGGGAAATCGTGGGATCTATTAAGAGACGGGGCTGGACCAGAAATCTAAGTGTTTAGGCGGTCCTACTTATCCCATAAAGATGGGAATAAAGCCACACATAGTTCTAGAGACGCAGTTTCACGTCATGTTGGACGAAATATAGATCTTAGTTTTAGGTCTTAGAACTCGGACCAAGGAGCCTAGATGTAGGCCAAAGTGGAGTTTACGGTCATGCTGGACCGGGTGCAGTTTAAGGTCATACGGGAATGCATGAGGATATTAGTTTTAGGTCTTAGAGCTCGGACCCTGGTGCAGTTTAAGGTCATGTGGGACCGGGTGCAGTTTAAGGTCATGCGGGACCGTACAGTTTAAGGTCATGTAGGACTAAATATAGATCTTAGTTTTAGGTCTCAGAGCTCAGACCCTGGTACAGTTTAAGGTCGTGCAGGACCGGGTGCAGTTTAAGGTCATGCGGGACTGTACAGTTTAAGGTCATGTAGGAACAAATACAGATCTTAGTTTTAGGTCTTAGAGCTTGGACCCTGGTGCAGTTTAAAGTCGTGCGGGACTGGGTGCAGTTTAAGGTCATGTGGGACCAGGTGCAGTTTAAGGTCATGCGGGACCATACAGTTTAAGGTCATGTAGGACCAAAAGAGGATCAGGAAAATTACTTCTTGAGTAACCTAGAATTGGTGGGAGGAGTTATGCGCTCACCATCCATAGTCACCAGGGAATACGCGCCATTGGGATAGACCTTATGGATAATAAAAGGCCCCTCCCATTTAGGCTCCAACTTGGGTGGTTTCCTGCCGGGAATCATTGGTGCTCTAAGAGCCTGCACCAGGTCACCTAACAGGAAGGAGCGGAGGCAAACCTTCTTATTGAAAGCTCGATCCATCCAACTTTGATGCCTTTCCAAGTTATGTAAAGCACGAAGCCTACATTCGTCCAGCGCTTCCAATTCGGCTAGACAGATTTCGGCAACTCTATCCGGCGCTTGCTGGTTGTAGACTGCCGTGCATAATGAGGCCAAATGGATCTCAATGGGCAGGATGGCCTCAGCTCCATATACCAGGGAATACAGAGTCACCTGGTTGGAGTTACGAGTCGTCATCCTATAATCCCAGAGGGAGTTGAGGATCTTGTCAGGCCAACTTTTCTTGTTCTAACCAACCATCTTTTGCAGAATGTTAGAGAGGGTTTTGTTAAAAGCCTCAATCTTTCTATTCGCCTGCGCATGGTAGCAGGAGGTGTGGTTAGAGAGAATGTTGTACTTAGCGTACAATTTCTTCAGCTCGGCTACTCGGAAGTTGGTTCCGTTATCCGTGAGGATAGTGTGAGGTACTACAAACAGATAGATGATATTGGAGCTCACAAAGTCCGTGATAGAACAGGCCTTGACTTCCCTGAGCAGGATTGCCTCTGCCCACTTCGAGAAGAAATCCGTAGCGGTTAAGATGAACCGGTACTGGCGGGCCATCGCCGGCGGGTAAGGCCCTATGACATCCAACCCCCAGACTGCAAAGGGCTAAGAATAATTGGTATTATGGAGAGGCTCCGGTGGCCGATGAACAAAGTTTTCATGAACTTGGAACGCATGACACCTCTTGTCATACTCAATGCAGTCGTAGATCATGGAGGTCCAGAAGTATCCCAACCGCCGAATCTGGTGGGGCAACTTCGACCTGGCCTGGTGGGCTCCACAGGAACCAGCGTGCACTTCTTGCATGATCTGTGGGATCTCGACTCCTTGAAGACAACAGAGGAGAACACCATCAAATCTATGCCTGTAAAGGAGATGCTCAAGGCTGGGACTGCTTTGAAGGGTGAACTGTGGCGCACGACGTCAGATTTGTTCTCGCTCGGCTCGGTCCAGTGGAAGATTGTCGTGCTAGAGATATTCAACCAAGGGTGTGATTTAGTCTGGAACTGTCTCGATTACCATGCCGGAAGCCCCCGGGGATCCGAACATAGGGGCACCAGTGGTGAGATGGTTCACTCACAGTCCACGATCGCCCTTCGGAATAACAGGAGCAATGACTCTCTGGTGTGCTACGTGGATGATTAGGTCATCCTGTTCGGGCTCCGCATGTGATGCGGCCAGGCTGGCCAAAGCATCTGCTCGACTGTCCTGTGACTAGGGAATGTGAATGACCTCTGGTTGGGAGGGGAACTTAGCCATTAGATGGAGGTTTCACTCCAGCAATGGCACGAGTTCTAGATTTCTGACAGCATAGTCACCATTGACCTGCTTTATGACTAGCTCGGAGTCCCCTTTTACATACAGATGGGGTACGTTAATCTTGAGATCCAACTTGAGTCCAGTAATGAGGGAATTATACTCTGCCTCATTGTTGGTGCAGCCTTCTGACAACAAGAATGAATACGGCAGAGCGTCTTGCTCCGGGGTGATGAAGACGATACCCAGGCCCACTCTGTTAAGCCTAGGATCGTTGAGCCTTCTACCAGTGGGGCTCCGGGAGGCACCGTCAAAGTGCATTTGCCAGCATGGGATGGCGTGATCGACTGAGAGGATTGCCTCATCAGGAAAGCCTAGATCCAGGGGCTGGTCCACGGAGGTTGGGTGGGAAGCTAAGAAGTCTTCCAACACTTGTCCTTTGACAGCCTTCTGAGGTACAAACCTGATGTCGAACTGCTGTAGGATCACCGCCCAGCACGCCAATCATCCGGTCAACATAGGTCGGTTCATGATGTATTTCAACGGGTCTACCTGAGAGACCAGTTGTACCTCATGGTGCTGCATGTAGTGCCACAATTTCTGAATGGAAAATACAAGCACCAGGCAGCTCTTCTCGATGGGAGAATATTTAATTTCCGCGTAGAGGAGCATGCGGCTGAGGTAGTAGAGGCTATTCTCTGTTCCCTCGTTGTTCTTCTGGGCGAGAAGTGCGCTGAGGGATTGCTCCAGGGTGGTCATGTAAAGGACCAGCAAATTTATGGAAACGGGTGGCATCAAGACCGAAGGTTGAAGCAGATACTGCTTGATTTCCTCAAAAGTGATCTGACACTCTTCCTCCCATTCGTAGGTGGTGCCCTTCTTCATGGGCCAGGAAAAGGGATTACACTTGCTGGCCAGATTCGTGATGAATATCCGTATATAGGCTAAGTGGCCTTGAAGGCCTCTCAGCTCCCAAATATTACTCGGGGGAGGCATCTGACTGATGGCCTTGATCTTCTCTGGGTCGATCTTGATGCCTTGATACCTAACAATGAAGCAAAGAAACATTCCGAAGGTGACCCCAAAGGCACACTTGAATGGGTTCATCTTCAAGCGGCGAGAACGGAGGAAGCTGAACACTTTCTCAAGGTCTTTGATATGGTCTCGGCGCTGAAAATACTTAACCACCAGGTCGTCCACGTAGCACTCCACCAGCATCCCGAGAATCGTCTTGAATATGCGGTGCATGGCCTATTGATAGGTGGCACCAACATTATTTAGGCCGAAGGGCATAACCTGGTAGCAGAAAGTACCCTAGGGGGCCCTGAAGGCAGTGAACTCTTCATCCTCAGGGGCCATCCGGATCTGGTTGTACTCGGAGTACCCATCCATGTAGGAGAGGTCTTGGAATCCGGTCATGGCATCGATCAACAACTCTGTCATGGGAAGGGGAAAATCATCCTTCCGACAGTGGCGATTGTGATCGCAGATGTCGATACATACCCTGATCTGCCCTTTCTTCTTCCTGACTAGCACAATGTTAGCTAGCCACCTGGGGTACTGGACTTCCTTGATGAAATTGGCCTTGATGAGCTTATCAACTTCGGCCTCAACCATGGCACTGTGAGAGGGGTGCATCTTTCTGGGAGGCTTCTTGAACCCGCGATGGTTTGCTGGAAGGCCAAGGCGGTGGACGGATACCTGGGGATCTATTCCTGGCATCTCGTCATAACTCTAGGAAAACACATCACGGTGCTGTCTGAGGAAGTCTATGTACCGTTTTCGTTCCTCGGGGGGCATAGCGGCACTGAACAATGTGGGTCTCGGGTCCGCCTCGCTACTGAGGTTCACCTGTACTAAATCGTCGACCGTGGTGGGGACGCCTTCCTCAAAGGCAGGAGGAGCATCTTCCATGCCCTCCTCTCCGCTTGTGGAAGGATCATCCACAGGGGGAGCCATTTCGGGGCTGCCTGACCCTGATGGGAAGCTTGTGCCGGCTTGGGCGGCAGAGGTCTCCACGTCAGGGGACCCATGCTTTGCAGAGACCATGGAGAGAAAGGTGGTTGATCCAATCCCATCTGGCCTTTATCCCATGGG
The DNA here is from genome assembly GCA_963277665.1 of Viscum album. Classification (NCBI taxonomy): domain Eukaryota; kingdom Viridiplantae; phylum Streptophyta; class Magnoliopsida; order Santalales; family Viscaceae; genus Viscum; species Viscum album. The sequence goes on from OY728119.1 coordinate 611,359,972, forward strand.
GCCACGCTTTATGACATCAAAGTAGTAGTGGCACGTTGGCTTGAGCGGATCGATTCCGGCCTGACGAAACAGACATGTATGACGTACTGCCGTTGTCATGAGCCCAACGTCCCGATATCGTACAATGGTAGGAGGCTCGGGGATCACCTGAGCCTGGCTGGTGTAAGAGTACGAGGTGATTTCCCGCCGTCTCTTGGACCCAAAAATATGCCTTCCTCTGGTACCCGAAACAACAAATCATTGTCCCATGTCGGGGGTCGTGGCCTCCAACTGATGGATTGGGAAGACATATGCGTTGTCCAAACCTGCCCAGGGACCACTCGCGACAGTGGCGGGCTCGACCTCACCTGCCAGGATCTACTTGTCCTTGCTCTTGTAATAGTCAGTGTTCAGATAAAGAGCTTCACAAGAGGAAAAAGGAGACTCATCTCCTTGGATCACGCCCACTCGACCTTTAAGGGAGTATTTGAGGCACTGGTGATATGAGGAGGGGACTGCTGCGTGAAGGTTGAGCCAAGGCCTTCCCATCAACGCATTGTAGGTGGTGTCCTGAGAGACAACCATGAATTCGGTATTGGCAATTAGCCTGCCGAACTGGGTCTTCAGAAGAATCTTGTCGAGTGGAGTTTGATCGGTTCTTTCATACCCTTGGATCCTGAGGTCGGAGGGAGTTAAATCATCCTCAGACAACCCCAGTTTCCGCAGTGTCCGAGTTGGGATTAGGTTAATCCAGGAACCTGTGTCAATAAGACAGCGGAGGACTTCCACGACATTGAACTGGCCGGTGATGTACAGTGGTCGAATGTGCCCCTGTATGGGAAGGTCTTCATCTTCACCGTAAAACGAGATAACCACCTAAAATTCGGCATCCTCAATTGCCTCGGTGTGGAAGGCTTCTGCGGCCGCCACCTCCATCTCAAACTGGAGGGGGATCCTTAGAGCCTAGGTGAGTGCCTCGCGCATTTCAGACGATAGGCGGAGGGCCTCAAGGATAGAAAGCCTTGCCGAGATGTTGGCCAGGTGCTTCAGAACTTCATACTTTCGAGCCAAACGCGATCTTCTGCTTACACGAGGCCGCTCTGCGATTGGAGGCATGACAGGCCCTGCCAGCGTGACCGGTGACTGACTGGTACTAGGCATGTCTCTCTGTTCACTAGTCGAAGCCCGGGAGGTGGCTGTCGCGTTAGGACCGGAAGGCTGTAGTCGGCTGGTGGCATGGCAGGGCTGGTTGCGACACGGATGAGGTGGTCCCGCCGGATCTAGCAACACAAATGGTGGTGGAGGCGAACTTGTCGACACCGGGTGAGGGGGCCGTGTGCATTGATCTCTGTATCAGGCCAGCTTCCTGGTCTCAGTAGCGTGCACGACCTGACTGGAGGTGATGACTTTCGTGCCCCGACGATTCGCATAGCCACGGCTCCGCCGATGTTGGTGATGGCTAAGGACATTGGGGAGGTCCACCTAGCATTCCTCGTCATCGGGAGTCAAAAAGGGATTTACCAACTCTACGGTGTTGACTGAAACGTACCTCGGGCTTTCACTCGAGGAGTCATCCACTACCGGACGGAGTCTCCGAGGGATCCCCATCTTTGGGGGGATAAAATCGCCAAGAGTGCGGGAAGATGACGGCACTGGCAGGGCGCGTTCTTTCATCTTGATTCGCCGCATGCTCTTCTGGGAAGAGGTGGGCTGGGATGACGATGCCAAAGCAGCGCTCGCAGATTATGAGGGCTCTGGCTGACTCAGGCGGGAACGGATGATTCCATGGGCACGGGCAACCGTCCTGCGGGCCATCTAGTCATTATACTTCCAGGACCCATGGTCGGAAACCTTCTTCCACTCATCCTCATTGTCGCTGCTTCCATCTGGTCTCACGAAGACACCTGCCACCTGCGTCGGGGCTGGGCCCAACCTGACTATGTTGTTGTGCAATATGGTCTTGGAGACAGTCCTTGAACACATAGCATCGCTGGATGGTGTGTCCCAGGATCTGGTGATAAGGGAAGTAGTTAGGGTGATCAGTGAGATGCGCCTCTTCTGGCTTCTGGAACTCAGGCAGCCGCACGATCCTCTGCTCTAAGGCGCTACGGAAATAACTGGGGACCTGAGCCTCGTCAAACGAGTGAGTCTGATTCCTTCTGTCTGGAAAGGGGGATATTGGAGGCTGACCATGACCAAGGTCCGGAGGAGCATGCCGAGGAGGCGGACCCTGATTATCTCACCTGGGTGGTGGCGGTGCATTACACGGAGGCGCCTGCCGATTTTGAGGCGGTCGCTGCAGGGACAGAGGCTGTGCCCGTGGGGGTGGACCCCTATGAGGCTACTGATCTGGCCTTTCTAGTATCAACTCTTTCTGTCTGGGGGCCTCTATCTAGGCTACGACAGTGGGCTCGGCTCTAGTGGCTCTCCTTGCAGGGATTACAGGAGGCAGCGGGTGTGCCTGACTGGCCTGTTGCTGGGCTTCTTTGAGGCGCTGAGCCTTGTCTGAGAAATCTCGGAACCCTCCAGGGTAATTCTGAGTGATTAGAAAAGGAACCAGCTCTGCTTTGATGTTCCCTACACACATATTCAGTAATTTCTCCTGAGTTAGTGTCATGTCAAGGGAGTACGTGAGCACCTTCCACCGGGCGAAGAAGTTCGCGACCCGCTCATCAGGCCTTTGTTTGCACCTGAATAGGTCTGCAATGTTCGTATTTCGGGTTGTGGAACTGAACTGGTAGAGGAATTGCTAGCGAAGGTCCTCCCAGCTAGTCACAGGTCCAACAGGGAGTTGGTTGTACCAGACGAATGCTAGTCCTTCCAGTGTCTGAACAAACCAACGGAGCTTGGCAGCCTCCTGCTGTGTCAGAGTCCCTAACAGAGGTCTGCACCTCGAGTTGAAGTGGGCCAGGTGTTGTGGCGGGTCTCCGGTCCCGTTAAAGGTGGAAAAAGTGGGGATCCCAAATCCCGGTGGGGCCGACATATCATCCACCCATGCTAGGTATGGCTTGTCGTCCGGTGGGATTGCCACCTGCCGAGCTTCCAGGGCCTCCAAGCGGGCGATGTGTACTTCCATCAGATCGTCCGGACACGGATTCCCATCCTAATGGGGATCTCTAACCACAAGCTCATTGTCAGGCTCTCCAATCCAGTAGTCAAGCTCAGCAGCTCACGGGGCGGCTGGCGGAGCGACTCTTGGGGCAGTAGGAGGAAACCGAGCATGGTCCCCCAGGTAATCCTGCCGCTCGGGAGGGTTCGGCGAGATGTATCACGCCCTCTTGCCATGGGCATCAGCCTCTCTCCTTTAGGCGAACGCGACATGGTCGCGATTTCCTGGGGGAATCTTGGAAATGGGTAGGTGCTCCTTCCCCTGCTGTCCTGGCCTAGGATTACCGTAGTCAGGCCGACGCTCTGCAATGCGTTCGGCCAAGAGGTCATCAACCAGCCTCTTTTTCTCAGCAAGCTTTTGGCGTAGCATGGCCTTCTCGGAGTCTTCATCTGCCTTCTGCACCGAGGCAGATGGGTCGGCGAGCTTGACATCCCTGACATGCTCTTTACCCTTGATGATGTTTCGGCTCAGTGTCAGTGCCTCAGTGGGAGTGGGGAGACCTAGGAGGCTCTTCTGGTGGCGAGTAATCCTCCCAGACGGGTCCAGTGGCGGCTTTTCCTCAGGGGGTAAGTCCCCATCGAGGATCACCACACCGTTTACCTCATCTGAAAGGTCATCCATGTTGACTGCCGCTGCCCCTGACGACGTTCCCTCAGGGCCGCCCTGTGAGTCGGGGTGTCGGCGGATTGCACAGAAAAAAAGGGTTGCGTACTGCCCCCATCCGTGGACGTATGCATGGGGGTGGCTTCCTCGATAACCTTGTATAGTACTTGAAAACTCTGAACGTATTGTTGCTGGAGGGCCCTACGGTGGCCAGGCGACTCGGGGTGCTGAACCGCAGGGAGTGCTGCCAGGTCGACCCGACGACACTGCTCACCGATATCCTCGAGATGTGCTTGACTCCCAGGATAAGGCACTAGCTGATGTCGAAGACAGGAGTGAGTCACCTGAAGAGTCTGGCGGAAACATTCAAACTCTCCCGGGGTGAGCGTCTCTGGCATATCAAAATTCGATCCTGCGACCGGCCAAAACATCTCGGGGAAGTGGCCCGCTGTGAGGACAGTCCAGATGCTCCATGACTTTGGTTCGGGGTCCGGACCTTGCTGCCCCGGCTCATCAACCAAGAATGGCTGGGGAGCTGGCAATGGCACCGAGGCAGGTCGTCGGGCTGGTAAGCTGGCCGGCGGGGAATACGGCGAACAGGCCGATTGGCCGCCGATCCCTGAGTCGTCCTCTAAGGGTTTTAGTACCCTGGCTGCCACGTCGCGAAGGATAGGCCAGCGAATGGGCCTCCTTTCATAGTGTCGGTGCTCGTCGAGGGTGTGTCTATTTACGAATCTTCCGTCGGTCCCCATAAAAGTTCCCCACCCTCCCTGACTGAGGTGGAACGCGCTTCCGGGGAGGCCAGGGATAACTGCGGGTTTGACCCATGGGGGTACTCCAAGTCCTCATCCTCCTGGATATACCTTCGGAGGGAGGAGGGAATCATACGGATCTTGCATTCGGGGAGTATGAGACTGACGCGCCGCGTCCCCATCCTTGCCCTCGACTCCAAGGGTTGGGGGGAGGTTCCATCATCGAGTCGTATTCCGCCTCAGAGTCCGAGAAACGGACTGGTCTAATTTCCGTCCGGACTCCCCTGACATTCCTCATACGGTGACGACACCCTGCCTTCCTTCCCCTGGGTGGCTCCTCAGGGTAAGGATGATTTCCATCAAGAAGTCCCCTGGCCGCAATAGTGCTTGGGCAGAGGGGACTGAAGTCTGAGGTGTGGGAAGCACCGGGATAGATGTCGAAAGGGACATGGGGAGGACCTCCATGTGAGTGAGCGACTGGATACGCAATGGCTCCATAATCGCGACTAGCAGTAGGGGGAGTGACCTCATACCCAGTGCAGTGGGCACTAGAAGGAGTCATACCCAGAGCGTAGCTGTTGCAAAGAAGCCTTCGGCTTTCCAGATCAGTGGCACGGAATGAGCCCTTATAGTGGGTGGCGCTACCGCGGATTGGTCCGCGGTGGCCATTACCTGTGCCTGTGACCGGGAGAGTCGACCCAACCTGCCTGTAGGGAGGTCGTGGCCTCAATCCCAGTCGAGCATGTGAATGCCTCTGCTCAACGTGTGCGGGGGTCTGGAAGTAGGAGTCAGCAGTGGCTCGGGCCACAGTGGTTGCTGACGTTGGTGCCCCAGGACGAGAATTCTCTTCTGCTCGCGCCTGACGCTGGCGTCGGGTCAGATGGGTTAGAGCCAGTGGTGCAGGCACAAAGATTTCCTGGTCCTCGGCCCGGGGAGCCGGGCGATGACGTTGACGCAGCCTGGTGGGGGTACTTGCCGTTAACTCCTGGGACGGGTCTCCGATCGGGTGGACCCGGACACCCCCCACCTCATTGGCGTAGGGGACGGATGGGTCAAGGCGCTCCGGGGATAGCCTCCCGAAGCGGTTGAACATCGGAGTGGGGAGCGGCGGCTCCCTGCACGGCCCTCGGGGGCGGTGAGGATAGTGAGGCGAAACCGCCTCTAGATCCAAACGGTCCATGCCCCTGGTGGAGATGATCCCTTCCTCATCATACCTATGAATCAAGTCACTGATCACCCTTCGCTAGATTATTTATGACGGGGAGAGGGGGCGAGAGTGCCTGACAGTCGCGGCAATTGGAGCCGGAGTGACTGTGGAAAAGGCGGGACCACGCGGGGTAGCCGCGTCGGTACTGCCCCTGCCCCTGCGCCGGTGGGCAGGTGGCGATCGAGCTCTGGATGCAGTGATCTGATTCTTGGAAGCAGGGAGATGAACCCATTAGTACTAACAGGAAAAGAAATCGACAACCAATAGCCCAGCGTCGTTCCGCCTTCTGTGGTCGGTGAGAGGGATCCACACTGATGACACCGCAGAATGGAGTGCTCAACATCCTAACTGCCTCAACCCCTAGCGGGGTTCACATCCTGATGATAGGTACCTGGACCATGTGACATGCTAATCTTCTGACACCCTGAACGCTACCCTTCTCCATACTGAGGAGAAGAGATTCACGTCGGTTTCACCATTTTCTGTTTCCGACGCTTTTACGCCGGGGCGCGCGCGCATGTCCATCACGCATGGGAGTACGTGCGGCTTGTTGCCCCGCATTCCCGCTTTCCAAAGGCAGGCGGAATCCGTTCCTTATTCAGGGACATCTACTCCTTGATCGAAACCAGGATGATGGGATGTTGGTTCTTCCTTCCGTGGATTCCTCCTCGGATCTCGTCACCTAGTCCGGGTCTCCCTCATAGATTTAAGACCTATTCGTGAATCTCGTTCTCGGCGCCATATCTGCATGGACGCCAGTTAATTACGCTGCTTCCGTCGAGACGCTCCAAGCAGTCTTGTTGGGGAAGCAACCTTTGGTGAGTAGAATGGTCACATTGGGGTGTTGTTGGCATGTCTTGACACTGGGGATCAACACGTCTACCTTCTGTCCCTTATCACAGGGCTTCTGGAGGGAACGGAAGCCCGAGGCATCCCACATCAAACGCGGGGAATGTGTACCATCTGAGGTTTTCCTCATCTTCCCATGTTTAACATGGGGTATGTCGCGAGTTTAATGTATTTCAAAGATTGATCAGACTGATCGAAACACTGAGAGTGGATCAGATTGAAGGACCCCTTAGGGGGAACACCGATGTCAGGGCCATCACGTGGGCAGCTTTCCGGATACTGTGGAGTGGGATGGGGTGGCATGATCTCACCGGGATGTGGTGGACCGGGTAAGTATCAGAAGGGATGGAGTGATGGGCTTGAACCTCATGGAGGCTTCCTACGTATCCCCATGGCAGGGAATCAAAGTCCGTATAGTTCGGTGATACGGTGGGACACCTGAAAAAGGCAACCCATGAGAATGGACGCATGGATTGGAGCCGGGAGGAAGTATGATCTCCGGGCTAGGGCATGAGCTTCCCAAGGAACGTGGGCTTGAGGGGGGAAGTCAGGATGAGACGTCGGTGTGAGGCATGGGGATTATGCTCTGAGACGGTCCAAGAGGGGGAATACAGTTTAACATCATATAGGATGAGATACAGTTTAACGTCATGCGGGACAAGGGCATACAGTTTAATGTCCTGCGGGATGAGGGATCTGTGGCTTATGCTCTGAGGCATCCCATGGTGGACATGGGGGTTACACTCTGAGGAGGCCCATGGTGGCCAGGGAACCGACGTGGAGAGGTCAGAACGACTGGGTGGTGGGCTTGAACCTTGTGGATGCTTGCTACGTACCATGCGTTAGCACGAATCAAAGTCCACGTAGTTCACTGGCATGGGGCTTACGCTCTGAGGCGGCCCATAGGAGGATGTCATGGTCGATGCGCGCTCTAAGCCCACGTGAGTCATGCTCAGTGTGAGAAAGAAGAGGCAGTAAGGACCAGACGATCACGTCGTGAAGGGTGTGTCCGTGAGAAGTGGAATGGGGCTTACGCATTGAGCGGACCGAAGAGGAAACAGGGGCTTACGCGTGGTTAGCGGACCAAAGAGGAAAAAAGGGATTACGCATGGATAGAGGCCCTGGGTGTCGGGGCTTACTCCAGGGTGGAGGCCCGTGGTGTGACAAAGCACAATGGGAAAGGGACTCCACTGACCTTAGCAGGGGGAAGTACGGAGGTGCATGGGTGCAACCTTCCGTAAGAGAGGCTAGGGGCTTACGCTCTGAGGCAGCCCTTCCCCCGTGGACAAACTCCACTCCGACAAGGAGGATCTCATTCCATGTGAGGAATATTCCATTACTGTGGAGACGAGAGACGTAAAAAATGTTCGAACTGGGGGGACCATGCGTGCGAAGCACGGGGTAGGACCACAGTTTAACGTCATGTGTTAAGGACGAAGTGCTTAGCAGTTTGACGTCCTGCAGCTTGGAAGAGGTGGGTTCGCTCCACACCCCTAGGGATTACATTCCCAATGCCCTCTACTCCTTCTGGGAGGGAAGGCATTGGCAAGGCCATAGTGAAGGGGGGCCGCAGGGCGAACCATTGAGGGGTCCACGTTAGCTTGGCTATGAGAAGAAGCAATAGCCGTTAGCGTGCCTATGCGGAGAAGCATAAGGCAAAGAAATGAAAAAGGAAACACCACCCAAGGGACCTTGAGGTTACTTCGTATGAGCCTAGAAGGCCGTACGGGAAAACAACGCATGGTGCACATGCCCGACAAGGGAGACATCAGGTGCCGACGCGAAAAGGCAGCCAAGGGGCGTCAAGGTAAAGGGGTCCTGGGTGTTGCGCGCAAAAGGAATGTTTGCACGCAAAACACCGGGATGGCGTGAAATAGGGTCAGAGTATTGTGCGGATAGGTGATTGCGCAGAAGGTATTGCGCGTATAGAAGGGGATTGCGCGCAAGGTACATGATCGCGTGCAAGGGAAGTACCCGGAGGAAGAGGCAAATTCTCTTAAGCCAGTGGAGTTGCACGCAAAGGCGAACCTCGAGGCAAGGATGCATGAAAAGTGGGATTACATTGAAGTCATATTGCGCACAGGGGGAGTCGAATTGCGCGCATGAGAGCCGATCCGAATTCTGCAACCCCCAAACCGTCTAGGGTCACCTTCTATTTATAGACATCAGCCGGCACGGAATCCCGACAGTGCGTGAAAGTTTCCGTGCCAGGAACCATCGGCGTGCAAAGCTTCACCACGCGGAACTAGGGCACGCAAAATTGCGCACACCATCGGCTCGATTACGTGAATCCCGGGAATGCTTTGCGCGCACATCTTTATTTCACGCAATCGCTCCTTTATTTCGTGCACCACTTCCCGGGCCTCCGGACCGGGCCTCTGATTCCGAATATGACTTCGCTTTTCCATTTCAAAACTTCCTCTAGGAGTTACAGACTATTTTTTGGAGTCTACAGGGGTTTCGAATATCCAAACCCCATCTCACCACTGGGGTCAAACTTTCGCCCCTCCATTTTGAATACTTCCAGTAGCTTCCCATTCAAACTAACCATACTGATGGTGCTAAACCGGGTGTGGAAGGTGGACGAAATTAACTTCCACTCGTTTCCATTGCCAGTGGGAGTACTCACCAACGACGGTCAGGGAATGGAATAACACCAGGCTTATCTACTGGCCTTTGGAGGTGGAGTTTTGGTGGCACGGGTGGACCGTGAGCCGCTCTATGAGCCGTACACCCCGCACCGGTTTGCGAGGCAATTCTGGTGCCTACAGCGGCTGACCCTGCAGGTCTACTAGGAGGTGCGTCATGAGGAGAAACCATGTGTAATGAGGCATTTGTGGATCATGTTCACACGAGAAGGTGAAAAAATGTGATTTTCATTGCCTTCGTCCACTGCCGCCTTTAGACTGGTGAAGGAGTATGCCATCAGCTGGGAGGCAGCTTATCCGGCGGAAATTCTGAAGAAGCCAAACGTTCGAGCTGGTGATGGCGGGCCTCCCCTATCCCGAGGTTGGGGTCGGAGGGAAGCAAGGTCCTCTCGCGGTGGCGGGGCTGCCGTGGCGGTGATACCTCCACATGCTGAGGATGCGGCAGCATCGGCGGATCCGACAGAAGTAGTGGACCCGGTGATTCCGGAAGAGCAAACCCATCCGGAGGGGCGGCCGTCGAGGGGATTCCGCAGGATATCCACTCAGGCTCCGGGGAAGCGGATGTGCCATATCAACATGCCAGAGAATGCTATTTTCCCAAAGGCCTGGGACATTTGGGACGTCAACTAACAATTCCTCAGTCCGCCCAATATGTGGGGACACCTGAACCATCTCGGGATGGTTTTACTGGGTATAGGCCCTGTTCGGGCTGGTTTCACGGTGTCTCCAGCAAAGGCGGAGCAATATCTGGATGAGCTGGAGGACTCTTTCCATTTCAGTGGTGCAACACATCTAATGAAAGATCGGGTAAAGGTACTGCTGGATCGGACGGTTCCCCCACAGCTATCGGCCGCCGAACTAAGAGAACGCTTCCCCCTGCTGGAGGAATCAGATGAATCCTTTGGGGAAGACGAGGCTGGCGGAGGGAGCCCGTTGGAGGAAGGAAAAGTCGGAGATCAAGACTCGGATTCCGATGATTTAACGGAGGTTCTCAAGGTAGAATTCCAAATTTATTTTTTCAGGGTCCGCTCTCAGGCCATTATGGACCTCTCACGAACATCTGAACTGTGCAGGAGGAACTTGTACGCAGACCCCGCTTTCGCCCCTTGGTGGGTGAAGATGCAGGACTGTCAGAACCCGCGCCTGCAGCTGCGTCCAGTTCGGTGTTTGGTGTGGCACCCGAGGTGGATCTTTCAGAATCTCCAGACCTTATGACAATATATGGAGGCCCACGCCTTGGGGTCGTGTCCGCATCGACTTAGGAGCATCATGAGGAGTTCGATCTCCGTAAGTCTTCACCACTGGATCCATTGATGTCATATGTAGATCGTGCCAACTAACATTCATGCCCTTCCCTGTTGCGTAGTGTTCTACGACTGGCATGCGCTACTGCGGCAAGGCTGGTCGGGATGTCTGGTGGCATCCCTCCCAGGGGCATGCTGGTGATCGTGGAGATAGTCACCCTACTTACCTGAACTGCAGCACTCCCTATTGTTTGCAGGACCACCAGCAGGGTCTTGCCTGAGGTTATTGAGGTGGAGTTCGATGATGATGATCGACTGGCAGACCCAAGTCCCACCATGCTTGCCCCGGCACTAGATGTCGCGTCGGATTCAACGCCAGATGCAGATCCTACTGAAGATTTCTTGCAGGCGTATCCTGTATACGAGCCTGGAAATCGCGCGGACTAGGATGAAACGGCCTCCGAAAAAGAGGAAAGAAAAATAGTCCACCGCCGATCATGGAAGCTGATCATGCACTTCTTCAATGATACCCCCCAAGCGCTGTGGTTGAATGAGATGGACAGACTCTGCTCATGACTATGCGAAATGTGCGCTGGGGGAGTGGATACCCAACGCCCTCATACAATCATCCGAGATCTCATGGAAGAGAAGATCCGTGAGTATGATCACGGGCTCAGTATGGGATGACAGAGGAAGAAGTCGAATAACATCAAGAAGCTACAGGAGGATGAAAACTAAGTCCAACACCTACAGATCTAGGAGGATGAGCACTCAGCCTATCTCAATGCATAATCTGAGCTAATATCACGATTGAAGGCCTAGCTGGCAGAGGAAGGAGAGCGTATGAGACAGGCTTTCGGAGATATGGATGCCATTCAGGCTAAGATAGAGAGGTCCCGAGTTGAGGCTGATGAACTATGCCCCATCGCTGCTGAGGAGGAGAGAGAGCTGAGTCGGCGACATCAATTCCTAGACGCCACAAGTCAAAGGGTGGTGGAGCTTCAACGCTCTTTGGATGAGGTCAATCAATCCATGGGGGGAGTTGAGCCCCGGGTACTGTAATGACTATAAACCCTTAAACATACTTTTGTGATTTAATTTTTTTGAATGTCGTAGCATGCACGAGTTCCGTTTTTTGCGCTGGTTCGTTTTGCATCCTTACAATGTTTCTGGGATGTCCAGCGACAATTCCCTAAGCTCATGTGGGTCAGGCCCGATGTAAGAAACAAGAGATAGTCGCCTCATCGTCTCATCCAAACATAGGAGGGTAAACCAAGCTTCTGGCACCCGGGTTTTGGATAACCGGTCCGGATTTCTGAAAAATAGGAGAGACCTAGTTGGAGAAGGATGTTCTCATAATAGCCGAATTACCGTTTCCCAGTGTGCTCTTGTGCATGAACGGTGCAATGCCAGGGGCGCTGAAATCAGTCTGAATAGGTGGGAATGGGAAGTGTGAATCATGATACCCAAGATTAGGAACATTGTGAGGGTGGCGTGATAATAAAGGAAAACCATTAACCATGGCGGAAAAATGGTATCCTTACTACGTTAGCCTGAAATGGGGACAACAAATGAGGGCCGACCATTGACCATGTTCGCAACACGGGGCCTAACTCAAATATCATCGATCAGTCTTCTGGTACATTGGCCTAGGATAGCAGGAAGACCATAGGTCGAGCATCCATACTGTTAGGGGGTCCCTCGAAATGTGACCAATCTTCTAGAAAATTGGCCTAGGACAGCAGGCGGACCATAGGTCGAGCATCCATACTATTAGGGGGTTCTTTCAGACATGAAAGGGGACGAGGGTCCAAATAAGGGGAACATGAAACATGGAATGTGGAGTGATGGTTTTCTCTAATAGAATCCAAAACTCATGAAATTACACCACCGTGGTGGGAGTACGCCAGATGGGTGCATCGGTTTGATCATGGATCATTATTTTTGTTTTTAGATAGGGCCTCTCTGGATAGGTGGTCTGTCACTTCCCAATGTCATATAGGGGCATCCTGAACTTGTTTAGGGCAGAGTTATAGTTACACGGTCCCCTGCGAGGGGTCCATCCAGGGGGCCATAAAGTGGAAGAATAATATTTGTGATTCCTGTGGGATGGACCCTAGGTAAAATACCAGGGTGTCCCTACGTATCCCAAGAAGATGGGAATCAAGCCACACGTAGTTCTAGAAGCAACGTTTAACATCATGTAGGACAAGAAGAAGCCTGGTTGTTCCGGTACACATCCTACCCAAAACAACTAAGCCCACATGATTTGTGCTCCATGTGGGAAACAAAAAGTAATGGGGGACTTTCCTGGCACAGTAACGGTCATGTTAGGGCGAAGGGACACTCGGTAAATACCAGCCTAATGATGTTAAATCTTCCATGTAGCGCAACTAGACGCGTGAAGAGATAAAGCCGAATATGTCGGAATTCCACTTGAACATGAGGAAGTGGAAATGTGTGAATCATGATGCTCGATATTTGGATCACAATGATGGCGGTGTAACTATGTAGGATAACTATTAACCGTGGCAGAAACGCAGCATCCATATCGTGTTATCCTGGAATGGGTACAGACAAATGTGGGTCGACCGTTGACTATGTTCGAAACACGAGACCATGTCGCAAATGAGGTCATAGATCTGTAGGGACGTTGGTCTGAAATGATTGGATATCCCTTAGGACCAGCATCCATGGAGAGCCCTTAATCCTACCACCCATGTCATCCAAGGGTCCTTTTGGATGTGGAAGAGGATGAGGATCCAAATAGCGAGCTCGCGAAGCTTGGTCATGGGACGATGGGAATGTCCCTATGAAAATCCCACACTCTGGGATCTTTGTCAAAACGCATCTAAATACGACAACGAGGCGTATTAGATAGAGGGATTCAAGTCCCTTACCATTGGGAGATCTTAGTTTAGGGTCGTAGAATTTGGACCATGGATGGGAGGAAACACAGGAGGCACATGGCGGGTAATTACAAAAACCCAACATGAATGGGAACCGTGGATGTGTACGGTTCAGTGAACAACCCGATGTGAATGAGGACATAATACCATAACACACCGCACAACCCCCTTGAGAGAGGTTTTAGGTCAAGGGACCGAAAACGACAGTTGAGTTGGGCCTGAGCAAAGTGCAAAGGCGTTCCTACGTACCCCATGGGGATGGGGATCAAGCTGCACGTAGCTCATGAAAGGGTATTAGTTTAAGGTATTAGAACTCAGACCATGTATGGTTAAGGAGAGCAGGGGACACACTGTAAGGTGGTTACAAAACCTGACGATGAGGACATAATCCCCACTTACCATGTGTTCTCTGGGGAAGTGCTCGAGTCAAGGGACCAAACACGGAAGTTAGGCCGGGCCAGCGGGGAGTTGCCCAGGCGCTCCTACGTATCTCATAAGGATGAGAATCAATCCATACGTAGTTCTAAAGAGTGGCACGGTAAGGTACCAGTGATAGGGAAAAAGGGGGAGTGCGGGCATGGCCCTTGCACCAAAAGAAGCGGAATTTGATAAATCTTGTTTTTCCTTTAAGGTGAGTGGTTCTTTTTGTGAAGCGACGGGCCTAGGGTAGCAAGCCCTGGTGTCGCCACAAGAATCAATCTGTGATAGGCGTTGACAAATGGCATGGCACATGACCATTACCCAACCTGATGTCCTCTATGATCGGGTCATCACAATGAAGTGCCATATTTCGTCGTGCATCCAGGACGATAATGTCATAGTTTAGGGTCATGTGATAGGAACAAGCATGCATTTTAACATCATGCAACACAGATATAGCAGAGACGATGCTTGGTGGGGAATGTGTATGGTGTCATGCGACATAACCGACGTGGATGGGGACATGATCCCACACCACACCGTACGCAGTTCTGAGATAGGAACCTCGGGCCAAGGGGCTCAAATAGGGGTAAGAAGGAAAGGGGCAGGAGAAACTAGCTCCCAACTGAGCTGGACCTGAAAATGAGACGTCGGGGTGACCCTACGTATCCCATAGGAATGGGGATCGAGCTGCACATAGCCCTTAATGAAGATCTTAGTTTATGGTCTTAGAGCTCGGACTGTGGGAGCCCCGAAGGACACCGTATTGCATTTTTATCCCCCTGATGTGCAAAGGTGCACTGAGGGATGGCGCCAAGAGTGTCGAGATTCCACCTGGATTCGATGGGGTGGAACATAATGTGAATCATGAATCCAACATTCAAGGCCTGGAGGGGCTGGCGTGATGACGGAGGATTACTGCTGACCATGTTTGCAACACATCATCCTGTCGTGTTAGCCTAAAATGAGGACAAACAAATGAGAATCGACCGCTGACCATGTTCGCAACGTGGGATTTTTAACAATTTGTTGTCTGAAACCCTCGGGGGCATTGGCACGTAACGGTAGGAGAGCCCTTGGGCGTTGTATCCAGGCCATTCTTGGGGGTCCCTTTGGGTATGAAAGATGATGAAAGCCCAAATGCAGGGAAACACGAAGCTTGAAAAGTGGATGGAACTTGACCAAGTTGAATATGACACTCTTGGTCCTAGACCAGAGTACTCTTAACACATGGGCGAACCACTGCAAGGGGTTGAGGGACTCAAACCGAGGGTGACCAAGAGATGGAAGATTCCCGGGAGAAGGGGGCATAGTTCCAAAAACCCCGTATCATACCCATATATCCCCCTCTTAGAGAGGGACAGGCCAAGGGGCCTAGGTGACCGGGATATCGGGATATCTCTAATAAATGGGGCTGAACCCGAAGTCTAAATATTCGCGTGGTCCTATGTATCCCATAAAGATGGGAATCAATCCACACATAGTTCTTGAGGGTGCCTTTTAATGTTGTGCAGGACAGAAAATATGAGGGATAATTCTTAGAACGGGGTGCGCGTGGTGTGGCTATTGCAAACCCGACGTGAATGAGGATATGATCCCACATCACACCACGCAGTCCCGTAGTCAGGTTCCCAAAGGTAGGATAGAAGAGACAAATTAGCTGAACTCAAGATGGACCCAAAGATAGGAGATATGGGCATTCCTACGTATCCCATGAGGATGGGAATCAAGCCATATGTAGTTCTTAGGAGATCTTAGTTTATGGTCTTAGAGCTTGGACCATGGAAGGATGGAAACTTTCCAGGTAAGTGCAGACCTCGACCCGATCCCTAAGCCCAAGTGAGTTAAATTCAGTGTGGGAAACAAGGGAGGAATATCCTTATCGCAATACCCAGAATGTGCATTGAGGGTAAGTCGGTGAAGAGCCCCGAATGACACCTTTAACATGGCTTTTTTCCCCTAACATGCATATACACACTAAAGAATAGTATCAAGAGTTTAGAAACTCTACTTGTACATGATGAGGATGGAGAAGGATGTGAATCGTGTAACCGACATGTTGGGCTTAATGGGGTTGGTGTGGAGATGGAGGATAACTGTTAACTATGGCGAAAAAACAGACTCCATAACGCGTTAGCCTGAAGTGGGAACAAAAAAAGAGCATCGACCGCTGACCATATTCACAATGTGGGGTTTTTATCAATTTGTTGTCTAAAACCCTCAGGGGCGTTGGCCCGTAATGGTAGGAGAGCCCTTGGGCATTGTATCCAGGCCATTCTTGGGGGTCCCTCCGGGTGGGGAAGGTGATGACAACCCTGATGAAGGGAAGCACAAAGCCATAAAAGCGGGTACGGACATGTCTGAGTAGAGTCTGACATTCTAGGTAACTAAACAGGAGTACAGTTAGGCACATTTGTGAACCATCTAAAAGGGTCAACAAAGTGGATCAGGAGGGATAGGTACACATCCTGGTCATTACAAGCCTGACGTGAATGAGTACATAGTCCCACAACACACTATATATTCCTCTCTCCGGGGAAGGGTAGGCCAAGGGGCCAAGGTGGGATGGATATTTTTGGAAGACGGGGATGGTCCCAAAGATTAGACATTCAAGTAGTCCTACGTATCCCATAAGGACGGGGTTCAAGCCACACACAGTTCTAGAAGATACCTAGGGGTAGGATACCCTAAATAGGATGTGTACGACACGAAGAGTAACCAAACGTGAATGGGGATGTAATCTCACCCCACACCGCACAGTCCTATAGGAAAGAACCTGGGCTAGGGGCCAGAAAAGGCCAAGGGTCCTGATAGTTGGGTTTTGGTCAGGAAGGCCTGGCCTACTCACAGTTTAGCATCTTGTAGTGAGGACGAAGGACGGGGAATAGGGCTCCCTGGACAGAGGAGGTGTATGGTACGGTGAACAAACTAACGTGAATGTGGACATAATCCCTCACCACACCATACACTCCGGGTAAGAACTTGGGCTAGGGCCCGAAAAGGCCAAGAGGCCTAAGGTTGGGCCTCAGTAAGGGAATGTGTACGACATGGAAAGTAACCCGACATGAATGAGGACATAATCCCGCACCACGCCATACACCCCCTATAAAAGAATCGGGGTCGTGCGCCCAACCGTTGGCACCACCTAGAGGGATGTTTCTCACTTTGGGAAGGGGAAGAACGAATCACTTCACTAGATGTTTGGGACATCTTGGGGTGGACCCGAAGATCTAGGACACTATTGACCATGTCCGAAACACATCGTCCCTATGGTGACCTGATATGGGAGCAACAAATGAGCGTCGACCGCTGACCACATTCGAAACGCGGGACTTTTATCAGCTTGTTGCTTGACATCTTTGAGGGCATGGGCCCGAAGTGGTAAGAGGGCCCTTAGGCCGAGCATCCATACCATTTAAGGGCCCTTCTAGATGAGGAAAATTATGGAATCCCAGTCAAGGAGTGGGTGAAGCATAGTTGTACCCATCTACAAAAGAGACGAACATCTCCAGGGAAGGGGACGTACAGCCAGGTCGAGGCTTTCTCGACATAAGTTGGGGAAAAAGTGTGCACCCTTCTATATATCTTGACCCGAGGGGAAGATTTTGGCTTTTGGGCTGGGACAACGTACAAAGTGTCCGGACGTTCCTACGTATCCCATAAGGATGGGAATCAAGCCATACATAATTCTTTTAGGCCATGTAGTTTAACGTTGTGTGGTGAGGACGTTGGAGGATAGATGAACGGGAGTGGGCACATGGTGCGACCCTTATAATCCTTGTATGAGCGGGGATAAGGAAGCCTACTCCTCATCACGTGAGGACCCTCCGAGAAAACTATACCTAGGGGGACAGTCAAAGAGAAGAGCTCGGGTCTGGGCTCAAGATGAGACGTCTGAGCGTTCCTACGTATCCCATAAGGATGGGAATCAAGACATAGGTAGTTCTAGAAGCACATTTTAACGTCATGGAGGACTAAGAGATGCGTCTCATCTAAGGATATGTACGGTACGGCGGGTAACCCAACGTGAATGAGGACTTAATCCAACACCACGCCATAAAATCCCGTAAGAGAGCCTTATTCGAGGAAGGCCAAGGGGTCTGAGGCTGGGCCTTGGTCAGGAAGGCCTGACCAGCCTGCAGTTCAATGTCTTATAGTAAGGACGAGTGCTGGGGGCCCAAAGGGGCCAAGGGGCCAAGGGGCCTCGGTCAGGAAGGCCTGACCAGCTTGCAGTTTAACGTCTTGCAGTAAGGATAAGGGAGATCTTAGTTTAAGGTCATAGAGCTCGGACCATTTTGTAGTTTATTATCATGCCTGAAGATACTGAGCAGTTTAACGTCATGACGGATGATGGTGTACTTTCACATCGTGCAGGACGATGTTGCAGTTTAAGGTCATAAAGGACTGGGTGTAGTTTAAGGTCATGCAGGACCATACAGTTTAAGGTCATGCAGGATCATAATGTACAGTTTAATGTCATGACAGAAAAAGATGAGCAGTTTAATGTCATGCAGGACGGTGATGCAGTTTAAGGTCATGCGGGACTGTAATGTGCAGTTTAAGGTCATGTGGGACTGTATAGTTTAAGGTAGTTTAGGACCAAGGGGCTCGGGAAAAGTATTTCATGAGGAACATGGCGTTGGTGGGAGGAGTTATACACTCACCATCCATGGTCACCAAGGAGTATGCTCCATTGGGGTAAACCTTATGAATGACGTAAGGTCCTTCCCATTTGGCCTCAAGCTTCGGTGGTTTTCTACCATGGATCATTGGCACTCGGAAGGCCAATACCAGGTCTCCTTGATGAAAAGATCGAAGGCGAACCTTCTTTTTGAAGGCTCTAGCTGTAGAGACCCGAAGCCTTGACGTACATGGACATTAAATTACATTTGCGGAATACTTAGTACATAACAAAAACACACACTAAAGGATCGTAATAGTTTAGTGTCTTTGGAAACTCGGAACGTAATCTTCTAATCGTGGTGAAAGTTCTTCAATATCTCCCATAAAGGTCATCCCTTTTTTTTTACCTAAAACCTTTCTTTATATCCTGGGGAAAAGAAAACATAAAAGGGTGAGCTCAAATGCTCAGTAAGGGTAAACAAAAGAAATATCAATCACATCATATATATAAGAACATAGCTTTTGGAAATCTTAACCTGCAAAAAAGAGCATAATATCATAACATGGGATAAATCATAGAAGTGAAATGAAATCACAATAATCATAACTTAAAACATGAACCTTTGTGGCATTCACACATAATCATAGAGAATCATTTCTTGTTAGTCAAGACTCATTGCCAAGACTATCTTAGTGGACAAAGTCCCTTTCTGAATCGAGTAACCCTCGTTTCAGTCCTGTTTCACTGAACCGGTATAACCTACCGTTCCAGCCCTGTCTATCTCATGAGATATAAAATCTTTACCCAATGCATTGGAGGGAGATATAGGTCCCACCCATCTCATAATGATACCATTCTTATTTGTTCCACAAAATCATAAATCATACATCATTGCATAACCCATGTAATAAAAATGGGATTCTTAACAACATGACATCATAAAACCATTCATATAAGATAAAGGAATTCATAAACATAATTCCATCACAACATAGTCAAATCAATGTAAAAATATGAATAGAAACATAACCCTTTATTATCTTAGATGGAAAATAATTTTGATAAAACACTTGAAATGAATTCTTGAGGAAAATATCCTTTCTTCTTCAAAATCAATTTCTTTTCACAAAACATCATGCAATTTTAAAAGAAAGAGATTTTATTGAAAATAGTCATGAAATATTTTGGAGGAAGCTTCATGAAAATAAGGCTTTATAAAACCGTAAAAAACCGTTCGTGCCGTATAAGTTAAAAAAACATTCTTCGTACTTTTGTCGGAAAAGTCAAAAAGTACATCGTACGAAAAACGACAAAAGATTCCATTCATATCTTTTACTAAAAATTCAGCGAAGGGTAAAATTGGATTTAGACAACTGTAGGTGGATGGACATAATATTACATATTGAGGAAACATGGATGTAGATAGTAAAATACACCCCAGTAAATTTCAAAGTATAAACAATCTCGGATAAAAATGAGATTGTGATATTTCCCTTACCTTAGGTCCAATTTGCTTCGTATGTGTCCGAACCTCCTGTATAATGATTTAAATAATGTCATTTACTTATTAAAGAATCATATTCATTGTTATGATATCATATATGGTTCACTTATGACATTATATTACCCGTTCTTTTGTAAATTCCATGTTAAAGAAGCGTTTTGGGTAAAATCGTTTCATTTATCGTAGGTGTTTTGACTTGTTGTTCTTGACATCATTATTACTTATATCATGATTTAATTACTTCCAGAATATAAAATATGATTTATATATCATATATATTCAGTATATATATATATATAATAGATAGATAAATAAAATGAAAAACACCGTTCATGGAGACGGTAGTCCGTACGTACGCATGAACGCTGTTTTTCTTTCCTTATTGTCTTGAAATGGAAGTAAGTAGATGACATACATATGTATATATATACATAAATCCAGTAGCTTTATAATGTCATATATTTCATTATTATTTCTTATATATACATTATAATCATTCTTAAATGGTTAACATGGAGAATGAATCTCATCGCGTCGTGGAGACGGTAGTCCGTACGTACGCACGAGCGATGATATCATTTCTATAAATATTGAATTGAATTGGAGTGGATTATACAATATATCAGAATCAATATGATGTTGTAATAACTATGTATAGTTATTCTTTACACCATTATACCCATCCATGTAAGGTGGTGGTGGAAAATAGATTACACCACGGCGTGGAGACGGTATTCCGTACGTACGCACGCGCGGTGATTTCTTTTTCCGTAGGATGGATAGATAGTGAAATAGGGTTATTTCATACTTATAATAACATATCAGTATATGAGTGATACTGATGTTATTACTTCATAATGAAACAACCTAAGAAGAAGAAGTGGAAGAAGAAATAAAGATGAAAGAATTGGTAACGGTAATTACCTCTTCTTTGAAGCGCCTCTTTGAGACCTCCTCTTAGGGCACTAAAATTGGTCTTTGAGGAAGACCAGAACCTCTAGGATGTTTCTAGGGAAGGGGAGAAGAGATTTTGGCAGGGGTTGGCCGAGCTTGAGTGCTCAAATTGGTGTGAGGAGGAGGGGGAGGAGGTGTCCTTTTATAGGGGAGGAGAGGGGCACCTTAGGAATATCTCAAAATATTATTTTATATTAAAGTCAAAATCGGTTTATAATGGTTCCAAAGGGTCTTATTTCGAAGCTAAAGTGGGTATGGGTCGAAATCCTATCAACCAATAGAATTTAGACAAGTTTAGGATATTATTTTAACCTTATCAATTAGATTTAACTCTAAGTTAAATAATTTAACTTTTACCATGTCTTTTTGTTTTCTTTCACTATATGGTTAATACACTTACTATAACATGCCAAACGAACCCCAAATTGTTTATTATTAATATATATATCCTTATCTAAGTCATTTGACCGAACCTTAGATTTTTAGGAATAAAATAACAATTAATAATATAATATTTGATTTAAAAACTATTTTGTGTCAATTTTGACACTATTTGATATATGATTTTTGTGAAAGTCATAACAGAATTAAATGTTCGAACCAAGTTGATTAAATCAACAATAATATATCATAGTAACCTAGAAAATTAGTGGAATTCATAACAATTTTCAAATTACATTTATTTTGGTGTTTATAACATCAATTATGTCAATATTTCATTAATAAGATAATTACTGCATCATCGTTGTGTCATAAATAAATTAAATTATTTGATGTCTAAAAATTACAAATAAAATACCATTATGTAGGAAATCTTTTTATCGTT
The DNA here is from genome assembly GCA_963277665.1 of Viscum album. Classification (NCBI taxonomy): domain Eukaryota; kingdom Viridiplantae; phylum Streptophyta; class Magnoliopsida; order Santalales; family Viscaceae; genus Viscum; species Viscum album. The sequence continues at coordinate 611,381,600 of OY728119.1, forward strand.
CTAATGAATATTTACAATCTAATTTAGCTTATGTATAACCCCATATTAAAAATGATTTACTTATTAAACTTTGATTTTAACTATTTTAACCTTTCTTTAAATAAATTAATAATAAATGTCCTAATCTAATCCAAGTGGGCCTAAATGGTCATATTTTATTCCTAAGTTTGTTTTTGGTCGAATTACACTTGTCCAATAGAATTAGGACATGTGTTAGGGTAATAGTAATATCATATTTACCCTTAGTTACCCTATTTACTATTAACCGCGGTAAAAAAAAGTAAAAAGTTACTATTCACCAAAAATTATTTTCATCTCATTGAACCACATTTTAGTCCTTGATATTAACCGTGTCTGTCGGATTTTCAAAATTCTATTCACAGAAGCGGTAAAATTAAGTTTTATGCAAAATTCAGTTTTTTTAACCTACCACTTAGTAGTTTCACTATTCATCAAAAATTGATGTTTTTCAGAACAATGCCAAAATTTCATCCTAAGCTATATTTCATATTCCAAATTCAAAAATGAAATCTATTTTACCAAATTCATAACATAGAAGTTTCATTAATTAATTTTATAATTAAATCCCGCTGTTAAAATAAATAGCGTGTTTTTAGGAAACAATATATATCAAAAGATTGACACTTGATTATGTCTGGTTTAAATGTGAAATTACAACCAATGACCAATATTGTATTAAATTGTAAAAATATATTCTAAATATTCTTTAAAACCACTCAAATTAATAATTTATCACTATTAATTATTTCGATTAAAAAAGTTGTTTTTAATTATAATTTAGTAATTTTCACTATTCATCAGAATGTGAAAGTTATCCGAAAAGTACCAAAATTTCACCTTAGGCTAAATTCGATACTCCGAATCCAAGAATGAAGTTCATTTTGAAAAATAAGATTTACAGAATTTTAAAAAGTGGTTATTACTATTCATAACGGCTAGTTTTAATAATATTTTAATAGCATATCATTGTTTCGTGAAACTCAGTATTACATACCACACACGCTATCGAGGAAGGTTGCGATTGCGTGTAATGCAAGGCAAGTCAAGGATGCGTGTTGTGCAAGCTCCTTTTGGTGTAGCGTACAACACAAGACATTAGTGAAATAAAAAATAATATTTTTCATAAAATCTCGGGCTGTTACATTCTACCCCCCTTAAAATGAATTTCGCCCTCGAAATTCGTCGGGGTTATAAATGGTTTACTATTCGAAAGTTTCTTTAATAGAAACCCACATCGTAAAAAGGAATACCAAAACTTATCTTTAAAAATAAAAGTATGAAACGTAACGGTTACCCAAATAAACTAATCACTAGGTTTCCACATAGGTGAAAATTTGGATATGGAAGAGAAATCTAACCATCATGTTCTGATGGAGAGTGGTAGAGAACATGGCTATGGAAAAGTCAGTAATCACAAATCCATAAATTTGTGACGATCTAAGGTACCATCTGATTCATCAGGTATAAGATCACTAGGACAACATTTTTGGTTTTCAAGATTATTTCCCTAAAGTTAAAGAATTTGAATTAGAATAAATACTTACTTTATTTTGGTACAATCTCACTGTTGTTTGTGCCTTGACCAATTTCCACTTCATCTCTTAAATAAATGAAGTTGAATTTGTTATTCGTGAAGTGTTAGCAGATCATGTGATAGAATGACGGGTCATTCCATCTGTCTCAAAAGGTTAGCAAAATTTATATACATAAGTCGATCTATAGTGGGATTAATCATATATGGTTCCTAAAATGGGCTTATACTTCATATATCATACTGCTTAATATAATAACACTAGTTTCTACTAAACAGGGACTTCATGTAGGTCAGTGGTAGGCGATAAAGGCCAGTCGCACTTCGGTTGTGGGTTCGATTCCTACAGCCTTGTCCGAAGCGATGGGCTGTCGCCCGTCCTGCAGGTTGTCCTTTTTATAAAACTATATTACTATAACATCCCATCAATAATATCGAAAAAACTTCTATCCTTAAACAATACTAACTTATGTCCAACATAATCCATTCTAATCTTTAGGCTTATCCATAATACTGCAGTCCACTCTCATAACATAGTGAAAATGATTACCAGAGATTTAATACCATCGTTGATCCCCATAAGATATGTCTTGTTGGTCACATTCTAAACATTCAGAGTCCTTAATCATGTATTCGCTTGAATACCTTAGTGAAAACATGAATGCAGTTTAAAGTTAACACTTTCCACATACCAAAATCCTCAAAATTCTATATACTCAAACCATGATACCACTTAGTCCTTATATCAATCACGAGCTCATGAATACAATCAAACATTTAATTTTCTCCTTATCCCTTCATTATGCGCATATCATCTACATTCCAAAAATATCTGAATAACCTTTCATGGATACTGGTAATATTAATCATACACTTTTCAAAACACAAGGAAAGACAACAGTGTAACAATCCATAGATGTCTCTTTATTCCAAAATTACACATGATAAACATGTAATCATGCCACTACATTCTCAAACCATTGACCGAGCTTCAAAAATTCTTTCATCTCACATATCATTTGTAGTCTCTTCATCATCATCCACATAAATACTACCCATATGACCATACTGATTCTCTTCATGAGTCTTTCCCTTAGGGAATTTGTTTGCATAATGCCCATACATTCCACATTTAAAACACTTAACCATTTTTGATGTCGTAGCATTACCATTATCCTCATCCATGGTGTTAACCGACCCTTTTCCTTTGCACTTACTTGCTTTGTGTCCTTCTTTTCCACACCCAAAGCATCTTCCAGTTCCCTTGAAACATTCTCCTTGATGCCTCTTCCCACATGATTTACATAGGGGAAATTGAACTTTCTTTCCTCTATGATCATCATGGAACTCCATCTTTCTCTTATTAGTCGAGTCAGGAAACTTACCAAATTTTACTTTATTGATCATGTTGTGAGATTGCTGGTTCGGCATAATAATGATGTTTGGACATCCAAATCCCATTTCATTGGGTTGCTCATGAAAAATATCATTCCATTGTCCATCATATCCTCCATTATTGTGAATCATCTTGTTTCCAGCCATTTTCTAAAACCCAAAAAGAATAGTGTGAGAGGCAAAAATCATGCTAGGGAAAACAACATAATAAAGGGGGAGTACCTTCAATATCTAACATCTTAGGTTTAATTCTATGATCGTTAGCGTAATTCTAGTACTATAACCTATACGTATACTTAAGCTTAGGGACATCCCTAGACATACCTTAGAAATATCTCTAGGGATCTCACTAAAGTTCTCGCATCCTAGTTTCCAAAGGTTGACTAAACCTTTCCTCTGATACCAACTGTAGAGACCCGAAGCCTTGACGTACATGGACATTACATTACATTTGCGGAATACTTAGTACATAACAAAAACACACACTAAAGGATCGTAATAGTTTAGTGTCTTTGGAAACTCGGAACGTAATCTTCTAATCGTGGTGAAAGTTCTTCAATATCTCCCATAAAGGTCATCCCTTTTTTTTTTACCTAAAACCTTTCTTTATATCCTGGGGAAAAGAAAACATAAAAGGGTGAGCTCAAATGCTCAGTAAGGGTAAACAAAAGAAATATCAATCACATCATATATATAAGAACATAGCTTTTGGAAATCTTAACCTGCAAAAAAGAGCATAATATCATAACATGGGATAAATCATAGAAGTGAAATGAAATCACAATAATCATAACTTAAAACATGAACCTTTGTGGCATTCACACATAATCATAGAGAATCATTTCTTGTTAGTCAAGACTCATTGCCAAGACTATCTTAGTGGACAAAGTCCCTTTCTGAATCGAGTAACCCTCGTTTCAGTCCTGTTTCACTGAACCGGTATAACCTACCGTTCCAGCCCTGTCTATCTCATGAGATATAAAATCTTTACCCAATGCATTGGAGGGAGATATAGGTCCCACCCATCTCATAATGATACCATTCTTATGTGTGCCACAAAATCATAAATCATACATCATTGCATAACCCATGTAATAAAAATGGGATTCTTAACAACATGACATCATAAAACCATTCATATAAGATAAAGGAATTCATAAACATAATTCCATCACAACATAGTCAAATCAATGTAAAAATATGAATAGAAACATAACCCTTTATTATCTTAGATGGAAAATAATTTTGATAAAACACTTGAAATGAATTCTTGAGGAAAATATCCTTTCTTCTTCAAAATCAATTTCTTTTCACAAAACATCATGCAATTTTAAAAGAAAGAGATTTTATTAAAAATAGTCATGAAATATTTTGGAGGAAGCTTCATGAAAATAAGGCTTTATAAAACCGTAAAAATCCGTTCGTGCCGTATAAGTTAAAAAAACATTCTTCGTACTTTTGTCGGAAAAGTCAAAAAGTACATCGTACGAAAAACGACAAAAGATTCCATTCATATCTTTTACTAAAAATTCAGCGAAGGGTAAAATTGGATTTAGACAACTGTAGGTGGATGGACATAATATTACATATTGAGGAAACATGGATGTAGATAGTAAAATACACCCCAGTAAATTTCAAAGTATAAACAATCTCGGATAAAAATGAGATTGTGATATTTCCCTTACCTTAGGTCCAATTTGCTTCGTATGTGTCCGAACCTCTTGTATAATGATTTAAATAATGTCATTGACTTATTAAAGAATCATATTCATTGTTATGATATCATATATGGTTCACTTATGACATTATATTACCCGTTCTTTTGTAAATTCCATGTTAAAGAAGCGTTTTGGGTAAAATCGTTTCATTTATCGTAGGTGTTTTGACTTGTTGTTCTTGACATCATTATTACTTATATCATGATTTACTTACTTCCAGAATATAAAATATGATTTATATATCATATATATTCAGTATATATATATATATAATAGATAGATAAATAAAATGAAAAACACTGTTCATGGAGACGGTAGTCCGTACGTACGCATGAACGCTGTTTTTCTTTCCTTATTGTCTTGAAATGGAAGTAAGTAGATGACATACATATGTATATATATACATAAATCCAGTAGCTTTATAATGTCATATATTTCATTATTATTTCTTATATATACATTATAATCATTCTTAAATGGTTAACATGGAGAATGAATCTCATCGCGTCGTGGAGACGGTAGTCCGTACGTACGCACGAGTGATGATATCATTTCTATAAATATTGAATTGAATTGGAGTGGATTATACAATATATCAGAATCAATATGATGTTTTAATAACTATGTATAGTTATTCTTTACACCATTATACCCATCCATGTAAGGTGGTGGTGGAAAATAGATTACACCACGGCGTGGAGACGGTATTCCGTACGTACGCACGCGCGGTGATTTCTTTTTCCGTAGGATGGATAGATAGTGAAATAGGGTTATTTCATACTTATAATAACATATCAGTATATGAGTGATACTGATGTTATTACTTCATAATGAAACAACCTAAGAAGAAGAAGTGGAAGAAGAAATAAAGATGAAAGAATTGGTAACGGTAATTACCTCTTCTTTGAAGCGCCTCTTTGAGACCTCCTCTTAGGGCACTAAAATTGGTCTTTGAGGAAGACCAGAACCTCTAGGATGTTTCTAGGGAAGGGGAGAAGAGATTTTGGCAGGGGTTGGCCGAGCTTGAGTGCTCAAATTGGTGTGAGGAGGAGGGGGAGGAGGTGTCCTTTTATAGGGGAGGAGAGGGGCACCTTAGGAATATCTCAAAATATTATTTTATATTAAAGTCAAAATCGGTTTATAATGGTTCCAAAGGGTCTTATTTCGAAGCTAAAGTGGGTATGGGTCGAAATCCTATCAACCAATAGAATTTAGACAAGTTTAGGATATTATTTTAACCTTATCAATTAGATTTAACTCTAAGTTAAATAATTTAACTTTTACCATGTCTTTTTGTTTTCTTTCACTATATGGTTAATACACTTACTATAACATGCCAAACGAACCCCAAATTGTTTATTATTAATATATATATCCTTATCTAAGTCATTTGGCCGAACCTTAGATTTTTAGGAATAAAATAACAATTAATAATATAATATTTGATTTAAAAACTATTTTGTGTCAATTTTGACACTATTTGATATATGATTTTTGTGAAAGTCATAACAGAATTAAATGTTCGAACCAAGTTGATTAAATCAACAATAATATATCATAGTAACCTAGAAAATTAGTGGAATTCATAAAAATTTTCAAATTACATTTATTTTGGTGTTTATAACATCAATTATGTCAATATTTCATTAATAAGATAATTACTGCATCATCGTTGTGTCATAAATAAATTAAATTATTTGATGTCTAAAAATTACAAATAAAATACCATTATGTAGGAAATCGTTTTATCTTTCTAATGAATATTTACAATCGAATTTAGCTTATGTATAACCCCATATTAAAAATGATTTACTTATTAAACTTTGATTTTAACTATTTTAACCTTTCTTTAAATAAATTAATAATAAATGTCCTAATCTAATCCAAGTGGGCCTAAATGGTCATATTTTATTCCTAAGTTTGTTTTTGGTCGAATTACACTTGTCCAATAGAATTAGGACATGTGTTAGGGTAATAGTAATATCATATTTACCCTTAGTTACCCTATTTACTATTAACCGCGGTAAAAAAAAGTAAAAAGTTACTATTCACCAAAAATTATTTTCATCTCATTGAACCACATTTTAGTCCTTGATATTAACCGTGTCTGTCGGATTTTCAAAATTCTATTCACAGAAGAGGTAAAATTAAGTTTTATGCAAAATTCAGTTTTTTTAACCTACCACTTAGTAGTTTCACTATTCATCAAAAATTGATGTTTTTCAGAACAATGCCAAAATTTCATCCTAAGCTCTATTTCATATTCCAAATTCAAAAATGAAATCTATTTTACCAAATTCATAACATAGAAGTTTCATTAATTAATTTTATAATTAAATCCCGCTGTTAAAATAAATAGCGTGTTTTTAGGAAACAATATATATCAAAAGATTGACACTTGATTATGTCTGGTTTAAATGTGAAATTACAACCAATGACCAATATTGTATTAAATTGTAAAAATATATTCTAAATATACTTTAAAACCACTCAAATTAATAATTTATCACTATTAATTATTTCGATTAAAAAAGTTGTTTTTAATTATAATTTAGTAATTTTCACTATTCATCAGAATGTGAAAGTTATCCGAAAAGTACCAAAATTTCACCTTAGGCTAAATTCGATACTCCAAATCCAAGAATGAAGTTCATTTTGAAAAATAAGATTTACAGAATTTTAAAAAGTGGTTATTACTATTCATAACGTCTAGTTTTAATAATATTTTAATAGCATATCATTGTTTCGTGAAACTCAGTATTACGTACCACACACGCTATCGAGGAAGGTTGCGATTGCGTGTAATGCAAGGCAAGTCAAGGATGCGTGTTGTGCAAGCTCCTTTTGGTGTAGCGTACAACACAAGACATTAGTGAAATAAAAAATAATATTTTTCATAAAATCTCGGGCTGTTACACTAGCTATCTTATTTTGATGCATTTTCAGACTGTACAGGGCACGAAGCATGTTCTCGTCCGGTGCTTCCAATTCAGCTAGAAGGATTTCGGCCACCTTATCTGGCCCCTGCTGGTCATAGACTGCAGTGTGTAATGATGGCATCTGGATCTCGATGGGCAGGATGACCTCAAACACATACACCAGGGAATATGGGGTCACTTGTGTGGAATTGCGAGTCATCGTCCAATACGCCCAGAGGGCATTGGGGAGCTTGTCTGGACAACTTTTCTTGTTCTGACCAACCATTTTCTATAGAATGTTAGAGAGGGTTTTTTTAAATGCCTTGATCTTCCCATTTGCCTACGCATGATAGCGAGAGGTATGGTTAGAACAGATATTGTACTTGGCATAAAATTTCTTTATCTCGACTGCTCGAAAGTTGGTGATGTTATCGGTGAGGAAAACATGAGGGACTCCCAATCGGTGGATGATATTGGAGCTCACAAAGTCGACGATGGAATGGGCCTTGACCTCTTTGAGTGGAATATCCTCCACCCACTTGGAGAATAAAACTATAACAGTCAGGATGAACCTACACTGACGAGATGTCGCTGGTGGATGTGGTCCCACGACATCGAGTCCCCACACCATAAATGGCTAAGAGTACATGGTGGAATGGAGAGGCTCTGGCAGCCGATGCAGGAAGTTATCATGAACTTGGAACACGTGGAATCTCTTGGAAAACTCAATACAATCATGGATCATTGAGGGCTAGAAGTACCCCAATATTCGGATCTGGTGAGACAGCTTGGGCCCAGCCTGGTGGGCACCGCAGGAACAGGCATGAACCTCTTGCATGACCTGAGAAATCTCAACTCCTTGAATGCAATGGAGGAGAACACCATCGAAGCCCCGCTTATAGAGAGTCCTCTCAAGACTAGGACCACTCTAGAGAGTAAATTGTAGTGTATGGCATCGGATTCTCTCACGCTCGACCTGATCATCTGGGAGGAAACCATTTTGGAGATACACGACAAAAGGTGCCCTCCTGTCGGGAGTGGCCTCAACCACTGCATTTGAAGAACCTGGGATCCCTAACGCGGAGGGTCTGGCGGTAAGGTGGCTTACCCGCAAGTCATCGTCATCCTCTAGGGTGACGGGGGTGATGACTCTCCGGTGTGCCACATGTATGATCAAATCACCCTGCTCGGGTTCTGTGAGTGACGCAGCAGAGCCGGCCAAAGTGTCTGCTCGACCGTTCTGTGACCGAGGGACATGGGTAACCTCTGGTCGAGAAGGAAAATGGGCCATTAGATGGAGGGTTCACTCCATCAATGGCACAAGCTCCGGATTCTTGACAACATAGTCACCAACATTGACCTGTTGTATGATTTGTTCAGAATCCCCTTTCACATGTAGATGGGGCACGTCAATCTCAAGGGCCAGCTCGAGGCCAGTGATGAGAGCCTGATACTCTGCCTCGTTGTTGGTGCAGCCTTCAGACAACAGGAATGATTATGGCAGAGCGTCTTGCACCGGGGTGATGAAGATGATACCCAGACCCACTCTATTGAGCTTAGGATCATTGAGCCTCCTACCGGTGGGGCTCTAGGAGGCACCGTCGAAGTGAATTTTCCATATGAGATGGAATGACCGACTGAGAGGATTGACTCATTAGAAAAATCCAGGTCCAGGGATTGATCCGTGGAGGTTGGATGGGCAGCTAGGAAGTCTTCCAATGCATATCCCTTAATGGACTTCTAAGGCACGAACCTAATGTCAACTGCTGGAGGATCACCGCCCACCACGCTAGTTGGCCAGTCAACACAGGTTAGTTTAGGATGTACTTCAGTGGGTCTACCTGAGAGAACAACTGTACCTCATGGTGCTGCAGGTAATGTCGTAATTTCTTTACGGAGAACACGAGTGCAAGAAGCTCTTTTAGATGGGGGAGTATCTAGTCTCTGTATCGAGAAGCATGTAGCTGAGATAGTAGAGGCTTTTCTCTGTTCCCTCATTGTTCTTCTGAGCGAGAAGTGTGCTGAGGGACCGTTCTAGGGAGGTCACGTAAAGGACTAGCGGATTTCTAGAGATGGGTGGCATCAAGACCGGAAGTTGGAGTAGATACTACTTGATTTCCTCAAAGGCGGTTTGACACTCTTCATCCCATTCATAGGAAGAGCCTTTCTTCATGAGTCGGGAAAAGGGATTACACTTTCCGGCCAGATTCTCAATGAATCAGCGTATATAGGCTAAGTGTAATTGGAGACCTTGAATCTCCCGAATATTACTTAGGGGAGGCATTAGGTTGATGGCCTTGATCTTCTCCGGGTCAATCTCGATGCCTTTGTATCTGAAAACAAAGCCAAGAAACATCCCGAAGGTGACCCCGAAGTCACACTTCAGCAGGTTCATCTTCAGGTGGCGAGAACGGAGGAATCCGAACACTTTCTCAAGGTCCTTGAGATGGTCCGGGCGCTGGCAAGATTTGACCACCAGATCATCCACGTAGTATTCCACCAGTGTCCCGATAATCGGCTTGAATATGCAATGCATGGCCCGCTGATAGGTGGAACCTGCATTCTTCAGGCCTAAGGGCATAACCTGGTAACAAAAATTACCTTGGGGAGCCCTAAACACAGTTGACTCCTCGTCCTCGGGGGGCCATCCGGATCTGGTTGTACCCGGAGTACCCATCCATGAAGGAGAGGGCTTGGAACCCGGCCGTGGCATCAATGAAAAACTATATCACTGGGAGGAGGAAATCATCCTTCAAGCAGTAGCGGTTGAGATCGCGGAAGTCGATGGAGACTCTGATCTTCCCGTTCTTCTTTCTGACTGGCACAATGATGGCTAGCCACCTGGGGTACTATACCTCCTTGACGATGTTGGATTTGATGATATTATCAACTTCGGCCTCAACCATGCCACCGTGAGAAGGGTGCATCTTTCTGGGAGGCTTCTTGAACTGCGATGGTTTTTTGGGAGACCAAGGGGGTGGACGGCTACCTGGGAATCTAGTCCTGGCATCTCATCGTAACTCCAGGTAAACACGTCATAGTGCTATTTAAGAAAGTCCATGAACTGTTGTTGCTCCTCGAGGGGCATGGCAGCACTGATCAATGTGGGTCTCAGATCTGCCTCGCTACCACGATTCACCTATACCAGTTCATCAACCGTGGTAGAGACGCCTTCTTCAAAGGTAGGGGAGCATCCTCCAGATCCTCTTCCCCACCTGTGGAGGGATCTTCCGCAGGGGGTCGTTTCTGAGCCACTGAACTCTGATGGGGGGATGGTGTCGTCCTGAGTGGTAGTGGTCATTACGTCAGGAGACCCATGCGCCACTGAGACCGTGGAGATGAAGGCAGTAAATCCTACCCCATCTAGCCTTCGGCCCAAGGGGCCATGCTTGATGACATCAAAGCAGTAGTGTCGTGTCGGCCTGAGCCGGTTCATTCCAGCCTGGAGGAAGAGACACGTATGACGTACCGCCGTTTCCATGATCCTAACATCCCAATTTCATACAGGGGTAGGAGGTTCCGGCCTCATCCAAGCCTGGTTGGTTTAGGAGTACGAGGTGATTTTCCACCGTCGCTTGGACATGGGAACATGACTTCCTCTTGTACCCGAAACAACAAAACTATGCCCCATGTCAGGGGTTGTGGCCTCCAACTGATGGATTGAGAAGATGTAGGCATCCTCCAAACCTACCCAGGGATCACTCGTGACTGGGACGGGTTCATCCTCACTAGCCAGGATTTTCTTATCCTTGCTCTTGTAATAGTCAGCGTCCAAGTAGCGGGCTTCACAAGAGGAGAAAGAAGACACATCTCCTTGGAGCACGCCTACACGACCATTGAGGGAGTATTTGAGGCATTGGTGATATGACGAAGGGACCTCCGTATGCAGGTGGAGCCATGTCCTTCCCTTCAATGCGTTGTACGCGGTGTCCTGGGAGACGACCATGAACTCGGTGCTAGAAATTAGGCCACTGAACTGGGTCTTCAATCTGATCTTGCTAACCCGGGATTGCTCGGTCCTATCGTGTCCCTGGATTCTGAGGTCGGAGGGAGTTAAATCATCCTCAGACAAACCAAGCTTTCGTAGTGTCCGGGTCGGGATTAGGTTAATCCCAGAACCCATGTCAACAAGATAGCGGTGGACTTCCATGCCATTGAACTAGCCAGTGAGGTACAGTGGGCGAATATGCCCATGTATGGGAGGGTCTTCATCTTAATCGGAGAATGAGATATCTACCTGGCATTCTGCATTCTCAATTGCCTCAGCGTGGAAGGCTTCTGCAGCTGCTACCTCCGTCTCAAACTGGATGGGGCTCCTTAGGGCCTCAGCAAGTGCCTCACGCATTTCATACGACAGGCGAAGAGACAAGGATAGAATGTTATGCTGTAATGACGGAAAGGTACTTCAGAACATCATACTTATGTTCCAAATGTGAGCCTCTGCTTACAGGAGGTCGCTCTACAATTAAAGGCACGACGGGCCCTATTGGCTGGACCGGCGGCTAGCTGGTACTGGGTACATCCCGCTGCCTACTAGTTGATGCCTGAAGAGCAGCTATCGGATGAGGACCAAACAACTGAGATTGTCCTGTAGTAGGGAAAGACTAGTCGCGGTACGGACAAGACATCTCTTCCTGATCTAGTTGCACAAACGGCGGTGGAGGTAGATCTGAGGGCACCAGATGAGGCTGCATGTGCTGAGCTCTGCGCTGGGCCTGCTGTATGGTTTCAGTAGCATGCACGACCTGACTGAAAGTGCCCAATGATGTTCCTCGATGACCCATGTGGTTTCAGTTCCGCTAACATTGATGTCATCTAGGGACGTTGGGGAGGCTCGCCTGGCATTCCCCCTCGTTGGGAGTCATATAGGGATTTACCATCTCCATGGTATTAACCGAAGCGTACCCCTGACTGTCGCTTGAAGATTCATCCACCACTGGGCGGATTCTGGGAGGAATCCACATATCATGGGGCATGAAATCACCGAGAGTGCAGGATGACGATGGCTATGGTGGAGCGCGTTTATTCTTCTTGTGTCGTCGCTGCCTGCCTTTATGGGAATAGGTCAGCTGAGATGATGATGCAGATGTACTGGTGGTATCTTTTGAAGGCTCCGGATGATTTATTCATGCCTGAATGATACCATGGGAATGGGCGATAGTTTTATGGGTCATCCAGTCATTGTACTTCTGGGACCCATGGCTGGGAACCTTCTGCCACTCACCTTCGTCGTCGCTACCGCTTTCTAACCTTACAAAGACACCTTCCACTTGTGTCGGGGTCGGGCCCAACCTGACTATGTTGTTTTTGACCTGTTCCTGGAGCCAGTATTTAAACACATAGCACTACTTGAGGGTGTGCCCCAGAATCTGATGATAGGGGCAGTAGTTGGGGCGATTGGTGAGATTCACCTCTGCCGGCCTTCTGCACTTAGGTAAGCGCAGAATTCCCTACTCTAGGGCACTTCGGAAGTAACTGAGGACCCGATTCTCATTGAACGAGTAAGTCTGGTTCTTTCTTTCCAGATAGGGGGCCCTGGGAGCCTGGCCCTGACGATGGGTAGGAGGGGCCTGCCGAGGAGGCAGAGCCTGATTGTACCGCCTAGGCGGTGGTGGTGCATTGCACTGGGGAATGTGTTGGTTCTGATGTGGTCGCTGCTAGGCAGGAGCCTGTTCCTGGGGTGGAGGGCCTCTACGGGGTTGCATAGCCAGTTCCACTGGTAGTAATTCTAGCTGCCTAGGGGATTCTATTTGGGCCACTGCGGTGGGATTGGCTCTAGAATCCCTCCTTGTTGGGATCACAGGGGGCAGAAAACGTGGATGACTAGCCTGTTATAGAGCTTCCTCGAGGCGATGAGCCTTGTCTGAGAAGTCCTGGAACCCTCCGAGGTAGTTCTGGGTAATCAGGGAAGGAACCAGTTCTGTTTTAACATTCCCTACGCACATCGTCAGTAATTTCTCTAGAGTCAGTGGCATGTTGAGGGAGTATGTAAGCCCCTTCCACCGGGTGATGAAGTCTGTGACTCGCTCATCAGGCCTTTGTTTTCACTTGAAGAGGTCTGTGATGCTGGTCTTTCACGTGGTGGAGCTGAACTGGTATAGGAACTGCCGGCAGAGATCCTCCTAGCCAGTCACCGATCCGATATGGAACTGGTTGTACCAGACAAATGCAAGGCCCTCTAATGTCTGCACAAAACATCGGATCTTGTCGGCTTCCTGCTGTTCCAGGGTCCCCAACATGGGGCCAAACCTGGAGGAAAAGTGGGATAGGTGCTGTGGTGGGTTCCCTATCCTGTTAAAGGGCAAGAAAGTGGGATTACCAAAACCCGGGGGTGTAGGCATATCATCTGCCCACGCGGGATATGGCTTTCCATATGGTGGGACTGCCACCTGTCGCGTTTCCAATGCCTCAAGTTGGGCGATGAGTGCCGCTATAGGATCATCTGGGTGGGGGTCCCTGTCTTGATGGGATCCCTAACCACGAGTGTGTTTCTGGGCTCTTCGACACGGTAAAAGGATTCAATGGCTCGTGGAGAGACTAGAAGAATGGCCCTTGCAGCAGCTGGTAGAACCTAGGCTGGATTCCTCAGATTGCCTCGCCGTTCAGGAGGGTTTGGAGAGACGTATCATGCCCTCTTGCAGTGATTCCTGGATTTTTCCCTGTCTGTGGGAGTAGCATGATTAGGGTTTCCCGAAGGCATATCGCCGGGGGGAAGTCGTTCCTCCCCTGCTACCCCGGCTTAGGATCACCATAGTTTGGTCAGCTCTCTATAGCGTGCTCGGCTAAGAGTTCGTCGACCAGCCTCTTCTGCTCATCAAGTTGCTGGCACAACGCGGCCTTCTCAGGGTCTTCGTCCTTCTTCTGCACTGAGGCAGACAGGTCAGAGTGCCTGAAAGCTCTGACATGTTCCTTACCCTAACCGGCATTCCTACTAAGTACCGGCAACTCGGGGGGCGCAGGGAGGCCTAGAAGGTTCCTCTACTGGAAAGTAATCCTCCCTGATGGGTCCAATAGTGGTGTTACACCTTCAGGGGGTAAGTCTCCATCAAGAAACTCCAACTCATCCTCCTTGTCCACTATATCAGCCACGTGGACCGCAACACTTCTTGGGGGCATGTCCTCAATGTCACCTAAATAATCGGGCTACCGCCGGATAGGACTGAAGAGAAGGGAGGCATACTGTCCCCAGCCACTGACTTGTATATGGGGGGTAGCTTCCCTGATGATTTTTCAGAGTACCATGAAACTCTAAATTCATTTTTGTTGGAGGGCGCTCTGGGAACCTGGTGACTCAGGGCGCTGGGCCACGGAGAGTGCGGCCAAATCGACCAGACGGCATTGATCACCGATTTCCTCAAAGTGCACATGGCTCTTAGGGTACAACACCTGTTGATAGCGAATACAGAAGTGTGTCACCCATAGGGTTTGACGGAAGCACTCAACTTCCTCCGGGGTGAGGGATTCAGGCGCACAAAAGTTTGACGCTGCCACCGGCCAGAACTTCTTCGGGAAGTGATCCCTTGTGAGAATGTTCCAGAAGATCATGGGCTCGGATTTAGGGTCCGACCCCATATTTCCCCACTCTTCAACAGGAGGTGTATGAGGAACCGGTAGCGGTATTGAGGCAGACCACTGGGATAGTAAACTGGGCGGTGTAGAATATAGTGAATGAGACGACTGGATGCCAAATTTCGGGCCATCCTCCGAAGAGTGCGGTGACCTGACCACAATGTCATGATACGACAGGTTGATAGCCAAAACCTCTGGTGTAGGGATTGTGGTTACTGGTGATGGGTCACACTGTTTCTCAACTACCATCGGTCCCAAAAATATCTCTCTGTGATCTCTAATCGAGGTAGAGGGCACTTCTGGTGATGACGGTGGTGAATGCACGGTCGGAACCTGTGGGATTCCCATAATTTCCTCCCCTTGGATGTACTTGTGAAGAGAGGCGGGAATCCAATGAACTTCCCATTTTGGAAGGATGAGGCTGACATGCCTTGTTCCTGCCCTGGTCCTTGATGCGGAGGAATGAGGGGAGGGTTCCAATGCTGAGTCACATTCTGCTTCAGAATCTGAGAAGCGGGCCGGTTTAATCTCCATCCGGGCCTTCCCAAGATTCTTCTTATGGCGGCAACGACCCACCCCCTTCCCCTAGATGTCTCTTCGGGACAAGGTTGATTCCCGACATGTAGTCTTGGGGCTGTTCTGGCGCCGAGGTGGAGAGGACTTCCGCTTGAGATAGCCGGGGTGCGAGGGGAACTAGGGAAAATGTCGAAGGGAACATGGGGAGGACCTCCATGAATAAAACTTGAGTGGGAAAAACCTCTGTTGGAACTTGTCGGAGCATGGGGAGGACCTCCATGATTGGTGCGGGTAGAGCGAGGCTGACCTTCACCCCTTTGGTTTCCAGGGTGAGGAGGACCTTTTCCAACTGCGGAGAGGCCATAGGGAAGATCCTCACATTGGAGAGGGACCGGATGGTCAATGCCTTCACATCGACAGTCAGGGGTAGGAGGAAGAATTCCATACCCAGTGTGGTGGGCACGGGAAAGGCTTCCACGCCGAGTGTTGCTGCCACGAGGTAGGTCTTCATTTGGCTTGGGGGTAGCACATGGCATACCTCCATGAAGAACTTCAGAGCGGGGAAGGCCCACACTCTGTGGAGTGGTGGTATGGGGAAGGCCTCCGTAAGGGGTGACATCAACATAGATTGGTTCGCGGCGATCACCACTCGGGCATGTGACCCAGAGAGTCAACCCATACTACCCATGGGGCAGTTGGGGCCTCGATCCCGATCGGGTGTAGGAGTGTTCCTGCTCAGTGTGTTTAGGGGATTCATGATATACATCGGCAGTGGCTCGGGCCACAGTAGTTGTCGACGTCGACGCCCCTTGGTGGGTGACCTCATCTCAGGCCCAACACTGGCGTCGGGTCAGGCGAGTCAGTGTGGGTGGTGTAGGGGAATAGCCTACAAGCTCCTCTGGAAAGGCCAGATGATGGCGCTGACGCGGCCGGGTGGGGTCCCTTCCTTGGAGTCCCTGGATCGGGACCCTGACTGGGCTGAGTCATACATCACCCACCTCATGAGCGTAAGGCAGAGTGTCTTCAAGGCTTTCTGGGGACAGGCTCCCTAAACGATTTAATGTTGGGGTGGGGAGTTGTGGCTCCCTCCGCGGCCCTCGAGGTCGGCATTGATGGTGGGGTCTGGAAACCTCCAGGTCCAGGTGGGCCATATCCTGATTTGGGATTATTCCCTCCTCCTCATAATGACGTATGAGGACGTTAATCACCCTTCTTTGGATGACTTCCGATGGGGAGAGGGGGCTTGGGCGCCCCACGCTCATGGATGCAGACACCGTTGTAGCAGTAGCGGAGCCACACAGAGTGGCTGTGATGGTATTTCCCCTTCCACTTCATAGGCGGGTGGGCGGTGATCGTGTCCCTTTAGCAGCAACCTGATTCCTGGGAAGTAGGGAGGTTAACTCATCAGCACTACAAGAAAAAGAAATCAACAACTAGTGCCCCAAATACATTCCATCTTTCGTGGCCAGTAAGAGGGATCCACACAGATAACGTTGCAAAACGGAATTCCCCCCGTTCTACTGCCCCAACTTCTCGGGAGTTTCACGCTAGGCCCGCTATTTGATTGGCGGGACCCGGCGCTGGATATTTGGATCTGGTGACACGTCACTCTACTGATGTATCAAACGCTACTAGTCTCCACATTGAGGAGAAGAACTTCACTTCAGGTTCACCATTTCTGTTTCTGATGCTTTCGTCCGGGCGCGCGCGTCCGTCCTCTAGGGGTGTGACATGCACGGCTTTTGTGTTGCCTGCATTCCCGCATTCCAAAGGCGGGCGACCTCCTTTCCTTATTCAGGTATGTCTTATCCTTGATCGAAACAGGATGATGGGATATCGGTTCCTCCTTCCGTGGATTCCTCCTCAGAACTCGTTACCTAGTCCGGGTCTCCCTCATAGATTTAATACATTGTTTGAGAAACTCTTCCCAGTGCCATGTTTCTATGGACGCCGGTTAATTACACTGATTCTGTCACGACATTTCAAAGGGTCTGGTCAGGGAAGAAACCTTCAGTCGGGGGAGTAGTCATGTCGAGGCATCATTAATGTGTCTGAATGCTGGGGAATTGGCGTGTCTATCTTTTTTCCCTTATTATAGGGCTTCTCAAGGGCCTGGAAGCCCGAGGCATCCCACATCGAGCGTGGGGAATCATATTCCATAGGCATGTATCTGAGGTTTTCCTTAGCTTCCCATGTTTAACACAGGGTATGCTGCAAGTTTAACGTCCAGCAGAGACGGATCGGCCTGATCAGAACACCAGCTGGAGTGGATCAGATTGAGGAATCCCCCTTGAGGGAATGCCGATACCGGTTCCAGCCTGTGGGTGGCTTCCCGAATGTGGTGGAAGGGAATGAGGTGGCATGATCTTACCGGGATGTGGTGGCCCGGGTAAGAATCAGGATGGATGATGGGGAGTTGCATGGAGTGAAGGAGGAATGAAATGGAGTCATCATGGAGATGGCAGTGGTGATAGGCTTGAATCTCGAAGAGACTTCCTACGTATCCCTGTGGCAGGGAATCAAAGTCCACATAGTTTATGATGTATGTGTGGGGCTTGCACTCTAGACCACCCTAGGATGGTGGAAGAACCGACGTGAATACGGTCGGAATGACCGGGTGGTGGTGGGCTTGAACCTCGTGAGGCTTCCTACGTACCATTCCTTAACATGGATCAAAGACCATGTAGTTCAGGTTGAGCGCTGGAAAACCAGCGTGAAAAGGACCTTGGCCCAATGGGGGTGTGATTGAACCTCATGAGGCTTCCTATGTACCATGCCTTGACATGGATCAAAGTCCACGTAGTTCTGCAAAAAGTGGTTGTTATACTGACACGAAGGGGTGTCAGAACAACTGGATGGAAGGGTCAAAACGACTTACCACTGGATTGGGATGCAGTTTAACGTCATGCTGGATGAGGGCGTGTCGGAAAACCGACGTGAAGAAGGACCTTGGCCCAGGTGGATGGTGGACTTGAACCTCAGGAAGGCTTCCTACGTACCATGCCTTGACATGGATTAAAGACCACATAATTCATGTAAAAATGGGGGCTTGGCACAACCACACGGAGACGGTTGGAGCCAATTATTGTTGGGCTTGAACCTCAGGGAGACTTCCTACGTACAATGCCTGGACATGGATCAAAGTCCTCATAGTTTGGGTAAAAATGGTGGGTTTCGGAAAACCGACATGAAGAAGGACCTTGGTCTAATGAGTGATGGGGCTTGAACCTCAGGGAGGCTTCCTACATACCATGCCTTGACATGGATCAAATACCGTGTAGTTCAGTTGGTGGTTTTCATTGGTGAACCGACCTGAAGATAAACTTGGGGATCCACCGGTGGTGGGGCTTGAACCTCATGAGGCATCCTACGTACCATGTCTTGACATGGATCAAAGTCCCCGTTGTTCGGGAATACAGTTTAACGTCATGCTGGACGAGGGCATAAAGTTTAACATCATGCTGGACGAGGTCATATAGTTTAACGTCGTGTTGGACAGGGGAATTTCTATGGTCGATGCTTACTCTAAGCCCACGTGAGTCATGCTCAGTGTGAGAAATAAGAGGCAGTAGAGGCCTGACGATCACGTCGCGAAGGGTGCGTCCGTGAGAAGTGAAGAGGGGTTTACGTGTTGAGCGACCCATGGTGCCGAGACTTACTCCAGGATGGTGGCATGTGAGTGACAAAGTGCAGAGGGAGAGGGATTTGGGACCGAAGAAAGGAGGTGACTTGTTCTCTATCACACCCTATGTTGGCCCTGGAGGCGAGGAAGTACGGAGGTGCATGGATGATACCTTCCACAAGAGGGGTTAGGGGGCATACACCAAGGAGGCTTCCCTTCCCCGCAGACATTTTACACTCTCAGAAGGAGGATATCATCCTCTGTGGGGATTGGAGGGCGTAAAGAATGTCCGAGTCGGGGGGACCCTGCGTGCGAGGCATGAGGTCGGGTCACAGTTTAACGTCATGTGTTGAGGATGAGGTACTTGGCAGTTTAACATCCTGCAGCTCAGATGAGGTGGGTTTTCTCCACACCCCTAGGGCTTACATGACTAGTACCCTCTGCTCCTTGTGGGAGGGAAGGCATCGGTAAGGCCATGGCGAAGAGGGGTCACAGATCAAACCATCGAGGGGTCCACGTTAGCGTGGCTATGCGAAGAAGCAATATCCATTAGCGTGCCTATGCAAAGAAGCATTAGGCGAAGCAACTCTATGGGTGATATTTTCCAGGGGACTTAGAAATCACATCTTGAAAACCTGGAGGGTCACACGGGAAGAGGATTTTGCAAGAAGAGGGGTCCAAATGCAGGGGCCTTACGGAGCTCGGTTGCTTTGCGTAGTAGAGAGCACTTGCGAAGGGGTGTGCTTCGCGAAGTGGAGTTATTTGGCCTTATCATGGGGAAGATATGCGAGTGGGAGGTGCTTCGCGAAGTGGAAGGGTGTTCGCAGAGCACTGCCTCATGAAGAAGAAGTGCCTCGCGAAGCAAGGTGCTGTGAAGCCGTGTGCTTCGTGAAGTACAGTGACCCTACCTTGGAATGTGGATCACGTGTACAGTATGGGTGTTTCATGAGGCATAAATGATATGTGACTGCCCAGGTCCCCTTGGGGATCCCCTTCCTTCGCGAATGCCCTTATTCTTCATGAAGGGTATCCCTCTCGAAAGAGGGGCTCAAAACAGGACAAGACGGAGGCCTCTCATGAAGAAAAAATACCTCACGGAGCTCATGATTCCCAGAGCGAAGAGTGCTTCGCGATTTGGGAGTTGAGAAGCCGAAAGGTCGTATTGTCCGTCCTTAGAGCTCAGGGGAAGCTCGGTATTTATAGGCAAGGGGCACCGCGAAGCAGAGCTCACATGGCGCGAAGGGGGCTTCGGTTGCTTCGCGGAGAGTCGCGAACGTCGACCGAATTCGCGGAGGGGCACAACCTCCTCTGCTTCACGGTGGGATCATGAACGTCAGGGTGTTCACGGAGGGTTACTGCCTCCGCTGTTTCGCGGCAGACTCACGAACGTCAAGGTGTTCGCAATGTTTTACCACCTCTGGTGCTTCGCGGAGGGCTTGCGAACGTGAGGGAGTTCACAGAGCATTGCCGCCTCTGGTGTTTCGCAGCGGCCGCGTAGCCAGGGGGGCTTCGCATCGGGGCTTCGCGAGGAAGGGCACAGGGCCTCATTTTTCTTCATTCTTTTCGTCCAATATTTTGGCGCCAACAGTATTGAAAAGATTATTGAATGCATCCATTATAGTTTTATAGGTAGTTTTTAGCAAAATTGAATTTCAAAATATTTTATGTTTTAAAAATCATTTTTCAGAGAATAGACAAAATTTTCATAATGAAACGTTTTAATTTATTCTTCATGTTTAATGTATATGTTTTAAAAACTTTTTTCAAATAATTTTTTTTTGAAAATATTTTATGTCTAAGAAAAGATTTTCAAATAGAGGTAATTTTTTTAAATAAATCGTCCAAGCGATATTTGAAAATAAATATCCATATAAGATGACATCATTTGATAAATTTAATTATTTACTACGGATATGATACAAGGAAACCATTATTATTATTTTTCAAAATGGTTTATGTTTATGATGAAAAGTTTTTAATGAAATAAATTTCTCTTATGTTGGGAAAAAATCACTCAATGTAACATCGAATAATTTTTTGGTTGATTGTGTTTATTAAAAAAGAATGTTTATGTGGTAAGTTTTGGAGTATTGAGATATTTTTTAAACTTAATTTTGCAAAATATCCAAGATGATGGAATGGATTCCCTGAAAGTGGTATTGAATATTGCATACATAATGTGATGATGTTTCCCGGTTTTTTTTAAATTTTGGGGTCTAAAATTTGGAGGATGGATTGTATCATGAAATATAGATTTCCATGAAGGACTTATGAAAATATGGTAAAGTAATTTTTTCATGAATATTTTACTTTGTGATGGGTGTTTCAAGATGGCATGATGTTTTTGACAGTGAGCACGATGACTATGAAAATCATCACGAATGAGAAGTTTTCGTGGCGCCTCACGAAGAAGGGAGAATCAAGAATGAAATGAAGGAACATCCTGAAATGGTGATGATATGGAAGGAAAATTATATAATAGGTTGAAATTCATATAAATAGGCATCTAACCACTTCAGAATTAGAAAAATACATAACAAAAATTAGAAGGATCTGGTTTTAAAAAGGTGCTTCGTGAAAGTTGTACTAGAGAAAAATTCGCAATGGAAGGGAGGTTGTGAATGATATGAATTATAACTGATATATTTGACCATCTGAAAAGTGTCAGAGTTTTAGAAGGATAAAAAAATGATCGAAATTTGTGAGCTTCATGAAGTCTAGTGGACATTAGTGACAGAAATAATCTTCGCAAAAGGAGGTTGTTTCAAAAAGGCTGGTTGAGCTTCACTAATGTATGTTGCTTCGCAATGTTTATTAAGGCTTTGTGAAAGGGTTGAGCTTTGTGAAGGCAATTACTATTGTTGACGCCGAATTTCAGATTGGTCCTGGAGGGGGCTATTTTGAAGAAATAAAAGGAAAATTGAGAATAAAGGGATGACTCTACGGTGGGAGAGGGAGGTGCACATAATAATAAAGAGGAGCATGCAGGATTAACCTCCGCATGTGAGATCTTCGCGACTAGTGCGGTGTTAAGGGATGACTTCTGTGGCGACCCACCACGCACACGCCCCAACACTATCATGAAAGAGTCCAGGGGTGCATGAAAGACTTCTAGAGACACACAATCCCTTCATTACCCAATGTGACATCAAAGTGTCCCTTTTGCAACCACCTCTGAATAAAAGGCAGCCAATGCATGGTCCCAAAGGAAGAGAGTCTGACACAGAAGTTTCCTCTAGGTGTGCAAACCCTTTCATTCCTAATGCGACATCAAATGATCATTTGTGCGTAGCGACTCTTGCGAGCTGCCTCCAAATATTTCGATTATAAAACGAAGCATCCCCCCTACCCTTCGAGGATGGTTACAGAAGATGAAGTGAAGCTCTGCTATGTGAAAGACACCTCTTCCGTGACCACACAAAAAACAATATGGCCTCAAGGTATTAGATTTTTCACGACAGGTCCCCAAAAGTTCTTCCTTGGGGTTGGCCCTCTTAGGCTTGATCCACATCCATTTCCTTTTACCCTAAGTCATTTTCTTGAAAAATATCCCTCTTACACAAAAATTCCCCTTGCATCAGAAATATTTTTGTGTTCATCCTTCTATTTTGTGCACTACCATTCTATCTTTCATGCAGCCTCTCATCTTGCATGTGGCCCTCTTCATTCATTCCATGTGCAACCCTTGTCTCGAGGCCCCATTTTTTATCCCTTCATACGCACAACACACAGGTGTCGTACACCTTTATCTCATATGACCCTCCAGGTTTGTATGAACTGATTTCAGGGTTCCTTGGGTAGTGTTTCACATTATGTTGCTTAGCCTTATGGTTCTTCTCATAGGTACCCAAACGACTATTGGTTCTTCGCATAGCCATGCTAACATGGACCCCTTGGTGGATCACTCCATGACACCCCATAGCCATGGAAATGTTGATGACTCCCCTTTGTCAAGGGTGGACAGGTACCAGTTATGTAAGTCCTAGGGGTACGGAGTGAACCTGCCTCATCCGTGATGCAGGATGTTAAATTGCTAAGAACCATCATCCTCAGTACATGACATCGAATTGTGGTCTCTCCTCGTGTGTCACACGTGGGGTTCCCCACGTCGGACATTATACACATCTGCTCGTCTCCATGGATATAAGATCTTCCTCACATGGAATGATATCCTCTTTGTTAGAGCGGCGTGTGTCCACCAAGAAGGGAAACCATCTCGATGTAAGCCCCAAGCCTTTCTTGCAGGAGGTAGCACCTCTGCTCCTCCTATCTTCTTCGGTGCCAAAGACTAAGAGGTGAGAGGGGCACATGGATCCTCGAAACCCCATCCCTCTCCCTCTGGGATTTGTTTCCATCAGGCCTCCATCCTAGAGTATGTCCCAAACTCCATATCCCTGGGCAACTAACCACATGTAAGCCCAACTCCACTACCCCCATATGCACATTTTACAACGTGATCGTCAGGTCTTTGCTGCCTCTTGTTTTTCACACCGAGCATGACTCATGTGGGCTTCGAGTAAGCACTGACCATGACATCCTCCGATTTTGTACTATGTGGGCATTGATCCTTGACAAGGCAAGGTACATAGAAAGCCTCCCTATGGTTCAAGACCAACACGTTCTAGTCCTATCCCCCTTCACGTCGATTCACCAAGACATTTTTAACTACTTGGACTTTGATCCTTTCCAAAGCAAGGTGTGTAGGAATCCTCCATGAGGTTCAATACCAACAGATACTGGTCCCCATCCCCTTCACGTCGGTTCACTAAGACATTCTTAACTACGTGTACTTTGAACCTTTCCAAAGAAAAGTACGTAGGAATCCTCCCTGAGTTTCAAGCCCAACACCTACTGGTCCCAACCCCCTTCACGTCGGTTCACCATTCCATTAAGAACTACATGGAATTTGACCCTTTCCAAGGAAGAGAACGTAGGAAGCTTCCCTGAGGTTCAAGACCAACACCTACTGGTCCCGACCCACTTCACACAAGTTCACAATGCTATTCTGAACTATGCGGACTTTGATCCTTACCAAGGAAAGGTATGTAGGAAGCCTCCTTGATGTTCAATCCCAACTTTCTCTTGTCCTTATCACATAAAGTTAAACTGTAGTCTCGCCCTGTGCATCACATGTGGGGTGCCCCGCCTTGGAAATTCTCCATGATTTCTTGTCTCCACAAGAGTAAGATCTTCCTCAAATTGAATGAGATCCTCTTTGTTGGAGTGGAGTCTGTCTGCTGGGAAAGGAAACCATCTCGGTGTATTACCCTAGCCTTTCATACAGGAGGCATCACCTCTACTCGTCCTCTCTCTTTCAGTTCCAAATACTAAGAGGTGAGAGGGGCACAGGGATCCTCAAAACCCCATCCCTCTCCCTATGGGATTTTTCACCATCAGGCCTCCATCCTAGAGTAAGTCCTAATCTCCATTTCCCTAGGATGATAAACATGTGTAATCCCTACTCCACTTCCCACGGATACACCTTTTGCGATGTGATCATCATGACTTTACTGCCTCTTGTTTCTCACACTGAGCATTACTCACTTGGGTTTAGAGTAATCACTGACCATGGAATCCTCTCATTCGGAACTAAGTGTAAATTTATCCTTAACAAGGCATGGTATGTAGGAAGCCTCCATCAGGTTCAATCCCAACACCTACTGGGCCCGACCCCCTTCACGTTGGTTCACCAAGCCATTCTGAACTACGTGGACTTTGATCCTTGGCATGGAAAAGGTACGTAGGAAGCCTTTGTAAGGTTAAATCCTAGCACCTACTAGTCTTGACCCCCTTCACATCGGTTCACCAAGCCATTCTGAACTACATGGACTTTGATCCTTGCCAAGGCAAGGTATGTAGGAGGCCTCCCTGAAGTTTAAGTCCAACACCTACTGCTCCTGACCCCCTTCAAATCGATTCATCAAGAAATTCTGAACTGTGTGGAATTCGATCCTTGCCAATGAAAGGTACATAGTAAGCCTCCCTAAGGTTCAAACCCAACACATATTGGTCCTAACCCCCTTCATGTTAGTTCCCAAATCCATTCTGAACTACATGGACTTTGATCCTTTCCAAGGCATGGTACGTAGGAAGACTCCCAATGGTTCCATCCCAACACCTACTAATCTTGACCCCCTTCATGTCGGTTAATCATGCCATTATAAACTACATGGAATTTGATCCTTGCCAAGGCAAGGTACATAGGAAGCTTCCATGAGGTTCATTCCCAACACCTACTGGTCCCAACCCCATTCACATCGGTTCACCAAGCCATTCTGAACTACGTGTACTTTGATCCTTTCCAAGGAAAGGTATATAGGAAGCCTCCCTGAGGTTTAATCCCAAAACCTAATGGTTCCTACCCCCTTCACGTCAGTTCACCAATCCATTAAGAACTATGTAGACTTTGATCCTTACCAAGGTATGGTATATAGGAAGCCTCCCTAAGGTTCAAGCCCAACACCTACCGGTCGCGACCCCTTCATGTCAGTTCACCAAGCCATTCTGAACTATGTGGACTTTGATCCTTTCCAAGGAAAGGTACATAGGAAGCCTCCCTGATGTTGAAGCCCCAAAACCATCGGTCCCGACCACTTCACGTTGATCCATCCTCATCCCACGTGATGTTAAAATATATAGCCTCTTTTCGTCCATCGTGATGGTAAACTGTATACCTTTGAACTACATGGGTTTGATCCCTGTCACCTAAGTAGGGTACATAGGAAGCCTTCCTGGGGTTCAATCCCATTCAATGGTAAGATATTGTACCCCATCCAGCGATAATCCATTGAGAATCCCAACCAGTGGTAAGTCATTGTCATCCCCACATGACAGTCAGCTATTATAAGATGAACTATGTGGACTTTGATTTCCCACAACAGGGATATGTATCAAGCCTCCCTGAGGTTCAATCCCATCGCTCATGTCCCATCATGGTATCTCCCTTGAGCCTAAGTGTATCAAAGGTTCATGTCCCAACCTAGAGGTTCCACTTCCTCCGGGTCCCATCCATGCATCCATTCTCATGGGCCACCTTCTCAAGTGTCCTATCACCCCGTCGAACTACACGGACTATGAATCCTTGCCATGGGTATTTGTAGGAAGTCTCTTTGAGGATCAATCCCAACACTACCATCAACTTAATAATGATTTCATCTCATTTTACACCACATCATTCAACTCTATATTATCAACCCCATTTCTTACCCAAGCTGTCACATCCTAGTGAGATCATGTCACCCACTTTGTCACCGCACCTAGAAGTAATTGGTTAACTAACCATGTGTTAGCCCCAGTATCAGCGATCCCTCCAAGGTTTTTACCCATCTGATCCACTCCCATCAGTGTTCTGATCCGTCTGATCCATCTCTGCTAAACGTTAAACTAATGGCATATCTTGTGTTAAACATTGGAAGCTGAGGAAAACCTCAGAGACATTCCTATGGAATATAATTCCCTGTATTTGACGTTGGATGTCTCGGGCTTCCACAACCTTGAGATTCCCTATCATAAGGGGAAGAAACCCTGATGTTCCAATGTTCTAGTTTCCAAACATGCTAGCGATGTAAAACGTGACTACTCCCCTGGCCGAAGGTTGCTGCCCTAACTGGACCCCTTGGAATTTCTTGATAGAAGAAGTGTAATTAACCGACATCAATGAAGAAATGGAACTGGGAATATTTTCATGAACAACGTTATAAGTCTATATGGGAGACCTGGACTAGGTAATGAGTTCCAAATAGGAATTTATTGAAGGAGGAACCGACATCACATCATCCCATTTTGATTAAGAATTAAACGTCGCTGAATAAGAAATAGATGTCGCATGCCTTTGGAAAGTGGGAATGCGGGGCAAAAATTGTGCGTCCTCCGAAAGAGATGGATGTGCACCCTAGAGAAAGTGTTGGAAACTGAAATGGTGAACCCGATGTGAATTTATTATCCTCAATGTGGACATTAGTATCACTTAAGACATCAGTGGAATTGTGTGTCACCATGTCCATGTATCCAGCGCTGAGTCCTGCCATGAAAATAGTGGGTCTATAATGAAACTCACCAGAAATTGAGGTAGTTGAATGTTGGAAATCCGGGTCTGTGACATTATCAGTGTGGATCCTTCTTACCAACCATGTAAGATGGAATGGCATTGGGGAACTAGATGTCTCTTTTCCTTCTTTTAGCACTAATAGTTAAATATCCCTGCTCTCTAAGACCCAAGTTGTTGTGATAGAAAATTGATTACTACCCACACACCAATGCAGGGGCAAGGGAAACGTCAATGAGGAAATATCATGTGTCTGCATCGCTTCTGTGGATGCTTCCACACCCACAGCTATTGGGTGCCCATGCCTCATCTCCCCTTCTGAAATTGTTCAAAGAAGGGTGATAAATGACATTGTTTGGTGATACAAGGAGGAGGAAATTATCCCAACCTTGGATCTGGCCGGTCAAGACTAAGAGTCTTCTATACCTTGTCTCCACTGCCACCAACAAGGGCTACATAGGGATCCACTGATCCCCACTCTGATGCATAACTGTTTCAAGAGCATCTCCTTAGAATGCTTTGATGACTCCCTCCCTTATGCCGATGAGATGAGGGATGTCCAGAACAGACTGACCGGGATCCTATTTCAGGGGATCCCAATGAGGGATCCCACTAGGCTATGTCAATTCCTCCACCCAGTCCCACAAGATGAGGAGTAGGAAAGCTATGCACCAGCACCGCCATCCCTAGTCTGGTTTACCCAACGCCAGTGTCGGGTGCGGGCAGAGGAGGACACCCGGTAAGGGGAATCAATGTCAACAAATATGTGGCACGTTCCACTGCTGACGTATACCATCAGTCCCCTGTCTATGATGAGAAGGGGAAAACATATGTCCAACCTACATCGAGGCCCCAACCACCCCAATGGTGGGATGGGTTGACTCTCCTAGTCGCTAACGTAGGTACCTCCCTCCGTGGGCCAACACGTGGAAATGAAACCCAATACAATGGTCCTCCCTGTACCATCACCAATGAGAGTGTGAGCCCATCCCGGTCCAAAACACAACGTGGATGTACTCCCCATGCCGGCTTCAATCTGAACGAGGGTCTCCCCCTCTATAGTGAATTTCATTATAGAAGCCTCTTTCACTCCCACGACCTCGGTTATAGAGTCGTTCCTCCTATTTTCGGTCACAGGTGTGAAGATGATACACATCCGGTAAACCATTAGCATGGGGGTCTTCCCCATGTCCTCACACTAGTCGATGAAGGTCCTCCTCATCCAAGAAACTAGAGAAGTGGATGTTTTCCTTGCTTCATAAACACCCTGCACAGAGGTCCTACCAATGTTTTGCTCAACCAGTACAAGGACCCTCCTCGCACAGACGTTGCCGTAGGAAATTAGCATGGGGGCCTGACCCATGATCCCTCCAACTCCAATGGAGGTCTTACCCACTCTAGTACTTCTTGTGGAGGTTTCCTCTTCATGTCAGCCAGTGGACATGAAGGTCCTCCCCTTTTTCCCTTTGACATCTGTCTTGGTGATCCTTGCACCACGGCTCACATAGAAGGATGTCCTCTCAGTCCTAGCATCAGTTCGGCTGAAGGTCCACCTCGATCCAAGAAAATAACATGTCCCAACGATCTGTCACGGGGTAGGAGTGAAGTTTATTGCCTCCATAAAAAGAATGCTGGGAAGATTTAGACTAAGATTAAACATGTATACTTCTCAAATTCATAGGTGGAATACGACTCGAAAATGGAATCATCACCTCGATCCTCTATGTGAGGGGATGGAGTGGGGATGAGGTGTATTGGCCTCATACTTTTGGAATGCAACATCCATCGGATCCCTACATCCCTCCATAGATACGTCCATGAGGAAGAGTATTTGGTGTCTCCCCAGGGTCTGGCTGTGTAATCGCCACCATCATCACCAGAAGCACTCTCTACCTCGACCAGAGATCACAGAGATTTGTTTAGGGGACCGATGGCAGACGACCAACAACATGGTCCACCACTAGTATTCATATCCCCTACACCATAATTTGTGGTCAACAAACTGTCCTATCGCAATGTGGTGGCTAGGTCACTGCAATCTTCGGAGGATAGCCTAAGATGTGGAGGCTTATCAAACCACATGTCATATTCTCCATCGGTCATCCTATCGTTTCCATGATCTACTTCAATACCACTACCAGTTCCCTAGTTGCCTCTAGTCAATGAGTGGGGAAACCAAGGGCTAGATCCCGAGTCTGAGCTGTGGATTTTTTGGGACATCCTTGCGGAAAACCATTTCCTGGAGATGTTTTTTCCAATCGCAGTGCTTAATTTTAGTGCACTAGAAATGCTCACCGGGGAAGAAGTTGGATGCTTTCACAAGACCCTCTAGGTGACTCACTTTTGTCTTCTTCATTTTTGAGTGGATTAACCCATGATTAAATCACACTTAGAAGACATTGGTCAATAAATTCGTTTGATCGATTTGGTCGCACTCCCTGTTGCCCAATGTCCTGAGTCACTAGGCCACCATAGGACCCTCCAGCAATGATGCGTCTAGACATTTAATGTACTTGACCAGATTATCAAGTAGGCTTCCCAACACATGTAGATTCATGGTTAGGGTCAGTATGCGACCCTCCATTTCATTTGTATCTGGTTCCAGCTTGAATTTCTAGGCGATATTGAGGATATGCCTCTAGGTTGAGTCGCAGTTAACATGGGTGATTTATTAGAGGAATAGACAGAGATAGAACTATGAGGAGAAAACATACCACCGGGAGAGTGCCACAACTTTTGGACCCATTAGGAAGGGTTAATCTCCAGCAGAAAAGTATACTTGGTCTTTTTGTTCCCACCGAGGCATTGGCCCTCAGCCGAAATTCCAATAATGATAAGGAGCACCTTGGAGCCGTCAAAGCCTCTGACCCATCTGGATCAATAAAAAGACGAAGTGTGATACCGAGAAAGTCTCATTGCATAAATAGATCATATAGCGTAAGAAGATTGTCGATGACCTCCTTTCTTAGTGTTCCGCGAAGCGATGGCGAAACTATGATGATCCTGGGTCGGGGCAGTATGGGTTGATGCAACTTCCCCCGGTGAATTGCCTCCAGGTAAACATAAACATCCTACCCACATAGAAAAGATAGAGGCCAAGACTTATGGCAATAGGGCACGATATGTGCTTCCAAATCCACCCTGGAAGCTGGATAATCCTCGGGATCCAACTCAGGTTCCCCCAACCACTTTGTGGTCCCTCCCACCAGCCACTCCATGAGCTGTCGGGCTTGCATGTCATGTTGAAGAACCTTCCAACGCATTGGTGGTCAGGGATACTCACCAAGAATAGAATCTCCACCAATATGATATGATGGCGGCACTTATTTCCCACATCGAGGCATTGGAGACTCGACAGATGGTAATTCTGCCTGATGGTAAGCCGTATCTGGCATGGGTGGATGATATGCCAGCACCCCCAGGTTTTGGAAATCCCACATTTTCTCCCTTTAATGGGATGGGTGAACCACAGAAGTATATGGCCCACTTCATCTCAAGGTTCAGACCCATGCTGGGAAATACGACGTAGTAAGAGGCCGCCAAACTCTGACACTTCGTACAGACATTTGAAAGACCTATGTTTGTCTAGTACAGCCAGCCACCCATCGGGTCAATAAATAGCTGGGAAGATCATTGTATGCAATTTATTTACCAGTTCAGGTCCACCACCCGGAAGATGAGTATTGCAGACCTCTTCAAGTGTAAGTAGAGGCCTGATGAGCGCATCATATACTTTGTCCCTCGATGGAAAGGTCTCACCTAATCCTTTGATATGTTGTTGACTCAGGAACAGCTGTTGACAATGTGTGTGGTGAATATCAAGACCGAATTTTCCCCAATATTTTTACCTAGAATTATTCTTTGGGATTCTGAGACTTCTCTGATAAGGCCCATCTCCTAGAGGAAGACTTGCAGAAGGCCAAGCAGGCACGGTCGTTTCCTCATGTAATTCTCGCAAGAAGGGCTGTTAAGGTTGATCCCACAATGGTGGTACAGATAAAATCCCCCAGTAAACTAGATTTAATACCATTTGAGTCATTTCCATATCCTCGCATATTCCCTCCACCTCAGGAGTAGCCTTCTGCCCTGTAAGACCCAACTCAAAATCAGCAGGCACCCCCTGTGTAATGCGTCGCCACCACCTAGGCGAGATAACCAGGTCCCACCTCCTCGACAGGCTCCTGCATCCCCTCATCAGGGCCAGGGTCCCAGATCTCCCTTCCAGAATAGGAGAAAATGAACCTACTCATTCAATGGGGCTCAGTTCCCTAGTTATTTTCGAAGTGCCTTGGAATAGGGAATTGTACAGTTGCCCGAATGCAAGAGACCAAAAGAGGCAGATCTCACTGAACGCCCCAACTACTGCCCATATCATTGTATATTGGGGAACACTCTCAAATAGAACTATATGTTTAAAGACTGACTTTAAGAATAGTTTTATAACAACATATCTAGGATCGACCCTGCACCAGCACATGTGGAATGTGATTTTGGGAACCCATACAGTAGTAGTGACAGCGAAGGCGAATGGCATTAGGTTTCCAACCGTCGGGCCCATAAGTTTGATGACTAGATGACTCATAAAATAGTTTCCCATGCCCATGGTATTATCATTACTCATCTAAATTGACATGAACCTTCAAAATATCTCATTTCACCTACAGCTAGTACCTCTGTGTCAATGGATCAGTCATCCGCCTCCCAGAAAAGAAAGCATCGGTGGTGCATGGTAAAAAAAAGTTCCCCACGGATGCCATCATCATCACATACTCTTGGAGACTTCATGCCCCCATAGATTGAAAACACCCCTATAATCCTTATAGTTGTGGATTATTCTTCAAGTGACAGTCAAGGGTACACCTCAGTTAACATCGTGGGGCTAGTAAACCCCTATATGATTCCTGGTGATGAGGAGCACCAGACGGATCTTCCCAATATCTCCAGCAGTCGCCAGCATCGACGGAGATGTGGATTTATGGGTCTTTAGAGTGCCTTAGTCAGCACTTCAAGCCAGGCCATGTAAGCCACCGAAACCAGATAGCTAGCCCAGCACAGAGCTCAGTATTCATTGCCTTCTCATCTGGAGTCATCAGATCGGCCTTCGTTGCCGTTTGTTTTTCTTGATCAGGTGGATCTGCCCCAACCACACTCTAATAAGCCACACTATGTTACTTACCAGCCCCAGTCATTTATACCTTGTTCGTTAGCCACTCCATAGGCCTCTACTAGTGAGCGGTGGTATGTTCCCAGCACCATTCAGCTGAGGGTCCAGCTAGTAGGGCCCGCCATGCCTATTTTCATAGAGCCACCTCTTGTAAGTAGAAGTTCACACTTGGCATAGAAGTATGATGCCCTTATGAATTTATAAAACATTCTATCAAGGATCTCTATCCTTGAGGCTCTTTTTATATTATCTAATATTTGTGAATCCCTCGCTGAGGCTTTAAGAAGCCCCCTCTAGTTCGAGATGGAGTTAGAAACTGCAAAAGCCTTCCATGCTGAGATAGTCGAGCATACTGAATTCCATGACATCATCTCATTCTCTGGAGAAGATGAAGGCTCTCCCATAAAGGAGAACATATTCACATTATACATCACTGACCATTTAAATGTCATGGAGGTTCGTCGGTGCCTTGTCAACACAAGCTCTGGGATCAACCTAATCATAACTGGGACACTTCGGAATATGGGGTTGTATGAGGATGATATGAGTCCCTATGAACTACAAATCCAAGGTGATGATAGGAAGGAACAAACATTGGTCAGAAAAATTCACCTGAAGACCCAGTTCGGTGGTCTAGTAGCCAATATTGAGTTCATGGTTGTCTCTCAGGACACCGCCTACAATGAGTTGATAGGTAGACCATGGCTTCACCTACATGCGTTGGTCCCTTCATCGTATCACCAATTACTTAAGTACTCCCTTAATGGTGGAGTGGGAATAATCCAAGGTGACATGTCTCCCTTTTCCTCTTGTGAAGCCCACTATCTAGATGTAAACTATTACAAGATCAAGGACAAGCATATCCAGGCTAATGAGGTTGAACATTCTATAGCTTCGACTGACCTGTGGACAGATCTAGATGGTGCATACATCATCCAATCCACTTATTGGAGGATACAAACCTGAATATGGGACAATGCTTCATGGTTTTTTTAATGAGGGGGATCACATTATCAATTCTAAGTGATGCTTAAAGATCACCTCGTATTCCGACACAAATCAGGCTCGGGTGATCTCAGAGCCCCATACCCCCATAAGGTATTGGGATGTCTGTCCCATGGAAATGGAAATATGTCCTACTTGATTGTTTTTCTAGGTTGGGATAAACCATCTCAAGAAGACGTGTCACTCTTTCTTCGATATCATAAAATTTGGACCCTTGGTCTGAAGACCATGTGGGATCAGATTGACAGCTTTCATCACTATGGTTTCGACAGCACGGGAGCTCCCTGATCCTGTGTCTACCACCATCCAGGCTGACACCAGCCTCCCATCATTATATTTTGACACATAGGAACCTCCTCCTGCTGAGGAACCCTCCTCTATAAGTGAATAAAAAGGTTTAGAGGATGATCCTCCTACTCTCAAAGAGGGTATCTCCACCATGGTTGATGAATTGATATAGGTGAATATCGGTAGAGCGAATGATCTGAAACCCACATTGATCAGTGCTTCTATGCCTGTCAAAGAGAAAAAGCAGTATGTGGACTTCCTAAAACAACATCGTGATGTATTCTCCTAGAGTAATGATGAGATTCTGGGACTAGATCCCTAGGTAGCCATCCACCACCTCGGTCTCTTGGAAAATCATTGCGGGTTTAAGTAGCCTCCCAAAAAGATGCACCCTTATCACAGTGCTATGGTCGAGGCCGAAGTTTATAAGATTATTAGAGAAAATTTCATCAAGGAGGTCTAATACCCTAGATATTTATCCAACATTATGCCAGTCAGGAAGAAGAATAGATATATTAGAGTCTACATCAACTTATGGGATCTCAACTATCACTGTCCAATGGATGATTTTACCCTTCTCGTGATGGTGTTTTTGATTGATCCCACATCTTGGTTCCATGCCATATCCTTCATGGATGGTTACTCTGAGTATAACCAGATCAAAATGGCTCCTGAGGATGAGGAGTGTACAACATTCAAGGCACCACAAGGTACTTTTTGAAACCAAGTCATGCCCTTCGGTCTAAAGAATTCAGGTGCCAACTATCAGCGTGTCGTGAATCACATATTTAAGCTGATCCTCGGGACATTGGTGTAATCTTACATGGATGATCTGGTTATCAAATCTCACTAGTGTCAGGTCCATCTCAAAGATCATGAGAAATGTTTGGCTTCCTTCATTCTCTCCACCTGAAGATTAACCCATTGATGTGTGCCTTCGGGGTTACCACTAGAAATTTCTCGGCTTTGTTGTTAGATATAGGGGCATTGAGATCGACCCGGAGAAGATAAAGTCCATTAGCTAGATGTCCCCCTTGAGAAAAATTCATGAGCTTCAAGGCTTTCAATGCCACTTAGCATACATACACTGATTAATCGTGAATTTGTTCGGAAAGTGTAATCCTATTTCTTGGTTCATGAAGAAAGGTTATCTCTATCAGTGGGATGAAGAATGTCAAACATCTTTTTAGAAAATAAAGAAGTATCTTCTCCAGCCTCCGGTCTTGATGCCACTAATTTCTGATAATCCACTGGTCCTATATGTGACCTCCCAAGAATGGTCTCTCGAATCCCTTATCACCCAAAATAACAACGAGGGGACTACGAACAGTATCTACTATCTCAGTTGTATGCTCCTCAATAACAAGACCATATAATCCCATATTAAGAAAATATAACATGTGCTGGTATTCACTGTAAATAAATTGCAAAATTATTTGTAGCACCATGAGCTATGACTAGTGTCCTGAGTGGATCCACTGAAGTACATCCTAAACCACCCAATGTTGACAGGCCATCTAGCTAGGTGGGAAGTGATCCTAAAGTAGTTCGACATTAGGTTCATCCCTCAAAAGGCTATTAAGGGGAAAGCATTGAAATATTTCCTTGTCGCCCATATAGCTCCCATAGACCAGTCACTGGACCTTGATTTTTCAAATGAGGCAATCCTATCAGTAGACCAAGCAATTTTGTGCTGGATAATTTACTTTAATTGTGCTTCTCGGAGCCCTACCAGCAAAAGGCTCAATGACCCCTGGCTCAACAGAGTATGCATGGGTATCATCTTTATTACCCCAGCATAGGCCATTCTACCATATTCATTCCTACTATCAGCAGACTGCACCAACAATAAAGGAGAGTACCAGGTGATCGTACCACGATTCATTGTGTCAGTTTCACCATTACACCATTATATTTAACTAAATTTGTATTGTATATTCCAAAAATAATAAAAAATTGAATTCCATGTTTGAATCGTTTATTTTTTTTATCTATCTTAAAAAGGCCAATGTTACTTGTCTTGAAAATTTCATTGAAGGTGAAGGTGATTTCAAGGGCCCATGATGATGTCCAAGAAAAATGGGCCAAACTGCGCAGGATCCAAGCACAACAGTGGGTTATTCCGCACACTGCTACTAGATCGTGCATCCAATTAGGATGAACTTTTTTGGGCTGGTCCAAACCTCATTTAGAGACATTTAAAATGATGAATCCCAAGACTCATTCGGCCATATGATGGCCTTGACGATCAGATCTGTCCACCACACCCAATCTGTATGGATTCTAAGGTGGTGTGTTGTGATCTGTCCATATCTCGGTCTATAGGTGTCCAAGTTGTTCCAAATATTCATTGGATACATCCAAGAGGTGGGGATACAACTTTTTTATTTTTTAGAAATTGAGATAATGTTGTATGAAGGTCGAAACACCTGTGACAAGTGGTTTTAATAATTCTGTGTTCTAAAAACCACATTCCCATTTTCCTATAAAATGGAACCTTGGACTCCTCATTTGCAAGTTTGACCAAGAGGAAAAACTCTGGTATTTTAGAGACCCAAAGAAGTTCTATCCTCATATTTGAAGTTCTGGAGGCCCCTATCCTCATAGGGGAATCAAGGATGAATAAGGAGTTCCACTCGGGCCTCCTCCCCCTCTTGATGGAGAGCTAAACGGTGGACGATCATTTCGAGGGAGATGCATATACATGGGTGGGAGTTCTAGAACTTGATACTCTACTGGTTTTGTGAAATTTGTGTGTGGATTATTTCACTTATGTCTTATATAAATATGTTTCTCCTCAGAGTTCATTTCTTGGGTTTAATTAAGTGAACGTCTTTTCATTTCAACACCTGTTGGGTTGAAATTTCAAGTGGGAAACTTGAGTTGTTCCGATTGGGAAACAAAATGATCCTCTTTCTCTCACAAAAAAAAGATATTAGTATTCTTTGGTAGCCTTTAATCTATTCTTGAAGTCCGAACCTTGACAACACGATTGTTGTGTCAATGGTTGGTACTTTGTGCAACATTGTGAGAGGCAAGAGGGGAATCAAGATCTTGACAAACCTCAGTCAAAGAATTAAACAAAACCATGTGAAATTTTCAGAACAATGAACTATAAAATATTTGTAGTGAACTTGAAGTGATCTTATTATCTCATAATTCTTAATCTTCCACCTTTTTCTATCAATTATTAAACTCTTTAAATTAAGTTATTTTTTTAAAACTTTTTTCAAAATCACCCCCTCTTTTAGTAATATTTATTAAAAATACACATGATAAGCCACCAACGCTCCTTGACAGACGACCTAGGGTCTTCCCTAGACTATAAATCAACCTTAAAAACATTGTCAATTTGACGTTTCTGGAAAACTTGGTCAAATTTTGGCACTGTTTCTAGGGAACGCTTTGATTTTTAGTGCGTGTTTTTAAAAAGAAAATTATTTTGAATATTTATCTATTTTATACCTCTACCTATATTTTTGTATTCTGATCTATTTTTTGTGTAGGTTTGGTGCATGAAGCATTCTAATCCAAGAGATTTACCTCCTTTTGGACCTGAACCAGAGAGGATCTTACGTCAACGACCCCGAGACGAAAAAAAGAACCCATCGAATAAGGAAACACAAAACATTGACACTATTCTTGATCCTTCATCCTCTTCTTTTAGAACCAACATAAAAACCAAAATAAACTTTCATAATATTGAGAAAAACAACCAAACATTAAAAGAACCAACCTCGCCTAATGTTGATATCCAACCCACCTATATTAAATTACAAGGCGAGGCACCCAATTTTGAACTAAAATCGGGCTTAATTCATATATTACCAAGATTCCATGGACTTCCTAGAGAGGATCCACACAAGCACTTAAAATAATTTCATACTGTTTGTTCAACATTAAAACCTGATAATGTGGATGAGGAACAAGTAAATCTTAGAAAATTCAAATTTTCATTGAAAGACACTGTGAAAGTTGGTTATATTATGTTAATTCCCCAATAAGAGGTTGTGATGACAAGAAACGCCTTTTTATTGAAAAATATTTCCCAGCCTCTTGAACTGTAACAATAAGGAAATAAATTTTTGGGATAAGAAAATCTCAAGGGGAAACATTATATGAATATTGGGAACGTTTTAAAAGGTTATGTTCAAGTTTCCCACACCACAAAATAAGTGATCAACTTTTCATTCAATATTTTTATGAAGGTTTAATCCCTATTGATCGAAATATGATCGATGCTGCTGCAGGTGGTGCGCTAGTTGATACGACCCCAATTGCTGCAAGAACACTAATTGAGAACATGGCTCAAAACACACAACAATTTGGTTCAAGGACCAATGTACCAATTTGAGCTGTCCATGAGGTGAAAAGTACTGAATTCCATAAGAAGTTGGACACAAAGTTCGAAGAAGTACACTTCTTCAACAACATGCTCTTTCCCAAGGGAAATCCCAATATCTTCCTCCTATCCATTGTGGTATATGTTCTTCTGACACCCACTACTCTGACCAATGTCCTCAATTGAGGGAAACATCTGAGATTTGTGAGGAAATATTTCCAGGCCTCCCCTGTAACCATCCCTTTAGGCAAGAACCTTACTATCCATCCAACCCTGGGTTGAAAGAGAAGTAAGCCTATAGTAAAGGGGGTTATTCAAACCAACCTCAACAACAATGGAGCCAACTGAGGCAGAGTAGTCATTAACCACCACCACCTAGAAACCCTGAACCACTCAAAGGCCTTTCCAAAAAACCCCTCAAAAACTCAATCCTAAACTAATATATATGATGAAACAAATGGCTGAAAACAATATCCAATTCCAACAAACCAATCAGGCAGCCATACAAGACCTCAAAACCAAATTAGGACAACTAGCTAACTCAATGGGTAAAATTCAAAGTCATGGTTCAGGTAAACTTCCCTCTCAACCAGTAGTGAACCCTATAGATAAAGGAAATGTTAGTGCCATCACCCTTAAGATTGGAAAACAACTGGAAAGTAAAATGAATCCTCCATTAGATTCATCCACTCCAAATTAAACCTCTATCCCAACCATTACGAATGTTCCAAGTGTTGAAGAACCTTGTCCTGAGATAATCCCTTCTAAAGGAAAGAGTGTGAATATTGATGAGTCACCTAGCCCAACCATTTCTCTTCTATTTCCTCAAAGGTCCACCCTAACAATAAAACAAAATTAAACTGAAATTCATAGAGAAATATTAGAAATTGTCAAGAATGTGTAGGTTAATATCCCATTGATTGATGTTGTGAAGAAAATTCCATGGTACGCTATGTTTCTAAAGGAGATGTGTACACACCGAAGGTGACTTCGAGGTGATGAGAAAGTGAGCTTGGGAAGGAATGTTTCAGCATTGATAGAGCCATCACTCTCCACCAAGTGCAATGATCCTGGAACATTCTCAATTCCATGCACCATAGGGGAGTATTATTTTTCTAATGGTATGGTTGATTTAAGTGCCTCTATAAATGTGATGCATCACTCCATTTACTCTACATTGTAGGTCGGGGAATTGAAGACCAATGGAATTATTGTTGAACTAGATAACTAGAGTACTGCACACCCCTCTGGTGTGCTAGATTATGTTCTTGTGAGGGTATAAAATTTAATTTTTCCTACTGACTTTTATGTGCTTAAAATGGAGGATGATAGGATGAATGGACATGCCCCGATTATATTGGGGAGACCTTTCTTGAAAATCGACAAAACAAAAATTAATTTCCACAATGGTACATTATCTATGGAATTTGGTGGTGAGATATTCCATTTCAACATCCTTGATTCCATGAAGCACCCCTCAGAAGAACATTCCTCTCTCTCTGTTAATTTAATTGATGTGCTCCCAACCCCTGAAAAAACAAATTTTCATTCCCCCGATCCCCTTTCTAAGTTTTCTTCATTGATAGAAATTCTAGGAAATTATTCATGCATTGATTTTTGTAGTGGTATAGAAAAGTGTCATGCATGTTCATTGATTGATGATTTCTTGAACACAGATAATCCACTAACCACCGATGATACTGCTAAGCTTGTAAAATCTCATTCCTCATCAAAGGTTGATACTATTGAGAAGTTAGATGAGATCAGTGACCTCTCAAATTCACACGCACTCCCATCAATCCAAAATCCACCGGAATTGGAACTAAAACAACTACCTCAATATTTAAAATATTCATATCTGGAGAATAGAAACAATTTTACCATCATCATTGCTAGTTCACTCCCTCCTGAGCATGAATTTCAACTTCTTGAACTTTTGAGGGAGTATAAACAAGCTTTGGGATGGAAACTTGATGACATTCTTGGTATTAGCACATCAATTTGTACACATCATAATTTGTTAAATGATGAGGCTAAACTAGTGAGACAGCCCCAATGTCGACTGAACCCAAACCTCCTAGAAGTTGTGAAAAATGAGGTAACAAAATTATTGGCTGCTGGAATCATTTACCCCATATCTGAAAGCCAATGGGTCAGTCTCGTTCAAGCAGTTCCTAAAAAGGCTAACCTTATAGTAATTAAAAATGAAAACAATGAATTGGTTCCAACTCGGGTGCAGAATAGCTGGCGTGTCTGTATAGACTATCACCAACTAAACCATCACACGTGGAAGGACCACATCCCTTTGACATTCATTAAACAAATTCAATAGAGGATATCAGGTAAGTCCCACTACTGTTTCCTTGATGGGTATTCTGGATACTTTCATATCCATATTTCCCCTGAGGATCAGAAAAAGACAACCTTCACTTTCCCCTTTGGAACATTTTCCTATAGAAGGATGTCATTTGGTCTGTGAAATGATTTGGGTACATTCCAACGATGCATGGTTAGTATTTTTTCGGATTACCTATAGAATTGCATGGAAGTATTCTTGGATGATTTCACTGTTTATGGATATTCTTTTGATGAATGCATGAGTAGTCTTGGTTCAGTCCTACGTCGTTCTATAGAACAGAATCTTGTATTAAATTATGAGAAATTCCATTTCATAGTGTGACAAGATATAGTTTTGGGAATGTCATACTGGGGATGGTATCTAAGTAGATAAATCAAAAGTTTTTGTCATTTATTCCCTTCCATTCCCCAAAAATTAATGGGATGTGCAATATTTGCTAGGTCATGCTGGATTTTACAGTCGTTTCATTTATGAATTTAGTAAAATTGCACTCCCCCTCTTTTGATTACTCCAAAAAGAAAAACAATTATTTTTTGATAAAAAATGTGAGGAAGCTTTTAATAAGTTACAATGGAGTCTCACCTCACCCCCAGTAATCCAACCACCTCAGTGGTATTTACCATTTCAGATCATGTGTGACGCCTCTAACTATGCAGTTGGGGTAGTTTTGTCACAAAGGGTCGACCGAGCTCCACATGTCATAGCCTATGCCTCACGTACTTTGGACCCTGCCCAAGAAAACTAAAACACACATGAAAAATAATTTCTTTCCATTGTGTTTCCCTTGGAAAAATTCAGGTCATATATTTTGGGGTCCAAATTCATTGTGTTCTCAGACCATGCAGCCCTCTGGTACCTCCTTAAGAAACGAGAAGCCAAACCACATCTCATTCGTTGGATGCTCTTCCTTCAAGAATTCAATATAGAAATTAGAGATAAAAAAGGAGCAGAGAATGTGGTGGCAGACCATATCAGTAGGATTCCCCCATCCTCAGTAATAGACTCATCCCCCTTTATTCCCATTAATGACATGTTTCCTAATGAGAAATTGTACTGAGTGCAAGATGTTATTCTTTGGTATGCTGAAATTGTAAATTATTTCGTATCATCTTGCATTCCTACTGATTTCAATAGAAACCAAGCCAGTCGTCTAAAAAATCAGTCCCGTTGGTAGATTTGGGATGACCCCTACCTTTGGCGCACCTGTAGTGATCAATTCCTTAGGCGTTGTGTTCCCAATAGTGAGTTTCAGTCCATCCTTAGATTCTTCCACACTCTTTCTTGTGGGGGACACTTTGGTCCCCAACGGACTACTCGCAAGGTCATTGATTCTAGTCTCTTTTGGCCAACAATTTTTCGGGATGCCCATGCTTTTAGAAACTCTTGTCCTCATTGTCAAATAATTGGGATTGTATCTAAAAGAAATGAAATTCCACAACAACCATTGCTCTTTCATGACATTTTTTATGTTTGGGGTATTGAATTTATGGGGCCATTTCCAAATTCCTTTAGAAACATGTACATTCGTCTAGAAGTTGATTATGTGTCAAAATGGGTAGAGGAATGAGCTACAAGGACTGATGATTCTAAGGATGTTGTATAATTTTTGAGAAACCAAATCTTATGTAGGTTTGGCTTACCTAGGTTCATCATCAGTTACCAGGGTTCTCATTTCTGCAGCTAAACAATGAAAACAATTTTTCGTAGGTATGGGGTCATTAATTGAGTGTCTACTACATATCACCCACAAACCAATGGTCAAGCAGAGGTTTCAAATTGAGGGGTAAAACAAATTCTTGAAAAAATGGTTCAACCCAATATAAAAGATTAGAGTATTTGGCTTGATGATTCATTATGGGCCTACCGTACTACTTTCAAAACTCCCATTGAATGTCCACATATATTCTTGTGTTTGTAAAGAGTTGTCACCTACCTGTTGAGATTGAGCATCGGGCCTACTGGGCCATCAAACAATACAATTGTAATCTTTCTGGTGCAGGTGCCCAAAGGAAGCTGTAGATTCACGAGTTGGAGGAAATGAGAAGAGATGCAAATGAAAACTCCAGGATTTATAAAGAGGGAACAAAGGCTTCCCATGAGCATCTTATCCTTCATCGTTAGTTCCACATTGGGAAGAATATCATCCTTTATAATTAAAGGATGATGTTGTCTAGGTTCAAAATGAAGAAACCAAGCAAACATTCACTGTCAATGGGTAGCGGCTGAATCACTTGCATGATTCAATTCCAGAGTCCCGGATGGAGAAACTCTATGTTCAAGGAGAAATCTATGAATGAGACTCACCAGGTTTTATCCTTCCTTTCCACATCCTCTTTTCTTATAGTGAAGACACTGCAAACTTTAGGTGTGGGGGTATGGGTACATTCCTGGGATAGTTTTTATCATTTTTTTCTTTTTTTCTCTTTTTCTTCCTTCTTTATGGTATTTTCATTTTTCCCCATCTTTCTGGGTTCATTAGGATTTCCATTGTCTTTCTTCTTTCTTCTCTTTTTCGCCTTATTTATGGTATTTTCATTTTTCCCCCCAACAAAAATTTCAAAGTTCCATGATTCGGTGACCATAAAAGGGGGAAAGTAGAAATACCATAAATAATGGTGAAAAATATTTTTTGTATGAAGTTAACATCAGGGATTGATTTATAGTGAATTGGTTTTCTGTCAATGATTTAAATGGTTGTATCATTGTGAAACATTTGAGATGATTGATTCCCCTTTTGTAAGTGGTTTTTGGGAAAACTGTGTCACTAATATCTCCATACATTTTTCCCCAAACCACAAAGTGTGAATATTTCTTACTTAATATAAGGTAAATATATGTTAGGATAATATTTTTCAGCTTTAGATGATATTTTCATACGTTCATTAATTATCCGATCTATTTCATTACTGCACTAGATTGACCTATGCGGGTGTACCTAATGTCTGACTATTGTACACCCTCAGAAAAAAAAATTGTGTCTTGTGAAGATCAAAAACAACTCCTCCTCAACCTTTGATATTGTTATAACAATTTGAATTAGTGTCGTGAGGAGATCAAACAAGGTTTGAGAGATTAGTGTGATATTTGTTCCAAATACAACTTCAAAAAAAAATATATAATAAATGAGGGGAGTGATGAAATGTGAAACATATGGGGATATCTAGGTCAGGAGATTATGGTTTGACTTATGGGAATGCTTAGGTGAGTGGGTCTTGAAATACGATTGCAAAGGATGTAGGACGGGTTTGGTGAAAAGTCATTTAAAGCTGAATAATGTTAAAATAACCTATTTTTATTTCATAGAAAGTGGAAAGAATAGAATGAAATGGTTTTCACACACACACATGGAGAATTAGTGTAATGGTTTACTTTTGAATTCCTTTCTCATGTTGGTATCATGAATCTCTTTGAATTTTATTGTGATATGATTTATGAGACATCTTTTTCCATTTTCACTAGGAAGAACTCCTTGGTGTGGTTCATGCATTGATGAAATTACTTTAGTGAATTAAAATTTCCTCAAATGTTAAATCTTCATGATGTTGGGAATATTTATATATGCATAATTTTATTTGGATATGTGACTTTTCCAAGGAGTGCAAATATTTAGGTGTAGGGGTGTGATCGTACCACGATTCACTGTGTCATTTTTAACCTTACACCATTATATTAAATTAAATTTGTACTGTAAATATAGCATCCCACCTTTTTGTCACATAATTTTTCATTACATTATACAAAACTGAGGATCTTTAAGGTTTAGTGTCTTGGAAACCAGGAACTTAATACATGAAACAAAAAAACATTATTCTTAAACACTTCAAAGGCTTCTCCTTATGTTCATCCTAGGTTCATTACTACATCTCATAACCTGGGGATATACATCAAAAGAAAGGGTGAGCAGATGGCCCAGTAAGGGAAACAAGGGGAAACATTTAACATGTGAACTTGAGATACATCAACAATGTCATGAAAAAGAACTTTAAGAAATGAGAAAGAAATCATGAGGCATATAATAATAAAAATAAAGTTTTTCATAACTTGAAGATGTGGCTATAGCATTTAATATTGACAATCATTTGGTTTCACCAAGGTCCATCCCCGAGGTGTCTTTAAAAAT
The DNA here is from genome assembly GCA_963277665.1 of Viscum album. Lineage (NCBI taxonomy): Eukaryota > Viridiplantae > Streptophyta > Magnoliopsida > Santalales > Viscaceae > Viscum > Viscum album. The sequence continues at coordinate 611,426,212 of OY728119.1, forward strand.
TACCAAAGTTATTCACCAAGGTATCAGTCTAAAAGGTCATCTCTAGAGATTAAGTCTTTACCCAATGCATTGGAGCGCTATCAAAGTGCACCCTTAAATTTTTATTTATCATAATGTGAGCCACATATATCATCATTTCATAAACAACCCATATAGCATAAAATAAATGGGTTTCATTTCATAATCATAATGTTTTAAAAACTACTTTAAAGACATGATCTTTATGTCACTTTAAACCCACGGAAAGGGAAAGCGGGTTTCATGTATGTAAAGACCAGAATTTTAAATAGAACATTTTTGTATATATGTGAATACACATATAGAAGAGATAGATTTGATTATTCACTTAATAAAATAAAAGAACTTTAGAAAAAGAGAGAGACATTTTGAGACGAAAATTCTACAGCATAACGGCTATGTTACAGGGTTTTAGAAAACATTGAAAAGAGAGGGGACATGGGTAAAACATTAATAAATGACCCATAAAACAGTAGAGGGGAAGAATATAAGGGATTTAAGAGCATGGTAATGAAATTTAAAAATATACCATATGAAATGAAGAACATGAAAGGAAGACAAAAATAAGATTTCTCTTATGAAAATTCGGCACCATAACGGTGTCACATAAACTTCAACCAAAAATGAATTGATGAGATCAAATAGGGTCTCTCATAATATGAACATAAAAGATAAGTATGATATATATAGATATCATATCCCAACATAATAAAAAGTAACTTTCAATACTTGACATGGAATTAGAACTTTGAAAAAGGAGAAAGGTGAAAGAACCACTTAAAAATTCGGTAGCCTAACGGCGCCACTTAAAACTTCAAAATACTAAATTGAAGAGATTAAATGGGGTCTCTCATCATATGGTAATAAAAAATAAGTATGATAGATATAGATATAATACCCAAACATAATAAAAATAAACTTGAAGGAATTTACATGAAAGTATAACTTGAAAACGAGAAGGGTGAAAGAACCACTTAAAAATTCGGCAGCCTAACGGCGCCACTTAAAACTTCAAAATACTGAATTGAAGAGATCAAATGGGGTCTCTCATCAAATGATAATAAAAGATCAGTATGATAGATATAGAGATCATACCCCAAAATAATAAAAAGAAACTTGAAAGACTTTATATGAAAATAGATCTTGAAAAATGAGAAGGGAGAAAAAATCTGTTACAAAACTTTCAGCAGCCTAACAACGCCACATAAAACTTCATAAAACGAAATAATGAGAGTAAGAGGGGATATCTCATTATATGAACATGAAAAGGGAAGTAAGAGGAATATGAAATAACATCCTTTAACATAAGAACACGGAGAATAAAATAAATGACATAAAAGAGATTATTTGAAAAGAAAGAGAGAGGTCGGATCCCTTACCTTAAAATGTAACTCTTAAAACTCAAAGGTTGGGACCTTGAGGGCTTGGGGGAACCTTGGGAGGACTCCTTGGGAGGTAATGAGACCATAAATTCATTGGGGGAGAGTGGGGAGTCGAATGGATGAGAGGATTGCTTGGTATTTATAGGGAAAGTGATGGGACAAGGCATTAATGGCCAAGGGACACCTCATTGGTGGTTTTGGAAAAACCATGGGCTTGCCCATGGTATTTGCCCATGGTATTGGACACTTGGGACACCTCATATAATAATTCATCCCCTTTAGTCGACCATACCTTAAAATATCTCATGGCATCATCATGACACAGTTATGATGTCATTAAACATACCGAAACCCTAAAACTGTATTTTTACTATTCACTGAAAATTCAACTTTCTCAGAAAAATCCCAAAATTTCACATTAACAAAATATCAATGCTCTGACTTCAAAAATGAACTCCATTTTATAAAAATAATTTTCTAAACATTTTTAATTTAATTTTTAAATAAATAAACTATTCACCGAAAATTCATTTTTTCATAAAAAACCCCAAAAATTACCTTAACATAATATCGATGCTCTGAGTTCAAAAATGAAATCCATTTTATAAAAATAATTTTCTAAATATTTTTAATTTAATTTTTAATTAAAAAACACTATTCACCCGAAAAACTAATACTTGAATAATAATTTATGAAACCGTTATTTAACCATTTTATTGAATCACATTACTTAATCAAGGTGCCAAGATTATATTAATACTTTTTTTAAGTGAGATTTCTAATACATTTGGACACATTACTAATCCTAATCATAAAATCACTATTCATAATTTACTATTCATCAAAAAACAAGTTGATCTTATTAGACTCCAAATTTCGTACTGGACGTAATTGTAGTAGACCCTTTTTTGAATATCATTACACTTTTTTAATTATTTAAGGTTTACCCAAATATTTTTAAAATATCCTTTTTCTAAAATTCATCAAAAATATGCATACTATATTTATCCGGACATTTGAAAATTTATAAACTTCATCATAAGAAGAAATCAAAATTTTTATTTAAAACAAAGGGTTACAAAAGGCAGTTATGGTCTCCTTATATAGCCCCTTATCACACCAGCATAGGACCTAAGTGTAAGGTGTGCTAAGGTGAGTGAATCCAAGGGAGGCTCGACCAACATCGCACGAGTAGTAATTTCTATCAGTTTGAACTTCTCGTGAAGGTGATTCCATTCTAGCTTCACACGATGAAGTTCGGTTTGGGATTGGTCCAGAGAAAAGCCCAGTGGTGCTACCTCCTTCCCAAGTTCTGTTAGATGGGCTTTGATCGGTCCAAGACTACTGGGTGAGGCCATCGAATCTTCTTTCTATATTAATTAACCAAGATTACTTGTATTTAGAGACAATAATCAAAATGTTTAGTTTCCAGTGGTCATATTGAACAATGGTCATATAACAGTCAAAACCCAATGGTCTAATTTTAATTATACTCATGTTATCAAATGAAACAGTTTTTTTGATTATCAAATATAAAATAACACACAAAATTAGAAAACAAGATTTATTCAAAATTTTGGGTTGTTACAATCTTCACTCCTTAAGAAATTGCATCCTCGAAATTTTTAAAATTGGGTTTTGAAATTTCATTGAAATTCCCACATCGGAAAAAGAGTCAGTAACAATATTACTTTAAAAGAAATAAAGGGAAGTACAAAGGTCACCCGAGTTAACCCATACTAGGATTCCATGGAGGAAAACATGGATATGGAAGAAAAAACAAAGGGTCAAGTTCTGGGGGAGAGTGATAGAATACATGATTAGGAGAAAGTTGACCACGAGAAAATCCCAAACTTTTGATGTGTCTAAACAGACTTTGATTACCTAGTAGGAAATGTAAACCAACAACATTTTTGTTTTACGTTTCTTTTCATAATTTTGAGGAATTAATTTACAACATAGAACAAAAACATAAGGAAATATACCTACCTTCATGTAGAGTTTCATCCTTTAATAAGTTTCTATCAAAACTAATATTTTCTCCAAACGATGAGCATTCAAAACTACTTGGTCTCATCAAAACACAAGAATAATCTTATAGATAATCACATAATCCACAAAAGATTAACTATCTATTTCTTCTATCTGTAAACATTATCCCAAAAACAGAAAGGTTAAGGTAAAACAACTCTTCAAAAAGAAATAATCCCATAGGAATGGAAACTACTTTTAAATCTTCAAAGTTCCATGGTACTACCCAAAGTTCATCATAGACTATTCTGTAAATAACTATCCTTAAAAATCCTCAAAATAAACCAAAATAAGGTTGAAACCCAAATACAAGAAGGATTTGATAACATAGTCTTCCAAGGTAATCTTTATCATTCATATCCAAACAACATCAACCACTCTTAACATCTTATAACAAAAGTAACTAACCAAAACATATTTACCCCAAGATAGGTTAATCATCTCAATAAGTAACCTAAATTACAATAAGTCCGCCTTAAATTCATCTATTATTCAAAATATAAGTCAACCTTTACTCCTCAAAGAATATACCATAGTAATCTATTTACCTCGATCAAATAGGGTTCCCAAAATAGTGAACGTCTTCCAAAATAATAATCATCTATTAATCCCCTAATCATCTCTGTCATATTAATACAGCAATCGTCGCATTTCCTATCACATTGGTTATTGGGACATGTTCTTCCATTTCCCACCATTAACTAAGAAGAGAAAGTTTAATTAGGGGCTTAAATACTTAGACAATAATCATGGAAAGGAACTTAAAGCATATAAGGATAACTTGTAGATGAAAAGTATACCCTAACTTGTGATCCCCTAGGTTCCCATCTAGGTTATTCATGATCATATATTCTTATGTGAATCTTTATTTTATTTTATCTTTGTTCCCTTAACAATGGTTCATACTAAGCTTATGAATTTACCAAAGCATATCTCCTGGGAGTGTCGTAACCAAGAGTGCAGCAAGGCCTGTTGTCGTGTACCAGTTCCCGTTTGAGTCTAGCTCAAATTAGTGTTTTCGGGTTTTACCCTTATGTACATCTGTGCCAGAGCCACCTCTACCTGCTCGTATCCAAACAAGGATGTATTTTCTTGGCAACCCATTACTCAATACTCAACAAAATACCAGGAAGATTTCCTATATATAAACTTTTCTATAGGCTTCTTTCTAAAGTTTTCATATCCTAATTTCCACAAATAACTAAACCATCCTTTGATACCAACTATATCATCCCACCTTTTTGTCACATAAACTTTCATTACATTATACAAAACTGAGGATCTTTAAGGATTAGTGTCTTGGAAACCAGGAACTTAATACATGAAACAAAAAAACATTCTTCTTAAACACTTGAAAGGATTCTCCTTATGTTCATCCTAGGTTCATTACTGCATCTCATAACCTGGGGACATACATCAAAAGAAAGGGTGAGCAGATGGCCCAGTAAGGGAAACAAGGGGAAACATTTAACATGTGAACTTGAGATACATCAAAAATGTCATGAAAAATAACTTTAAGGCATGAGAAAAAATTCATGAGGCATATCATAATAAAAATAACGTTTTTCATAACTTGAAGATGTGGATACAACATTTAATATTGACAATCATTTCATTTCACCAATGTTCATCTCCATGGTGTCATTAAAAATTACCAAAGTTATTCACCAAGGTATCAGTCTAAAAGGTCATCTCTAGAGATTAAGTCTTTACCCAATGCATTGGAGCGCTATCAGGGTGCACCCTTAAATTTTTATTTATCATCTTGTGAGCCACATATATAATCATTTCATAGAAAACCCATATATCATAAAAGAAATGGGTTTCATTTCATAATCATAACGTTTTAAAAACTGCTTTAAAGACATGATCTTTTTGTCACTTTAAACCCACAGAAAGGGAAAGTGGGTTTCATGTATGTAAATACCATAATTGAAAATAGAAAATTTTTGTATATATGTGAATACCCATATAGAAGAGAGAACTTTGAGTATTCACTTAATAAAATAAAATAACTTTAGAAAAAGAGAGAGACATTTTGAGATGAAAATTCTGCAGCATAACGACTATGTTACAGGGTTTTAGAAAACATTGAAAAGTGAGGGGACATGGGTCAAACATTCATAAATGACCCATAAAATAGTAGAGGTGCAGAATATAAGGGATTTAAGAACATGGTAATGAAATTTAAAAATATACCATATGAAATGAATAACATGAAAGGAAGACAAAAATAAGATTTCTCTTATGAAAATTCGGCAGCCTAACGGCATCACATAAACTTTAACCAAAAATGAATTGATGAGATCAAATAGGGTCTATCATCATATGAACATAAAATATTAGTATGATAGATATAGAGATCATACCCCAACATAATAAAAAGGAACTTGAATGACTTGACATGGAATTAGAACTTTGAAAAAGGAGAAAGGTGAAAGAACCACTTAAAAATTCGGCAGCCTAACGGCGCCACTTAAAACTTCAAAATACTGAATTAAAGAGATCAAATGGGGTATCTCATAATATGATCATAAAATATCAGTATTATTGATATATATATCATAACCCAACATAATAAAAATAAACTTGAAAGACTTGACATGAAAGTAGAACTTGAAAACGAGAAAGGTGAAAGAACCACTTAAAAATTCGGCAGCCTAACGTCGCCACTTAAAACTTCAAAATACTGAATTGAAGAGATCAAATGGGGTCTCTCATCAAATGATAATAAAATATCAGTATGATTGATATAGATATCATACCCCAACATAATAAAAAGTAAATTGAAAGACTTTATATGAAAATAGATCTTGAAAAATGATAAGGGAGAAAAAAATCCGTTACAAAAATTTCGGCAGCCTAACGACGCCACTTAAAACTTCATAAAACGAAATAATGAGAGTAAGAGGGGATATATAATTATATGAACATGAAAAGGGAAGTAAGAGGAATATAAAATAACATACTTTAACATAATAACATGGAGCATAAAAGAAATTACATAAAAGAGAATACTTGAAATGAAAGAGAGAGGTCAGATCCCTTACCTTAAAACGTAACTCTTAAAACTCAAAGGATGAGACCTTGAGGGCTTGGGGGACCTTTGGATGACTCCTTGGGAGGTAATTAGACCAGAACTTCGTTGGGGGAGAGTGGGGAGTCGAATTGATGAGAGAATTTCTTGGTATTTATAGGGAAAGTGAGGGGACAAGGCATTAATGGCCAAGGGACACCTCAATGGTGGTTTTGGCAAAACCATGGGCTTGCCCATGGTATTTGCCCATGGTATTGGCCACTTGGGACACCTCATACAATAATTCATCCCCTTTAGTCGACCATCCCTTAAAATATCTCACGGAATCAACATGACACAGTTATGATGTCATTAAACATACCGAAACCCTAAAACTGTATTTTTACTGTTCACTGAAAATTCAACTTTCTCAGAAAAATCCCAAAATTTCACATTAACCAAATATCAATGCTCTGATTTCAAAAATTAACTCCATTTTATAAAAATAATTTTCTAAATATTTTTAATTTAATTTTTAAATAAATACACTATTCACTAAAAATTCATTTTTTCAGAAAAAACCCCAAAAATTACCTTAACATAATATCGATGATCTGAGTTCAAAAATGAAATCCATTTTATAAAAATAATTTTCTAAATATTTTTAAATTAGTTTTTAATTAAAAAACACTATTCACCTAGAAAAACTAATACTTGAATAATAATTTATAAAACCGTTATTTAACCATTTTATTGAATCACATTACATAATCAAGGTGCCTAGATTATATTAATACACTAGTGCAGAAAACGTTTTTTACGTCACCATTTTTTACGTCGGTTATATAAAACCGACGTCATAATATGTAAAACGAGGTTTTTTACGTCGGTTATTTCTTAACCGACGTAAAAACCTGTGTTCGGTACACATTTAACATCGGTTATTTTTATAACCGACGTTATTAATCGCGCGGCTTCGTTTTTTATGTCGGTTATTTTTATAACCGACGTAAAAAACGCGGTTTTCGAAGGCCCTTTGACGTCGGTTATTGAATAACCGACGTAACAAACGCGGTTTTTGAAGGCTTTTTTACGTCGGTTAAAAAATAACCGACGTAAAAAAAGAATCCGCAGATGTTTTTGACGTCGGTTATGGAATAACCGACGTAAAAAAACGCGGATTTTGAGCCCTTTATAACGTCGGTTATAAAATAACCGACGTAAAAAATGAATCGGAGGAAGGTTTTGACGTCGGTTATTGAAATAACCGACGTTATAAATGTTTTTAAAACAATTATCACGTCGGTTATTGAATAACCGATGTGATAACTCATTTAAAAATTTACCCAGACCCGTGGATTGTCATTCGCGAGTTTACCTTCGACAGTCGCGACTCGTCTCTCTCGCGCGTAAACCCAAATCGGCTCGTCCATTTCGTTGGTTTAGATTCGTTTTGCGATCATCGTTTCTCATATTTAATCTCCTCGGATCAATCATCTAAACTCGCAGCACTCAGGTAATCCTCCCATTCGTTCGTTTTTTTTCGCGGATAGTAAATATATATGTGTTGTGATTTTTTTGTTGAAACTAGCTAAGATTCTTCGATTGCGAACCCTTTTAACTCGTTTTGGCGCCATAATCTTATTTATCATCCCTAGATCTATTTGTTCGACTTGCAATATTGAGTAATTTTATGATTTCACTAATTTTTCATCGTTTTCTATAAATCCCCGAGAGGGTTGGGGCGTGTCCATTTGGATGGGTTGCCCTTTTACAGTTGTTACTACTTTATTCACACACAACCATGGCATAGGTGCATGGATTTGGGGTCGGGGGGTGTCCAGGGGGGTTTACAAGGGGGTGGGTGGGTGTGGGGGGCTGTCCAAGGGTGTGGGTGGGTGTTGGGGGGTGTCCAGGGGGGTGTCCAAGGGGGTAGGGGGTGGGGGGTGGTGTTTAGGAGGGGTGGGGGGCTGTCCAGAGGGTTGGGGGGTGTCCAGGGGGGTGTCCAAGCAGGTCGGGGGTGGGGGGTTGTGTCCAGGAGGGGTGGGGGTGCTTTCTAGAGGGGTCGGGGGCTGTCCAGAGGGGTCAGGGGGTGTCCAGGGTGGTGTCCAAGGGGATGGGTGGGTGTGGGGGGCTGTCCAAGGGGGTGGCGGCCTGTCCAGAGGGGTCGGTGGGGTGTCCAGGGGGGTGTCCAAGGGGGTGGATGGGTGTGGGGGCTGTCCAAGTGGGTGGCGGCCTCTCCAGAGGGTATTTGGGGTTGTCCGGGTGGGTGGGGGGCTGTCCAGAGGGTTGGGGGATGTCCAGGGGGGTGTCCAAGGGGGTAGGGGGTGGGGGGTGGTGTCCAGGAGGGGCGGGGGGCTGTCCAGAGGGGTCGGGGGTGTCCAGGGGGGTTTACAAGGGGGTGGGTGGGTGTGGGGGGCTGTCCAAGGGCGTGGGTGGGTGTTGGGGGGTGTCCAGGGGGGTGTCCAAGGGGGTAGTGGGTGGGTGGTGGTGTTTAGGAGGGGTGGGGGGCTGTCCAGAGGGTTGGGGGGTGTCCAGGGGGGTGTCCAAGCAGGTCGGGGGTGGGGAATTGTGTCCAGGAGGGGTGGGGGTGCTTTCTAGAGGGGTCGGGGGCTGTCCAGAGGGGTCGGGGGGTGTCCAGGGTGGTGTCCAAGGGGATGGGTGGGTGTGGGGGGCTGTCCAAGGGGGTGGCGGCCTGTCCAGAGGGGTCGGTGGGGTGTCCAGGGGGGTGTCCAAGGGGGTGGATGGGTGTGGGGGGCTGTCCAAGTGGGTGGCGGCCTCTCCAGAGGGTATTTGGGGTTGTCCGGGTGGGTGGGGGGGCTGTCCAGAGGGTTGGGGGATGTCCAGGGGGGTGTCCAAGGGGGTAGGGGGTGGGGGGTGGTGTCCAGGAGGGGCGGGGGGCTGTCCAGAGGGGTCGGGGGGTGTCCAGGGGGGTTTACAAGGGGGTGGGTGGGTGTGGGGGGCTGTCCAAGGGTGTGGGTGGGTGTTGGGGGGTGTCCAGGGGGGTGTCCAAGGGGGTAGGGGGTGGGTGGTGGTGTTTAGGAGGGGTGGGGGGGTTGTCCAGAGGGTTGGGGGGTGTCCAGGGGGGTGTCCAAGCAGGTCGGGGGTGGGGGGTTGTGTCCAGGAGGGGTGGGGGTGCTTTCTAGAGGGGTCGGGGGGTGTCCAGGGTGGTGTCCAAGGGGATGGGTGGGTGTGGGGGGCTGTCCAAGGGGGTGGCGGCCTGTCCAGAGGGGTCGGTGGGGTGTCCAGGGGGGTGTCCAAGGGGGTGGATGGGTGTGGGGGGCTGTCCAAGGGGGTGGATGGGTGTGGGGGGCTGTCCAAGTGGGTGGCGGCCTCTCCAGAGGGTATTTGGGGTTGTCCGGGTGGGTGGGGGGGCTGCCCAGAGGGTTGGGGGATGTCTAGGGGGGTGTCCAAGGGGGTAGGGGGTGGGGGGTGGTGTCCAGGAGGGGTGGGGGGCTGTCCAGAGGGGTCAGGGGGTGTCCAGGGGGGTTTACAAGGGGGTGGGTGGGTGTGGGGGGCTGTCCAAGGGTGTGGGTGGGCGTTGGGGGTGTCCAGGGGGGTGTCCAAGGGGGTAGGGGGTGGGGGTGGTGTTTAGGAGGGGTGGGGGGCTGTCCAGAGGGTTGGGGGGTGTCCAGGGGGGTGTCCAAGCAGGTCGGGGGTGGGGGGTTGTGTCCAGGAGGGGTGGGGGGCTGTCCAGAGGGGTCGGGGGGTGTCCAGGGGGGTTTACACATCGATTTGTTTTATATTTCAAAATTGTTATATTCAAATTATGATTTTTTTCATATAAACATATATTTGTCTTATCTAAAAAATATATATATTTTTGCTATTTGTTATAGGTAATAATGAGTCGAAGTTGGATTACGGCACATCGAATGAGCAATGAATATGAGGAAGGTGTTGATGCCTTTTTGGAATTTTCTAAACGAAATGTTCCAAGTAGTGACATTTTTTTCTGTCCATGCCTGAAATGTCTGAATATGAAGAAGTTGAAAAGTAGAGAGATAAAAGATCATCTGATTTGTCATGATTTCAATCCGAGTTACAACCCTTGGATTTGGCATGGCGAAACTGGACAGAATGTCACTGATGATAATGAATCGCAAGATGGTAACTCCGATGGAATTGAAGAAATGATTCGCGATATTGTAGCAGAACAAATTGAGATAGAACCAAGAGTTGCACGTCTATATGGTGATGCCGAAAAACCATTATATCCTGGTTGTACAGATTTTACGGTTTTGTCGGCGGTGTTAAGATTGATTAACCTGAAGGCGAAACATGGATGGAGTGACAGAAGTTTTACAGAGCTGCTACAATTGATGAAAGACATTCTTCCAAAAGATAACGATCTTCCAGATTCACATTATAAGGCCAAAAAAATATTATGCCCGATGGGATTGGGATACAGGAAAGTACATGCATGTCCGAATGACTACATTATATATAGGAAGGAATATGAATTTCTGAAAGAGTGTCCTAAATGTGGGACATCACGGTATAAGGTGAAAGAAAAATCACAAGCTGATGTAGAGATTACAAAGCTCCCTCCAAAGGTATTTTGGTATCTTTCTATAATTCCTCGTTTCAAACGTTTATTTGCTAATTCACATGATGCAAAAAGGTTAAGATGGCATGCTGATGAGCGGGTATGTGATGGAAAAATATGTCATCCAGCTGATTGTCCACAATGGAAGAAAATTGATGCCCAGTACCCTACATTTGGAAATGAAATTAGAAATCTGAGACTAGGCTTGTGCACAGATGGAATGAATCCATACCGAACCCTCAGTAGCACACATATTTCATGGCCTGTTTTATTGGTAATTTACAACCTCTCTCCTGAAGTTTGTATGAAGCGCAAATATGTCATGTTGAGTATCATGATCTCTGGTCCAAAGCAACCCGGCAATGATATTGATGTATACTTGTCACCGCTGATTGATGATTTGAAACTGTTATGGGCTGATGGTATTAGGGTGTATGATTCTTATAAAATGGAATATTTTCAACTGCATGAAGTGCTTCTATTCACTATAAATGACTTCCCAGCATATGGAAATTTGTCTGGATACAGTGTTAAAGGGCATAAAGCATGTCCAATTTGCGAACAACAGACGTCATATTGTCAATTGCATCATGGGAGGAAAACAGTGTACATGGGTCATCGAAAGTTTTTGCCTATGGATCACCCTTATAGAAGACTAAAAAAGGCATTCAATGGCTCACAAGAATTTGATACTGCTCCTCAACCTTTATCCCCAGAATTGTATTTTGAGAGGGTGAAAAACCTTGATGTGACATTGGGAAAGACACAGAAATCTGGTAATGATAGACATATTTGGAAGAAAAGGTCAATATTTTTTGAGCTACCATATTGGAGGTATCATGAAGTCAAACATAATATTGATGTCATGCACGTGGAGAAGAATATCTGTGATTCTTTGATCGGAACATTGCTATATATTAAAGGAAAGACAAAAGATGGGTTGAATGCAAGGTTAGACCTACTGTCAATGGGAATACGTTTGGAGTTAGCTCCCACTCCTAAAGGAAGACGAACATTTCTTCCCCCGGCTTTTCATACATTATTGAAGAGGGAGAAAAGTAGCTTCTGTCAGTGTCTTCATGATATCAAAGTGCCTCAAGGTTATTCTTCAAATGTAAAAAATTTTGTCTCATTGAAAGACTTGAAGTTGATAGGTATGAAATCACATGATTGTCATGTCATGATGCAACAAATTCTACCAGTTGCACTGCGTGGAATATTGCCCATCCGTGTCATAAAGACTATAATGAGGTTGTGTTATTTTTTCAATTCAATTTGCAACAAGGCGATTGATGTGAATGCTTTGAACATTTTGGAAAAGGATGCAATTTTTATACTTTGTCATTTGGAAATGTATTTTCCTCCAACTTTTTTTGATATGATGGTGCATTTACTGATTCATCTGGTTCGAGAAATAAGGCTTTGTGGACCTATATATCTTCGTTGGATGTATCCTTTTGAAAGGTATATGAAAATATTAAAGGGATATGTTAAAAATCCATATCGACCTGAAGCCTCCATTATTGAAAAGTATATTTTTGAGGAGGTAGCAGAGTTTTGTACGAGTTACTTGGCTACGGCGCAACACATAGGTTTGCCTCCATCTCGCCATGAACGGGTTAATAATGAGGGAAAGGGGATTCGTGGGTTGAAAGTCAAATCACTGTCAGCTGAACATATGAAGAAGTTAGAATCATACACCTTGAATAACATAGCTGATGTTCAACCGTATATCACATTGCATATAAATGAGTTGAAACAATGTCATCCAAATAAGAAAGAAATGTGGATTTTGAATGAGCACAACAAAACTTTTTTGCCATGGTTTAAAAAGACCTTGCTTGGTAGATCAGATGTATCAGAGACATTAAAATGGATAGTGGGTGGTCCATCTTTAAATGTGATAACATGGTCCGCTTATGACATTAATGGCTATACATTTCATACGAAAGCTCAGGACAACAGAAGTGCAGTTCAGAATAGTGGTGTATTGGTGTTTTCAGAAGCAATGCATTTTTCGAGTGCTAAGGACAGAAACCCAATTTTGGCATCAAGTGCATATTATGGAGTGATTGAAGACATATGGGAGGCTGATTACTTTAAAATTAAAGTTCCCGTTTTTAACTGTAAATGGTTTATCGGTAACAACAGTGTCAGACACGATGAATTTGGAATGACACTTGTTAATCTGAATAGATTGGAAGACACAGCTGATTCTTTTATATTGGCAACACATGCCAAACAAATTTTCTATGTAGTAGATCAATCAGATATGCAGTGGGCTGTTGTTTTACAAGGGAAAAACCAATATGTTGGTGAGGATGAATTTGATGAAGATGCTGATTTATGTGAGATCCCTACTTCCATGGAAAGATTAACAGAACATAATGATGAGTATGTTGAAGACATGGTTTGTGCCATAAGGAACGATCACGACGAAGGAATTTGGGAAAACAATCCAACTGTACATTCCTAAAATTACAGGTAACACAAGTTTATTTCTTGTTTACATTTAGTTTTTTCATATAATGTTAGATACTGTAAATTTTTTACTTATTAAAATATGTATCAAACCAAAACGATAAAACAATAAAAACCGTAAAGAGGAGAAGTCCTGGGCGCACCGGCAACCGGTCCTCTCTGTCTGAACCACCGGCCGGCCGCTGGCTCACCACCGGCCGGCCGGTGGACCAGACAGAGCCTTCCTCTCTGTCTGGATCACCAGCGGCCGGCCGGTGTTGAGCCAGCGGCCGGCCGGTGGTTCAGACAGAGGAAGGCTCTCTGTCTGGTCCACCGGCCGGCCGGTGCTGAGCCAGCGGCCGGCCGGTGGTCCAGACAGAGAGCCTTCCTCTCTGTCTGAACCACCGGCCGGCCGGTGGACCAGACAGAGAGCCTTCCTCTCTGTCTGGATCACCAGCGGCTGGCCGGTGTTGAGCCAGCGGCCGGCCGGTGGTTCAGACAGAGAGGAAGGCTCTCTGTCTGGTCCACCGGCCGGCCGCTGGATCACCACCGGCCGCCCGGTGGACCAGACAGAGAGCCTTCCTCTCTGTCTGGATCACCAGCGGCCGGCCGGTGAGGAGCCAGCGGCCGGCCGGTGGTTTAGACAGAGAGGAAGGCTCTCTGTCTGGTCCACCGGCCGGCCGGTGGTGATCCAGCGGCCAGCCGGTGGTGAGCCAGCGGCCGGCCGGTGGCATCAGTGAGTCCACTTTTCAGCTTTCTTATGCCAACTCCTTGGCAACATTTTGCCTGTGTTTACCATGTTTATCATTGTTTAACATGCTTACCATATTACCGATGTTTACTATTATGTAATTTAGTACACTTTTCTATTTGTGAACTAATGTTTGTTTTTTTGATTTGAAGGAAAATGACAGATCAATCAGTTGATCAGCCACATGATTCTGGAGATGAGCATATTGGTCATACATCTGGGGAGGAACATTCACATGCTCCTATTACGAAAAAGAGTTCAAAGGTTGGTAAGCGTGGGTGCACACGTTTACCAAAATTATCACTTGCCCGTACGAAGGAGGAGAGGATAGTCGTGGAGTTTGATGAGGATGATCTTCCTAGAGGTCCAAATGCTAAAGATTTTAAGGGTTTTGTAGCAACTCAGGCTAAGAGCAAAGTAAGCATTCTCTATGATGATTGGAGAAGTGTGGATAAGGCGATAATTTCTCAGCTGTGGGAGACCATTTTGGTAAGATCTTTTTCTATTGTTTGACTGTTCTTTAAATGTTTCTAGTATATATAATATTTTTAACCTCTTTTTTATCAGATGACATTTGATATTCCTGACACTGGAGGAGTCAGGAAGAAATGCTTATCGTTGGCTGCTAGGAGATGGAGGGATTTCAAATAAACCCTCTCATCTGATTTCATTTATGGTCATAGGAGTCGTGAGAATCCATGTCGTATATATCCTTTTATATATGAAGACACATGGAGAGAATTTTTTGAAAGTAGAAGAAAAGAATCATTTTTGGTAAGGGCAATGTAAACTTTTATAAGCTTTCTTATATAAATGATCTTATTATTGTTTTGTTAATGATTACTTATTCTTAATTTACAGCAAACAAGGAAAGCTCATCAAGAGATCCAATCTAAAAATGTATACCCTCATAGTTTATCTTGGGGAGGGTATGCATTATTGGAAGAACAAATGATGGCAGAAAAATTTCAACAACTAAGAGCTGAGTCTTCAAGCTCTGGAGAGGTGGCCCCTCCATCCCCTCCATCTAGACATGAGAAATGGAAAAGAGCTCGGAAGGGCAAAAAAGGACAATATCTTTCGGAAGAATCGAGACTCGTAGTTGAGAGGATTGTAAGATATCTATTTTATTTATTTAAGTTTACTATTTTCGTCATATATTTCCAATCATTATAGAAATGTTCAATTAATTATTACAGGACTCTCTTGAGGAGCAGAGTTCACAGGGGACATTTACACCATCTGGGAGGGAAGATATTTTATCTGTGGCATTGGGAAAGCCCGAACATCCTGGCCGTGTAAGAGGATATCCGGCAGGTGTATCGGTAAGAAAAGTGTTGCCACGTTCCTCAACTTCTAACGTTGAGGGAGTTTATAAAAAAAAATAGAATCCTTGGAGGCTGAAGTCCATAATATTAATGCGAAAATGGAGGACAAGATTAGAGCATCGGTGCAGTTAATGTTTGCAGACTTGCAAAGACAATTTCAGGGTGCAGCTCCCACTCCACCTCTCCCAGTAGCTCCCACTCCCCCACCTCAGCCTGCAGACCCCATTTTTGATCCTCCTCCTCCGCCGCAGCTACCTACTTATTGTGAGTTTTATGTTGATGATCCTCAACATCATATAGTTTCATATGGGATGGTATATTGTATAGGAGATACAGTTCATCATCAACAGTTAGAGGTAGAGAATCAGAGGGTCACTGTACAGGATATTATAGATAGATCAGCTCGGATACCATTACCTACAGATGAGGTGACGACAGTTGGACATAGTATCGGCCATTTTTTACTTTGGCCATCCAGACTTCTTCGACTCATTACCATAGAGGTATGGATGTTATATCTTTTATTTTATATTTTTATTAATGTTTTATCATTTGAAAACTAATATATTTTTCAATTTATTTTTACAGGAATACTTCAAAGGTAAAGAAATACTGTATAGACAACAACATAGACAGATAGCTATGACATCAGATGCAGATACTAGCAGTCTTGACAAATTGTCAAGATATTCAAATTTTTTGGCGGATCATTATGACTTTACAATGGAAGCTCATGTCTGTGGACGTGAACTATGTGTGGGGATTATGAAAACTGATATCATGGAGTTTGTCACTGGAGATAAGTTGGGCATCAACGTGGTGCAAATTTTTATCATGTAAGTCTTAACACCTTTTCCTTGCGTTACATTTTATTAAAAATGTATACTTATGTCTGCTTTGTATTAGGTATATGTATAAAATTTGTGAGAGGAATGAGCTGACAGATGTATATGGATTCGTGGACCCACAATTGATTTCCCCTGAAGCATGTGCATTGGATGAGGAACAAAGAATGCTTTATATTGCTGATAGATTTGAAAAGAATGTAATCACACAGTGTTGGATGATGCCTTTTTGTGAGAGGTATGAAACACATCCCTCTTAAAGAGTTAATTATCTTTTAACATAAAAAACCACTAACGTTAAATTTCCTTTTCTCAGGGATCATTGGATGTTAGGGGTTTTTTGCCCTAGGGAGAAAACACTTTATTGGATATGCTCTCTCCATGATGATGTGCGAGAAAGTTTTAAGAATATATTTGAAACGTAAGTTTCAATTTCACAATAGTTTTATATATTATAATGAATTTTAAATTTACCCCATTCGTATTATTTTCTAACAGGGCATGGGTCCACTTTCGAAAAAGCGCAAAGAAAAGGAATTACAAGATCAAATATGTACATGCGAAGGTAAATATCCATTTATAATTTGTACATTTTGATTTATTACATAAAAATAATATATTGAATTTACACTCATTCAAACAGAAATGTCATGAGCAACAAGGCATCATCGAATGCGGATATTACATGTTAAGATTTATGTATGAAATAATAACAACTGGGACAGTTCTGAGTTTTGACCTGGTAAGATTTCCTCTTTCTAATAATATTTCAATTTGATTTATTCATTATACACGTTGACTACTATCCTTTTCCTTTGTAGCTTTTTGATGACCCTCAACCCTTTACTGCTGAAGATATCAAACACTTACAAGTGGAGTGGTCAAATTATTTTACAGGTTTGATTGACTTTTAGTTGTTTGTAATGTAAAATGTAATTTTGAATATTGTCAATGTAATTGTGTATTTCGTAGTCGTTTAGGTTGGATTTAGTTTTTTTTTTTGAAGTTGACATTGTAAGTTTTGAATGTTATATAAGTGAATGTTTAATTTTTCTCTACTTCTTGTTTTGGTCTACTGTTGATGGTTTTTCTGGTCTGGATTTTGGTATGGGGGGAGAGGTTCCAAGGGGGTGGGTGGGTGTTTGGGGGGTGTCCAAGGGATATGGGAGGGGTGTCCAAGGTGTGTTTGGGGCTGTCCTAGGGGTCGGGGGGGTGTAAATGAGGGTGGGGGGGTGTCCAAGGGGTGGGGGGTGTCCAAGGGATATGGGAGGGGTGTCCAAGGTGTGTTTGGGGCTGTCCAAGGAGTCGGTTGGGTGTAAATGAGGGTGGGGGGGGGGGCTGTCCAAGGGGTGGGGGGTGTCCAAGTGGTGGGGGGTGTCCAAGGGATATAGGAGGGGTGTCCAAGGGGTGTTTGGGGCTGTCCAAGGGGATGGGGGGGTTTCCAAGGGGTAGGGGGGGTTTCCAAGGGGTCGGGGGGGTGTCCAGGGGGTGGGGGGCTGTCCAAGGGGTGGGGGGGTGTCCAAGGGGTGGGGGGGTGTCCAAGGGATATGGGAGGGGTGTCCAAGGGGTGTTTGGGGCTGTCCTAGTGTTCGGGGGGTGTAAATGAGGGTGGGGGGCTGTCGAAGGGGTGGGGGGGTGTCCAAGGTGTCTGGGAGTTCTGTCCAAGGGGCCGGTTGGGTGTAAATGAGGGGGGGGGGGTGTCCAAGGGGTCTGGGAGGGCTGTCAAGGTGTGGGGGGTGTCCAATGGGTGTTTGAGGCTGTACTAGGGGTCTTGGGGGTGTAAATGAGGGTGGGGGGGCTGTCCAAGGGGTGGGGGTGTCCAAGGGGTGGAGGGTGTCCAAGGGATATGGGAGGGGTGTCCAAGGGTTGTGGTGGGGCTCCAATGTGGTGGGGGAGGGCTGGCCAGGTTGTTAGGTGGGTATAGATGAGGGTGGGGTTCAGTTGGGGCTTGGGGGAGGGCTGGCATGGTTATTTTTGTTTGGTTTCTGGTTGCTTTTTGGTGAGAGCAGTGCAATTATTTAAAAAAAAAATTCCTTTCACGTCGGTTATTTTATAACCGACGTGGTAAATAAATCGGTAGGGGTTTATCACGTCGGGTTTTTCTAGAACCGACGTGATAAACCGTTCCCGGGGATTTTATCACGTCGGTTCTTAATATAACTGACGTGCTAAAAGGCCTGGGAATCGATTTACCATGTCGGTTATTGGATAACCGACGTGCTAAAACGTTTCCCAGGCCTTTTTATCATGTCGGTTTCCTAAATAACCGACGTGATAATAGGCCAGGGGAAGGGTTTATCACGTCGGTTATGACATAACCGACGTGATAAACGATATCCCAGGCGTTTTATCACGTCGGTTTAGGGAATAATCGACGTGATAAAGCCCCCCGCGCATATTTATCACGTCGGTTATTATATGAACCGACGTGATAACCACCGTGATGTTAGGGATATTACGTCGGTTTTAAATAACCGACGTAAAAAACGTTATTTATAACGTCGTCCGTATTAACGTCGCCTAAAAACCGACGTAAATAAGAAAAAATAACCGACGTAAAAAACGTTTTCTGCACTAGTGATACTTTATTTAAGTGAGATTACTAATCCATTTGGACACATTACTAATCCTAATCATAAAATCACTATTCATATTTTACTATTCATCAAAAATCAAGTAGATCTTATTAGACTCTAAATTTTTTACTGGACATAATTGTAGAAGACCATTTTTTGAATATCATTACACTTTTTTAATTATTTAAGGTTTACCCAAACATTTTTAAAATATCCTTTTTCTAAAATTCATCAAAAATATGCATACTATATTTATCCGGACATTTGAAAATTCATAAACTTCATCATAAGAAGAAAAAAAAATCTTATTTAAAACAAAGGGTTGCACAAGGCAGTTACAGTCTCCTTACATAGCCCCTTATGACACCAGCATAGGACCTAAGTGTAAGGTGTGCTAAGGTGAGAGAATCCAAGGGAGGCTCGACCAACATCGCACGAGTAGTAATTTCTATCAGTTTGAACTTCTCGTGAAGGCGATACCGTTCTAGCTTCACACGATGAAGTTTGGCTTGGGTTTGGTCCAGAGAAAAGCCCAGTGGTGCTACCTCCTTCCCAAGTTCTGTTAGATGGGCTTCGATCGGTCCAATACTACTGGGTGAGGCCATCGAATCTTCTTTCTATATTAATTAACCATGATTACTTGTATTTAGAGACAATAATCAAAATGTTTAGTTTCCTGTGGTCATATTGACCAATGGTCATATAACAATCAAAACCCAACGGTGTCATTTTAATTATACTCATGTTATCAAATGAAACAGTTTTGTTGAGTATCAAAAATAAAATAACACACAAAATTAGAAAACAAGATTTATTCAAAATTTTGGATCGTTACTGTAAATTACAAAAATAATAACAAATTTATTTCCATTTTTAATCATTTATTTTGTTTTTATCAATATTAAAAAGTCCAATGTTACTTTTCTTTAAAATTTCATTGAAGGTGAAGGTGATTTGGAGGGCCCATGATGATGTCCAAGAAAAATGGGCCAAACTATGCAGGATTCAAGAACACTAGTGGGTTAATCTACACACTGATACTAGAATGTGCATCTAATTGGGATGATATTTTCTGGGTGGGTCCAAAATGTATTGGGATACAGTTCATATGAAGAAACCCAAGACTCCTTCGGCCATCTGATGGCCTTTCCGGCCTGATCTGTCCAGCACACCAAATCTGCATAGATTCAAAAGTGGTTTCCTATGATCTATCCATATCTCAAGCTATAGGTGTCAAAATTGTGCCAAACATTCGGTGGAGACATCCAAGAGGTGGGGCTACAACTTAGATTTTTCTCCAAATCTAGATAATTCTTTTTGGAGGTCGAAACACCTGTGACAAGTGGTTTTAATAATTCTATGTTCTCAAAACCACCTTCTCATTTTCCAATAAAATGGAACCTTGGGATCCTCATTTGAAATTTTGACCAGGTGGAAAATCTATAGTGTTTTGGAGACCCAAAGGATTTATCTCCTCATACTTGAATTTCTAGAGGCCCCTATCCTCATTGGGGAATCAAGGATGAAGAGGGAGTTCCACCCAAGCCTCATCCTCCTCTCGATGGCGAGCTAAACAGTGGATGATCATTTCGAGGGAGCTACACGTACTTGGGAGGGAGTTTCGGCACTTGATACTCTACTGGTTTAGTGTAATTTTTGTGTGGATTATTTCACTTATGTCTTATCTAAACATTTTTCTCCTCTGAGTTCATTTTTTGGGTTAATTAAGTGAACCGCTTTCCATTTCAACACCGATTGGGTTGAAATTTCAAGTGGGAAACTTGAGTTATTCCAATTTGGAAACAAAAGGATCCTCTTTATCTTAAACATATAAAATATATTAGTATGATTTGGTAGCCTTTAATATGTTCTTTATTTACAAACCTTGACAACACGATTATTGTGTCAAGGTTTGGTACTTTGTCAAACGTTTTGAGGGCCAAGAGGGGAATCAAGATCTTGACAACCCTAAACCAAATAATTAAACAAAACCATGTGAAATATTCAGAACAATGAACTATCAAAGATTTGTATTGAACATGAAGTGATCTCCTTATCTCATAATTCTTAATCATCCACCTTGTTCTATCAATTATTAAACTCTTTAAGTTAAGTTATTTTCTTAAAACTGTTTTCAAAATCACCCCCTCTTTAAGTAATCATTATCAAAAATACACTCTATAAGACACCAATACTCCTTGAGAGACAAACTAGGGTCTTCCCTAAACTATAAATCAACCTTAAAGACATAATCAATTTGATTTTTCATGAAAAATCAAATTTTGGCGTCATTTTTGGGGAGCGCTTTGATTTTTAGTGCGTGTTTTTTTAAAGAAAAAAATTATTTTGAATATTAATCTATTTGATACCTCTACCTATCTTTTTGTATTCTGATCTATTTTTTGTGCAGGTTTAGTTAATTATGCGTTCTAATCCGGGAGATTTACCTCTTTTTGAACCTGAACCGGAGAGGATCTTACGTCAACGACCCCGAGATTCACAAGAGAACCCATCGAAGGAGGAAACAAAAAACATTGACACTCTTCATGATCCTTCCTCCTCTTCTTCTAGAAACAGTATAAAAACTGAAATAAATTTTCATAATATGGCTGAAAACAACCGAACATTAAATGAACTAACCTCTCCTTATGTTGCTATCCAACCCACCTATATTCAATTACATGGTGAGGCACCCAATTTTGAACTAAAATCTGGATTAATTCATATGTTACCAAGATTCCATGGACTTCCTAGAGAGAATCCACACAATCACTTAAAAGAATTTCATACTATTTTTTCAACATTAAAACATGGTAATGTGGATGAGGAACAAGTAAAGCTTAGATCATTCCCATTTTCATTGGAAGACACTGCGAAACATTGGTTATATTATGTTAATTCCCCAATAAGAGGCTGGGCAGACATGAAACTCCTTTTTATTGAAAAATATTTCCCAGCATCTCAAACTACAACAATAAGGCATGAAATTTGTGGGATAAGAAAATCTCAAGGAGAAACATTACATGAATATTGGGAATGTTTTAAAAAGTTATGTTCAAGTTTCCCACACAACCAAATAAGTGATCAACTTTTAATTCAATATTTTTATGAAGGTTTAATATATATTTATCGAAATATGATCGATTTTGCTGCAAGTGGTGTGCTAGTTGATAAGACCCCAATTGCTGCAAGAACCCTAATTGAGAACATGGCTCAAAACACAAAACAATTTGGTTCAAGGGCTAATGAACGGATTCGAGGTGTCCATGAGGTGAAAAGTACTGAATTCGAGAAGAAGGTGGACACAAAGTTCGAAGAGGTAAGTACCCTTCTTCGACAACTTTCTCTTTCCCAAGGGAAATCCCAATCTCCTCCTCCTATCCATTGTGGTATATGTTCTTCTGACTCCCACTACTCTGACCAATGTCTCAATTTTGGGAAACATCTGAGAGTTGTGAGGAAATATTTCTTGGTCGCCCCTATAACCAACCCTTTAGGCAAGAACCGTACTATCCATCCAACCCTTGGTGGAAAGAGAACCAAGCCTATAAAAAAGGGGGAATTCAAACCAACCTCAACATCAATGGAACCAACCGAGGCATTGTAGTCATCAACCACCACCACCTAAGAACCCTCAACCACCCCAAAGGCCTTTCCAAAAAACCCCTCAAAAACTAGAGCCTATCCTAGGATATATGATGAAACAAATGACTGACAACAATATCCAATTCCAAAAAACCACTAGGGCAGCCATACAAGACCTCAAAACCCAATTAGGCCAACTAGCTAACTCAGTGGGTGAAATTCAAAGTCATGGGTTAGGTAAAATTTCCTCCCAACCAATAGTTAAACCTAGGGATAAAAGAAATGTTAGTGCCATCACCCTTAAGAGTGGAAAAAAACTAGAAATTAAAATGAATCCTCCATTAGAGTCATCCCCTCTTTAGGAAACCTCCATCCCAACCATTAAGAATGTTTGAAATGTTCATGAACCTTATCCTGAGATAATCCCTTCCAAATGAAAGAGTTTGAATATTGATGAGTCACCTAGCCCAACCATTTCACTTCCATTTCCTCAAAGGGCCACCCAACCAAGAAAACAAAAGAAAAATTAACTTGAGAACGAAATATTGTAAATTTTCAAGAAAGTACAGGTTAACATCCCATTTATTGATGCTGTGAAGAAAATTCCACGGTACGCTATGTTTCTAAAGGATATGTGTACACACCGAAGGCGACTTCGAGGTGATGAAAAAGTGAGATTGGGAAGGAATGTTTCATCATTGATAGAGCCATCACTCCCTACCAAGTGAAATGATCCTGGAACATCCTCAATTACATGCACCATAGGGGAGTATTCTTTTTTCTAATGCTATGCTTGATTTAGGTGCCTCTATAAATGTGATGCCTCGCTCCATTTACTCTATATTGTAGGTCGGTGAACTGAATTCCACTTGAATTATTGTTCAACTAGCTAACTGTAGTACTGCACACCACTCTGGTGTGTTAGAGGATGTTCTTGTGAGGGTCCAAAATTTAATTTTTCCTAATGACTTTTATGTGCTTAAAATGGAGGATGATAGGATGAATGGACATGACCCGATTATATTGGGGATACCTTTCTTGAAAACCTAAAAACCATAATTAAAGTCCACAATGGTACGTTATCTATGGAATTTGGTGGTGACATAGTCCATTTCAACATCCTTGATTCCATGAAGCACCCCTCAGAAGAACATTCCTCTATCTCTATTAATTCAATTGATGTACTCCCTACCCCTGAAAAAACAACCTTTCTTTACCCCAATCCCCTTTCTGAGATTTATTCATTAATAGAAATGCTAGGAAATGATTCATGAATTTATTGTTGTAGTGGTATAGAAAAATTTCATTCATGTTCATTGATTGATGATTTCTTGAACACTGATGATCCACTGACCATCGATGATACTACTTAGCTTGTAAAAGCTCATTCCTCGTCTGAGGTTGATACCATTGAGAAGTTAGATGAGATCAGTGACCTCTCACTTTCACACTCACTCCCATAAATCCAAAATCCACCTGAATTGGAACTAAAAAAACTTCCTCATGATTTAAAATATTCATATATTGAGAATAGAAACAAGTTGACTGTCATCATTGCTATTTCACTCCCTCCTGAGCATGAATGGAGACTTATTGAACTTTTGAGGGAGTATAAACAAGCTTTGGGATATAAAATTTCTGAAATTCCTAGTATTATCCCATGAATTTGTACACATCATATTTTGTTAAATGATGAGGCTAAGCCAGTGAGGTAGCCATGACGTCGACTAAACACAACCCTCCTAGAAGTTGTGAAAAATGAGGTAACAAAATTATTGGCTACTGGAATCATTTACCCCATCTCTGACAGCCAATGGGTCAGTCCCGTTCAAGTAGTTCCTAAAAAGACTGGCCTTATAGTAATTAAAAATGAAAAAAATGAATTGGTTCCATCTCGTGTGCAGAATAGTTCGTGTGTCTGTATAGACTATCGCCGACTAAACCAATACACGAGAAAGGACCATTCCACTTTTCCATTCATTGACCAAATCATAGAGAGGCTAGCAGGTGGTACCACTACTATTTCCTTGATGGGTATTATGGATACTTTCAGATCCATATTTCCCCTAAGGATCAGGAAAATACAACCTTCACTTTCTCATTTGGAACATTTTACTATAGAAGGATGCCATTTGTTCTGTGCAATGCTTCGGGTACTTTCCAATGATGCATGGTTAGTATTTTTTTGGATTTCCTGGAGGATTTCTTAGAAGTATTCAGGGATGATTTCACTGTTTATGGCTCTTATTTTAATGAATGTTTGAGTAATATTGGTTTAGTCCTACGTCATTGTATTGAAAATAATCTTGTATTAAATTATGAGAAATGCCATTTCATGGTGCGAAAAGGTATAGTTTTGGGGCATGTCATTTCTGGGGATGGTATCCAAGTAGATAAATCAAAAGTTGATGTCATTTATTCCCTTACATTCCCCAATAATATACAGCTTGTGCGATCTTTCCTAGGTCATGCTGGATTTTACCGTAGTTTCATTTGTGACTTTAGTAAAATTGCACTCCCCCTCTCCCGATTACTCCAAAAATAAAAAGAATTTGTTTTTGATAAAGAATTTGAGGAATCTTTTAATAATTTAAAATTTTGTCTCACCTCACCCCCGGTAATCCACCCACCTTGGTGGGATTTACCATTTGAGCTCATGTGTGATGCCTCTAACTATGCATTTGGGGCAGTTTTTTCATAAAGGGTCGACTGAGATCCACATGTCATAGCCTATGCCTCATGTACTTTGGACCCTTCCCAAGAAAACTACACCACAACTGAAAAATAATTCCTTGCCATTGTGTTTTTCTTGGAAAAATTCAGGTCATATATTTTAGGGTCCAAAGTCATTGTGTTCTTAGACCGTGCAACCCTCCGGTTCGTCCTTAAGAAACCGGAAGCCAAACCACATCTCATTCGTTGGATTCTCCCCCTTCAAGAATTAAATATAGAAATTAGAGATAAAAAAGGAGTAGGGAATGTGGTGGCTGACCATATCAGTAGGATTCCCCCATCCTCGTTAATCGACTCATCCCCCTGTATTCCCATTAATGACATGTTTTCTGATGATCAATTGTTCCGAGTGCAAGATGTTATTCCTTGGTATGCCGAAATTCTAAATTATTTGGTAGCATATTTCATTCCTACTGATTTCAATAGAAACCAAGCCAGTCATCTAAAACATGATTCCTATTGGTATATTTGGGATGAACCCTACCTTTGGTGCACCTGTAGTGATCATGTCCTTAGGCATTGTGTTCCTGATAGTGATTTTCAGTCCATCCTTAGATTCTGACACACTCTTTCTTGAGGGGGCCACTTTGGTACCCAACGAACTACTCATAAGTTCCTTGATTCCGGTCTCTTCTGGCCAACACTTAAACTTGTACATTCTTCTGAAATTTGATTATGTGTCAAAATGGGTAGAGGCATGAGCTACAAGGACTTATGATTCTAAGGTAGATGTAGAATTTTTGAGAACCCAAATATTTTATAGGTTTGGCTTACCTAGGTTCATCATCAGTTACCAGGTTTCTCATTTCTGCAACCAAACAATGCAATCACTTTTGCATAGGTATGGGGTCATTCATCGAGTGTCTACTACATATCACCTAAAGAACAATGGTCAAGCCGAGGTGTCAAATAGAGAGGTAAAACACATTCTTGAAAAAACAGTCTAACCCAATAGAAAAGATTGGAGTCTTCGACTTGATGATTCATTATAGGCCTATAGTACTACTTTAAAAACTCCCATTGAAATATCACCTTATCATATTGTGTTTGGAAAGAGTTGTCACCTACCTGTTGAGATTGAGTACCGAGCCTACTGGGCCATCAAACAATACAATTCTAATCTTTCTGGTGTAGGTTCCCAAAGGAAGATGCAGATTCAGGAGTTGGAGGAAATTAGAAGATATGCATATGAAAACTATAGGATTTATAAGGAGTGAACCAAGGATTTCCATTACTGTCTTATCCTTCATCGTTAGTTCCACATTGGGAAGAAGGTCCTTCTTTATAATGCAAGGCTGAAGTTCCATCCAGGTAATCCTCATTCCCATTGGTTTGGACCATACACTGTTACTAATGTTCTCCATTTGGTGTTGTCCAGGTTTAAAATGAAGAAACCAAGCAAACATTCACTGTTAATGGGCAGCAGCTGAAGCACTTCGATGAATCCATTCAAGAGTCCCCAATGGAGGAACTCCTTATTCAAGAACAAATCTATGAATGAAAGTCACTAGGTTTTATCCTTCCTTTCCACATCCTATTTTCTTACAGTGAGGACACTGCAAAATTTAGGTGTGGGGGGATGGGTTCATTCATGGGATAGTTTTCATCATTTTTTTATCTTTATTCTCTTTTTCAGCCTTCTTTATGGTATTTTCACTTTTCTCCATCTTTCTGGGTTCATTAGGATTTCTATTGTCTTTCTTCTTTCTTATCCTTTTCTCCTTCTTTATGGTATTTTCATTTTCCCCCATCAAAAATTTCAAAGTTCCATGATTCGGTGACCATAAAAGGGGGAAAGTAAAAATACCATAAAGAATGGTGAAAAGGAATTTTTGTATAAAGTTAACATCAGGGATTGATTTTTAGTGAATTGGTTTTCTGTCAATGATTTAAATGGTTGTATCAGTATGAAACATTTGAGATGATTGATGCCCCTTGTGTAAGTAGTTTTTGGGAAAACTGTGTTAGTAATATCTCCATACATTTTTCACCAAACCACAAAGTGTGAATATATCTTACTTAATATAAGGTAAATATGTGTTTGGACAATATTTTTCATCTTTAAATGATATTTTCATACGTTCATTCCTTATCTGATCTGTTTCATTACTGCACCAGATTGACCTATGCGTGTGTGCATAATGTCTGACTGTTGTACGCCCTCAAAAAATGTGCCTTGGTCAGATCAAAAACCACTCCTCCTCAACCTTTTATATTGTTATAACTATTTCAATTAGTGTCGTGAGGAGATCAAACAAGGGTTGAGAGATGAGTGCGAGATTTGTTCCAAATGAAGCTTCAAAAACAAAAAAATATAATAAACGAGGGGAGTGATGAAATGTGAAACATATGGGGATATCTAGGTTAAGAGATTTTGGTTTGACTTCTGGGAATGCTTAAGTGAGTGGGTCTTAAAATATTATTGTAAAGGATATCAGATGGGTTTGGTAAAAAATAATTTAAAGCTGAATAATGTTAAAATAACCTATTTTTATTTGATAGAAAGTAGAAATAATAGCATGGAATGGTTTTCACACACACACATGGAGAGTTAGTGGAATGGTTTACTTTTTAATTCCTTTATCATGTTGGTATCAAGAATCTCTTTGAATTTTATTGTGATATGATTCATGAGACATCTTTTTTCATTTTCACTAGAAGAACTTTGTGGTATGGTTTCTACATTTATCACATTACTTTAGTGAATTAAAATTTCCTCAAATGTTAAATCTTTATGATGTTGGGAATATTTATATATGAAACATTTTATTTGGATATGTGACTTTTCCAAGGAGTGGAAATGTTTAGGTGGGGGGGTGTGATCGTACCATGATTCACTGTGTCATTTTTACCCTTACACCATTATATTAAACTAAATTTGTATTGTAAGTTCCAAAAAAAATAACAAATTGAATTACATGTTTGAATCATTAATTTTGTGTTTATCGCTATTAAAAATGCCAATGTTACTTGTCTTGAAATTTTCATTGAAGGTGAAGGTGATTTTGAGGGACCATGATGATGTCCAACAAAAATGGGCCAAACTGCGCAGGATCCAAGCACACTAGTGGGTTAATCCGCACACTGCTACTAGAACGTGCATCCAATTGGGATGAAATGTTTTGGTCTGGTCCACAACTCATTGTGATATATTCAAATATCAATGAACCCAAGACTCATTCAGCCATCTGATGGCCTTGCTGACTTGATCTATCCAACACACCAAATATGCATGGATTCAAAAGTGGTGTGATGTGATCTATCTATATCTCAGGATATAGGTGTCCAAATTGTGCCAAACATTCATTGGAGACATCAAATCGGTAGGGATACAACTTTTTTATTTTCTCCAAATCGAGATAATGTTGTCTGGAGGTCGAAACACCTGTGACAAGTGGTTTTAATAATTCTGTGTGCTCAAAACCACCTTCCCATGTTCCTATAAAATGGAACCTTGGGCTCATAATTTGAAAGTTCGACCAGGAGGAAAAGATTTTGTATTTTGGAGACCCAAAGGAGTTATCTCCTCATACTTGAAGTTCTATAGGCCCCTATCCTCATAGGGGAATCAGGGATGAAGAGGGATTTCCAATCGAGCCTCTTCCTCCTCTCGATGACGAGCTAAACGGTGGATGATCATTTCGAGGGAGCTACACATACTTGGGAGGGAGTTCTGGCACTTGATACTCTACTGGTTTTGTGTAATTTTTGTGTGAATAATTTCACTTATGTCTTATCTAAACATGTTTATCCTCCGAGTTCATTTCTGGGGTTTAATTAAGTGAACCTCTTTTCATTTCAACACCGATTGAGATGAAATTTCAAGTGGGAAACTTGAGTTGTTACGATTGGGGAAAAACTGATCCTCTTTCTCTCACACATACAAAAGATATTAGTATTATTTCTTAGCCTTTAATCTGTTCATGAAGTCCAAACCTTGACAACATGATTGTTGTGTCAACGGTTGGTAATTTGTGCAACGTATTGAGAGGCAAGAGGGGAATCACGATCTTGAAAGCCCTCAACCAAAGAATTAAACAAAACCATGTGAAATTTTCAGAACAATGAACTATCCAAGATGTGTAGTGAACTTGAAGTGATCTCCTTATCACATAATTCTTAATCCTCCACCTTATTCTATCAATTATTAAACTCTTTAAGTTAAGTTATTTTCTTAAAACTGTTTTCAAAATAACCCCCTTATTTTAGTAATCTTTATTAAAAATACACACTATAAGCCACCAATGCTCCTTGAGAGACGGCCTAGGGTCTTCCCTAAACTATAAATCAACCTTAAAAAAATAATCATTTTGATATGTCATGACAACACGGTCACCAGGCTCTCATCACTAGCCTCGAGTTAGACCTCAATATTGACATTACACACTTGCATATGAAAGGGGACTCTGAACTAGTCATCGAGAAAATAAAAAATAAATATGTTGTCAAAAATATAGAACTAGTACCACTGTTGGAATCCACCCTCCAGCTGATGGACTAGTTCCCATCTCTGCCAGAAGTAACCCATGTCCCTTGATCCCAGAACGGTCAATCTGACGCCTTGGATAGCCTAGCTGCATCTCTTGTGTATCCCGCTCAGGATGATTTAGTTGTCCACGTGGAACACCGAAGAGTCATCACCCTCGTTACTCCAGATGACAATGATATCCCATAGGAAATACACCTTACCGTTGGTGCCTCAATGGTAGGACCCTTAGTTCCCCCTGACGCGGTTTTGGAAGTAACTCCCAACTGGAGGACCCCCTTTATTGAGTACCTCCATCATGGTAATCTCTTGGTTGATTGAGCTAAGTGCGAGTGAATCTGATGCCACACATTGAATTTTACTCTCCATAGTTGTTTCCGTCTTGATTGGATCCTCTAAAAGAAAGGGTTGGATGGGGTTCTCCTTTATTGCATTCAAGGAGTTGATATTTCTCAAGTCATGTAGGAGGTTCATGCTGGTTCCTACGGAGCTCATCAGATCAGGCCAAAACTCTCTCACCAGATCCGGAGACTGGGGTATTTTTGACCCTCCATGATCTGTGACTGCATTGAGTTTTCCAAGAGGTTCCACATAGGCTAAATTAATGCCAACTTTTTTCATCATCCACTAGAGCCTCTCCAAACTTCCAATTACTCTTGGTCCTTTGCAGTCTGGGGACTCGATGTCGTTTGACCATATCCACCAGTGAAAACTTTCCAGTGCTGGTTCATCCTGACCTCTAATGATTTCATTTCCAAGTGAGCAGAAGAAGTTTTTCTAAAGGCAGTCAAGGCCCGTTCTATCATTGAATTTGTGAGATCCAATATCATATACCGGTTCAAATTCCCTCACACTGTCCTCACCGATAAGGGCACTAACTTCTAGGCGGCTGAGTTGAAGAAATTGTATGAAAAGTACAACATCCGTTCTAACCATACCTCTGGATATCATGTGCATGAAAATAGGTAGGTCAAGATGTTCAACAAAATACTCTCCAAAATTATCTAGAATATGGTTGGTCAAAACAAAAAGAGTTGTCCGGACAAACTACCCAATGCCCTTTGGGCCTATCGGACAACAACACGCAATTCCACACTGGTGACCCAATACTCCCTAGTTTACGGGTCGGAGGCCATCCTGCCCATTGAGATTCAGTTTCCTTCATTATGCACAACTATTTATGATCATAAAGTACATGATAAAGTAGCTAAAAACTATCTGGTTTAATTATAAGCACTCGATAAGAATAGGCTTGATGCCCTGCACAATATGGAAAGGCATCAGAACAAGATAGCTTGAGCTTTCAACAAGAAAGTTCACCTCCACTATTTCTTGTAAGGTCACCAGGTGTTGGCCCTAATAACACCAATGATACCTATTAACAAACCACCCAAGATGGAGACCAAATGGGAAGGACCTTACATCATTCATAAGGTTTACCCCAATGGCCTGTACTCCCTAGTCACCATGGATGGTGAGAAAATAAATCCTCCCACCAATGAGAAATTACTCGATCAACACTTCGCTTGAGTAAATGGGTCCTACATGACCTTAAACTATCATGTCCCACATTAAATTAAACTGTATGTCATCCCGCTGGATGTTAGACTATATCTGGTCCTATATGACCTTAAACTGTTAGGTACTGCATGACATTAAACTACATGTACTTCTACATGACGTTAAACTATAGATGGTCCCGCATGACCTTAAACTGTCCAACATCCTTGTTGCATGATGTTAAACTATAAAAAACCTTCTACAAGTATGTATGGATTGATTCCCACCCTCGTGGAATACGTAGGAACGCTCGGACGCCTCATCTTGAGTCCATCCCACCGACTCCTCTTTGATTATCCCCCATGGGTATAGATCTCTTGGAGGATCTTGCATGGTGAAGTGTAGGCTTATTTGGCCCCACTAATGTTAGGATTACGGTAATCGCACCATGTGCCCCTACTTTTTCTTCTATTCTCCCACGTCCTCACCAAATGATTCTAAACTTCATGGCCTTCAAGAACTATGTGTGGATTGATACCCACCCTTATGGGATACGTAGGAATGCCTGGACATTCTTTCTGTTAGACCAGTCCCAAACATTAGGATCCCTCCTCAGGTTGGAAATCATTTTGTGGTGCCAACTTTTTCCCTAATTTACATTAGGTTCATCATAACCACTCTATATATCCCTCTCCCTGGATATCTCCATATCTTTCATTGTCCTGCTTAAAGTTAAATTGAATGGGCACATTTATGTGTCACACACTCCATTTACTTGGGACTTCATCATCTTTCACATATAAAAGGGACCCCTAATGGTATGGATAATCGGACTAAGGGCTATCCTATAATTTCGGTCCAATTCCCTCAAGGACCTTGAACGAAAAATTGATACAAGTCCCGCATGAGAATATGGTCATCGGTCGACACTCATTTTTTGTTTCCATTTCAGGTCACGCAACATGGATGATGTGTTTTGAACATGATCACCAGCTATCCTTAATTTTTTTCACCACCACTATATGTTCAAAATATTGGGTGTATTGGTTCATGATGTCTCGTTATCCCTTAAAATGTCAGTTTTCCTCGGGTAGAAGTGTGTGATTCTAGCTGATGTACCCTTATATGTTGGTGAGAGCCTTGTCCTATTCCTTGTTTCCCACACTGTGAAGTGCTCACGTGGGCTTATGTATTTGGGTGAGGTAATACCCACGTGAAGGGTCATATGTCTATTTTACGAGCTCTAATACCTAAAACTAAGATCTCAATCATCCTCATTGCAATACGTTAAACCAAAAACTCACCGGGACTTCTTATCTTATGTCCCTCGCCCCTTTTTGGTCCCCTCACCCAATTTCTCACTCAGGATTGTGCGGTATGGCCTGGAATCTATTTCATCATTCACGTTGGGATATATTTTCCACACCGCACACATCCTCTTGGGACACCCCTCCACAAACTTCCTCACAAAAATACGTTAAACTGCGAACTAGTTGGGACTTCCCATCTTAGATCCCTCAAACCTTTCGGCCCCCTGGCCCAATTTCTCATTTGGGATTCTATGGTATGGTATGATCTTGTGTCCTCATTCATGTAAGGTTACTTGTTGTGTCATACACATCCATCATTGAGATACCTTTCCCCTATCTGTGTCCTTTCCGCATGATGTAAAACTTCACAACATCTTCCAGAACTATGTTTGGCTTGATTTCCATCCTCACGAGATACGTAGGACTGACCAGATGTTTTTTCTTTGGGTCCAGCCTTGTTTCTTGGAAAACTCTTCATCTCTCTAGACCCTTGGCCTCATTCCTCCAAAAGGGAGGGTATGTGGTGTGGTATGGTCTTATTTCCTCATTCACTTCAGGTTTGTAACAACCACTCCATGTACCTCTTTATCCTGAGAACTCCTCCTTTCCATGTTCTACACTCATCTCTTCGAGTCGGATGCTCTTGAATTGGGTCCCTTGACCCTTATTGGTGGATTACCAATATTCCCAAGAGCACTCTGGTTCAGTACCTAGGGTATTGGATTCTACTTAGACATGCTCTCTCCCATTTTCAAGCTTCATGTTCCCCTTCATTTGGGTTGTCATTATCTTCCATGACCAAAAGGGCCCCTAAACGGTACAGATACTCATCCTAAGGGATCTCCTATCATTTTGATCTAACTCCCTCAAGAACCTTGAATGAAATTTTGATATAAGTCCCATGTTTTTAACATGGGCAGTGTTCGATTCTCATTTTTCATTACCATTTCCGATAACATGATATGGATGTTGTGTTTCGAACACGGTCAATAGTTCTCTTTTATTGTCACGCCAACCCCATTAAGCCCTAAATGTCAGTTTCATGAGTCACATCTTTTTCCATTCTCCCATGTCCAAGTTGAATTCTAAAACTCTTGGAAATTTCCACCAGTGAACATTGGTATGTTAGAAGTGAAATTTCACGGAAAGGCATCGTCTGGAACTCCACACCGATTTCCCCTTTGTGTGTATTCTTTGTTTTCCAAAAACATTCTCCGCCCTTGTTTCCCACAATGAGTGTAGCTCACATGGGATTAGGGATTCAGTCAAGGATTGGAACCACATGTAAGGGTCCTTCATCTCAATGGTCTGAGCTCTAAGACCATAAACTAAGACCACATTCCTCATAACTACATATAGCTTGATTCCCATGCTCATGGGATACGTAGGGACGCCCGGACATCTAGTCATCGGATCCAGCACAGATTTCGTTAATTACCTATTCTGTTCATCCTTGTGGCCCTGATGTTCATGTAATTTCATGGAGTGGCATAAGGACTTATGTCCTCATTCACATCAGTTCTGAAATAGCTTCACCGCATACTTCCCTTTCTAGGAGCTAGTCTCTCACACCCCTCATCCCGCAAGATGTTAAACTACACCCTCAGAACTATGTATGGCTTGATTCCCATCCTCATGGGATACGTCGAAACACCTAGAGATTACTTCCACAGATCTAGCCCCATGTTTTCTAACCTTTTCTGGCCCCTCGACCTGAGGTCTCTTCCCAAGAATTGTTCATGGTGTAATGTGGACCTCACCCTCATTCACATCAGGTATACTTTATCACGCCATGATAATTCACCCTGAAACCATGTTTCTATTATATGTATCCAATCCATATGACCTTAAAATGTGATTCCTAGTCCCATGTGACATTAAATTATTGTGTATTTATTTCAAAATGTTAAAATACATTGGTTGTTCCTATCATATGACCTTAGGCTATGACATTATCATCCTGGCCGCACAAAGAAAAACAAAATTGCATTGTGATGTCCTCAGTCGAGGGGACATGAAGTTGGGTATTGGTCATCCACCATACCATTTTTCAGTGCCTATATGTGGCGTGGTTCCTATAGCAACAACTAGATTCCTCGTCCTAGGTTTATCACTTCAAAAAAAACACACATCCATCCTAAAGAACAAACAAGATCTAAAAATGTGACTTCTTTTGGTGTGTGGGATAGACCCGCACAACAGTATTGTCCCTAGCACTGGTATCCTACCACGCCACTTCTAGAACTATGTATGGATTGATCCCCATCATAATGTAGTACGTAGGAATTCCTAGGCACTTGGCCCCGAGCCCATCCCAACTCTCATTTTTTGTCCCTTGGCCTATTATTTCCCCAGGGAGCACATGGTGTGATGTGGGCTTATGTCCTCATTCACATCGTGTTTTTCAATTACTGTGCCATGTGTCTCCCTCCCCCCTTTCTGTTTATGGTCCAAGATCTAAGACCATTAAACTAAGATCTAACCGTCTTGGTCGCATGACACTAAACTACACGACATCCTACAGAACTACGTATGTCTTGATTATGATCCTCATGGGATACGTAGGAACACCAAGACATCCCGTCTGTGGGTCCAACCCCATGAATCTTATATCCTACCCCCATTTTTTTTTCTAGCTCCTAGGCCCAAACTCATTTTGAAGCATGTGGTGTGGGGATCACCTCTTGGTTTCCCATTCACATTTAGTTTTTCAAAAGCCGCGCCGCGTACCTCCCTTGCCTCTTCCCAGCCTGGTCTGAGTTCTAAAACCCTAAACTATGATCTCCCTATGGGAACTATGCATCGGGTTCGACTAATTTTAAACCCTATGAGAACTTAATTAAATTATTTCCCCTCTTAATGGTCCACTCTACGACCTTAAGTTTTTGAGTGTACAATCCCAGGACCCTTGTCCTTGGAAAATTATTCGAATCCCTCTACCCGATGCATCTTATTGTCACATTAAAATGAGTCATGAAAAAGATCCCAAAGTGTGTAATTTTCACATGGATATTCCATCACTCTATGACCAAGCTTCATGTGTCCTTTATTTGGATCGCCGTCCTCTTCCATGTCTGAAAGGACCCCCATTATGGCCTGGTCTCAGGCCACATTGGCTCACCTACCGTCTTGGGCCAACGCTCCTGAAGACATCAGACAACATTTTCAAAAGGTCCCGCATTTCGAACATGGTTAGCAACTGACACTCATTTATCTGTCCCTATTCCCATATAACGCGAAGCGGATACTATGTTTCAAATGTGTTCAGTGGTTATCCTCTATCATCATGCCACAATCATTGTGATCTAGATCTTGGGCTTCATGATTCACATCTTTCAACTCCCTTATATTCAATTGGAGTTCCAGTGCACGGTTTTATGCCTTCGAGCATCTATGTGTGCTAATAAGGCAAGTCAATAATTTTGGGATGTCACTCACCTAGCATTCCATTTCCCCTAATGTGTGCTTCCCTGTACCAGGAAATTCCTTCCACTACTCATTGTTTCCCATATTGAGCATCACTCGTGTGAGCTAAGTGGTTTTAATAGGATGTGTACTGGTATAGTTGTACCATATAGGCGTGTCGTCCCACATGACGTCAAACTGTGATCCCATAACTATGTGTGGATTGATTCCCATCTTAATGCGGTATGTTGGAACGCACGAGAACTTTTCCATGGGCCCATCCTAATGTTCATTTTTGGTCCCTTGACCTAAAAACGTATTTCGAGGATATGTGGTGTGGTGAGGACTTTTTATGTCCTCATTCACGTCGGGTTTATAGCTACCACGTCACGTACTCTCTTTTGGGATCTCCCCCTTTACTTCTAATCCTATTGTATGATGTTAAACTGAATGAGTCCAGATGTCCTTGATGCATGACACTAAGCTTTGGTTCTACCCTAAATAAGTTCATGATTCCCCATGTTAATTATGGGATGCGTCAACATCCTCGTTAGAGAGGTTTTCCCCTACCAGCATTGGCATATGACCACGACGTACTTTTAGAACTACATTTGGCTTGATTCTCATTCTCATGGGATAAGTAGCGGCATTCAGGTC
Organism: Viscum album; assembly: GCA_963277665.1. Classification (NCBI taxonomy): domain Eukaryota; kingdom Viridiplantae; phylum Streptophyta; class Magnoliopsida; order Santalales; family Viscaceae; genus Viscum; species Viscum album. Next base: position 611,462,844 of record OY728119.1, read on the forward strand.
TTTCGCCTCTGGCCCATCCCTAGGGTCATTAACCCTTATACCCCCTCGGGCCTGAACACAGTCTAGGCAGTATGACCTTAAAACTACATGTATCGTCCTAACCGTACAAAGATAAACTATGTGTCTATCATCCTCATTGGTATGAAATAAAACAACAAGGCATTCTAGCTATGTACCAAAGAGGTCCTATTTAAAAGTAGGTATGATTCCTAATCAGACTGATGCACCTACCTAATGTGTCTTCACTATGGTGGCATAATTTCAAGTGTGTTGGAATCCATTATAACAACCAATCACTCCACCCTCCATGGTTTGTGCACCCTTTATTGGGATCCTCATTCTATTTCACGTCTAAAAGAACCCCCTAACATTATGAATACTCAGCCTATGGATCACCTACTGTTCTGGACTAATGTTCTAGAAGACTAATGGATGACATTTTGAGTAAGGCCCAGTGTTTCGAACATGGTCAGTGGTAAGCCCTTGTTTTTTGTCCCCATTTTAGGCTAACATAATAGGGGTACTATGTTTCAAGCGTGGTCACTAGTTATCCTTTATTTTCATTCCACCCCCACAACATTCGGAATTTTTGGTATCGTGATTCACACTCTCCACTCCCCTATGTTTGGATTGATTCTAATCACTATGGTGTTTCCCCACTTGTTCACTAGAGCACATTGGGAAAGTGATAAATCAACTGTTCTAATAACTTCATTCTCTGCCCCCCCCCCCTCAAAAGCCCGTATGGTTTTTTATACCCTGGATTCCTGAATTTTGGTTGGCACTCCCACATTCAAATGATGTTATAACGTGATCATCACTTGTTTCTCACATCGGGCACAACCTACATGTCCTTAGGGATGGATTGATAATTATTCCATGATTTTGGTTAGAACACATTTAATTGAACAAACAAGTGAATAATCTATTCATGCACTTAGTTCATAATTAGAAGCAGAAAAGAAGGATATGTCTATGGGTTTGGAAAAAACAGGGCCCTTAAGGATTAGCAATGTGGATGGATTGCTCTAGAGTTTCTACCATCTGGATTATGGCCTCCATGGCTGCCCCCTATCCTCTGAGATCCCTCTCTTCATCAGCAACCGGAGAGCGTAACTCATTTTACCTAGCATGCGCTCGAGCTCATTCATCTTGGAGCTCAATCATTTGGCGACTCGCCTTCACTACCTGATCCTGGGTGTTTTCCAGCTGGGCCCTCAACTATTCAATGATCTCAGAGTGGATTGTGATAAATGACTTCCTTTATTTTGCTTTCTCTTCACGGTGTCAGACATCCTGTTCCACATTCAATAATGTTTGGGTATTATTTGACTCTTTCTGGAGATGGTTAATGTTGAAATGTTGGATAATATCCCATATCTTCTCATCCATGTAATCACGGATCATTACATTAAGACAGTGAGCATCTACCCCTCCATCACATAGAAAGTGTAGCTAGGTGCAGAGTTACCCCATATGGTTTATCCATTCTTCATGTGGATGACTGAGGAATCATTTGATACACTTCCACCCATTCTGTCACATCATGCGGCTCTCATTGGATTCTTTAGAATCAGATTCATCTATCTCCCTAGGGTCTGTAGGCCGATAGTAATGGAAAGCAGTCAAAAGTTCAGCGGCAGGGTCCTCTTCGGGAATTGTTTCTTCCACAATAGCTTCACCCTCACCGGCCTAAAGCTCCACCCTAGTAGCATCCTCACCTATGACTGTAGCCTTCGGCTCTGTGAGCACTGGGGTGGGGTCATCTTGAAGGGTTGTCTCTACAGGATCTGGTGTAGCCATTGGCATGACTCCCACTGATGTTCTCGAGTCAATGGTCTTTCGAGCCTCCGACCTTGCAATTACTGCAATTGGAATCGATATTTTAGTCTGCTGAGATTCCTGATAAAAGATGATATCCAACAAGGGTAAAGAATTACAAGATCCAAGTGTGGTGGTATCCAATGCATGTGTCATGGTAGGAGATACCCCTATAGAAGATCACCCGGCACTTGTAATCTCAATCACCAACACTGGTTCTTTCAGGATGGTGGGAATAGAGGGGAACTCAGAAGCCACCATTTCACCCCTTTCTATCATCTCATCGCCGCCTACTCCATCCATAGCAGTTTCCCAGCATCATTCAGCTCCGAGAACAGGTTTCTGAGGATATTCTCCTTCCTCCATAGGCACATTCTCATCCTCCATGTGGATGGCTTCCTAGGCACCATCATTAATGTGTTCCTAAACAGGATGAAATTGGTCGATAATCTAGGATTTTTGAAATGGAAATTCCATTGAAGACAATAGTAAAACTCACCTCAAGCTGCTCATATAGTTCTATGTTAAAGATTGCAATTTCTTCACTCTCATGAGGGTGTAGTTGAGGAGCCTGTGTTTCTGAAGGTCCTTTACCACTGGGACCTTCAACCTCTTCTTTATCTTCCTCTAATTCTTAATATGGTTCTTATACGTCTCCTCCCTCCTCTACATCTTCCACTTCTTCCTCATCTGCATCCTCATCCTCAGATGGAAGCCTTTCCAGGTCATGTTCCTGGTCGAGCATCACTTTCACCAAGAGATGTGTCTCTTCGTACCGCCACCATTAGCACGCGTACTTGTCCATGGATGTTAGTTATGCATGTAAGTGGTGAAATTTCACCCTATCTGCCACCTGGATGGACCCTATGTCTAGAAACCTGAGCCCGGTATGCACCAGCCTCCACCACACCTCTTTGGTAGACACAGATTATCACACTGTCCTTCGGTCAGACTAGAGGGAGGGAAAGATAGAGTTAGAGGTTGGTTTTAGGAGGTGTTTGATATTATACTTGGGGAGTTCTCTAGCTAGCCCATGGGGCCGCCCATAGGACCACCCCTCCTTAAAAGGCAGAGGTACTCTCTCAACTTGTGGTGATCCTACCGATGAAGTTCCAGCCTACGTCATGTTAGCCACTCGGCCCACTCTTCATCTCACCTCCCCCATAACACTCTATTTACCTACCTTCTCTTCGGTCTCCACACTGTCCACTCTGAGTTTTCAGATGCGTTTCTGTAAAATAACCTCGGGATATGTTTTTGTCCATTGTTCAGCATACTCTATTGACAGTTCAGCAATGACATCAGTGGGGAAAATTATGACTTCACCTAGGAATGAAATCATGAACTTAAGCTACTATTGGAAAAGGATACAGGGATGTATCTCTTCCTAAACCTCTGTATAACCTCTCTTTGGCATATTCTGTATGCACCCAAACTTCCTGGCAAAACTAGTTGGCATGTATGGTTCGTAAAAGATTTTTCCATCAATCTGAGCTACCATTACACCACCCTTGATGCTTTGTAGGTACTCCCTCTACACCAATAGGCCCCGAATGTTGTCTACCATCTGACCAAATGGGGTATGGAATGGGTGAAAGTATAAATGGGTATGGATGATGATATTGAGCTTGATCACTTCTTCTCTGAGCATCATCAAGTGTATTCTAGCAATGATCAAGAGGGATGGACACATACCATCGCTTGGAGTATGAATGGAATTTGGGAAGTCATACCCTCCATAGTGGGATGCGACCCAACCATGAAGGATCTGAAACAGTCCGCATATCCTCCTAGGCATACATCCCCTTGAGATACGCCCAAGAATGCTTTATAACCTGGATAGAACAGGTACCCCCAGGATAACCTTGTTCTTCTCCTCAATGATTTTGGCCATTACTAGCATCCCTGGGTGTCCCCTCATCCTCGTATACCTCACTGGAAACCACCCTCACTCATGAATGTTGCAACGAACCTGGAATATCGTACATTTGGGTCTAGAATTTCATTTATGTCGAAGCCCCATGATTGAGACTCTCCAGCCTCCAGGATCGTCCAATTTGATCTCACCTTTCCCCTATGAGATGTATTTGGGAATTTCTTCCCTTGACCCATCATCTTTACAGCCCTTTCCTACATCAAGAAAATATTGAACCATCCCAGATAATGTATTTCCTTCAGAACATATTTTAATTTCAACTCCTCCTTAGACATCTTCAATAGATGCCATGTTAGGATGGGGGGTGCGCATCCTATCCCCCCTTACATTCTTCATTGAGAGGAACTCTCCATATGTGTACCCCTCGAAGGGGATTCCCCCAATACAATGAATTCCACACAGACTAATACCCAGCTACCCATGGTGGAGGTTAAATGTGTTGGTATCAGGAGACCAATGGCTAAACAATTCTGGTACCAGGTCCTACTGCCGGTAGAACTGAAATTGGGATGTCCAAACTGCTTTGAAGAGCCCGATAGACAGTAACTCCAGTCCAAACTCCTCGCACGTTTGGAGTACCCAGTATTCCCATTCCCATTTTCTTGTGAAGTTACCTTTGGACCTGAATTCTGACTCCTTCTGACCTTTCGTCTCATCGGTAATACTGGTTCGAAAGGTGCTTTCATAAAGAGCTGGAGATTATTCAGGAACCGGGTCACTTCCTAAGACAGTCCTAGTCTTCAGATTCTGGATGTCGATGGAAATGTTCTGTGTTTCCCTAGTAGGATGGTCATTTTTTGTAATATTTAATTGCGGAAGACTATCCACATGGGTCACCCATGACTGTGGTGTATCAGTTCTGAACCCATGCATCAACACCTCTTCCAAAATACCGAGGTTCCAAATCTATAAGCTATCGCTCGAGATGTAATTTTATGTTCCTGCATAAGCATGCCAAAAAGAATTTGGTTATTAGACACGACCCTCCTTTCATGAAGAACTTGGGGGGTTTGTGATCATCTGAGTCCTCCTTATAGCCACATTATCCTCCCTCATAGCGTCGGTTTTCTAGGCTACCATTTTGGAAATGTCTCAAAAATTCTATGGGAAGTGCACAAAAGAATGAAGGTCTGGTGCGCAAGGATTCCAAACTGTGTGAAAAAAGTAGGTTTCACAAAATTGACCGAACCATGCACAAAACTCAGGATCAACCACAGAAACATTCGTTTGGATGGGGGGATTTTGTACGCATGAGAGCCGAAGCCTTTCATATAGAAAAATAAAAGTATGGACCTAAGGGAAGGCCCTCACCAAATTTATTGGCACATACCTAGTCTTACGCGCAAACAGAAGAGGATTGTGCTTCTGAACACTATATTTTCACACACCAACTAGAAGGTTCTCTATCTTTTAGTGTGACCCTCAGAATCCGACCTTCATGTCCCCCTTCAGTTCTGCTTCTGAGGGGGGAATTTTTTGACGCCGAATTTTGGATAGGGCCAGGAGGGGGATCTTTTGAAGAAACTAAATGCAAATCAAGAATAAAGGGAAAACTCTACGGTGGGAGAGGGAGGTGTTTTAAAGAATAAAGAGGGGCATGAAAGATCCCCCTCAGTGCGCAAGATCTTGTGTTCCCAATGCGATGTCAAGGGATGAATTCTGCGGTGACCTGCCACGCATGTGCCCTAGCACTGGCGCACAAGAGTCCAGGGGCACGTGAAAGACTTCCGGTGGCACTTAATCCTTTGAGCACCCAATGCGACGTCAAATATTCCCTTTCGCGGCCACCTCCAAAACAAATACACCCAAGGCATGGGCACAAAGGAAGATAGTCTTGCATGGAAGTTTACCCTAGGTATGCAAACCCCTTCACGTCCAATGCGACGTCAAACAGTCATTTGCGCACAATTACACTTGTGCACTTACTCTAATGATTTAGGCTATAAAAAAAAGTATACCCTCCACCCTTTAGGTATGGTTATAGAAGAAGAAGCGATGCACTACTGCACAAAAGACACCTCTTCCACAACCGTGAGAAAATCACTATAGCCTCAAGGTATTTGATTTTTCATGATAGTTCCCCCAAGGGTCCTCCTTTGGGTGGTCCCTCTTAGGATTGATCCTCTTCCATTTAATTTAAACCTAAGTCATTTGCATGCGAAATATCCCTCTTGCACATAAATTACCATTGCATCGAACCACTTTTTGCGTGCATCCTTCTGGTTTGAGTGCATCCATTCCATATTGCGTGCAACCTCTCATCTTGTGTGCGGCCATCCTCATTCACTCCATGTGACTCCCTTAACATGAGGCCCCATGTTTGAGCCCTTATTACATGAAACACACCTATGTCATGCACCTTTCTCTCATACGACCCTCCAGGTTTGTATAAAGATATTTCAAGGTCCCTTGGGTGGTGTTTCACGTTGCGTTGCTTAGCCTTATTATACTTCACATAGGTACACTAATAGCTATTTCTTCTTCACATAGCCAAGATAACTTGGACCCCTTAGTGGATCACTCCATGAAACACCCTCACCATGGCATTGATGATGCCTTACCTTCATCAAGGATGGATAGATATCACTTTTGTAAGTCCTAGGGGTAAGGAGTGAACACATCTCGTCCAAGATACATGATGTTAAACTACCAAGAACCATCGTCCCCAGCACATGACATCAAACTATGGTCTCACCCCATGCATCACATGTGGGGTGCCCCACCTCGGACATTCTCCACATCTTCTCGTCGCCACAGGAGTGAGATCATCCTCACATGAAATGAGATCCTCTTTGTTGGAGCAACATCTGTCCACTGGGAAGGGCAACCATCTTGGTGTAAGCCCCTATCCTTTCTTGTAGAAGGCCGCACCTCTACTCCTCCGCTCTTCATTGGTGCCAAAGACTAAGAGGTGAGAGAGACATAGGGATTCTCGAAACCTCGTCCCTCTCCCTCTGGGATTTTTCACCATCAGGACTCCATCCTGAATTAAGTCCTAATCTCTACCTCCCTAGGCTGCTAACCATGTGTAAGCCCCACTCCACTTCCCACGAATGCATATTTCATGACATGATCATCAGTTCTTTGATGCCTCTTGTTTCTCATACTAGTCATGACACATGTGGGCTTAGAGTAAGCACCGACTATGGAATACTCCCATTCTAAACTACGTGGATTTTGATTATTTATAAGGAAAGGTACGTAGGAAGCCTCCCTTTGGTTCAAGCCCAATACCTACTGTTCCTGACACCCTTCACATCGGTTCACCAAGTCATTCTGAACTACATGGACTTTGATCCTTGCCCAAGAATGGAATGTAAGAAGCCTCCTCGAGGTTCAATCCCAACACCTACTAGTCCTGACCCCCTTCACAGTGGTTCACCAAGACATTATGAACTACGTGGACTTTTCTCTTTGCCAAGGAAAGGTACATAGGAAGCCTCCCTGAGGTTCAAGCCCAACACCTACTGGTCCAGATTCCCTTCACGTCGGTTCACCAAGACATTCTAAACTATGTGGAATTTGATCCTTTCCATAGAAAGGTACAAAGGAAGCTTCCCCCAGGTTCAAGCCCAACACCTACTGGACCTGTCCCCCTTCACGTTGTTTCACCTAGCCATTCTGAACTATGATGACTTTGATCCTTGACAAGTCAAGGTATGTAGGAAGCCTCCCTATGGTTTAAGCCCAATTTTCACTTGTCCTTAGAACATGACATTTAACTGTGCTCTCGCCTCATACATCACACATGGGGTGCCCCACCTCATACATTATCCATGTCCACTCGTCTCCATGAGAGTAAGATCTTCCTCACATAGAATGAGATCCTCTTTTTTGGAGTGACATTTGTCCACTGGGAAGGGAAACCATCTCGGTGTAAGCCCCTAGCCTTTGTTGGAGGATGAAGCTCCTCTGCTTCTCCTCTATTCTTCGGTGCTATAGACTAAGATCTGATAGGGCACAAGGATCCTCAAAACCCCATCCCTCTCTCTCTCTAGGGTTTGTCTCCATCGAGCCTCCATCATGGAGTATGTCCAAATCTCCAATCTCCTTAGTCTGCTAACCAAGTGTAATCCCCACTCCACATCCCACAGACGCACCATTCACGACGTGATCATCGGGTCTTTGTTGCCTCTTGTTTCTCACACCAAGCATGAATCACGTGGGTTTAGAGTAAGCACCAACCATGGAACCCTCCCATTCTGAACTAAATGTACTCTGATCCTTGCCAAGGCAAGGTACGTAGGAATCCTCCCTGACATTCAATCCCAACACCTAATGGTCCTGACCCCCTTCATGTCGGTTCACCGAGCCATTCTGAACTACATGGACTTTGATCCTTGCCAAGGAAAGGTACGTAGGAAGCCTCCCTAAGGTTCAATCCCAACACCTACTACTAATGAACCCATTTACATCGGTTCACCAATACACTATGAACTACGTGGACTTTGATCCTTGTCGAGGCAAGGTACTTAGGAAGCCTCCCTGAGGTTCAAGCCCAACACCTACTGGTCCCAACCCCCTTCATGTTAGTTCACCAAGCCATTCAGAACTACATGGACTTTGATCCTTTCAAGGAAAGGTACATAAGATTCCTCCCTGAGGTTTGATCCCAACACCTACTGGTCCTAACACCCTTCATGTCGATTCACCAAACCATTCTGAACTATGTGTACATTGATCCTTTCCAAGGCAAGGTAAGTAGGAAGCCTCCCGGATGTTCAAGACCAACAACTACTGGTCCCAACCCCCTTCACGTCGGTTTACCAAGACATTAAGAACTATGTGGACTTTGATCCTTTCTAGGACAAGGTACGTAGAAGCCTCCCTGAGGATCAATCCCAACACTTACTGGTCCCGACCCCCTTTACGTCGGTTCACTAATACATTCTAAACTACATGGAATTTTATCTTTTCCAAGGCAAGGTATATAGGAATCCTCCCTAAGGTTCAATCCCAACACCTACTGGTCCCAACCCCCTTCAGGTCGGTTCACAAAGACATTCTGAACTACGTGGATTTTGATCATTTCCTAGGAAAGGTACGTAGGAAGCCTCCATGAGGTTCAATACCAACACCTACCGCTCCCAACACCCTTTACATTGGATCACCAAGAAATTCTGAACTATGTGTACTTTGACCCTTTCCAAGGAATGGTATGTAGGAAGCCTCCCTGAGGTTCAATCCCAACACCCATCAGTCCCGATCACGTCATGTCGATCAATCCTCGTCCCACATGACATTAAACTGTACACCCTCTTTCCATCCAGCATGATGCTAAACTGTATACCTTCGAACTACAAGGGTTTGATACATGTCACCTAGGCTGGGTATGTAAGAATCCTTCCTAAGGTTCAATATCATTTAGCAGTAAGCCGTTGTACCCCTTAAAGCGGTAATCCGTTGTGCATCCCAACTAGCGGTAAGCTTTTTTCATCCCCACATGATGGTCATCCGTTGTAAGATGAACAATGTGGACATTTATTTCCCACCATGGGGATACGTAGGAAGACTCATTGAGGTTCAATCCCATCACTCATGTCCCATCGTGGTTTCTCCCTTGAGCCTATGTGTTTCGAGAGGGTCATGTGCCTACCCAGAGGTTTCACTTCCTTTGGGTCCCATCCATGCATCCATTCTCATAGGCCGCCTCTTCAGGTGTCCCATCACCCCATTGATCTACATAGACTTTGATTACATTCCAAGTGGATAGGTAGGAAGTCTCTTTGAGGCTCAATCCTAACACTATCATCACATTCATGAAGGTTACATCTCATTCCCCCACCACTTCATTCAATTCTCCATCATTTATCTTGATTCCTACCTGGGATGTCACATCCCGGTGAGATCTTGTGACCCACTTTCTCATTGCTCCTAGCAGTAATTAGGCAACTAACCACACGTTATCCCCAGCATCAGTGATCTCGCCTGGAGTTGCACCCATCTAATCCACTAATGTTAGTGTTTTGATCTGTCAGATCTGTCTCGACTAGACGTTAAAATCACGTCATACACTATGTTAAATATGGGAATATGAGGAAAACCATAAAGACATGACTATGGCATATAATTCCCTACATTCAATGTGGGATGACTCGGTATTAATTTCCATCGAGAATCCCTATTAAAATGGGAAGAAACCCATACATGCTAGTGTTTCAGTATCCAGACATGACAGCGATGTCCAACATGACTACTCCCCAGATCGAAGGTTGCTGCCCTAACCGTACCCCTTGGAATGTCCTAACAGAAGCAGTGTAATTAACCGGAATCCATGAAGACATAACACTGGGAAGAGTTTCACAAAAACGTCTTATGTCATTAAGGGAGACCCGGACTAGGTAATGAGTTACGAGGAGGAATCCAAGTAAGGAGGAACTAACATCCCATCATCCTATTTCAATCAAGGAGAAAACATCCCAAAATTAGCAACTGATACCACCCACCTTTGGAAAGTGGGAATGCGGGGCAACAAATGTGTGTCCTCTGAAAGAGACGGATGCACACCCCTATGAAAACGTCAAAAACAACCATCTCAAAATTGTTGTGAAATTTATTTCCCAATGGAACTATGGTAAATGGGTATTCATCAGTTGGATAAAATAGGAACATTAAGAGAGAATCTACCTATAGTTGAGGATATATTCATTAGTGATAATGAAGGGGACTACATGTCCATAAAATATGGGTGAATACATTCCAAGAGAAGTGAGAAAGGGAAGATGAATAAGTTTATTCTTTCCACCGGTAGTGATCCAGTGGAAGAGACTCATGGAGTGGCCCCTGTAAAAGTAGTGATATAGCCCTATGCCTTGCAAAGATTTGTAGTCTAGAAATATAAGTGATCTAGCCTGAACATTGTATTTTTTAGTGATCCTTAATAGATTTGGTACATCATAACATCTCTATTTTATGCTCTATGGAAAAATCCCAGTGAGGGTGAACCAAGTAACATATCTATGTCTAGTTCATGGTTTCATTTGTTTTCATAATTTATTATAGGAGAAGTAAATAAGAGTTTTTTGTTTAACAATGAAATAATATCCCAAAGGGAAGTAGTTGTAATCTATCATACCCTGATTAACCCCCCCCCCCCAACCTCTTGGTGTATTTGACATAGTTGTCCTAGTAATTGGTATTACAGCTAAAGGTTGAAAGTTAGCTGTTTTCTCTCTCTGTAGAATAAATGGAAGTTGTCAATCATAAATGGATTCTAATATTTGGGGGGGGGGGATGTTTAATTAAGGGAGAATTAGATGCAATGTTAATTACAATCATTAGGAATGGATTTCTTTACTCTATAAATGCATGTAATTTTAACCAATATTGATAGTGGATCTTTATATGAAGCAAACCGAAGGAAATTCGATGTTGACCCTAAAGTAATCAATTAAATTTGGGGATACCTATCCAAAACAATATATACAATAGTTATGTCATTTAATTCATCACATGAAATGTGGGAAAATCTTCTGAATATTTATGAGGGGACTCAAAATTCATAGAAGCAAAGTTGCAGGTTCTATAGAACAAATATGTTGATCTCAGAATGCACCATAATGATCACGTTGATACATTATTTGATCGAGTGAATTTTATTGTCGAATACATTCATGGTCTTGGAGAAATTATCGAATATATAAATATTGTTAAGATTATCATGAGAAAAATTCCACCTCGGTTCGAACTAGAAGTTTTGGTAATAGAATATAAATATTGCATGGAGATGATATTGGATAACTTTCATAGTTCCATTACCACATATGAAATGATAAATGATGATAACGATGTTGTGGAATAGGGGAAATACAAATATGTGGAATTTAAGTCCATGAAGAATATCACCATTAAATATGGATAGGAGGATGAAGAGACATATGGGGTGATGTCAATCCATTCCTCAAATATTCAAAGTCGAAAAGAAAATTTCAAATAGAAATTGTTGCTTGCATGTTTTAGATGTGGAAATGTTTGAAATCTTACAGCAAGGTGCCCTAAGAAGATTTAAGAAGATGTAGAGGATGAAGATGAAATTACCATGAAGAAGTCATCAACCTATGATAAAGGAAAGAAAACAATTAAGAGAATTTTATTTAAAAAATATGAATTTTCTTTCAAGAGAAGATGATAGCTCATAATAATCTGAGGTAGATGAATTGGGGGACTAAAGAGATCACGAAGTAGATGATATGTTTGATTTTTTCCGAAATTCTATAACAAGATAAGTAAATGGTAATGAGAAGGAGAAGTTGAAGGAAGGGTTGTCCTTCATATTGATTTAGAATCTTCTATTCAGAAAATATATGTTCAGAGAGACAAAAAAAATCCAAAAAAGTGGTTCATGAATCCAAACTTTATATGCCGCAGTAGGAAGAAAAAAAGAATGATATGAATAACAAAATTGAAATAATTAAGTCTTCAATTCCAAATAGCTAAGTTATGGTTTTTGATTACAAGATCAAAATTGAAGAACAGAAAAGAGAAACCAACAGTTTTAATGAAGCTAGAAAGGTAAAATCAAACGTATCAAATAACTTCAATAGGAATTCATAGGTTTTTATTGAATTATTAAGGATCAAGGAGAAAAATGACTCTCATTAAAACATTAGTAAATATGTCCATATAGGCAACCTAAAAGATGAAGCTGGTGCATAGTATTTTAGAAGATTAGAAGAAAAAAATCAAATAAAAATGATAAGGTTGGTATTGGGATTGATCAAAAAAGGAAAACAGTAATGGTTGATGTTAGGAAACAAGCACCCACTCTGATATTGATGATTGATTTGGGTATGTAGAAAAACTATAAGATTAAAAAAACCAAAGGGACAATCAGTGGTGTAGTAGTGAAACACATGAATACACTCCACATTAGATGATATATTTGTGGGAATATGGGACACTCAAAAAAATGTATTCCATATCCAAGATGTATCGAAGGGAATAAGAAAAATAGAGGAATCCATACAAAACTCAATATTCCAGGATATCATTTAGTGATCAATGTTTTGTGTGTGGAGGAATCAACAACATAGAAAGATATTTCACATTAATAATACAGAGAAATGAGATGAGGCAGACTAAATTTTTTAAAAGGTGTTTCCTTGGTTAGAAAAAAAGGAACATTTATTGAATAAAATGAAATAAATGTTAAAAATTATTAAAGAAGGTATTCTTTTAAAATATTTTTCAGGAATGAGAATCAAATCAATATGGAGCTCATCTGACCAAGTGATGTCATAGCTGACCCCTTATTAGAAACCCCATCTGCAACCATGTTCATTTCACAAAACGTATGGGTAATGATATGATTCATATCCATGAGTGAGTGAAGGAAGTCCATCAATTGAGTTTTTAGAGGCTACACAATATGCACCACACCATTCCATAGATCTTTCTCAATGGCGGTTGAATCAATTTTAATCCAGGTATTATTCCAACCTTTTTTCCTTATGAATGATATTGCATGAATAAAACTCAACATTTTTTCTTCCAAAGATGTGGAAGAGCCATAAGATCCATATAATCAACCAATAATATATCCAAGGTGGTCCCTATACAATGCTCCATATATTGAGGGCCCCGGGTTACCTTTAAGGGACCCATCAACGTTAACTTTAATCCATACTGGGAGAGGAAATTTATAGGAGACTTCAAAATGGAGTCAATGATGACTATAAATTCCTTCAACACCAAGTCACTGCAATATTTTAAAATCAGATATAGTTTTTTTTCAATTCCCCTGTTTAATTAATGCATATTCACATATGTCTTCATTAATCCTCAACACTCCTCTATAAAGACTAAATAAGATATTATGTTATATATAAGAATTTTCTCATACCAGATCACATGAAGAATCTCATAACCAGCATAAAAAGGGATATTTATTTGGTGAGATGTGTCAAAAGCAGCACAATGCTAATGTTGAGAGCTTATTGAGTCAAAAATTAACTATCTCTAATTAAAGAGATCAATAATATATTTTAAGAAATAAGTAAAAGTAGAACATAAAATAAAAATAGGGTTAGTTCCTTCTTTAAGATGATTTCAATGAATGTATTTAGAAAAATATAGACCCCAAAATATCGGAGGCAGGTATTATTGGGGACCCGGTTGTAAGAAATTATAAAAACCACGAGTGAGTATTGAATGTTTTATCCATGTATTTTCAATAAAAAATTGGGCAAGAAAAATCATTATCTATATTTCTAACAAGGTAGATCTAAAAAAATTAAATTCAAGCATACCACTATGAGAAGGTTCCCAATTTAAAAAATCATCAGTGTTAGTGAAGGGATAATTATCAATGACCTGATTTTCATTTTCAAGAATATAAATACATAGGTAATTCAAAGAATCTTTAATAGAGATAGTAGTGTTCGTAGGTATATAATTGGGATTAACCCTAGAAATCATAGAATAATGTGTCCATTTATCTAACCAAAAGTTCATAGAAGTATCTTTTGTAACCATTCATCAAGAATTCAACATAATATTTGGGAAGTATTTTTTAATGGTTTTCCAGATGAGGACTCCATATGATTTATGTTACCTGTCCTCTGTATGTTAAGGAATCAATTTTTAAGGAAGGTATGAGGAATTAATTCATTATGTATAAAATTCCTTGTAAATATAGATTATAGGGTATCACTGAAAAGTTTAATGTTTTTTATTCTAATACTAACCTTATTTTGGGTTTTATAATAGTTGGACCATGGGACATACACTAACTTTATTTTGAGAATTATTTGACTCCACAAAAAATATTTAATGTATACATTAATGTTTTGAGAAGTTTCATGGGAAATTTATAGACCATAATATAGTAAACTATTTTAGAGAAAATTCTAGATTTTGTAAGGTAGATTATACCATCCATATATAGGGATTTTCCTTTCCAAGAGGAGGGTTGATTTTGAGTTTTTTTTAAAATATGATAAGTAAATACTAATAGGTCTGTCCCAAAATATTGTAACACCAATTTAGCTGAAATGAAAGATCCTTATTTTAATCCTACAATATTAATAATTTTGTATTTTCTGTTTGCTAGGAACATTTTTCTAAATAAAATAAAGGATCTATTCCAACTAATGGATTTAACAGAGATCTCTTCATAAATAGATAGAGAATACTTAAGATTTTAAATATTTCTTTTACATAATTATAAGAAAAGAATGATATCAACTACATAGAGGAGGTGTGTGGGTGTAGACAGATTCTTAGAAGCACGAATAGGCATAATTTTCCCTTACTAAACTAGATGGTTGAGTATTCTTATTACGTAATCCTCTATAATGGAGAAATGAATGGCAGAGTGGAGGTCACCTTTTCTAACAACATTGGTGCAGTTAATGTATTACTTCAGAGATCCATTAATCATAATAGAGATGTGATCTGAGTTAAAAATATTATTAATTATTCTAGTGAATAGATTATTAAAAATAAATTCATTGAGGACCTTATATATAAATATCTAATAAATGGTATCAAATGACTTTTTGATGTCATGTTTTATGGAGGTATTCCCTCCTATGTTAGGTTATTTAATAAATTATTGAATTTAGAGGTAAGGTAGATGGAGTTTTGAATGGTTCTACCCTTCAAAAAAACAAATTTGTTTCAAGAGACAATTTTATTATAAATTGATTCAAGCATATTTGAATGAATCTTAGTAATATTTTATAGAGAGTGTTAATAAGTGAAATATGTATGAATATATGAATCTTAGAGTCATTATAAACTTTAGGAATTAAACCAAGTAGTTAAGAATTAAGACCATGGGGAATCAAACCATTGGCAAGTAAATTTTTAACCAACCTATAAACATCAGGTTGAATAACGTCGCAAGAGTGATGAAAGAATCCATTATTGAAACCATCAGGTCTAGGGGAACTATCTAAATATAAACTAAAGACATTATCCTTCATCTTATGATCAAAAGGTATGTTGGTGGGGAAGGTGTTATCCTCGTCATTAACAATGACATGGATGACATCAGAGAGAATTTCTTTATTGATATCAGGGCCATTGAAAATATTAGTAATGTTGAAAACAACTTGATTAGCTATACCATCCATAGTATTAATAATTGTGTCCCCATATTTATAAAAATAGATAGGCCTACAATATTTCCTAATTAATTAGAGAGAATTATAAAACATTGTGTTCATGTCTCCATCCTTGATCCATTTATATATAATGACTTTCTTCTGAATGTTTTCCTTAATAGAGAGTAGAGAATTTAGTTTTGATGTAAGATTAATTTACTTTTGTGGATCCATAGTAAAATCTAGGCCGGTGGTGGTAGTTTGAATTTGGTAGATATTTACATCAAACGAAGAAATATCATTGTCAATTTGGCTGGATATGGATTTACACCATCCTTTTATCTTATTTTATGTAATTTTATATTTATGTTGAAAGAGAAAGAATATTTATGATTATTCATAGAATTCGATGAATTTGTAATAGTGCTATCACAATCATGATATGAAATCCGATCATTGTTGAATATGAAATGATGAACATGTTTAGATCTTCTTATGGAGAGAGTGACCATGATCTAGTGATTGTAAAAATTATTTTTGGGGAGATATATGATGAAGATGGTATCCCATTTGTCCATGGTTTTTCCATTAAAAAAATCCATGTCAAGTTTACTAGCTAGCATCCTATTATAATGCCTTCTATACCAAGTGTATTTTTTTCCCAACAAGGATGATTTAAATTAGATTATTATCTTCAATGGAGGGTTCCAAATCTCTATAGAAGATAGTAGAGTGGTCCAGACCCATTTTTTCTCTTGGAACAAGAATAGTGTTAAAGACCCCAACCATAATCCAAAGTTCATGAATTTTTTTTCCTAAATAAGAAAGATTTTTTCAAATAGGTCTTCTCTCCTAATACCAATTCTTAGTATATAAAAAAGAGACAAAATATGAGAGTTTAAGTAGGAAATTTCTCAAGTGAAAACCTGGTTATAAATTCTGTAAAAACTATCATTATACAAGGAAATATGAGCAAAGATCCCAAGCATTTCAACAGAAGAGTTTTTATTTCTAACTCCAAGATAAAAAATACCATTACAATTCAAGTGAAAAAATAGGAAAAAAATTATTTTTAGGCTCCCAAATAGAAAAAAATGAGAGATATGAGTATGAAGAAATTTTTTAAATTAATTATGGAGTCATAGTTAGGAATAACATGACAATTCCAAAATAAAATATTCATTTAAACTTGTACTTTGGGCTGGAACCCCCAAATTTCTATTCCTGGAGTTCTTCCTCCTAGATTATATTATGATTTGTTTTTAGTCTTTTTGGGGCTATGATTAATAGGATCATATAAATATTTAACCATATAAGTGATCTTATCCATACATGTGATGCTTTTCAACAAGGAATGATCGTTTGAAAGACAAGTGAGGCAAAAGAGAAAAGGTCAAAAAATCACTTGAGTTGGTGAATATTGATGTGTGTGGGCTAATTTCACCAAGATCTATTAATGGGAGGATATATTATATTCTATTTATTTTTGATTTTAGTAGAATTTTATGGGTTTGAATCATCGCCCAAAAATCTAAGGCATTCAGTTGCATGAAAACTTATCAAAGGGAAGTTGAGAAGATGATGGGTTGAATAATCTAGAAGATATGAATAGAAAATAGAATAGAGTTCGCAAATATCCAAGTGGAGGATTATCTCAAGAATCATGGGATAATGCATCAAGTATTATCATGGATAGAAATTTTTGAGATATGCAGTGATGAAATTAGTCTACACATCAAATAGAGCATTACTATTTCCAAAATAATATAAGACACCATATAAGATATGGTATGGATCATTGAAGTACTTTTGATTCTTTAGAAGTAGGATTTTCATTCTCAATAAGGAGAAACACATAATTCTTGAATCATGTGAAGATGAAGGGATATTTTTTGGATACTCAAGGAAAAAAATCATATAAATGATTTAATAAGATGATATGAAAGGTATTTAAAATCCATGATGTAACTATAATGGACAATGAGAGTAATATTTAGAAAATACACGATCAGTCTCAAGAGGATAGTGATGAAAAGATAAGAATATTAGGGGTTATTATTGTTCTAGATACTGATTTATAAGAAGATTCAGATAATGAAAATGATTAACACAATTCAGTATCTAGACAAAGGCCAAATAGAAGAGCCTAAATTGATATATAGAACATAATTGGTGATCAGATAACACCAATGCAGACAAGGTGGATGAAGGCTCTACCAAAAGAACCATACTTAACACTGGTAGAGCCTAAATGTTTTTATGAATTATAATGTAATGAAAATTGGGTTTAGTCTATGAATGAATAGATTTACCAAACTAGGAAGAATCAGTCATGGGGGATTGTTTCGAGCCCAATAGATAAGAATTTTATTAGGATTGATAGTTCTTTAAAAATAAAATGAATGAATATAGTGAGGTAATTATAAATAAATAATGACTATTATGAAAAGGGTACCCCTAGTTATATGGTATCAATGTTGATGAAACATTTTCACGTTTTGAGAGGTTAGATACAATCAGATTATTTCTTACCATAACAGTGAAAAAAAGATAAAAATTTTCCAAATAGATATCAATCCGGCAATTCTTAATGGGGTTTGGGAAGAAGATATTTATATTGAGCATACAGATGGTTTTCACAATAATTAAAATTAAAATATAGTTTTTTATGAATAAGTCACTTTGTGGGTTGAAGTAAGAACCAAAAGCAAGGTACTGAAGGATAGATCTGTTTTTGAAGAAGCTTGATTTCCAACCTGGTATATTTGATTACAATATCTATGTTAATAATGATAGTATTCAAAGGATCATGTTTTTGGTGCATGTTAATGACATAATCTTTATTGGATCAGATAAAGTGCTAATGAAGACAGTTTCCTAAGTACATAGAAAGTGAGTTTGAAATGTCAATGACTGATGAACTGAAACTTTTCATTAGTTTATAGGGAATATATGGAAATAATGGAACATCCAATTATCAGTATAAATATTCCAAGTATGTATTGAGAATATTTGGAATGGATAATTCAAATATGGTGATGAATTTTCTAGCTTTTGAGATGAAACTTTCATGTGATGATGAAGGAAATATAGTTAATGTCACATAATACTAGAAAATTATTATTAGTCTATTATACATGATAGCAAAAAGACCTGATATTGATTTCCCCATATGCCAAGAAGTACGATATCAAAGCAATACCAAAAAAATCCATATTCTTATGGTGAAAATAATACATCATTATATCAAGGACATAATGTATTTTGGTTTTATGTATAATGAAAAATATTATCAAGGGTTATTGAAATACACATATGCATATTGGGTCGGTTCAGCAGATGGTATAAAATCAACATATGGTGGTGCATTATATCATGGTGGTTTATATATTTATTAGATAAGAAGAAAGCTATATTTCATTTCATTGATCACCAAAGAAGTTGAATATATTGAAGCTACCAAAGCATACACATAGTTATTGTGGATGAAGAAACAACTTGATAAAATGGGAGTTGAAGTAAAGTCTTTGATCGTAATCCATTATGATAATTCATGTTCTATAAATATTATAAAAAATCTAGTCAATCATTCAAGAGAAAATAAAATTAAAATAAATTATATTTTTATCAATTAGAAGGTGGAGCAAGGGATTTTGAATTTGGAGTATGTGCCTATAGACCTACAAGTTATAGACACTCTGACAATGGGATTACCCAAAGAAGATTTTAAATGGCTTCGACTGGCTCTTGGATTTTGGTCAACTCCACACAATTAAAAAAGTGAGTTTGAAGGACCCCCTCTCCCCAAGGTATGCGGTGTTTTTTATTAATGTACTAATCTATGTTATTTACCCTGTTTCAGACCACAAAGGAGTGACCTTTGGGTTTATTGAAGAAGGGGATGAAATTTTGGATATAAAAGGGAAGAAAATGTCTTAATTAAGATAGGGGAGAATATGATAGGCCAAGTAGTGAGATAGGGGATTTTTATATATTAAAATTCTAAAGGTGATCAATCAAAGGTTATATATCATGACAGATGTGGTTCATTATGAAAGTAGATGAGTGGTTTTGGAATGAAGTAATTCACTGACGAACTTTGCATTATACTCTTGTTTCTCAAACCAAGCATTAATCATGGGATATTATAGTATGTGTTTAGTAAATTGTTGAAAGTTATCTTAATTGAAAGACGATAATAGTTATATAACATGAAACAAGATTTAACTATGTATCGAATTGAGAAGAATTTTCAAAAAACCCAAAAGGGGGATTATTGGGAAAAAATCCCTCAAGGTAACATTGAATCATTTTTTGGTTTACTATATTAATTGAAAAAGAGGGTTTACATGGTAAGTTGTGGAGTACATATATATTTTTGACATGTTATATTGGAAGAGATCCAAGACAATGGAATGTATACTCTGGAAATGGTACCTAAAATTGGGTATATAAGGTGACGATATTTCTCAGTGTTTTCCAAAATTTTGGGTCCAAAATATAGGATGTATAGAATCAAAAAATATATATTTCCTTGAAGGCCTTATGAAAATATGTAAAATTAATTAGTTTCATGAATATTGGGCTTCACTAAGGGTGTTTATATAATGCACAAAGGTTTTTATGGTGATCTCTATGAATACAATAATCATTGAAAATATTAAGTATATGCGGCGCCTCACGAAGAAGGGAACATCGCGAACGAAATGAGGGAGCATCACGAAATGGTGATGACATGGATATATGATTCTTGAATCAGGAAAATTAATTTAAATAGGACTCTACCACCTTCATTATTATAGAAATAATTAACAAAAATATGGAGGATCTGGTTTCAAGAAGGTGGCTGTGAATTTTTTCCTTGAAAAAATATTCGTGAAGTAAGGGAGTTCATGATGGATATGAATACCAACTGAAATATTTGAGAATCATGATAGTGTTGAATTTATAGAAGGCTATAAAAAGGAGACCATATGTTTTGATCTTCACAAAGGATTGGTGAGCTTAGATAAAGAAGTGATCTTCACAAAAGGAGGTCACTTTGCAAAGGATGGTTGAGCTTTATGAAAGGAGGTTGCTTCATGAATTCTATGAAGCTTCATGAAATGATTGATCATCACAAAGGAAGTGACCATCATGAAAGTGTTGTGAATTTTATTTCCATGTGGAACTATAGTAAAGGTGTATTCATCATTTGGATGAAGGTGTAACTTCAAAAGAGAATCTACCTACAATTGAGGATGCATTCATTAGTGATATTGAAGGGACCTACATGTCCATAAAATGTGGGTGAAAACCTTCCAATAGAGGTGAGAAAAGTATGAGGAAGAAAGTGATCCATTCAACTAGTAGTGAGATAAAGAAAGTGACTTAGGGATTGACCCTTGGTAATGTAGTGAGATGACCCTAAACCATGAAAATGCAGTGATCCTAGACATAGAAGTGATCTATCCCAAACATTGTATATTGGAAGTGAGAATTATTATATTTGGTACATTGGAACATCTCCATTGTATGCTCCTTGGACGTTGCCTAGTGACAGTTAAGTAGGTAAAATCATTGTGTCATGTGCATTATTTCATTTCTATTAATAATTTATTATGAGTGAAGCAGAAAAGAGTGTTTACTTTAACAATAAAACAAGATCTGAAGGGGAATTATTTTTTATCTATCATACCCTTATTACCCCCTAGGGTATTTGACATAGTGGGTCTAACATCTTCCAATGGTTATACCATGATAAAACTATTAGGAAACCTTCTTCCTTTCATAGGATATTCTATAATGAAATAATTATAAAACATGTCTATTTTCAATAAGCTATGGTGTGGTGAAATATCTTTGATACACATTTTATTTCAGGGGTTGTGATAAGTTATTTATGAAACCCACATATTTTTTTGGGTCTTGATATAATGAATATTTTATTATTTTTTGGCACAACTATATATGATTTCATTATGAGACAGGTGGGACCTATATCCCCCACCAATGAATTTGGTATGGATTTATATCTCATGGGATAATGATGGGAAATAAGTTGACAGGCTTGATCAGCAATCATAAATAGGTGTGTCCTAATCCAAAATGTTAAATATTTGTGTCCTAATCTACAATGGGAAACATGTATATCCATGATCCAAAATGGGAAAGAGGTGTTTCCTGATCTATAAAAGTAAATAGGTGTGTCTTTATCCATAATGGTCAAGAGGTGTGTCCTGATCCATTAAGTTTATAGTCTTGGGAATGAACCTTGACTATAATGATATTATTAATGAACATGATTAAATGATCACAATTTTATTCATGGACCTAGTTTCATGAAAATAAGTTTATACGAGGTACCGATTTCATGTCCTTAACATAATTAGTAAAACAGTTTCTACTTTTACAGGTTCACAATGTTATAAGCTGATGTGTATTCTGAAAATATATATTTTATGCCTATTATATGCTCGCATGTTTTATTTTGTTGATGATATTATGATTTATGTCTTATGAACTAACAATATTTAGGGCATGACTCTTGATTATGATCATTGACATGCATGGAAAGATATTCTAATGTTATGATCAAGTTTGCATACCCTTATTCTCATGATTATTCTTATATATCTCCTTTGTTTACCCTTATTGAGCATCTGAGATCAATCATTATTCTGTTTCCTTTCCCCTAGTTATGAAAAAAATAAGTAGGATTTCTAAAGTGGAAGATCATTATGGAAGACATTGGAGACCTTTTTCCGAGTTATAACATATCAGCTTCCATTTTTTAAAAGACATTAAACTATTACAGTCATTGGGATCGTATTTTTGTAGTGTGCTGAATATTCATCTAAAATGATGTAATACACATGTTTTTTAATCTTGTGTTAATATATTTGGTATCAAAGAAATGGTTTTTTCAACCATTGGAAACTAGGATGAGAAAACTTTAGTGATATCACTAGGAATATTTCTAAGGATATGTATAGTGATTTCTGTAAGGATAAGTCTAAGGAGTTGTTAAATTAAAAAGAATGTCATGGAGTTTTGATAAATGATAGAGAGATTGGTTTAATATCAATAAATCTAGTTTTAAATACTACAAGTGGATGTTGCAATGGAACATACATACATAGGGGTAAAAACCCCAAAAATACCATATTGAGATAAAATTGATCTGGAACTGATGCACGATAATGGGCCTTACTGTATACCTTATTTAAAATACCTAGAAGATATGGTTTGAGAATTCACAAACTAATTATGAACCATTGTGATAGATTTAAATAGAATGTGACTATTAATAACATAAAATAAACCTACAGTTTCATAGATTAAAGAAGTAGTAGTCGTGCTTTAGACATCCTATAAGTTATTTTCATGATTATGTGTTTTTCTATTATGATATGTTTTTCCCGCACTATGAATTATGGTTTTATTAAATGGTGGAAACTAAAAGAATCTTCATTAAAATTTAATATTTGATATTCATATGGTATGGTAATTATGGAAATCAATTTCCTAAGTAGAAATCTCATGAAGATAATCAGGCATATGGTATGATCATAGGTTATAATAATGAAGATAATGAGACTGTAAATGACATGTGAATAGTATGGGATGTTATAAAAGTATTTTTTATATTAAACATAACAAACATTATTAAATTAAATTTGAGGAACCTTAATAAATTATTCATATTTCATATTATAGGAAAGGGTAATTAAGGGATAAGATAAAGAAGCATAGGTATTGGATTATGGAATATGGGGAAAGATCAAAGCATTAATGTATTTGAATTCATAAATTCTGTTATATGAATCCTGAAGTATATGTTTTCCATAAAGGATTTTCAAAAATATATTTAATGGTGATGATGTCCTAGAAATGGTATTTACTATAAATGTGATATTTTGATCAAGTAAATGTGACCCTTAATGTGTTTCTGATTTTTAAAAAAGTTGTGTTTAGTTTGGATAAATAGATATTGGATGTGAATAAATTAAATTAGATATTAATTATTACCTTATAAAATAAAGTAAATATTTTTTTAAAATTAGTTTATATAATCATTGATGGGATTTTTGAAATTTTTATACATAAGGAATATGTCCAATAATATTTTGAATAAGTAATCTTGCATGTTTTCTGAAAGGATTTCTCATTATTTAGGTTATTACCATGTTTCAAGATAATACCAGATAAAGGTATTCAAATGTTTATAATATGACAACCAAGAGATATATTATGATGTATGGGGATTAATGTTGATTTTATTATTAGAAATTTAGTGTCCTTATTTCTAATATTTTTTATTTTCATCTTTTGGTAGGGTTATAAGGCTATCTATTAGTGGAATGGATTATGTTAAATTTCAGATGATGTTTTAGAGACTAAAGTATGCCCTCACCATATGAGGATTTATACATATTAGATAACATTTTCTAACCATTTTTATGTGATTTTAACTAATGAAATACGGAATGAATTGTCATTATATTTATGGATATCATTTTATATTAGTTATTTGAGAAAGAAAAATTCAACATAATTCCCTAAAGTAAGAGATGAAGTGGTATTTGATCAATGCACTACCAACAGGTGATATTGTGCATATGGAATGGAATGAAAAAGAGTTAGTGTATCTTATTGTGAAAATATCATCAACTATAGAAACATTTATAGAAAATTATTTATCCTAACACCTTCATTTATATTGAGCCTATGGTCCTATAAATCATCATATATTTATGGTTTTAATGCCCTTACATTTCTATTGATCATTCACTTTCCTGTGATTAGTGATCTTTATCGCTCTCAATAATTATTTAGGATTTTCTTATTTTTATAATATTCACTTCCAACCAATGTTCTCATATGTGGAAACTTAATTACGAGTTCCTTTAGGTAACCATTAGGGTTATAACTTTCTTTTTTAAAAGTAAGTTTTAGTATTCATTTTTAAAATGTTTGTTTCTAGGAAAGGAACTTCCAAGTATTAAACCTTTGATAAACCAAAATAATTTCTAGGATAAAATTCATTTTAAGGGTGGTATAATGTAACACCTTTATATTTTTTGATATATATATATATATATATATATATTATTAATTTAAAAAATTATATAATTTTCATTTCATACAACACTGAATATAGCTGGTGTTATATGAATGTACTATGTTTCATTTTTCTGGAATGAAATTGAAATTTAATCTTGCGCTACAAGCAACACATAGATTTTCATAGAGTACATAAAACAATAGGTTTGTATTATGATACACACAACTTTGAGTTCAATTGATAGTTTTTATTACATGAAAAGCCAAGTTTTACCTAACTTTAATATACTAAAAATATTATTATTAAAATATTATTATAGTTACCACCTATCCATTGGAATAGAACTTACAAATACTATTAACTAAATTTTGAAAATATGATTTACAAATGTATATAAAATTAATCCTCATGTTTTCAATTCATTATAACTGTAAGTAAGAACTATTTGAAAATAAATAAATCCATTTTCTAAGAAAAATATATTTCAATATAAAATCACATTTTATCTGAATAAATTAAAAAAAATATTTTTAATGAATATTTTTAATAAAATTTTTATATTTTATATTCAATAAATATTTTTTGAAATGAATCAAATAGATTGGATTTTCATAAGGTAAAAATACATCCAATTTTAAGAATAAAAATATTTTTTTTTTCAAAAAGGTAATTTTAATTCCTTTCAACAGAACACGTATTTTAAATAAAAATTTTGATTATTTTGTAATTTTTTTACAAAATAATCTTTATTTTTGAAATTTTGATATCAAACATTACTTTGGGAGAATTTTTTGTATTTTCCTGAAAAGTTTCATTTCTAGATGAATAGTGAAAACCAAAAAAATTTAATTCAGAACTACATTTTCATCTAGGTTATTTATATAGTTAAAATATTTTTAAATTGGTATTAAAGTATAATTAGTATAATTATATATCAATTAATCCAATTTAGCTCATTTAAATCATTTTCACATTTAAATTCAAAATAAAAACAAACCAAACATTTAAAATTTTTCTCACTAAAATCTTATTGTTTAGTCCCATTTATTAGATTGATTTTAAATTAATTTATTTTATTTATATGATTAGAATTTTAAAAAAATAGATTACATATTTTTATTCATCATAATTTATAATGTCTATTAAGTTAAACATAGTTTTTGACCTAAAATATTAATGAAATTATTAATAATTGATTATATCAATTAAACTAAAAACATGTTACTTAGTGTTATGAACAAATTGATGATGAAGGTGTTCTATATTCAAGTGTTGTCTTTTATTGTCAAGTTATCTTTTGAAGAAATGAAACCACTTCAATTTGTTTTTTGGAAAAAAAATCGGTTTGTTTCAAAAATAATTGGACCCATGTTTTCCAGCATCTCAATAGGGCCTATGTATCAAGGAGATAACTTTCCCTACTTCCCAAAACATGATATCCAATCCTTAGAGAGATCCTCAAGACCACTTGATCTCCCACTATGAATGAAAATGGTCATCAATCATGATTTTCATACGATTTTTGATGACTCAGATATGTCTCTATCCAATTCATGATCTACTAAATCTTCTATGTAGTATATTTAAAAAGGCTTTGCCCAACTAGTGATGTCTCAACAATTTCCACCCAAAAAAGTGGAGAATGAAAAGGACTCCCGTACAATGCTTCCAATGGAGGTGTTTTTATCGAGGGCTGATAAATTCTGTTATATGATAACTCCACTAAAACATGTGATCTTCCCATGAACACAAAAAACCCATTAAAAAACCTCCAACATGTATTCCAATGTATGTATTTTCCTTTCGTATTAACCATCTATCTGAGGATGATACACTATAATCATAGTCAACTAAGTTATAATATATTTTTGTAAGGATTTCTAGAAATGATACACAAACCTCAGATATTTTTCCAAAATGATTCAAACTTATATGCCATTCCCATTTACCACTTCTCAGATATAGACCTTTGATAAGTCCTCCAATGTATGAGATTTGTGAATAGGAATGAAATGAACCGACTTTGCGAGCTGATCCACTGTTACCCATATAGCATCATGCTTCCATAAAATTATAGGGAAACCTCTTACAAAATCTATAGTTATATTCTCACACCTTCAAATAGGAACAGGTTAATATAGCAACATATCTTCTGGTCACTGATGATCTACCCTAACATGCTGACAAGGTAAGAATCTCAAAACAAACTCATCCATTATCCTTTTCATACTGCTCCACTAGAACTATTCTTTCAATGCCTTATAAATATTCTATATTCTAGGATAAAAAACCCATATTTAATGGTGGTAAGAATTAAGAAGTTGTTCCTGACAAGCCATAGATACAACCATCTTATTTCTGAACCACAAAACAAAACTATCATCCAATTTCCTTCCCTCAATGGTCTCCCCCCTATGGAGTTTTGACATCATCACCATAAATTTGGAGTTAGATGTCTATTTCACTTTAACAATATTCACCGAATCAGGAACAAAAGAAACTATAATGAAAACTGCAATGTCACCTCGATCTTAAGATTCCATGTTCATGTTTGCAATTACTGACATCAACTACCACTAAGCCTCTTTTTCCAAATGACCATATGACTTTCTGCTTAATAAAATTACCACTGAATTTACCTTACTTGGTTTATAAATCATGTTAAAGTAAAATATTTGGACATACTCTATCGATATTATTTTTCTCATTTTCAAATCCAATTTTGATAAAATATTCTTCAAAATCATATGATATGTAAACATAGTAATTATCTCATTAAAGTGATAATGACTCCAAGTCTTCAAAGCATGGACTATGAAAGCTGACTCAAAATAATGTGTTGGGTAGTTCTTCTCATTCACCCACAATTTTCTAGATCCATAATAAATAAAATGATCTCCATGTATGATAACACAACACACCCCTAATCCTAAAGCATCATAATATAGCATGTACCCTTGCCCTTATTCTGAAAAAAACAGATTTGTGTAGATGAAAATAACACATTAATCTCTTGAAAAGACTTCTAACATTATTCATCCCATTAGAATGGAACATTATTCTTTTTCAAATATGTCATAGGTGAGGCCAGTCATGAAAATTCATGAACATAGTGTCAGTAATAACCATCAAATCTGAGAAAATTGTATATCTTGAAGACATTCTTAAGTGGTTTCCAAGAGATAATTGCCTCTATATTTTTGGGATCCATAGAAATGCCTCTTTCATAGATTACATAGCCAATAAAGTGTACCTATTATATTCAAAAAACACACTTCGATAATTTTTCTTACAATATATGATCTCTCAAGATTCCCAACACTATATCCAAGTGTTGGTCATGCTCATCCCTTGTATCTGAATACACCAATATGTCATCCAAAAACACCGCCTTTAAAGAATATAGATATCATTGAAATATATAATTCATCTATTCCATAAATACCATTGGTACATTTTTAAAACCAAAAGGAATTACCACATATTCATAAGGAACATATCTGCTTCTGAAATCTTTCTTCATAATATCCTCCTTCCAAACCTGCAATTAGTGATATCCTAATGATTATTCAATCTTATAGAAACATTAACACATGTTAATTGATCAAACATATCATCAATTCATAGAAGTGTATACCTATTCCTTATCATAACATAGTAAATTTTAGAATAATATACACATTGTCATAGAGATTTATCTCCCTTTTTAACTAACAAAACTAGTGCTACCCATGGATACATGCTTAGCCGAATGAACCCTTTTCTTTCCATTTCTTCCAAATCGAATTTCATCTCTCTTAATTCTTTTGGTTCCATCTGATAATATGCAAGAAATATTTTATTTTTTCCTAGAAAGAGATTAATCATAAACTATAATTCTCTTATAGGTGGTAACCATGAAAATATTTTAGGAAACAACTCTATAAATTAATCCACCACGGCTGAAAACTATTATTCTTGACCACATCCCTTGATTTCAAATACAACATTGAAAACTAATATGAGATTGTTCAAACTGATGGTACCAACATTCCTGGTGTGCTACCTTTATAGTCTAGTCCCCTTGATGGATATTCTCGACACCATATTTAGTTGTAAAATAGACCATTTTCGTATAACAGTTGATGTGATCATTGAACATTGGCATCCAATCCATACATAGGATTATATAAAAAACATACATCTCAAGCATAGATAAATCCCTTTTTAGCTCAACTCCATCAATTCTTATAGACCATTCTCTACACACAGATTCTTAACAATCTCTTTGACCAAGAAGAGTTTACAATTTTGTCACAGAAGGCATCATCTCAACATTTAAACATAGAAAATCCACCGAACGAGAAGCAATTAAGGAATGGGATGCACCCGTATCAAACAAATCTTACATAAGGTTATGATTCAAAAGAATCATCCCTTTCACAATCAATGGTCTAGACCTATCATCTAACATAACCTTCTCATCTCCATATAATTGGTTTGTTACTATAGTTTGTTCTTTGTTGCCCTGTAGAAATTGCATTATATGAGGATTCATGGTATTCATCGAATTATCATGGATAGATCTATTCTTATGACTATATTAATTCTACTACCATTGTATCTTCGTCTCATATTCCATATGTGACACCTGAGAAGTTTCTTGAAAATCCAACCTTGGAGCACTATGAAACAAAACACTAAACATGTCCCTTTTTTTGAAATTATGGCATGATCTTGGTGGTTTCATAGACTATCGCTTCATGTGGTCGAATGAACCACATTAAAAACATCCATATTTTATTTCTATTCTTGGAGGAATATTTACTAATCCATCCATTAGATTATGATTCGTGCTCCCACAATGGAAATAATTTTCCCTCTTCTACTTGATCCTCGCATTAGAGTTACAACTATTTCCCATAGGTATCAACATACTTCATCCTCCCATAGCCCCTGATATGTCCCTTTTAGATACCAATTCTCTATATACCATATATGTATATCCTGTAATACAGATCATAAAAATCTTCAAGCGAATATCCTATCCCATCCTTGATCAAAGATTTATGCCTTTAAGGATGCACTAGCAGCAAACTAATGTGAAAATTGAACTAAATTCTTGAATTTTGAAGCATACTCTATGAATGAATGGTTTTCTAGATTCAATTTACACAAGTCCATCATTATTTTAATTCTATATTTATGAGGATAAAAGTGTTTCTTATACAGTTCCTCAAAATACTCTCATGTAAAGTTGTGGTCTAATTTAGCCTGAACAGTTAAATCCCACCAATGTAGTGCCAGATCATTCAACATGTAATTCGCCAGCATGACTTTCAGATCTGCTGGTGTTCTAATGAAATTGATGGTATGATTCATCCTATTTATCCAAACCTCTACCTTTTTTGGTTCTGAATCACCCCAAAATATTAATGGATTATATTTCTAGAACTAGATGGAATGATCCACTTACATTGTTTCATCCCCCTTGTTCCTCATTCCACATCCTGAAAATCTTTTACAATACTATAAACTAGATATTGGTTAACATGTGGCTCAGTTGCAACCATATTCTTAGTATCTTATTTGGTTTTTTTCTACAACACCTATAGGTTTCCATTTTTTAGAAACACAATGAATCATCATTAATCTCACTCTCTTTCAACTGAATGCCTAACATTTCAAATTCTATCACATCATAATTATCACAATAATGGTTTCCAAAATTGTTATTTTTTTCACATTAAACCAGTTTTGTAAAATTTCATTAGGTTTTTAAAAATAAACTCATTTTTAAAATACCACGATCATTATCTTTTGAAAAATGTCACATTTGAAAACAACTTCAAACATTTTCAAAAATACACATTTTCACATCAAAATCATAAATCATTACTCAAAAAGACATTTGAAATCATAATGGGATGTTCTTTCTCTAATGTGTTTCATTATTGTATCACAAGCTAAACCCATGACAATGACATTATAAATCCTATAAGTTTCTCTAAACCACTTATGTACCTAAATCCTTGGAAACTTTAGGTTCATATTAAAAAGGTTAGCTACATATTTTTATGCTCTATATTACAAGTCCCAAAAATCCTATTCCTTTCTACAATCCCAAATCAAGGAATAGACCAAAATTATTTCAACTCCAATACCAAAAAACAATACCATGTCAAAGACCACTTTTTCTAGAAATACATTCATAATGACCATGATGATACCACTTGTAACGTCCCTCTTATTCTCATTGGCTTGAGAAGGTGGGAGGATATTATTTGTCCTTAAAAGACATCCCCAATGATCAAAAGTCTTGAAATAAATACCAAAGGGATTAAATATATATTGGAGACAATTTTACCTTTGAAAATAAAACAACCATCTAAATATTCCATGACCTAATAACCGACTAAATGATTCATGATATCAATAAAAGAAAACTAAAAACAATACATTGTCATTAAAATCAACAAGAACCATGTACCACAGTGAAGGACCTCAATATCAATGAATACAATTAAAGAAAAACTAATAAATATCAATGACTCCAATGAAATATCTCCAAATTCCAACTCTAACTCCATGCCCAAAATCATGAAGTATAACTAGAGATGTGCAATGCTTTACCATTACCTGTGTACCGATAAACAACATATTTAAAATCAAAAAATTTACAAATTATAGGCGAGCATTGAAACTCATTATATTTTCCCCAATGATATCCCTACTCACCACTAGTATATAACTTTTTATAACATTTTATAAAACAATTTATATAAAACAACTTGAATCAATTTATCATAAAACCAAAACTATTTTAAAAAAATATTTTTTTACACTAAAACTATTTTCTATGAATGCAACCAATAATGTTATTAAAAACAATTCCATGTTTCCATTATTGGAATATCCCATTACAATCCACATATCCACACATCCACACATCTACACATTCATGCATTATTATGATAGATCTATTCTCAAGAGTTATTTCTCATCGATCTACCATGTCATCACAAGGTAATTAAATCCCATGTACAATTACACATTTGGCACCAAGCACAATGTCATATTTAAACCATGTATTTTAATGTAATATGAATTTACACAACTAAGTATGCCCAAAAACCATTTCAATTCCAAAGCTACTTTAATGCCAAAACCATTTCAATAAAACAAACATTTTATTAAACACCATTCCAACAAATCATTCCAATAAAACAAAAATTTTCTTGAAAACTCTTTCTAAAGAAATCAAAACCAATTTTTTTTTTAAAATCAACATTTTACGACTATTTAATGAATAATATTCTAAAATAATACAATATTAAACAAAAATACACAAATAATCGCTAAATAATGTTTCTACGATTTTTTTTCACACCAATTTCACAATCAATTTCAATAAATTTATCAAATTTGAAACTAATACTTCACTTTGTAAATATAGAAGTTGATATTGAAGCCAGCTACCTTAGGTTTTATAATGATAATGAAGAAAATCATGAAAAATCTCATGAAACGTGGTTGGAACTCTAAAACCCCACCTTATATATCCTCCCCTATAATTAACAAAGACAAATCAAATAATATTTGGAATCAACTATCTTAGATCTATCCACCATGGGTTTAGATATATGAACAAAGAGACATAAAAAAATAATATCTATGAGAAACCACCAAGAACTACACAGAATGAATGAAAACCCTGAGAATTCAGTTTTAAAACACCAGGAGAGGCCTTCGAATCGCATCCAAATCAATGGGGGAGGATCTCCAACCTTTGAGAGGGAATAATCCCTAGTTAGGTCTATTTTGGGGAATCAAAGATGCATTAAAACACAAATTAATCCTAGATATACTTTTTTAGATGCAATTTTTCTAGAGTTTCATTGTTTAGTCACACGTTTATGAAAACCATGTATTAACTGTGTGCCAGCCACTACCTCAAGGATAAACCTCACATGGTTGTCTTGTACAGTTAGTAAACAGTGAACTGACCATGCCAAATACCATTGTCCCAAGTAATATGGTTTCTCTTAGTATTTTTCATAGTTTTTACAATCCATGTGATTCCCATGCACCTTACCTTTATACCTTGTCTTAATTTTCATGGTTTCCTATAGGTTGGCCACAATTTTCCCAAACTGTGCAGCAACTGTAAACCTGAAGAAAATCCCCAAAAAAACACTCCTAAATTATCAAAACTCTCCGAAACATCACCAATAACCATTAAATATATAAAAACAATAAATAAATTTTTTATGAATTTAATTCTGTATGATAAAATTATTTTAGGATCATGATGTAATGGATACCACTAAATAGTGTTTACCTTTTTTATATTTACAATGATTATGCTCTTCCTCCGCTATAAAAGGAAACTCACCACCCTCAATTATGAACATCTATAATACCCATTTTATCATATATACCCTACCGAAATTTTCTCCAAAATCCCCACCTCTCAACCTAGAATCTTCACTTTTTTCATAAATCCAACCAAGGAATCCCTTTGCTTCAAATCAAAAGGATTTACCATAAGAAGTTGTAACATTCTTCAAAAAGAATTTTTTTTATTTCTTTAACCACCTATTAAATTAAAATTATCTCAAGATCATATAACAACCTCATTATCATAAATATATTTACGTGGAGTTATTATAAAGTTACATACTAAGCTCACACACACATCCATTAAATGGGATATGCAATCATCATTTGTTTATACGACGAACTACCTCCTTGCAAACTAATGTTATTCCTTCTTCCACTTCCACCTTTAAAGGTTTGGGATAGTGATGTAATTACTAATTATATGTTATATATGTGATATTTATGATGTATTTATTCTTTTTATTTTAATACAAAACCCATAACTTCATGGTTTCATTTTGTGGTGATATGATCACATCGTTTGTGGATGTGTGAACTACCACCTCCTCAAAGCGATGTGATTCGTTCATACTTTACTTGGAATGTATTGAGGATGGGTTTAGAAAACATATATGATACAAATAAAATAATAATTCTACTATAATTATATTATATATTAATATATGTCATTTAATTTCTTTATTTCAATATTACAATAAAATGGAAACAACGTTTATTCGTACGTATGACCAATCGTCTCCAGGAATAGGGTATTTCATTTTATATTTCTATATTTTATTGATTTTTATAAATTATTATATAATAAATATATATGATATTAATATAATGATTTAATTTTTGAAAATAATTATATAATGATCTATATTATTGGATAAGGAATAAAAATTCAAAACATGTACAAAAAAATAGGATATTACCCAAAATATAACATTAACCTGGAATTGTTAATAAAAGGATAATATAAATTCTTAATAAAACTGAATATAGTATGAGATATAAGAGCATGGTTTTGTGGTAAATTTATAATAAACTTATATTTATTACACATGATTTTTGAATATGTATACAGACATTCAAGACTTACGGTAATGGAATTTCATCTCAGTTTTTATTTCTCTGAGATACATGTCATATTCAACACTCACTTCTTTTTCGTGGTGTATATATTTTTATATGAAATGGAATATCATTGATTTTTTTTATTTAAATATATTAGATTATTAATCTGATCTTATTATTTCATGGGGATCATGATTCAAAAGTTACTCATGTAGTGAGGGTTTTTCCATCTCATTTTTATTTATGTGAGGTATATGGTATATTCACCACTTATTGTAGTTGTGTGGTGAATATAATAAACTAAGAAATTTCATATCATGAATTTAATTTATTTCATGATATTAAATGTTTTAATTTATTTTATTATTTCATGGGGATCATTATTCAAAAGTTACCCATGTATTAAGTGGATTTTTTGCCTCACTTTTATTTCTGTGAGACTTATGCCATATTCCCCACTCATTTATTTTGTGTTTTATATATAATTACCATAAAGGTATTATATTATTATTGTCCTTAAATTTATGGTTATTTACATATCCATTTTATTATATATATTTATGGGTTTTATGTTTCAAAAGTTACCAAATTAGTTAACTAATTTTGTCTCAATTTTCCTTAGTTGAGACACATGCCATGTTATAAACCTATATTTTCCTACGAGGTTTGTATAATTATCATTGGAATTTTATATCATGAATATTATTCTTATAATTATATTTTATTATTCTTTTAATGTTGTTATTTTATGGTTATTATGATTTAAAGTTAATAATTTGGTTACATTTTGTTGCTATAATATCATCATTTATTAGGATTGTTTATGATTATGATTCCATTGATAGAATATTATGATCCCTATCAAAAGAAAACTAATTAATTTATTTATCATATTGTTATTAATAATATATTCATGTATTTTATCCATTTTTTCACTCTTTGGTAACTAATATGATTAAGAAAATGTTTTCAATAAAATTTGGCATTATCTGTCTCTTTGATCAGAAATATATTTTGTTTAAAAATATTATTTTCTAAAAATATTTTAAAAATATATTTTAAATTTTATTTTAAGATAAATTTCAAGGAAATGAATTCTAATTTTTTTTATATTTTTTAAAGTGTTAAAAATGTTTTTCAAAGCTTCCTTTATATGTTTCAAAGATTGTTTTCAAAGAAAATTATTTTCAAAATACTTTTTTTTAAAGTTTTTTTCAAATGGGAAACTGAATTTTCCAAAAAAAATGTTTTATAATATTTTTATAGGCTAATTTATATTTTTTTAAAGTTGTTTTCAGTGAAAATAAATTTAAAAATGTTTTATGTCTAAAAATTATTTTCAAATAAACATTATTTTCCTTATGAAATGCTCCAAGTGATAATTCAAAATCCTTATTCATCTAAGATGATACCCTTTGATATATTTAATTATTTATTGGGGAAATGATCCAAGGATACCATTCTTATTATTTATATGAATATTTTATTTTTATGATGATTGGTTGTTTATGAATCTTGTTTCTCTTCTAGGGGTTTTACCATGATAACACTCTTATAGATGGTTCATAATTTCACTTGTTCTTCTATGATGAAATGATTATGAAACCTAATATTTTCCATTGGTTATAATATGATGAAATGTTTATGATACCCATTTAATTTGTTGGGTTATGATATGAATTTTATGAAACCTAGATCATTTTATATGATGAATTTTTTATTATGTTGTGGAACATGTATGTATGATTTTAGTATACCATGGGTGGGACCTATATATTCCACCAATGAATTAGGTAAATATTTATATGTCATGAGATAATTATGGGAATTAAGTCAACAGGCTTGATCCACAATGGGAAATAGATGTGTACTGGTCTAAAATGGGAAACATGTGTGTCATAATCCACAATGGGAAACAGGTGTGTCCTCATCCAAAATGGGAAACTTGTGTTTCCTGATCCATGGTGGAAAAAATGTGGGTCATGATCCCCAATGTATAACAGTTTTGTCTTGATCCATTATGTTTATTGTCTTAGAAGTGAACGTTTACTATAATGATGTTATGTTTAATCCTAATTACGTGTTCACTATGTTTTATGTGGACCTGGTTACATGTACATAAATTTATACAAGGTCCTAAATTCATGTCCTTGACTTAATAAGTTAACCAGGTTTTACTTATATATGTTCAAAATCTTATAAAATGATGTGTATGCCACAAATATATGTGTTATGCCTAGTATATTCTCACATGGTTAATGGTCTTGATTAGATTATAATTCATGTCTTATTAACTTCAAATATTTATGCCATTAAACTTTATTGTGATTATTTATATATATGGTATGATCTTCTAATGTCATGATCATATTCACATGCCCTTATGATCATGATAATGCTTGTATATCTCCTTTGTTTACCCTCACTAAACATCTGATCTCACCATTTCTTATGTTCCCTTTCCCCATGTTATGAAGAAATGTTTTTAGTAATTGTACTAAAGGGGAAGATCTTTATAGATACTTTAGAGATATTTCACAATGTTAGAAGATATTTTGTTCCATGTTCCTAAAGACATAAAACTATTACGATCCACGAGCATGTATTTTTGAAATGTGCTGAATATTAAAATAAAATGATATAATATCCATATATTTTAATCTTTGTTCGATATAATATACATGGGGTCTCAGTCATAGATGACAATACTAGGAATACCATGAAGCCTCACAATCTCTATGACATAGAGTTTTATGATATTAGCAACTAAAGAGGCTTATTTTTTCAGTATATAGTGAACCATCTTGGTAAGATGGTATTTGATCACCAATATAGTGTCTTCACCACCTTGGTTTCTTGGATGATTTTTAATTAAGTCAACGGTGATATATTCCCACTTCCATACATAAATTCACAATGAACCAAAAAATTATCAATGGAATTTCCCTTATGATTATATTATTTTTTCTCATTTAGTAATGTATTGTTATATAATCCACACACACCACATGATAGAACCAACACCATTTTATTATAAGAATATTAAAATTACATTTAGATAATAAAAATGGACATAATAATTAAAACAATTATAATGAGACAAAAAATATAAAAAAAATTGGATCTGCTCAGTCCTCTAGAATAACCGCACTCACGAAAAACACAATAAAAATGAAATTGAAAATTATTTAAAAAATATTCATTTGAAAAATAAAAATATATATAACCTTGAGAGTAAATATAGGTGAATGAATAATGATATAAATCTTTGGTATTTATCGAATGTTTGAACCCATATGACCATTACAATTCTAGCCACTGAAATATATTCTAAATGTTGGAATAGTAATCTGAATGTTGGAATAGTAACATTACAGTTGGATTTGTAATATGATGATTAAGAATAGTATCATGAATTTTATAATATTATACTCAATTATGGAAGTGTAAAATCATATTTTTCTTATAAAAATATAATATAGAATATTTATATCAAGATACAAGTAAATAAATGTTTAACATTTGATAAATTATGTGTTTATATTTTTGAAAAAACAAATTTTTATTTGATTTTTTTATAAAAAAACATAATAATTTAAAACAAATATTCGTATCATTAATGGGTTTATAAATTATTATGATGTTTTTTAATATTTATAATATAAATTTATGAGACCATGATTAATTTTTAAATGAGTCTGAAAATTTATCCTGATAATAAAATTGATGTTTTTTAAATAAATAAAGAATTTTTTAAAAATTAAGTTCCTCGTATTTATCAAATTATTTGCATAAAATTTATTTTATTTTTTGAAATCGTTACATCAAAAAATATTTTGGTGAATAATTTGTATTTTTAAAAAATATTTGAATTTCTGGAGAATATTAGAATATGAAAAAATATGGTAATTTGATTATAATATAAATATATGAGTTTATGAGTCATAGATGTTTTGATAA
Organism: Viscum album; assembly: GCA_963277665.1. Taxonomy (NCBI): domain Eukaryota; kingdom Viridiplantae; phylum Streptophyta; class Magnoliopsida; order Santalales; family Viscaceae; genus Viscum; species Viscum album. Next base: position 611,501,095 of record OY728119.1, read on the forward strand.
CCCATTATCTCAAACTCACATGAAAAATTTACTAAATATTGTCACTAGAATCAACATTATTTTTAGTCTTGATGCATAATAATAAACTTATGAAAATGACATTCGAAAACACCCCTACCCTCAATTTATAAGAATTTGATCATTAGAAATTTATACACAAATTCTCATAACCTCTATACACATGTACCTAAAATCCTTCTTCTTCAAGAAACACTAATCCCCAATATCCATAGGGATTATTTCAATAAATGACATTCCGAAGATAATACACTTGAACTTTATCATTATAATTAATTTCTTATTACACCATCTATTATCCAACCCCATACAACAATACATAATGATTACAATATTACAATTAATTTATAATATTATTGTGTTAATTTAATATAAATATTCTACCCTCCCACTATTTTATTCATAAACAAAATTGTTATTTATAAAATGGCTTGTTCACCGTCTCCATGAAAAGCACAATTTTTTCCCCTCCATAATCAAGGATTTTTATAATAATATTATTATAACTAAATTTTATAATAATATGTATAAGTTTAATTTTTCAAATTTTTAAATGGTTTCTAAATCATTTAGTTATATTAAAAAAATATAGTTTGTGATGTTCAGAAAAAAACAACTTAAATGGACTTACCATATTACGCTTCCATTTATACTAAATTAATCAACCCTCTATTGGAAAAAATATGGTTATTTGAGGATATTTTAATTTTTTCGTGGTAAATAATTCTATTTCATTTCACTTATATAGTTTTATTTCTAGTTTATGAGAATAATAGTAATTCTACACAAGTGATCTGATATTGTAACCATGAAACAAACATTATCAGAACTACATAATTTAACATTATATTTCATTGAAATAGTTATATATGGACACAATAAAATTTTATTAAATAAAATAGATATATATAATAATTTTAATTAATTAATTAATTAATCTAATTTCATTATTTAATATAGTAAGAGATAGTATATAATGATTCTAGGTATAACTAAAGGGATCTATCTGAACGACCCTATTTTCTTTCGATTATGTTCTTTCTCTATCTAACTTACTTGTATATTTATTTTATTTTATAGAAAAATTATAAATTCTATATATAATTTAAATATATATCAATCTTGTTCTCCCTTCATTTTATGTGTTTATACATTCCTTTAGTTCATTTCTCAAATGAATACTTTAAAATCTAACCTGATTAAGGTGAAATTTTTTATCCCTTAATCCTTTTATGTAAGACTATTTTAATGTATTTATTAACATACATGTGTTCATAAATTATAGTAAAATTTCATGGATAAATATTTTATTTTACCTATGGTTTTAATGTAAAATAGCATGTTCATTATCTCTTCAAAAATTTTTAATATATTCCATAAAACATTATTTTGAAGGATCATTTATATACCCAATTCTTTAACCATTCTCATGGTGTTTCATTAAATGAACACAAAATTTAAGACCTATTATTATTTATTCAGATATAAAGATCAATAATATTTAATTCCTTCTTTTTTTGGAATATTTATGAAATATTATTTTATTGTGATTTGTGTAAATATTATACAACTGATTTCATTCCATGGGTAATTCTTATGTTTATTTTGTATGTTTAATTTAATTTTATGGCCCATATAAGCATGTAAATGTTTTATGGGTGCATCCACATATAATTACAATGCATTGTGTAATTTTCATCTCTCATGAGGTCATATGAATGACATTAGGGAGTAAACCTAATCCATTATGGGACTATGTCTACTATTTTATATTGTTAAGGAAATTATCCTGGACTTATTATTATATCATGTTTTATGTTGGAACCACATTCTAATGTTTCCAAGATCTTTCAATTTCATGTAATTTATTTCTGGATCTTATAGTATTATTAATTTTTATTTTCATTTATGATATCAGGGTTTTCTTTTTTTCCTCATTTTTTATGGATCATTAGCATACTTTTTCCCTCCTTGGGTTTTTTAGCTCTCCCCATTTGTTTATGTATTCACCCTATTATCCTATGTATTTTTATGAGAACAAAAGGATTTAAATTCTCATTATGGATATTAAAATAATGATTTTTTATTTCTATTTAATTTTGATGTATTATGAATCATGTCTTTTGAAGACACAAGTCCTCTTGATCTTTGGGATTTCCATATTGAATATTTTTTTTAAAAAATTATTTAATGATATGTGTCAAAGGATTGGGTCACTATAGTTAGTATCATAGAAATGTATTGTTATTTTATAGGACTAAGAAAACAATAACATAGTAAATACACAAAGAATAATTTTATGTATAGGAAAATATCATGAAATTATGGAAAATTATAGAGAGATTTGTTTCCTGGAAATTACATCCTTATATATATACTACAAATGGATGTGAATTTGGGACAATTTTACATATGGGTAAAAACCCCCGAAATTGTGGATTTGGTATTAAATCAATCATAACCTATTTTATGATAAATATACCATATTGAACATTCCTAGGGGATATGCATTGGAAAATTCACAAACTCTTTACCACCCATTATAATGGAATTGAGTAAATTTATTGGATAGAAAACCCAATAGGAAAATTACCAATAGTAATCTAGATGGAAACCTAGAGACTCATTAGTTTGAATTTATATTCCCATTTTAATTTATTTTTTCCATATACATAATTGGAATTTTTATATGATTATCAGTTTGATTAGTCTCATATTTAATTATATTTTTCTAGATAATTGGGGGAAATGGGAGTAGATATTGGAACAAACAATGTGTAAGAGAATGTTATTATTTCCCAAATGATGTGCCAAATATTATGGAAGAAGATCTGAGATCTTATATGAAGTACTAGCTCGATAGACTCAAGTGATGAATAATAACTTAAATCATGTAGAACACCATCTTTCTCTAAAGAATTTTTAAGTTGAAGTTGAGTCCTTTATGGGAAAAAGGCCTTATAACATTTGTGTTTTTTACCACCTCATAATGAAATAATTGATTAACTCCATAGATATGATATTATCTCTCCTCCAATGATCATAAAAAGATAAACCAATGCTATTTTTATTTCATCATGAAGGGGAATTCAATTAGTAGTAGACTCTAATTATGAACAAAGAGGGAAAATAGGAAATAAATTACATTGAAAAGGAATGATTTAAGAAAATTTCTTCAAAAAATATTTTCTCCTAACTATTCACCATAAAAAAGATGGATTTTCTTAGATCTAATCAAAAATAATATAAGTTTATTATGGAATATGTGGAAGACTTCACTAGGATTTCACGGTATGCCTTCAGATTTGTAATCAAAATTGAAATTAAGTAAGAAAAATTATTAGTGTATTAAAAATGATTCTATAAAAGTTTTTATTGATTCAAGAATTTAAAAAATAGGGAAATATTATCTATTGTGCCACTAAGGTCGAGATATAGATTTTTGATACTCAATGGTATCATGGGTATGGAGGTAAAAATCATAAAATAGAGTTTAATTTGGGAGGATCATGGGATAAATCTCATGAAGGAAAGAAAACACAACTTAATAAATGTCAAAATGTGGGAAGAAGAATCCTGAAAAATATCTAAATGTAACTAGAAGATTATTCAAGTGTGAGAAATAGGGGTATCATTTTAGTCAATGTTTAATTGAAATGAAGAATCCCACCAATAAATCCGAAGAAAAGAAGATTCAAATCTACAATCATTTTATACTATATTGTTTCAACTATATCTTAAAAATTATACAATACAATGCCTTATGATAATGGTGGTTAGATACAATCAATGGAAACTACCTCTAGGGCCTAAAGATCAATGTTGGGAACATCCTATCAATATTGCTAAGGTAGATCTGGAAAATGATATAGTGAAAAGTACTTTGGTTATTCATCAATGAATATAGAAAATACTATTTGAATCTAGTTTTATACATTATTTTATATCCCATAGGTTTAGTATAAATCTTAAAAATCCACCTTGAATCTTGGGGGTTGATCTATCTTTAAGAGGAAAACATGGTGCAATTATTTCATACCAATTATATAACTCCTAAGTAGTTAATTTTTGTATACTAAACCTCCTATAAAATCTTATTTTATAGCATTTAGTGTAGTTTGATATAATATTAGTCGTAGATTGTATGTCCTTATATGAATCTAAAAAAACTATCATGAGTGGTAGATCACTCTTCACATTCTAAGACATCCCTTGATTTTGTATGGGTGGTAGAAGTAGGAGAAATATCCTTTGGAATATTCATATTATGAATGGATATTATTTCCTTATGAGAAAGAAAATACAGCTCAAATGATAGATAAAGTGGAGAGAATCATTCTTTAAGATATTCCCAATGTGAGGGACTACATAAATATATTCCATGAAAAGTTTGTTAGTATTCCTCTTTGTATAGAGTTTGAGTTATTAAATTAACCTATACATGGATTTTAATGTACCATATTTTACATGTATTATTTTAAAGTATTATATGGATTAATTTTGAGACCAGACACTAAAATGGATTTTGATTCTGAGGCCTAGTGTTCCTGGAATAAATGATTGGAAAATATTAAAATATTAAATAGCATGTGTGTGCAGTTTTACTAAAAAAAGGAATTACTTCTAAATGGGTGTTTAGATTATAAATTTGAGGGAACGATTACGTTCAGAGTAGTGGTTTTACCTTCGGTGCAATATAACATTGGTTGGAGTAGGTCGGATTTGAAATGTAGTTTCGACCTTTTTAATGAATAAAATAATTTGAATATTTATTTTATATTACCACTTTTTTGATGTAGTGACGAAAAAGTACTTCTTATTTTATGTAATCCTTTAGGAAGGGATCCATGGTTAAGATCATAACCCTGAAAATTCTCGGGAGTCTCTAGAGAGAAACCCTAGATATTTCTGTCATCAGTCGATGACAAAATTGCAGATTGAAGATCAATGAGTGATGTTATTGACAGATCTTGCCAGTGGAAATCAATATACAACAGTGAACGATCCAATTCTCAGTTAGGGTATGTTATTTTGTATTTTTTCCCATATTCTTAGATTCAATAAAGAATGTGGACTAACAAATTAACAGGTCGATCTGCGGTTTGATCATTCCTTGAGGAATGGGTTATTTTTATTGCGGGATTATTGGGGTTTGATTATTTGAGATTTGATTATTTGATATTTGATATGATTTTGTGATTGTTCTTATGGGAATGGATCGATGTCAGAATGAACAATGATCAAGGTTCATTCCTTATATTTGTTCCTTGTGTTTTCCCACCCCTATTTTGATGTGTGTTCTTTATTCTTCAGTGTGTTTATGAACGAAAGATCATTGCACCTTCCTTTCTTGGTGAACATATCTGAAATTGAAGATCTAACATCAGGATTACCTAATGGAGCTGTGATGGTAATAGGTGAAGGGTAATGGTTCGGGAGAAATCATTATTCAAAAGGTTTGTGTAGGTATGAAAAAAATAGATATTAGAGTCGATTGAAGGCCTGAAAACCATCGATTTGGTGTTAGGGTGATGACCTGACCCTGGATCTGGAGTTTTGAGGAGAATGGATCACCAAAACAAGATCCAGATCATCAGTCATCGTGCGTGAAGAAATAACTCATGATTTTGTAAAATCTCAGCGAACACGGTGTGTAACCTGAGGTTACATAGTGTGTGGCCCCCACTAAGTGGAAGCTAGGGGTTCAAGAGATAGTTAAATATCACATAGAATGTGACCCTATCACAATGTTTTTAGATCATCATTTATCATAGGAGATACACAGACATGGGGTGGAGTTCACAGGTTTCCTACACAACATGTTCTCCACCACACGACTTAGACTAGACCAAGTACACGGACTACCCCATGTACTTGTACACAAGTAGAGATACACGGGTTAACACCATGTACTGGAACATGGATGGAGTACATGGGCGGATCCTGGATGGAAGGACATGTCATTTAACCATATTCTACATGACAATGTTGGAATGACACGGGTCGTTATACATGGGATGTACCCAGGTTCAAGGAATATAGCATGTGACCCTACTACACATTTTGTATACATTTCTTCATGGTTTGATTGTCTTTTCCATTGTATCATGGACAGGTTTCCTTAAGGGTTTGTTTTCCTTACCATCTTTCTGAAGGTAGGTGTGAATCATTTCTTACTCATAATACTATGATCCCTTCAATGGGAATTCATAGATAGAGTTTTTGGAATCCCCTGAGAGGCCCAGAGCAGGATCCTCTATTCATTCATCATGTCCTAGGTAAAATCTTTAGTATTGACAAGACTACCTTCATTGGGCATCGATCCTCTACATAGTTGGTTAATCCAGATGGATTTTTAGGTATCACCACATGGCCCTACCTGTGATCCTCATCTGTTGTATCGTATTCTATTCAGATCTTTCAACATATATCTATCAAGGTGGTTACTAAAAAATAGTACTTCTTAGACAGATATCATCAGTGTTATCAAACTCAGGAGCTTGTTGTCCCAGATTAGTGCTTCATGGAATATTTGGACTGAATCCCTATTGTTGGTATATAGTGGTAGTGACTTAACTCAAGAATACGTGTCATGGATAGAGTATATCTAGATATTACTGTTATATATTTTGTAGACATATACCTTTTCACGTCTGACTGTATATTTCCTTTGTGTATTACATTGTAGTTTCAGGGTGTCCTACTGAGTATTGTTATATTCACCAATGCATGGTATTTTCCCACACTTGTCAGGTCTTTGGTAGATGAGTGACCTTTTGATGTAGTCCTTGGTGGATTGGGACTATATGGTTTCTGGTGAGATTATACATGCCAAGTTGTTTTCCTATAGCTATAGACAACGGTCCCAGTACATCTTCTTACAGGTTGGACTTGTAGTCACAGGCTTCATTTTTGTGGGATTTTATTCTGGCCCAATTTTCTTTTTTGAACATTAAATTCATGTCATACTCTTTTGGTAGGTATGTAGTGGTATAAAAGCATTTGGTTCTTCATTTTTTTTTTACATTTCAACATTTTTTGGGCATGGAGATATGTGTGTGTGCGTACAGGTATATAGACAATGCCTCCCATGTAAGTGATACGCCTACTCAGTGCTAGTCCCTAGCCCCTGGTTTATTGGAGGCGGGCTTGGGGAGTCATAGTAGAGGAACTACAAGGATGGGTTGTGAAAAAGTTGTATCTGAGGTGGTTGGTTCTACTATATAACCATGAATCTGTGAGAATGGTTTGGCAAAACAATGGTGAGTGTTTCGAGTTCATCTTTCAGACTAGGTACTTTAGTGTTGGTGCAGGCAGCCGACATATCCATACACCATGAACCTGATAACCTACTTTTTGACTCAACACATGAAAATATTGGTTGTAGTGAAAATAATGGCACATGAATTATATAGGAATGGGTTGTTTTTTGATTTTCATTTTGATTCATCAATCAAGATATACTCATTGATTGTGGTACATCTTGTTTTCTTACAGGATTCCCCCGAGACATATACCATCTAGGATACAACATCTAAATCATGAGGATGACCCACTCAGTGATGAGGCTTCGATACAGGGACCAGTTCCTAAGGTGCTAGATCCATGTGGTGCACCATCCATACCACCACCTGTGGTGCAACATGTGGTACCCGCAATACCAACAGATGAGGATTAAATATTGAGTGTTCTTCATGTGTTTTAGAGATAGAGACCCATTAGGTTCTAAGGTGAGAATGACCCTTAGGTGGTTGAGGACTTGATTGAGGTGGTGAACAGAGTTTTCTATCTATTCTGGACACCATCAGATCATATGGTGCTCCTGGTGGAAAACCTTCTACACAGCTCAGTAGGGCGATGGTGGATTTTGGTTATCCAAACTCTCGACGAGCTGAATTTTTCATGGACAAATTTCGAGCATCTCTTTAGAGAGTTGTTATCACTTGTTATGCTAAGAGATGTGGTATTATGGAGCTTATTCTGCTCTATCATGGTAGCATGACAGTGGCTGATTATTCCTTGAGGTTCACTAACCTTTCTAGGTACCTGATGGATATGGTTATAGATTAGTACTTTAGGGCTCAGACCTTTGAGCGAGGTATGCATAGAGAAATCTAATCCAGCATCATCTATCAATGCATTACGACTTATGTTGGGGATATTGAGAGAGATTTGGTGGTTAAAATCTTCAAGGATGAGCAGATTCAGTGGGTGATAATTAGTAGTGGATGAGGAGGTACAAAGTCCTCAGCAGTAGAGAGCTGATGTCAGTCTCTAGGATCCAGATGTTGGAGATGTTTTTGGAGGAGGTCCCAGAACAAAGGATCTGCATTTTAGGGATCATAGGATGGGTCCTATAATCTTATAGAGATAAAGATAGGTGTCTCTATTAATGTGACTATAGCGTAAATCTCACTCGATATTGTCCAACCTGCCATACTGATGATAGGGAGACTTTGGATAGACCACTAAGGCAGAGACAACAACATGAGTTGGAAGATCTGCAGGATGGCAGACATGGAAGAGGATCTGGGAGAGTAGAAAGAGGTGGTTGATGTTTTTACTTGTTACCACCACCACCCCCAGGTATTTTCCACCAGGATCAGGGAGCTATAGGATATGGGTGGGGACAACTGCATGCGGTCAAGGCATATGACCTAGGGGATTTGGAAATAATTCTTGGTATGATATGTATCTTTTCTACTTTAGCTGCAATATTGATAGACACAAGTTCTATTCATTCCTTTCTCACCATATATCTTGTTCGAGACCTAGATATTCCAGTTGAATTTTGACTCGGACGTCACACTTGGAGACACCTACTAGAGAAAACATAGTGATAACACAATTTTGGTGACATTGTGACATGACCCTTTGAGGTGAGAGTTTTGGTTGGAACCTCTTGGTGGAAACATTGAGGCCATAAGAAATCATTCTTGTTATATATTGGTTATCCACAGTCCATGCCCATATTGACTATTTTAGGTGAAGGGTTTGGTGGGTCCGGAGTGATGGAACGAGTATTTCCATTATCGATTAAAGGGAAACCTAGATAGTATAGGATGGGATCATGTATAGAAGGGTGGAGCTGATTACTGATCAATTTTCTAGCCTGGACCTTGGTGTAGTGGATGTTATAAGTTGCAAGTTTCCTACAGTGGTGGTGGAGTATGAGGATGTATTCCCTAAATATGTTCTTGGATTACCTCCTTTCTAAAAGATAGACTTCTGTATTGATTTACACCTCGGGACGACACTGATATCTACACTATATTATTGGATGGATCCCACATAACTTCACAAGTTGAGGCTGCAGTTGGAGGACTTGAAGAATAAATGATTTATGAGACCTAGTGTTTCACCCTGGGTGGCGTCATTTTTGTTATCCAAAAAGGCATACAGGAGATTGAGGTTGTGTGTGGACTAAATACACTTGATCCAAGTGACCGAGAAGAACAAGTATCCACTAAAAATAATTAATCACCTCTTTGATCAGCTGAGATGGGCATGATGGTTCTCGAAGGTTGACCTTCAATAATGATATCACCCACTTTGACTACAGGATGAAGATTTACAGAATACATCATTAGGATATCATTACGGTCACTATGATTACTTTTTGATGCCCTATGGAGTGATGAATGGCCAAACATTGTTCATGGGAGTCATGAACCAGATCTTTTATCCTCACTTAAATCGATTTGTGGTAGTCTTCATCAATGATATCCTTGTGAACTCAGCGTCTAAGGAGGAGCACGTGAGATAATTAAGGGTGGTTCTGGACGTACTCTAAGAGCACCAAATTTATAGAAAACTCCAAAAGTGTCAGTTCTGGATTCATGTGGTCAACATTCTGGGACATGTTATCTCAGTGAATGGAGTGATTGTTGACCCAACCAAGGTTTATGTAGTGTTATCTTGGGAGCCACCTAGGAGCGTGATGGAGGTATGGAACTTCCTTAGCCCTGCATGACATTATTAGAGATTCATTCCTGATTTATCCAGGATATATGAAACCATGAAAGCTTTGACTCAAAAGGGGAATCATTTTTCATGGAATGAGATGTTCCAATAGGCCTTTTAGAAATTGAGATAGATTTTTATGAGTACCCCAATCTTGATATTTCTATAAGAGGGTGTTGATTATGTAGTCTTCTGCGATGCGTCGATAACTGAGGTTGGTTGTGTCCTGATGTGGAGGCAAGCAGTGATTATCTATGGTTCATGCTAGTTGAGACCACATGAGAAGAACTACATGAACCATGATCTTGAGTTAGTAGTAGTAGTTTTCGCATTGAAGATATGGTTACAATACCTAATGGGAAAGCGGTTTATCATCTACTCCGATCATAATAGTCTAAATTATATATTCTCTCTAAAGGATATGAACATAAAATAGAGGTGATGACTATAGTTACTCAAGGAATATAACTTTCAGATTGTATATACTCCTATGAAGTGGAACATTGTGGAAGATTCTCTCAGAATGTGATCAAGTTCACAGTTTATAAATGAGGTGTTAGAGAATTTGGCCTTGTTTTAGTTATCCTTTATGGTTGGATATGGAGAAGGTTACCTCGAGTCATTTGTTGTTACCCCTCCACTCTTACAGCATGTCATGGAGGCATAGCTTGGGGAAGCTGACTAAAAGAATCTATGTGCTTAGATATCCATAGGGCATGCTCCTAATGGATATTTTAAAGGTGGGGAACATGTTGTCCTTTTAAGAGGATGCACAGTTGTACTAGTATGATTGCGGGAGGAGGTTTTGTGAGAGTTTCATATATTCCATTTAGCGGTACATCTGGGTGTGGAAAAGATGTACCAGGGCCTCTGATGTCTATTTTGGTGGCCAGGGATGAAGAAGAGGGTTGTAGAGTTCATTTCTCGATGCCTTACTTGTCAACAAGTGAAGGTTGAGCACCATGTTGTAGAAGGTTTAGCTCAACCCCTTGAGGTATCGGAATGGAAGTGAAATGGAATATCGATGAACTTCATAACGATTTTACCACATATATCCAAGGGAAATGATTCTATCTGGGTGATTGTAGACTGAATCACCAAGTTGTCCCAATTCCTAGCTATATGAGAGAAGATTTCTATAGAGATATTGGGACACCTATACATTAAAGAGACAATTGGACTCTGTGGAGTTCTTTTTAGATCATGATACTCATTTTACATCCCAGATTTGGAATGGATTGTACGAGGAGTAGGCCATTTAGGTTTTGGATGACATGCTATGGGCTTTCATGATGGACTTTGGTCGAAGTTGTGAGGATCACCTATAATTGGTGGAGTTAACATACAACAACATCTACCATTCCACCATTGGTCTAGCACCATTTTATTCTTTGTATGGGTGATGTTGTATGTCACCACTATTTTGGATTGACCCAGGAGAGTCAACACTCATGGTCCTAGAGTTGGTGTGAGCTAAAACAGAGAAGGTGTAGATCATCCTGGAGTGAAATAAGATTACACAGATCCATCAGAATTCATATGGTGATAGGAAGTGATAACCTTTTGGAGTTTGAATAAGGAAACCATTTCTTCTTACGGGTCTCACCTAGATCTAGATTACAGAGATTTGGCTTGAGCAATAAGATATCTTTGATTTTTATCATCCCTTTACGAATATTTTATAGAGTTTTCAAGGTAATCTACCTCTTAGATATACCTTATTTGTTAGATTAGGTACGTGATATCTTCCACGTTTCGTAGTTAAGGAGGAACATGCATGACCCATCACATGTCATCGACTGGGGAAAGCTAGAAATTGAGGATAGGGAGATTTTTTTCCAATTAACCAATGGAGATCAAGGATTAGAATGGGAGGATCCTTCTTCATCGATTGATTCCTTTAGTTCATGTCCATTAACATTATGGGAATCTCTTGGAGAGCACATGGTAGTGGGAAGCTCTGATATGTGCTCAGTACCCTCATCCTTTTGAGTAGCCTTTGTTTTGAATTTTTAGGGATGTAAAGCCCCAAGGTGGGGCTAATATAATGTCCCAAATTTTTTGTTTATTATTTTTAAATATTAAATGGAATAATTTTGAGACCAGACGCTAAGAAGATGTTTGATTTGGAGGCCCAGTGTGCCCAGAGTAAATTTTTGAACAATATTAAAATAATAAGTAGCATGTACACACATGTGTTTCCTAAAAAGGTGTAATAACTTCTGAATGGGTACCTAGATCAGAAATCTAAGGGAACTATTGCATTCAAAGTATTAGTGTTACCTTTGGAATAATATAACATCCACCAGTGCATGTCATTTGTGAAAAGTAGTTTCGAGCATTTTTTATGAATAAAATAAATTGAATATTTATTTCATTTTACCATTTCATCAACAAAGTGATGAAATGATTCATATTCCTTTATGTAATACTTTAGGAAGGGTTCCAGGGTTAGGTTCAAAACCCTAGAAATTCACTATAGGCTCTAGAGTGTAACCATGGATATTTATCTCATTAGGCAGGGATGGAATTGTGTATTAATGATCGATGAGAACCATACATGACAGATATTTCCAGCGGCAATGGATCTTCAATAGTGAATGATCCAATTCCTAGGTAGGATGCATTATTTTGGATTACTTTCCCTATTCTTATATTCAATGATGAAGACAGACCAACCCACAAATAAGTCAATCTATTTGTCAATTATTCCTTACAGGATGGGTTATATTCATTACAGGGATATTAGGGTTTGATTATTTGTGATTTTATATGATTTTTTGATCATTTTTACAAGAATTGATTGAGGTTGGAATGAAAAACAGTTGAGTTTCATTCCTCAAATTTGTTTCTAGTGTTTTGTCTCCCCTATTTTCTATATGTGTTCTTAATTCTTCAGCATGTTTATGAACTAATTATCATTGCGCCTTTGTTTCTTGGTGAAATGATACGAAATTGAAGATCCATCATTGGGATGACCAAACAGAGGAGTGGCGATGATGATGGTTGATGAATCGACATGGTATGAGATATATTTTTCCTAAAATGTTTTGCTTCAGGATGAAAATAAACAAGTTTATGAGCTGATTAAAGGCCCAGAACACATTGATTCAGTGTTAGGGTAACAGAAAAACCTTGGATATAGAGTTTTGAGGTGAAAAGATCATTGAAACAAGATATGGATTGTCAGTTGAGGCGCGAAGAGGAAGAACATGGGATTCTGAAATTCCCAATGAGCACAGAATGTAACCCGGGGTTACATGTCATGTGGCCCCCACTGAATAGCGGTTAGGGTTTTAGGAGATAATTAAATGTCACATGGCTTGTAGGACCTTCCCGGAGACTCATTGTATATCTCAGGTGATAAACAGACATAGGGTGGAGTACAAAGGTTGACTACATGGTGTGTACCCCACCAAACAACTTATCCTAGACTGAGTAAATAGATTACCCTGTGTACTGGTATACGGGTTGACATCATGTATTGTCACATCGTCGGAGTACACTAGTGGACCCTGAATAGAAGGAAATGGTGTGTGAATTCTTGTACACACTGTGTATCCATCTTCTACATGACACAGTTGGAATGACATGATCCTTTGTATACGAGTAGTACATGAGGTCAAGGGACATGAATTATGCCCCAACTACCCATCATTTATACCTCTCTACATGGCTTGATTCGTTTTTCCTCCGTATCTTGGATAGGTTTTCTTAAGGGTTTATTTCCCTTATCATTTCCCAGATGGTAGGTACCAATAATTTTCTAGTCATAGGACTATGATACCATTAGAGGGACTTCTTGGATAGAGTTGGTAGAATCCCCCAAGAGGCCTGAAGAAGGATCCACTATTCATTATTCACAACCTAGGTATATTATTCGGTTTTTATGTGACCAACTTCATAGAGTGTTGATACTTTACATAGTAGGTTAATGCATAGGGAGTTTTTTGTATCAACCCATGTCCCTGGATGTGATCCTCATATATGGGATTGTATTATCTTTAGATCTATCAGTGTATATCTCTCATAATGGTTCCCAATGAATAGTAATTCTCAGACTATCATGATCAGTGTTATCAGACTCTAGAGTGTGTTCTCCCAGATGAATACTTCGTGGAATCTTTTGACCGATTCCCTAGTGTTGGTATATAGTGTTTGTGACTTACCTCTAGATTGTGTGTCATGGATTGAGTATATCTGAATATTCTTGTTATAAGTGATGTAGACATGTACCTATATAGAGAAAACAATATCTTTCCTTTGGCCATTTCTTTTTGGTTTCAAGGTTTCTTAATGAGTATTTTTAAACTCAATCCTACACATTATTTGCATTTATGTTTCATGTCTTGTGCAGAAGAGTGACATTTTGATGAATTCCTAGGCATAACAGGACCAGATGGTTCCTTGTAAGATCAGAAAGGCTGAGGTGTTCTCCTACAACTATAGGTGGCAGACCCATTACCTCTTCTTAAATGTTAGAATTTTGGTTATAGACTTCTTTTTGGTGGTCTTGTATTCTATCTATATTGACTTTACTGCACATTAATTTTCTATCATACTATTTTGGTTGGTATATAGTGGTATGAATAAATTTTTTTTCTTAATGGTTTTTAAATTTCAGAATTTAGTGAGCTTGGAGATGTGTTTGTGCATATAGTTACATAGTCAATGACTTCTATTTTAGTGATATGCCTTCTAAATTCTAGTCACCAGCCCATGGCCTATTAGAGGTGGTATTGGGGAGTCATAAAATATCCCCCACTAGGATGGTTCACGACATGGATCTCTTTCCATATCCAATCCCCCCTACAAAATGGTCACCATTGAGTCATATGAACTAATGAAGTATCTATAAGAGAAGTTGTACAAGGGTTTATATGCATGAGTTCTTCACTATGGTGTGTGATGGTCCCCTTTATCATGAATGATAATTGGTCAATATGCCTATGCATTGAAAATAATGAACTCAATAAAAATAAAATAAATGTTTTTTATCCCAAACCACAAAGAGATAACTTGTTCAATCAAATACATGGGACCTAGTATTTTCCTATAGTGGAACATCATTTAGATTATCACCAATTAAATTTGAAGGAGGAAGATATTTCCAATACTACCTTTATACAATGGTATGGAAACAATAAGTTCATAGTAATACCCTTTAGAATCACTAATTCTCCACCAATCTTCATGGTCATAATGAATAGATTATTTAGATATTAACTTGAAAAAACATTGGTAGTCATTATAGATGATATTCTCATATACTCTAAGAGGTAAAATGAACATATAAATCATTTCAATACTCTGCTAATTAATTTTTGAAATGAGAATCTTTATTCAATGTGTAGTAAATGTGAGTTATGGAGAGAGGAAGTATTATTCTTAGGCTGTGTTATCATAAGAAAAAAGGAAATCAATAGACCCCTATATGAAAAATCAAATTTAGAAATGTACAATAATAGAATTTCTAATGCATATTCTTAGCATACTTGAACTAAATGGGTATTACTGATGATTTTTGAGAAACTTATCATCATTTTCAAACACACTAACAAGATGATAGGGAAGGGAGTTATGTTTTCATGGACCAGTTAATTATAATAGAAATTATTATCACATCATCAGTACTCACACTTATATTATGCGGGGTGATTATCATGGTACACAACGGTGCTTCAAAAAAGGTCTTGGTATGTGTTTTGATGAAAAATTAAAAATTTATATTTTTTGTCTTAAAGAGGTTGAAAGTTTATAAGTAGAACTACTCAATAAATGATCTAGAGTTAGTTATAGTGATATTAACATTGATAATTTTTTGGAATTGTCTTTATTGGGAGATGTGAGAAATATATATGTATCATAAAATCATCAAATATATATTCACACAAAAGTATCTTAATGT
Source organism: Viscum album (assembly GCA_963277665.1). Lineage (NCBI taxonomy): Eukaryota > Viridiplantae > Streptophyta > Magnoliopsida > Santalales > Viscaceae > Viscum > Viscum album. Next base: position 611,516,984 of record OY728119.1, read on the forward strand.
GTTCTTGTAATGATAGTTAGACCTAACAGTGGACTATGAATTCTCAATCCACTAATATCCATATAATAGGAATAATGTTTTCAGTGTTCCAATTAGAAAGGATCCTATAACATTATTTATGATGATAATTGAGAGGGATCTGATAACATTACTCATGAAAAGAGTAGATATGAGAATACAAAAATAATAAACATCATCAATTCTTTATCAAATGATTACTCAATCATCCCTTATGAAGAAGGTAAAGAATGATAAAAGTGATTATGTAAAAATATAAAAGAAGTGGAAATCTATAATAAATGGGAAATCATCATAGTTTAAAATAGATGAATAAGGATTTTTAATACTTGGTTAAAAAATATGTGTACTATAAAATATTGAGGTGAAGGAGTTGTTTAAAGATACACATAACTCAGACTTATCCATATACATAGGGAGCCTAAAGTTGTATAAGGATCCATGATAGAACTATAGGTGGGATAATATAAAGAAGGATATCACAAAATACATATCAAAGTAACTAGTATATTAGTATGTGATGAAGGAGATGAAAATGTCTAGGGGGATGATGCAACTATTACCCATACTTAGATTATATGTAAAAACATCACCACAAAATTTTTCATTAATCTTCCAAAGGAATCCAAATGAAATAATCCTATATGGGTTTTGTAGGATCATCTTAAAAAAAGTTATCATTTCATGGAAATATGAGATGAATTCTCACCCAATTAACTTATAATAATATACATAAAATAAGTGTTTAGGATGAATGGAACACGTATATTAATAGTATCTGGTAAAGATCCAAGGTTTACCAAAAATATCTAGAAGAGTATCCAACATGATCTGAGAATGAAGTTGAACTTTATTATGTCTTTTCACTGACAAATTAATAGAATATATGATGAGTATATCTAGACACAGGAAGTAATGTTTATATATTCATTAATGTACTTTAAAGTAAGATGGGATCAAAATATTTCGTTGATTTAGTTCTCAAATAATAATATTTACCACTCAAGCATCCAAATGGTTCAATATGAATCCTTTTATGTGAAGATATGTATAATTCAAATGTGATTGGTTGATGTTGGTGAATGTAAGCTTATGAGACCTGAAATGGTCAAAAAAATGGTATAAAAATAAAAGACCATTCCAAATAACATCAATCCTATTCAAATTTGATAGAAGAGATATGATGATAATCATCAATGAGACTAGGAGTTTTAGGTTGAAGATTAACTATTCCTCCATATAAATCCTTGGAATATATTCATGAGTTTTAGGAATAAGAGAAATCTAAGTCCTAGGTACATTTATCCTTTGATATTCTTGATCACATTAGAGTAGTGTCTTATCATCTAGAAATACTAAAAAACCATTCTCAAATACACGAAATGTTTCACATATCACTCTTGGGGAATTATAAACCAAATCTTTCACATGTACTAAAATCAAAGGTGGTAAAACTTGAAAATGATCAATCATATGAGGAGAAACTTATGGAAATCTTGGACAATTGAGAAAATTTCTATACAATAGGACAACTTAGCTAGTAAAAGTAATAAGGCAGAACCATTAGCATGAGGAGGAAACATGGGAACTGGTGGAAGTAAGGAAAAAGAATTACCCAGTTTTTTTTCATCTTAATGGAATAAATGAAATTTCATAAGGGAGGATAAATATAATAACCCAAAATTTTATCCATGGAGTTATCCCTTTGATTATATAATTGTGACATATTTATTAATGTAGTAATATATAATTATCATGCACCACATGATAGAAAAAATAAAATTATAATAATTTAATTTTAACATTTCATTTACAAAATAAAAATTACTATAATAATTGAAAATATTTCAATAAGATAAAAAAAGAAAATAAGATAACTAAAATAAGAAAATTTTGATCTCCTCGATCCATAAGAAGAACCACACTCATGAGAAGCATTTTAGAAGTGAAGCTGAATATTAGTAATTTAATATTCATCTTGAAAATAAAAAATTATATAACCCTAAGATAAAATATAAGTGAAATAATATTTAAGAAAATTTTATACATTTATAGAACATAAGGAACCCATATGATCATTAGAAATATGAATATCATAAAACTAATTGTACTATTGGAATAAAAATATCATTGTTAGGATAGTAACATAAACATTGGAATATTAAAATGTTAATAATAGTAAACTAACTATTGGAATATCATCCTCATTTATTAAAGTGAAAAATAATATTTAGTTATCCTATGAAATGATAATATGTAATTTTTAATTCATGATACAAGTTAATGAATTCTTTAAAAATGATAAAAAATGGTTTACATTTTTCTAAAACAATGATGTTTTATTTTCAATTTTATAAGTAATATAATAATTTAAAAGAAATACTATTTTTATAAAATGGTTTTATAAATTATTTTTAAGATTCATTGTAATTATAATAGAATTTTATGTGAACTTAAGTAATTTTTTTAAGGGTCTTAAAATAGATAATATTAAATCTTGTGTTTTTAAAATAATTAATCATTTTATTTAAAAATTAAATTAATTTTATAAAGAAAATTATTTTCCTTAAATGGAGTTTATTTTGAGAAGCTACATTTTGAAAAATGGTTAGGGTGAATTTCTCATATTTTTTAACAATAGTTGATTTTTTTGTGAATATTAAAATATAGTAATTTCCATTATAATATAAATACATGAATTTATAAGTCATGGGTGATATAATAAACCATTAGTTAAATATCACATGTACAAATTACTATATATAGTCACAATAGTCAATAATATTTTTTATGGTGAGTAAAAATAATAAACTATTGAAAAAAATATTCAAAAACACCTCTCTCCTCCCCTTATAAATATCACCATCATGACCCCTCCTTTTTTGCCTTATAAGCCTTGGTTATTGCCAAATTTCCATCACAATATCTCCTAAACACTCTCCCAACAACCCAAATATACAGTTTCTTGTAAAAAGTCCAATCCAAAAGTGATCTCAGGTGTATTTCAATAGATGACATTCAATAGGTAATATCCTAAAACCATCAACTATGATTTATTTTATTATTCAAAAATATCATCACCTCCCTCATCTAAAATGAAATTAGTAATCCAGTATTATAAATATACTATTATTGGGTTAATGGAATATAGATAATCTTAAATTAAAATTGTGTTCATAATAATGTTGGTTTACCACCTCCGTGAACAATGCAGGTCGTTTTTAAACTCCACCTTCGAGGAAGGTTATAAAAAAAATTATTATGGTTATATATGATTATAATAGGTGAAATATATCTTATTTCATGTATTTAATTTTTTTGAATAATCATTAAATTAGATAAAATAAATTTAGTTTGTGAAGTTCGGTAAAACTTCTTAAATGAACAAACCATATAACTTTACCATCTTTACTAAATGAATCATCTATATATCATAAAACATATGGATATTTAGGAAAATATAAATTTATATATGTTCATTAATACAATTGAATTTTTCTTATGTAGTTTTATCCCCCTTTATAATAAATCCAACAATTATCCATAAGTGATCTGGCCTTGGAACCATGAAGTCAACACACTCAAAATAGTGAAATTAAACTATATATCTCATTGAAATAGTTGTACATGAAATTAATAAAATGATTGTAAATAAAATATATATGTAAATAGTTCTTAATTAAGTAATAAATGAATATTATTTGATAATTCAATATGTTATGATCAAGTGAAGAAGGAATCTATAAAGATGTTAAGGGATCTCTCTGAACAACCTTGTTTTCTTTTGGTTATGAACATTATCTATATAAATAACATAATATATTTATTTGGGTTTATTAAATGATTTAATATTTTATTTATATGTCTATAATATATATAACTATCTTATTCTCCCTTCATTTTATGGGGATAGATGTGCCTTGAGCTTATTTCTCAATTAACAATTTTAAAATCAGACATGATTAAATAGATCTTTTATATCCCTAAATAATTTTATATATAAATTATTCAAATAATTTATTCCCATTCATGATTACATAAAATAATGTCATATTTTAGGGATAATCATTCTTTTTACCACTACATTTCAATAAAAACAATATTTTCATTCTTTCTTTAAAATTACATAACTGATTCCTTACAACATAGTTTTTGAAATTCATTTCTATACCTAATCGTCTACCCTTTCCCATGATGATTTTTTAAATGAACACCAAATTTTATACATATTCTAATTTATTAATATATAAAAATTCTAAAATTTTTAATCCTTCCCCTATTTGTACACATTATGAAATAACATTTTATTGTGATAGGAGGAAAGATTATGTTTTTAATTTATCTCCATGGGTGATTCTTTTGTTTATTCTTTACATTTCATTTCCATTTGTGGTAGAAATTAGAAGGTAAAAGTTATTATGGGTTCTCCCAGATAACACTCCAATAAATTTGATAATGTTTTTCCTTATGAGATTATATTTCTGGGATTAAGGAGTGAACCTAATCCATGATGGGACTTTTTTTACCATGTGATATTGACTTTGAAGCTATAGTCAACTTATGTTTCTATCATGTTTTAGGTTATTTCCACATTCCTATATTTAAATGATGTTATTATTACATGTTTTTTATATCAATATATCAAATGATTATTCATGATACTTCTCATTTATGATACCATGTTATGACTTTTGACTCATATGATATGCTTCTTGATCATGTCAATTTCTATAGTAGTCTTTTTATCTCGCCCCTTTTTTATGTATTCTTCAGGTTATCCTATGTAGTTTTAGTATCATAATGTTATTTAGGTGGTCAAAGGGATTTATGATCTTATTATATAGATTAAAATTAATAATATTATATTATTTTCATTTTGATTTATTATAATCATATTCTTCCAAATACATTAGGCCTCTTTATCATTAGGTAGTTTTTATTGAATATTTAAGTTAAAATTCATGTAATAGTATATGTAAGATACTTATGTCACATTATAAATGGGTTTGTTTGAATATTTCCATACGGACTTTGATGTTTTACCTTCACTTTTTGACCAATTCACATCCCTCCGTCAATTCCATAATATATATTTTCCTAATCATCCATCAAAATTGGAGGTGAAATTCATGATACATCCCCATGTTTCTATTATACATAGCACTTCATGAATCATGATACACATTTACCACTACTTACCTCATCCCAATAAGGTCAAAAAACCTTCCATGTATAGAATAGGTAAGATTAAGAATATTAGAATCATTCATTAATGATCTCCCCACCATTGAGTTTATATAAAATAATGATACACTTCAAGTTTGATTTCTTAGAGTGACTGACCTATTTGGTGAGGGAATATGTGATGATGATATTACATAAGGGAACTCCCACTATGATTAATGGCCACATATTATAGGATATTAGTTATAAGTGACATCAGTAACTATTAAAGGTAAAAAAAATTGACTAATTCTAAATAATAGGTAGGGAAGTTCGATTTATAAGGACAATGTTACCTGGAACCATAAGGCACTTCCCAATGATACAACATAAGAAGTCATCTGGGGATGATTGAAGAATCATTAAATAAACCCACCAAAACCTCATTTGATAGAGGCAAAATAAGAACAACTACTATGGTTGTTCGATTATTTATCTCATCAAACACTAACTAAAACTACTTTATAAAAGTAAACTTTGTGGATTTCTTGTTAAATCCATCATATGAGTTGTAGATTAAATGAATTCCTGGATATAGAAGTTTTAATACTTTAAATGATCAAGAAAACATTTGAACTAAAATATATTCCTTGGATCTTTCTAGTAAATAGTCAAATATATTCTCTCAGGACCAACTAAGATTCCAGCTTTAGATATGACAGTCTCATAAAATCTGAACTCTCTAATAATGAAAGAATATTTGGATAATTTGGAATATATTTGATGTTTATTTTATTTATTTATATTAATAATAATTTTTTTCACAATCCTAAACAACTAATTTTGAATAGTTGAAGATTCCATCCATAAACACTACCAGAAATTTGTCTAGAAATAGATAAAAAATCATATTCATTAGGTCCACAACATAGAAAGCACATTAGTCTTCCTGAAAGGCATGCAAAATTACTCATATTTTTCATTCAAACTCTATAACAATTCTTAATAATAACCATTAGTCTAACCTAGTGTTCATGGTATACCATTTTGAGATTCAAATATGTATTACAACACTTTTTAAAATTGAAAATTCAATATAGAATGCCAATATTGGATTAAAAAATGCTATAAAGAAGAACCACACACACTGGAAATAAAAAAATTATAAATAAGATTCCCTTACACTATTTCATTCATTGTATCATTTTTTATTTAAGCTTGATGAATATCACTATAGTGGACGCTGGAAATATCTTACCTATGAAGATATCTTTGGGTGGGACCAAATCACTCATTATATGAGTGGGATTCATCTTCTCTCCATATTTTTCATGTGCCTCACAAGGTAAATGTGGAAGATGAAAATAGTTTTAGGAAAGCAGAGTTTTGGCCAAGAATGAACAATAAATCTCAGTATGATTTAATGGTAGTGTGATTCTGTATAGGGATCTTGATGGTGAATTGTGACTATTTGTGTATTTACTCATGAATTATAACTTATGGGTAAATTCCACATCTAATTCAAGAAACTGTTTCAAGAATTTATCTCCCATGAATTACATATTATATACCAACTCTTTAGGGATAAATAGCATCTCCAAACAACTAAATTTTGTTTAAATTGTATACCATGTAATTATATAAAGTAAAACGCCTTATGATATGAATTATTTATAAAATATGAAACTTCATGCATTCATCCCATGATATCTTCATATTGTATGATATTTTATCCCATAGGAATTATTTATAAGAATTTTTCATACGGTTTGTTGTAATCTATGAAAAACCTCATTGTACATTATGATATAAATGGGATTTAGGTAATATTCCATTCAATATCCCACTTGAACTAAATCCTAATAGTATTTTTATTATGTCACATTATATCATATTGTATTCAATTACTTTTGAAACCATATCTAAATATTCTTTTAGATATTATCCAAAAAAATATTTTTAAATCTATCACTAATTTCCCCATTTATCACATCATATGAAATAATTTTTTAAAAATTATCCAAAAATATTTTAGATTAACTCTAAAACACTTTTATAGTATTAGTTTGAGTCAAACTAAATTCCCATTTTGTCAACAAAAATGTTTATCTCTAAAGTCATTTTTAGAATTGAGAAACAAAATGATTCACTGATTCCATATATTAATGAAATGTGTAAACTCTTGTAAAGAATTTATTCTACTCAAACTATATGGGGATATGGAATGATCTTTATCAAACACGTACATTTATATAAATATTTCCACCAGTCACATCAAATTTTAGAAAAAATTATTCAATATTCCATTTGTCTAATACATCGAGTGGCCATGGTAAATAGGGTATTTTAATACCATATAGAAAGATCATATGTTCTCAACTCTCCATGAACATATTTTTCATAACGATGAATACGTCACAAGTAATTCACCTTTATAGATGAGCAAATAATGCACCCCTTATCACAATAGATAAATACATAATATTTACTACCAAGGGTTTCCACACACTCCCTTGTATATCTCAATCATGGACCCAAATATAATTCTCATTATATGAGAGGAAAAATCTAATCTTTGTTGATATCTAACCAATGACATGATCAATAATGTAACGACCCAATCTTTTTGAGTAGTATATTTACTTAATCTTAATGATTTAATAAGATGTTAATGGTTAATGCAGAAAGAGGAGTCGATGGCTTCATCCAGTAGACTCGAACCTTATGAATCCCACTTATTAGAGCTTGGGAAGGAGGTAGCATCTGTGGGCTTCGCTTTAGACCAAGCCCAAGCCAAACTCTAGCGTGTCAAGCTTGAACGGAAACGCCTGCGGGAGAAGTTCAAGTTAGTAGAGATTACTACTATGGCAATGTTATCTAAGCCTCCCTCAGATTCTCTCACCATAGCACACCTTACACTTAGGTCATATGCCGGTGTTATAAGGGGTTATGTGATGAGACCCTAGCCTCTTTGTGTAATCCTTTGGGATGAATGAATTGAGATTTCTTCCTTTAGTGATTTTTGTGAAATTTCAAATGTCCGGATAATTTTAGGATGTATTTTATTGATGAATTTTGGAAAAAAGATATTTTAAAATATTTATGTAAACCCTAAATAATAATGATGTGTAATGATTTTCAAAAAATGGTCTTCTACAAAAGTGTTCAATAAGGAATTTGGAGTCTAATAAGATCAACTTAATTTTTGATGAATAGTAAATTATGAATAGTGATTTTATGCTTATGATTAGTAATGTGAACAAATGGATTAGTAATTTCACTCAAAGAAAGTTTTAATATAATTTAGACACCTAGATTAAGTAATGTGATACGATAAAATGGGTAAATAACGGTTTCAAAATTTTCTAACCAAGTATTACTTTTTTCAGATGAATAGTGTTTTTTAATTAAAAATTTAATTAAAAATAATTAGAAAATTATTTTTATAAAAAGGAATTTATTTTTGAACTCAGAGCATCGATATTATGTTACGGTAATTTTTGAGGAATTTTCTGGAAAAAATGAATTATCGATGAATAGTGTTTTTATTTAAAAATTAAATTAAAAATACTTAGAAAATTATTTTTATAAAATGGAGTTCATAAATTTAACTAGAGCATTGATATTTGGTTAAGGTGAAATTTTGGGATTTTTCTGAGAAAGATGAATTTTTCAGTGAATAGTAAAAATGCAGTTTTAGGGTTTCGGTATGTTTAATGACATCATAGCTGTGTCATGATGATTTCATGAGATATTTTAAGGTTTGGACGGAAAAGGGTGATGAATTATTGTTTTGGGGGCCCCATGTGGCCTAACTCCATGGTAAATGCCAAGGGAGAGCACATGGTTTTGAGAAAAGCACTTGTGAGTGTCCCTTGGCCATTAATGCCTTGTCCCCTCACTTTCCCTATAAATACCCACCCTTTACTCCTTTAGTTTTCACTCCCAACTCTCCCCCAACTAAGTTCTGGTCTCCTTACCTCCCAAGGAGTCCTCCCAAGGTGCCCCCAATCTCTCAAGGTCCAAATCTTTGAGTTTTAAGAGTTACGTTTTAAGGTAAGGGATCTGACCTCTCTCTTTCTTTTCATGTAATCTCTTTTATGTCATTCCTTTTATTCTCCATGTTCTTATGTGAGAGGATGTTCTTTTATATTCCTATTACTGCCCTTTTAATTTTTATATGGTGAGATATCCCCTCTTACTCTCATCATTTCGTTTTAAGAAAGTTTAAGTGACGCCGTTAGGCTGCCGAATTTTTAAGGGATTCTTTCACCCTTCTCATTTTTCAAGTTCTATTTTCATGTCAAGTCTTTCAAGTTACTTTTTATTATGTTGGGGTATAATCTATATATCTATAATACAGATCTCTTATGATCATATGAGGAGAGACCCTATTTGATCCTTTCAAATCATTTTTTATTGAAGTTTAAGTGACGCCGTTAGGCTGCCAAATTTTTATAAGAGAAATCTTATTTTTGTCTTACTTCCATGTTTTTCATTTCAAATGGTATGTCCTTAAAATTTCATTACCATGATTCATATACCTTATATTATGTTCCCCTACTGTTTTATTTATCATTTATGAGTGAGTGACCCATGTTCCCTCTCTTTTAAATGTCTTCTAAAACCTTGTAACATAGCCGTTATGCTGCAGAATTTTCGTCTCAAAATGCCTCTCTCTTTTCTCAAAATTATTTTATGTTATAAAGTGAATACTCAATGCTCTTATTTCTACAAGGGTATTCACATATATATCAAAATGTCCTATTTTAAATTCTGGGATTTACATACATGAAACCCACTTCCCCTTTCCGTGGGTTTAAAGTGACATAAAGATCATGTCTTTAAAGCAGTTTTTAAAACGTTATGATTATGAAATGAAACCCATTTCTTTTATGCTATATGGGTTGTTTATTAAATTATTGATGATGATATATGTGGCTCACATGATAATAAAGGAAAATTTAAGGGTGCCCCCCGATAGCGCTCCAATGCATTGGGTAAAGACTTAATCTCTAGATATGACCATTTTAACGACGCCTTGGTGAATAACCTTGGTAATTTTTAACGACACCTTGGGGATAGACCTTGGTGAAACGAAACGATTGTCAATATTAAATTTTGTAGCCACATCTTCAAGTTATGAAAAAAATGTTATTTTCATTATTATGTATCTCATGATTTCTTTCTCATGCCTTAAAGTTCTTTTCATGTCCTTATTGAAGTATCTCAAGTTCACTTGTAAAATGTTTCTCTTGTTTCCCTTACTGGGCCTTCTGCTCACCCTTTCTTTTGATGTATGCCCCCAGGTTATGAGATGCAGTAATGAACCTAGGATGAACTTAAGGAGAATCCTTTCAAGTGTTTAAGAAGAATGTTTTATGTTGTTTTCATGTATTATGTTCCTTGTTTCCAAGACACTAAACCTTAAAGATCCTCAGTTCCGTGTAATGAAATGAAAGTTTATGTTATAAAAAGATGGGATGCTATAGTTGGTATCAATAGATGGTTTAGTTATTTGTGGAAATTAGGATATAAAAAATTTATGAAGAAGCCTATAGAAAAGTTTAAATATAGGGAAAATTCCTGTTATTTTGGTAAGTATTGAGCAAATGGTTTATCGAACAAATACATCACTGTCTGGATACGAGCAGGTAGAGGCGGCTCTAGCACAGATGTACATAGGGGTAAAACCCGAAAACACCGCTTTGAGCTAGACTCGAACGAGAACTGGTGCATGATAACGGGTCTTGCTGCACTCTTGGTTACGACACTCCCGGGGGATATGTTTGGTTAATCACAAGCTTTTTATGAATCATTAGGAAGGAATTATAGAGAAGTGTAATTGTCTAAACATGAAGTCTTAGTTAAAAGATTCATAAATGAAATAAGTTTCTTACTAAGGTTTTATTCTTTTAGAAAATGGCGGGAAATAGGAGGAACTGTGCCGATGGTGACCGCAATGTACCATGTGCTGACGGCCCTCTGATGGAAGCAGGAATGGAAACATTCATGCGAATGATGAACCAACTGACTCAAGTTATGAGTAATAACTTGAATCAAGCTGAGAGGCCAACCTCGCCATGAAGGGAACAACACTCTATTGAGTCCTTCATGCGTCAACGACCACCATCATTCAGTGGATCTACTGACCCTTTGGTTGAGGAACAATGGATAAGCTCCATTTAAAAGATCTTTTCTGTACTCCTTTGTTCAGAACAAGAAAAAGTCACCCTTGCTGTTTATCGCCTAGAGGGAGAAGCTGACCAGTGGTGGTCACTGGTCAAAAACACGAAGCCTAGAGGATAGATGGAAGCTATGCATTGGGAATAATTCCAGGGAATATTCTTTAACAAGTATTTCCCTCACTCAATGAGAATGAGAATGGAGAAAGAGTTTCTCGAGCTGAAGTAGAAGGAGAACGAATCTGTCGGAAGCTATGAGATGAACTTCACCCGACTTTCACGATATACCTCTAGCTTTTTCATGGATCCAAGTGGGAAGGTTGATAGATTTTTCGATGGGCTGAGACCTCATCTGCGGAAGAATTTAGCCAACCGGGACTACGATAGCTATGAGGAGATCGTGCGGAGTGCAATGAAAGTCGAGCTGGAGTTTGGTGAGACGTAGTGGTCTCATAAATCAAATGAAAATAAGAGATCTTTGGAGCCTAGTTTAGGGAAGACTTTTGACCAGGGAAGAGGTGGGAAGCAAATGCAACTTACCACATGCAATAAATGTGGGAAGAACCATCTGGGGAACTGCTTGAACGGAAGTGGCAAGTGCTACAAGTGTGGAATAAGAGGCCATATTGCTCGAAATTGTCGTAGTGAGGAGAAGCCTCAACTCCCCAACGCTAACGACAGAGGAAAGATGGTCCTGGACCTACCCGAAGTCACATGCTTCAAGTGTGGACAGCTTTGGAACTTTGCTAATCAATGTCAAAATCTGAGGGTGGTGGAGGGGAATCACCATCAACCTCAGCAGAGGCCAAGGGAGCAAGGTCGTGCTTTCGCTATCACAACAACTGAAGTTCAAGTTCTGAACGATGTGGTAGCAGGTACTCTTGTCGTCCTCTCAAAACTAGCAAGTACTTTATTTGATTCTGGTTCTATGAATTCCTTTATTTTCTCCAAGTTTCCAAAGAATATAGAATCAATCCCGGAATTGCTTGAGGTAGAGTTGTTAGTCAATACTCCAAGTGGGATTATCCATGCATCAAAAGTTTTTAGAGACTCTAGTGTTTACTTTAGTGAGCACAATCTTACCGCAAATCTAGTAGTCATTCCCATGTTGGCATTCGACGTTATACTAGGGATGGACTGGCTCTCAAAGTATAATGCTAGAATCAAATGCAGAAGTAAGGAAATCGCAGTAGTCTTGAATAAACAGCCTATAGTTATCTTCCAAGGAGAGATATCCCGAACTGATCCCTATCTAGAATCACCTCCTATAGGTTTCTTTATGGAGTTAATCGGTGATGATGAAGAAGGAAAAGGGAGCATACCAATAGAAGATGTTCCAATTGTTCAGGAATACATGGATGTATTTCCTGAGGAGTTACCTGGACCTCCCCCCGAAAGAGAGGTAGAGTTCTCCATTGAACTCGTACCTGGGTCTCAACCGATATCAAAGACTCCGTATAGAATATAAAATGTGGAGCTAGAAGAGTTAAAGAAGAAAATACAAGACTTGTTGGAGAAGGGGTTTATCCGTCCGAGTGTGTCTCCTTGGGGAGCACCAGTTCTCTTTGTGAAGAAGAATGATGGATCAATGCGGCTATGCATTGATTATAGAGAACTGAACGAGATCACAGTGAAGAACAAATACCCTCTTCCAAGAATTGATGATTTATTTGACCAACTTCGTGGGGATCAATTCTTCTCCAAGATTGACCTTCGATCTGGTTATCATCAGCTGAGGGTGAAGAAGGAAAATATTCCAAAGACTGCCTTCCGATCAAGATATGGGCATTATGAGTTTACTTTTATGCTTTTCGGTTTGACTAATGCTCCTACTATTTTCATGGATTTGATGAATAGAGTCTTTAAGGACTACCTTGATAACTTTGTGGTAGTTTTTATTGATGATATTTTGATATATTCAAAAAGTCGTGAGGAGCATGAAGATCATATGAGGGTTATTTTGAAAACTCTATGGAAGGAGAGGCTCTTTGGAAAGTTCAGCAATTGTGAGTTTTGGTTACAACAGGTGGCTTTCTTGGGGCACATCGTAACCAATGAAGGAATCTCGGTTGACCCTACAAAGACAATGGTTGTGGAGGAGTGGCCTCAACCCACAATAGTAACTGAGATTCGTAGTTTCCTTGGTTTATCGGGATATTATAGGAGGTTTGTGAAAAACTTTTCACGGCTTTCTAATCCACTAACCATGTTGACTCGAAAAGGGGTTAAGTTCATCTGGACAAAGGAATGCGAGGAAATTTTCCAAGAGCTGAAGAAGAGATTGGTTACGGCACATGTGTTAACACTACCCTCTATCGGAGAAGGATTCGTTATTTTTAGCGATGCATCTCTGAAAGGGCTTGGGTGCGTCCTCATGCAAAATGAAAAGGTAATTGCTTATGCATCTCGACAGTTGAAGATTCATGAGCAGAATTATCCTACGCATGATCTAGAGCTGGCGGCAGTTGTTTTTTCTCTAAAGATATGGAGGCACTATCTTTATGGGGAGAAATGTGATATATACACTGACCACCAAAGTCTAAAGTATATTTTCACACAGAAAGAATTGAACATGAGATAAAGGAGATGGTTGGAGCTTATTAAAGACTATGATTGTTCAATTCATTATCACCCCGGAAGATCAAACAAAGTCGCGGATGCGTTAAGCAGGAAAGATCCTGTTGTTCTGGCAACAATGAGGATCCTGGGAGATCCCTTGATTAAAGATATAGTAAAACTAGACATGGGAATTATAAGGAAAGAGACATCATCAACCCTATCCCAAATGATTTCTCAACCTTCATTACTAGATAAGATCAATAAGGCTCAAAAAGAAGATCCTTTGCTGCAGGAGAAGTTGGAGGCTATAAAAGATGGGAAGTTCCCTGATTTCAATATTGATCAAGAAGGTGTATTGAAATTTCGTACAAGACTATGTGTTCCATCTATTCCGGAGATAAATAAAGAACTGATGGATGAAGCTCATAGCTCTACTTTCTCTATACATCCAGGAAGCACTAAGATGTATAGAGACCTTCGTGATCATTATTGGTGGGATAACATGAAGAGGGAGATTGCTGATTAAACTATAAGGTGCCTGGTGTGTTAGCAAGTAAATGCAGAAAGACAACTTCCTAAGGGGGTATTATAACCGCTACCCATACCAGTATGTAAGTGGGATAATATCACTATGGACTTTGTAACTGGTCTCCCAAAAACATCCAAAGGAAACAATGCGATATGGGTTATTGTGGACCGTCTCACAAAGACAACCCATTTTATCTCTATTCAGGAAGATTTCTCTCTAGATCATCTTGCCAAGATATACGTGAAGGAAGTGGTAAGGCTGCATGGGGTACCACTATCCATCGTGTCTGATCGTGACCCAAGATTCACATCAAAATTCTGGAGAAGTCATCAACATGCTCTGAATACTGAATTGAATTTTAGTACGACCTATCATCCTCAAACTGATGGCCAATCTGAAAGGACTATTCAGACACTCCAAGACATGATGAGATTATGCTCAATGGAATTTAAAGGTGGATGGGATCAACACCTCCCATTAGTTGAGTTCTCCTATAAAAACAGCTTCCATTCGAGTATTCAGATGGCACCCTATGAAGCTCTGTATGGAAAGCGATGTATAACTCCTACTTGTTGGGATGAAACTGGTGAGAGAAACCTTCTTGGTCATGATCTTGTGCAAGAGATGACAGAACAGGTTCATGCCATCCAAAAACACATAAAGGCTGCTCGGAGTCGGCAGAAGAGCTATGCTGATAATTGTCGAAGGGACTTGGAGTTTGGTGTTGGTGACAAATTCTTCCTTTGAATTTCTCCCTGGAAGAGAGTCATGCGGTTTGGGAAGAAAGGGAAGCTCAACCCTAGGTACATTGGCCCCTATGAAATCCTTGATCGCATAGGAGCAGTGGCCTATCGTCTAGCACTTCCACCGAACCTAGCTCAAGTTCATGATGTCTTCTATGTATCTCTCTTGAGGAAGTACATACCCGACCCTTCGCATGTACTGAACCCAAAGGTGGTACAACTGGAACATGACCTCTCTTATGAGGAGCAGCCAGTGGAGATCTTGGACCATAGAGACAAGGTCCTACGAAACAATACTACCCACCTTGTGAAAGTGTTGTGGAGGAATCATAAATATGAAGAAGCGACTTGGGAGACTGAGGAAACAATGAAGCAAAAGTACCCTCACCTTTTCGACTAGGCCTCAAGTATAAATTTCAGGGATGAAATTTCTTAAGGGGGGAAGAATGTAATGACCCAATCTTTTTGAGTAGTATATTAACTTACTCTTAATGATTTAATAAGATGTTAATGGTTAATGCAGAAAGAGGAGTCTATGGCTTCATCTAGTAGACTCGAACCTTATGAAGCCCACTTATCAGAGCCTGGGAAGGAGGTAGCATCTGAGGGCTTCGCTTTGGACCAAGCCCAAGATGAACTCCAGCATGTCAAGCTTGAACGGAAACGCCTGCGGGAGAAGTTTAAGTTAGTAGAGATTACTACTAGGGAAATGTTATCTGAGCCTCCCTCAGATTCTCTCACCATAGCACACCTTACACTTAGGTCATATGCCGGTGTTATACGGGGTTATGTGATGAGACCCTAGCCTCTTTGTGTAATCCTTTGGGATGAATGAATTGAGATTTCTTCCTTTAGTGATGTTTGTGAAATTTCAAATGTCCAGATAATTTTAGGATGTATTTTATTGATGAATTTTGGAAAAAGGATATTTTAAAATATTTATGTAAACCCTAAATAATTAATGATGTGTAATGATTTTCAAAAAATGGTCTTCTACAAAAGTGTTCAGTAAGGAATTTAGAGTCTAATAAGATCAACTTAATTTTTGATGAATAGTAAATTATGAATAGTGATTTTACGCTTATGATTAGTAATGTGACCAAATGGATTAGTAATTTCACTCAAAGAAAGTTTTAATATAATTTAGACACCTAGATTAAGTAATGTGATACGATAAAATGAGTAAATAACGGTTTCATAAATTATTAGCCAAGTATTAGTTTTTTCAGATGAATAGTGTTTTTTAATTATAAATTTAATTAAAAATAATTAGAAAATTATTTTTATAAAAAGGACTTTATTTTTGAACTCAGAGCATTGATATTATGTTACGATAATTTTTGAGGATTTTTCTGGAAAAAAATGAATTATCGATGAATAGTGTTTTTATTTAAAAATTAAATTAAAAATACTTAGAAAATTATTTTTATAAAATGGAGTTCATAAATGTAATTAGAGCATCGATATTTGGTTAAGGTGAAATTTTGGGATTTTTTTGAGAAAGATGAATTTTTCAGTGAATAGTAAAAATGCAGTTTTAGGGTTTCGGTATGTTTAATGACATCATAGCTGTGTCATGATGATGTCATGAGATATTTTAAGGGTTGGCCGGACAAGGGTGATAAATTATTGTTTTGGGGGCCCAATGTGGCCTAACTCCATGGTAAATGCCAAGGGAGAGCACATGGTTTTGAGAAAAGCACTTGTGAGGTGTCCATTGGCCATTAATGCCTTGTCCCCTCACTTTCCCTATAAATACCCACCCTTTCCTCCTTTAGTTTTCACTCCCAACTCTCCCCCAACAAAGTTCTGGTCTCATTACCTCCCAAGGAGTCATCCCAAGGTGCCCCCAAGCTCTCAAGGTCCAAACATTTGAGTTTTAAGAGTCACGTTTTAAGGTAAGGGATCTGACCTCTCTCTTTCTTTTCATGTAATCTCTTTTATGTCATTCATTTTATGCTCCATGTTCTTATGTGAGAGGATGTTATTTTATATTCCTCTTACTGCCCTTTTAATTTTTATATGGTGAGATATCCCCTCTTACTCTCATCATTTCTTTTTAAGAAAGTTTAAGTGACGCCGTTAGGCTGTCGAATTTTTAAGGGATTCTTTCACCCTTCTCATTTTTCAAGTTCTATTTTCATGTCAAGTCTTTCAAGTTCCTTTTTATTATGTTGGGGTATGATCTCTATATCTATCATACTGATCTCTTATGATCATATGAGGAGAGACCCTATTTGATCTTGTCAAATCATTTTTTATTTAAGTTTAATTGACGTCGTTAGGCTGCCAAATTTTTATAAGAGAAATCTTATTTTTGTCTTACTTCCATGTTTTTCATTTCAAATGGTATGTCCTTAAAATTTCAATACCATGATTCATATCTCTTATATTCTGTTCCCCTACTGTTTTATGGATCATTTATGAGTGAGTGACCCATGTTCCCTCTCTTTTAAATGTCTTCTAAAACCTTGTAACATAGCCGTTATGCTGCAGAATTTTCGTCTCAAAATGCCTCTCTCTTTTCTCAAAATTATTTTATGTTATAAAGTGAATACTCAAAGCTCTTATTTATACAAGGGTATTCACGTATATATCAAAATGTCCTATTTTAAATTCTGGGATTTACATACATTAAACCCACTTCCCCTTTCCGTGGGTTTAAAGTGACATAAAGATCATGTCTTTAAAGCAGTTTTTAAAATGTTATGATTATGAAATGAAACCCATTTCTTTTATGCTATATGGGTTGTTTATGAAATGATTGATGATGATATATGTGGCTCACATGATAATAAAGGAAAATTTAAGGGTGCGCCCTGATAGCGCTCTAATGCATTGGGTAAAGACTTAATCTCTAGAGATGACCATTTTAACGACGCCTTGGTGAATAACCTTGGTAATTTTTAACGACACCTTGGGGATGGACCTTGGTGAAACGAAACGATTGTCAATATTAAATGTTGTAGCCACATCTTCAAGTTATGAAAAAAAAATTATTTTTATTATGATGTATCTCATGATTTCATTCTCATGCCTTAAAGTTCTTTTCATGTCCTTATTGAAGTATCTCAAGTTCACTTGTAAAATGTTTCTCTTGTTTCCCTTACTGGGCCTTCTGCTCACCCTTTCTTTTGATGTATGCCCCCAGGTTATGAGAAGCAGTAATGAACCTAGGATTAACTTAAGGATAAGCCTTTCAAGTGTTTAAGAAGAATGTTTTATGTTGTTTTCATGTATTATGTTCCTTGTTTCCAAGACACTAAACCTTAAAGATCCTCAGTTCCGTGTAATGAAATGAAAGTTTATGTTATAAAAAGACGGGATGCTATAAATAATACACCCAACATTCCCTTAATTAGATAATCCTGGAGACTTTCATAATAAAATATAAAATTATAATGGTTATCAGGCTAGGTATCTCACCAAACTCAAGTAGATGTGGATCCAAATAAGATTCATTCACCCACATTATACCAAACACATAGTGTTTGACACTCCATGTGTTATATTTAGTGGACATACAATGCATAAAAGAATATTTTTATGTATTATTAACATATTCTATATCTCCACAAAATAATCAAACTCAAAATAATATAAAAATTCATCAGAACCTATAATACCTCATTATGAATATTTTTAGGGACAACTCAAATTCAAAGAGTAAGATATCAATAATCAGTACACTTCATGAAATATATATCAATATCCACATGTATGTGATCTACACAAAAAGGATAATATGGAGATTTCAATTTATATGATACATTTTATATTCTAAAAAATATTCTAATAATATTTAAAAAACCTTACAAAAACACAAGTCTAGAATATCATATGTGTTAAATTACCTGAGCATTATTATATTTTCTGAACATTATGGGGTTTTTAACTCATTAAAAAAATAGATGTAAGTTTTAACACATATCTAAATGAACATCTGATAAAACTCTCCCACTAAAGTCTCATGTGATTAACATTAATGAATAAATAAGGTATGAATAATGGTGAAATTTATGAATGATATTCTTAATGTTAAACTCCTTGAATATATTCACTATCCTTAACATCGCAACATCAAATATTATAATGTGATTTTTTTGTCTATGAGGTTTACGAATATTGTAAAATCTTCAACTCCAGTATCCCATATTCAGTGCCTTATATTAATAAATTTGTATATATACAATACAATAATCCCAAAGGACCAACCAGTTTAACAGTTTTGGAAGCTAGATTACATACATGAACATTTCATTACAACATGAAAGAAAAAAAATAACATTTAAAATCCCTTAGAAACACCCATAAACACTTATATTATTACTAAAAGTCATTATTAATATACATATTCACATCCTAGGTAAAAATAATACATAGGAAAGGGGGGAGCTCAGATGGTCGATAAGGGTAGGTAATATAGTGAAGCACAAATAATAGGGAATAGTGAATAACTAAAAGTACACATGACATTAAAACATAATAATGAGAATAACATAGCATGAAGAAATTTTGATTAAATAATTCTATAATAAAACATAATCATTGATGTTATACTAGTCTAATAACCACATGGAATATCAATTACTAGTTTTGTAATAATGGAATTAATAATGGCAGGAATCATAAACTTACCATCAAGGCCTCAACCAATAAACTATACATAATGGGTAAAAACCAAGTCTAATTGGTCTTGTGAGAACTAGTGAGGAAATGAGGTGATATAGAGTGCCCCTCTTGTCACTTAATAAGTCTAATACATTCCTGATATGAAAGGGGTTAAATATAAAAATCTGTATTTAAAAACTATCATATGAAATGTGAATAGTTTAACCATAAACCATGAATGGAATCAAATAGCACATCCATAGTCAAACCTATTATAAACTCTTCAACAAAATATGTTAGATTGCATTATAAGATATAAACCTCAATGAATTAGAAGATTCAACTAAGGATGTTATCATATATTAAGATACAATTGAAAATTTCTTGAGGAAAATAATAAGTAAACATTCCAATGTGTCCCATACAACTTTGAGACATTTAAATTATAATCCATACAAAGGAATAAATAAATGAAACATATAATTTAAAGATAATAAGAATACTTGTGACTTTATATATCAAATTGAAGTAAATACACTAAACACACATGGAATAAGTGTTGAACAAGTCATATATCTCATAGAAGTAAATGTAAGACTAGAAAACCCTTTCTTACTATGAAAAGAAGATTTCATTGGGAAATTCATTTGTATTTTTCATAAAATCATATTGTAAATATTTATATCCTAGGAAATAAAACGTAAGTACATTGAAATTATATTTTATTCTTAAATATAGTCCCAATAAAGATGAATAATGTAAAAATATTTTTTAAGAAACTTCAGAAATAAAAAAATTTAGTATAGTTTAATGGAAATATTAAAGGTATTTTAAAGTGGAAAGTAATGTAGGTTTTTATGAAAATATAAATGAAACAAGATATTTTTTCATCATAAATTATTTTTATTTTAGTAAAATAATTACTTCTTAAAACATATTATATTGTGAACTTGAAAATGTGTAAGAATTCTGGAAGGTCCCTTTAACCAGGATTGATTATTGGGAAGAATCGCGAAACGAACCATATTAAAACATGCACATCCCCATAAAAGAAGGATGAAATGATATGAATACATGTGTTTGGAAAATATACATAGAATTTAGAATAAGTACCTGAAAAATAAATAATCATTATATTGGAGTAAAGATAGTGAAGGAATAACATGAAGGAAAAATGAAGGTTTGGGTAGAATCTCATACCACTTTGTAATCAATCGAATCATATACCCCAAAATTAATTATCACAAATGATAAGTTGAATAACATGAAAATAAAAATATTCATGATATTATACATCAATGGAAAATATACTTACACTATACATAATAAATAGTGGTAAATAAGGAATATCTCACAAAAATGTAAGAGTGATGATAAAACAATTACCTTATGTCTGAAAGTGTTATGAAATTACACATATTTTCTTGGATCATGAAATTAAATTAATTAATAATTAAATTCAAAACATATTAGACATTTATTTTATTTATTATTATTTTTCATGTCAACTTATTTCCTTTTTTATGAGTTATAAGATTGAATTCTGTCGTTTAGGAGTGTCCATTATTTCGGTTTTCATGATTGGTTAACTTGTTTACATGTATGAAAGATCATGTAAAATGTAAATAGCTATCCAGAATTGGTTTTATATGTTATTATTAAATATATAGAAGTTAAAATGGTTATATAATTTATTTGTTCATAGGGGGTGAGGATGAATCATTAGATAAAACAATAGTGATAATCATTTAGATTATTTTGGTGGTTTTTCTATCATCACGAACTAGTTTTGTAGTATGAGTTCATATAATATATATATACCTATTATAGAATATTAAATAGGTTTTAATAAATATATTATATTATGTTTAATATATATAAATTTTTTCATTACCATCCTTTATGGAGAAATTGAATAACGAAAATATGTCATCCACAAATATTGTAAATTGACACCTTATGGACAATGACTTTTTTTAAATAAAAGAGAGAGAGAAGGGTGTTTTACGAAGGATATTCCATCAACATTATATAATTCCAGTATATAAGTGATATTATAGTTATAATTCTCATTTATACATAGGAGTTGAGGAGTGTATAATAAATGAAAAGTTAAATTGAAAGGAAGTTAAAATAAAAAGAAATAGGATTTACCTCTTGAATTCTCCTCTTTGAGAACCTCCTTAAGAAACCTTGGTTTGGTCTTATGATGTGAATAGAAACTCTAGGACGTGGGGGAGATAATTGGGTGGATGATTTGGGAATAATTTGTACAATATTCAAGGCTTAGATGTTTGAGGAGAAGTGGTGGGGAGGGTCGGTATTTATAGTGGATGAGAGGGGTGTTTTTTGGATATTTTATTCATTTGTTTATTATTTTGGCTCAAGACTATGAATAGCATTATAATTATAAATAAAAATATTAAAATAATTAAGTAAATTTCTATATTATGGTTCTTACATCATTCCTTACTCTAGTAATAGTATATTTATCTTATAATGTATTTATATCGTAAATTACTGTATTTTACTATTTACCAAAAATTCAAGTGTTTTAGAAAAATTCAAAAATTTAACCCTAACCATTTTTTGACTTATGTAATTAAAAAATGAACTCCATTTTTTAAAAAATAATTTCCTAAATATGAGAAAAATAATTTTTAATTAGAAACAACATTTACTCGAAAAATACAGATTTTAAAATTAAAACTAATTTTATAACATTTTGAAAAATTAACTAAGGTCTCATAAAGTTATCCTAAAATCATAAGACATAAAAAATATTAATTTATGGATATATTTTAGAAAAATATATTTTTGTTTAAATCATTTTATTAATTTTAAATTGTAATTAATTATTTATGACTTTCAAAAATACCAATAATTAATTATTAATTTTTAAAATATTCATTTATTAATACTATGATATAATTATATAATAAATTCATTTATAAGATGACTAAATTTTATTTATACATTCACGGGTGAGTTTACTATTCATTTTATTATATTACTATTTATAAGGGTAACATTACTATTCTAAAGGGTCAAGTTACGATTCTACAAAAAATTAAGTTGATCCTATCAGACTCTAAGAATCATACTGAATGGAATAGTTTATGTCTATTTTTTGAAATTCAATTCACATAAGAGGAAAATTTACATTTAATACTAATCACGCAGGTTTGGCGAGAAGGCAGGTAAAAAGAATGTTCAAAAGTTCAATAAGTTTTTATATCTAATTTCGATATAAAAATGATTCCAATGATTTACATTAGATTAGTACATGTATAATTGATCTATTGTGACATTAAGAATAAATTTAATGTATAATAATTATTTAAATAAAAAACACTATTCTTAACTAGAATTCAGTATTTTTAACTATTCATCAAAAAATGAAACTTCTCAGAAAATACTAAAAAATCACCATAAATTAATTTTGACATTCAAAATTAAAAATAATGATTATTTTACCAAAAATTATACATTTAATTATAAATATGATTCAATTATGTGAAACCATTATAAGTAATCATTTAATAGTAGTTATTACTATTCATATTACAATTTTTAACATCTAGGTTATGACTATTCCATTTAAATAATAATATTATAGAATTGTTTTTGCATAGACTCATTGTTTCATGTAATATAGTCTATATTATATTTATTATTAAATACATGGGGTGTTATATTCTCCCCTCCTTTAATAAATTTCATCCCATAATTTTATATTTCTCATTAAAAAACAAAGGTTTATTTTTAAAAATTCATTTTTGGGAAACCCACATTTGAAATAGGGTTAATAAAAAATCCTCTTAATAAGATGGAAAGTGGAAATGTGAATGTCACCATAATAGTAAGCTTTCAAATAGGAGAATATTAGTGGGAAGTTAAAACATTTACATGAAATAGAAATATAACCATCAAGTTCTAATGAATAATGATAGAGGATATGGTCATTAGAATTTTATTCATCACAAATCCATAAATCTTGTGATTGGTTAAAATACCCATGATCACTTAGTATGGAATGATAATGGATAATTTTTTTTCAAAATATTTTTCCTAGTGTTTATGGATTCCTCTAATATCTAGATATGTACATGATAAATTAAACTTACTAGATTACATTTTATGTCATAACAATAATATTATCCTTTGGTTGTGCTTTGATCTATTTTAAGTTCATTAATTATACCTGAAAATGAATGTTTGGGATGAATTTTATGGGCCAAAATAATTTGAATCAACTTCTACAGATCAATAATCCCACAAAAATATAATTATCTATTCCTGTTATCGTTATACATTAACCAAATCCAAAATGGTAATGATAATATAAGATAATTCACCAAAAAAACTATAATCTCTAAAATTAAAATGTAAAACTCAAAGTTCAAAAAATATAATTTTTAAAATTACTATCAGTCCTCAAAAAACTATTATAGACTATGACCACAAAATTAGAAGGATTTGTTCATTTAGTCTTCCAAATAACATTGATAACTCTTGATGTCTTATAAAAAAATTTAATTTCCCCTATCACATAATCTCCAAGATATTCTAGCCCTTTTTATATATATTCTGGATCACCATGAGTCTATAAAATCAAATATAATTCAATATTTATTACTAAAAATATTCTATTTGAGAATTTTTTTTATATACCAACAATTTTAAATATCTTCTGAAATAACATTAATCAGTAAATCACCTAATCATTTTCCAATTACAAAGTTATCTATTTTATAAAATAAAATTTCCCAAAAATAAAAATAACATTTTTCCATTAGATGTTTTAACCAAAAAACGTGATTGTAACCAAAACATTACATAGGATAGTGGAAGGAAATGCACCCTTGACGCCCTTCAGTTGTGGATTCAAACCCCATGGCCTTGCCGAACGTGATGGGTTGTCACCAAACATGTGGGTTACCCTTTTTCAAAAATCATATAAGTTCCAATTTAAATATTATGGACATACATTAAATAAGGTTAATCACTAAAAATTATTTTAACTAGGTTTTTAAATATAACCTCAATACATAAATACAACATACATTTATTTCCACATGATTCCATTATTGTTTTAGAGGTTATCCTATAGAATAGGGAATTTACTTGGGTAATTTCCAGGTCCCCTACATTTAAGGAAAAAAAATACAAATGGATTTTTTCATTAATTTTATTTTCTTTCATTGTAATCTTCAATTTTTCTCAACAATTATTTGATTTATTTCCCTCTTTCCCACCCATAAGTCATTTTTATATTCCATAGAGACACTTTCCTATGTGTCTCCTTCCACATTTCTTGAATTATGGGAATCAAGTATTCTTTTATCCATGGTCTCCACCATTTGATCTCTTAGAAAACTATATTCTTATCTTCTTTGGTGGGTTTAGGAGTTGGTTATGTATACATCATTTATAATATTTTGGGAAACTATTTTGGAATGAACATGATATCTTTATCTCCTACCAACATTTTATTTGGTTACTCATCACAATAACCTTGTCAATCATGTTCAATTTTAACAATAATCTTTTGGGTGAGATCCATTGAATTAAACCAAAAGGCATAGTGTAATAATAGGAATAGAAAAAAAACATATTATAATTTATATAATATCATAAAACCTTATTTTCAACCTAAAAAATCTTAGGTTTAACCTAGGTTATTCATTTTCATTTTATATTCAAATATTTGATAGTGGTTTATAATGAAAATTTGAATTATCTTAAGCATATACCCTGAGAGTGTCAAACTAGGTGGGTAGTAAGGCCCATTATCATGTACTAGGATACCATGAGTTAAGCCCGAGACACCTTCTCCAAGTTGTTACCCCAAGGTACATATGTTCCAAAACCATTTCCACCAATAGTATTTAGAGAAGGATGTATTTCATGGAAGACCCATATAATCTCTACCATACCAAAATTCTAGGATTTTACACTTATTCTCAAAGTATATCTTAGGGTTATGTTCCCTTATCTATGTTTTCTAAATCTAGTTTTCAAGTTTTCTACAAACCTTCCTATGATACCAAATGTAAATACCCCAACCCCAGTATCCCATACTCAGTTCCTTATACTAATATAGTGGTATAGATACATGACACGAATCCCAAAGGACCAATCAGTTTAGTAATTTTGGAAGCCAGATTGTATACATTAACATTATATCACAACTTTAAAGTAAAAATAACATTTCAACTCCATTGGAAACTCCTATAAACTCTTATATTATTCCTACAAGTCATTCGTAATATAAATAATTGCTTCATGGGGAACAATATGTCATAAAAAAGGGGTGATATCAGATTCTCCTTAAGGGTAAGTAATACTGTGGAAGTATAAACAATAATTCATAGAGAATAACTAAAAGTACACATAACATTAAAACATAATCTAGAGCATAATATAGAAGGAATAATATATAATTAAATTATTCCATAATAAAACATTACCATAGATATTCTACTAGTCAAATAACCACATGGAATATCAATTACTAGTTTCATAATGAGGGAATTCATAATGTTGGACATCATAAACATACCATCAAGTCCTTGGCCAAGACAGCATACATAATGCGTAAAAACCCAGTCTAGTTTGTATCATGAGACCTACCGATGCATCAAGGGGAGATAGTGAGCACAACCCATCCCTTACCAATTCCAATACATTGCTCATAGTAAAAGGGTGAAAAATAATTAACATAAACATTCATATTAAAAAACTAATATACAAAATTTGAATAATTTAACCATAAACCATGAATGGTATCAAATATATCATCCACAATCAAACTAATCATAAACCCTTCAATAGCATGTGGTTGATGGTATCATAAGATATAAACCGAAATGAAGTACAATATTATACAATGTAAGTTGATATAGATTAATATGTCATTGAAAAGTTATTGAGGATGATAATCTTTAAAAATTCCAATGTGTCCCATACCAATTTAAAACATTTAAATAATAATCCCTATGAAGGAATCATTAAATTAAACTTATAATGTCATGAGAATAATAATAATCATGAATTGATTTATCTAAGGGTAGTACATACACCACACACACAATGAGTAATTGGTGAACAATGAATATATCTCAAAAAAGTAAAAGTGAGATGAGAAAAACCCTTTTTACTTTAGAAACAAGAGTTATTTTTTAAAATCATTTGTATTTGTCAAGAAATATGATTGTAAAAAATTACATCCTAGAAAATAAAATATAAGGATATTGAAATTATATTTGAGAAATAAATTATGAATTAATTCATTGAAATCATGTAAAAATAGTTTTAAAGAAACATTATGAAAAAACATTTTATTTTGGTTTAAGGAGAAAAATAAAGAGATTTTAAAGCAGAAAGAAATGTATGTTATCATTTAACCATAATTAACCAAAATATTTATTCATGATAAAAGTTTTTATTTTATAAAAATAATTATGGCGAAAAACCAATTATATAGTGAACTTGAAAATGGTTGAGAATTTGGAAAGTTCCCCTTAATCGGAAATGCTTATCAGGAAAAATTGAGAAGGGAACCATATTAAAAAATGTACATACCCATAAAATATGGATGGAATGATCTAGATACATGAATTTAGAACATATAAATATAATATATAATAAGTATTCAAAAATAAATAATCATTACATTGGGGTAAATATAGTGAAACAAT
Source organism: Viscum album (assembly GCA_963277665.1). Lineage (NCBI taxonomy): Eukaryota > Viridiplantae > Streptophyta > Magnoliopsida > Santalales > Viscaceae > Viscum > Viscum album. The sequence continues at coordinate 611,544,495 of OY728119.1, forward strand.
AACCCGAAGGAAAAAATAAAGGTTTGGGTAGAATCCCTTACCGCTTTGTAATCAATCGAATCATATACCCTATAATTAATAATAAAAAATGGTACATTGAATACAATGAAAATAAAAAGATTCATAATATGATACATAAATGGGAATTATACATACACCATACATAATAAATGGTTGTGTACAAGGAATATCTCGGAAAAATGGAAGAGAGATGAGAAAACTATTAACTTATGTATAAAAATGTTTTGTATTTGCACCTAATTTCAAGGATAATGAAATAATATTCATTAATAGTTTAATTAAAAACACATTAAACATATATTTGATTTAGTATTATTTTTAAAGGTAATTTATGGCCTTTATGAGTTATAATATTGAATTTTATTGTTCGGGAGTGTTCATTTCTTCAGTTTTCATGATTGGTTTACTTCTATAAATGTCTGAAAGATCATGTAAAATGGAAATAGTTATCTAGAATTAGATTTATATTTTCATAATAAATATTTAAAAGAAAAAATGATTATATAATTCAGTTGGTTATATGGGGTCATTATGAATCATTAGGTAAAACATTAGTGACAATCATTTAGATTATTATGGTGGTTTTTCGATCCTCACGAACTAGTTTTGTCATTTGAATTAATATTATCTGTATATACTAGTTATATAAAATTAAATAGGTTTAAATGCATATATTATTGTATTTTTAAGAATAAAAATGGTTTCATTACCATCCTGAAAGGAGAAATTGAAGAAAAAAGTCTTTCATCAACAAAGGTTGTAAATCGGCACCTCACGAATGATGATTGCATTTTTAAAATCAAATAGAGTGAGAAATGTTTTTGATGAAGTATATTTCATTAACATGATATAATTACATTATATATATGATATTTTAGTTATCATGTTCTTTTATACATATGAGGTGAGAAGATGCTGAAAAATGAAAAGGGAAATTGAAAGGAAATTAAAAGGAAAGGAAAGAGGATTTGCCGCTTGAAATCTTCTCTTTGAGAATCACCTAAAGGCACCTTTGTTTGGTCTTTTGTTGTGACTGGAAAACTCTCGATTTGGGGGAGAGACTTGGAAAGAATACTAGGTAATAATTTGGACAATATTAAAGGCTTAGATTTGTGAGGAGAAGTGGTGGTGAGGGTAGTATATATTATAGAGGAGAGGGGTGTTTTTTGAATATTTTATTCATTTGTTCATTATTTGGTCTCAAGACTATGAATAGTTTGTGACTTATCAATAAATATATTAAAATAAGGAATTTAAGTTCGAGATCATGGTGCTTACATAATTCATAACTCAAGGAATACTATATTTATCTTATAATGTATTTATACCATATATTACTATATTTTACTATTCACCAAAAAATCAGGTATTTCATAAAAATTAGAAAAAATTACCCAAACCATTATTTAAAATGAAAAATTAAAAAATGAACTCCATTTTTTGAAAATAAATTTCTAAATATGATATATTTAATTTTTAATTAAAATCACTATTTACTCGAAAAATAGAGATTTTAAAATTATAACTGATTTAATAAATTTTTTGAAAAATTAACTATAGTCTCATAAAATTATCCTAAAATAATAATACATAAAAATATTAATTTAGGAATATATTTTATGAAAATAAATTTTCTTTGAAATGAATTTATTAATTATAAAATTATAATTAAATATTTATGACTTACAAAAATACAAATAATTTATTATTAATTTTTAAAATATTCAGTTAATTATACTATGATATAATTATATCATAATTTCATTTATAAGATACCTAAATTTTATTTATACATTCATGGGTGAGGTTACTATTCATTTAGTCATATTACTATTTAAAAGGGTAACATACTATTCCAAAGGGTCAAGTTACTATTCAACAAAAAAAAATAATTTGATCTATTAGACTCTTAATATCATACTGATCATAATAGTGTATTTCCATTTTTTGAAATACAATTCATTAAAAATAAAAATTGCGTTTAATGCTAATCCCAAAGGTGTTTCCATAATGCGGGTAAAAAGAACATTAAAAAGTTCAATAAGTTTTTATATCTGATTTCAATATAAAAATGACTCTAATGATCTAAATTGGATTAATATATATATAAATGATCTATTGTGACTTTAAGAATCAATTTAAAGTGTAATTATTATTTAAACTAAAAAATGGAGTTTTTTACTAAAATGTAGTATTTTTCACTATACATAAAAAATGAAACTTCTCAGAAAAATACTAAAAATTCACACTAATTTAATTTTGACATTACAAATTCAAAAATAATGATTATCTTACAAAAAAATATGTATTTAATTATAAATACTTTTCATTAATGTGAAGCCATTATAAACAATCATTTAATATTAGTTATTAATTTCTATATTATTATTTTTAACACCTAGGTTATAACTATCTCGCTTAAATAATAATATCAAAGCATTGTTTCAAAGAGACTCATTTTTGTACGAATTACATATTATAATAAATTTATTTATAAATACTTGGGGTATTGAAAAAAACATTCTATGAACTTTTCCCGTAAAACATTTCCTTGTATACTAAAATAAAATAACTCTTAATATAATTACTTGACAGTACATCATAACCTATATTATGATAAAATAAATTTCACTATTTCATGATAAATATATGTAACTCTTTACATTCATCATAACTTTATTTCCTAAAATACTTTTTGGATATCAATTGGAATGAACTTAGTAATTTAACTCTAATAAAATTTAAGGAAAAAATGATATTCACTTAATTTTAGTAATTTAATATAAATATTTCTATTTCTATTTACCATTACATATCTTAAACAATTTATGATATTAATTAGAAATTAATTTAGTTTTAGAAAATTATAATCTTTATTTGATAACATTGAACTTATCTATGTTGAAATATACCCCCACGGGCCTCTTAGACAATGTATTCTCATCAATATATTATGATAAAATATAAAAATTACATTATGTTAGGAAATGAATATTATTTAAATTTATAGTAGTATTTAAAAGATAAAATATTATTTTCATATTATATATAAGATTATACATGTTTGGAGAATTTATCACTGTAAAGAATCCATTATTCATTAAAATATACAAATTGTTTGTGTAAGTAATACCTTCCATCATATTTTTACAAATATAAGGATAAAATAATTTTATCCTAGATAAAGAATTTTTATCATTATCTCCATTTCAAAACATGCTATCGAATCTGAGGAATAATAAACCATATTCATTATCTCACATTGTTTAGAAGAGATCTTCATTAACCAAAAAATCATATTATTATATAAGAGTTATGAAATAACCATATAGTTATATTAAATAGATATATCAAAGCATTATTCATTCATTTTAATTCATATAATTCATGTAACAACTCTTTTTTTCTAACCTGAATAAAAATTACAAGCTCTAACAATTTTTCCTTTGATTTGGAACTTATTTATATTCACAACACTTGTGAATATATATATTTGACATCACACACCCTTAAAAACCAATGAATTGATTTCCATAAAATTGATACTTATTAGAGGCATTCCATTAAGTATCAAAAACCCCTAATGGTACCCCCCCCCCCCCGTCTGAACAATTTCATCTTATTGAATCATTAAACCTTCTTCTTCACAATACCTTTAGGATTCAATATCCATGAAATACTATTTGAAGAAAAAATATTGGAATTTAAAACTAAATTTTATTATTCTTATTTGAACTATTACCCAATTTTAATATCAAAACATCACCATAACATGGACATAAAATACCTAGTTCATATATTCTTAATAATAGGGAATATCTTATAAATATTTCATGAACTCAATGTCATTGTGAGAACATTTCCATCAATGATAATAATATGATATATTTAACTAGAACATGCTCATAATAAATCTTAACTCTATACAATTCAATATAATATATAGTTATATTGAATATATGAGATGATATTAAGACCCTAAATTCATTTGGAATATAATATCTTTGTAACCCTAAGTTAATCATTCTATAATTCTTATAAGCATCTATATTATCTTTTTTACACTACTTCAACACTTGGTTACATTGGAAGGTGTCACCGAAATAGATAGAATTTTTAATTACATAAGAACTATTATTATGTTACTTGTATTAATAGTTTCTAAAATTAAGCTCCCCCTTCCTATAATATTGATATCAAAGATATGTTTCACGATTGTGATTCAATTTATCGTTAACAAATGATTTTATTAAGTGTTTATTATGTATTATTTCCATTTAATAAGAACTTTTATTAAATGTGATCCCACTAAAATTTTGTACCCTTTTAAATTAATTGTGTTAATTTATGTCCTAATATCCATATTTCATCATGATTTACATTGGGTATCATGTAACACCATGAGACGTTATTATATATTCCCTTTTAAATAAATTTTATATCTTTTAAAGCTTGCGATGCATGCTACATGAGCCTCAATTATAGTAAGAAAACATTATATTTTAATAAAACTATTATACAATGATCATTTAAATATATAATGGAACAAAAAAACTAATATGGTATGATGAATACCAATTTTGGACTTACTTGGTCAAAATAATCTTTAAATGATTTTTTGATATTTTCCCTCATAAATATGCTTTTATGACTAATTAAAAATGTGGTATTTAAAAATAAATAATATTATTTATAATAATATATTATAATATGAGTAATATAAAATTTATTATCTATCAGATTATATAAATAAAAAGAAAAAACATGTGGTGGTAAAAAGGTATTTTTTTCATAGAACTATTTTTTTTTTCAAAAAAACTATTTATGTTCAAAAGTACACATTATATATCCATATTAATTAATTAAAATAATATTTAATAATTTATTATTTTATTGAAATTTATAGATTATATATCAAACTATATGAATTTAAAACCATTAAATAATTATCACTAGTCAAATAGTAAATATATGATCATCTTATTATTTATAAATGCATTTCATGAAAATTGTTTTTCGACATAGTTTTTTAGGTTTATAATTAAATTTTAATTTTCCAATTATATATAGTGAATGTGATAAAATTGGTTCCAAACTTTTAATATGTATATTAATATTTTATATTTAATTAAAGTGAATTTTTATTCATAATTAATAGTAATGATAGTAAAAAAATAATTATTGCTTTAATGGTTAAACGAGTGTACTGAGGGTGGGTGTAAACTAAGAAGATAAGGGTTAAAATGAATTAAAAAATTGTATAATTTATTTTTTATGGAAATATTTATACCTTAAAAAATCTAATATTCAATAATGGTCTATTTTTAATCCTTTTGTCATGTGAAAAATGTGGGTATGATTTATTCTTTTCAAAAATTCCAGGTGTGTCCAACTACTCAATTATAAAAGTGAACTCCCTCCACTCACTTCTTCACACCTATAAAGGTATTTAGATTGAGCTAAACCTATAAAAATTTCCCCAAAAAATTCTTTTAAAGATTATATTGATTCTATTATTCCCAAAATACTAACCAAATGGTCCATAAAAATATATCCAAAGGAGGTTTCTATAAGGGAAGGTAACCATATTAATGAAGCTCTTTCTTTTTCATTATTAGTTTACAAGGTTTAATTATGAATTACTACTAAAAATATAATAAAATTATTATATAAAATATTATTATTTTTTATTATGTTCATGAATGAATATTTATCCATATCTTTCCCCATTAAATGGGTAACAAATCCATCATTTGTGTGTATGACAAACTACCGCCTCACGAGCCGATGTAATTTGTTTTCCATCACCGAATCATGTGTATTGTCATAATGATGGGAATAATGAATATATATAATACTTATGAAAATAATTTTATTATAAAAATCTAATATTTCATTCACTTTTTTACCCTTTCAACTGTTAGGGAATTATATTGTTGCTCATGTGTACGTACGACCAACCATCTTCAAGAAGATATTTGATTCTTTTTTCCTGTCTAGCATTAATGAAGGGTTGTTAAATTGTATAAAATGCATTAATATTATATTTACAAAATTATTATCTTTCAAGGTATAATTTATTTATATCCTGTTTATAAAAAATGGATATTTTAATATTAAACATGCTTGAGAAAACAATCTAATTAACAACCGAATCAATAATTATAAGAAAATATTGTCAATGAATGGGTGGTAATATATTATAATAGGATCATATATGATTTTAAAAACATGAATATGGTTCAATTATAAATTAATAACTTTTTTAAAACCACTATATTAGTTTTTAAAGTGCGTTCATGAAAAATGAATAATGAGGTAAGGCATTTAATCTCAATTCCCATTCCATTGAGACATACTTGTTAATATGCACCGATCCACTATTATATGTAGTATATATAGAACATTTGATATATTTAACCATAATTTATACTTATTCATGATATTTATTATTTAAATTAATGTTTATTATTTGAATGGGTTACAATTTAAAAGATACCAAAGAGGTAAGAATCTATTTTACAATCCCACTTTCATTTGGGATTTATTTTACTTTAATTTAAGTAATATTATCATTTATCATTCATAAGATACAATAATGTTATAATAAAATTATTATTGAATTAGTTTCTATATTTTAATCTTAATTTTATAATATTTGATACTTTAATCAAGCAAAAAATTGTATAAAAGAAAAATACATTTTATTTTTCCTTAAATGGAATATATATTTCTTACATGTGCATGTTTTTGAAAATTGTTTTGAAAATATCATTATATTTCCTGAAATGATTTATTAAGGATATTTTGAATTATACCTTACATTTAAAAACAGTTTGAATGTAATATTTATACTATTTTTTGAAAATTATTTTTTTTCAAAAAAAAGACCCAGTCATTTTTTTAATGTATATGGATATAATGGAATTCCCCACCACAAAAATTGTTTTAAAAAATTTAGCTTATTTTACCCCTTTTAATGTTCTTTTAAAAATAAAATATTTTTGTGAAATATTATTTTAATATTTCATTTCTATTGCCCTTATTCTTTCAAATTAAACATGATTTTATTATAGAAAACTATGTTCCAAATGAATTGATGGCCACCTCTCATCTATTGATTAATTTTGTGGTTGATAGATTTCTTTTGAGATAATCCTTTTCTTGTGAATTTTTCTCATTATACCTTAAATTTCACTTAAATATCCATATTCAATGTATCATGGATATGATTAATCATATATAATTTGTACATGTGGTGTTTAATTTTAATGTTTTGTGATTGAATGGGGAAATATTGACAAGTATGTATTATTTACTCAATATAAATATTTTTTATAAGGCATATTGTTCTTGAATTAAATAGATCTTTAGATATATGAGGAATAAATTGTACTTGTGGTAACCTATGGGTCTCGGAATTATATTGGCCCTCAAATAATCTGTAGGTCTCCTGAGACAATTCATTTGGACAATTAAATGGGGTTTTTACCCATAGTTTTAAATTATCTTTTAAAACATCTTTATGTTATATATATCATTTTGTTTGAGATCATGAAATGTAAATTTAATCATTTCCTTGAATTTTAATTTAGTTATTTTTCATTATTTTTTTTATCGAATTGGTATTAACCATGGATTCATTTTTTTCACATGTTATTGATGAAATTGAATGTGTTTACAGTTTTTTACCTTTACATAATGATTATGTCTTATTAAATTATGATAGTCTAGTTAGTGATTAAATTACATGTGTGTTTAGTTGTTTACCCTTCTATATTGATTATAACATATTAATTCATAATAGATTCCACTATATAAAACTATTACTGGGAATTTAATCTGGACATTATCTTTTATTCATTTCACAATATTATGAAGATGAATCCTTTGAATGAATTTTAAGGATACCAATCATTTTATTTCATTATGTTTTATATTCTATTCCTAATGTAAAATGGGTATTATTTGTTTATCTGGATCTCCAAGACTACTAAACTGATTTTTCCTTTCGGATTTCACCCACTATATTTATTACATTGTAGTAAATTAGACATTGTCCTAGGGTTACTAGAGTCATTGTTGTTATAGTTGGTATCAAAGGCAGTTTAATAAAATCCTTGGGAATTAGATTAAGGAAAACATAGATTAAGTAATATAAATCTATAATTTAATTTGAGGATAAGTATATAAGTACATCCTATTTTTTTTGGTAAGGAAGAGATTATATGATTTTTCATCGAAATTCATCCCTCTCTAGAGACTACAAGTGGACATTGTTGTGGAACAGATGCATCTAGGTGTAATAATCATTAAACGAGATTATTGATCATATATTGGAAATCATTATGGTGAAATAATATTATACCCATACTACACACCAGGTTTGAAAAACCCTAGGATATGATGAGAATAATTATCATTTAATATATAAATTATTATAACAAATTTTAAAATAAATATATCCCCAAAGAAACCATGTTTAAGACTTTTTGATTTAAAATGAATAATTTTTTTATGTTATGTGTTACACAATATATATAATTATAAAATATGACGTAAAATTATTAATTTTATGATCTAATACAGTATATGTCATTGTTTACAAATGAAACCTAGAAGAAATAAGGGTATCAATACTCATGGCTAGTGTAAGGATTTTTCTATTGTTAAAGCCGGTACATATTATATTGGAACTAATTAGATGATGGATATATTATTGTAGCTTATTCAGTTTATGAAAAATAACTATTCTGAAATGGATTACCCCATGATTCCACAATGTGACTTTCATATTCCTGATTACTTCATGCAAAATAATCCCCCATCATTTTTCGGGACAACTAATCCAGTGGTGGTCGAGTAATGTATTAAGTCTTGTGAGAAGATATTTCTAGAATAGGGATGGATAAAAAGGAAATGGTCACACATTTAGTGTATTTATTAAAAGTGAATTATTTTCAATGGTGGTAATTGATTCAAAATACTATTAATGAAGTCTTAATAAAACACATGGAATGGAATGATTTTTTAACACCCTTATATTTTTTTGATAAACAATTATAAATAAATTAATATTTCTGATATATTTCATTTCACACAACAAATTATATATTATTTTATTTATATACATACAATAGAAATAATATTTCCTTATTTTATATGAAAAAACAATATGACCTTGTACTACACATAACACTTAAATTAGCTTGTGGTACACAAAACACTAAGTTAGCTTACGTTACACGCAATATTGAGTTTTACCGCCTTTTTATAGAGAACCTATTTTAAAACTAAATTTTGAAACTATAATGATTTTTTTTAAATAAACATAATTGTTGAATTCAAAATTTTGAAATTTTTTTAGGATGCATTTTTTGGATTTTTTTGAGAAACATCATTTTTTAATAGTGAAACTATTGTATTTTATTTAAAACTGTCTTTTTGTTTTAATATCTATTAATGTTAAACTATATTTTAAATTTGTTTATAAAGACATAACAGATAAATAATATATATATTGATCAAATTTAGGTTATTATAATCATTTTTATATTGAAATTAGATATAAATAATTATTGAACTTTTAAACATTTTTACATCAAAACCTTGCATTCTCACCACATATATATGATTAGAATTAAACTTAATTTTCCCACTTTTGTGATTTTAATTTCAAAAAAAGTAAATATAAAGTTGTAATAAATATAATATTTTTGGTTTAATTAAATGAACTTAAATTTTTACCAAAAATATTAGTGAAAGTGATTAAAATTAATTATGGTAATTGTAATGACCAGCTAATTCTCATTGTCTTAAGAGTACAATGAGTCATTACTTGGCCTTAAGAGACACCCCAAAGATGAAAAATCCTGTAAATAAATGTGGAAGGGTTTCATATACAATTTTCAGTGATTTACCCTTTAATAAATAAACCAATAAACTAAAAAACCATAACCAAACAATTCACTAAATGATGCATGAAAAAACAAAAGACAACTAAACAATTTCATGTATCTCAAAACCACATAAAAGTGTGAAACAATGGAAGACCAAACTAGTATCAAATTAAATAGTACATAAACCACTAAATACTCTTAAGATATCACAAGAATTCATTCTACACCATCTCCAAGTTCCAAAATCACCGAAAATCCCATGTATCATGAGGTAGTGATAAAAACATGGGAAATGTTACATTTTCCCCAGTCCTGGAAAATAAAATCTGCAAAATTACTAAACTTCCAAAGCAGGGGTGAGTATAAAACTCAGTAGTTTTTTCCCAATGAATTCCCTACTCACTCCACTAGGATAGAAAAATTATAAACATTTATATAAAATAGTTTATTTAAAACAATTTCTAAAAATAGTTTATATCAAAATATAAACTAAAGCCCTCGAAAATAGTTTTCCAAGGAAAGAATGTAAACAATCATTTAAGTCATTTAAATTTATATTTTTTGTAACCATTTCACTTATAAACATAAATAACCATGCATGAAACCTGTAAGAGGGGTAAATCCTTAACCCTTATCCATCCCAACAATGATGGGAGAGACTTCTTACCCTTATCCGACCCAAATGCACATGAATGTTTGATGGGTGAGAGCCATAAACCTTATCCATCCCAAAAATGATGGGGGAGACTCCAAACCCTTATCCTTCTCAAATTTAAGATGAATGTTTGACGTGGGAGAACCCAAATCATTATCTATCATAACACAGATGGGGGAGACTCCTAATCTAGATCTGTCTCGAATTCCATATGAACACACACCATAATATTCCATTACACCAAAGACAAAAAACATGGTATCTATTTCAATAAAAATTTTCTATTAATGAAAACATCCTAATCAAATGATATTCTATTATTCCAAAAAATTAACATTTAAATTCCCCATTTAAACTAAGAATAAAAGAAATCTAATCAAAAATCTAATTCCATCATAATTTCACCCTATACCAAACAGTTGCGAAATAAGATTTCTAAAAAATTTTAAAAAACAAATCAAAATAAATTTCCAAAAAGTAAATAAATTTTAAATAATTCCAATAATTTCTATAAATTTAAGTCTAGAATAAAGCCAAATACCTCAAAGGTTTTGACGAAAACCATAACGAATGAAGAATGCACAAGAAAACCGGGTTGATTCTCTAAGAACCAACCATAGATATCATGTACTAGAAAGATCAAGACCAAAACTCATAAAATATGGCATCAACCAACCTAGATCTACCCATAATGTACATAGATCTAAGAAACCAAGAGAAGATAATAATTATATCTAAGTATATCTAAGAAACCGATCAAGAACGAAGAAGAACGATCACATACCTCAAGAATCCAGCTTTGATTCACCAAGGGAAGCCTTCAGATCAACTCCAAAATTCATGGGAGAGGTTATACTACATTCAATGGAGGGTAATATTTAATTAGGTCCATTTAGGGGAAAACAAGGGAGTTATGGAAAAAACGACTGAGATCATATTTTCAAAGATCACATTTTGACTCTGCGCATGGTTTGACCGCACAGTTAGGAAAATAGTGTGTTAAATGTGCAGTAGCCACTTGCTGCACAGATTCCCCTTGCATGATATCCCAAACTATAGTCCAACCATGTTGGAGCTACTGCCTCAAGGAGACCACTGCGCAAGGTTAGGCAAATCGTGCGCCTCTCATGCGACTTCTATTTAGCCTCAAAAACACATCCAAAGCTCTCCCAACTCTCCCATCCATCACCCTTACACATTAAAACCATAGATATCATAAAATAAGGTTTACATACTAGATTCTGGGGGTATTAAATAAATTAAGGTAAAATTAAGCTTAATAAGGGACTACACCTTAATATTAAAGGCCAAAATGACCTGTACACATGTCAAAAAGTCATTAGATGACAAATGTTACACCACATAACCTCTTGGTCGAATATTATGGGTTATTAGGATATTATTAAATGGAGGTTCCCTATATATAAGGTTTAGTAAGGAAAAATACAAAAGGGTAACTTTTCTTACCTTTAACATTTATAAAACTTTGAGATATGTAAAAAAACATATTTTCAGTTTTACATATAATTTTGAAATATAAATGGGTTATTTTTGTTATAATAATTTATCATTAATTTTTAGAGATTATTTAGTTACTTAAAATTCTTAATAAATGTCCACATATCAATTATTTAGTTAATAATTAACTAAAATAAATGATACTATATATATATAAAGTGATGGAAAATTATTGAATTATTTCCATTGATTATTTTTGTAGACGAATATATCAGGTTTAATATCTATTAAGACTATGTATTTTAATTCTAATATTTTATTTAATTTTTAAAATTAAAATTAAATAAATAATGTCAAAATTGAAATTAATGTAATTTTACAATAAATGAAATTTTATTAAATGATTTAAAATTAATAAAAACCCTATATTATAAAATGTGATTTTTAAGTGTTAATAAATGTTAAATATGGTATATTAATGTATCAAATGATATTTTAATTTACATATTGACCCATATATTATCAAAACATTGTTATCACTGTTTGGGTTTAAGAGGTGTTTTAGCACTTCACATGCGCTTGTTTTAAATTTAATTTCCAAAAACAGATTTTTTTTATTTTAAAATATGTATATATAATATTAATAATTCTTTCTATATATATTTTATAATAAATATCACTTTATTTTAGTCTTAATGGTTAAATTACTTAGGTTATAAAATAAGATGATTTAATAAAAACCAAAATGATAAAATTGGGGAATCATAGAAGTTAAGGAACAAAATTATTAAAATGAAAATATTTACATGTGGTTGAGATTTCTCTAGAAAATGTTTCAACCCTTATTTTTCTATTTTTGAGTCAAATTAGGTAAATGATACAACTCATTAATTAAAATATTTTGGTATTTACAAGACTGTCACTCATCCTGCACTATAAAATTAAAGCACTCTTCTCCTTCTTCACACCTCTCAAACCACTTATGTTCATCCATGATCTAAAAAATAAAATTCCCAAAATCATTCCATTCCTCATTGAAGCCTCAATTTGGTCATAAATCATTATATGGAATCCATTTAGTGAAAACCAAAAAGAGTTACCCAGAGAAGAGGTAACATCATTCCTCACGCTCCATTATTTTATTATCATTCTCTACTCCCGTCCACTCTCATTATTCCTTAATTAAACAACCACAAGAATATAATCAATATACTAAGTTGTTTTTATGCTACGTTTTTTACCTATAAATACACACACATCCATATAATAGGTAATGAACATGTTGTTTATGTGTACGATAATCTACCACATCACAAAATGATAACTGTTTGTTTTTTCCTTTACCTCCTTTCATGGATGGGAATTATGAAAGAAATGATGTTTATATATGATATATATTATATTTATTATTCCTTTAATCTTATCTAATTATTTTAAAAAATATGTATTTATACTTTCCATTTTGTGTAAATAAAATAATTTGTTTGAGGAAGTGTGGACTGCGGCCCCCTCAAAGCGATGTGATTCATTAACACTCTACATAGAATATATTTTGGATGGGTTTAGTGAAATTATATGATATATATGAAATAATAATTCTACTTGAATAATGACAATATATATATATATATATATCATTCACTTTTTTCAATCAATATGATAATAAAACAGAAACAGCGTTCATGGATATGTATGACCTACTGTCTCTATGAATAGTGTATTCCATTTCATACTCCAATATTATATAGATTAGTATAAGAAAAAATATAATGAATAAAAATTATATTTATAAAATGTTTTATATTATATAAATTATTATATAAGTATAAGGATCAAAGATACAACAAATTAAGACACATTGGAAAAACAAAATGATTATTACCCGAAGTAAAACCCTATCATAGAATTGTTTATGAGAAGGTAATAAAAATTCATAATAAAAACATAAATATTATTTGATATAATAATTTGGTTTTTTTATAGAGTTATAATAAACTTATATTTATTATACTTGATGTTTTAACTAGTGTGACGAGATTCAAGAGATAAGGTAAAGGGATTTCTTTTCATTTTTTATTTTCGTAAGATACATTCCTTAATCACCGCTCATTTCATTTGTGTGGTGTGTAAAATTACCATGTATGTATTATATTATTATTATAATTATTTTTATGGGTATTTAAATATCCATTTAATGATATTTATTTCATGGGGTTTATGTTTCAAAATATACTAAATCAGTAATGTAACTTTGTCAGAATTTGTCTTCTTTGAGGTACATGCCAAGTCATGCACCTATATTTTTCTATGAGGTGTATATACTTCATTTTAAAATATTATATCACAAATAAACTTATTTTAATGATATTTTATTCTTCATGTAATGTTATTATTTTCATCTTGAGTTAATGTTACCAAAATGGTAACAGTTTATTTCTACAATCTCGTTGTTTATCGATATTGTTTATGATTATGCTTCCCTTGATGAAACATTTTGATAAATATATCTAGAACACTCATGAATATTCTTAAACTCTGGATATTAATGTTATATTTATGTAATTTTAATTTTTCCACTATTTTTCTCTTAAAATAATTATGAAAATGTTTTTCTAAAAATCTGTCTTTACCTCTCCTATCGGTTGGAAATATGTGTTCTTTCAAAAAAATGATTTAAGAAAATGTTTTCAAAAATGTTTTACTTTTATCCTATAATTTTAAAGTACATTTTAACCATGTTTTATCTTTAAAAAATTAGTTTTAGAAGTAATCTTCTTGTTATTTTCCGATCAAGATACTTTTCTGAACTTTTAATGTAAGAAAATAATATTCGGCAAGTATGGACATTCCCACCATCATGAATATCATTTCCTTGAAGATTCCATTTTAAGTTTAAAAGTATAATTTTGATGAATTTTTTTCTTAATATTCTATATATTCATTGTTTTTAATGTTATTTTCAATGAAAATTGTTTTCAAAAAAATTATGTTTAGAAAAGTTATTTTAAACATTTCTAAGCCTTCTTTATAAGTTTTCAAAGTTTTTTCAAATAAATAGTTCCAAAATGTTTTAATTTTTTATATGTTTTCATGGAAAATGTTTCTCAAAATGTTTCTATTCTCACATTAAATTTTTTCAATGAAAAAAGTTTACAAAATGTTTGCAATGATTTATTTATAATTTTTGAAGTTTATTTTAAAAAAATGTTTTTAAAAGGTTTTATATTTTAATGAGATTTTTTTCTAATAATAAAGGATTTTTTCCAAAATAAATTTTTTGAAAAGTCATTTCAACATTATTCTCCATATAATATGTCCTCTTTTGATGTTACTCAGACCCTTCTGAGAAATTCTTTAAATCTTAAATTCATATTCTCTATTTGAGTGGTTTATATTTTGATATCATGTTGTTTTTAAAACCTGTTTATCTTTCATGGGTTATATTTTAATGAAAACCATTTATCTTTCATGAGTTATATTCTTTTGAAACCTTCTTCTTTTCATGGGTTATGATTTTATGAAATGGTTTTGAAACCTATATATTTTCCATAGGTTATGAGGTCATTAAATGTTAATGTTACCCTTTTCGTTTCATAGGTTATGATTTGATGTTTATAAAACCCATCTCTTTTCATAGGTAATGATATGAGGAATGTTTTGTGGAACATGTATTTATGATTTTATTATGTGACAGGTGGGACATATATCTCCCTCCAAAGAGTTTTATAACGATAAATGTTCTGTGATATTAAAGGGTATATGTAAGGGATTCCCATCCCAAAATAAGAGGGTACATGAGAGGGCATTCAAATACTAAAACAAGAGGGTACATGAGATGGAAGACTAAGTCTAATATAAGTACGCAAGTGATTATCTCAGTCATAACATGATACAAAGGACTTTTTTGGAATAATTGATATAGGTTTTTTATATGCTTATGTATAAGTCAAAATTTCATGTCTTATTCTTATGATATCATTTCAAGGCTTGTGTTCTTTATTTCCTCATGATTTCTGTGTTATGAACTGCCAAGATTAATACCATGATTTATGTTTATGACCCTATGATATACAGGGTATAATATTATAATGTTATGATCACATTCTCATTTCTTTATGCTCATGTTTATTCTTACATGACTCCTTTATTTACTATTACTGATCATTTGGTCTCAACCCTTCATATGATTCCTTCCACAGAATAAGAAAATATGTATTTTGTTTGATTTTACTAAGAAAGGTTCTAGTCAAGAAAAACCTAGTATGAGAGAATGTATCATATTTATGTACCAGTGTTTATATTTCTATGTTTCCAAAGGCAGTAAACCAATATGGTCTTTGGGTATCTATTTTTTTGTAATGTATTAAGTATTCCGCAAAAGTGATGTAATTTATATGTACAACAAGTTTGGGTAATTATAGTTGGTAACATAGGGAAGTTTTAATCAACCATTGGAAACTATGGTGAGAAAATTTTAGTGAGATCCCTAGGAGTATTTATAAATATATGGATATGGATGTCTCTAAGGATAAGTATAAGGATGAGTTAATGTTTTGGAAAATATCATAGAATTTTTCTATAGGATAGAGTTGGTGGATTCCTATAAATACATCCATGTTTGGATACAACCTGTGGATGTGACTCTAGAACATATGCACCTAGGGTTAAAAACTATGATAATGTGTGTTGAACCTGAATCGACATAACCTGGTACATGATAATGGGCCTTGTTGCACACCTAGTTTGACACTCCCAGGGAATATTCTTTGGGAATTCACTAACTCATCATGATCCATCATGAAGGATTTAAATAGAATATGACTATGAATAACCTATGATAAATCCAAGGGTTTCATATATTAAGGAATGTTTTATAACATAGATATCATATAAATGAATTTTCCTAGTTATGTGGTTTTCAATTAGGATAAATGTTTCTCATTCTATGATTTCCAGTTTTAGTCATTAGAACATGGTTAACATTTAATGTTTCAGATGTGAAAAGAATGAGTATTATGATAATTGATTTCCGAAATGGAAATCTCATAAAGATAATCAAGAAGGTAGTATGAGTATTGGTTATACTTTCGAAGATAAAGAGACCAAAAATGACATGTGAAAGTTATTTGATGTTCTTCCACCATAGGCAGCCTAATTAGATTAAGGTTGAGGAACCTTAATACATGATTAATATTTCATATTCTAGGATATATATATTAAGGAATAAGTTGATGAAGTCTTAGTAATGGTTTAAGAATAATGTTGGATGAATGAAGTATTTATGTTTTTGAATTCAAAGATTATGTTTTATGAATCATGAATTATATATGTATTTTCAATATAAGTTTTCATTACGGATTGAAAAGAACATGTTAAATGGTGATGAAGACATAGAAAAGTAATTTCATGGAAATGTGATATTTTGATTAAGGGAAGGTAACCCTTAATTAATGCCTAAAATTGAGATAATATGTTTGGATAAATATATGTTAGTTATGAATAATTAAATTAGACAGTACAGATTACCCTATAATGGATTATTGATAAAGTGGTATATGTCATCAAGAATGAATTTTAGAACTTCTTGTATTTAAATAATATATCCAATAATCTTTGGAATAAGTAAAAATTAATGTTTTTGAAATGTATTTATAGTAATTCAGGTTATTAATATGTTATAAGAAAATTTTTTATGAGGGTATTCACATATTTGGAATGGGACAAGAAATAGATACTTTGTGATATATGTGGGATAAATGTTAATCTAATTTCATGACATTTTTATGTTTTGGACTTTAATCTTTTGAAAATGTTATAAGGTTAACCCTTTATATAAAATTTAAGTTAAACATCAGATGATGTTTGGAAGATTAACGTATTATCTCACCACATGAGGAATTATTCATATTTAATAACTTGTGATATCCCTTTTTTGTGATAAAGATTGATGGAATGACCTATCATTCTATTTATGGATCTCATGATCTATTAGTTCTTCAAGAATGAAATATTCACCTTCATTCCCTAGAGTAAGAGATGAGGTAGGAATTGATCAAGGAAAAACCAAAATTTTATGTTGTATATATAAAAGGAATGAAATTAAGTAAGTATATCTTCTTTCGAATGTTTTTCAACATTAGGAAAAATGATCTTGAAACCAAAAAAATTATCCTAGAACCTTTATTTCCATTGAATTAAACGGTCCATTATGTCATTGTAGATTTATAGATTTGTGATTGTTAACTTTATCCTCACCTTACTCTCTATGAATACTAATCAGAAATTAATGGTTATATTTCTCATTCATGTAATGGTTTACCCTTCCCACTTATGTTCTCCTATGTGGGAAGCTAGTTATGAGTTATATTGGGTAACCATTACAGTTCCATATTTCATTTTTTAAAGGAAATTTTAGTGTTCATTATTATGATGTGGGTTCTGTGAAATGAAATCTCATGTATTAAACCTTTGATAAACCAAAATAATTTTGAAGTAGAAATTCATTTTAAGGCGGGTATAATGTAACACCACGAGATTTTGTGACAAAAAAATCGAATTAAATTATTCTTTTTGATATATTACATTTCACACAATAGTTTATATAGTATTTCCCTTATATGAATAAAATAGAAATAATTTTGGCTTGTGTTATACTCTTAACCAAATTGATCTTGCACTACACACAAAACTTGTTTTATATTGTGGTACACATAAAACTAAGTTTGATTGTGTTACATGCAAAATAGTGTTTTACAACCTTTTAATGGAAAACTACTTTAAAACTAAATTTTGAAACTTTGATGAACTTTATTTTAAAAAATAAACATCATTTTTTCATTCAAAATGTAAAAATTATCTTTGGAATAATTTTTGGGATTTTTTATGAGAAAATTAATTTTTTATGAATACTGAAAAATAATACATTTTAATTAAAAACCATATTTCATTTAAATACTTATTAATGTTAAATTATATTTTAAATTTTATTATAAAGTCATAATAGATAAATTATACATATATTAATCTAATTTAGTACATTAGAATAATTTTTATATTAAAATTAGATACAAAAACTTATTGAACTTTTGAACGTTTTTACTTTAAAAACCCATTTTCTTTCCATGTCAATAGGATTTTCACTTAACATAATATTCCCACATATGATATTTGAATTTTTAAAAACAAAAAAACATGGTTATAATCAGTATAATAATTTTTATCCAATTATATCAACTTAATTCATTTTCCAAAAATATTAGTGAAAGGGATTAAAATTAATTACGGTGATTAAGGTAAAATTAAGCATTATAAGGGACTAAACCATAATATTAAGGGCCCAAATGAACTATAAATATGCCCAAAATACCCTATTTACCAATATTTTAACCACATACCCTATTGTTTCAATGTATATAGTTTATTGGGATATTATTAAACTGAAGTGTCTTATATAATAGGTTTAGTAAGGAAATAGACATAAGGGGAACTTTCCTTACCTTTATCATTTATAAATCTTTTAGATATGTAAAAAACATCATTTTTAGGTTATAAATATCATTTCAAAAGATAAATGGGTTATTTTTGTTATAATAATTTATCATTAATTTTTATAGATGATTTATTTACATAAAATGCTTATGAAATGCCAATGTAGTGATTATTTACTTAATAATTAACTAAAATAAATAATACGATAAATATTAAAAGCGAAGTAAATTGATTGAATTATTATATTTAATTTGTTTTAGAATAATATATCATGTTACATATCTTTAAACCTAATATATTTTAATTCCAATGTTTTTTTATATTTTAAAATTAAAATTAAATAAATAATGTCTAAATTGAAATTAATGTTATTTTATAATAAATGTTATTTTATGAAATGATTTAAATTTAATACAAATACTATATTCTTCCATGTTATTTATATGTGTTAATAAATATTAAATATTTTATATTAATGGATCAAATTGTCTTTTATAATTAACATAGTGACCCATACATTGTAAAAACATTATTAACATGGTTTGTATTTAAGGAGAACTACTAGAAACAAAGGGTATACCAATAGTTTTAAATCATTGGTAAAAGCTGGAAAACATTTTGGTATTCCCTATACCAATGTTTTTCCAACCGTTGGCTATTGAGGCATGGGGATATCTCTATACCAACATTTCTTTAGTAACTGTTAGTATATATAAATATTTATTACTCTATTCCAACAATTTATAAAAATCATTATAATAGATATTTTCCACGAGTTTAATTTCATTGGAATAAATTGATAATTAACTCTACACCAATGGTTTGAGAACTGTTGGTATAGAGTTTTACCAATGTTTATAATGAAAATATTGGTAAAGATATGATTTTAAGAACTATACCAACAGTTTTTAAACTGTTGGGATAGTTTTCTGCAATTTCAGACATCAGCCCAGAGGTGCCTCCCTATCAAATTACCTACAGTTGACAACAAAATGACACTAATGCAGACAATAAAAAATTCAAAATGACACTAATAAAGAATTAAAAATGACACTAATAAAATATAAAATATACAATACCATTAAATTCTAAAAATAATAAAACATACAAAATGACCTCTAATTGAAAACAAAATGACCTCTAATAGCAATTACATTAAAAAAAATATAAAAAACATAATTAAAAATGAAACTATGGAAAATTCCACATGCAAGTCAATGAGTAGTGTAATAGTTCACACCACCATGTCCTTGAAAATATTTGAAGGCACTATGGGAGGGTGGTAAGGAAATAACATTGAAGGGGATAGTAGGAGGGGCCATGGACATGGGTGGTTTTGGTATGGAGGGTGGTGCATTAGGTAGGGTGTCATCGATAAGGAGGGTAGGGTTGTGAAATAGCTTTGATACCTTGTAAAGAGAAAATTCATAGAATCCAATTATAGATAAACAAATAAAGATACAAGAATAATGTGACCTACCTAATCACACATATATTCTGTCACAGAAAATTAGTAAACATAAAATTTCAGTAATGTTAGCCACAAATATAGAAGATCAATATGCCCCTCATTACCATCATCGTCACTATCACCACCTTCATCATCATCCTCATCCTCATCCTCATCCTTACCCCTATCCTCCTCCTCGTCGTCATCCATGGCCTCATCCTTGGCCTCATCCTCACCCCATCCCCGTCCTAGGCCTCTGCCTCTCCCTCAACCTCAACCTCTTCCTCGGCCTTGGTCTCGGCCTCATCCTCATCCTCAGCATCTTCCTCACCATCTTCATCACTAGGAATGACATTGTCTCAACCACCACTAGAAATTCCACATGGTTCACTATATATTGAACACATCAATGACATATATTCATCACAAGTTATTCTGACCTCTGGTGGAAGTGCTAGACATAAAACTTTCATCAGTTTCATAAATTCAATGTTTTCCCTAGAAGGTCGTTCTTCCACATGTGTGGCTATTTTCAGTATGTTCTGCATGTGGCTTAACCATTTAGAACTCGGTTTCACTACAAATCGTACCTAAAGAGGCCCAATACCTCATAATAACTATACTCTTTTCATATTGGAAGTGTACTCTTCTAGGGTTCTCATCTCCCAACATTTGATGTAAGTGATCATTTGGACCAAAATTGTCAAGTTTCTGGGCATCAAGGGCCTCTAAAAAAATCCTGCTACAAATACAAATAGATTATTATATTACAAATTAGATATTAAAATTTGATATCAAATAATTAAAACTTATAATGTGTTGTTGTGTCGTTTTTTTAACCACACTTCCATCTTTTTTCCTTCTTCTCGAGCAAAAAAGGTTTGCTCAAGGCACGCATCCTTCAATATTGAATACATTCCTCTACAATGACATTGAATGTAGAAAAATATAATAAAAAATAGGTTACAAATAATGAATTTCATAACTAGAATTATATGAAAACTTTAGAAATCGAATAAATTATGGAGGAATCAATAGAAAGTGCAAGTCCTAAAGAAATATTATAAACAACTATCATACCTGCTTCCCCTCATGATATGTCATCATAGTATATCAAAATTTGTGGGGGTATTTTTTAGCATCAATTTTTTTTTATTTTTTACGGATGATTCCTAAATAAAATTCAACAATACAAAAGATAGTATTAATGCAAACTATGAAAATTCTCAATTAAATACCTAAGATGAGATTAATAATTTAAACTTGATAGTCTTCCAATGAATAATCATTTTCCAATACTTTTCTATCAAACAATGATTCATGACTGGTACCACCTATAACTATATATCAACTATTGCATGTAATCCAATATACAACTCATGCTTATTGGATCTCCAAATCTCAACTAACTCCTTTAGACGTTCTAGTTGTGCACCCTCGCCATTGGGGAAATTAAATTGAAGGTGACACCAAAATATTAAATAATATAAATAAAAAAATATTACATTAAATACAAAATATTTTTTTACCCATATTTGTGACCAAGAATTATCATTGACTTTATTTGGGAACTGTGTCTATGAGATCAGGAGAACAGGAATGATGTAGAAGTATTTGGAAAACGTTTCAAAAAAACTCCTACATTTCTTCCCTGCTTTTTTGATCATTTAATTATCTTCACTGTAATCCACCATCAACTACGTGCAGTAGTTCCACAATGAATGCATGCGTATATTCCCCCTCCCTCATCGCATATCAGTAGATTTATCTGTTATGATAGAAAAAAAATATTATATCAATCCATATTATAATGATAATAAATTATGTTAAAATATTGTTATGGTTTTAAAGAATACCTACCTAGTATTCTCAATGGGAACCTCTAGATCCACTGCCATTGAAGGAACATCACCCTATACCAGTGTAGTGGGTCCTAGTGTATACTTCGTAGGCACAGACTATGTGAGAGGAGGATTCGAAGAAGGAATGTTGAAGCCTGGAAAAAATAAGTACATGGTAAAGACAATGGAATGGATGAGTGACCAACTTCATAATATGGATGAGTGGTGAGAATCACCATGGGATATGGTAAAGATGGGTGAGGAGGCTCAGATGTGAAGTTGGTGAAAACATGGGAGGCATAAATATCTCATGTGTCCCTAACGACATAGCGGGATCAGAATGTGTGGAAGATGGTATGTTAGTGGGAGGGGTAGGGTCTAAATGGGTACACTAACTAGAGCTCCTAGCTCTCGTACAAGCCCCCCCCCCCCCTCATACCACCATCCTGAGTACCAGGACCACTACTAGTCTTTCAATCGAATAACTGGCACCTAATTGGTGGATCCGACATAAAATTTTAAAACAAAATTAATCACATCACATTATATGTTATTGATATATATATATATATGAAATAAAATACTCACAATAGGCTCTAATGAAGGAATTTCCATCTCATCCATTTGATGATTGTTGTCCGTCATCTTTTTTCTTCACAACTCCGCATATAGTTTCATTTCCTTCATTTTAAAACAAATATAAACATAAGTATAAAATGATAACTAATTTGTAACCAAAAAAACAAAAAACAAAGACATGGATTATTTGTCTTAGGTCATTTGTTTCATATGTTTTCTTTGGTAATTTAGATATTTTTTAGGTTATCTCATTATATTAATTGGATTTTATTTTCATTACAATTAGTTTAATATTTCCAATTCATTTCATCTATTTTATAGTTAAAAATTAACTATTTTGTTTTTTTTTGGTTTGGTATGTATGAATAAAATTCAATAAAAATTATAAAATGAGACTCAAAGAAGACTAAAACTAATAAATATTGAAAATACACATGAAGGTCTAGTTGGATACAAAATATTTTCAATTAATTGTAAACCAATTTGTATAGCATAAAGCTCAACAGCTCATGTCTAGCCAAACCAATATAACCGAGAACACAGATGAATGATTTTATTTATTTCCCACCACAACTTCCGGTTTGAAATCAAATCTAACAATTGAAGTATTGTAGTCATTATAAGTAATGAATGGATTAGGTCCAATACGAGTAGGGATAATGTCAATTCCATCATCACCATCATAAAAAATATGCCTTGGGATTACTTCAATAGTGTCACCAAATTCAGGTCGAAGATGATCTTTGACATAAACAACCTATTTCTCCATTGAGGCCTATATATATGGTTCATCGGTAACAAGAGTGAGAGTCATTTCAATAACTCAAAATCCACAATTATCAATAAAGTTTCCCAACCTTATCATCGATTCAAACCACTGAAATTTCATAATAGTGACTGGATCATGAGAGTACTAACCCAATATTGTTATTTTTTCAATGATGACATAATAAGCTACATTTTCAAAATGAGGTCTATAATCTGATGCACTGACATAACATTCTATTGATGCAGTTAGAGTAACGCAATCATGTTGTGTTATTATATTCCTTTCTTATTCATGGATAATAAATTTGTACCCATTTATCACAATCAATTTACATACACAAACAATGATATTAGTACCAGAAGCCAAGACTATTATTTCCTCAGATACAGTGTCAGCAGAAAAACTTGATACCTAAAATATAAACAAATAATAAAATTAATTAAATATTTATTTTATTTATTTATTACATTAATATTTCTACCTTAAATTTAAACCAAACAGAAAAATCTTTTCTATGAAAAGTCTCCATCCTTATCATATATAAAGAATGATTTTTTCTATTTATCATTTCTTTATGTTACCTTTAAATAAAAATAAAAATATTTTAATAGATATCTAAAATTACAAGAGTTTACATAAGATATACATGTTCAATTCACTTTCTTAATGTAGTCATCGAAAAAATTAGAGTTGAACAACACTGTGTGATGTGCCATCTCCCGCTCTTCAAGGATTAATGTTATAAATGTATATGATCTGGAAACTCTTCCTATTTGATGAAGTGATAGAAATATATGATTAATTTTCTCATACTACTCCTATTCATTTATCATTGGTCTATTCATTATCATAGTTAGATCATACAAATACATTGAGCAGAAATCCATATATTCTTGAGCCAAGTAAATATTTAGGATAGAACCTTCGGTATGATTCTTGTTCTGGATATAATATTTCAATGTGTATATATTTATTTATTTCTGATACAGCCATCAAAAAGCTATAGGTCCCCTGAGAATTATTTTTGTTGTAAGATGGTATGTCAGATGCAGCATGCATGTGAAAAATGATAGAGGAAATATTTTCTCTAACTCACACTAAATTAACAGTGTCTCTACTAACATTTTTTCAAGAAAAACATATAAAACTTCTTAGCACAAAGATCTATAAAAAATGGCACAAATAAATAACTAAAACCCTAATATTATATGAAAAATATGATATATTTCTATTGAAATCAACTCATGTAGAAGGACATGAGAGTCATGAGTCTTAAAAAATTTAAACATCAACTCTATTTTGTTGAACCGTTTTGATAGATTGTTGGAATAGCCATCAAGAACTTTAATAGTCTCTAGTACTTCTAGAAATTGATTTTTTTTCTGTAGGTTTCATCGCATAAGAAGCACATGGAACTTTATATTTATTTCACTGATAAACATAGGATGAAATTCTAGTCTGGTCCCCCAATCCACCAAGTCTTGCTGAGATCGTAAATCATATTTTTCCTTTACTTTGACATTTAGAATAATCGAGAACAACATTTCACATATATTATTTTCAATGTACATTACATCTAAGCAATGATGTAACAAATTTTTTGAACAATAAGGCAACTGAAAGAAGATACTCCTCCTCTTCCAATTGTAACAGGTATCATTGGAAGCATTCTCCCTCTTTCTAGATTTCATTTGACCCTTCCTAAATGAAAAACTAAAATCATGAAATTCATTAAGCACATCAGTTCCAGACATATACTGAGGTGGATATTCAGTCTCCATTGTATTTTCAAATCATTGATGATTATTTCTATATGGAGGGTCCACTGGAAAGAATCATCGATGTCCTATAAAAATAATACTACAGTGATATTTTAGTATTTTGTATCGATTAATCTTCATAAAAATAGGACATGATAATTTTCACTTCATGCTCCATCCATACATCATTGCATAAGAAAGAAAATCATTGATCATCCACATAAGCGCAACATGCATCTAAAACATGTCTTTCAAACATGCATCTTATGTGCACACACCCACATCCCAAATAACTTTACACTATTTTATAAAATGTTTCATGTATACTTATATATCATTTATAGGATCAAAAGGGAAAAATATAAGAATTGTCATGAAATTGAAAGGTTTTTTCATATAAAACCATGGGGGAAGGTTATAAATGTTTATGAAAACTAGCCATGTGCTGTGCGAAGTAAGCATCTGTCTAAACGAATAAAAACCATCACATAAAAGACCTAGTCTCACATTACGCACATCAGCTCCAAAATCAGGATATCAAGAATCAAATCTCTGTCATGAAAACCCATCTATAGGTTAAACTAACTCTTCGTTATTCTTATTTCTCTTGGTATCATGCCATCACATTTTTATTGATATTTCATTAGACATGAAAATATTCTGGAGTATAAGGATCAATGGAAAGTGACACATTACTTTAAATGTCATGCACGATGGTTTTACATCATCTTTTGTCTTCTATAGGGATGTTCCACATTTTATAAAATCATTTCTTTCAGATGTTTCCTCCCAAAATAAGCTATAGTATTTCAGGAAAGCATGAATTTTTCTTTGAAAATCAAAGTTATTCAACTAACTTCCATGCCATATAGTGGTTTTTGGGAATATCTAAATCATCTAGAAGTATTTCCTTCAAAAAGGTAAGAATGTAATCGATGGCATAATTAGAAATCCCATACATGGTTTTCCTATGAAACAATCAGATTAAAAATTCAAACTTTTTCATTTTACCACATTGCTGATATACTAGAGTCATCGTAGCATCATTAAATTTTTTTACTCTATCAACGTCATCATATTAATTTGACACAACATGTCTGCCTATATCAAAGTCTTCTTGGTTCTACATCCTTTCCTTCTAATGATTATGAATAAACGAAACTGATCATATATAAAAATTCCTAATCCAGTTCTCTCATTTGGATAGTATTTTGAGATTCCATGTTATCCCCATTGTGATACCACACATAGTAGTTTGTTTGAAATCCAAATTTTGTTATATGGTAGATAAATTATTCAGGGATCAACCAAGGTCTTACTAAAAAATTATAACATGGGAACTGTATATGATAATTATCTGACTGAATGGCGCAAAGGCATAAATTTTTCTTTTGTTTTTAGATAAACCCCATTTTACGGGAAAAATGGGGAAACCTCACATGACTTCCACGACTTAGATACATTAACACAATGTGAAGATTGAAAGGGTTGCAATCATCCCAAAACAATACTATGTATAAAAATCCCTCCACAGTATCAACATCAATATGTGACAACTATCTGAAGCATTATCAAATGAGAAATCTGAAATGCTCTTTAAATTGTTTGGAAAATTTCTTGAGATCCAATCAATTTCGTACATCCAACTTATATCTATTCTATAAAAAATTATAATAAGTCATTTTTTGAAAGAAATTAAATAATATTTATGTTCAATAGAAAATATATTTATGTAAATGAGAATTTTTCAGTTTATATAAAATAATAACTAACACACTACTCTATATGAGAATCATAGTATGAAAGGAAAAAAATATTATATATATAAAAAAATACTATAAATATAAAGCCATGATATTTAATTGAAACATGGTGGATGTGATAAAATATCCTTGTATAAATAATGATCTCTCTAGGATAATTATTAGAAAACAGTTTGGATTAAGTCTAAATTTATAATAATCATTGTATTTAATAATTAATGATATATTTCTAATCAGTGGTTCTATTGTTTTATTAGTGAACAGTGATATTTTTTATAAGTTTTTTTATTTAAAAGGTATCCATCTTGGTGCCATAAACTAGAAACATATAGGTTCTCAACAAAAATTATCTAAATCCATTGTATCTAGACAAATGAAATATAATGGATTTATACAAAATTGGTGTATCTGTGAGTATATAGATGTCGTTTATGCAACAAAATCATTGAATCTATGAAATGTTAATGATTAATGAAAGATTATTTGAAATATTACCCAAATGTTAAAACTTAATGTTCTACTTCATATGTTAGTCATAATATGTTATTAGACCATATCATTACATTATGATGTGTCCATATTGGGCAATGTGATCCAATATGGAAGTGGTAATATGATACCAATATATAATTCCTTATGAAAAAACCTTATTTCAAGGTATATGGTATTCTTTGGAATCATGTATATCATACCCTATGACATAAACATATCTTTATTATGAAATCACCAAAAAAACATCATATGATTTATTTATGATTTAAGGTATATCCTCATTAAGAAAAACTTTGGTACATGTGTTTCAGATGTTTTATGATCTAGATTATATATGTTTTGTTCATAGACTAACCATCACTGTGTTGGTTTACTTCACTATATATGTTGAGATAATGGAGTACATTAGATATGAGATTTTTTCCTAAAACCAATCATATTTATTGTTCTCATTATAACGGGGTATGATGGTCCTTCATTGTTGTCATCCTTGTACTAATATTTTTTTGGTATTTTTTTGGGATAGTTTTTGTGTTCATGACATTATGTAAGATCATTTAACAAGTTGTCTCCGATAGGTAATGTTGTTCTTTAACTCAATCACCTAGCACATACACTGTCACACATACACAAAATAATTCACCCATGTGATATCTCATGTGATAAATATGAAACATACCTTGAATTATATAGATTATCATGATTAAAACCACTAAACCTGAAATTCCATCCAGTTTTAAGCTAATTTATGCACATATATGAAATGGTATAACAATTATATTCTAACTGAAGTTTTAACAATAAAGAAAAAGAGATCCACATAAAATATTTCTATATTAAAATGGAATAATACTAAGATAAAATAAGAAATAAATAGAATACAATATTCAATTTTGGTCTTAGAGAATATAATAATACAAAGCATATTTATTTTCATTATAATCAAACCCTCTATCCTTAAGAAAAAAAGGAAAAAAAGTTAAACACATTATTTCAATGACATAGATCAATAAGTATAACATATGTAATAGTATGTTATATTATAATTCATATAATATAATATAATATAATGAGAACACAGATACACATAGGAATATAATAACATAAAAATTAGTGGTTTGAATTTCATCAAAACTAAGACATCAAAATCTCCCAAACAACCTCCCCTTTTAGATTATTTCAAAACATAACTTAGGGTGAAAAAAATTCCCCCCTGACATAATAAAAATATAAAACAAATAATTATAAGTAATTTTAAAATAAAGTAATATAAAATTGAGTAGATAGAGCATGTGAGTAACACAAATAAATTTCTTCCCTATATAAAATAATGAAGCATATTTAGAAAATTATTAACATGATTAAACAAAAACAGGGTACAAAGAAAACTAAGATAGTAAATTGTATCACTTAAGGGGATATCAGTTTTTAAAAAATATAAAAGGTAATAAAGCAATGTATAATCCCCCTTAATCGATGCATTTATCATGTTTAAAAAGATATGTCAGTATAAGAACCATCCTTTTCAAACTCCCTCTAAATAAAAAATTTAGTACAAGCAACCAAAAAACAAGATAAAGATATTTTATAAATTAAAAAAAGGTGTGTAATTAGTTAAACATAAATATATTAGCATATTTCATTTACAAAAATGATAAATGGAAGAAACCAAACTCACCAATTTGAAGATAAATGTAGGTAGAAATGGAAGAAACTGATTTGAAGTGCAATAAAAA
Source organism: Viscum album (assembly GCA_963277665.1). Taxonomy (NCBI): domain Eukaryota; kingdom Viridiplantae; phylum Streptophyta; class Magnoliopsida; order Santalales; family Viscaceae; genus Viscum; species Viscum album. The sequence continues at coordinate 611,574,406 of OY728119.1, forward strand.
TATTTAGAACCATGATTGATCTGGTGTTGGAAGACAGTGGTCGCCAGCTAGGAGAGAGCTCCATGTGTTAGGAAAAAAACTATCAGATTTGGAATGGAATGGGGAGGGTTTATTGGTTTTATTTATGGGAAATATTTCCCAATGTTTTTTAAAAACCATTGGGATATATCCCTTTACAAACGGTTAACAAAACCTGTTGGTATATACATACTTTTCCCAATGATTTTAAAAAACCATTGGTAAAACATTAACTTGTATACACTATACCAATGGTTTTTCAAAACTAATGGGAAAAAATAACAAAATTTACACTTTCCAATGGTTTTTTTAAACCATTGGGATAGGGGCACTGGTATAGTGTAGAATTCTAGTTGTGGTGGTTTAGCATGTCTCATGCGCTTGTTTTAAAATTAATTTCAAAAAAACATGGGATTTTTTGTTTTTAAAATAATATATAACATCAATAAATCAGTTTCTCTAAATTTTATAATAAATCTCACTTTATTTTAGTCTTCGTTTTTAAATTACTTATGTTGTATAATTATATGATTTAATAAAAACCAAAATGATAAAATTTTGGAATCTTATAAGTTAAGGAACCAGATTATAAAAATGAACCTTTTACTCTTGTGGAGGATTCTATCAACCATGATTCCCTTTAAACAAGTATTTTTCTATATTATAGACACATTAGTTAAAGGATACCTCCCATTAATGAATACCTTTTGGTATTTACAATATTTTCACTCATCGTCCACAATAAAAAGACAATCAATCTCCCCCTTATTCACACCTCACAACCCACTAAGGTTCATCCAAGATCTACCCAATACACTTACCACCATCCCTCTCTTCCTACTTGAATCATTAATTTTGGAAAAAAATTTAATCCAATGATTCCCTTTAGTACAAACCAAAATTAGTCCAAATAAGTGGTAACATCCTTCGTTAAACTACTTTATTTAATTTTCATTATCCACCCCTACACTCTCATTATTCCATGATAAAACAAATACACCAGTATCCTCAATATAATGATATTTTTTATACTAATTTTTTAACCCACACTTACACACACTTTTATCTAATGAGTAACAAACATATTGTTTATGTTTATGACAAACTACCACCTCACAAAATGATGATTGTTCATTTTTCCTTTTACCAACTTCCATTATTAGAAATTATGATGGACAAACAGTTTTTATATGATATATATTATATTTATTGTGTCTTTAATATATTTTAATTTTTTACAACACATATCTTTATATATTCCATTTTTTGAAAATACGATGAATCCATTTGAGGAAGTGTGGACTATCGTCCCCTCAAGGCAAAGTGATTCGTTCACACTCAACATGGAATGTATTAAGAATTAATTTAGTGAATTTATATTTTATATATTATATAATAATTATAATTGAATATTTATTTATAAATAATATATATACATATATCTCACTTACTTACTTTCTTTCAATATGACAATAAAATGGATAAATCTTTTATGTGCACGTATGACTTACCGTCTCCGTGAATAGTGTATTACATTTCATAATACTATATTCTATAGATTATTATAATACACATATAAGGAATACACATGATTTTTATATTGTTTTTTACATTATGGAAATCATTACATAAGTATAAGGACCAATGATACAACAAATTAAGATACCTATGAAAAACAAAATGAATATTCCCCGATGTGAAACATTAACATAGAATTGTTAATTAGAGTGTAATATAAAGTCATAATAAAACCATATATGGTATTAGATATAAGAATTTATTTCTATAATTGTTTTATAATAAACTTATATTTATTATAAATGAGGTTTTAATGAGTGAACTGAGAGTCAAGACATGTGTTAAGGGGATTTCATCTCACTTTATTATCTTTGTGAGATACATGCCTTAATCTACACTCATTACATTTGTGTGGTGTGTAAAATTCCTATGGATGTATTATATAATTCTTATGATTATGTTTATGGATATTTAAATATCTATTTTATTATATTTATTTCATGGGGTTTATGTTTCAAAAGTTACCAAATCCATAAAGTCACTTTGTCTGGATTTTCCTTCTTTGAGACACATGCCAAGTCATGCACCTATATTTTTCTATGAGGTGTATATAATGACATATCACATGTTATATCATGATTAAAATTTTTTTATTGTATTTTAAGGTTCATTTAATCTTATGATTTCCATCGTTAATTAATTTTACCAAAATAGTGATACATTATTGCTACAATCTCATCATTTATAGAGATTTTTTGTGATTATTCTTCCATTAATGAAATATTATGATCCATATATCAATAAATTTAATGAATTTTCTTACCGTATGTATATTAATGTTATATAAATGTAATGGTGCAATTTTTCTACTCTTTTGATCATAATAAATTAAGAAATATTTTATGAACATATGACTTTACCTCTCCTTTCAGTTAGGTATATGTGTTCTTTCAAAGCTATGATATTTAAAATGTTTTTGAAAATGTTTTACTTATATCCTATGATATTAAAGAAAATTTTACCAATGTTTTACCTTTTAAAAATTGGTTTTACAATGAATATGTTTTTCATTTTCCGTTCAAGACACTTTTCTGAACTTTTAAGGTCAAAAAAGAATGTTCAGCATGTACATACATACCATTGTAATGACCGTCACTTACTTGAAGCTTACATTTTAAGTTTAAAAGTATATTTTTAATGTAAAATGTTTTTCATAATATTATAGAAATTAATTTTTTTTAAATTGTTTTTTAATGAAAAATGATTTCATAAAATAAGTTTATAAAAACGTATTGTAAAAGTTTTCAAGACTTCTTCATAAGTTTTTAAATTATTTTCAAAAGAAATGGTTTTTAAAACATTTTCATGTTTATTTTATAAGTTTTCAAGTAAAATGGTTTTCAAAACATTATCAATATCTCTTTATATGTTTTAAATGGAAAATATTTACAAAATTACATCCAATATTTCTTTATTAGTTTTCATGTTTATTTTCATGAAAATAGTTTTCAAAAGGTTTTATGTTTTAACGAGACTTTTTCAAAGAAGAAACGATATTTTCCTCAAAAAAAATTTGAAAGATATTTCAAAATTATTTTTTATCTAAGAAGGAATTAATTGATGTTACTCATTTCCTTCTATAAAATGATTCAAAGGTTTCATTCATATTCTGTCTTTGAATGGTTTATGTTTTGTTCACATGATTTTTATGAACCCCATTTACCTTTCATGGGTTATAGGTTTATGAAACATGTTTCTCCTTCATGGGGTATATTTTTATGAAAAATGATTCTTTTCATGTGTTATTCTTTTATAAAATGTTTATGAAACCTATATATTTTCCATATGTTATGATGTGATGAAATTTTAATGATACCCATTTCATTTCATTGGTTATGATTTGATATTTATGAAACCTATCTCTTTTCATGGGTCATGATAAGATGAATGTTTTTGGCACATGTATGTATGATTTTATTATGTGAGGGGTGGAACCTATGTCTCCCTATAATGCATTGGGTAATGATAAATGTTTTGTGAGATCAAAGGGTACATAGTAGGGTATCCCAAGACCAAAAAAAGAGGGTACATGAGAGGGAATCTGACACCCAAAACCAGAGGGTATGCGAGAAAGTATCCCAAGCCTGAAACAAGAGGGTACATGGGAGGGCATCCCAATCCCCAAAATAATATGGTACATAGGAAGGAAATTAAATCACAAAGTAGGTACATGAGTCATTATCCCAATCCTAATATTATACAACGGCCTTATTAGGAATTTTTTTGCGTAGGTTTTTTATATTCTTATGTGTATACAAATATTCCATGTTTTATTCCTCTAATATGATTACATGAATTATGTTCTTTATTTCCTTATGATTTATGTCTTATTAACTACCACGATTTATTCAACGATTCATTTTTCTGATCTTCTGATATACTGGGTATGATATTTTAATGTTATGATCAAGTTCTTATACCCATATGCTCATGTTTATGGTTACATGTCTCCCTTTTTATCCTTAATGAGCATATGATCTCACCCCTTCATATTTTCCTTCCTATAATATAAAGATATTTATCATGTTTGATGTTTCTAAGAAGGGTTCAAGTCAAGAAGAACCTAGTGGGAGATAATATAGTTCATTTATATACCAGTGTTTATGTTTCCATGTTTCCAAAGGTAGTAACCTAATTTAGTCTTTGTGTGTCCTTTTTTTTAATGTATTAAGTATTAAAAAAATTAATTTTATGTATATTTACGTTAACAGTGGGTTTTTGTAGATTTTAGAGAAACATTATACAAAAAATATGTTCATCATGAGAAATGAAATGAAATTAAGATAATGTTTTTTATCTTAATGAAAAAGGAAGTACAATGTTTTATAGAGTATTAGGATACCTTTACAATACAATCCAGGTATTCTACAGATAACATAAAAAATACCAAATGAAAGATAAACCATTTATTAAATATCTTAGTGCAAGTCTCTAAAAAGATCAGGTCTCTTAAAATTTTTCATCATAAGATGAAATAATTTTTTATTCCATTGAAACAATAATGTGATATTCTAGATCACATTTAATCAAATAGAATAAAGAGTTGTATAGGATAAAAGATAAAAAATAAGGGGAATAAGATAAAGAAATATTTTCACACATGTGATAATTGTAGAAAAAACACCCATGTACTTACTTAAAGAGAATGGGAGTTTTCATAAAGTGTAGAGAGAAAGTCCATAAGTAATGTGAATTAAAGGATAATAATGAAACTGTTAATTCTTAGTTTTAGTAAAAATGGTGATGGGGAACTATGAAAACTAATTTCACAATCATAAAGGAAATATTCCTTATAAGAATCCAAGTGGTCATGGTCAATATTATGTAATTACTATAGCCAAAGTGGAATAATTCAAGTTATTTTGAATTTTGATTAAAGAATTATGAATTATGATTATTTTATCATTTATTTTCTGGTTATAAAACACATGAAATATATAATGATTCTAATTCTATAGTTTTCTCAATATCGGGAAACATATATTGAATTGTACTAATAACCTAGAAAACTTCTTTTGTAGTATGGTGATATTTTTGGAGAATAAATGATTAAGGGAAAGATAACCCTGAAAAAAGGCCCAATGTTTAGTTAATGATGTTTAATTTTTATTATGATATGATTGAAATTGATGAATTCAATGGGATAGTATTTATGAGATTGGAACTAATTAGTGATTTGATGAAAAAGTGGTTTATATTATCTTTCATGGATATTAAATAATTATAGTATTTATGGTATATATTTAATAATTTTTTATTTTATTTAAGGAATCAATAGAGAGTTAATTTTTAAAATAAAATATATTTCACTATGGGTTTATATTAATTCAGGTTATTACCATTCTTTAGAAGAATATATAATCAAGGCATTGGCATATTTTTTATGTGACATTATGTGATACATTATGTTGTATAGAGATAAATGTTTGATAAAATCAATCATATTTATTGGGTTTTAATTTGTTCAAACAAATCATAGAGGAGTATTAAGTATTCAGATGGTGTCATATAAATAATTATAAGGTAATATATTTCATACATCAACTTGATGGGATGAAATTGGTGAAAGAAAGTTTGTATGCCTAGAAATCATGGAGGAGACAATGGGAAAAATAAATATTATTCAAAACCATATAAATGTAGGTAAACTTAAGAAAATATTTATGCTGAGAATTGAAGGAATGGTTCATAATTTACAAATATCCCTATGTATTCATGAAATAAGGTTTGGTAAGAATAGAAAACTGAGACTTAGGTACATCACTCCCTTTGAAATTTTTTAAATAATTAAAACTGTGGATTATCATTAAGAAATCCCAAAAAGCCTCCATAAATTACACGATGTGTAACTTATATCATTGATAGGGAATTAAATTCAATTCCTATTGCACATTCCAACATATTAACAAGAATTATTGGAACCTAATATATATTATTGCGAAGATCTAATACATATTATTGATACTAGAGATAATGTTTTTATGAATCAAACTACTCGACTTGTAAAGGTACATTGAAAAAACCGTAAAATTTGTGAAGATACATTTAAAAAAGATGGTTTTATAAAGAATAATTTCCTTCTATTATTTATAATTTAATATCCACAAAATTTTTAGGATAATAGTTTCATTTGATGGAATAATGTAACACCCTGATACTTTATGATAAATTCCCTTTGAAATAAACTCAATCTATTTGATACCTTGTGATACACGCAACCTCAGTCCTTCATTATAGTAAATAAACATTATAGTTTAATAAAATTTTAATAAAATTCATGTTTTAACAATTCTTTGAAAAAAAATAATATTTAATAGGGTGAATATAAATTTTGAACTTGGTCAAAACCACACTAAAATAATATTTTGAAATATTCTCTTAGAAATAAGAGTATTTGAATAATAAAAAGTTTGTATTAAAAAGTTCCAAATTTTATTTTTAATTATTTATTATAATTTTTTTATTTATAAATTTATTTACTATAAATTTTATATAAATAATGATAATAAAATTTGGAGGTAATAAGGAATATTTTTCATAACATTGTTTTTTTCATAAAACTATTTTTGTTTAAAATGGCATGATATCTATCCATGTTTATTAGTTAAAATAATATTTAATTATGAATTATTTAATTGAAATGTGTATATTATATATCTAACTATATTAATTTAAAAACATCTAGGTATTATCAGTTGAAATATAGTTAATATATTATCATCTTATGCTTGAAAAATACATTTCATTAAGATCTATTTTTTTACAGGATTTGCTGATTAATATTAAAATAAAAAATTTCCACTTATGTGAATTGAATTTTATAAAATTGGTTCCATATTATTAATTTAATAATTAATATTATATAATAATTTCAAATTATTTTTTTGGTCTTAATGAATTGTAAAAATAGTAAAAATCAATGATTGTTGTTAAGATTCCAATGGGTTTACTGGGGGTAAACTAAGATGATAAGGGTTAAAATTGCCGACAGAATATTCTAATATCTTTTATATGGAAAACTTTTGACATTGTCGCATGTATGGTTCTATAATGGGATATTTTAGAGCCTTGTACGATGTGATAAATTTTTGTATGATTTCCTCTTTTCATAAATCTAATTGTGTACTCCTCAACTATAAAATGGCACTTTATCCCCTGACATTTTCACACCTCTCAATACATTTTTTAGACTAAACCGTAACAAAACCTATCCCAGAAATCCTTGGACACATTATAGAAATTTTCTTCTTACTAAAACACCAACCTCGTGGTCCTGAAGAAGAGATCTAAAAGAGGTTTTTCTAATAGAAGATAACCATCTTAATATACCACTTTCTTTGTCTTTATTATTTTACAATATTCAATTATATATTAAAAATTAAAATATAATTAAAATAGTATCTACCATTTAATTATTTGTTATAATTTTTATGATATAATATTTAACTATCTCTATCTCCGTCAAATGGGAAATAAATACATCACTCATGTGTACGTCTGACTACTGCCTCGTGAACCGATGCTATTTTTTTCCACCACTGATTCACTTTGATAGTCATAATTAAAAAAATAATGAATATTTATAATAAATATGTCATTATATTGATTATGTAAAATTAATATATCATCCAATTTGATTAATAAACAATGAATATCCATACACTAATTCACCCCATCTATTTGTATCGAATCCCATTTTATGCCTAACAATTAGGATTAGAGGAGGTATTAAACCTTTAATTCGTAGAGAAAGAACCAATGGGGGAGATTTTTAGATTCCCAAATGATTGAAAATGTGTTCCCTATAGGTCATGGTTGGTACCTACATGTGTGTAACTGTATGAAATATGGATTTCATGTTGTGAAACCTATTTCCATATCCCACATTATAGACTAGAGGTTTCTTTGTAATGGCATATAAGCCACATCCATCACCCTACCCATCACAAGGCCTTTTAAAAGGGGGTGGGCATTGAGACCTAATCAAGAAAAAAACCATGAGTGATTGACCCAAAACAGAAAATATTTTTGATGTAGGTTCTTTCATCCCCAATGTAGATCATATATGTTCCTTAATATTTCACCATTTAAAGGAATAATATCATCGTTTGTGCAAACGTATGACCTATAGTCTCCACGAAACAATGTGATTAATTTTAATTTTCAAAAGTTAAAGAATTGATCTAAAATTATATCGAATTAGTAAATATGATATCTATAATATTATTATCATTATGGATATGATGTATTTATATCTAATACATAATAACTATAACATTCAGGAAAAAAAATTCATGAGAAAACAAGGCAATGAACACCTAAAATAATATTAATAATAAATTTTTTTTAATAAATGGGTGGTAAGATGTTATAATATGATCATATATGATATTATAAAAATGAATTTGGTTTTGGTATAATTTAATAATATTCTTAAAATCTTTATATAGTAGGTTAAAGAAAGATCATCCAAAAGGAAGCATTATGTAAGTGATTTTGTCTCAATTTCAATTCCATTGATACATACTTGATTATATCCCCATATTCACTTTTATGTGGTGTATATAATTCCATATTAATGAATTTATCATTAATAAATACTCATTATTAATAGGTTTTACAATTTAAAACTTGAAAATAGGTAATAATCTATTTTACAGTCTCACTTTTTTGGGATTACTTTTACTTTTATTGAAGGAATATTATCATTAATCCTTCACACTATAAAATAATTTTCTTATCCACAATATATTTAATGATTTGATATTTTTTCCAAAAACTTTTACTCTCATTGTAACTTTAATCATGCAATGAAATTTTTGAAATAAAAAATAATTTTATTTCTCTTTAAATAAAATATATTATTCTTCTATGTCTATGTTTTTTGAAAAAAAATATAAAAAGGGATTTTATTTACTCCAATGACTTGTTAATGAAATTTTAAATTTCCCTTGTAATTTACATAGTTTTTTAATGGTATCTTTAAACTATTTTTTAAAATTTATTTTTTTAACAAAAAATCAAACAGAAACATTTTTTAACCTCTACGGTGATAACAAAATTCCCTACAACCAATACCATTTAAAAAAATTTAACTTCACCTATATGTTTTCAATTTATTTATATGTAAAATATTTGATAAATTTTGATTTTATTATTTCATTTTTATTCCCTTTATTTATAAAAAGTACATGATTTTATTTCAAAAACCTATGTTTTGATTGAACTAATAGTCAAGTCTCATCTCTTGATTAATTTTTTGGTTTCTAACATTCACTTGAGACTATCAATTTCTTGTGATAATAATTAATTAGGAATTAAATTTCTCATTAATATCTATATTTTTAGAATAAATTATTTTATTATTTCTTAAAATATATACCATTTTTACATATCATGTTTTCATTTATTTTTATTTGATTGATTGGGGGAATATGGATAAATTAGTATCCTTCAATCTATACAAATATTTTTTGATAATTAATATTTTGGCTAAATGAATTTATCATTCAATATATAAGGAATTAATTTTAAATAATATGATGGGATGGGTCCATAATTATATACCCCATCAATGCATCGATATTTCTCATGAGAAAAATATGATATCCAAATAGAATGGTGTTTTAACCATAGTTTCAAACAGTCTTATGAAAGGTCTTGAGAGTAAAAAAATCAGGATGTCTGAGATCATGAAATAAAAAATTAATCATTACCTTAATTGTGAGTTCAATTATTATTATCCACATACTTATTGTAGAGAAATTACCCATATATTCATTTTGTTTCCCAAGAAATTGATTAAATTCCATGTGTTTATATTAATTTTTCTTTCCATATTGATTATGCCTTATATAATTATTATATTCAAGTTAATGATTAATGAATTTTATTTTCAGTTTTTAACCTTTCCGTATTGATTATAGCATATTGATTTATGATAGATTCTATTGTAAGTTACTATTATTGAGAATTTGATCTCATATTTTTCATTGTTTCCTTTCCACCAATTATAAAGATGAATCATGTGAATGAGTTTCAAGGATACTTGTAATTTTCATTCATTATGTTTTATTTTCTATTCCAAAGGAAAATGTTTATTGTTTATGTATCATACTATCCAATACTACTAAATTGATTGGTACACTGAGATTTGAACCCTTTTATCTTTTCCATTGTAATAAAGTAGAAACTGGACTAGGGTCACCAAAGTTAGGGTTGTTACATACTATGTAAATAATGCATGACTAAATATGGTAGAAAAAAAATTTAATCATATCATACATGACTCTTGGATAATTGAGTTCATGAATATCTATCCAAATCCATCATATAGTTATAAAATCAAATCTATTTATCCATTATCCTAATGGTTAGTGTTTTCATTATAAGTACATACTAAATAAAATTCCAATAATAAGGAACTTAATGGTTGTGGTCACCTCATTACATGATTTCAATGCATAATATAATCCATGGGAATCTGATGGTTAGGGTCACCCATACTAAATCATTTTCATCTTGGAAAGTGATTATTTGAAAGGAATATAACACCTAGTTTTTTTGAAGGGGTTTTAATATTATCATCATGTCTCATGTTATTGTATTTATTTATGAATGCTTCTAGTTATTTTTTTAGGAATTGAATTCCTTATAATAAATCAAGATGTTCAAATCATATTGATGTGTAACTCTTTACACAACTCAATATTTGTGTAACTCATACAAAAATAGAGGAAACATATATATTTAAACCTATAAAAATGCATCTCATGTATATGGTATGTGAACTTTTCATATAAATGATTATAATTATATGAGGTTATCAATCCCATGTGTGTAATTCTGGAGCTAAGGAGAGCCAACCCAAAACTCTCTAGAACAAGGTAGAAGCCTCAAGGATAGTGGGATGTCTATCCCAAAGTCCCTCTACCCAAGGATATATAACTCAAGAGTTATTACAATTAACCATAACTCTAATACCAAATATATATAAACTATATTCAATATTTTATTTCATGATAATAAAATTAATTATAAACTTAATTCAATGAATATAGAAACAAAATATATTAGCATACCTAACATATAACTCCCTAATTGAATGAATGATAATATATGGACGAAGTTTAATAACTTTAACCAAATAATACTCATATTAATATTATATATAATTTACCACTCTAAATAAATAAGGGAATAAATGTTAAATAAAAAACAATTCATAAATTTAAACATGAGATAAAAAATATTTGAATAATTCATTAATAACAACTAATTATACACACTTTTTATTTTTAGTTATTCATTATATACATTATATATTACAGAATATAAACAAATTGTATCCATATCATTATATTAAGTACTTTGTATAATTAATTATTTTCAATTTCTATTAAATATATGATATTTTATGAATTATAACCATTTTACAATCTGATTTATATTGTCTAAGGATTTTATATAATCTAAATATCACATACATAACATTACTTAAACCTTAATAAAATCAATCATTAAAATTACTTTAATTTAGTTTAAATACTATATCCAATAAGGCCCTTAATTTTATCAATTCAAATTAAGAATTATCAACATTTAATAATTTTTAAGTATAGACACTTTATATTTAGATTTATTTTAATTTATAAACACAATATAAACCTAATATATTATTTTAAAAAATAAGTATTTATAAGTAATAAAGGAGTCAATATAATTTAGTAGAAGTTATTTTTAATATTCACACTTAATATTATATAATGTATATTAATAAGAGTTCTTTAAAAAAATTAATTAATTACAAATTATTTATAATTAATTATCTTATAAATGTTTTTAAAATTAATAGATATCCCTTAAATTCATTTTATCACTGTTTATAAGAAATTTATAAATAATTTAATTCGATTCATTTCTAAATTTTAAGAAAAATAATTTTTCTTCACCACTCACATTCTATGATATAAGGGGAGTTGAATAATATGATTGATTGGATAGAAGAATATAAACATGTTATATTCTATGGGACACCTTAATATATTATGATATATTTAATTTTAAATAAATTTAATTTCATCAATAGCTTGCATTACATGCAATGCCAAGTTTAAAAGAATGGAAACATACAATTGAAATGTCATTATTTAATATGACAATTCTTTTCAAGATTTTGGGTTAGAGGATATTAATAGGACTATACAAATAATGAAAAAATTATAGTTTATACCGGTATAAAATTAATTATTTGGTTATCAATTGATTGTAATTGAAAATATAAATCAGTTAAAAGTAAAATAAATATTTTTTTCTTGAAAAAAATGTTTTTATGCACCCAATATGTTTTTATGTTAATAAATTAAATTTATTAAAATTAGTGAGTTATTTTAATATATATGTATATATTATTAAAATAAATTTTTAAACCTCTATTTAATATTTTCCTTGTTATATGATGAGAATAAATCTAGTTTTAGGCTTACAATTGTTTTTTTCAAAAAAGTGGTTTTCATAGTGCTTTGAAAACTTATGTTAATGTTAATTTCTAAAAAAAATAGACATTTAATATTTAAAAATGGATTCCATTTTTTTAATATGTATGTTCAAATTTTTTATATAGGCCCCCTTTTTGGTTCATTTTTAATAGTGACCATGAAAAATTCTATCACCTCGGTAAACGATAAATAGGGTCATCCTATGTTAAAACTAAGTGTTAGGGTCTCATTTTAGAATCTTAATTTTAATTTGATTAAGGTGTTTATAAAAATACCATGAATGGCATGAAATTTATTTATTTAAGGAACACCTTTCCATGAAAATGAATTATAAAATATTTAAATCAATGAAAAATACAAAATATTGGTCTCTGACTTTTAAATAACTATTACTTGCTCATATTGGAATAAAATCGTGCTTTGAATAAATATTAAGGGTTATTTGGAGAATAATGAAATTATTTTCTATATGGAAGTATATTTATAAATTTATGGGATGCATAATCAACCTAAATGCTTATACAATGCCAACACAATATTTATCTTTTTAATAGAAAAATAAAGTAAATGGTTTTAGAAATATGGAAACTAATATAATGTTAGTACATAATAGTGTATAAAGAACTTTAAAAATTAATAGAAAATATTATTGATTTTTTAAATTAATATATTCAAATTAAATATATTTTTTGATGTCTTTAAAGTCAAATTAAGTTAATAGTATCAAAAATTACAATAATGTTATTTTATTAAAAAAATATTTTATCAAAATATTTAAAAACAATAAAAACCATTAAAGTGGAAAATGGGGACAATATATAGTATAAATTGTAATTAATGTTCCATTTATTAATAATATTTTACCTTATATGTAAAATTATAAGCCTTTAGGATTGAATTGTTTTTACCCCATTTATGGTTAAAGTAGGTTAACCATGGGTTAAACAAAAATATAAGGTATACAATACCACATAAAACTATATGTATATTATTTATTGACTATATTTTAATAATATAATATCTTAATTAAAATATATTTCCATTTATAAGCTTGTTTCTTGATAATTACCTAGTTATATTTTATTCATTTCTGTAATTCCATGTGTTTCATTTTTCTCCTTTATAAAAGGAAACCTCGTACAAATTTTATTAACACTGATTTTGGTAAGGTTTATAGAATAATCTCTAAATATTACTCTTATAGATAAACTTACCTTAATTCTAGTGGTTTTTTATTCCAAAATATTAAACCTAGGGTTCTTGAGAGGATATCCAAATGATTTATTTCAAAGAAGAGGTAATCGCCTTAACTGATCACTTTATTTTAATTATTCATTTACATGCAATAAATATATATTATTTATCATAAAACACTAACTTAGGTATCCTATAAATACTAATATTTTATTATTATTATGAAATCCCCATTATCCACCTTCTTTCCAACAAAGGAAAAATGATAATGTACTTCATGCGTATGTGTGGACTACTACCTCCATAAAGCGATGTAATTTGTTTTTCATTTCCATTTTTCATGGATGGTAATAATGTTAGATTTATTAAATATGTATGATATATGTTATAAAATAATTATTCTCTAAATTTTTATTTTTATTTATCATTCCTTTCTTCGATCTATTGAAATGTGAAAACTGTGTTCATGCATACGTATATTATACCATCTCCACAAAAAGTATAATTCAATTTTTTATATCTATTATTATAGATTATAATAATTTAACATATGATGAATATATATGATATTTATATCGTTTTTAAATAAATTTATATGACAGAATGATGAGAAAAGTATAATAACCAAACTATACATGAAAAATGAAGCAGTTTTTACATAGAATAGTGACTTTAAGAATGAATTTTTAATAAATTGGTTATAAAAGGTTATAAATATATCATATATAATATTTTATAAATGATAATGGTTTTTTAAATTATTTATAATAATCCTATTTTTATCATAAAGGTTGCCCATACATATAAAAGGAAATTCAAACCTAAGGTAAGGGTTTATTTCATAATCTCATTATTTTTTGGGATTGATTATGATTAAGTCTCTACTGGGTAATTACATGACCTTTATATATTAAAACCAATATATTTTGATATTCACTTGTTTTATATATAAATTAAAAAAAATTATGTCATTCTCCTCATTTTAATTACTCCAAATACAAACATAATATTTTTAATTAAAATAGACCTCGTTTTTATACTCAGTCGGTAATCTTTCTCTTTCATGGATATATTTTCCTTAAAATGTATAGAAGAATTTTTTTTAAATACTCTCCATGGTTTATAAAAGAAATTTTTACCCATGTTTTACATTAAAATATAGTTTCAAAGGGTGATATTATTTTCATTTTCGAAATGATGGACTTTTTTACTTTTTTATAAAAAAGTGAAAGTAATGTTTTTTAACTTATATGGAATGAAAGTAATTTCCCACCACCGTGAATGCTTATTAAATTTAAGATTAAATTATATTTTTTCAAGGATATTTTATAAGGAAAATTTTTTCCTATTATTTGGGAAAATTTATTTTTTAATTATGTTATTTCAATGTGAAAAGGTTATCTTACTAAAGAAATTTCCAAGTAATATTTTGAATGTATTTTCATCTATGTAAATATAATTTGTTTAATAAATTCCTTACTCAGGTTATAATCTGGTGATACCATCCACCATATTTATATGAATGGTTTATGATAATTTTTACTGGGGAAAGTATTAATATTTATCTAAGGCCTTACCCATGTATGTACAATGTCTTGGTATAAGGACTCAATGATAAATTTAAAATTACAAACATTATGCATTCTATCATTATGAAATCTGATATTAATTTCCATTTGACTATTTGAATTGTTATGATATCCATGAATTACAAACAGGGATGTATTGTTTGGAAAACTCATAAAATATCTACAGTACCAAAATTCTAGGAAGTTCTTCTATACAAATCCTCAAAGTCAATATTAAGGTAGTGTTCTCTAATCAGAGTTTTTCTAAATCTAGTTTCCAAGGTTATTCCTAAACATCCTCTGATACCAATTGTAATGCCCCAACCCCAGTTCTGGGAGTTGGTGCATTATTTTAATACATTGGCATGATTATAAAGAATCAAGTCCCGAAAGACTGATCAGTTTAGTAGTCTTGTAAAATAGATTACATACATGAACATTACATTACACATTAGAAAATAAAACACAACATAAATTATCCTTTGAGAAAGCCATTAAACCCTTTTTTTAACCCTGCTTATCAATCATAAAATACTTCTTCACATCCTGGGAAAAATAAAACATAGAAAGGGGTGATCTTAGATGCTCAGTAAGGATAACAATATAGTAGAAACTTTCATAAATAAGCATAAAAATATAAGGAAATGTATTAGACTCAAACAAAAACCTTTTAAACTTAAACTTCTGCATAATATGGCAAGGATAAAATCAAATAATTCCATTTACTTATTCAAATGGATATTCTACTAGTCAAATAATCACATGCAATATCAATAGCCACTTTCATAATGATGGAATGTATAATGACTGACTTTATAACCACATAGTCAAAGCCTTGTTCCAAGACTACAAATAAGATTTTGTCAAGGCCTTATTCCAAGACACTATTTTGTCTAATGAGACCTACTGATGCATCAAGGAGATATAACAGGCTCCACCAGTCACTTACTAAGTCCAATGAATTCCTCATATGAAAAGGTTTAAACATAACATAAACATTCATATTAAAAATATCATATGAAATGTCAATACTTTATCCATAAACTATGAAGGGTATAAAAATAACACATCTACAGTCAAACATATCACAAAACATTCAATACAATATGGAAGATTTGTATCATAATAAATCAACTTCAATCAAGTTTAAAATCCATCAAGGGATATTGATATAGATGAAAATGATTTGTAAAAAACTTTGAGAAAAATATCCCTTTTTCATAAAAACACAATTTAGAAAGGAAGACATTTAAATACATTTTTGAATCAAAGTGTACCATACAACTTTGAAACTTTTGAAATGAATTTACATTTTAAAAACATTCATGTCCATATAAATAAATCCTTAAAAAATATTTTGAAAACATGGACATTAATAAAAATGATTTAGAAGAATAAATATTTAAAACATTTAAAATGATGTTTTAGTAAAAAAGTCCCTAAAAAATAATAACATTGAAAATTCATTTATGAAACATGGACATGGATAATAAATATGTCCTAGTAGATACTTACGTAAAAACAACCTCGGATAATAAAGAGATTGTGAAATTAACTCTTACCTTGTACTTTCCTTTAGTTGAGGGTATGTTTAACCTCCTGTATAAAGACCTTAGTATGTTATTAAATTATACCATAACCATATTAATATTTATTATATCATACATGATTCATTTATGACTTTATACTACCCAGTTAATAATAATTTCCTTGTTAAATTAACATTTCGAGTAATAATTTCTTTCTTTATCGTACGTGTTTTAACTTGTTACTCTTGATTGTATCACTTAAATCATGATTTAAATAATTCCAGAATATAAAACATTATTTATATATCATTTATATTTAGAATATAAATATGTATAATAGACATATATATGAAATGGAAAACACTGTTTATTGGGATGGTAGGTCGTACGTATGCATAAACGTTGTTTTCATTTTCATATTGTTCTGAACGGAACATAGTGAATAAGATATATGTAAGTACATATA
This sequence comes from Viscum album, assembly GCA_963277665.1. NCBI lineage: Eukaryota > Viridiplantae > Streptophyta > Magnoliopsida > Santalales > Viscaceae > Viscum > Viscum album. Next base: position 611,591,756 of record OY728119.1, read on the forward strand.
TATATATATATATATCCAATAGAATTATTATGTCATATATTACATACTTATTAATGATATATATTTTATAATCATCGTTGAATGGTGAACGTGGAAATGAATTTCATCGAGTCGTATCGATGGTAATCCATACGTACGCACGAGCGAAAATATAATTATATTGATGGAGAAATAGTATGTAATTGGATGGTATATCATATATACAGAATCATTAAATTGTTATATTTATTATTTAAATCAGTTATACTCATTATTATACCCATCCAAATAATTAAGTGTTTGAATAACAAACCACACCCTGACGTGGGGATGGTAATCCGTACATACGCACGTATGGTGACTTTGTCATTTATAGGATGGATAGAATAATTAATATGGTTGTAAAATTTTTATAATAACATAAAAGTATATAGAATATAATGGATTTATTATTTTATAATGGAAACAACCAAGACAAAGGAAGTGGAAGAAGAAAATAACTTGAAAGAGGTGATTAAATATTTACCTCTTCTTCGGGGTCTTTCTTTTTGATTTGATCAAAAGGGCTCATTAGGTTGGCTTTCTGACCAAAGGAAGGCCTATAGGATTAAGGGAGGAAAGGTGGGAGGATATTTGGGAAGTGTTTTTCCAATCCAAAAGGCTTTGGTGGTGTGAAATTAAGAGAAGGGGAAGTGCCCTTTTATATGAGAGGTGATGGTCACTTTAGGAAAATATTGAAATATCATTTTATAATAAAAATAATTTTTGATTTATAATGGCTCAAAAATGATTTATTTAGAGTCTAAAGTGGGGATGGGTCGTAAAACTCTCAAACAATAGGTTTTAGACAAGTTTAGTTTACCATTTTATCCTTATCTTTTAGATTTAACTCTTAGTTAAATAGTTTAACTTTTACCATGTCTTCTTGTATTATTACACTATATGGTCAATAAAATTACTCTAAACTTCCAAGAGATTACCAATAATTTCATTAATGACATATATAATATTATTAAGGACCTTTTTCCGAACCATATATTTTTTAGGAATATTATATCAACCAATAATATAGTATTTTATTTAAAAACTCAATTATGTCAATTTTGATATTATTTAATAAATGATTTTTGTTAAATTCTTAAAAACTTTATTACTTAGAACTAAATTCATATGTTCAATTATAACATATCATATTAACCTAGAAAATAAGTGGAATTTATCAAAAGTCTCAAATTACATTTATTTAGATATTTATCATATCAATTATTTTAATATTTCATTATCATGGTAAATATTTTGTCATCACTGTGTCATAAATAAATTAAATTATTTAATGTATAAAAATTATAGATAAAATATAATTATGTATTAAATATTTTTATATTTCAAATTAATATTTATTTTCGAATTTATATTATTTATAACCCTATATTAAAAATGGTTTATTTATTAAACTTTGAATTTAACTCTTTTAACTCTTCTTTATATAAAATAATAATAAATGTCCTAATATATTCCAAGTGGACCAAAGAGGATAATATTTTATTCCTAAGGTTGTTTTTGGTCGAATTATACTTATTCAATAGAATTATGACATGTTTTAGGGTAATTTTGATATCATTTGTAGCCTTAATTACCCTATTTACTTTTAACCGTGGTAAATAAAAGTCAAAAGTTACTTTTCACCTTAAAAAATTTTCATCTTATTAAACCAAATTTTACTTAATGATATTAACCATGTCTCTTGGATTTTTAAAATTCAACTCACAGAAGCGGTAAAATTAAGTTTTATACAAATTTGTAAATGCTCCTAGATGGTGGGTAAAAGACGATAAAATGTTTGATAAAATTATATATATATATATAGACTTATTATAAAATGAATACAATGAATTACATTGAACATATATAGGTATTATGTATCTATTTTGACCTAAAATAAATTAAAATAAAATAACTAATTATTTAAATAAAAAGTCAGTTTTATATAATAACGCAGTGTTTTCACTATTCATCAAAAATTGAAAGTTTTCAGAAAAATACCAAAAATTTACCCTAAGATAGTTTTGATATTCAGAATTCAAAAATGAAGTCTATTTTACCAAATTCAAATCATATAAGTTGACTATTAATTTAAAATTAATTCCCATTGTCAAAACAAAAAAGCGAGTTTTTTTTAAAAGTAAAATCTATCAAAAGATTGACATGTGTTTTTGTCAAATTTAAATGTAAAATTACTTATAATGACCAACATTGTATTAAATGATAAAAATATAATATAATTATAATTCCGAACCATTCAAATGTATAATTGAACACTATAAACTATTTTGATTAAAAAAAGTTGTTTTCTGTTAAAATTTAGTAATTTTTACTATTCACCCAAATATGAAAGTTATCAGAAAAACACCAAAAATTTATCAAAACTAACTTTTTATGTCTCAATTCTAAATAAGAAGTTTATTTTGTCAAATTGAATATATAAATGTTCCAAATATTATATTTAGAAAGGGTTCTCTATTAAAAGGCGATAAAATTGCATTTTTTGAAAAATACTTCTTTTATTTGAAAAAAAAAGAATTTGTTCTTATATTATGTCTAATAAACACATAATATGTATGTTAAAATTATATAGAGTATATAAGATTCAAAATGCAATTAATACTATTCATAACTTCTTTTTGAACAGTTAGTGTGGTAAGTTGTGGTGCGCTCAAACTCGGTGTTGCGTGTAGCATAAGCTATTGAATTACTTTAATGAGATAACGTACTAAGAAATCTTGGGGTGTTACACCATTGCACCCCCCGGAACATCCCCCTTGAACACCCCCCTGCATGTTGAAAACCTAACCTATATCTATGTGGAAATTGGAGTCAATAACTATCAATTTTTTCATAGGTTTACTAATAATGGTTTGAAAATAGGATTCCTTATGGGGGATTATGGATTGGATCTCAATGTTATATCACTTCATACCTATTCTTCAATCCAATATGGTGGAATACTTACCAAACCATTTGGTGCAATTGTGTGGATCTTAAATTGATATCTAGTGTCATGCCATCTAATTAAACATTAAAATGAGGCATAACCTTAACATGATTCACTACATGAGGCATTACCTCTCATGTGCCATCTTAACCATGTTCGGTTCCATTTAACTCATTAAATTCATTATTTGAACCTTACACCCCCCTGGAAAACCCCTTGAACACCCCCCTGCACACTCATTCCCCCTTGCACCCCCCTCCTGGACACCCCCTACACCCCTCCCCCTACCACTAGAACCCCCCCCCCCCAACACCCCCCCTGCACCCTACATCTACCCCTTGAAAAAAAACCTAGAACACCCTCACCCCCCACATTCTAGTTCCCCCTACCAGTCCCCCCTACCCCACCTTGTCCTCCCCCTATTAGTCCCCCTCTACACCCCCACCACCCTACCCCTTTCACCCCCCCCCCCTCCAGTCCCCTCCCCTACTAGTCCCCCGTCCCCTGCCAGTTTCCCTTCCCCCTACCTGTACCCCCTCTACCCCCTGCCAGTCCCCCCCCCCCTCCTACCAGTCATGCCCCCCACCATTCCAGTTTCCCCCAACCCCTACCCCTTGCAAAAGAACCCAGCACACCCCCCCCCCACTGCTAGTTCCCCCTACCAGTCCCCCCCACCTTGTCCTCCCCCTGTCAGTCCCCCCTATACCCCACCCACCCTACCACTTACACCCCTACCCCAACCTAGTCCCCTCACAATACTAGTTCCCCCTCCCCCTACCAGTTTCCCCTCCCCCCTTCAAGTTCCCTCCTCCCCCTACCAATCCCCCCCACCCTGCTAGTTTCCCCATCCCCTTCCAGTCTCCCTCCCCCCTACCACCCCCCCCCTTGCACACCCTTCCAGTCCCCCCTTTCACCCCCTTCTAGTCTCCCCTAGAACCCCCTACCATTCCCCTCCCCCTTACCAATTTCCCCCATCCCCCTTTCAGTTTCCCCCTCCCCCTTCTAGTCCCCCCACCCCCTACTACCCCCCACGCATTCAATTTCCCCTCCCCCAGCCCCTGCCAATCCCCCTACACCCTGCTCCTACTAATCCCCTCCCTACTAATATCCCAATTCATTATCTTGTATCAGGTCAGAGGATCTACTAACCATTAGTGAAATTTATCGGACACTACATATATTTCATGGGTTTAAAAAAATGTTACAAAATGAGAATGAGTTACTCTATTTATCACACAAAAGATCAACATGGTACTCAATATCCAAATTAAATTATACACTAAAGCTAATTACATACTAATAATTAAATAAATCCAAATATAAAAAAAAACCCGTAATTTCTCTTACATGAGTCTCCCTATAAGACAAATTATCAAAGAAGTCTAGGATTAGCTCACAAGTACCTACAACACAAGGTAGAACATAGTAGTGGTAATCCCCTAAAATTATGTTAAAATAAAACATCTTAGAAAATTCACAAAGAATATATCTCAATAAAGAAGAATAGTGTATTCATATAACTAACAATAATATAATAAATGCAGTAATTATAGGAAAAAACCAGTCTCCAACTGAACTAATGTGTGATAGATACACAATATTTCATGTGATGATCCATATATCTTCATGTAGTACGTTATCATTTAGAGTTCCATTTATATTTTCTATAAACATCTATGATGAAGTCATTCCCACAAGGTTTATCCATGGATCATTGGATGAAGTTATAAATCTGAAAATTTCATGTGAAATAATCTTCACATTTACAAAATTTAGGATTGGATCATCATGAAGGAATTTCATACCATAAAAAAGGAAATAGACTTGTTTTGGTCGTGGTGAAGATGGAGAAGTAGCCAGTAAGGCCACACCCATCAAAGAGATAATCATGATGGTCATGATGCATTGATCATGTTATTGATTGAAACAACAATTCTAATATGGTCATGGTAGTCTCTGTAGCGATCATCTAGAATACTTGTGTGAAGTGGGTTCTTTTGAGATCACCTTGCCATAAGACAAAATATCTTTATTGAATTTCAAATAGGATAAATATAAATCTATTAGCTTTTTATAAGAATCCTTTTTCCAAAATCCCTTCACCCCATTCTTAATCTTGATAACTAGGAGTAGTGGTGTGTAGAACATCACCTATGTGAAAATCCTTACAAGAGAGGGTCTTGAGAGCTTATAGGTGGCTGAATTGAGCTTAATAGGTGTTCCAATATGATTATCAATAATAGAAAATTAATTTGAATTGAAAAGGTGAACATGTAAACTTTGAAATCCTATAAAAATGGTAACCAAAAATTTTTCAACATCCCTTTAAAAGTATATAGATCATTTCATCATATTCACACAAAATCCTATAAAGGACCACTTTACATGAGACCAACATCTATAATAATCCTCTCTCGAGGAAGAATGAACCAGGGCAAGTCAGGAATCAAGAACCCCCTAATCAAAAGAACCCAATATAATATATTCAATAAACATCATGACAAAATTATTCAAATGATGTCAGTTAATGTACTTACTAATAAGAGAGTACTGAAAGTATGATACAGGAAAATTCATTTCCTTCCCCAAAAAAGCAATGAATTATTTACTCTTATACTGAAATGTAGAAAGGTAATTCTGATATAATGCTTCATTCAACCTCACCTTGACCATCAATCTCATCACATGAAAAACTCTTATCCATAAAATCCTCAACTCATAGATTTGAACACTTACCAAAAAAATTAAAAACTATTAAAGTATATAAATAATCATTGAACTATGTTAAAACATAGATTGAAAAACACATTTCCTAACTATCCTACCCATGAAAGAATAATATATGAAAAGGATGTTTCAATAACAATGTGAGAAGAAAATCCAAACCTAGATGCAATGAATCAGGCAGGGATATGAGAATAAACAATGCAAAAGATAAATTGTGTAGTCAACTTGTTGAGGCTATTGATATAAGAATAAATGATTAGTTTAGAAAGAATAAAAAATCCAGGATGAGTAGAAAATACAAACCTAGATGCAATGAATCAGCCAGGGACGTCGCCGGAGGATAGTGAGCCGAGTTGGGGGAGGGGGTGTCATCAGAGGCGAGGGAGCCAAGAGGGGTTAGGGCAGGGAGGCGGAGGTCGGGATGTTGAGGTGGAGGTCGGGAGGTCAAGGTCAGGATCATAGGTCAGGGAGGGGAGGAGATGGTCGGGAAGTAGTGGTCGGATGGCCAGGAGGCAGAGGTCGAAGAGGGGAGGAGAGGGCCGGGAGGGGGAGGTCAAGGAGGGGAGGAAGAGGGTCGGGAGGAGGAGGTCAGAGAGGGGAGGAGAGGGCTGGTAGGGGGAGGTCGAGGAGGGGAGGAGAGGGCCATGAAATAGAGTTTGGTGAGGCATAGGTCGGTGAGGTGAGGGTTCAAGAGGTGGATCCCAATGGAAAAGGTGAGTCGGGAGGAGAAGCCCGATAATTTTGCTAGTGAATCACAATATCAATAAAACTATGGCCTCATATAAACCTATTGCAATAGTTTTTTTAAAACTGTGGAAATAGATGTGTGGAAATAGGTCATATTTCTATTTGTAATGAAAACATCAATGGAATAATGTCAAGAAAACTATATTAGCATAAACTACCACTGTAAGTTTTCGCAGACAGTGCACCTCCATTGGGGGGGTTTTATTACAAAACCATGAATTTTTTATCAAACGAAACAATTATTTTAACTAACACTTGATCAAGAATTTCAATTTAATATAAACAAGAAGAATTGGGAAGATAGATAAATGAAATTTAAATTCTTTAATTAAAGATTCTAAGAGAGGGACTCTACCTCAAAGGAGTCAAGCTACACTCGGCGCTTGACACTTTTAATCAGCGACAACTCTAAGTCGATCCATCCATCCTCTAGGCATATGCACGTTTTCATATACATAAGGACTCCCTAACCCCTATGTATGTGTCTATATGGCCCTAAACACACACAAGAGGATCCTTATATATATCCTCACATGAATAAGCCTGTTATCACCCACACACGTTTTCATTTTTCATATATATACATAATCACACCTAGCCCCTTATATGTAATCACACTTCCATGGGTGGATATATATATATATATATATATATATATATATATATATAATGGGAGAACTATTATATATATTCTTACCTATTCATATGCGGTGAGTTGCATTTGACTCCGGTGACTCAAAACCGCCTCAAGGATGATCAATGCACTGTAATAAAATTACCATGGGCTCTAAAATTACAAAACCCCAAATTATAAACTAAGCGGCATCGAAGAATTAAGGGAAAATAACTTTAAATTATTGGAGGCGAACCAAATCGGGTTGAACCTCTTCACTTTCGGTGGAGGTTTCCGCAACACACACGAACGGGTTCTGGGAGACTTCAACAAAATTCCATTTATATGATGAATCCTCATTAATTGAACCTAAAAATTGAAGTGGGAGGAACATGATTAGTGAGAAAGGAAATAATAGGACATGTGATGACAACCATTTTTTTATGTAAATGAATGAACTATAAATCCCAAATGCATACCATAGGTGTTCCATCCAGTCTAGATAACTGAACTCATGAATTATACAACTCCACTATTGTAACATGATGTTCCAATACTGACATGAACCTGGTAAGAATTAATAGATACCATAAAACTAATTATTATGGTTAGATAAATGAAAAATATATAATAAAAATAGTCTCCAAAAATTGTGTGCATCATACATGAATCAAGATGCAGTACTAAGGATTATGTGGTTGAATAAACTGTTACAATGCTCTTATAATCTTTCTTCCATACTAGATTTGAAATGAATACTGATGTGATATTGTATATAATGAAGGAAGATTTCCCATGAAAGACACTATAATTTTCTCAAAAACCACTAAAGTTGTATTCACTTCAACCCTACACTCAAAACTTGTGTTCCCAATTAATGCATACTAGTTAACCATGATGGATTTAATTTCTTAATACTATATATACATAACAACAATAACCATTTTTCCTCATTCATTCTTCACCTTAAATTCCCTCTTCCAAGATACATAACAAATACAATATAGGAATAAAGATGGTCTTTTGTAGATATTTTTTCAGAGAAACTTGGCTGAGAAATGGATCTCAACCCAAAAAATACCTTACTTATAGCCCTAAAATATCTAGAACCCTTAATTCTTTCTTTCTATTTATATTTATAGATCTGAACATCTTTAGGCAGCATGCATTTCTATTTTCCTTTAGCTTTATTCTTAGAAGGAATATGATTCATTACTTGAGCTAGAAAGGTAGATTAATTTTCCTCATCTCGATACATCTTTTTATCTATTCCCAACTAAACTAGATATATTGCTACACCCCCTATAGCACCCCCCTCCCACACACACACCCCCATACCCCCTATGTAAAGACCTGTAAATTTCATGGAAATTTTTTTCTTAAATTCTTTGGGATTTTACGAGTACGCAGTTTTTGACGGCACCTAATTCTGAGGCCCGGTGTGCCTGGAATCAATTTCCGAAGTTTAGCTCGGGTACGTTCAATGAACGAATGAGCGGGTTTTTCTATTTTTTGAACCGGTGCTCGGAATTGAAATCTAAGGGCACCGATGAACTCGTAGCGCCGGTTTTTTATTAAGAGGATCTTTTCTGAAGGTGCATTTTCTTGGGAGGAGTTATAAAAAAATTTGGATTAAATGAAAAGTAAAAATAAAATTGTGTTACAATTTTATTTATTTTACTAAGTAGTTATATCCTAAGTATGGGGGTTGGGGTGGTACCCACTAGTTACTAACTACTCTTGAGAGGATAAAGGTGAGGTGGGGCCCACACGATCCCCCATCTTTTCACATTCTCCATAACCCCTTAAACTCCCTTTAAACCTCCCTTGTATTTATTTATGTGGCTCTTCCTCTTCCACATTAACAATGCCAACATATCACTTAATTAATTAGACAACTCATGGTTTAAATTATTAAGTGAATTCAATTTTGAATTTTTTTTAATTTGAAATTCATGTCCTGAAATAATAAAATAAGAGGAGTCTTATTTTATTGGGTTGGCTTGTTGGGTGAGAATTTGGAGAGCTCTATTCTCTTGAAGAACTTCATCCTCAACGAAGAACGACAACACTTCGTCAAGGATCATCGACTCGGCGACCTGGTTTCTTCCGTCCTCTTCTTCCTCCACGACAAAGGAGGAGGCACCGATGCGGAAACTCGCCAACGACATCATGCCATATAATCTTCTCTCCGTGAAAAAGTAAGAGAGACTCTGCTTCCTCCTCGGACGCTCTTCGTCGACGTTTACAGAACCTCACCCCGCGATGGCCTTTTCCGCGACGCTCATCGTTCGACAACTTGTGTTGAGGTAGGGGTTATTTACTTTCATGATTAATTTAACATTTTTCGTTAATTAAATTGGCCGATTTTTATCAATATAACGGGAGGAGATCGGACCACACAAACACAGTCGATCCTCCTCCCCTTTTATTTGTTGATCCTCGTTGAACTTGTGGCGAAGGCGGCGCGGTGTCGTTGCACCGCGCGGGAAGGAAAACGGATCGCGGCCATAGCGGGCCGCGGTAGAGGAGTGGGGCACCGTCGTGCCGCACCGGTGAGACCAAAGGAGGTCGAGGCCAGGAGCGGGACGCGGCGGAGGGGTGCAGCGCCGTCACACCGCGCCGGTCAGACAGAAGTCGCGGCCTAAGGCTACGGCGGTTTTCCAAAGGGGCGGCCGGCTGAGCCTGCCCCCGACGCCACCAGTAGGTGGGACCCAAAGGGTCCTATGGTTACAAAAAGGCTGGCCTTAATGGTCGGCCATTTCGGAAATCAAGAGGGCACCCCCCCCCCCCCCTCGTCGAGAGCCGAGCCGAACCGCGGCTGGCTTCCGAGCCGGGCCGCAGGCCGCGCCGGCTGGGCAGCCCGCGCCGGGCAGGGCCATCCGTGCCGGGCCGGGCAGCAGGGTCGGGCAGCCCGGGCCACCCGCGCCGGGCCGACCAGCAGGGTCGGGCCGCCAGTGCCGAGCCGGCCGGGCCACACCCAATTAGGCCAGACCTGGACCCGGGTCGCGTCGACCCAGTTCGGGCCAACCCAGGGGTATTGGGTCGGGTCGGACCGGGCCCAAACCCCCTATTTTTGGACAGATTCGTTCAAACGCCCATATCTTGGGCTACAGACCTCAGATCGATGCATCGTCAGTTGTGTTGGGATCCTTGGATTGATACGGTCATTTCGGTATATTACAATGAAGGTTTCAGAGAACTTTGGGTACGTCCGGGTTAGTTCGAACGCAAAACCAATCGGGCCCTCGGAGCGGAAATGCTTATAACTTGAGCTATGGATGTCCGATTGACATGTCGTCGACTTTGTTGGATTCCTCTTAGTGAGATGGTTCTGTTGGGTTACTCGGCTCGAGGTTTGGACGTAGCTGGAGTACAGTCGGGTTGGTTTTAACTTAAAAACCAACTGGGCCCCTAGGATGGAAAAGCCAATATCTCTCAGACCGGGCGTCCGATTAACGCGTCATCTGTCGCGTTGAGTTCCTATTGATGAGACAGAACTTTTTGATACATCAACTCTGGACTTTGTGTCAATTGATGTATCGACCCCTTGGCTCGTGGAGCGGATCCTCCCGGAATCAAGCGTGCTGTGTGCGGGAACCCTGGAGCTGGCTGCGACCGCGACGACGATGACGACTGAACTTGGATCCTACATGGGTTCGGCAGTGAGGACTACTGTACTTGGATCCTCCGTGGGTTCGACAGTGATTACGACTGTACTTGGATCCTACGTGGGTTCGGCAGCGATGGTTACTATACTTGGATCCTACGTGGATCCGGCAGCGACGACACCTGTACTTGGATCCTACGTGGGTTCGGCAGAGGAGATGATTCAGAGGCTACATCAATCATCTCCACCCCTCTTTGTGAGTAGTATACCTGTGTGAGCTGAGTCTTGACTTTTAATTATTATCTTCGATATGATTGACTTGCTATCCTATGTGGATTGGGTTGTGTTATCCTGTGTGGATTGAGTTGTACTTTCCTATGTGGACTGGGTTGTACTTGGGCTCGTGAGTCGGAGTCGAACTAGAATTGATGACTTAGGTATATGTATGGGAATATACCTAAGTAGGGTTGGTTGATACTTCATGTTTGTAACTTTCCTTTGTGGTTTATCCTTAGTGGAATTCTGGGAGGCCTTTGGGGGCCTTGGGGTCCCTACTGAGTATCATATACTCACCCCTGCATGGGTTTTGCCCGCACTACGTTGGGTTGGTTACAGACGATGGAAAGCGCTGATCGTGGTTGAGGCCTGAGGAGCGGGACGGTACCCGGAGGTGGACTATCAGGTGGGACATACACGGAGTGGATGGCCGGACTCGAGGAGCCGACGAGACTATCTGTACTCACCTTTCAAGTGGGATTTCTGGTGGACGTCTTGGTGGTTGCTGCTTACTTTTTCAGCTGTTGTACTTTTTTTACTCAGTGGTATTGTATCTTCAGTTGGGTTTGTATACTGAACCATTTACTTTCCAGCACATACTTTTGTACTCAGTTTACTTAGTGTTTACATTATCTTGCATACTCTATGGTGTTTGTTTTCTTATATAAAGGCAATGCCTTCCCTTTTATCAGGATTTACGCCTTTGGTGCTGGTCACCAGCCCCTGGCCTATGGAAGGCGGGCTTGGGGTAGTCACGGAATGGACCCCAAGGATGGGTCGTGACAAATTGGTATCAGAGGAGTCGGTTCTACCGCAGAACTCAGGACTCTGGTAAATTATTCTGTGTAAAGAAATAGTGTTTAGGGTATTGAGTGTGGTTATCAGTCTAGGGAGTCTAGTGTTGGTGTGGCGACCGACGTATCCATACACCAGGACCCTGACTTCTGATTTCCGACTCAATGCACAAAAACATTGATTTCATGTGTGTTTCAAAAGTTTTCTTTGTGATTAATTTGTTTCAGCTCACCAGGTATACTGTATTAACCATGGCGCAGCTATTTATTTTCAAGATTACCCCATGACAGCAGCCAACAAGGGTTCCGAGCTTTGTGTGAGACGACAGCTCACCGAGTGACGAGGCCTCAGTGCAGGGCCCCATTACAGCGGTGGAACTGGTGGTACCTCTACCCGCCGAGCCACCGATGCCACCAGCCCTAGCAGCTGAGAGTGCATGTCTCCTGAGTGCACTGCACGAGTTTCAGCATCAGATACCACCCAAGTTTCGTGGGGAGACAGACCCTCAGGCAGCCGAGGATTAGCTGGAGGCTATTTTCTGAGTCTTAAGATTAGTAGGGACACCAACTGACCTCATGGTGATCCTTGTGGCGAGTCTCTTGCACGCAGCAGTAGGTAGATGGTGGAGCTTGATGCTCTAGGTACACGACAAGGCATATCTCCTTTGGTCGAACTTCGAGAGCCTATTCCGCTCGGAGTTTGTTCCAGCCACCCTCTGTGTGGTGCACATTCAGGAGCTACTATAGCTACGACAGGGAAGCATGACAGTAGCCCAGTACTCAGTGAGGTTTACCGATCTCTCGCGCTATTCCACTGACATGGTATGGGGCCCATTCTTCTGGGCCCGGACCTTAGAGTAGGGACTGAGGCGTGAGATCAGGGCATCGATGATCTCCCTCAGCATTCCGATGCAGGTAGGAGTAATGGAGAGAGCCCTTCTAGTAGAGAACTTCCTTACTGAGCCTACGCCAGTAGTGAGGCCTACTACAGGGCGACACGCAGCGGAGTCTTCTGCAGATGACAGTAGACATACTTCGCAGAGGTCCAAGTAGACTAGGCCATCAGGTGGATGACCTCAGGACACTGGTTTAGATGTGTGAGGCACATGTAGTAGAGCCAGTCTTACGATAGGCAGATAGTGCTATGCATGCAGCGGACAGGACCACATGGCTCGAGACTGTCCGACCCGCCATGCAGAGGATAAGCAGAAAGATGAGGGACCACCCAAGCCGAGGCAGAGGTTCGACCGTGGCGGTCTGCAGGGAGAAGGTGGACAAGGAAGAGGAGCTGGTCGAGCAGCGGGTGGTGGGAGATGCTTTGAGGCTCTACCACCACCACCACCAGGAGGTCCACCCCAACCACAGGGAGCTGGCAGACAAAGGCAGGCTCAACTTCAGGCAGTAGAGGCCTACAACCATGGCACACCTGAGATGATTCGAGGTACTATCTGTGTCTACTCCACCCTTGATGCAATTCTTATAGAAATAGGATCGAGTCATTATTTCATTGTCGCTTCCCTTGTTTGGAGCTCGTAGATTTCGACGGAGCCGTTGGCTCGATCTTTACGGCTAGAGACTCCTACGGGAGCAGACTCAACGATTACGCACTGGTGCTGGTAGTGTGAGCTTACTCTAGGAGACGAGAGATTCGGCTGGGATCTTCTTGTAGCGGTGTTGAGTCCTTACGACGTCATCTTGGGAATAGATTGGTTATCTACGGTCCATGATCAGATTGACGGTATTAGGCGCAAGGTGCGATGTGTCCGCACCGATGGGAGCAGGTTCACCTTCACCGGCGATAAGGGAGCCTTTGAAGCGCAGGAAGAACTCACATAGAGGAGAGGACAACTGATCACACATCAGTTGGCTAGTATCATCCTAGGAGCAGTTGACGTGCGGAGTCCAAGTTTTCCTGTTGTGGTGGATCAGTATGCGGACGTTTTTCTTAATGACGTTCTAGGACTACCTCCTCGCAGAGAGGTAGACTTCTATATTGACCTGTACCCGGGGATAGCCCCGATATCTACTCCAGTATATCGGATTGCTCCTGCTAAGATTCGAGAGCTACAGGTACAGATGGAGGACTTGCAGGGCAAGGGATTTATCCAACCTAGTGTTTCACCCTGGGCTTCCCCGATTTTGTTCGCCAAGAAGGTGGATGGGAGCTTGCGACTATGTGTCGACTACCGTCACCTAAACCAGGTGACTGTGAAGAACAAGTATTGATAGAGAAAATATTTTCAATAAATTTATATTAAATATCATTGTTTTAAACCCAAAAAATTGTTCCTCTAAGATGAATTGTTTCATTTTTTTGATAATGGTGTTATTTTGAGCTGAATAGTAAAAAATGGCCATTTTGGATTTTTAACAGTTTTAAATTATTTCGTTATTTTGGCCATAACATTATATACACTGATCCAAATTGCAAAATTCTTTCTTTTAAAGATTCTACACATCCAGGGATTCATTTAATATATTTTGACTAAAATCTGAATCGGCCATATGGAAGCTCAAAAGAATCTCACAAGTTGGCTCAAGAAAACTATTTTCAGTTCTGCCTAGTTTTGATGTGGGATCTATAACTCATCCACTGTTTGCCCAAAGCTTGTGAAATTCGGTGGGTGGACGCTCAAGGAGTTTTGGAGAATATTTTATGAAGGAATAACCGAGTGAATTGGCCGTTTATGGGGCCATTAAAGCACCCTAATCCGGAGGATTTCGTTTTGGAGAGTCTGACTGGACAGAATAAATGCTCATAGTAAAACGGTCATAACTCTCGGAATACAAGTCAAAATCCGATGACATTTTGAGGGGACACGACCAAGGGAATTATGAACAACATTCAAGAATATCTCAACGCGTTAATATGTCATTTAATGGGGCTACAACGCGTCGACATTCGGGGTAAACATTATGGCCATAAAAGGAGGAGAGCTCCACCCTTTCAAGGCATCCATTCTCCACCCCATTCCTTCTGGGACACCAAGAAGGAGAACTTTTCAGCATTCTCTTTTATTTATTTTCTTTTTCATAGTTTTGTAATGAATTCTTCTTCCCCATTCAACTCGATTACCCTTACCATGGTGGGGTAAACTTTTGGAGTGATTGGGGAAGGGTTGGTTTTCTACATTGTAATGTTTGAGTTCTTGGACGCAATTGAATAAATTTCTTTCTTCTTCAAAGTTGTTTTCAATTTCCTATAGCATATTTTATTATCAAGTTTGATCGTTCTTGAATATTAATTCCGTTATTTATTTTTGCCTTGGTAAAATAATCAATATCTCCCTCCACTAATTTCTGGTTTATATATGATGGAATAAACCAGGAATTAGTGGTGAAGTACTCGACGATCGTCAGTATATGTAAAAGGTGTAGTGAATGTTCTTGATTGTTTGGGATAAAAAAAACCTGATCAGGAATTGCCCATTTCAATTAAGGATATTCAATACCACTATTTTACACATGGAAGGAGAGTTGACCAAACCAAGATCTTGGTAAGGTTTTCTCTCATAATAATAATTTCACCAAGGAAGTGAGAGGAAATGATTGTGGAAACTCACTTTAATCAACTAAGAAGAAGAGGTTTGAATTAAACTGAACAAGGATAGCATTATAATTAGGAAACCGACCCCGAGGTAATCACCCTTTTAAATTTCATTGTTTTTCAATCATTTGAATTTCAAATTTCCGTTCACAACATTTTTACCCCGGTTTTAAAGTGACAAACCGTTTTGTGTGCACTCCTCTTCGAGAGACATCCTAGGTCAACCAAATTACTACATTTTAACTTAGTAAATAATTGTTTTTCCACGCCCTATGACAGGCATGCGTCAAACTTGGCGCCGTTTCCGGGGAGGTAGTGCCACAATTTATTTGTAAAGATTTCACTTTTTCAAAATTAATTTTTTTTTAAAAAAAATCTTTTACCATGTTGTTTTCAAATGATTATTTTTTTAATTCATGGAGCAATTACCCACAAGTTCGAGAACCAGTTATTGAATCACCTTGGTCTATAGAGTATAAAGTTTCTTTCTTGGCTAAACAAATTCGGGGAGCTCGAATCCAAATCGTAACCGAGGATGAATTCAAGGATCTCATTGAAAACATTAAAGAGAACCTCAAATACCCAGTGCTGGAGGGATTGGCCAGAGAATTAATTGAACTTCAGGAGTATTTTCCAGAATTTTATCAAGACATAATCAAAGTAAAACACCAAGAAGAAGAAGTTCACAAAGATATTGAATCCCAATTTGAAATAATTAGTCAAACAGTTCAAAACCTGGAGACCTCAATACAGTGGATTGTGGAACAAGTACATGCATCCCAGGATCAACACAAAATGGAGCCCGAACAAGAACCAGAACCAGAAACATTGATGGAAGAAGTATCCCCACAAATCCTTCAAGTTGAAGAACCCATGGAATCATTGATGAAATTAAAAGAAGATCCATTGAACTCATCTCAATCAATGTTGGATGAGATTGATGAAGAAGATTTAGCAATTGAAATACATATGGGAGATCAAAAAGATCTGGATAACTTCTGGAATGAGTGTGAGGAACTTCTTGATCCAATTATTCCTCATAATGTAGATGATTCAACAACATTGAAGGAAGAAACCAACAAATCAGTGAAATTTGAAGAGAAGATAGAGGAGTCTGACTGCCTACCTCTATCTAGGGAAATTCAACTTCAAGAAGCACCTCCCATTGAAGAACCAATTGAATCCAAACAAGATCAGGGAGTCAATATTTTTATAAACTCATTATCATTTGATTTTTTTGAAACTAAATTGAGTATTACCTCCCCTTTTTTTAATTTTTCAGATTCATCCAACACTTGTATTTCCTTGGAGGGAGAATATGCATCTGAAGAGGAACATCTAGAGCTCCCCAAACCTATTGAACATTTAATGGAGGGAGTACATGAGAAGGTCAAAGTATTTTTTCTGGAGGAAAATGAGACACAATATACTTTCTTTGAAAGGGAATAATTTGATATTTATTCTTCATGCT
Source organism: Viscum album (assembly GCA_963277665.1). Classification (NCBI taxonomy): domain Eukaryota; kingdom Viridiplantae; phylum Streptophyta; class Magnoliopsida; order Santalales; family Viscaceae; genus Viscum; species Viscum album. Next base: position 611,608,512 of record OY728119.1, read on the forward strand.
TTAATTTTTTTCAAATAGAATTAAACACTGACATTCCATTTGATTTTTCCCCAGATGTATCATACCTTCGGCAACCACTAGAGAATAAAGAAGATGTTGTTCATGGAGAACCCAAGAAAGAGGAGGACTCATTCATTATCCTAACCCCACCATTAATGTTGTATCTCATTACAAAGAGGGTGGACATGGTGAATTTTATCGATGGAGTCCTCAAGAAAAAGGAAGACATTTATCCTGTAAAGAAAAGTTTTTGTTGGTTCATGAGCAAGAAACCTCACCCACCATCAGATTGGGGATAACTTATTAGAACTGCCCCACTGGAGGCAGTCAAAACCCAGGGCCCACTTGGGGGATTAAACCAAGTTTTATCCTTCTATTCTCATCCTATTTCTATTTTTATTTCTTTCAATAAATATCTTATGTTTTCTTTTGTTCTTTTATTTGTAGGTTTTCAGAGTGCAACACTTGGAAGCCTAACTCAATGCTTCACTACGAATAATTCAGGTTGTACCTCTCTTTTACACTTTCTTGATGTTGTGATTAATTTGAAAATTGGATTACATGTTAAATCCACTTGAATGCATCGAGGACACTGCATCATTTAAGTGTGGGGGAGGGAACCTTTGTAGTATAGGATTTTTATTTGATGTTTGTTTTCAAAAATAAAAATGTTTGTTTTCAAAAATAAAAAAAATAAAAAAAATGTGTGTTTTCAAATTTTTGTGTGTTTATTTTTCAATATTTGGTGTAACTTTTGATCTGAAATGATAATCAATACCATTTTTGAAACCCATGTCAATGAGTGAACCAGTCTATTTCATGAAACTGATCTTAAATGAATGCTGAAATAACTTTGTTTCAAGTTCAAATCTTTTGGAAATTCATGAAAAGTACACTGATTTTTGAATCTCATGCCATATTTCACTATCTATATCTTTGAAATAACTTTCTTGTAAGGCTTCTGAACCATTGTTTTCATATTATTTTCATTCACCTCATTTCTTGAGAAAACCAAACCATGCTTGCTTTAACCATAATTTGATTTATTCCTTTCAAAACTTGAGGGTTGGGGTATGTGTGTTTTAAATGATTGAGGCATTTATTTTGTTTGAAGCCCCCTTTTCAAAATAATCCTTTTCATTATGGGACACCTTTACATTTATCCTTTATTTTAGCCCCTAGTAGCCATGAATTTCCTATTAGGTTAGCCACATTACAAGCCAATTTTCCCTATCATACCTGCTCTTGAAGTAAAATTGCATGATCTAGTTGAACTTAAGTGTGGGGGAAGATGTCATGTGGTGTACTACCTCATTTGGTTATACTTTGGGTGGAAAATAAATTGTGGAAGAGATGTGTGTGATTCTGAAAAATTATTCTGTTGAAAGTTGTGCCTTTTCTGGAGCTTTTATGACAAGAGAAGTTGTGCCTTTCTGGAGTTTCCAATGTAAAAAGAAAGTTGTGCCTATCTGGAGCATTAAAAAAAATTATGTTTGAAAAGATTGAAATGTTTGCTGCTGAGCTGATTGAATGATGATGGAGCCTATTTTCATCAAAGGGTAAGTGAAGGAGACCATATTTGAGTGAAAACTAGAATCTTGCAATTTTGCTTCAATAAGAGCCAAGCCTTCCTTTTTCGGCCTCATAACTTTTAACATCTAAATCCTACCAACCGGAAGCCACAGAACAACCCTAAAAAGTCCTCATGAGAAACACATGTCCTTGACTCACATCGGGTGGAGAAGTAGGAATTTATCAAACCTATGGTGACTCTTGTGTGAGTTTGGATGAGAAAAGCCTTGTTCAGCCTTTACATTTGTGAGATGAGAGAAAATTCATGTGAGGTAGGTGTTTTGTGTGCATGGGATAAGAAATGAAGTGGAAATATATTAAAAATCATAAATGGAGATCTTGAAATAACTGTTTTTTATGAGTCATGATATCTTTTTGTTTCTTGAAATTGATTTGATTGATCTCATTGATATGTGTTTTATTTGATTTGATTTGATTTTTACTTGTCCAGGAGTCCAAGTGCTAAGTGTGGGGGAATTGATAGAGCAAATATTTTCAATAAATTTATATTAAATATCATTGTTTTAAACCCACAAAACTGTTCCTCTAAGATGAGTTGTTTCATTTTTTTGATAATGGTGTTATTTTGAGCTGAATAGTAAAAATTGGCCATTTTGGATTTTTAACAGTTTTAAATTATTTCTGTAGTTTGGCCATAACATTATCTACACTAATCCAAATTGCAAAATTCTTTCTTTTCCAGATTCTACACATCCAGGGATTCATTTAATAAATTTGGACTAAAATCTTAATCGGCCATATGGAAGCTCAAAAGAATTTCACAAATTGGCTCAAGAAAACTGTTTTCAGTTCTGCCTAGTTTTGATGTGGGATCCATAACTCATCCACTGTTTGCCCAAAGCTTGTGAAATTCGGTGGGTGGACGCTCAAAGAGTTTTGGAGCATCTTTTATGAAGGAATAACCGAGTTAATTGGCCGTTTATGGGGCCATTAAAGCACCCTAATCCGGAGGATTTCGTTTTCGAGAGTCTGACTGGACAGAATAAATGCTCATAGTAAAACGGTCATAACTTTCGGAATACATGTCAAAATCTGCTGAACTTTTGAGGGGACACGACCAAGGAAATTATGAACAACATTCAAGAATAGATCAATGCGTTAATATGTCATTTAATAGGGATACAACGCGTTGAAATTCGGGGGAAACATTCTGGCTATAAAAGGAGGAGAGCTCCACCCTCTCAAGGCATCCATTCTCCACCCCATTCCTTCTGGGACACCAAGAAGGAGAACTTTTCAGCATTCTCTTTTATTTATTTTCTTTTTCATAGTTTTGTAATGACTTATTATTCCCCATTCAACTCGATTACCCTTACCATGGTGGGGTAAACTTTTGGAGTGATTGGGGAAGGGTTGGTTTTCTACATTGTAATGCTTGAGTTCTTGGACGCAATTGAATAAATTTCTTTCTTCTTCAAAGTTGTTTTCAATTTCTTATAGCGGATTTTATTATCAAGTTCGATCGTTCTTGAATATTAATTCCGTTATTTATTTTTTCCTTGATAAAATAATCAATATCTCCCTCCACTAATTTCTGGTTTATATATGATGGAATAAACCAGGAATTAGTGGTGAAGTACTCGACGATCGTCAGTATGTGTAAAAGGTGTAGTGAATGTTCTTGATTGTTTGGTATAAACAAAACCCGATTGGGAATTGCCCATTTTAATTAAGGATATTAAATACCACTATTTTACACATGTAAGGAGAGTTGATCAAACCAAGATCTTTGTAAGGTTTTCTCTCACAATAATAATTTCACCAATGAAGTGAGAGGAAACGATTGTGGAAACTCACTTTAATCAACTAAGAAGAAGAGGTTTGAATTAAATTGAACAAGGATAGAATTATAATTAGGAAAACGACCCCGACCTAATCACCCTTTTAAATTTCATTGTTTTTCAATCATTTGAATTTCAAATTTTTGTTCACAACATTTTTACCCCCGTTTTAAAGTGAAAAACCGTTTTGTGTGCACTCCTCTTCGGGAGACATCCTAGGTCAACCAAATTACTACATTTTAACTTAGGAAATAATTGTTTTTCCATGCCCTACGATAGGCGTGCGTCAAACTTGTCGCCGTTGTCGGGGAGGTAGTTCCACAATTTATTTGTAAAGATTTCACTTTTTCAAAATTAATTTTTTTTAAAAAAAATATCTTTTACCATTTTGTTTTCAAATGATTATTTTTTTTAATTCATGGAACAATTACCCACAAGTTCGAGAACCAGTTATTGAATCACCTTGGTCTATAGAGTATAAAGTTTCTTTCTTGGCTAAACAAATTTGGGGAGCTCGAATCCAAATTGTAACCGAGGATGAATTCAAGGATCTCATTGAAAACCTTAAAGAGAACCTCAAATACCCAGTGTTGGAGGGATTGGCCAGAGAATTAATTGAACTTCAGGAGTATTTTCCAGAATTTTATCAATACATAATCAAAGTAAAACACCAAGAAGAAGAAGTTCACAAAGATATTAAATCCCAATTTGAAATAATTAGTCAAACAGTTCAAAACCTGGAGACCTCAATACAGTGGATTGCGGAACAAGTACATGCATCCCAGGATCAACAAAAAATAGAGCCCGAACAAGAACCAGAACCAGAAAAATTGATGGAAGAAGTATCCCCACAAATCCTTCAAGTTGAAGAACCCATGGAATCATTGATGAAATTAAAAGAAGATCCATTGAACCCATCTCAATCAATGTTGGATGAGATTGATGAAGAAGATTTAGCAATTGAAATACATATGGGAGATCAAAAAGATCTGGATAACTTCTGGAATGAGTGTGAGGAACTTCTTGATCCAACTATTCCTCATAATGTAGTTGATTCAACAACATTGAAGGAAGAAACCAACAAATCAGTGAAATTTGAAGAGAAGATAGAGGAGTCTGACTGCCTACCTCTATCTAGGGAAATTCAACTTCAAGAAACACCTCCCATTGAAGAACCAATTGAATCCAAACAAGATCAGGGTGTCAATATTTTTATAAACTCATTATCATTTGATTTTTTTGAAACTAAATTGAGTATTACCTCCACTTGTTTTAATTTTTCAGATTCATCCAACACTTGTATTTACTTGGAGGGAGAATATGCATCTGAAGAGGAACATCTGGAGCTCCCCAAACCTATTGAACATTTAATGGGGGGAGTACATGAGAAGATCAAAGTGGTGTTTCTGGAGGAAAATGAGACACAATCTACTTTCTTTGAAAGGGAAGAATTTGATATTGATTCTTCATGATTTAATTTTTTTCAAATAGAATTAAACTCTGACATTCCATTTGATTTTTATCCAGATGTATCATACCTTCGGCAACCACTAGAGAATAAAGAAGATGTTGTTCATGGAGAACCCAAGAAATAGGAGGACTCATTCATTATCCTAACCCCACCATTCATGTTGTATCTCATTACAAAGAGGGTGGAAATGGTGAATTTTATCGATAGAGTCCTCAAGAAAAAGGAAGACATTCATACTGGAAAGAAAAGTTTTTGTTGGTTCATGAGCAAGAAACCTCACCCACCATCAGATTGGGGATAACTTATTAGAACTGCCCCACTGGAGGCAGTCAAAATCCAGGGCCCACTTGGGGGATTAAACCAAGTTTTATCCTTATATTCTCATCCTATTTCTATTTTTATTTCTTTCAATAAATATCTTATGTTTTCTTTTGTTCTTTTATTTGTAGATTTTCAGAGTGCAACACTTGGAAGCCTAACTCAATGTTGCACTACGAATAAATCAGGTTGTACCTCTCTTTCACACTTTCTTGATGTTGTGATTAATTTGAAAATTGGCTTACATGTTAAATCCACTTGAATGCATCGAGGACACTGCATCATTTAAGTGTGGGGGAGGGAACCTTTGTAGTATAGGATTTTTATTTGATGTTTGTTTTCAAAAATAAAAATGTTTGTTTTCAAAAATAAAAAAAAAATAAAAAAAAATGTGTGTTTTCAAATTTTTGTGTGTTTATTTTTCAATATTTGGTGTAACTTTTGAGCTGAAATGATAATCAATACCATTTTTGAAACCCATGTCAATGAGTGAACCAGTCTATTTCATGAAATTGATCTTAAATGAATGCGGAAATAACTTTGTTTCAAGTTCAAATCTTTTGGAAATTCATGAAAAGTACACTGATTTTTGAATCTCATGCCATATTTCACTGTCTATATCTTTGAAATAACTTTTCTGTGAGGCTTCTGAACCATTGTTTTCATATTCTTTTCATTCACCTCATTTCTTGAGAGAACCAAACCATGCTTGGTTTAACCAGAATTTGATTTATTCCTTTCAAAATTTGAGGGTTGGGGTATGTGTGTTTTAAATGATTGAGGCATTTATTTTGTTTGAAGCCCCCTTTTCAAAATAATCCTTTTCATTATGGGCCACCTTTACATTTATCCTTTATTGTAGCCCCTAGTAGCCATGAATTTCCTGTTAGGTTAGCCACATTACAAGCCAATTTTCCCTATCATACCTGCTCTTGAAGTAAAATTGCATGATCTAGTTGAACTTAAGTGTGGGGGAAGATGTCTTGTGGTGTACTACCTCATTTGGTTATACTTTGGGTGGAAAATAAATTGTGGAAGAGATGTGTGTGATGCTGAAAAATTATTCTGTTGAAAGCTGTGCCTTTTCTGGAGCTTTTATGACAAGAGAAGTTGTGCCTTTCTGGAGTTTCCAATGTAAAAAGAAAGTTGTGCCTATCTGGAGCTTTAAAAAAATTATGTTTGAAAATATTGAAATGTTTGCTGCTGAGCTGATTGAATGATGATGGAGCCTATTTTCATCAAAGGGTAAGTGAAGGAGACCATATTTGAGTGAAAACTAGAATCTTGCAATTTTGCTTCAATAAGAGCCAAGCCTTCCTTTTTCGGCCTCAGAACTTTTAACATCTAAATCATACCAACCGGAAGCCACAGAACAACCCTGAAAATTCCTCATGAGAAACACATGTCCTTGACTCACATCGGGTGGAGAAGTAGGAATTTATCAAACCTATGGTGACTCTTGTGTGAGTTTCGATGAGAAAATCCTTGTTCAGCCTTTACATTTGTGAGATGAGAGAAAATTCATGTGAGGTAGGTGTTTTGTGTGCATGGGATAAGAAATGAAGTGGAAATATATTAAAATAATAAATGGAGAACTTGAAATAACACTTTTTTATGAGTCATGATATCTTTTTGTTTCTTGAAATTGATTTGATTGATCTCATTGATATGTGTTTTATTTGATTTGATTTGATTTTTACTTGTCCAGGAGTCCAAGTGCTAAGCATGGGGGAATTGATAGAGCAAATATTTTCAATAAATTTATATTAAATATCATTGTTTTAAACCCAAAAAATTGTTCCTCTAAGATGAATTGTTTCATTTTTTTGATAATGGTGTTATTTTGAGCTGAATAGTAAAAATTGGCCATTTTGGATTTTTAACAGTTTTAAATTATTTCGGTAGTTTGGCCATAACATTATCTACACTGATCCAAATTGCAAACTTCTTTCTTTTCCAGATTCTACACATCCAGGGATTCATTTAATAAATTTGGACTAAAATCTTAATCGGCTATATGGAAGCTCAAAAGAATCTCACAAGTTGGCTCAAGAAAACTGTTTTCAGTTCTGCCTAGTTTTGATGTGGGATCCATAACTCATCCACTATTTGCCCAAAGCTTGTGAAATTCGGTGGGTGGAAGCTCAAGGAGTTTTGTAGTATCTTTTATGAAGGAATAACCGAGTTAATTGTCCGTTTATGGGGCCATTAAAGCACCCTAATCCGGAGGATTTCGTTTTGGAGAGTCTGACTGGACAGAATAAATGCTCATAGTAAAACGGTCATAACTCTCGGAATACATGTCCAATTCCGATGAAATTTTGAGGGCACACGAAAATGGGAATTATGAACAACATTCAAGAATATCTCAACGCGTTAATATGTCATTTAACGGGGCTAAAACGCGTCGACATTCGGGGGAAACATTCTGGCTATAAAAGGAGGAGAGCTCCACCCTCTCAAGGCATCCATTCTCTACCCCATTCCTTCTGGGACACCAAGAAGGAGAACTTTTCAGCATTCTATTTTATTTATTTTCTTTTTCATAGTTTTGTAATGACTTCTTCTTCCCCATTCAACTCGATTACCCTTACCATGGTGGGGTAAACTTTTGGAGTGATTGGGGAAGGGTTGGTTTTCTACATTGTAATGCTTGAGTTCTTGGACGCAATTGAATAAATTTCTTTCTTCTTAAAAGTTTTTTTCAATTTCTTATAGAGGACTTTATTATCAAGTTCGATCGTTCTTGAATATTAATTCCGTTATTTATTTTTGTCTTGATAAAATAATCAATATCTCCCTCCACTAATTTCTGGTTTATATATGATGGAATAAACCAGGAATTAGTGGTGAAGTACTCGACGATCGTCAGTATGTGTAAAAGGTGTAGTGAATGTTCTTGATTGTATGGTATAAACAAAACCAGAACGGGAATTGCCCATTTCAATTAAGGATATTCAACACCACTATTTTACACATGGAAGGAGATTTGACCAAACCACGATCTTGGTAAGGTTTTCTCTCACAATAATAATTTCACCAAGGAAGTGAGAGGAAACGATTGTGGAAACTCACTTTAATCAACTAAGAAGAAGAGGTTTGAATTAAATTGAACAAGGATAGAATTATAATTAGGAAACCGACCTCGACCTAATCACCCTTTTAAATTTCATTGTTTTTCAATCATTTGAATTTCAAATTTCTGTTCACAACATTTTTACCCCCGTTTTAAAGTGACAAACCGTTTTGTGTGCACTCCTCTTCGGGAGACATCCTAGGTCAACCAAATTACTACATTTTAACTTAGGAAATAATTATTTTTCCATGCCCTACGACAGGAGTGCATCAAACTTGGCGCCGTTTCCAGGGAGGTAGTGCCACAATTTATTTGTAAAGATTTCACTTTTTCAAAATTAATTTTTTTTAAAAAAAATATCTTTTACCATGTTGTTTTCAAATGATTATTTTTTTAATTCATGGAACAATTAACCACAAGTTCGAGAACTAGTTATTGAATCACCTTGGTCTATATAGTATTAAGTTTCTTTCTTGGCTAAACAAATTTGGGGAGCTCTAATCCAAATCGTAACCGAGGATGAATTCAAGGATCTCATTGAAAACCTTAAAGAGAACCTCAAATACCCAGTGTTGGAGGGATTGGACAGAGAATTAATTGAACTTCAGGAGTATTTTCCAGAATTTTATCAAGACATAATCAAAGTAAAACACCAAGAAGAAGAATTTCACAAATATATTGAATCCCAATTTGAGAGAATTAGTCAAACAGTTCAAAACCTGGAGACCTCAATACAGTGGATTGCGGAACAAGTACATGAATCCCAGGATCAACAAAAAATGGAGACCGAACAAGAACCAGAACCAGAAAAATTGATGGAAGAAGTATCCCCACAAATCCTTCAAGTTGAAGAACCCATGGAATCATTGATGAAATTAAAAGAAGATCCATTGAACCCATCTCAATCAATGTTGGATGAGATTGATGAAGAAGATTTAGCAATTGAAATACATATGGGAGATCAAAAAGATCTGGATAACTTCTTGAATGAGTGTGAGGAACTTCTTGAGCCAACTATTCCTCATAATGTAGACGATTCAACAACATTGAAGGAAGAAACCAACAAATCAGTGAAATTTGAAGAGAAGATAGAGGAGTCTGACTGCCTACCTCTATCTAGGGAAATTCAACTTCAAGAAGCACCTCCCATTGAAGAACCAATTGAAGCCAAACAAGATCAGGGAGTCAATATTTTTATAAAATCATTATCATTTGATTTTTTTTTAAACTAAATTGAGTATTACCTCCCCTTGTTTTAATTTTTCAGATTCATCCAACACTTGTATTTCCTTGGAGGGAGAATATGCATCTGAAGAGGAATATCTGGAGCTCCCCAAACCTATTGAACATTTAATGGAGGGAGTACATGAGAAGATCAAATTGGTGTTTCTGGAGGAAAATGAGACACAATCTACTTTCTTTGAAAGGGAAGAATTTGATATTGATTCTTCATGATTTAATATTTTTCAAATAGAATTAAACTCTGACATTCCATTTGATTTTTCCCCAGATGTATCATACCTTCGGCAACCACTAGAGAATAAAGAAGATGTTGTTCATGGAGAACCCAAGAAAGAGGAGGACTCATTCATTATCCTAACCCCACCATTCATGTTGTATCTCATTACAAAGAGGGTGGACATGGTGAATTTTATCGATGGAGTCCTCAAGAAAAAGGAAGACGTTCATCCTGGAAAGAAAAGTTTTTGTTGGTTCATGAGCAAGAAACCTCACCCACCATCAGATTGGGGATAACTTATTAGAACTGCCCCACTGGAGGCAGTCAAAACCCCGGGCCCACTTGGGGGATTAAACCAAGTTTTATCCTTCTATTCTCATCCTATTTCTATTTTTATTTCTTTCAATAAATATCTTATGTTTTCTTTTGTTCTTTTATTTGTTGGTTTTCAGAGTGCAACACTTGGAAGCCTAACTCAATGTTACACTACGAATAAATCAGGTTGTACCTCTCTTTCACACTTTCTTGATGTTGTGATTAATTTGAAAATTGGCTTACATGTTAAATCCACTTGAATGCATCGAGGACACTGCATCATTTAAGTGTGGGGGAGGGAACCATTGTAGTATAGGATTCTTATTTGATGTTTGTTTTCAAAAATAAAAATGTTTGTTTTCAAAAATAAATAAAAAATAAAAAAAATGTGTGTTTTCAAATTTTTGTGTGTTTATTTTTCAATATTTGGTGTAACTTTTGAGCTGAAATGATAATCAATACCATTTTTGAGACCCATGTCATTGAGTGAACCAGTCTATTTCATGAAACTGATCTTAAATGAATACTGAAATAACTTTGTTTCAAGTTCAAATCTTTTGGAAATTCATGAAAAGTACACTGATTTTTGAATCTCATGCCATATTTCACTGTCTATATCTTTGAAATAACTTTCATGTGAGGCTTCTGAACCGTTGTTTTCATATTCTTTTCATTCACCTCATTTCTTGAGAGAACCAAACCATGCTTGCTTTAACCAGAATTTGATTTATTCCTTTCAAAACTTGAGGGTTGGGGTATGTGTGTTTTAAATGATTGAGGCATTTATTTTGTTTGAAGCCCCCTTTTCAAAATAATCCTTTTCATTATGGGCCACCTTTACATTTATTCTTTATTGTATCCCCTAGTAGCCATGAATTTCCTGTTAGGTTAGCCACATTACAAGCCAATTTTCCCTATCATACCTGCTCTTGAAGTAAAATTGCATGATCTAGTTGAACTTAAGTGTGGGGGAAGATGTCTTGTGGTGTACTGCCTCATTTGGTTATACTTTGGGTGGAAAATAAATTGTTGAAGAGATGTGTGTGATGCTGAAAAATTATTCTATTGAAAGCTGTACCTTTTCTGAAGCTTTAATAACAAGAGAAGTTGTGCCTTTCTGGAGTTTCCAATGTAAAAAGAAAGTTGTTCCTATGTGGAGCTTTAAAAAAAATTATGTTTGAAAAGATTGAAATGTTTGCTGCTGAGCTGATTGAATGATGATGGAGCCTATTTTCATCAAAGGGTAAGTGTAGGAGACCATATTTGAGTGAAAACTAGGATCTTGCAATTTTGCTTCAATAAGAGCCAAGCCTTCCTTTTTCGACCTCAGAACTTTTAACATCTAAATCCTACCAACCGGAAGCCACAGAACAACCCTGAAAAGTCCTCATGAGAAACACATGTCCTTGACTCACATCGGGTGGAGAAGTAGGAATTTATCAAACCTATGGTGACTCTTGTGTGAGTTTGGATGAGAAAAGCCTTGTTCAGCCTTTACATTTGTGAGATGAGAGAAAATTCATGTGAGGTAGGTGTTTTGTGTGCATGGGATAAGAAATTAAGTGGAAATATATTAAAATCATAAATGGATAACTTCAAATAACAGTTTTTTATGAGTCATGATATCTTTTTGTTTCTTGAAATTGATTTGATTGATCTCATTGATATGTGTTTTATTTGATTTGATTTGATTTTTACTAGTCCAGGAGTCCAAGTGCTAAGTGTGGGGGAATTGATAGAGCAAATATTTTCATTAAATTTATATTAAATATCATTTTTTTAAACCCACAAAATTGTTCCTCTAAGATGAATTGTTTCATTTTTTTGATAATGGTGTTATTTTGAGATGAATAGTAAAAATTGGCCATTTTGGATTTTTAACAGTTTTAAATTATTTCGGTAGTTTGGCCATAACATTATCTAAACTGATCCAAATTGAAAACTTCTTTCTTTTCCAGATTCTAAACATCCAGGGATTCATTTAATATATTTGGACTAAAATCATAATCAGCCATATGAAAGCTCAAAATAATCTCACAAGTTGGATCAAGAAAACTGTTTCCAGTTCTGCCTAGTTTTGATGTGGGATCCATAACTCATCCACTGTTTTCCCAAAGCTTGTGAAATTTGGTGGGTGGACGCTCAAGGGGTTTTGTAGCATCTTTTATGAAGGAATAACCGAGTTAATTGGCCTTTTATGGGGCCATTAAAGCACCCTAATCCGGAGGATTTCGTTTTGGAGAGTCTGACTGGACAGAATAAATGCTCATAGTAAAACGGTCCTAACTCTCGGAATACATGTCAAAATCCGCTGAAATTTTGAGGGGACACGACCAAGGGAATTATGAACAACATTAAAGAATATCTCAACGCGTTAATATGTCATTTAATGGGGCTAAAACGCGTCGACATTCGGGGGAAACATTCTGGCTATAAAAGGAGGAGAGCTCCACCCTCTCAAGGCATCCATTCTCCACCCCATTCCTTCTGGGACACCAAGAAGGAGAACTTTTCAGCATTATCTTTTATTTATTTATTTTTTCATAGTTTTGTAATGACTTCTTCTTCCCCATTCAACTCGATTACCCTTACCATGGTGGGGTAAAATTTTGGAGTGATTGGGGAATGGTTGGTTTTCTACATTGTAATTCTTGAGTTCTTGGATGCAATTGAATAAATTTCTTTCTTCTTCAAAGTTGTTTTCAATTTCTTATAGCGGATTTTATTATCAAGTTCGATCGTTCTTGAATATTAATTCCGTTATTTATTTTTTCCTTGGTAAAATAATCAATATCTCCCTCCACTAATTTCTGGTTTATATATGATGGAATAAACCAGGAATTAGTGGTGAAGTACTCGACGATCGTCAGTATGTGTAAAAGGTGTAGTGAATGTTCTTTATTGTTTGGGATAAACAAAACCCGATCGGGAATTGCCCATTTCAATTAAGGATATTCAATACCACTATTTTACACATGGAAGGAGAGTTGACCAAACCAGGATCTTGGTAAGGTTTTCTCTCACAATAATAATTTCACCAAGGATGTGAGAGGAAACGATTGTGGAAACTCACTTTAATCAACTAAGAAGAAGAGGTTTGAATTAAATTGAACAAGGATAGAATTATAATTAGGAAACCGACCCCGACCTAATCACCCTTTTAAATTTCATTGTTTTTCAATCATTTGAATTTCAAATTTCCGTTCACAACATTTTTACCCCCCGTTTTAAAGTGACAACCCATTTTGTGTGCACTCCTCTTCGGGAGACATCCTAGGTCAACCACATTACTACATTTTAACTTAGGAAAAAATTGTTTTGCCACACCCTACGATAGGCGTGTGTCAAGTATCCACTTCCAAGGATTGATGACCTCTTCGATCAGCTCAAGGGAGCACGATGGTTCTCGAAGATAGACCTCAGGTCAGGCTATCATCAGCTCAGAGTTTGAGACGAGGATGTGCAAAAGACGACCTTCATGTGTCGGTATGGCCACTATGAGTTCTTGGTTATGCCTTTCGGCATAACCAATGCTCCATTAGTATTCATTAGTCTCATGAAGAGAATCTTCCAGCCTTACCTCAATCAATTTGTCATATTTTTCGTCAATGACATATTTATTTACTCGACTACTGAGGAGGAGCATGCCTACCACTTGCGGGTTGTACTTGATACACTCTGAGAGAACCAGATTTATGGTAAGCTCTCGATGTGTCAGTTCTGGATGTGAGAGGTCCTCTTCTTGGGGAATGTCATCTCTGAGGTGGGATTTGCATTGGATCCTACGAAGATCGAGGCAGTGCTAGCTTCGGAACCACCCAGGAGCGTGATGGAGGTGCGGAGTTTCCTAGGTCTGGATGGGTACTATTGAAGATTTGTACCAGACTACTCTAGAGTTGCAGCACCACTTTCAGTTTTGACGAAGAAAGTGAAACCATTCGTGTGGTCAGATAGATGTCAGCAGAGCTTCCAGGAGCTGAGACAGAGATTAACCAGTGCACCCATCTTGAGGATACCGGATGAGGGAGTAGGGTATGTAGTTTACTTCGATGCATTAGGAACCAGACTCGGGTGTGTCCTGATGCAGGAGCAGGCAGTGATCGCTTAAGGTTCACGACAGTTGAGGCAGCATGAGCATAACTACGCTACCCATGACCCGGAGTTAGCAGTAGTGGTCTTCTCCTTAAAGATGTGGTGGCACTATCTGATGTGAGAGCGCTTTACAGTATATTTTGACCAACAGAGTCTCAGGTACATCTTCTCGTAGATGGACCTAAACCTGAGACAATGGTGATGGATCGAGTTCCTCCAGGACTATGAATTTGAGATATTCTATACTCCTGGGAAGGGGAACGTAGTAGCTGATGCTCTCACCAGGAGTTCGGGCATCCAGCTACTTGGAGGGGAGACATAGCAGCTAGCCGCGTTGCAGATATCCTTCATGGATAGAGATGGGGCTGCCTTTCTATAGTATATCATAGTCATTCCTCCACTACTTCAGTAGGTCAGAGAGGCACAGCGTGGGGACGTTGACTGTGAGACGCGACGTGCACAGATATCCTCAGGACAGGCACCCGATGGATTTTCTGTAGGAGGAGAGCACGTCATTATTTTTAGGGGACGTACCATAATACCAGTTGCTTTATAGGAGGAGGTGCTGAGAGAGTTTCACACTTCCCCTTTGGCGGTATATCCAGGAGTAGCGAAGATGTACCAGGATCTCAGACGATAGAAATGGTGGTAAAGTATGAAGAAGGATGTGGTAGAGTTCGTTTCACGATGCCTCACCTTCCAGCAGGTGAAGGCAGAGCACTAGGTACCAGCAGGCTTGGTACAACCCTTAGAGGTCCCAGAGTGGAAGTGGGATGGGATATCTATGGATTTCGTGACTGGGATTCCACGTACTTCTAGAGGACACGACTCCATCTGCGTGATCATAGACCGACTCACCAAGTCGGCCCACTTTCTACCCATCAGAGATCAGGGCTTAGTGGAGAGCTTGGGACGCCACTACATTCAAAAGATCATATGGCTTAATGGTGTTCCATAATCTATCGTCTCTGATCAAGATGCTCGCTTTACTTCTCGGCTTTGGAAGGTGTTGCAGGAGGCATTTGGGACGCAGCTACGCCTGAGCACTGCCTTTCACCCATAGACGGATGGGCAGATGGAGAGGACCATTCAGACTCTTGAGAACATGCTCCGTGCATGTGTTCTTGACTTTGGTCGTAGCTGGGAGGATCTCCTACCCTTAGCAGAGTTTTCGTACAATAATAGGTACCACTGCACCATCGGGATGGCACCATACGAGGCATTGTATGGCCGACCTTGCAGATCACCTCTATGCTGGACTGACCCTGGGGAGTCAGCACTCGTAGGACCAGAGATGGTCCAGGCCACGACAGAGAAGGTACATGTCATCTAGGAGTGGATGAGGACATCTCAGAGCCGACAGAAGTCCTATGCTGACAGGAGGCGGAGACCACTATAGTTCGAGGAAGGCGACCACATTTTCTTACGGGTCTCACCTCGGCGTGGATTACAGAGATTTGGCCAGGGTGGCAAGTTATCCCCACACTTCATCAGACCATTCCAGTTTCTCAGCAGGATAGTCGAGGTGGCTTATCACTTGGCTCTTCCACCTCAGTTGCACCGGGTACACGACGTCTTCCACGTATCTCAGGTGAGGAGATACGTGCACGACCTGACGCATATCATCGACTATGGGGAGATGGACATCGATGATGGGGTGACTTTTACGGAGGTCCCGGTAGATATTGAGGATCGATAGGAGCGTATCCTATGTGGACGGTCGATTCCTCTAGTGTGCATCTGGTGGCAGCACGGAAACATCCAGGAGAGCACATGGGAGCGAGAGGCTCAGATGCGTGCACAGTACCCTCATTTGTTCCCCTAGTTTATGATGTATCTTTACGGGGACGTAAATCCATGAGGTGGGAGTAATGTAAAGTCCTGTAAATTTCAAGGAAAAGTTTTTCTTAAATTCTTTGGGATTTTAAGAGTACGCAGTTTTCGACGGCACCTGATTCCGAGGCCCGATGTGCCCAGAATCAATTTCTGAAGTTTAGCTCGGGTATGTTCAGTGAACGAATGAGCAGGTTTTTCTATCTTTTGAACCGGTGCTCGGAATTGAAATATGAGGGCAACAATGAACTCACAGCACCGGTTTTTGCTTAAGAGGACCTTTTCTGAAGGTGTGTTTTCTTGGGAGGAGTTATAAAAAAATGTGGATTAAATGAAATTTAAAAATAAAATTGTGTTACAATTTTATTTCTTTTACTAAGTAGTTATATCTTAAGTATGGGGGTTGGGGTGGGACCCACTAGTTACTAACTACTCTTGAGAGGATAAAGTTGAGTTGGGTCCCATACGAGCCCCCATCTTTTCACATTCCCCATAACCCCTTAAACTCCCTTTAAACCTCCCTTGTATTTATTTATGCGGCTCTTCTTATTCCACAATAATAATGCCAACATATCACTTAATTAATTAGACAACTCATGGTTTAATTAATTAAGTGAATTCAATTTTGAATTTTTGTAATTTGAAATGCATGGCTTGAAATAATAAAATAAGAGGAGTCTTATTTTATTGGGTTGGCTTGTTGGGTGAGAATTTGGGAGAGCTCTATTCTCTTGAAGAACTTCATCCTCAACGAAGAACGACAACACTTCGTCAAGGATCATCGACTCGGTGACCCGGTTTCTTCTGTCCTCTTCTTCCACCATGACAAAGGAGGAGGCACCGATGCGGAAACTCACCAATGACGTCACGCCATATAATCTTCTCTCTGCAAAAAAGGAAGGGATACGTCGCTTCCTCCTCGGACGCTCTCCGTCGACGTTTACAAAACCTCACCCCGCGATACCATTTTCCGCGATGCTCATCGTTCGATAACTTGTGTTGAGGTAGAGGTTATTGACGTTCATAATTAATTTAATGTTCTTCGTTAATTAAATTGGCCGCTTGTTGTCGATATAACAGGAGGAGATCAGACCGCACAAACATGGTCGATCCTCCTCCCATTTTATTTGTTGATCCTCATTGAACTTGCAGCGAAGGCGGCGCGGTGTCATTGCACCGTGCGGAAAAGAAAAAGGACCGCAGCCAGAGCGGGTCGTGTTGGAGGTGCGTGGTGTTGTCGTGCCGTGCCAGTGAGACCAAAGGAGGCCGTAGCTAGGAGCGGGTCGTGGCGGAGGGGCGTTGCGCCGTCACGCCGCGCCGGTCGGACAGAAGCCGCGGCCTAAGGCCCCAGCGGTTTTCCAAAGGGGTGGTCGGTTGAGCCGGCCGCCGGCGCCACATGAAGGCGGGACCCAAAGGGTCCCGCAGTTACAAAAAGGTTGGCCTTAATGGCTGGTCGTTTCTGAAATCAGGGGGGCAGCACCCCCCCCCCCCTCCCTTCACACTCCGCTTGGCCGAGAGCCGACCCGAACCGCGGCCGGCTTCCGAGCTGGGTCGTAGGCCGCGCGGGCCGGGCCGAGCTGTGCCCAATTGGGCCGGACCTGGATCTGGGTCGGGTCAACCCGGTTCGGGCTTCCCCAGGGGGTATTGGGCCAGGTCAGACCGGGTCCAAACCCCCTATTTTCAGACAGATTCGTTCAAACGCCCATATCTTGTGCTACGGACCTCCGATCGATGCACCGTCAGTTGAGTTGGGATCCTTGGATCGAGTCTGTCGTTTTGGTATATTATAATCAAGGTTTCGGATAACTTCGGTAATGGCCTAGTTGGTTCGAACATGAAACCAACCGGACCCTCGAAGCGGAAACGCTTATAACTTGAGCTCCGGACGTCTGATTGACGTGCTGTCGACTTTGTTGGATTCCTATTAGTGAGATGGTTCTTTCGGATTACTCCAATCAAGGTTTTGAAGCAGCTGTAGTATGGATGGGTTTGTTTTAGCTTAAAAACCAACCGGGCCCTTGGGACGGAAAAGCCAATATCTCTCAGGCCGGGCGTCCGATTGACGCACCGTCTGTCGCGTTGAGTTCCTATTGACGAGACAGAACTTTGTGATACATCAACTCTGGACTTTGTGTTAATTGATGAATCGACCCCTTGGATCATGGTGCGGATCCACCCGAAATCGAGCGTGTTGTGTGCAGGAACCCTAGAGATGGCTGCGACTGCGACTACGACGACGATGATGGCTGTACTTGGATCCTACGTGGGTTCAGCAGCGAGGACGACTGTACTTGGATACTACATGGTTTCGGCAGTGATGAAAACTGTAATTGGATCATACATGGGTTCGACAGTGATGGTTACTGTACATGGATCGTACGTGGGTCCGGCAGCGACGACATCTGTACTTGGATCCTACGTGGGTTCGACAGAGGAGATGATTCAGAGGCTACATCAATCATCTCCACCCCTCTTCGTGAGTAGTATACCTATGTGGGCTGAGTCTTGACTTTCAATAATTATCTTCGATATGATTGACTTGCTATCCTGTGTGGATTGGGTTATGTTTTCCTTTGTGGATTGGGTTGTACTTTCCTGTATGGACTGGGTTGTACTTGGGCTCGTGAGTCAGAGCCGAACTGGAATTGATGACTTAGGTATATGTATGGGTATATACCTAAGTAGGGTTGGTTTATACTTCGTGTTTGTACCTATCCTTTGTGGTTTATCCTTTGTGGAATTCTGGGAGGCCTTCGGGGGTCTCGGGGTCCCTACTGAGTATCGTATACTCACCCCTGCACGGGCTATGCCCACACTACATTGTCTTGGTTGCAGACGACGGACAGTGTTGATCATGGTTGAGGCCTGAAGAGCGGGACAGTACCCGGAGGTGGACTATCAGGCGGGAAATACATGGATTGGACGGCCAGACTCGAGGAGGCGACGAGACTATCTGTACTCACCCTTCAGGTGGGAATTCCGGTTGACGTCTTGGTGGTTACTGCTTACTTTTTCAAGTGTTGTACTTTCTTTACTCAGTTGTACTGTACCTTCAGTTGGGTTTGTATACTGGCCCATTTACTTTCTAGCACTTACTTTTGTACTCAGTTTACTTAGTGTTTACTTCATCTTGCGTACTCTGTGGTGTTTGTTTTCTTATATAAAGGCAATGTCTTCCCTTTTATCGGGATTTACACCTTTGGTGCTAGTTTCCAGCCCCTGACCTATGGAAGGCGGGCTTGGGGTAGTCACGGCACGGGCCTCGAGGACAGGTCGTGACACCCTACCTCCATCCCAATCCCCACCCCCAAGCAACAGCAGCCCCCTACCCCCTGCCCCCCCCCTCCCCCCCACCCGCACAACACCCCCTGCAGTAGCCCCCACAACACACTGTCACCCCCAAGCAGCAACCCCCTCTTCCCCTGCCCAACACTTCCCCCCACCCCCTGAAGCATCACCCCCTCCCCACACACCAACAAGAAGAAACTCCACACAAAGACTGGTAAAACAAACATGAGAATAAAACTCCCCCCCCCCCACCGCTACCCCCCAGCCCCACCACCTTCACCCCCACTTCCCTTACACCCCGTACCCCCTGAACCAAAATTAAAATTCTAAAATTAATCCTAGTAAGTAGTTCAGCCACACACCATAGGATTTGGGAGGAGATAAGACATGTCTTGCGATCTATGTGAGAGCTGAAATCATGTGACACCTAAATCTCTATGTCATTGGTCACTATCAACATTATTCTATCCCCATTTATATCAATCAACTCACTGTTTCCAATATGCAACACCTCATCGAAAATTCCATACCAATTATACTAAACACCACTCCTCCTAGCCCAATTTCACCTAAAATGCCATTTTTATCATTAAATCAAGAAAATCCTAAACCAAAAATAGACAAACCATCATCAAATTCCACATGATTATAACACCCAAAATGACCTTCACTAATGATAACATCAACCAAGAATACAAACCATGCTGATCCAAATACTCTAACTTAATAAAACTAATCAAAAAAAAATTTGATTTACTAAACTAAGAAGAACAAAAAGATATGGACTTAAACAAAACCAAATATATGTGACCTGATCCAACTAAAATAGAACATATGACTAATACTACTAGAAATGATAAAAACAACCTAGTTTAAATAAAACCTAATAAAATCTACAAGGCTCTAACTAAATCTATGTAATCCAACCAAATTGATTCACTAAAATAATAACCTAATGTTATAGAACTAAACTAAACCAAAGAGATTTGTACTAATCCAAATTAAATGGAATTAAACTAACACTACTAGAATTGAGAAGACCCAACTTAAATTAAACCAATGAAAATAAAAATTAAATGAAGTTACCTAAACTAAATCTTTAAGCAACTAAAATATTCCTCAAAACTAAGCATTATCCCTCTAGATTATACAATCCTTAGAATCCAAACCAAACAAGTAAAATTTATTTCATAATAAAAATCCAATTTTTTTAATAAATATAATAAAAAAATAGTAAAATGTGTTCCTTAAAATATATATATATATAATTTATAATACTATGATTTCACCCCCACTTCCCCCTACACCCCATACCCCCCACTACGCCCCCTTTCCCCTACTACAACCCCCACCCCCACTTCCCCTGCACCCCCACCCCCACTGCACCCACCTTCCCCCCACACCCCTCACTGCAACCCCCCACCCCCACTTCCCCATGCACCCTCCTACCCCCCTGCCCTTCATTATTTTTCTTTTAATTTTTCCTTGTTTAAAATTTTTCCATCACCTAATCAAATCTAAATAAAATCACCTTTTTGGTTTTGATTCATAGGTTGAGATAAATCTTCTAGCTTGAGCTATAAATTTAAGAATCATTTAGAATTTAGATAGAGTTTGTTAAAATTTTATTAAATATTCTTAATCCTTATATACTTCTATATTTTTACTAAATAGTGATAATATGGAAGAGAACCTAGCTCAATTAAATCGACCAATTAGAGATTTCTGTGTACAAAATTTTAACTATTAGAATACTTGGTTGGTGTTCCCAAATAGTCATGTAGGCTTTGAGTTAAATCATAGTCTAATCCAAATGTTTCCTATTTTTCATTTTTTGGAAGGTAAATACCCCAACAAGAACTTGAAGGAAATTGGAACTGTGTGAATTGCCTTCAAAATGAGAGAAATTTCATAAGATCAAATAAAATGGAAGGAATTACCATTCTCTATAGAGTTATCACCAAAGTAATGGATGAAAAAAATATAACTTGGAGAGGTCAAAAGATAGTATAATCCCTATAGATCCATTCGTTAAAAGTTATTCTTTGATTCAAGGTGCACATTGTAAAAAATGAGATTTATGGCATAATTAAAGCTAGTGGAGAAGCTATTTATGGGTATTGGGACATGTTCTAGAATTTTAGTGCTATTCATCCACATCAAAACAACATATATGATCATAATTTTATAAACTTATTATATCGAGGCCTTCTAAACAGTGATAGAAACCTATTGGATTCTTTATAAGGTGGATCTCTCGTGGGAAAATATTTAACTGGGTCCAATGATTTGATAGAGAAGGCCTCTTAGAAATATAAAAATTTTCTTACATGGATCACTACTAAAAGTTTAGATAAGGTAAAAAGTTTTAACTCAAATTCACTTGAGTCTATAATTAAAGAATTGACCTCTCATATGAGATAATTAGTGTTGAGAAAAGTGAATGAAGCACTAGCTAAACCACCATTGGTCTCTCAATTGTGTATTTTCTTATGAGTTTTTTATAGACTTTTTACTTTAAATGTATAACACCAAAATATGTGACACTATGAACAAAAGATAATTCTAACAACCAATGAACAACCATGGTTTCAAGGAGTATTAAATAGTCTGATATGGATATGGAAAGAAATATCAATCCAAGTCTCCTTTATAATGGATTTTATAATAGATTTATCATCCACCGCACTTCCAGTAGGTATGTAAAAACCTTCAACCATCAACAGGTTACCAAACTTAAGGGAAAATTCAAGATCCATCCATGAATGACCTATAGAGACAGATAGAGTACCGAGGTAATCAACAATCTACTTTGACAACCCATGGTTCTAATTATAAGGATTTAAAAACACTATATGGAAAAATCCTTATTATTTTAAATACATTGATAAATCAAGGTTTGGGTAAACACTTATATTAACCAATTCTTAACCCAAAGTGTTAATCTATAAGAATTGGTTGGGAGGTATAGGGTAGTGTGGATTATCCTCTAGAAGCAAAACCTAAGACTAAACACCCAATGGAAAATGAATAAGACGCGATGGGGAAATAATCTCCTATGTGTATATCACATTGTGCTTTTGGAACATACATGTTCTATATGACTCATCAAAAATATATTGGATTTTATTTATATGGGAAAATTATCCTCTACTAAAAAATTATAAGTCAAAATTCAATTTAGTAAATCCTCCAAACATTACTTCTAATCAACAACTGCAAAAATATTGTGATATATAATATTTCCATCACTATGAAACATAGTTTTATTTAAAAAAAAGAAATAATAATCAATGAATACTATATATTAAGAAACTTTTATTTTAGAACTCATCATAGATCATTCATCTATCTTCAAATTATATCATCATAACTTTGGATTTCTAGCATTTTAATATTTAAACTCTATAAGACCATCAAACCGAATGAAAATCAGAAAAAAAAATCAAAGAAATCATACCTAATGAAATAAGTGAAAAAAATATATCAAAGAAAAATGTGATAATTAAGAAGAAAATAAATAAAAACAAATGAATCTTACCCAATGTAAATTGAATAGGATGGGGATTTGAAATCAAAGAAACCCATCTCCATGGAAAAAAATCACAGTGCATGTGAGGAATTAGAACCATCCTGGTTCATATGTATATTGCTATGTATTGGATAAAATCAAAGATAATTGAAACCACAATAACATAAATAGAATAATTATTTGAGAAAACAGAAAACAAACCATAACACACCCTACAATAGGCCACTCACAAGCTGTGAGTCATGGACCGACCACCGGTGAGAATTAGATAGGTACATGGAATTTGTGAATACTAAATAAACATTACATATAGGTTAGTCGAGGAGGAGGGTGTGGCTTGAAGGTGGAGTCAGATCTAGAGCCGCATCGGAAGAAGAGTGTCATGGGGGGGTTGGGTGGTTGTGTTGTCAGAGGAGGATCATCCCAAGGTTGAGTGGTTGCGTCATCGTAGGAGGATTGTCTTGAGGTTGGGTGGCCACATCAGCAAAGGAGAATTGTAATGAGATTGGGTGGAAACATCATCAGAGGAGGATAGTGGGAGGTTGGGTGGAAACATCAGTCGAGGAGGTTTTTCGACTCATGAGAAGGAGAGATCGTGACCAGGGAAGGGAAAAATTGGGGGCGTAATCACGATGAGGGTGGGGTTGGGGGCGTAGTGCCACATGTATCTTATGACCCATGGGAGTATGTTAAGGTGTAGCCACGATTTTTTAAACCATGTCTATATAAGTGCAACGATATCTTCGATCTCTAGTAGTGTATTTAGCTTTAGTAGTGAAAAGTTCTATTGAGTTTTGTTTTTTACAAGACCAAGAAACTAACGAATCACCTAAAAATGAAAATTTATTGATTTATTTTTTCTATCCACTCTACAACCACAAAATTCATCATCTGAAAAAAAATAGTTCAAAATCATTTCGAGAAGAATAAAAAATCCCAAATCCATAGTTCCCTTCAAATAATGGAAAATTATTTTCACATGTTTTAAATAGGGTTCTTTTGGATTTACTTGATATCTTTTTCATAAGCATACTCAAAATATTAATATTGAATGAAGAGATGTTAAGTATAGTAAACTTCCTATCATACCTCCAAAAATTTATTTGATAAATTGGTTATCGAGCTTTATTAAGGTCAAGAGTTTTTGAGTTTCTGATTGAATACTAATACTTTTAGTGTTGTCATATCCAAACTTTTTAATAAGATATTTAGTATACTTATGTTGGTATATATAGGTTCCTTATGTTTTTTGAGAAATTTTCGAAATAATAAAGAATGTTAACTAATCCATCATTCTAATTTCAAACTCAGATTTTATAAGATTAGAAAATTAATAAGTTAATGATAACTGAGTTTATCGAAATATAATGTCATCAATATAAATTTGAATAATAAAAACATTTTCTTTCTCTCTTTATGAAAATATTTGGATTAGAAGTTCCCTTAACAAAATTATTTCACAACAAAAATCTTGTAATTATCTCATACCAGGCTCTAGGGGCCTATTTAAGACCATATAAAGCATTGGTAAGTTTAAACACATATTCAGGATGTTTTTGCCTTTTAAACCATGAGGTTTTTCAACATAAACTTCCTCTTGAACATATTTGTTAAGGAAATAAAATTTCACATCTATTTGGAAATTTTTGAAATTAAATAATGATGAAAAGCTAATAGAATTTGAATAGATTCAATTATAGCTACCAAAGCATAGTTTTTTTCATAATGTATTCCTTCTTGTTGATTATAACCTTTAATAACTAGTCTTGATTTATTTCTTACAATGGATCTATTTTCATCACATTTATTTTTGAAAACCCATTTTATTCCAATTACATGGGCTTATTTAGTTCATTCAATTAAAGCCTTGACTTTGTTCCTTTTTAATTCATTTAGTTTATATTGTATAACTTTAATCCAATATTCATCACCTAAAACCTCATTAGTGATTTTGGGTTTTAACTGAGAAATAAAATCAATATGTTCATCTTCATTTCATAATGAAATTCTAGTCATTACAGGTTAATTTACATCACTAGTGATATTATCACTAGGATGATTCCTAAGAAATAACTGACTTGGATTTTATAAAATTTGTTCCTCAATATAAGGTAGAAATTATTATGTAGTTTATACTTCAGAAACAATTTCTTGGGTATTATCCTTTTTATAATACTCTTCTTTTAAAGGTTGATAATTAGATTTATAAAATACATCAGAAGATTTAGGTTGGGATTGTTTAAAAATAAATGGATTGGTTTCATCAGATTTTCCATGTATTGTTTCCTCAACAGTACACAAACTTTAAACATTATAAGCCTTAAAATTAGTGGAATATCATAAAAATATTCCTTCATCATACTTGAGTGAGAATTTATGTAAGTTATATTTTGTATTCAAAATGAATACTTTGCATCCAAATACTTTAAAGTATGAATTTTTTGGTTTTCAGTCTGTCCATAACTCATAAGGTGTTATATTAAGAAATATACTGATTAAAAATCAATTTATAGTATAACAAGTAGTACTAACAGCTTCAGCCCAAAAAATTTTAGTAATATAATATTCACTCAACATAGTTCTTATTATCTCTTGAATAATTTGGTTTATTCCTAAAATTAAAAAGGAAACCTTCGTTAAATAATTTAATTATGTTTATAAGGTTGTGCTTAAGGCCTTTAACAAATAAATCAATTGAAATCAAATATTTTCCAGGAATAATGTTACCTATACCAGTAATATTTCCTTGAGAATTATCTCTGAAAGTGACTTTTCAATATTTTATATTGATAATATTTTCAAAGAAGTATTTTTTACTAGTCATATTTCAGGAACATCCACTATCCATGTACCATATATTTTTTTGGTACTTCCTTTTTTTCCTGAAAATATAACAGTTAGGTTTTCTGAATCCAAACATTCTTGGATCTTGTATTATTAGAAATAAAAACATTATGAATCCACATTTTTTTAGAAAAATAGATTTATGAAAACATAAGGATTGGATTTTGTTGAAAGAAAAAAAATCCAATGTCCACCACTTTGAAACTTAGAGTAGAATGGGGCACTTTTGGGAACAAAATAGTTATTGCTAAAAATAGGTTTTTAATGAGAGTAACCAATTCATAAACTATTCCTTAGAGGAAGAATTTGTTTATAAATTTTATCAAATTATTCCTTACCAAAAGTAATGTTTGATAAATGTTTCTTTAAATAAAAAATGTCATATTTTAGTCTAATGAATAAATTCTGATCCTTGCGAGTATTTGTTTTATAATTGGATTTTGTCTCTAAAATGTTTTTTTTAGAAACAACTTTTTCAAGATCTTTAGAAATTTTATCCTTTTCAAAATTTAATTTCTCATGGTTTTTAGAAATAGAATAGATTTTAAAATATTTTTCATCAATTTATTTATAAATATTTGATACTTATTTAGTTAAAACACTTATTCTAACATTTTTCTTTTCAAGTTTCTTTTTTATTTTTTAATTCCCATTTTCAAGAAATTTGGAAAATCTAGAAACTTTATTGAATGATGGTAAAGAATTATCTTCTGATAGGAAAGATTATTTATCTGAAGATTTATAATTTTCATCATCGGGATAATTATCATTTAAAGACATGTTGGTAAAGGATTTAGAAGTGTATACCTTTTCCATGAAACATTGATTCTCAAAAGGTATTTTGGAAAGAAGTCCAATATTCTTCTATCCAGAATTTTCATTATATATGGATTCATAAAAATAGGCTCCTCCAATTGCACTCCATAAATCATTTTCCTTTAAAAAATTCTCTCCTTTAGACTTATATTACCTTTTCCAATTCCTCTACGAATGTCTGTATTTTCTGTCTTTTCTTTTAGGCTTTAGATAATCAGGTCTGATGTGTCCTGCTTTCATGAATTTATAACAAGTAACTTCAAAATATTTCTTGTCCTTGTTATCATTTTTATTATATCGATATTGAAAATACTTCTTTCTAAAAATATTGATCATACTTCAAGAAATATTACCTAACTTTTTCTCTAAATGTTCATATTCACTTAAGTCTGATTGAACAACCAACTTCTTCTTTATTTATTTCACTATTTTCTTATGTGTCTTGGATTTCATCGGATTTGAAGTTGTAATAAAAGAAATACTTCCATTATTTTTATTTTCTTTTTTATCATCTCTCTTTAATATATTCTTATGCTATAGAATATTTCTAAATAACTCCTCAAGAGTAATATTTGTAACTTTTCTTTATTCATCAACATCTATTCTCTTTGTCTCCCATTAATTTGGCATGATTTCTATGATATTTTCCACAAGAACTTCATCATATAATCCTTTTTATCCCATGAATTTAAATCTATTTATAATATCCATAAATATATATTGAAATTTATCTACCGGTTCTTTGTATGGAAAAAGAAAATGAATGATAGTCTGCTCTAAGCATGCACTTATTTTCTCAATGACTTTAGATGTTTCAAAATGAGTAATCTATTGTTTCTTAAAAATTATATTTTTTTCTTTAGAAGATGATATCTGGATTAATATATTTCTAGTAATTGAACAAAGTAAAGTATTAAGTACCTTTTAATCTTGTTGATATTACTTTCTCTCTAGACTTGTAAATGTTTTCACTTCTTTATTAAGAATTTTCTAATCTCCAGTAAGCGTAAAAAAATTTCAATACCAGTAATGATAAAAAAAGTCTCCAATCTATCTCGCCAAAATTCATAGTTATTACCATTAAAAATAGGTGGTCTTGTAGGATTCAAATTGTCTATTGATCTGATATTTAAAACTTCCATATTTAGAATAATAAAAATAATTTGTTTCTAAATAAAATATAGTGTATAAAATATTTATAAAAAAGTTCATATTAGTATGGAAAACTATCCAACAAAAAGATTGATCAAGTATACTGAGTAGTGAAAACCTCCTCAGATACAATTTTTTGGATCAAAATTTGTATAAAGATGCTCAGATACAAGAGGGGGTGAATTATAAGTTTAAAAACATTTATTTTTAATCATAAAGAAAACTTTGTTTAATAAGATTAAACTAATTGGATTCAATAAACCATATTTTGAATTTAACAAAGAAATCGGAATGTCCTGGAGTCTGATTAAAATTATTTCATAATCACTTTGTGTCTGATAAAGATATTTATCATATCTAAGATGATTCTAAATAGTTTATTTAATATAAAAGCTTACTTAAATAATATTATACTTTAAATCATATAGAATCATAAATCAGAGTTTATATAATAGAAAATGAATATAAAGTATCACTTTCTTTTTAAAAGAAATTGCAGCGGAATTAAAAAACTTGTAACAAAAAAATAAAAAATTAATTGAAATCTTTTAAACCAAAGAAAAGGGTATCCAATGACCTTAGATAAAATTTCCTTGATTTGTACTTTTAAGAATGACTATCTTAACCACACTAAGGTAATCCATAGATCCTAAAAATATCGTATGCATCCTATGTTTTGTTATCCCTGCAATCCCTTTATTAAGAAGGTAATAGAAACCTTTTTTTCCTTTAGTTAGATTCCCTCGATTAAATAATTGGACGCATGAGTAAAATATTAAAGAGAAAAAATGACAAGGTTTATTTAAGGTTGACACCCTCTTTCTAAAGTATACAAATACTATGAACAAGAAGTTCACACTTTAACACTTCAATATCATGATAGAAAATCAACAATATATAGACACACACACAGTAGTTAAAATTTTTAAAAATGACGATGTGACTGGGTATTTATAGTATTGGAATGAAACAGTCAACTTGGTCTCCAAAGGTCATATTTTTTCTAAAAAATTGGAGGGACATGTACATATAGCACTTACAATGGTGAAAAATAAAAGAATAGACAAAATTATTTTGGAACAAATAAAAATATCATGAGAAATAAAATTTTATAATCAGAACTAAAAATAAGCATGAATACAATTATATAAATGGGTAGTTCATGAAGTGAATTCTATTATTTATATGAATATGATATTAATATGTTATGAAAACATATAAATTAATCTAATTCTAATATAATGATAAATTTTATTCTGAATATATTAAGAATCAGATTATAAAAATATGGAGAATCAAATTTTAAGATAATGAGAAATTGGATTCTAAAAATGTTAAGAATCTGATTATGAAAATATTGAGAATCAAATTTTGAAAATATTGAGAATCGGATTCTAGAAATGGTGAGAATCAGATTTGATAATTTATGTGAATCAGATTCGATAAACTAAGAGAATCAGATTTGAAAAATTGAGAGAATTAGATTCTGAAAATTGAGATAATCATATTCTATAAACTATGAGAATAGGATTTGAAAATCAGTGTATCTGAATATAAGTATGGATCTTATTTTTATTGATTTTAAAATCTTTTTTTAAGAAAATATTTGTTATACTTGGGTGGAAAACATCATAAAACGGTTTAGACAATGTGAGTCCAATTATTATCGAAATTTCATATGTTTAGATAATATTTCCTTAATAATACTTAGAAAAATATAGTAAGTAAAATAATATTAGAAAGTGTTAGTTTTTTATTTCCAAAATATAAAAGAATAAAAAAATTATAAGAAAAACTCTTTACTCAATAAAAAAATCATTTGTAGAAATGGTATCTGTTTTAAGAAATAAGTGTTTCCATGATACAAAGAAAATGGATATTTAAGAGATATTTAATTTCTATTGAAATATGGTCATAATAAAGTTATTTTTTGAAGAGAAACTTAATAACAACCAAATTAATAAGTGAACAATTCATTAGAAAGATTGTTTTTTCAATAAATTTATATATTTTAAGGAATAAAATAAAATGGAAGAAAAACATTAGAATAAGTTTTCATTAATAATTTTCATTTGTAAAACCATTTACAAATTTTAGAAGAATATAAATATCACAAAAGTTTTATGGTAGTAGGGCTGTCTGTTAATATTGTATACGTTAAAAAGGAAACCTTCATTTTATACATTTTATAAACAAAATAGAAAATTAAAATGTTGGAAAATAATATAAATATTACATTAAAAACATTTAAAAATTCATAGATAACATAAAATTTCCTTAATAAATCATTTTTTAAATAAAAGTGACTTTTTGAAAAAAAAAATTGAATATACCTGATCAAAAGAAAAATAAGATTAGTTTTTCTTTTATTGATTTCATCACATGATTCAAATTATAAGGAGATGAAAAATTGGGAGATAACATTTAATCTCTATAAATATAAAATGTATAAGAATTTATATGGATTTTATGATACATTATAATATTCTTTTAATGAAAATAAGTGAAATACTAAAAAATGAGATTGCAAAATAAATTCTTATCAATTTGGTAACTTTAAAATTGTAACCCCTTCAAAGAATAAACATAGACTAGAAATTTTATCATCATGAATAAATATATTTTATTGTAAAATATATAAAAGATTAATTATATAGGTAAAATAAAAATAAATAAGTGAATAATACAAAATATGTCTCAATGGAGTTGAAACTGATTTGAAATCCATTAGCTCACATTTACACTAGGTTGAACATGATTTAACCTCGTGTATAATAGTTTTATTTTTTAAAAATTTATAAAATTATTGTATTATTATTTATCATATAATATATAATCCAATTATAACATATTATGACATATTCGTCAACAATATTTAATTAATATTATTATTTCTAGTGTTAATAACTCAGTTTTCTCGTGCATGTTTCATCACATATGTTCTGGTTCTTGAACATGTGATATAGTTACATCATAACCAAAATGATATTATTATTATTAATATCATATTTATTCATTATATAAATTTTTATAATCATTATAGATGGTGTAAATGGAAAGCTAATCACTTCACTTTATGGGGATAGTGAGTCATATGTACGCACGAGCGATTTTATCATTTGTAAAAGAATGAAACGGTAAAGAATTAGTTGATATATTAAATTTATAGAATAAATATTGTGTAATATGTTTCACATATATTTACTAGTTCTATAATTTTTACTAACCATGTTAGGTGGTGATGGAAAAAAAAATTACGTCGATTTGTAAGGTGATAGTTAACTATACTCATGAGGGATGGTTTTTTCCCATTTGATGGGGAATAATATGGATAAATATTATTCAATAAACATAATAAAATTTTATTATCATGGATTAAATGGTGTTATTAAATTTTTTATTTAGTATATAATTTATTTTTGTGAAATAAAAAGTAAGAAATGAAAGATCCTGGTTAATACGATTTCTTTCTCTTATATAAACCTCATTTGGATCACGTCTGAAGGACCACAGGGTTTGTTTTTTGAGAATAAAGGAACTTATATAATGTGGATGAAAAATTCAAAGGGGTATTTTTAAGTTTTTGGAAAATATAAATGGCTCATGAGGTTTGAATAAGAGAGCATAGGAGGTTCCATTTTATCACTGAGGTGAGTGGCACACTTTTAACGTTTCAATGTTTTAAAATATTATTAAGAAAATGTATTGGAAAAATTACTTGAATATGACTCATATTAAAATTTTACAAGATTTATCCTTAAAAAAAATAAATGTTGTTTAATAAAGTTTTTATTTATTTTTAACCATAATCTAATAAGAATAATCCCCCGGTAAACTGGTTTTGAGCTTAACCGTTGTAATAAGTTTTTATAGTTTTTTCTATTCATTGTGAATAAAAATTCAGTTTCAATTACTAGATAATATAAATTTTGATAATTAAAAACATGGAATCCATTTTATCAAATTAAATTCACATATGTTTCACAAATTTATTTAAGAATAAACCAACAAAACGTGATTAAAAAGCATTCTACAAATCATTAATTTTTCAAGCATAAGAAAAAAATACATTAACTTTATGACAGGTAATCATCATTTTATGGATTTAAATTAACATATTTATATATATAAACTACAGATATCATTTAACTAATTCATTATTAAATATTATTTTCATTAATTAAAATATGAAGATATTATACATTTAACAAAAATTTTCTAAAAAATATAACTTTTTACCTCCAGATGATCTTATCATTATTTCAATAAATTGATAATAAACACATGGATAATTATAAATATTATGAAAATTATTATAAATAAAAATATAAATATTTAAATGATACATTTTCAATTATTCAAAAATTCTTATTTCTCTGGAAATATTTCACATACTCATTCTAGGATTATTTTGACCTGGATATTTCAAAATCCATATGCATGATGTAAAATTATAATTTTTATGACATGAAATATTAAAATGTATATTGTATTATAGTTTTATTAAATTATAATGATCACTTACTATAATTATAAATAGGATGTTATATTATACCTCTTTTAAAAATTTCATCCTATAAATTTTAATGGATATTACATTCTAAACAAATGATGGTGGTTCTTCTTCATAACATCCTCAGGTTCCTATATTGTTTCCTCATTTTTATGATATATCCATTATAACTTTAATAATCAATTAATTTTATTCCTCAAATCCTTTTCTCTATTATCAATAATCATTATAGGTTGTTCACAATAATATAGATCTATTTTTAATTTTATTTCTTTAGAGGTGAGGATATGCACTGAGTCAGGAATATACTTCCATAACATTGTAATATGGAATGAATATTGTACTTTAGTGAGGGTTGGTGACATTTCCCACTAGTAAGTCACTACTCCAATTGTTTCTACAATTTCAAAATATTTGATACAATTATGGTTTAGTTTTCCTCTCTTTACAAACCTTATAACACTATTTTATGTATTCACATTCAAGAAAGCATGATTTATAACTTGAAATAAAAAATCATTCATTTGATTATAAGCATACCTATTTTTCTAGTTTTGGTATTATTTAACATGTATTAATAGAATTTAACTTTTTCATTGTCTCCCAAATAAGTTATGGACCAACAATATTTCTTTCACTAACTTCACCAAAACAAATTGGAGTATGAAATGTCTTTCCATATAATGCTTCAGAAGAAACTATTTAAATACTTGGATGGAAGATATTGTTCTAAATAAACTCCACCAAAGGTAAATATTCATCCCTCGTGCATTGATATTTAATTTATCATTAACTACACATGTATTACAATGTTTAATTATCCCTTTCAATATTTCAATCAGTTTGAGGATCATAATTGGTGCTCAAATGAAGTTTGGTAGAAAGAGACTTCAGAATAAATTTACAATTGTTTCAAGTAAATCCTAGATCATGACAATATAAAATTTATATAGGTGCACCATGAAGTCTTACAAGGACATTAATATATATTCTTTTAAGGTTATCAAAAGTAAAATATTCTCTTATAGAGAGAAAATGTGTATATTTGGTAAGGGGATCATGAATAACTTATATTGCATCATTCATTGTAGGAGAATTTGTAATCCAGTGACAAATACCCTTATAATTTCACCCCATTTCCACATAGTAATAGATAGAGTTTGCTTAAATACTCTTGTATGTTGTTTTTTAACCTTTAACTATTAAAAAATCAAGAATCTTGATACATAATGATCAATTTCATGCTTTATGTCATACTGCTAAAAATGTTCCTTTAGATACCTATACATCAAAGTAATACATGGACGTGTAGAGAAATTAGAGGCATGAGCATTATATAATAGTTACCATTTCATATCTAGTATAGATGTAACACATATCCACATTTCAAATTCCACAATTCCACTATCATATGCAAAGCCTTCCAATTTATCATCATTTATAGCTTTAATTTTCTATTAGAAATCCAAATCACCGATTTAAGAAATTTATATATTTTCTAATAAAGATTGTTTGGAAAATAATTTTATGAAATGAGTGATGTTTCCCCTTTCTTATTAATTCCCATATTTAACTTTACTAAATCCATGAGCATATGATCCCTGTAAATCCTCAATTTGTCTAGAACTCCATGTCCCTTTTTTGTCAATGCATATTCAATCTTATTTTCCTTCCCTAGGTGGTAGTGTGTTGAGAAATAAAAATCCTTAAATAGATCAATATGTCGTATTTTCCTCATCTTCAGATATTTTATTGAAAATATGTATTTTAGAATCTTATTATCTATTTATATTTCACATCTTATTATATTAATTTTTTATCTTCATATCTTGAAAGAAACTATTAGAGATTCTAAATCAGGATCATGATTTAGAAAGTTATATTCATGAATCTTTAACTAACTTGACTAACATGTATTAAATTTATCATAATTTATAAAGACACAACCATATCCATTCAATAATTCATCACTATATTTTAAAAATCAACAATTTTATGATGGTATAGTCAAAATCGGATCATTTTCTAATCTCCTATTCAATTTTTCAATAAAATCAGGTTAATTTGTACATGATAGTGTAAACCCTTTACGTGTAATCTTGGTCAATTATTTATCCAGTCAAGAGTTTTTTCTGAAAAAATATATAATATAAACATGCCAACCTAATGAAACTATATACTTAAACTATGCTTGTTGGTGTGAATCATTCAATAGATGCATTTTTATTTATAGGATCAAAGGAAATTCCATCCATAGAATCCGTATGGCCAAGAAAATAATCATTTTGAAGCTAGAAATTACACTAGAGAAATTTCACATTTAAATATTTTCCTCTAAGAGCCTCAATAATGATCCATAAGTGATTCTCATGGTCCTTAGATCTTTTAGAATATACTAAAAAATCAATAATAAATAGCACAACAAAATTTTCTTTATATTCTTTGAATACACTAATCATTGGACCCATAAAAATAGAGGGTTTTTTTAGCCAATTTAAATATAATTACTACAAATTTATAATTCCCATACCTCATGTGAAATACTATTGTAGAAATATCTACCTTCTTTTCCCCCAATTAATGATATCCATAATAAAGTTCAATATTTTAAAAATATTGAGCTCCATTAATTTAATTGAATTATTTATCAATGAAATGTAAAGGTACTTGCTCTTTATTATTATAGAATTTATTTCCCACTAATCAATGTAGAAACTTATATATCTACATTCCTTCTTAATTAAAAGAATATGGGATCCCCATGGTGAAACACTAGGGTGTATAAATCCCTTATCACACAAATCCTTTAGTGGTTTCTTTAACTCCACTAACAATATAGTGTCCATTATATAGGGATAATTTGATATAGGTCTTTAATTAGGGATTAAATAAACCAAAAACTCAACTTTATACTATGGTTTATGTATATGTAATTCATCAGGGAATACATAAATGTGTTCTTATAAAATAATTATATCCTGAATTTAAAGATTAATTTTTTCATCTATATATTATTGATACTCCTCTTCCCTAATAATATCATTTAAAAGTGCTACTAGGTGTGGATCTAAACATGAACAAGATGATTAATCCTCTCTTATAAAGATAATTAATTCCATATATTCATCAAAAATCATAATTTCATTCTTTTTGGAATAATTGTTTGAATATTATTTTGAACGTCAATCCATACCAAGGAAAATATCAAAGTCAACCATAGGTATAATAAAAAAAATTCTCCAATAGGAAACATTTATGTTTCATAATGGGAATTTATTGGAACATCCTTTCATCCCTTGAAATGGGGGTAATCAAAAATCAATAAAAATTAAGGCCTTCGGGCCATTCGAGCTATTGACACATCCTTGTTGTAGTGATATTTCCACTGTGAGTTTTGACTAACAACTCTCTTGTTAAAGTGTTAGATAAATATATAATTTTCTTAGTAAATATGGAAGATAGTAAATATTTAAATGATCAAGACTCATAAATAATTATATAAAGTGACTTTCACGCTATATTTAGGAACTTATACCCCAACTGTAGTGATCATATAGGCTTGAACTTATCTACTAAACTACAGCTATTATATGTTCCCCTGATGGTAGGGACATTGTTTTGAAAAATACATCATTTATTTATAGGTGAATAACTTCATAGTATTGGTTTCTTTCTTTTACTTTCATTATTTAGTAATATGACTATTATCTCTATAGTTCAGATATACTCTCATGACCAATAAATATTTTCTTGGATTTTTCTTTACACTATTTATTCAAGATGGACATTGCTCTATTATCTCTATATCATTGTTGCATTCCATTTTTACTAGTGTTTAATATACCTATTATTTTTTTTTATTCCCCATGAATATATAGTATTATAAAATTAATTCTCTATTTTTAGGGAACATGTTACTATATAATCATATGATGTATAATATTTACAGAAAACAATCCATTTGGAGGCATGAATTAATCCCTTTAAAAAAATAGTCAATCTTGATTTCTGAATTATATGTGTTATCCATAGTATACAATAATAATATATTAAAGGTATCATTATACTCCAAAACACTTTATTTTTCTTTATCTTACTATGTTGAGGAACTTTTTCTTTATTCCATTTCATTGATCATGCTGAAAATATTTATTGAATAACATTACATTAAATAACTCCATTATATATTTTTTATTTTTTATTCATCCTTAATATTATGAATTAATTAAAATAATCAACAACAATTTACCTTATGAAAATATACTACCATTATAACCTTTTCCCATTCATTGTATCCCAAATCCAAAAATATATTTTCAACGGAATTAATATATTTCTCAACTACTGATGGATTAGTAGTTCCACTAAATTATGGATGATTTTTTGTATGAAACAAACAAATATTGGTTTACCATTCCTTGTAAAATTATGTTTCTTCATAAGTGAAAGGTTATTTGTGATAACCTACGTCATTTCCCTAATATGGAAATGATATGCTCAGTTCCAACACTAGTTGTATTGGCTTTCTTAGTAGGTAAACTTCTACAATAGACACATGTATTGATACCATTATTTTTAATAGTATTAATTGATAAAAAATGGAATAAAATGTATTAACTAAAAACAATATAAATTTAAACTCATAATATATAAATATAGTTCTGATATAACACATAATATAAATTAAAAATTTATGCATTGTTAATATCATAATCATAAATTCGGTTTCTTTTAGAATATCTTTAATTCGTAATTTTTTTTTAAAATATTTCAAGTTTTTATTTAAAGAATATGTGAATTAATCCAAGAATATCTAAATATAGTTTAAAATCAGGTGCATAGTAAGGGTCCATTAATTATGCACCAAATTAATGGACATGATATACTCAGCCAACTTTTTTCAATGTAATTTATCGGATATATATCTATTCTATAACCATGTCCAATTATAATATCCATAAAAGGAAATATTACTAGGAAACCCATACAATACCTACCTTAATAAAAAAATTATGATGTTTTATTAAAATTATACATATCATTAAATTCTATCATAGGGTTATGTTTTATAATCTAGGTTTTCTTAAATCTAGTTCCTAAGGTTTCTACTAAAGTTTCTATGAAAAAAATTATAACTAAACAAAATATAGTTACCTAAATTAAATTTCTATATTATTATATTTTTTATAATATACAAAGGATCACATTGCTAAGGGTTGATAATTTAAGTAGTCTTGAAGCACCAGATACAATCATGCTTCCCATATTACATTGGGAAACAATATAAAAAAATAATCATTTATAGATTCCTTCTACATATCATGGGGAAAAGAAAAAAATAGTTATGATATCAAATTATTAGTAAGATATAAATATAGCATATGTTATTGAGACTAAATAATTTATAATTAATATGGAATTGTAAATAATAAAAAAAACATGCCATTTTATTAATAACTTGAGCATGAAATGAATCAACGGGAAATATAAATGAAATAATCTCATGGATAATAATAATTATCGAATTCACAATGAAGGGAATGAATAATATTGGACATCATTATCTCATGAAACATGATATATTTACTGAAAAGGCATTGCACTAGGATAACTTAATTGATGTGTAGGTATAAACCAAAAACCCATTCAATAAGCATAGCCAACTGGTTTGTCTCATGAGACATTTTAATGATTTGAGGGGATTTCTATTACTATTCCCTGCACATCACTACATTTCCAATTCATTCCTCATCTACTTAATGATCAATTTAATTCATAAATAATATTCCTTATTAACAAATATCCTTATTGAGTAAAGGATATAGAATATCAATATTTCACAAGGCAGTCAAATAACTTTCATAGTGAAACACTATATATATAAATGGTATCGAGTTTAAGCAATAAGTATACCCATTATAAAAAAATATAGATATTTAAAAATAAATGAAATTTACCATGAAACATGATCACAATAAAGAAAATGTTTCAATATAAATTTAATGGCCATAAAATTAAGAATATATCAAATCATTATGAATATAGGTTTTGTAATAAATTTATGTTTTTTAGAGAATAAAATAAAATGAAAGAGAAAAATTAAAATAATTTTTCATTAAATAGTATTATTTTTTAAAAAAAATGAAACTTATAGAATAATATAAATATCATAAAATGGTTTTGGTGGGGAAATTTTTTTTAACGTCGTGTATGTTAAAAGGAAAGCATTCATTTTTCCTTTTTATAAAGAATATTTAAAATGACCCTTTTGGAAAAAATTATAAAGATTATTTTAAAACCATGTAAAACTTCATGTATAACATAAAAGTTCCGTAATAAATAATTTTAATTAATACAAAATACTTCTGTTAAATTTTTTTTATAAATATGTGTTTGGATGAAAAATATACCTAATCAAATGAGAAATGTGATTAATTTTTATTTTAAATATTTTTTCCATGATTAAAATTATAATGAAAAAAAATTGGAATAAAATTTGGAAAATCATTCAATATCCATTGGATAATAATTTTTATTGATTTTATGATATGTTATAATATTCCTTTAATGAAAATTAGATCAATCATAAATAATGATATTGTAAAATAAATTCATTATAATTTAGTAACATTCAAATTGTAACCCATTGAAAGAATAATATTGAATTTAAAATATAATCATTATTAATAAATTTCTATTAATGTTAACTACGTAAAAGGGGCTTTATATACACCATTTAAAAATAAATAGGTGTAAAATACCAAAAATGTTTCAATAGAGTTTAAATTTAGATGAAATCCCTTACCTCACGATTCAACTTTGTTGAAAATTATTTAAAATATTGTATAACTATTTTAAAATTGTTATTAATTTATTGTATATGTTTATTAATATTTTAAATTCCCTATTGTATCCATATATAACATATTATCACCCATTTTTCAACAATATTTCATTTTTATTATTGTTTTATGTGTTCAATTAGTAGTTTTCTCATGTATGTTTCATTATGGATGTTCTTGTTATTAGACATAGGTTATATATTCATCATCTACATGATGATATTAATTTTATAAATATTTTATGTTTTTCATTAGATCCATTTTTAGAATCATTCTTGTGAGGTTTATGTGGAAAATGAATTATATAGCTTCATGGAGACGGTAGGTCATTCGTACACATGGGAAACATGATCATTTTTAAATTGGTTAAAGTGTAATGAAGTAGATGATATATTTAATTTAATGAACCAATATTATTTCATATGTTTAATATTTATATTTATTTATTTTATTATTGTGACTAGACATGTGATGCGGGAATGGAAAACAAATTTCATTGATTCGCAAGGTGGTGATATATCGTACACATGAGTGATGATTTTGTTTCCCATTTGATGAATAATGAGATGGATAAATATTAAATCATAAACATAATAACATGTAAATATATAATATATACTTGGGTAATTATATTTTAATTTTTTTGGGAATAATTGAAATTGTTAAAAGGAGATGTAAGAAAGAAATAGCTTCATTAAGATGATTACCTTATCTTAGATAAAATTCATTTGGATATATTATTAAAGACAATAGGGTTGGTCTTTTAGGAGTACCAAAACCAATAGAACATGGAAAAGGATATTTGGGAGAAATTTTTTTAAGGTTTTTTTTGAAATAAATGGCTCATTACAAGTGAATAAGTGAGGGGAGGAGGTTAAATTTTATAATTTAGTTGAGTGGAAAACATGTAATTTTTAAATGTTTTAAAATATTATTTAGTCACATTATTGGAAAATGTCACAAAAATAACTAATAAAATAAGGTAATAATTTTAAGGATGAAATAAAACCAACCAATGAGGTTTAATAATGTTTTTATTTCATATTAATATTTATCATTATAGATTAACTCCCAGTAAACTATTTAAAACTTAACTGTAGTAATGAATTTTTACTATTTTTATTATTCATTATGATAAAGAATTAATTTGAAATTATTACCTAATATTAATTATGTTTATT
The DNA here is from genome assembly GCA_963277665.1 of Viscum album. Lineage (NCBI taxonomy): Eukaryota > Viridiplantae > Streptophyta > Magnoliopsida > Santalales > Viscaceae > Viscum > Viscum album. The sequence continues at coordinate 611,648,618 of OY728119.1, forward strand.
CTGAATATTGAATTCATTTTATCAAATTCATTTCACAAAAGTGGAAAATTTTAATTTAAAAACAAAACCTGCAAAACGTGATGAAAATGCTTTTTCAGGAAATTAATAGTTCATAAATAAAATGATCTTACAATAACTACATGACTAGAAATAATAATTATAAGGATTTAAATTCATATATTTTATATATATTGTAAAATTTTAATTTAAATATTTCATTATTAATGATTATTTTATTTAATTAAAATATAATGACATCATGAATTGGAAAACAATTTTCCAAAAAATATCCCCTTTATCTCCAAATGATCATATCTTTGTTTATATAAAATTGATAATAATTACATGGTTAATTATAATCATTAAAATGAATTATTATAAATAATAGTGGGAATAGTTAAATACTACATTGTAAATTATTTATAAATTCTTAATTATAAGGGAAAATTTCAATAACTAATTCTATACCTATTTTGACATAATGCTATAAAACATATATTTAACAGCACTAACATTATCCATTATCATTGAAAAAAAAAGTATTGAATAGAAAATCATGGTTAAAATCCCTAGGATTTTATCACTAGATGAAAATTATTGATAAAGGGATCCTTTATCATCCCTAAAAAATCACCGATAAAAGGCGCCTTTATCTTTTCTTTTAGAAACACTGATAAAGTTTCCCATTTATCAATTTTTTTAATTAGTGCTGATAAAAGAATATTTTTTCAGTTCTTTTAAATATGGTGATAAAGGGGTTCTTTTATAAGTTCTAAAAATCATTAATAAAGGGACCCTTACTTTGTTCTTTTCTTATCATTGATAAAAGAGTCCCTTATCAATGCATTTAGTATCCCTGATAATGGAAACCATTATCAACACAATTGGTATCACTGATAATGGGGAATACTATAGTATTATTTTAAATTTAAAGCACACTGTAACAACAGAAACATTTGAAAAAATAGGTACAAATACAAATTTTAATTGAAATAAAATTTACAACACAAATGCAAGAAAAAAATATTGTATTATAGAAATTTCAAAAATTGGTTTATAAAATTATATTAATTTATCACACACATTAAAAAACCTCAATTTTCTTTTGTCTTTGGCTCCCGAACTTTACTCATGCTATTTTAGAACAAACCACCCCATCACGAGAAAATTAATTAACCTATATAAGAAAAAAATTCTTATGTTATTAATAAAATAATGAAATAAATTAAATAGAAAGTGTTAATTTTATAATAAACATTGAGTCATACTAAGAACAATGTGTATCGAATGGATTTGTGGTTTATTCTTTCACATCAACCCATTAATTGTTCATATTCAAGTATTATCTATGTGAAAATTACCTAAATATGTATAAGATAAAAATTTTATATAAATTAATTTATTAATATAAGGTAAAATGATGAGAATAAAATCTAATCTTGTTTTCATTGTTTTGGAAATATAACGCATTTGTTAAACTAAAATGGAACTTATATATTGAAAACATGCACTTTGAGTCATACCAAACACATCATGTGTCTTATTTTTTTGTGGTCAATTTATATATGTAACAAAGGATTTATTGATCATTTTATGAAAGTATAAAAGTAATATGATTGTGTTTTCTTAGAGTATTTCACTTGTGTTTTTTTATAAAATGTCTTTTTAAACTGGAAGCACACACTTTGAGTCATACTGATTAGATCGTGTGTCCGTTTTAAGTGAAAAAATTCCTAAATGTCACAAATTACTTATGAACTATTCTCACAAATTATAAACACAATCCATGTGTGTTTTCTCGGTATTCATTGAGTGGAACCTTTTGAACTAAAATTTCAATATTAAACTGATAACATACATTTTGAGTCATATCAGACACATCATGTGTCGGATTGAGGTGAGTGTGATTCCATCATATCCAAAATAACATATGGATAATTTTAATAAAGTATAAAAATAATCTGAATGTGTTTTTTTGGTTTTGAGAATGTCACATGTCTATTTTACTACAACAAATGTCAATTTTAAATAGGAAGATACAAGTGGGGTGATACCAGGTACACCATGCACCATATTGGGGTGAGAATGACTCCTACACATCAAAAATTACTTATGGATAATTTTCCTAAAATATAAATACAATCCAAATGTGGTTTCTTAGTTTTGATTATGTTGCTTTTCTATTTTACTATAATGTCATTTTAAACTGGAAACATGCACTTTGAGTCATACCGGTCAAATAATTTTCTGATTTAATGTGATAGTGATTGTTACATGTCAAAAATGACTTATGAATAATTTTTATAAACGTTCAACACAATTTTAGTGAATTTTATCAATTTTCATTGAGTGACACACTTTTTGAACTGAAATGTAAACTTGAAATTGGCAATAGACACTTTAACTCATATCAGACACACCATGCATCAGATTGAGTTTTGTCTGATTCTTACACATAAAAATGACTTATATATAATTTACATAAATTATAAAAACAATTAAAATTTAGTTTCTTTATTTTGATTATGTAAATTATCTTTTTTAATAAATTAAATTCTATTTTTTTAAAGGACACTCTTGGATCCATACCAGGCACAATGTGCATCAGATTGAGGTGTGGATGATTTCTACAAGTCACAAATGACATATGAATCATTTTCATAAAATTATAAAACAATATGAGTTCTTTTTATTGGTTTTAATTATGTAACTTGTGTTTTTAACTAAAACTAATGTTAATTTTAAATAAAAAGACACACTTGGAGTCATACCTATCACATTGTGTATCTAATTGAGGTTTGAATGGTTCTTACTAATTCAAAATGAAAAATGGATAATTTTCCTAAAGTATAAAAACAATATAAATTTTTTTCTTAGTTTGAGTATGTCACATGTGTTTTTTACTAAAATTAATGTCAATTTTAAATAAAAAGACACACTTTGAGTCATACTAGTCACACATTGCGTCGTATTGTGTTGAATAATATTCCTACACTTCAATAATGGCTTATAGATCATTTTCCTAAAGTATAAAAACAATAAGATGTGTTTTCTTTATTTTCATTATGTATCTTGTGAAATTTTATTAAAATTAATGTAATTTAATAAAAGACTCGCACAGAGTCATACTGGTCACATCATGTGTCTAATTGAGGTGTGAATGATTTCTACATGTATGAAATTGTTTATGGATCATTTTCCTATAGTATCAAAAGAAGATGAATATTTTTTTCTTAGTTTTGAGTATAATGTGATACCATACCCTAATGGCCTGAAGGCCTTCAATTTTATTCATTTTTTGATAACCCCCCTTTCAAGGGATGAGGGGGAACCCTTACAAGGCCAGTAGGCTCAGAGATTACATGGACCGTAGGCTTAGGAGATTACATGACCCGATGGTCTTAGGGAATTCAACCAGACTATCTACAAGGAACTACCCCTCCCTAGAATCTGCATCATGATAGTAGCTCTCCACCTTTTCATGTTATTCTAGCTAGGCTTCTTATGCAGGCATATTCTATTCCCGATGGCATAGCCATACCCTCTCATTCTAACAAATCCATTTGGCTCTACTTTGGTGAGTGCACCTCATCTAAATCCTTTTCTGGGGCTGCCCCTTTTTTGTAGAGTCTGTTTGGGGAAAATTTATGTGTCCTGAAGGACTTGAGGTGGCCTGAAGGCCTTAAAGGTGGCCCAAACTCCCTATTTACCTGAATTCCTGGGTGGCCCAAAATCCTTAAGGACTCCAAGCCCAAACCGGTGGTCCAAGGTGAATAGTTCCAGCTGCATCAGTTCCAAACATTACCTGCTATAATACTGCAATAGTACCAAAAATATGCCTCTACCTGGTTTTGAACCTGGTTCTCATGGATGCACTTAATGATACCTCACCAACTGCGGTGATGCTCATGTGATATAATGTGATTCCATCATCTCTTATAAAATTTTAATATATTGTAAATAAAATGGAGAGGTACAACATTGAAAATGAATAGAATTGTGAAGGAAATTCATCCATCCATATTGATATTAAATTTTCTTATTGGTATTGAAAACAAATACAATGGAGGATATTATTGAACCCACATTAGGTTATGTGGTATTTTTTGTTAATAAACATAAATTTGCATGAGAAAATGTTATACTATGTCAGTATGTGTTGATGAATAATGCTTCAAAGTGTTGTAAAAAATTAATTTCATATTAATATGGAAATTAAATATGTCCATCTTTTTTTTATAAATATAAATTTACTTTATGGAAAATATATTTGAAACATCAAATACATTTTATGAAGTATAAGAGTTTGTTCTATAGAGTGAGTTGAATTTTGGATTCCATTTACCTATAATAGTTCTATGAAAAACAACTGTTGATTTCTATCATTTTTTTATAGTTTGTTACTTTATATTGAGATATAAATGATTTATATTGAAGTAATTACGAATTGAGACACCACCCAATGAATTCTATGATTAAAAGTTTCTATGAAAATTTAAGCATGAAATATTTGGATGATTATATATTGTGATTGATGTTATATTCCTTAAGTGAATAAAAAGTGATGATATATTAGATTACTATCTATAACATCACTTTTGAAGAGTCTGGAAGAATAAATACTAGATAATATCTAGAATAAGGGGTTTTTTCTATAATAATTAACTTGATAAAGAGTATAGAAAAAAATCCATGGAGCACCAATAATACAAAATGATTTATTAGGGGAATGAAAAATATCATATTATGTATAAATATTATTTGATATTTTTTATAACGATAGGAGTTGAGTTGAATATGGTTAGATAGAGTTTGAGTGATGTCAATAATGTATATATTGGACTAATATTTGTTTATATCATAACTTCCAAAAACTGACAATATACTTTGGATGAGTCATACTTGAATTTAGATGAGTCATGAAGGACTTTGTAACGATAAATTATCAATTTGTATGAATCATAAATGAAATCAAATGAGTCATGGAATTAATTAAGATAACTAAAACATGACCCTATAAGTTTCATTTTCCACTTGATATTAGTATTTGTGGAGTTTATGAGTAATCAAAAAAAATTATGAGGCATTTCATACTTTGGATGAGTTAACCACAACTTAAAAAGAGTCATTGGTTACTTTGAAAAGTTAAAACAATTCATATTATGGGTCGTAGGTTACTTAGAATGGGTGTAACAACAATTTATCATTATAAATTTTGACATAATAACAGTTTTTTATATTTAAAATAAATATATAGGAATAATCTCAATAATTCTAGTATTAATATTCAAATTTAGGGAGTTATTTTAGATGAAGTTGAGTTTTTTTATTAAAAATGAATGGCAATATTAAAAATTGAGTTCATATTTCTACCTGATTCTGTGGAAAATAGATATGTTGAAAGGGTTTCATAATCAAACATAATGATTAAAACCAATTATCTTCAAGTAACAAGTATAAAAACATTTTAAATATATAATTAAAGCTAATACCAAAGCCTATGTGATTTAAATTGTTAGTTGAAGTGTGTGAAGTTGATTATATTCTACATATGATAAAATAAATTTCTACATATTCTTATTGTTGAGACATTATAATCATGAATAATATGTGCATAGATATCATCATTATCATAAAAATAGTCTTTTGTACCTATAATAGTGATTCTATTATGTCTAAATATAATCCATCGTCATTAGGATGAATAAATTTTTAGGTTTCTGTGAATTTGAATGTGATGATACAATTGGAAGAAGATAAATAAATTATGATGTTTCTATTTATGTGTGGACTTAAATTTATGGATTATCATTATATAAAAATTTTGATTCTATCATCAAAATAATGAGATTAAATGATATAGTTACATACTAAATTCAGTGATTAATGGAGAAGAATGTGGGATGTTTGTGAAGGAAAAATGAAGGAGTCTTGTTTTTCTAGTTTTACTATATTATTCAACATACCTATGATGTATTTTATATATGTAGTATTTTCGGATGATTAAAGCTGAAAATAAATGGCCATAAAAGTTTCTAATATCTTGAAGAGTTATGAGACCAAATCTATAGGAAAATACTTCTAGATAATTTACATTCTATGAAATTAAGATATTATATAAATGAAGTTTTATTGAATGTATGATAAATAAAATAATGAATAATTAGTCTTCCGATAATATATTATTGTATATTATATAATTTTAAAATGATAAAATAGAGTCAAAATATAGAATCTATTTCTAGATCCTACATATTAAAGGTACTAAGAGGGACATAATGTTATTAATATGAATTGAAGAAGAATAATAAGAATAAAATAAAAAGTAGATAATAACCCATCCATTCAAACTATTTATTATATTTTTTCTAAATAGAGTGATAGATTCAACCTATAATATTCGATTTTGGATGTTTGGATAAGCTTATTTTGCCCTATCTCACAACTGAATATGAGAAAGATGATATCCCACATTTTCTAATGGAACAAAAGAACTGTATTATTTATCTACTTCACGTGATTCAATATAAAAACCATATTGTATTGAAAAAAATTTAATAGTAAGTAGGTGCCTGATTTATACCAATTTTGTTCCAAGATAATGGGTCTGTGGTAACACCCATTGTCCAGCTTCATCAGGTGTGTGAGGGGTATGAAAACCACCGTATAATGGGGATACAGTCTTCCTAAGGAAGGTGGACCACAACAAAAAATTGAGGTGTTTATTATGTGATCATTACATTTCACTTTGTATAAAACCAATTAAGGATGACCAAACACATTACTATACTTGAGTATGATCAGAAATTAACCCTATCACATAAACATAATTATTATATTTAATGATTTATGAGAGGGATTATAAAGTGGTAGATATAATCCATGATGTGTATTCACCGAAAAAATATGAAGGTATTTATTAGGGATATATTACATTATAAATATTTAAATACTTCAAGTTGTTTGAAATCTCTATTTGTGTTTTCGTGTGATATCAATAGAAATTTGGTAACCAATAATTAGTATTATTCTATAATCAATGTGGTACGAAATTAATATTAAATAAAATAAAATTTTGTGGAGAAGAATAAACATATGTAGAGAATCTCATATTTTTTTATGTAACAATATTGTATCAACTGGTGGGTTTTATGGATAATTAAGTATTCTGAAAAAGAAATATCCCATGATTAATATTATATAAAACAAGTTTCTTTAGAGTAAAATGGACATAAAGGGTGTTTTTATGAAGATTTGAAGGCAATCTAACTTCATTTATAAAATTACATATACTCTATAATGGAATAATGATCATGGATATCTAGTGGTATAATTAATTTATTAAAAAATATCTATTAGTTTGATATATGGTTTGAATCACATACTCTTTGTTTTATTTTTTATTCACCAAAATTATTGTTTAAGTGTGACTCTGATCATTTTCAATTTGATATTAAAGGACTATATATAATGTTTTATGAACATGTAGTTTTAATTGAGTTATATAGATAACACTTAATTTATTATATAAAGACAGAATACAATATTGAGTTCTAAATCAATGGACAAGAAGGATTGGTTAATGACTCGGTACCAAGTTTTATTTTAACTCATAAACTTTCTCTAATAAAATATAGATATAATAGAATGTGGTTCAGATTTTGGGGAATGTGTTTTATCAATTTTGATTATGTGATGTCTTTTTTAATCTAAAATGTAAATTATAAACAAAACGCATATATTTTGAGTCATATCAAGCACACTATATATTAGATTGATGTGTGTATGATTGAGTATATGAAGATTTTTTCTTTTAACTATCAGTACTATTCTAGAATAGAATGAAATGTTCCATTTGGATAAAAGAGGAAACTTCATGTTTAAAAAAATGCCTCATCTGAGAGTAACATGTTCTCTCTTTTTTGACTTGCTACAGATAGTTGAAGGAAAAATTATGACTTCCCAAAACATATATGACAAAAAAATAATAATAATTAGATAAAATGAAAAGTAAATTAACCTAAAAATAGCAGAAAATGGTGAAAATTTTAATGAAATAATTATTTGGAATTAAAATTTTCATGATATATGTATACATTCTTAACTCATTTCCTTATTTTCATTATCTCGGTTGAAGCCTCTAAGTCTAATCTCTCACAATCATGACCATCTTTGAACAAGCCACCCCAACCCGAGAAAAAGACTCCACCTATATAAGAAAACAATTCTTATTTTATTATTAATATAAATAAATAATTTAAACATAAATATGAAATAATAAATTAATAAAATGTCAATTTTAAACTGAAACAAAACAATTTGAGTCATACCGGGTGCACTATATATAAAATTTAGGTATAGTTGATTCTTACATGTCAAAAATGACCATAGGATAATTTTCTTAGTGTATCAAAACAATTTGAATGAATTAGCTCCATTTTGAGTATATAAATTTTCATTTTATTAAAATTAATGTCATTTTTAAACTCAAACCATGCAATTTAAGTAATAATTGTCATATCTTGCATCAGATTGATGTGAGGTAAATTCCTACACTTGAAAAATGAATTATGGATGGATTTCATAATGTTTTTAAACAATCCAATAATGTTTTATTCATTTTGGTTATTTTTACATGTGTTATAAACTATAATTATTCATTTCAATTGAAAATACATACTTTGGGTTATATCAACCACATAGTATCTTGTATTTATCTAAAATTAACTCACATGCGTGCAAAATGAATTATGGATCCTTTTTCAAAAGATTGAAAACAATATGATCTTGTTTTCTCAGCCTTGACTATATAATGTATGTTTTAAACTAAAACGAAACTTTTATATTGAAAACACATATATAAAGTCATACCCACCACATCATGTGTCCGATTTATGTGCAATCAATTCTTACATGTCACAAATGGATTATATATTATTTCCTTAAAGTTGGAAAGAAAAATTGAGCCTATTTTCTCAGTTTTCAGTGAGTGATGTGTGTTTTTAACTAATGTGTAAATTTTAAAAAATAAGTATCAGATAAAAATTATAAGGAAATGGACTAAAAAATAGATAAAATTATAAGAAACAAATAATTGGTAGGAATTCACCTTTTCATAATGCTTATACATTCTGACACCATGTTTTATGGCCATTCATTTCTAATCAAATTGATTTCCTCTATTATAATTATCCTTGAGAAAAATGTCAAAAATAATATATATGAATTCCAATACTAATTATTCACACCCAAAATATATTTCTAAGGTCATATCCCTTACAAGTCCCCAACTATAGTAGGTGATCACCAAGATTTTATATCAGAAAAAAATTTGACACTATGTACACAACCCTCTCATATCTAAAAAATTACTTATTATTTTCAGTATGAAGGTTGTAGTCAATCTTGGTATTACTAGGAAAATATAGAAAAAATTGATTAATAAATATTATTAATGAAATTTTAATTACCTTTTGGAACTTACCTATTTTGGTATGCTGGTGTTTTCATGGTTCATGATCTCTCTCTTAAATTTTCAAACATAATATCCACAATTGTTTCCATTATCATGCTTTGGACACTGTGGAAACATTAACCAAAATAAGAAAAAAATTAAAACATGGAATAACTGTTAAATATTTCTATTTAAACCTTAATATTTTATCATATCAAGTAATCCACATGATTTTTATGTTCAGTCACCGACATCATTCCATGATTTAGCCAATATTTTGTGACTGCCCTCTCATAAAAAACTCCGGTTAAAAAACACAATGAAACATATAATTTGAAGTTTATTAATAAGATTTTGATTTTAATGTTTTATAAATTAACAATACACATCATGTTTGGTTGATTTTTTTAACATGAGTGCATTAGATCCAAAAAATAAATATTTGGGGTGTCTAGTTTGATTGACATTAGTATCCAATGTTTTCTAAAAAACAAAAAGAAGTATGTAATGAAAAAAATAAAAAAAAAATATTTTATTATATTTTATAGATTTACCCCTTAATTATAAGAATCAAAATGAGTCCTTCGTGTGTTATTTTTTTCTAAAATGTATCATTTATCTCTTTTTTTCTTATCAAATTCTTATTTCTCCAAAGTAGTTTCTTATGCAGAAATGATATAGGGATTAACGAATCTAAATAATGATTCACATGGTTTTCCCTTTATATAGTAATAATATAAACACATACATAAAATATGAATAATTATTAACTTTAATGAACTTATTATATCATTTTTTGGACATACTTATTATAAAAATGTACCTTATGTATGTATTCACAACTGAGACTCCAAGCCTTTCAAACATGAGAATCTCATTTATCCTCTCAAGTATGAATACATCTATAATGAAAGTTCTATATATTTTTTATTCATATGGAATTTAATACATGTTTCTATCTTTAAATTTTTTTTTCTTCATGTAGTTCTAACGATAATGAATAATGTTGTGCAACTATTGGGGAGAAGGTTCTCCCATAAGGTCCTTTTGATTTTTTAGTCGATTCATTAGATTGTATTGATCTGGCCTTCTATTTACCCAATTGATTTATCTATTTATAATACAATACCTCAATTAATACATTTTCTCATCAATTATTACAGGTTTTTTATATGAAATTGTTTTTAAAATATACACATATTATATCTTTATAAGATTAGGCATCCATGCAATGAAAGTTACAATAGAATCATTGGCCATCGTAATATCTGGATCATCAAGTGGAATAGGCAACTTACTGATTGAATCCTTATCTACCTCAATCCCCACTATCATGTGATATTGTTTTTGTTTTTTATTGTATATCTTGTCTCCTATGATATTATAACTCATTCCCCTCACAACAAGGAGGTATGTGGGTGTTGGCAGATAGAAATGACTTAAAATATTACCCTAAAACAATTTAGTAATATAATGTCATTAGAAGTTGTTTGATTCAAATTTAGGATAAAGAGTAATGCCAAAAAATTTACCTTGGTTAAGGTATGAATATAAGGGGAATGAAAAGCCTTAAAGCTATCATGGTCATTTGTTTCTTCATGTGAGGATTCCACCACTGGATCTCTTTGATCCTTTCTAATATATTTTTCTTCCAAACGAGACCAGAAAATAATATATTGAAAATCCTCTATTTGTTCCTTTAATCCTCTCACCATATTATATGTATCTTTTTATGTTTCTTCCTTCTCTAAATATTTTCAAGGAGAAACTCTTAAATTGACTCCTCCTACATGACCATATTGTTCCGGCCACTTTAAATTTATTGAATGTAGTTTTTCTTTGGGTATGGTCACTACTGTTTCTTATGTATAAAAAATATAAAAAACATATGTACTTAAATATATATTTTTATGTAATACTATTATAAATCATATTGAATTACTATTATGTCATATTTATACATGTTTCAAATACTTATTTTGTGTTTTCATCAACTAGTTACCCTTCTTATTTATGTGAGACTTCGTTTATAGCACATGAAATGGGATGGAAGTTTCTTTGGATTTTGATTCATCAATATTCATATACAAAAAGAAACATATGGTGTTTTATATCATAGAAAAATTATTAATGATTTAAAATACATGCCAAATTCTATTCTAGTGAATTGTACCCCATCCTTGATTTTCGATAGTGGTATATTGGTTTTGATGTGAATTATTTATTTTCTTCAACAATTTTATAATTCATAAATTAAAAAGTTTTAATCAATTGGAAAAAATAAATATATTCAAATAATATATTATCCAATACAATTCACCTGAAATTATTTCTTACCATGATGACTAATGTAATCGTTCCATGTTTCCTATTTTATAATGTTTCTATAAATAAATAGTGGGTGGAGCTTTAATTTCCCCCCATTATCCCTAATATGTAACTCGGTATGATGAGTATGGGAGCCTCTATGGTATTTTCCAGTGTCCATTAAGACATATTTATTATATAAAATCATTTAAAATATAAAAAACTCTAAAATGGATAATGAAAATTAAATCAACATTTCATTATATAATTTTTTGGTAAAATAGAGAAATTATATTATAACATTAATTTTATATCCTCTAAAAGGGTTTATTTCATTACCGATTATACATAGTGCCAATAATATATATCAATTGTCACATTCATCCTCATTGTGACCCCAACATAACTAATGAAAATTGACTTGTTTGGGTCAATAGGTTAGTGGAATTTATTACATCCAACCTTAAATTTTATACCATTACTTATTTCATTGATAAATTGTTTTAAAACTATTATTCTCCTTTATTCTAGTTATTTTTCATCATCATGCTATTGATACCCTAATACTTCTGTATTTTAGCATTAACTGTCTATTCTACCCCAGGATTTATAACACCATCATGTGAAAAAGATATTGTATATATGATTAGTCCAAAATTTAATTTAGATTATGTTAATGTAGTATATAACATGAAATATTATGATAAAAATTATAGTATATTAAAAACATTTGAACTATCTCATTGAAGTGAATTTATTTACTTTAAAGGTTGAAGGGATTTGGATCATCTATAAAAAATCCAAATCCTCTCTTTGTATTTTCCTCTAATATATAATACATTTTCTATATAAGAAATTCCATGAACTGATTGTGATCACCTAATAAAAGGTCCATCCTCGATTGAATTTTCTTCTGAAACTATAGTTGTTTTAGTCTCTAGAGGTAAAATTGACCAATTCTTATTTGTTGGATCTGAGACATAAAATAATTTCATTTCTTGTGATTATATTTTGAACGGATCATTATTTTCACCCTCTAAATTGAAATTAACCTTCACAAATCCCATTATATCAACTTCAACTTCAATCATATTAACATCCCATTTAAAATGTAAAACAAAAACATTAAATGTTGTATAATCAAACTCGTATATTTTTTCAATAATGTTGAAATATCAAATATTCACACAATTTGGATTTCTATACTTGGACCATATATGTGAATTGCTTCTTCTATAAGTGTAAATCCGTTTTTTTCATCATATTATAGTCATAGTTTTCTTTTTGTAGATTTTATAACCATTGATTACAAAACCATTGTAATATATGACATTTTCATTTGGTCCCCTGGCTATCCATCAATGTCATTTGGAAATTGAATTCAGATTTTCTGATAACTCCTTATAAATATGATATTAGAACCATACTATAAATTATATATTATTTGTATTTCATATACATTTTTTATCCCTTTATGGATTAAAATATCTTGGAATTTCTTTTTAGGATTCAATATATGGATTAACATATTCACAATTATGTAAATATAAAGTTGTTCTTTCTCCATCCCTATGATGGTAATTGTAATGACATCTATTTAGGAAATCCCTTCACCCATATGGAATCCACTATGATGATACTTTGGGATACCAATGCTATTAACATCGGATAGGTAATCAGTAAATAATTCAATAGATTCTTCAACATTATATAATTTTGCAATACAAATTTTTTCCAACATCGAGTCTTTACATTCCCTTTCAAAATCCTTATATAATGATAAATGGGGGTATATCCATCTATAATGGATGGGAAAATATAGTTGAACATATCTAACCAATTGAACCATCAGGTGGAACATTATATCAGAGAATGATGGTGGGATGAACATCTATAATTCATAATATATAACTTCAACCTCCTTAGTCATGATTGGAAAATTCATTGTATTTATAAATTTACATCATATGGATTTGAAAAATAAGTATAGTACGGTAAATATATATTAAGAATTTTTAGGGAGGATCCAACATAAATACATATGTAGTAAATCTTGTATAAAAACATGACATCCATGAGATGTTAGTCCCTATTACTTAATATTAGTTATTGGGAATATATTCTTGATATTTGATGAATACTGCTCTAGAAATTTTACACTATTAAGGAAAATGAATATTTTCAATTTTTTTTACCTGGACAGAGTGTAAGATACTGGAGGAAGAAAATGTTTTCCATTAATCTTCACTGGTTAAAATTTTTTCCCTATCTCTATGTCAATCATGTCCAACCTAGCCGTGATTCTATGTTTTTTTAGGATAATTTAGTAATGTTTCAATAACACTATCAAATAAAATATCTTCTAAAATAATGATATAAATATAATGTGTGATGTACAAAAAATTCCAATAACGTAATTCAATAAAAACTGATCACTTTTTCCAACTTAATTTTGTATGTTTTTTTGAAAATGTTTTATCAAAAATAGTGTTAATATCTTTTAGTTTATCAAACATCTTGTCACCCATTAGCAGAGATAGTCATGTTCCTTGTTGATTATTCCCATATAATTATGTCTTCTAGGATTGTTATTTATGTCACTGTGGTAAAAATTTCGGATGTCCTAAAAACATAGTCTTTGAGTAATGTTTCAATAGAACTTAGTGTGTGAATTCTTCACAAATGGGACACCCTAATATTTCTTTAATGCTCTATCTTGAAAAATTTACAAAATTAGGAAAGTCATTTATCATCTCGTACAAGATGGAACTCAATTTGAATTATTTAAATATATGAGCATAATACATTGTAACACTTATATCCCACATCAATTTCATATCTTAGTTCAATAGAGTTGAATAGACATCAATATCATTACCATCTTTCTTTAGTCCAGATAGAAGAATATGTAACATAATGTATTTGTGATTCATGAATAACCATATATTCAAGTTATAGTTAACCAACAAGACAGGCCATGTACTATGAGTACTACTCTATACACCAAAATTATGTATTCCATCTATAGATAACATAATAAGAGTGTTTCTCAGCTCATTTTCCAAATTCAGGATACTTATCATCAATTTTATTCCACTTAGGAGATTCTAATAAATGATATAGGTTCCCATATTTAATTATTATATTTTTATGCCATATCAATAGTCTCATAGTTTCTTGACATCCATATTCTCTTCTAAACCATGGAATGATAGTAAAGTACTATACAACTTTCCAAGGACATGATTTATTTTTCTTTTATCAATCTATGCCACACTTATGGAATTTTACAAGTGATTCATGATTCTTGAGAAACAAAATGAAATCATTGGTATATGAGTGTGTTTTTTAGATATTATTCCTATTAAGCATATCATTCATTTGGCATCAAATTTTCACCATGGAATTTCATTTTCTTCTAGTAGCATATCATTTTGGAGACCAAGTAGTTCTGTAAATCTAGTCTCGATCGATCCACTACTATCTTTCAAATTATATAAATTCAATATAGCTGACATTATTATGTATTTAATACAACTGGTATACAATGGTATCTTAGAAGAGAAATTTAGATTCTCAAATAAATTTTTAAAATCATGATTTTCATCTTCAATTTCCATTATCGTGTCTCATATGTGATCTTTATAGTCATTTTCACTGGTATTCATATAAAATGATACATAAAAAATGGTATAATCAAAATCATTGTGAATGTTCACTTTTTTCCTTTGTTTGTTCCAACATTTATAGCTCTGATCTATTACATGGAAAAAATTCTTCTAACTATTTCACACCAATTTTTCATGAATAATAACATTATAAACATCGACAAAGGATTTGAGAGGGGTCGTATGTATGATCTATTGCAAAATTTATGAACAATTTAACTCCATATTTATACTATTTGGTTTTAAAACTAGTTTGAATCTATTTTTAATTCACATCCATCCTATTAGGTTCATAATATAATATTTATGTATAAATAATAAATAAATACTTATATGATATTCATTATCACAGGTCAAAGTAATGGATATTTCTAGTAAGGGTAACCCAAAATTTGGTTGTTTTGAATAATTTTAGTATTCTTATAAGGAAATATGTAATTGAATTTAAGAAAATAATTACTCCATTGTGGTAGGTGTTATCCTCTAAATTCATCCAGAATGATCACTGGTACCCGGTATGGGATGACTACTGCTTAGAGTAGTTCAAGAAATATAAGTTCATGTCTAGAAGAGATAGTGGATGAGACTCAAGAAAAAAATGAAATAATAAATGTTTGAGAGATAAATCTGATGGTGATGGTGGTTGTCTCCTTAAATCTTAATATTCTTGAGTGGTGAGTTGGTGAATCATAATAAAAAAATTTCCTAGTTTGTGGGCTAAATCTGAAAAGTTTCTCAAGAACATAATGGTTTGATAGATGATATGATTATACAATACATGTTCATAGTGTCTTTACTCTTTTATACCACTTTCCCCATTCCCAATGGATTGAGATAAATTATCAAATTTTTCTAAGGTATACATGAACCACTATCCCTTGAAAGAATATTATTTCACCAAGACTACAATATTCCCTCATAGTGGAAAGAGATGAATGATTTCCTAGTACCACATATTTTAGACACTATAGTGAGGCCCCTTGTTAGAATAAAAGGAATAAAACGAAGTAATAATCTTCTCTAAAATTAATGAATGAATAAGTGGATAAATTCCAAAAAAAAAATTATTATCTTATGACTATGAACATTTTCCAAATTCTATATTGCAAAAAACTACTTTACAAAACACTTTTCAAGAGACCAAATCTATTTAAATTACCACATAATAATTTAGAATTCCAAATCTCATCTGAAATTCCATCTTAAAATTCATGAGGCTTCTTTTTTATTTTTTATAACCCCACTTCGAATAATTTTTTAAAACAATTTTCCTGAAAATTGACCCCTTTTTTTCAAAACACATAATGGGATTATAACCCCCCATTTCATTAAAAACTATTAACATCATGATAAATATTTTAAAATCATATTCACAAACCATCATAAATAAATTAAATGTTTAAATTATTATTCAATGGAAAGATATACACTTTTAAATGTTATAAAATTAACAATTTCACTTTGAAATAACTTTATGCCTTTCAAAACACTGAATCCGGTTTAGTTCATTTAATGGGAAAACCTTATTTCTTCATCTCAAGACATAATTAAACATTTAAAACCAAGTTTCCTTTTTCAAAACTAAAAATTTAAATATTCATTAAAATAAAAATTCTATATAGGGAAACACAAAGTCTAAAGTAAATAATTATTATTAAACATTCCATAAAAATTTTATAAATATGAAATTAATAAAACATTTTTTAGAATACACACATAAATTAAAATTTTAAATCTAAAAAATATTTTCTTGGACTACCTGCATAAATACCAAGGTTCCCATGGGATTATATAAAAACTAATTCCTGGGACAATTAATTTATCGAAAACCTGTTTCATTAAATATCACATAAGAAATCCAAAAATCCAAGCTTTTATATGCCATTCAATTTATTCAATAATCAACATCAATAATGTTTTACAAATATTCAAGACATTGAAAACTAATTTCAAAAATATTATGTGGTGTTAGATAGAGTCCATGTGTGATATCAGACTTAGGTTTTATTTGAATTTATCTAAGTGTGAGTCAAATTGTAGGTTATCTAGTACCCGGAGTGAGAGAATGACAGAAGATTTGTTTTTTTTAAAGAGAAAACCATGAGGTTACAAAAATATTTGAGTTTTTAAATTTATATGGGAGTTTAGAAGATAATGGGATGATTTTGGTTGTTTAGGAAATGTAATAGAGTAATGCGATATCATTTCAATGGGTGTAACTAAGCATTTTTAGTGAATATTTTGCCATGGGAGGACTGGATAAAAATATTTCATGATATTGAGTGAGATGATATGGAAAACACAACACATGTGTTGTTCAAATTATATATTTATTTTGGGTTTATTCTGTAAATTATATAAAATGTGTTTACTTGTTTGAAAATTATTTATTCTAGGAAATTAAATTTTGGACTTGTGTTCTTTAATTATTCCCATTCTTTAATTTATGTAAGTGCATTCATAGAGATTATATATTCTACAAATGATTATAATATCAATAAAGTAATATAGATGTCATATATTTGGGTTATGTTACCTTATATTCTTTTGATAAACTAACATTAGTATTAGCATGTCTTCAACATTTTTTCAATAAATTAAATTATTATTTGGTACATATCAAATTTATGATATCATTGGTACTTTTAGTAAACTTGAATATAGTTTTAAATTATGGTTTTAAATGGAATGAATATATTTAGTTATGTACTCCCTTTTATACCTTGTATTGTATTACATGGATATTAATTTCCATTCACTATAACCTAAATGAAATATAATTCAATGACAAATACTTAAACATTATTTAGTGATTTCATCAATCATGATATAATTTCTTTGTTGATTAAGTTGGAATGAATGATTTTTTATGACAAATTATTAATTATCATCAATTTTTTTATTTTTGAAACTAAACTAAACACTTTTTAAGTAATAAATGTGCACATATTCTTATATAATTACATATGGATTTGGTTTTATATGAATAGATTAAATTAATAGTTTTTTTCAAGAAATCACAACCTTAGTTATTTTCATTCATTAAAAAGAATTAATAAATTGTAATTTTACATTACTAATAGGACATGATATTTTTAAATTTAATGATAAAAAGTATAAATATTTATTTTCATTATATATGAGTTATACATGTGAAGCTTAATTTTATGTTAAATCTATTCCATAACAAAGGTTTTTACTAATCTAGGTTTTATATGTAAAAGTTTTATTTAAATGAAAATATTTCGTTTCTTGTTAGTTTATATTAATTGGTGCTTGAGTCACACCTTATGCATTCTTTGGGTTGTTATGACTAATAATTGGTCATATATAATTATTTGTTTAATATATTATCTAGTTTAACACTAGGATTCATTAGTTATTTCCTACTCTATGTTTAGAACTTTTTTTGGAATGACATTATTTAACTTCAAACTATACATACCCCAAACTTATGCCTTGTATGGATTAACATATGGGTATTTGAAAAGTGATGAGTATGCCTCATTTAGATTGATATTTATATGTTGATTTTATTTTCAATATTGTAACCCACTCATTCAATCAACATTATCTATTTTCATTATTAGGAAAACCACTTTAAAAGATTATTGGGAATATTTACAGAAATAACCAAAAAAAAGAACCAATATAAACAAAGCATCTTCCGAAGTTAGAATGTAATAACAATCAAATAACATGATCAACCAAAATACTTGTAGCCTACTAGACTCAAGTGCATAAATAAAGAGTAGTACAATGAAAAAAAGAAACTGTATATTAGAATATCAAGTAGGTGTAACAAGAGACCACCCATGAACATGCATAATTTTTTTGCAAATTAACAATATACATATTTCATAACTCATTGGATAGTGATATAAAGAAATAATAAGAAGAAACCCATTGCAGGCCTAAAATTTCTAAGTGCATCCCCACTCACATCGCTAAAATGTAGTAACCTCTGATCTAAATAGCATCGATATAGTGAAGTAATCCCCAAATGGTGTGTAATTTTTTATTCTATAATTTTTATATTATTAAAATAAATACAAATTTGAACTAAAGTATAAATAATAGATAAATAATCAAAATGAATATTACACATCTACAGTGTAGTGCTAAATATGGCGCTTCATTGTACCTCCACTTCCAAATATCGCAAGAAATGGAACATGGTTAGAGAAAAATACCTATTCCACTTTTAGTGTTTTTATGCTGAAGTATCGTGGGTTAGAGATGGTATAAGGAAGAAACCTAAACCAATTGTATGGGGATCATTGAATTTCAATGGGGGGTTATGATCATCCAGGGTTGTGAAATCAATAAGAGTCGAATGAGATGGGAGGAGAAAATATTGGTCCAAGTAAACACTGAGATAATAAAACATCACAATGACATATGATATCACTAATCTAAGAAAACATCGTAATAATGCAAAAAACATGGTACCCAAACGAGCGATAATTGAGAGAGGAAGATAAAAATATCATACATTGGATTCCAGGATTCATTCACCTAATATAAAGTAGAGGATGATTATTAGAATTAGATAACTTCCATGAATGCCTGATAATCATCACTAAAGTTAGTGTTTTTAGAGTTCTTTTAAATAGACCGAGGAGAGTTTTACCTATGCTTCCAAAAGTGAGTGAATAAAGATCCCTTTTATTAGCATTAAATTAATAAGCGTTGATAAAATATATCTTTATCTGTGTTTTTTTAGCGATGATAATGATAGAGTTTTATCATAGCTAAAAATCATTGATAAAATCTATCTTTATCAATTCTAAAGAAGCACTCATAAAATATTTCATTATCAGTGATAAAAATTATCATTGATAAAGGACTTATAATTATAATTATAAATAAAGATATTTGTTAAAATATTTATAAATATTTTTATATGATTATAAATGTATTTGTATCATTATATATATATTTATAATATTATATATGTAAATATTAATTTTATTTATTATTTTAATAATTTTTTATATTTTTATAATTATTAAAATATATAATTATCTATTTATAAATTTATATATACTTTTTCAAAAATATATATTTCGTTATTTATAATTATAAATATGTAATTTTATAAATATATGAAATATAAATTTATAAATATATTAATAAATGAATATATTTGTAAATATATTTATTATTATTTATTTAAAATTATAAATTTAAATTGAACGGTGGAAGAATGAATGAGATCTGTGACCTCGAAATTTTTTATTAAAAAGTAAGTTCAAAGAAAATACAGATAAGGGAGCAAAGAAAACAAATGGAACCAAAAGCGCCACCAACAACAAAAGAGAAATAACAATCACTTTCTTTTATTTCCATCACCTCTTGCTCGAGATTTTCCCCCACCCCATAGATGCCTACCTCTTTTCCACCATTTGGGATCTCATCATCTGGTATCATGATCTTCTATACTCGAAGAGTCATCATCCTCGTGATGAGGCTCAATATCTTGAGAAAAATAATTCTTCATAGAATCTTTCTTTTCCAAGACATTACCCTTGGTTTGTGCTCCACCGAAAGGGGTTCCAAATTCCTCCTGAAAATCTTCCATACATTGAGATCTGTTAAGAAATTATAATAAAAAATATATTTATATGATTAAATATATATATAGTAAATATATTAATTATTTAAATATATTTATTATATATATATTTATATCATTATATATATTTATATAATTATGTACGCATTTAATAAATATGTATAAATATAAATATAAATATAGTGAAAATATTCCTTATTTAAGTATTTTTATTAAAATTTTATATTTATTTAAATATATAGTTATTTGTTAATAATTGTATTGATGCGTTTAAAAAGTATATATATATTTATAACATTATATGTATTTATATAATTATATACATATATATTTAATATATATATATATATATATATTGTAAAAATATTTGTTATTTAAATAATTTTTTTTATAATTTTACAATTATTTAAATGTATTTATAAATACTTATTTATAATTGTATAAATACCATTTTTAAAAATATTATTTATTTATTTATAATTATAAATTTATAAATTTATAAATTTATAAATATAGTAAATATACATTTATAAATATATTTAATTATAAAAAAAAATTACAAATATATATTTACCATTATTATTGGATATATAATATCAAATGCATGCATGTTAAAAATTTGTGAAATTGGTTAAATTAAAAATGAGTACACTTTAAAAATATTGACAAATTGTATACATTTTATTAATTAAGTATATATTATTAAATAAATATGGATACATATTGAAATAATGTTTAATATATACATATAGAAAATATTAAAATATAGTATATATATATATATATTATAACATGATTATATACCAAAAAATATAAAAAATGAAATTTTAAAAAAATTAATAAATAATACCTAACTGTAATAATATTAAAAATAAATAAATAAAATTTATTGATTAAAAGCATAATATATTAGTTGCATCGTGTTACTAAATGAAAGTCTAAAATTAATACTAAAATTATATTAAATTACAAAGCTATTAGATATATGTGTTTCTATATAAGATTTCATTAATTCTGTAAATATTATTCTTTGTGTGTTGTATATAAAAATGGGATAATTACATATATGTATGTGTGAAATCAATTAACACACATTTGATATATGTTAAATAGAAAATGCAAGCGATAATCAATTAATTTCCATTACATGATACAATAAGTCAGTATTATTAATTGATATTAATTTTTAATTATAAACATTATTTACTAAAAATGTGACTTATTTATCATAATAATAAATATTTTTTATTATATAAATTATATTTTAGGAAATATTATATATAATTATACATATATATATATAAATATATATGAATATATTTCTATATTAAATGTATTAATGAATAATTATATATAAAAACCATTAAAAATGAAAATGACATTAATATGTTTTTAATTATTACATTTTATTCATTTTATATATTTATATTTATTATTTATTATTTATTAATATTTATAATTAATATATATACATGAAACTTATTCATTTTTGTTAATAATTGTATCATAAATAATTTTATTAATAATTTTGTAGTTTATTCATTTTAATTTTTTTTATTACAATTTATTCATTTTATATAACTATATATAATATAAATTATTTATTAATATTTATTATCTATATATCTATAAAATTAATTTTTTTCATTTTTATCAATAATTATTTAATTAATAAATTTTTAAATATTTTCTTAATTTACTCATTCTTATTTTTAAATTATTGATTTATTTAATTTTATTCATTTTACATATATATATTTACTATATATTATTTATTAATATTTATAATATATATATATATATGTTAAATTTATTTATTTTTATCAATAATTATTTAATTAATAAAAAAAATTCTATTTTTTCTCATTTACTGATTTTAAAATTTTATTTGTTTAATAATTTCATTTTATTCATCTTATGTATCTATATTTAATATACACTTTTTATTAATTTATATATATTTATATATAGTAAATTTATTAGTAATTATATAATTAAAAAAAATTAATATTTTTTGAATTTATTCTTTATTAATTTTTTTATTTCATTAATTATTTTAATTATTTATTATTTTTAATAAAAGAATTTTTTATTGGTTTGTATAAAATAATTTGAAAATGGATCGAGCTAGGTCCTATATGACCCGACTATGAATGTGGCCCAAGGTATAAATTTAGTATAGGGTAGTCGATGACCCACGTGGGCCTATAATGGGCCCTTATAAGTGTGTGCAATATGTGTTGGTGCCCATCCCTAAATCAGCCTTCTAAGCCATAGATGTAGCAGAATGATATATAAAGGATCACCATCTCGTGTGCTATTTCCATGTGGGACTCACCCGGTGATCGAGACCTTTATCAATGAAAAAAAGCACAAATAAAAGATACCCTTTATCATTGCTAATAATAAAGTGATGATAAAGGATACTCTTTTTCAGTGACTAAAATTAATGGCTGATAAATTGTACCTTTTATGAGTGCCAAAAAGCTCTAATAAAAGGTAGCTTTTATCAGCACTTTTTTAGCACTGTTAGAAGGTACACTCCATTCAATGAAATATTAAAATGTGCATTGTATTATCATTTTATTAAAATAGAATGATAACTTACTGCAATTGAAGCTCATGTATTATAGAATTTAGTTTTTTAGACTCTTTCCTATACAACTCAACACACTTATATAAAATTATCACAAATATGGATAACAATTTACCCCCCCCCCCCACAAACAACTACTCTTCAAGAATGTAATAAATATAAGATAGAGGAGAAAACTCAATATATATAAGTGTTGGATAATAGGATTCACTCCCCTTAATAGTTTTGGAATCTAAAATAGTTCAATTGTATGTTTCTTGGTTTAAATATCATTAGTATATTCCTTTAATGTGACAAATTCTTATTTTAAATTGTCTTTATAAACCTTGTCTTTTAGGAAATGATATTTAATATCAATACCTTTAGGTCTAGTGTGTTGTACCACATTTTTTTACATATTTATTGTACTTTTATTTTCACTACCATTGATTAGTAGGTAATAAACCTCAACATCTAAGTATTTAGTGAGTGAATTTATTTTGATCCTATGAGTAGCTATTTGGGATGAATCCATATATTCAGTTTCTAAATAACTCTAGGTAGGAGATGGTTGATTATTTTTATGACAAGAAAGAGAAATCCTTCTAAAAAATAATTCTCTACAAGATATTGATTATCTTTAATTAACTTCTCCCACCCAATTAATATCTTTAAACACATTTTTATCATATTTACCATTATTTTTAAACATAAGGGCATAATTTCATGTAATTGAAACATGTCATTGAATTATCATTACTTCAAGAATACCTGACTCTTTATGATTATATTTTAATCCAACACAAATAGTAATTTTAAAAACATTATCTTTATAGTCAATTATAAGAGATTTTCTATTAATCCAATAAACAAATTTTCATTGAGTTTTTCCCTCATCTTCCTTTCTCAATCTTGTGCCCACTTGGATTGTTATGGAAACTCCCTTTTATTCATTTATACTAAAATTTCTCAAGAGCACCCTATCATATTTTTCATGGTAAATAATGATATGACTAGTTACCTGGGAATTCTATAAATCTAAAAAATTCTCTATTTCTCCTTGTAGACACATTTCTGGTCTCCTCTTAATGTCTATAGAAAATGTTTCACACAAACATTATTCATTTCTATATAAAATAATCTCACCAATATAAACCATCACAAATGGGGATGTGGTGTTGTTATTTTATACATATATGTTTTTTTCCACTTTAAATTATCTAAATTTCATTATTCTTATACACTGATCCATCTTAAAATTACACTTTTTTCTATAAAGATCCTTTTTCAATTTAGACACCTTGCTACCATATGATTCCAAGATGTAGCCCACAGATTATTCCTATTACACATCTTCATCTAGATCAAAATTAAAAAATATTTATTAAAATTACTTTTCTTTAAACCTACTTATAGATAAAAAATTAAATATTATGATGAACCCAATACTTGTAACCATATAAAGATATCTTTTAATCCAACCCCTTTAGTTTGGGAGTATCCCTTTTATACCAGCCTATTGTTTTTTCTTACCACTTCACATTTTTCATTCAAAATATTCTTAAAACCCCAATTTATCTTATATCATTCTTTTCTCTCATTTTGTGAAAAATTCCCCATGTTTCATAATTTTTATTTTTATTTATCTCTTCATTAATATGTTAAATCCATTTATTATTCTCAAAGGATTCTTATAGAGTATAGAGTTCAGCATGTGATTGTAAAATGGTATAGAAAGATCAAACAATTTTTCTTCTTATCTGAACTCATTGATTTTTTTATCCTATTATATTTTCCACATCATCATATTTTTCAATTCTTGTGTTTATATTTTTGTATTTATAATCATCTTCATCTTCACTAGAGTAAGCATAATTTACATCATCAGTTTGATTTTTTCTTTCTTCTCTTACATATTTAGGTGACAAAGATCTGAAGAAAATCATTCTCATCATCTTACAAAATGTTACCCTATATCTTATATTCATTATCATACATTATCACATCACTACTTTCCAAAATTATCTCATACCACTTATTGTAACACTTTTAATAACTTTAATTTGGTATGTAGCTGAGGAAAACTCAATCTAAATCATTTTCATCTAGCTTCCCACCACATTTATTTATTCTATTGATCAATAAGAGACTCCCAAATACCCTAAAGTGTTTTAAATCAGGATTTCTCACAAACCATGTCTCATAGGAAGTCATGTTTATGTTTATTCTCAAAATCCATCAGTTTTGAATAATTTTATTTACCTTTATTTTCTATAGTTACTTATATCCACATGTGTCTTTCTTAGAAATAATCATTACATCCATATCAACTTGAATTATATTCTTCCTATAAGTCTCCCATTTTATAGATGTGTATATGAAGCACTAAACTTATTATTGAATCCATTTTTATCAAAATACTAAGCTAACTTCTTATTGGTATACTCAACGCAATTATCAAATCTCAATCACTTTAAGAAAAATCCTATACGTTTTTCTACTAATCATCTAAATATTTTTAATGTATTCAATTATAGATATTTGTGTGACATAAACATGATATATTTTAATATTTATAAATCATCAATGAAAGTAATGAAATAATTTTCTCCTTTCATTATCATTTATCACCAAACATTATGGTGAATTGGTTCTAGAGGTTTTAAGGTTTTAATATAACCTCCTTTGAGATATTTGTTAACCACTTTCATTTTCAAACATATTTTTAAAAAACAATCTACATTTTATATAAGAATAGAAATATTTCCCATAGAATATCACTTTATGGGGTTCATTGTGTTCTTTTGGAAAAGATGGATAAGTTTTCTATATTGATAACTATTTTATTCTTATTGACTAAAATATTAGTTATTTCCAGATTCTCAAACATGAAACATATTTTCTAGGTCTCTCAAAAAAAAATTTACAACTTTCTCATTTTTTAATATCTCTAATATATAAAAATTTTCTATTTAAGAAATCATTACCCACATTAAAAATATTTTATGCACTCAACAATTTTTTCTTCAGTCCGTTAAAAAATATGACATTATCTAGGTAATTATGGATTTACCATTATTATTTCTTCCATCTATTTTATTCTTTATTGATCTATAATTCCCAAAAGTAATGGCTCCCTCATAACATGTTTAATTATTTTTTAGATTTTTCAAATCACTATTCATGTGAGATGAGTAACTACTATCAATGATCTATGTTTTTTTATATTTTCATATATTATATGGATCTTCCATCATATTTTTTTATTTTATAATATATAATTCACTATTAATATTTCAAATAATATGTAAAATATTAAAATTTGTAGGAATTATTATAACAGTGACATCTGAGATGTTTCCAATTTGGTCACGTCTTTCACATGCTCCTTTATGTCCATAGATTTTTTTACTATAATATTCTTATTAGGATGTTGAAGCTTCTAATGAGTTCTTGATATCTTTCATTATATTCTCTACCTTGATTTCCAATCCATTATTTGACCATATAAAGACATGTTATACCAATAGTTATAGTCGTTTCAACTAAACCCACCACAACACCAATAGTAACCCTAAAATATTATTTTCTTGAAATGATTCTTCAACTGAATGGGTTTTTAGCTCTATTTTTAGTACAGGGATGAGTTGACTTGACTAAATACTTTTGTGAGATTATTTCTTTAACTTTAATCATTGATTTAGTCCCACATTTAATATTTTTCTCCTTCCATATCTTAGAATATTTTGTTTTCCATCAGTCTTCCTGATCAGTCTAGAATGTTGTATACCGCAATATTCTTTTATAATTATAGTCTTTTTTATAGTTGTAACCCTAGTATAATTATCCTCAATATTTCTAACCTATTGAACCATAGTATTTTCTATAACATGATATTTAATCACTGAAATATTATATTTTTAAAATTATTAATGTCCGCTTTGGATTTTTCTTTTCTTATCCATTACTATTATCTCTATTTTATTCTTATCAACTTCATCATCCCTGAGGATACTATTAGTATAAATTTCATATATAATAGTATTTTTTTTAAAAAAAAAATCAATATTTACACTTTTTTTTATTAATGTGACTTTCTTAATAAATAGTTTATTTTTTATATGAATTTATTTTTAGTTGTGAATTTTCATTTATCATATTTCCTATTTCTTTTAAGATAAATTTAATTTCCATTATCATTCCATATGATTTGTCTATTTCTCTTTATTATTACAAAAACCACTATTTATTGTTGATTCTTCATTATATAATTAAAATTATTCATATTATGAAATAAATATTTTTATTTCATTCTATAGGGGATGATCCTTAAATTCTGATTTATTCTATATCAAACACATCCTCTTAAACTGATGGAAATTTTTTTTTCAAAAAATTTTAGTTATTATCTTTTTACATTTCAAAAATTTTCTCTTGATATATTATTTTTTATTAATTTCCTTTATAATAACTTCAACACCCTCTTTTCACCTTTGACATTAAAGTGACTATTTGTAGAAAAATTAACAACTTCCCCATGGGTAAAACTCTTAAAGATAAGTTTACCTCATTACATTCCCATTCTATAAGAAAATAATATTGATAGTATGGAGAGGGTTTCAGCAAAACATTCATCGTCTTTTGAATAATCATACTCATCTTCAATATATACATATTTAAAATCTTTTAATTATAATTATTTCTTATGTTTTACTTTACTCTTAAGAGATACTTATCTTCATATCTCATAGTTCTTAATAGTACTATAAAGTTCATAAGTTTAAAATTCATCAAGATATCCTTCCTCATGTGATAATATCACGGAATAAAATTTGTTAGGAATAATTCTCATGATCTTCATGACAATAGTATAGTACATTAGTTTATCATAAAATCCTCTAAATATGCTAAAAACCATGTAAAATATGGTAAAGAATTCATCCACTAATTCTTCTCTATAGATTCTAATAATGTGAAACTATTTTTTACTAATTTGTAAAATTTCTACTATCAAATTATTATTTTATTCATAAATTATATTATGTTTTACCCATATATAATGTATAGTTTTGAAACCCATTTTTTGTTAATAACCTTTTCTGGTGGAGATAGTAATAAGTCTTTCTTAACCTTTCCACCACTTTAAATGTTCCTTAGACTAATCGGTGACCATCGAAATGTATCATTTGTAATGGTGACCCATACTCATAAGAATCAAGCACCTCAAGACAAAAATAGAGAAATTAGGGTTTCATTCTATATTTCTATGTTCAAAACTATTTCCCATAAAATTTGGTAATATCATTACCAATATACATTGATACAAATTATTACAATCAAATGAAGGTTGATACATATTGAGTGGATAAGGTTGGTGTGAATAAGTCAATATAGTTTTTTTAAACCCTCACTCTAATGTTTTTATAACATCTTTCTCTCAATATTCACTATAATGAATAATATAAATACAAATAGTTCATTTTTTAATAATGTTTTACTCTTGAATGTATGGCTATGTCTCTAGTATGACGTGGGTTTATCTCACACACAAATCTCACCTTTTATTATCAAGAAGAACTCATGAAATGGAATTGACTTTCATGTGCTAAAATTGTTGGAATAAACCGAAAATGAATCAAAACCAAGAATATGATTTCTTTATGAATAATTATCACTAGTGATGCACAATAATATACATGGAACAGTAAAATTTTTATAACCTTCCTCTTATATGATGGTATCTTGAAAAATTGTTCAGCACTACATACAAATTTTATAGTCCACACTATCAAAGGATCTCTCACTCTTCTTTGATACTCATTATGATCACACTAAATTTTTGAGAATAATATAGAGAGTCACCCATTTATTTATATGTCTCAAGATTTTTTTTTATATTTCCTTTTTTCTTCCCTTTGTCAAGAATTAATCAAAAAATATATATAATTAAATTTAGTGAAAAAAAATTACAACATTAATAATTGAATGTATTCTCTTAAAAAATAGGTTCACTATGATCCTCTTTAGGGTATTAAATTAATAGATCACATGGGAATATTCCCTTATTCATGTAATATCCTATTTCAAATGAACTGTTATCTCTACTATTATTTAAAATGTACTATTTCTCACTTTAAATAATTTAATCACAACTGAATAGGTATCCATCTCATTCTCATGTAGTTTCAAGAGTATTATTTTTTAATTCATTTTCAAATATGCATGGAATCATGCACTCTTCCATGGAAGTCTTCCTTATGTCATAAAAACATATGAATCTCTAGCTTCTCCCTTGGTTCGTTATTCTTCAGTATTTGATTGAATAAAAATCATTTAAAATGTGATTAAGATATTTAAATCATGAATATCTATTCGTGATAATTTCCTTACATAAATATATAAATTCTTGGGAAATAATTTTTGTAAATATTAACATTAACATATGGATAATAAATCACCTTATGTTAATATAATTACGCCAATAAATCTGATGTGGATCCCCTTATATTGATGACCCTTTGATGGATCCCTTTATATGTTCATCCTTAAATAAATCTTCTACTATATATCTCTATATATGATTACTCATTCATTGATTGATAAATCACATGGAAATTCATATGTAGATCTCATAATTCACTCAACATAAAAGAAACCTTTCTTATATAATGGTAACGACATACATGATCCAGATTTATTATGTGGTGGATATATCTTACGCGTACAATATATCAAATAATAAAACATTCTTCCTTATCTATCATATACATTTCATATATCTTACATGTTGTCCACTCTTATAATATAATTTAATAATATATGTTATATCATATGAAGACTGATATCCAATATGATCCCATCATCTTACATGGATAACTCTTCTTACATGGGTATCATATGAAGTCATTCTACCACTAATATGATAAAAACATCTTACATGTTTTTTCCATCTTCTACATGCTTACTATAAAAAAACTCATATCATATGAAGTTACTGATATCCTAAAAATTAGTACTTAACTATATTTCCTTCTCCAAATCAGAATATTCAAACATTACTAAAATAACATCAGTACCTCATTGGCTCACCTCAGGCCATTTCAACACATCATCCAAAGTTATTTTTCATATGGGATAAAGGCCTTGACTCCTAAAAAATATTGGTTGAAATATTTCCACAACTTCATATAGCCTTTTCTATCTTTGGTATTAATTCATCAATATCGTCCACTTTTGATTAACCTCCATCTTCTACTAAATGATATCGAAAAAACATTCATCAAAAACACTTTAACTCAAATAACAACACATCAATAATCACATTTAACATGTATTAAAGTTTTATACAACAACATCATAAATAGGTATCAATAGTACACATCATATCATATGATATGATAATATCATCATGAATTTATTAGCATGAATCGTTGGTGTTGAAGATTATTTGAATTAGTTTTCATGTATAGTCTATCATTTAGGGAGTGTTTATTTAGAAAAAATGCACGGTAGAAGCATTTCATTCTTGTGATTAATGAATTAACATGCCATATAATTAACTCATATGTTGTGAAAAAAAATAGTTAATTCATTTAGGTTAGATGTGGGATATATATAATGTTTAAAACACCATTAGGATAGTGTGAGTTTTGTATTGCCTCTCTTCTACTGATTTTCTCATACCCATAAATCACTATCCTCCTCTCTTTTCTATCCCAGGATATTAGCATGTTATTTCAAGTATTCACGTATGGTGATCTTTGGATTTTGGTTTTTTTATTTAAAATATATAGATTAGTCACTGATCTATCATTAAAAAGCCAAATATGTTAAAAATTCTTCACCATGTGACTTAAATCATGAAATTATGATTTCAAATTGAAGTGTTTATGTTGTTGTTAAAAATATAGTATTACACCGTAAGGATATATTGCGTCTAATTTAAAAAGAAGAATCCTAGCTTCCTTGAGTTAATGTTATGAAGGGAATGTCATAAACTATTACCACATTAATCCTAAACATATATTGACCATGTGGGATTAATATCTCGAAATCCATACCAACACGATGTTACTCTTATATAGATATCTGATTATATTTGTTATCTCTATTAAAGATGTTGTAACACTAGTTGATTCTTAGACAACCCACAGAGCATGGAGTTAATCCAACACTATCTGTTTTATGATAAGTTTAATTTTATGTAGTATTATATAATGTTGTTTTATAGCCTTAGTGTGTGGTATTAATCCTATATAAGCTATATTGCATGGGGTTTAATATCATGTAGGTGCTTATCATATATTATAGTTTCTTGGCACACTCGCTCACCTTTGTAGGTCCCATGAATGGGTTTATTCAAATTAAAGTAAATACTATATATCATAGTGTATGAAATATAATTCCTTCTTATATCGTTAAA
Source organism: Viscum album (assembly GCA_963277665.1). Classification (NCBI taxonomy): domain Eukaryota; kingdom Viridiplantae; phylum Streptophyta; class Magnoliopsida; order Santalales; family Viscaceae; genus Viscum; species Viscum album. Next base: position 611,680,622 of record OY728119.1, read on the forward strand.
AATGATATATAAATAAAAAACATTCATGTATTTTAATTAAAAAATTAATTGTATTATTTATTAAATGTTTATAACTTATAGAAAGACTATATGGGGACAATTATTTATTTATAATGTGGATATAAATTAATTAATTATAAATTAGTTATAAGTGATTAATTAAATGTTTCTATAATATTTACTAAATAAAAATTCCATAATATTAATTATTAATATTAAAATATCATTCTGATATTGTATGGAATGACTTATAATTTGGATATAAAATGTTTATATGGAAAATATATGTCACGAACCAGCCTGGGTCCACCCTGAACCGATCACTCGAGCCGGTCCGCGGCAAGTCCCGAGAGGCGTTCCCGATCCTCCCGGGGTGGCGACAAGCGCCAGGGCATCATAGAGAACACATGGGAACGATTTCAGCCCAAACTAAAAATAGGATCGAAAGAAAAAATATAAACTAAACAAACAGACAAACACTAAAGACACAAACAAAACTATACCACGACATACCTCCACGTGACCTTGCGGGTCACCACCCAACTACAACCAACGTCGCTCCCTCACTGAGCGACTCAAGCCAGGAAAAACCTGGACACAAGGAACATGCAACTGAAATGGTAAAAGATAGGCGTGAGAACAAAAGTACTCAGTAGGTGAGCCCCGCAACAAATCCCAAAGCACTGCCAGTAAATAAAGAATCTACCTATTCCAGGTTTGAACTAAAATGTATAAAAGTAAGCTTTTATAATGTTTCACTTGAAAATCTAAACACGAGCCATTACCCTTATTCCTTTTCAGAAGTTGAATTTCTTTTCATTGATTCTAAATTCGTTCTGAAAGATAAAGAAGTGTTACATTTTTAGTTTTACTACACAAGAGAAAAACGCATTTTCATTTGAAATCCATTTCCACAAAGTAACCAGTACAAGTTGTAAAGAAGAACTGAAAGTAAACAAGCAGGAAAGAAAACAAGTGCAAGTAAAAGTAAACAAGAAGCTATAAGCAATAACCATGGGCGGTCCTAAACATCCCTAGAAAACCCCTGGACGTACTCGGGTTCAGACTACCTGCCGGCATGGTACTCTATAGTCAATAACCAACTGGAAACCCTAACAGCCAACCAGTGGCACGCCCCACAAGGCCTTACCTACCAAGGGGGGACTAACCCGTTTAATCGGGGTTAGCCAGAAACCGTCACTCGATTCTCTAAAAGATGCCCAGGAATCCACGGTAGTTTTAATAATACTGTGTAAGTGGGAGGCCCTCGCACGCGTGACTCATCGCACCGCACTTGCCAACCCCTTACACGGACACCACTACACGACAATCCTCGAAGGGAAGTCCCCCTGTAGAGATGCCCCTTAAGTACGTATATATATATATATAAGTAATCAGTTCATAATCAATAAGGTTCCAACCAGGCCGCCACATCATTCACATTTTAATCATTTAATACTAAAGAATTTCTAAAGGATATGACACACGCCATTTCATTGAAAACTAGAAACACACTTAGAACTTTATTTAAGAAACTCAAATCAGCATATTAAACCTGAAACACACTAGTTTCACAAGTAGAATCATTTTCCAATATCCAAACGCACTCCACTTTTATCAAGATCCAAACGGGCCTTTTATCACTTTTGAAGGAATAATATTTCTCAAATGAAATACCAACTATTAATTACATGTTAAAGGAAAACATTTTTCAACAACTATGAATCACACTTAAAGATTTCAAAATCAAGTTTAAAGGTCATACGACGTTTCCTCTAATCAAGGTTCTAAGAAAAACACCATTTTCCATAAACAATACATCTACTAATTTACACAAGCCAAAAACATTTCAAAACCCAATTCAACATGTCTTTCATTATTCAGGAAAAACCATCTAGTAACACTACCATGGAAGCACACAATTAAATCCAAGAAAACGCTTTTAATGAAACGCTGGAATTAAAACAACTTAAATCATCAGTAGATCACCACACTATAAATAACTACTTAATAATACTTTTAAATTTACTGAAACTTAATAAAAAGTCAAGGATAAATAAATTCTAAATTTAAAGGCGAGTTCAAAGGGAGACCTACCTCAAGACGCAGCTCGGAACGAAAAACGACACGGCGCAAAACTCCCGTTGCGTAATGGTCGTACCGCATTGTGCCGTCAAATGGGTCCTAAAACAAAAGACCGTTGAACAGGTTCAACATTAATAATAATAACATAATAGTAATAATTATAATAATAATAATAATAATAATAACAATAGTGATAAAATAATAATAATAATAACGAGATTAATAATGACAATAACATATAATAATAATAAAAATGACATAATATAATAATGATAATAATAATAATATAATAATAATAACAATAATAATTTAGCATAACAATAATATAATAGTAATAACAATATTAATATAATAATAATAATGATATCATACCCAATAAATTAATGATAACCATAATAATATTAATAATGATAATAATATAATAATAATAACATAATATAATAATGATAATAATAATATAATAATAATACAATAATAATACTAATAGAATAATATTAACATAATAATAATATAACAATAATGTAATCACAATAATAATAATATAATAATATTAAAGACATTAACATATTAAAAATAATAATGCTAATGTAATAATAATAACTCAAACATAATAATAATAATAATAATAATAATACTATGATAATAATTAAAATAATAATAAATATAATAATAATAATAATAATAATATAGTATTAATAATAATAACATAATAATAATTATAATAAAACGAAACATAAAAATAAAAAAAAAGAAACTCACATGCAGGGGTGAGGGAGGAGGCCGGGTCGCCACGGCAGCGGAAAGCCGGGGCTGGGACGGGGGAGAGGGAGTCGGCGGCGGGAAGCAGGCGCGGAAGCGGTGCGATGAAGGAGAGGCGGAACGGGAGGGAGAGCAGGGGAGAGGGTGGCCGGGCGCAGCGCGCGGGACGGGGAGCGGCGGAGATGGCCGCTGGGCACGGTGCGGTCGCACGAGGTCAAGCCGGAGGTTAAGGCGGAGGAGGGTGACGGCGGTGCTGGGACGGGACAGTGCGGAGGGCCGGGAGCAGCGAGGTGCAAGGGGTGCGGTCCGGCAGAGGGCGCTGGCTCCGGTGAGGGAAAGGTCGGGGTGCGCAGAGGAGGCCGGGACAGGGGGGCCACGGGCGCGGCGGTCGGCACGAGGGGAGCGGGGTGGAGGCCGGAAGGCCAGTCGAGGGGAGCGCGCAGGAGGGGCGGCCGGAAACGGGGGATGCGGCGGAAGCCGGGCGCCGGAGGTCGGGGAGGTCGCCGGAGGGACCGGTTGCGGATGCCGGAGGCCGCACGGGTGGAGGAGCACCAGAGCGGGAGGGGAGTCGGGCACTGGTAGGAGGCCGAGGCAGACAGACGGTGCGCACAGGAGGGGAGTTGGAGGCGGCGCGGCCGGCCGAACCAGCGGGGAGAAAAGAAAAGAAGAAAAATGGGGAAGAGAGAGGGGGGAGAATAGGGTGGCAGCTGCGGGAGTAGGGGTAGGGTTAGGGTTAGTTTTAGGTTTATATATATATATGTGTGATAAAAATAATAATAATAAAAATAATAACATTATAATAATAATAAAAATAACATGTATAATAATAATAATAAAACCTTATAATATCAATAATAATAAAATGTTATAATAATATTAAAACTTGATAATAATAATAATGATAACAATAATAATAATAACAATGGACTAAATAAAAGAATAAAACTAATCTTAATAATAATAAAATTTATAATAATAATATTAATAAAACTTTATAATAATAATAATGAAACTTTATGATAATAATGATAAAACTTATAATGTTAATAATAAAACTTATAATAATAAATATTTTTAATCAAAACATTTAAAATATTAAAACCATTTGAAAATAAATGTGTGCGCGCGTGCGCGCGCGTGCACACCCGCATATATATATAAACATATATACATATATTTAAACATATACAACATATATATATATATATCTATACACATATAACATGTACACTTCTATATAACTGCATCTAAACATATATATATACACACATATATATATATACACATATATAAACATTTATGTAGACATATGTACAATAAACAAAAATAACTTCAAAAATAACAACACAACTTTTAAAAAGTAATAATAATAAAATATCAACATAAAAATTATAATATTTAAAACGTCAGTTGAACATACTGTCACCAGGGCTGAACGCACGGTCACCGCTAATGATGCGGTGACCGCGCACCGGCGCAACACTGCCAACGCAATTAAACTTCGAAAAAATTTAAACCGGGACCAAGGAGGGAAAAAAATACATACATCCGCATTCGGGGTGTGACAATTCTCCCCACCATAGACACTTTCTGCCCCCAGAAAGTCACTAGGCCAAAATTCGGTCAATATTTAAGTCCATGCCCCAACTGAACTAAAGGAACCAGAGAGAACTAAGAATCTCGGGGATGACCTTACTCTACACAGGTCACACCCGACCGATTCAAGAGAAAACTGAGGTCCGAGATTGAGGGGAGAACACGAAGGGGTTCTCCCCACCACAAGAACTTAACTTGTGCAGAAAATTTGACCATATAAATAGAAAAACCTAGGAAAGGGGTCGATATGGGAACTCCCAACCGGTTTAAACCAACTCTTATAGCACTAGTGAAAAACAACACCTTCTTCGAAACATTGAATCCTCGACTAGAGTCAACAAACTTCAACACCAAGGATAACCCCCAGAGAAATATTTAACCAAACATCAAATTGGAGACATGACCCATTGAAATCCACGAAACATGTCCACATCCGACAACATAACTACAACGAGGTCAACCCACACAAGGGTCAAACACACTTTTAATAAGGACACACGATTCAGAATATTACATCCACGTGACAAGTCTGCTTGAATTTATCATAGAACAAGTCCATCGTCACTTTATAGAAAAACAACGCATTTACAACGCTTTTGAAACTTTAATAGCAGGAAAAAAATATGAAAAGGTTTCTAATTGTTCCACCATCAATACGGAAAACAAAACCTGGACCAAGGCTTCACAACCCTGGGAACTCATGACTGTGCGCGAGCTTCACCCCGAGACTTGTGGCTGGGGCTCTGATGGCTGAAGCATCTTCTGCCTCACAGTCAGGTACTGACATTCTCCCATCACAGCGTCCTCTTCAAGCGACGCTTCCTGAAAAACTTCTCTAGATGACCCAGACAGCCGCATCGATGACACGTCTTCGGAGGGTTGCGACAAGACGGCTTTAAATGCCCAAAACGACCACACTGATAGCATACCTTTGAACAACCTGATGAACTGGAAGCTAGGACCAAGGGGGATAACTCCTGAGGAACAGGTATCTCTGGGGTATTTTCCACACCAGAGGGGGAACTCTTACGAACAACCGGGGATGCTAGAGTACTAACCAACTGTGTTCCGAAAACCAACTCAGCCAAAAATGCTTCCTCCACCAGCTTCTCGAAGCAAAGGTCTTTAGAAGGGAGGACTCACTCCTTGATCTCTAGACGAAGACCCCCAGTGAAAAGAGAGACCTTCATGAGCTCATGAGACGCTACCTCTGGAGAAAAGGAAATCAGTTCCTTGAAATGGTCAACATATGTCTTCACCGTCCGTTGGCCTTGTTGAATATGCACAAGCTCTCTCTTTTTCTCCATTTTCACTTCCTCAGGTACAAACCATTGGATGTAAACTGTTTTAAAGACATCCCACGTCATTTCACCTTGCGTTGATGGTGGGGAAACCCTCTTCCACTGGTCCAGAGCTGGACCCTCAAACAACTCCATAATTGCACGAACCCTAACATTATCGGGAGTTACCAACGTTCTAAAGATACACACCACTTCCTCGAGTCATTTCACTGCTTCTAACGGACCCTGATCACCATGGAGAATAGGCAAAGTCTGAGGAGGACCAAAAATGGGGCATGACCTATCATAATCCTTAGAGACCTTTCTGGGCGGCATTTCCTGAGCGACATATTAAACACAAATCCAAAACCAATATCAAACCGAAGCAACTTCAATAAAAGCGCCTTCATCAAAAATAGTCAGCACAAAGACCAAACCAACACAAACACAACCCAAAATAAAATCTCCTTTTTAAAATCCCCCTTTTTATTTTTGACTTTAAAACCACCCTTTGTCAAGACCACTTTCCAAAAACCAATCCACTTTCAAACCAAAAACATTCCAAAACTGTTTCCCCTTTAAAACCAATTTGGAAAACAAGGTCAAGCCTTTTATTTCAAATACACACCCAGGTACTCCCATGACCCGTTGCACATGTATTTATCCACTGTCCATTCATACTCGTACCAACGCGCATTTTCCATGCATTCTCACACATGTGAAAACGTTCATAAAGAGAACCTGAGGTTTCACCCCAAACCATTCTGAACCAACTCCAAGCAAACAATAGATTTCCAAATCAAGAGATTTCAGTTTTTAAAACCCATCTTATACGTTTAAAGTCCTTTAAAAGAAACCAGACCAATTTTCAAAAACCCTTTTCATTTCCAACAACGTACTTACGCAGACCAAAACAAAAGCAGCATCCAAATTTGCATCAACCACTGGAGTGAGGGACTAGTAGTCATGCTCAACCTGGAGACATGGTAGTGGGCCATGTCCCAAGTCAACGTCGACCACTAGGAGGAATTCAAACCATGTACTCAGACTCCACATGGGTCACTACTCCATGTGAAATCACGACGTAACGTCGGCTTGCCTCCATTGTCATCTCTCAATCCAAAACAAACCAGAAAGAGATAAAGACACAATTCCCGAACTGCCCCTGGCGACTCGAGGTGCGGGACGGGTGAGGGTTCATGACGTCCTTCTCGTACCTACCTCTCGAGTCCTGACAGTCCTAATCTCCACCTACCAAACAACCCAAATAACAAGAACCTCCTTTGATACCATTTTGTCACAAACCAGCCTGGGTCGACCCTGAACCGATCACCCGAGCCGGTCCGCGGCAAGTCCCGAGAGGCGTTCCCGATCCTCCCGGGATGGCGACAAGCGCCAGGGCATCATAGAGAACACATGGGAACGATTACAGCCCAAAATAAAAACAGGATCGAAAGAAAGAATATAAACTAAACAAACAGACAAAAACTAAAGACACAAACAAAACTATACCACGACATACATCCACGTGACCTCGCGGGTCACCACCCAACTACAACCAACGTCACTCCCTCACTAAGCGACTCAATCCAGGAAAAACCTGGACACAAGGAACCTGCAACTGAAATGGTAAAACATAGGCGTGAGCACAAAAGTACTCAGTAGGTGATCCCCAAAACAAATCCCAAAGCACTGCCAGTAAATAAAGAATCTACCTATTCCAGGTTTGAACTAAAATGTATAAAAGTAAGCTTTTATAATGTTTCACTTGAAAATCTAAACACGAGCCATTACCCTTATTCCTTTTCAAAAGTTGAATTTCTTTTCATTGATTCTAAATTCGTTCTAAAAGATAAAGAAGTGTTACATTTTCAGTTTTACTACACAAGAGAAAAACGCATTTTCATTTGAAAGTCATTTCCACAAAGTAACCAGTACAAGCTGTAAAGAAGAACTGAAAGTAAACAAGCAGGAAAGAAAACAAGTGCAAGTAAAAGTAAACAAGAAGCTATAAGCAATAACCATGGGCGGTCCTAAACATCCCTAGAAAACCCTTGGACGTACTCGGGTTCAGACTACCTGTCGGCATGGTACTCTATAGTCAATGACCAACTGGCCGCCCTAACATCCAACCAGTGGCATGCCCCACAAGGACTTACCTACCAAGGGGGGACTAACCCGTCTAATCGGGGTTAGCCAGAAACCGTCACTCGATTATCTAAAAGGCGCCCAGGAACCCATGGTAGTTTTAATAATACTGTGTAAGTGGGAGGCCCTCGCACGCGTGACTCATCGCACCGCACTTGCCAACCCCTTACACGGACACCACTACACGAAAATCCTCAAAGGGAAGTCCCCCTGTAGAGATTCCCCTTAAGTACGTATATATATATATAAGTAATCAGTTCACAATCAATAAGGTGCCAACCGGGCCGCCACATCATTCACATTTTAACCATTTAATACTAAATCATTTCTAAAGGATATGACACACGCCATTTCATTGAAAACCAGAAACACACTTAGAACTTTATTTAAGAAACTCAAATTAGCATATTAAACCTGAAACACACTAGTTTCACAAGTAGAATCATTTTCCAATATCCAAACGCACTCCACTTTTATCAAGAGCCAAACGGGCCTTTTATCACTTTTGAAGGAATAATATTTCTCAAATGAAATCCCAAATTTTAATTACACGTTAAAGGAAAACATTTTTCAACAACTAAGAATCACACTTAAAGATTTCAAAATCAAGTTTAAAGGTCATACGACGTTTCCTCTAATCAAGGTTCTAAGAAAAACACTATTTTCCATAAAAAATACATTTACTAATTTACACACGCCAAAAACATTTCAAAACCCAATTCAACATGTCTTTCATTATTCAGGAAGAACCATCTAGCAACACTACCATGGAAGCACACAATTAACTCCAAGAAAACGCTTTTAATGAAACGCTGGAATTAAAACAACTTAAATAATCAGCAGATCACCACACTATAAATAACTACTTAATAATACTTTTAAATTTACTGAAACTTAATAAAAATTCAAGGATAAATAAATTCTAAATTTAAAGGCGAGTGCAAAGGGAGACCTACCTCAAGACGCAGCTCGGAACGAAAGACGACACGACGCAAAAATCCCGTTGCGTAATGGTCGCACCGCATTGTGCCGTCAAACGGGTCCTAAAACAAAAGACCGTTGAACAGGTTCAACATTAATAATAATAACATAATAGTAATAATTATAATAATAATAATAATAATAATAATAACAATAATAGTGATAAAATAATAATAATAATAACAAGATTAATAATGACAATAACATACAATAATAATAATAATGACATAATATAATAATGATAATAATAATAATATAATAATAATAACAATAATAATTTAGCACAACAATAATATAATAGTAATAACAATATTAATATAATAATAATAATGATAGCATACCCAATAAATTAATGATAACCATAATAATATTAATAGTGATAATAATATAATAATAATAACATAATATAATAATGATAATAATAATATAATAATAATACAATAATAATACTAATAGAATAATATTAACATAATAATAATATAACAATAATGTAATCACAATAATAATAATATAATAATATTAAAGACATTAACATATTAAAAATAATAATGCTAATGTAATAATAATAACTCAAACATAATAATAATAATAATAATAATAATAATAATACTATGATAATAATTAAAATAATAATAAATATAATAATAATAATAATAATAATAATAATAATATAGTATTAATAATAATAACATAATAATAATTATAATAAAACGAAACATAAAAATAAAAAATAAAAAAAAGAAACTCACATGTAGGGGTGAGGGAGGAGGCCAGGTCGCCATGGCAGTAGAAAGCCGGGGCCGGGACGGGGGAGAGGGAGCCGGCGGCGGGAAGCGGGCGCGGCAGCGGTGCGGTGAAGGAGAGGCGGAATGGGAGGGAGAGCAGGGGAGAGGGTGGCCGGGCGCAGCGCGCAGGACAAGGAGCGGCGGAGACGGCCGTTGGGCGCGGCGCGGTCGCACGAGGGCAAGCCGGAGGTCAAGGTGGAGGAGGGTGACGGCGGTGCTGGGACGGGACAGTGCGGAGGGCCGGGAGCAGCGAGGTGCAGGGGGTGCGGTCCGGCAGAGGGCGCTGGCTCCGGCGAGGGCAAGGCCGGGGCGCGCAGAGGAGGCCGGGACAGGGGGGGCCGCGGGCGCGGCGGTCGGCACGAGGGGAGCGGGGCGGAGGCCGGAAGGCCGGTCGAGGGGAACGCGCAGGAGGGGCGGCCGGAAACGGGGGATGCGGCGGAAGCCGGGCGCTGGAGGTCAGGGAGGTCGCCGGAGGGACCGGTTGCGGATGCCGGAGGCCGCACGGGCGGAGGAGCACCAGATCGGGAGGGGAGTCGGGTGCCGGTAGGAGGCTGAGGCAGACGGACGGTGCGCGCAGGAGGGGAGCTGGAGGCGGCGCGGCCGGCCGAACCAGCGGGGAGAAAAGAAAAGAATAAAAATGGGGAAGAGAGAGGGGGGGAGAATAGGGTGGCGGCTGCGGGAGTAGGGGTAGGGTTAGGGTTAGTTTTAGGTTTATATATATATGTGTGATAAAAATAATAATAATAAAAATAAAAACATTATAATAATAATAATAACATGTATAATAATAATAATAAAACCTTATAATATTAATAATAATAAAATGTTATAATAATATTAAAACTTGATAATAATAATAATGATAACAATAATAATAATAACAAAGGACTAACTAAAAGAATAAAACTAATCTTAATAATAATAAAATTTATAATAATAATATTAATAAAACTTTATAATAATAATAATGAAACTTTATGATAATAATGATAAAACTTATAATGTTAATAATAAAACTTATAATAATAATTATTTTTAATCAAAAGATTTAAAATATTAAAACCATTTGAAAATAAATGTGTGCGCGCGTGCGCGCGCGTGCACACCCGCATATATATATAAACATATATACGTATATTTAAACATATACAACATATATATATATATATCTATACACATATAACATGTACACTTCTATATAACTACATCTAAACATATATATATACACACATATATATATATACACATATATAAACATTTATGTAGACATATGTACAATAAACAAAAATAACTTCAAAAATAACAACACAACTTTTAAAAAGTAATAATAATAAAATATCAACATAAAAATTATAATATTTAAAACGTCGGGTGAACATACTGTCACCCGGGCTGAACGCACGGTCACCGCTAATGATGCGGTGACCGCGCACCGGCGCGACACTGCCAACGCAATTAAACTTCGAAAAAATTTAAACCGGGACCAAGGAGGGAAAAAAAATACGTACATCCGCGGTCGGGGTGTGACAATATAAGATGAATTTATAATTTTTTTATAATCTAAAAAGGGAAAAATAGAAATGATTTTATATTATTATCATGAATTTATTATAATAATTAGTTTAATTTGATAAAATTAAATCTTTTATTTGCGGAAAATATAAAAAACATAACAAAAATGGTTTTGATAATTGATATTATCAAGGTTTTAGTCATATTAAATATTTGATATTTAGATTATTTAAATTTTTTATATAATATACTTTTAATATATGTTTTTAATCTCACTTAATATCATATATTTAAGTACATTTCATATAATAAATAATATAAAATAGTTCATATTGGAAATAAATATAATGTTTTATAATTTTCTTAACTACATAATTAATATAGTTCATGGTTGTATTATAAAATGTTTATAACCATTTATTGATTACTTTTTTAATAATTATTTATCTCATGTTTAAATAATAAATTGATCGTTTATTTTTTTATTCCTTTTTTTCTATTCATACATATAAATTTTTTATATTAGGAATGTGTGTATTTATTAGTTTTATGAATGATTTTAATTTTATAAATATTCATAGATGCATATATGAAGTTAAATGCTAGTTATACTAATGGATTTTGTTTTGTTTTACCATATATATAGATTCTCCCTGGGTTATATAAGGACTTACCCATCAATATGGTTTGAAATTTTTGATTTGATGAAAATAATACAATTTCAAAATAAATAATTATAATCATATACTCTGGTAAAGATAATCCGTGAGATAAGACAGTGAGATTAAATTACCCTTAAAAATATTGAGTTTTAGATTCCATACACTTATCAAGACCTGAATCATCCAATTGAGTAGGCCATTCCAATGTTGGGTGACCCTAAATTATATTTTGTATGGAAATAAAGTAATAGGTCACCATAATAAAATTTGGTTCCCATTATTTGTGTTTTATTTTGGTTACATTCAACCTTGTGACCCTAATAGGATTAGTTTAGGGGAGGAATAGAGTTAATTTTAACTTGATGATGGATTGGATAATGTGTTATCCACTCAACTATCTAAGATTCATATATGATAGCATTGGGATAAAACCATACCTAAATAGATATGTGATGGGGGAAATTATAAAGTGACCCAAATCTTAGTAAAATATAGTTCCTGGCCTAAAAATAGTTATAGGTGATTTAAAAATGGGTCATTATTTTAGGGGGAGAACATTTAGAAAAATTAATTATTAAATGCTTATAAAATATGATACCCATCTAATAAAATTTTATATTATTTACCAATATAATAATCATCATCAAAAATAAATTTTATATCAATCCTTTGAAGAGAGAGAATTAATGTAAGAATCTTCTTAAGTCTTGTCTAAAAATATAAGAATTGTTCTTAAGAGAGAGAAAATCTATGTGTTAATGAAAATAAATTCTGCAATAACTTAATGTTAAAGTAGTTCAATATGTGGATACAATAAATTCATAGGAGAAGTATATAATGATTCACATGAGGTTTATTTTATATATTTTTTAAGATATGGGTTTCAATATTTCGTGATAAATGGAAATATTTTCAAAATGTGAATGAGTTCTAGAAATGATTACTCAATATTATTTAATTTTTGAGGTTAGATAAATTAGTCAAGTGATTTATTGGTTGTGGTTTTCTTTTACAGTACAAGTTGGTGAAAAGAATAAACTAGAGGAAGAAAAAATATTTATAGATTCCAAAAAAATCTTCAAAAATCCAAACATGGTTATTGAATCCTATAGATGGTATTGGATGAATGAGTAATAATTTCATGTGATGGAATGGTTTAGAATACCATAATAATATTGGTAAATTCAATAGAATATTCATGTACATTATTAATGTTATATAAATCAATTATTATATTTTGGAAGGTATATGATACTAAATAAATACATTAAAAATATTGTAAGTATACAGGTGTTCAAAACCTAAAAGAGAATTGATGAATCTTTTAGTTTGTATTAAAATTACGAAGAAAATGTCTACTAAATCATGGAATTTAATGCAACGGAATATTATTATTTTCATATAGATCTATATAAAGGGTGTGTATTTCTATTTTATTTCTCTTGTATAATAAGACAGATAAAGGTTATATATATGTTTTAGGGTTCATTTGATTATATAACATATATAGAGAAGAAGAATATGATTAGAAAATTTTATCAAATATAAAAGTGTTTATCCTGATTTTTTAACATGTGTGGGATTTGAAACCACCATCATTATTTTAATTTTTGAATTAATAATATACTTTTCATGAAAGTACTCTAGAAAAAAAAGAATATGAGTGGTTATATAGATATAATAGTTTATTTTTATAATATTTTCATGGAAGGAAATAAGTGTTATTTTCTGACACAAAGGATTTTTTGTATATTAGCATGATATTTTGAATAGAATATAGTGTCTAAGAGACTAGTGATATCATTTTTAATCTTTTAAATGTTTAAATTTTTTAATTAAAGGATTTTCCATTATGAATTAAATGTGACTATTACATAATATCCTATAGTGGTTTAGGATGTGTCAGAAAATAAAAAGTTAAGAGAGTTATATATTATTATCAAAATATTTTATGGAAATGTTTTTTTAGGGAAATGATCCCAAGGATGATGATGATTATAAATTAGAATGATTTATATGTAGGGAATAAAAGTTATTAACATGAAAAAATTTTAAATTTTTCAGATAATGAGTTCAAGTAATTTTTTAATGAGTTGAAAATTTGGAATCTAATTCTTAAGTTTCACCATTATTCAAACACCATTTATTTATTTATGTTAGTCACTAAAGTGTTTAGTGGGTGATTAATATCAGATTTTCACATATGTATGTGAAAGGAAATACAATCATATGTAATGATATTAATAAAACCCAAAAAAATAGAAAAAATAAGGATTATATATATTTCTATCAAATGTTATATATGAGATATGTTATTGGGTATGGGTTTTTTAAAATTATAAATAGAGTTTATGAATATAAAATTTATCATTTTATATAGTTTTCAATATTAATATTTTCATTCTTTCATATTGGATGTATATATATATATATTTCATAAAGGAAGATTATAATTTACATATCAAAGTATTACATTGAGGTATCCCTAATTGATATTCCACAAGGAGTATTACTAGTGGTTATAAAATGTTATGGTTATCATGAGTGGGATTCATTTTTTGAGATTTTAGATATTCTTGTGAGGTGAAAAATGGGGTTTTCCAATGGATGGATCATGAATTATACCATATGGAGTGTCATATGTTATATCTTTTGAAAACCAGGGTTTCATGGTCTATATTTGTAGCCCATAATACATGAATTTATAAAGATCCATAATATGAGAATGTGAATAATTTTATATTTTTTATACACAGGTCATTAGTAATAGATAATAAGGGGGTTGGGTATGTTACTAAACACGTTTTCAATTATATCCTAACAAAAAGTTTACTTTAATATAATGAGTATGTCATCTAGGCCTTGATTGAGATAAAATGAGGAAGTTTATGGCCATAAATAGATAGTATATGTGATTTTTTTATTTATTGGGTTACGGGAATGTGAATTTATCTTCTATAAATGTGAATAACCTATGATGTATTCATTAACCAGATTAGTCTATACTCGAAGAATTGATAATTTATATGTATCTATTCATTATTGAAATACTTTTATCATATGGTTAAATTATGTCTTAAATAAAGGTATTATATTAAAATTCATGTTTTTATATGATGTATCTAGTTGAAAAAATCATTGAGATACATGTTCTTGAAGGAGATCACAACGGATCCCTTTGTAGATTGAGTTTCACTACTGATTTTATAGAGTCTTCTTTTTTCTTATAGTTATGAAATTAGGAATTCATATTTTTTCTTAATGATATAGTGTCCCATGGGGTAACACTTTTTTATTTATTATTGGGGATTGATTTTGACTCATATATCCACTCTAAAAATGTTTTATAGTTTATTCAAAAGGTGGTTTGGATGGGAATTCCCAAGGTGTGGAATATGATGTGTTAAAGGGTGGAGTTTGTGATAGATGTCTATAAGTTTTTTAGAAGATTTATTAAATGAGTTTGTTATATGGTTTCACATGTTGCAATATATAGTAATATATATTTTGAAATGGAATAAAGTTTATGAGCCTTTAGTAAAAGTCAGAGATTGAGGGAGATATTCCCCAAAGACCTCTTGTCATATTATACTATGTGTGAATTTCATATTTTATAACATGAATGATTATAAGTCTTATCATATTCCTTTAAAAAGGATTATCATGAGGCATGATATGAATTATCATTCCATTCCATTTAAACATTTGAAATATGATATGTTGATATTGTAATGAAATTATTATAACGAATCACTACTATAGTATCATTTGATTCAATCTTTGACATAAAGACTATATTTATTGAGAATTTCATTAGATGAAACACATGATATAAGTATTGAATCAATGTTATGAATGAATCAAAATTCCATAGAATTATATCATATATCATGAATCAAATAAATTAATTAATTAATCTTGGTTAAGGGTTATATAATGTGGAAAACATCATCATGATGGTGTGAGTCTTGGATTACATCCCTTTTACAATTCTACATTACCCATATCTACCTCTTCTCCACCCATATCCATCCAGATAGACTATAATATCTTGGGTGGAGGAGTTTCCTTATCTAGCAACAGGAAATTTGATATGGCCTATGGGTACACTAGGGATGATGGATGTTTTTTGGATTCCTCTTTGTGATATTATTCAAGCATATGATGAAAAGTTTTGTAGAAGTGTTGATCGGTGAATGGTACACCACAATTAGTTTCATCATTATATTCACATTAGTATCATTTAAAGTATTCATATATGGAGATTTTATAATTTTGTTAAGTTTATTTTAAATTCATTTATTAATCCTTAATCTATCATTAGTAACCCAACATCCCCAAATGAAATAGGTTGTTGAATTGTGATGAGGTTTTGGTGAAAAAACATGTTGGGAGACATTACCCTCAATATAATTTCATACAAAAATAGATTAATAACTCAAATATACATAAAAAATAAAACCCAAAGGACCTCGAAACACCCTAAGAGGGGAGGGATGAATTAGGGTGTCAAATTTTTATTTAAAAGTGACAGATCTTATTCCCACATTGGTAGGAACTTGTTAAATATGTTTTTTGGTAATGTGTAGTAATTTAAACATTCACACGAAGAATGAAAACATATCAATTTTACTTGGTTCACCACAAAGGGATGGTCAAAGGATCATACACCGAAAGGTTGTCATTTGTACCAAAGTCACTGATCTTTACCAGTTTTGGATTAAAAAAGTTTAGCACATTTAATCTATTCTAGGTGCACTACCTTTACAAGGTTTTATAGATATCACATTGCGTCCCTTGGATCACTACCATTGACTCCCCCTTGCTCACTGCATTGGGAAGCATCTAAACTCAGTTTATCGACTTGAATGCTTCTTCAATAGGTATTCCTTAAATAATACATCCTCAAGTATATAAAGATTATCTATTGAAGTCATGTTTTTACCCATAAATCTGATCCACCTTTTTGTGCACTGTTAGTTAGTGAACCGTTCCTTCGTGAACTGCACTTCTCCACATACCACCTCTATATACTGCCTCATCAAACTGCGACCACATACTACCTTTGCAAATTGAAATTGAATACAGCCTTCACAAACCGTTTCTACATGTTTCTTTTTCTCAATAGACCAACTTCTCCTCTGTGAACTGTCTTCCTTGAACCATCTTCCATGAATCGTCTTCCACAAACCATCTTGGAATTCACCAAATTCCATTTGGATTTCTAATTAAAGTCTCTTTTGTAGGGTTGTCTTCTTGATAACCACTCTAGAAATCATTGAGTTCCTCTATGGTTTCTAATCTCAAGGATTCACCTTAATGATGGGATTAGTGCTTCTTATATAGGCAAATATATCCACATAATCTGCTAAACCAAGATTTACAAAATCTTTGATTTGGTGCCACCTTTACTGTGTACCATAAATCTCCCACGAACCATTATGCTCTATGAAGTTCATGTACTTCCACTCTTCCTTTGCAGTGGAAGAAATATTTTACAAACCAATCTCTACCTCATTTTCAGCTATAATAATCCATCCCACATACCTCCATCCTTTCATGAACCATTTGCCACCGACGAACCACAAGATTCCCCGCGAACTATTTTCCATTCCATGAACTATTTATCATATGCTACCTACGTATCGTGTTTCATGGTCCACATATCGTCCTTCATGATTTGTGAACCATTCTTCATTTTCCACATATTGTTCACTCCTACGTAGAAATCATTCCTTTTCCAAAAACAAACTCCTGATTTTGAGGCCCAAAATTTTGGAAAACATATGGAAATTGTGCCACCTTAAACACCTTTTTTTTCATGTACTGTAGGATCACTTGAATTGAAAACTACTTGATCAACCCAATGTGGATTGACAAAAAACACAAACCATACTTCATTTTCAGTAATGAAAAATATTGGTTCCAATAAAAACAACATACAACATGGAATTATAGTAGAATGAATATAAATAAACAACATATTATAACATAATATAACTCAAGAAGATCATTTAGACATACTTAAATTCAAGGTCACCAAATGGACTGATAATATATAGAACAAAAATGAAAAAATTAATCCTAATAGTTTTTTTGGAATATGTTAAGATCTTGAATATGATTTTTTATTCTGGTAGATTATTGATAATTAAATATATTTTATTATGATGAGAATTTAAAGAATGATTGGATATGTTTATTTTATAATTTTTTATTATCAATACATAAATAATATTCAGAATCACATATGATAAATGTTTATAATGCGAGGTTAATTATTTTTGGATGTTTGGATAATATTAGAATAGACATGGAGTTTTTTAAAAGTAATATGGAATTCTTTGTAATTTAATAAATTTGATCAAGAAAATGAATAATATAACTTTATAAGGTTCATGATAGACTTCATAAGTTTTATTCTATTCAAAATGCCAAAGTAATGAGTTTTTATGTTTGATACATTTCTTTTAAAGGTAGTGAAATGTATTCATAAGGTTGATACATTTCATTGTGTGCTTGTAGAATACCATTCCAAGGGTGAAACAAGTATTTATAAGGTTGTGGAATGCCTTCATTTAGTTTATACATGTACCAATAAGTTTGATACATATATTTTTAAGGTTATTAAATGATTTTTTATTATTGATACATTTATTTGTAAGGTTTAATCATGTCTTCATATTGTTGATACATGATTTCATAACATTGAGGCATGTGTTTGTAAGGTTGATGTTTGGACTTTGTATGATTAAAATAAGGATTTTCATAAGGTTCTAAACTAAGATAAATTTTTGTGTTCAAAAAGTGTAATCGACATTATATGGTTCAAATATTATATATCTGATATTGATTTAATATGGTTCTAGTCTTATGAAAGTTTTGACATTCTATTAGAATTGAATAACTATAAAATAAAATTATTAGGATTTGTTGTTGTGTTATTTATATGACTCAAAATGGGTCAAAACATTTCCATGGAGTCCCCTAAATTAATCTAAATTTATTTAAAATGATTAAATCAAGTGATAAAAATTATGATCTTTCATGGATTAAATGAAAAAATAGAGCCTACTACTTTATAAGATATTAAGAATAACTATTTTCATAGTGAAGAAGTTAGTTGCACTCTAAAGGAAAAATATAGATGTTATAGTTGATGAAAATTTTTTAGAAACATCCTAATGAATACTATTTCACAACAATCCAACAATATAGAACCTTTTACTGAAATGAAATAAGAATAAAGAATTGATAATAAGAAAATGAATTTGAGAGAAGTTAGAGATAGTTAGATGTCTGTATTTTTAATTTGAAATTCAAATTTGAAGAGGGATTTTTTGATAATAGATGATATAATGTTTTCATGCTATAAAAATATATTGAGATGATAATATTTCCTGAATAAATAGATACAAATATTATCGATGATAGATAAGGAATAGAAAAAATAATATACTTTTTCTATGAATTTAGAAGGTATAGATTAAGAGTAAGTAATAATATGGATAAAACATGATGGTAGTCTTATTATTTTGAATACTCTCCTGTTGTTAGGATATTTTATATCACTACACCTATATGGGAGTAAAATTTTGTAAAGTAAAGATAATTGTTTGTAACATTAGTTATTAGATAAAATATACACATTATAATCCACATTTAGATACAAGTGGGTTGTATGATCTTTGTTGGATCCAGGTCATGAAAATGATTAAACTTATCATTTTGAGATGTCTACCTTTTAAAAAATTGATGTTATCTATTTTTTTTTTGAAAATTACCAAGAAATAAATTTAATAAGTTGTGAAGGTTATTTAAATTAAAATTTTTAAGATAATTTAAAATCACTGATTAACCCCTATCAGTGAAAACCCAATGGTCTTGAGGGTATTTTTAAGTGATATTAGGTTTATGGTCCACTTCTTCATTATATATTGTTTAGTGTTTTGAGTAAAGGGGTTTTAATCTATTTGATGATTCAATCACTGAATTTATATTATATATAATGTACAATCACAATTCAGTGAACAATAATGGGAGTCCCACAATTGATGGAAAATTTGTTATATTTGGAAGGAAAAGATGCTACCATATCTACTATAAATCAGTTTGGATGTATTGTAGGATGATATTGATAGATTTACATCTTTTGCTAAAAGTGTTTCTCTAACATCAATTGATAAAAAGAACTATGAATATGATGAACATTCAAAAAATTCATTATATATCTTTTTTGGAGAAGGAATTTATGAAGGGTAAATGAATCAAGACAAAAAAAGAAAATATGAGATAAAAAATGAAAAGAAATTTTTAGGGACTAAGAAAGAGAATAATTCTAAACTAAAGGGTTAAGGGTTGATTTATTAATACCTAAAAATGATTTTATATGAAACTATATATGAATTATTATCTTGAGTTAATGAAATTTTGAGCAATGTAACTAGTTTTAGAAATTTTTTGGATTTTAATATATTTTTTTAGAAGATATTATGAATTATATTTGAAATGTTTGGTTTTAAACTCTTTACCCTTGAATATAAAGATCTAGGTACACTTACTTTAAATTAATTACATATAATCTTTAGTGCATGAGAAATTAGGAATAATATTGTCTTATAAAAGGGTAAGGTTGAAAATAAAATTTCCTTAAAAAACTAAAGATGAGAGAAATTTATGAAATATGTTTTTCAAGATAAAGATATTTGTTCAAATTCAGAAGAAGATATTGAGGAGAATTTTGAAAAACTAATGTAAATCATCTCTAGAAATGAAGGAAGTAGAAAAGGAAATTTTAAAAGGAATCTTCCAGGGAACTGTTTTATGTGTTTATCCATCATAAAATCTATAAAAAAAATTCAAATTTGAAAGATGAGTAATATTATAATGATTAAGAATATTGGAAAATGTGATTCTTTAATAGGAAACCAAAAAAATTTATAAATACAAATTTTCATCAAAAGTGAAATGTAATCATTTCAATAAATTTTAAGAAAATATTATCTATGTTTTATTATGATGAATGTACTGATGATTATTTTAATGTTTAAGATTTCCATGATATTTATGAGAAACTACTGATTATTAAAGTGAATTAGGTAGAATTAAAGAGTAATAAAAGTTGTGATGTTGGGAGTGAAGAAAAACTGAGATGATGTTTATGTAAAATATATAAATAAATTATTATATTTAGAATATATAATTTTTTGATAAGGCTATAAAATTGTTGAAAAAAATATATTCAATCCAAAATAAATAAAGAAGATGTTCATTCAAAAGAATAATCAAACCTGTAGAAAGAGATTGTTTGTTTAAAGTAGATTAATGTTGAAGAAAAGTCCTTAAAAGTTTATATAGAGGATAAATTTGAAAATAAGTAGAAGTATCGCAAAACTATATACCTAAAATTGATCATTTATTAATATTAAATGAAAAAATAAAAATCCAACTTTTATAATTCTATTGTAGAGTTTGTTGGAAGTTTAAATAAGGTTGCGGTGAATGTTACAAAAAAATTCATAGAAAAATGATCAAGATTGAGTATACAAAAAATAATCACCCTAAATGAGTGATAAATATTTTAAATGTGTTGCGGGGAAGTTAGTTTTGAATAAAAATGTGAAGAAATACAATTTCATGACAAAACTAATTGATACGCAGAAATATAGAAATTTTAGAATTGTTGATTTGAAATAAAAAATTGATAAAATTTGTAATTGAAAAAATCATGGAATGAAGTCTAGAGTGAATAAGAATATGTTTGGAGTATAAAAAGAATTTATTTCACAAAAAGTATCCAAAATCATTGACTAATATAAGGAACAATGGTAAGTTTTAAAATATAGACAACAAACTGTTTTTGGAAAAAATATGCACTTTATGGATATTTTCAGCACTTTGGAGGTTTCTTAAACACAAAAAGGAATTTTTTATTTAACTAAAACTATTTTTATGATATTAGTAATCTTGAGAGATTTATTTTGATGGGAGATTCAGCCTTCTCAAAGAAGAAATATACAGAAGAAACTTGACAAATTTGGGATGAAGGTTGAAAATAAATTTTAATCACTAGAAGAAGTTTGTAGAAGATGTGAACTGCCATGTTATCTTGATGAATGTTCTTTCACCATATCACTATCCTTTATTAGTATTTTTTATTACACATATATATGAAATTAATGTGGAAAAATTAAATGAGAGATATTTTGTGGTAGAAGTTACAATTAAAGATTTAAAAGGAAATATCCATGGATTCTGGATAGAAGATGCTCTTCACAAATGGAAGGAGATTTAAATCTATTAAAAGATGTTTAAAAGTGAAAATAATGTTTTGTGATCTTTAAAAATGATAGTTCACTTGAAATTGAAGGTATTTCTCCAACTGTTACTAGAAAAGAGAAGGTAAAATCCTAGACCATTTTTTATGTTTATGGGATTAGCATAATCTATTAAAAAAATATCATGTTCTGATGAAGGTAATGAAGTTGTTTTATATATGGATTAATTCTTGGTATAAATGTTGAAATATGGATATATTTTTACAATTTCAAAAAAAACTATTTCGTGTTGGAGATGGTGAGAATTAGAGCCTCCTAATTTTGAAATAACAAAATAAACTATTTCATAGAAGACTTCACCATTTTGACAAAAATAAAATGAGAAATATTTCCTAAAGTGAGAATGTTCATGATTTTTTATATGTTGAAAATAGAATTAATCTGGATGTAATCAACATGGAAAAAAAGGAGGTTTATTAACTCTATTCATAATAATGATGATATTTAAACATCTCATCAATTGTAGGTTATCCAGTCTAACATTTTTAGGCCTATTAGAAGAAATATACAAAAAGAGATAAGTATTATATATTAATTATTGAGGAATTTACTTATATCACCTTTATTATTTTTTATGAATCATAATTCAAAGGGTCTAAAATAATTCAAGAGTTTCAAATAGATTTTGTAAAAGGAATGTCGTTTCTATTTGAAGAAGATTTGGATAGATAGTAATATATAATATACTAATGGGATATTTGATAGTTATTTTGAGAAGAATAATATTAAGTGTTAACTTAGTGTAACATAAACACCCTAAATAAATTGTTTCAATAAAGTGATAAACATATGTAAAGAAGTATTATTCTTTCAAAAATAATGGAAATTATGAATTTTTTTAGGTTGAATAAAAAGATTCATCAATTTATTGTTATGAGAAATAAAATTTCTTATCTCATCTAAGGTTGAGAAATAAATTAGAGTTCAAAAATATCATTAGATAACTAGGAAAATTGGTGAAAATAAGAAGAACATTGATGAAAAAACACATAACAAACAATTTTCTTATGTTGAACCAATAGATGTACAAACAAATTTGGGACTCTTAGTAGGCTAATGAAAATTCATGTGGAGGGTGAATCAGGCGTGGTCTAATTTTTACCAAATAAAAAATATTTTTTTAAACCTTAATACCATGGGTGTTTGAATATATAATTTCAGTTAATAAAAATGAATCATTTAGTTGTTTAACCTTGTTTCCACCTGCATACAATGAAGATAAATGAGTAATGATAGAACATGTATTCTTACAAGGTTCGACCCCAATTTGGGAAGCCTACTTAATATCGTGCTCAAATATTATTGAGACACTGATTATACACTAATATCGTTGTATCAATGATAAGTGTAATTTAAATTGTTTTTATCCTAACCCACATTCACCATATTACATAGGAGTGGGATCAAAATATTACTGATGTAAACCATGATATATCCTTTATCTTAGATTTATGTTGGA
The DNA here is from genome assembly GCA_963277665.1 of Viscum album. Lineage (NCBI taxonomy): Eukaryota > Viridiplantae > Streptophyta > Magnoliopsida > Santalales > Viscaceae > Viscum > Viscum album. The sequence goes on from OY728119.1 coordinate 611,704,226, forward strand.
ATTGCACCAACTATTCTTCTCAAAATTCAATCTCTTGAATTAGATCTCCAATGTTGTCTCAGATTTCATTACCTCACAAAAATTATCTCATTCTTTAATGAAAGAGTTTCTTCAACTGACTGCATTTCTTCAAGTATAGTCTATGAAACTCAACCTCTATTCACTATGAAGTATCTAGGTTATTCCCCTAAAACTAAACTATGGACTCTCTTATAAAAATCTTATAAAATGAATACCTATATATATTTTTTATACTTCATTTCATATTATTCATACTCACTAGTTTTCAATAACAAATCCCTATATCAATCCTAAGAGGATAATAACATAAGAAATTATCACTATAATGTTAGGTCTACTATATCTCTCTTTTTTCTTCTTCTTTTCTTATTCTTACTCATGAATCTTCGACCCATTGATTTTAGCCAAGTAGAGGTTGACTTTTCCCTCTTATATTTTTATTAATATTCATAACACAATAGATAAAAACTCTTCACCACTATCTCAAATACTCTATTTCTTCCTTGATAGACCCGGTTCTCCTGAATACACCTTCTTCTTATTCCTTATTGAGAGGTACATCCTAAATCACAACTCAATTAACTAGTCAGTTCTAGTACAGCCAAATGTATACAACACTACTTTAAATATTTTATTTTTTATATATCGATTAATTTTATAGGAAGATATCTCTTTCTCTTTATGGGTTCCTCCAAAGTTTCCATAACTGGTAAACTTTAAAATATTTTTGAAGTCAAATATATTTTCTTCCAACATCTCCAATGTAACTTTTTATTTAAGAGGTAACCCATAGGGTGTTCCAATGTTCTTTTCTTTTCAAACTACTATCCATGTAAAATGATAGGATAACTATAGTTTTTTTGTTCTCATTTTCTTGCTATGTAATAAGACATCTGTTTTCAAAAGATACATAGAATTATTCATCCTTAAACTATAATAAAAAATAATAACACATAAATATCACCAACTACATAGAAGTTATATAACTCAACATTTTATTTAGTGTGGACTATCTCTCGAAACTTTAGAGATTCTGTGAACCTATTAAAAAATCCATATTAGGTTTTTTCACAACTATAGTATCTCAACACCTCTTCCCTAAGATACTTAACAATAATCACAAGGTCTCTTATGATATTTATTTCCTTAAATATCAACCCATACATCAGATTATATAATATTTTCATTTCTAGATTTAGTGAATATTGTATGTTCTTTATTTTAGGCTGAAATAAATTCTTTGAAGTATATCCTACATTAATATTTTTTTTCAATATATCTAATTATAATGGTTTACACTAAGATAAAAAAAAGAATCAATTCAACTTTATCTATATTATTCATTAAAACACATCATGTTTCAAATTTTTATCAACTGAATAATCCACTTCATATTCTCCTCTTGATATCACAAAATAGGCTTGGATCATGGATTAACTATGTTTTATAATGTTTAGAACATAATAAATATTCACCGGCCTCATCAAAAATCATTATTCTTCATAATCCCAAATTATTCAAAATTTTAGAATTTTCAAAACTCTCATAAGGTTAAAATGACCCTTATGAGATGTCCATCCTTATAGTAGAGTATATCCTTGCAACTTCATCCTTAAAGCTCAAAATGATCCTGAGAGTTATCATCCTTATGGATGGATGATCCTTATAACTCTTTATGCTTACTAAATTAGATGATCCTTATGATATTGTATGGTCCTTACGGCTTCATCCATACAGGTTGATAATCCTTACAAGTAAGACCAATATGCCTTCATGCATTCATTATTAAAGGTATAATTGATACTTATATGGAAATCATCCATCCCTATGAAATTTATTAATAACCATTACATGAATATTTTTATAATGTTTTTTAAATTTTTATATGGGACTTCATGAATATTCACCTTAGGTGATCCTTATAGAATCTGTATTTAATTCCAACCATACTTACATAACCCCTCTATTCTTATAGGATGGTTATTCTTATGGTTCAGTTCATACTTTTCGATATATGCAGACCAAACTAATTTTCAAAATTCCATAAATGACTTAATAACCACTTATAAATACCCAAAACCATATCAAATATCTTCAAAACACCTTTAGAATATATGAAACCCTTTTGAACACTTTAACTCCATTAAAATGTACTCTTGTAACTTATACACTCAAGTTAGAGTATTTACATGAACCCCACTATATTCTCATCTCAGTATTATCTTAGACCCTAAAAATAACCTCATCCAAGTAAATGTATTCATTGATTTCAGCATACAGCTTTCCATATAATCCTTGGATGGGATTTAAAATTTTTTCTATTATCATCCCTACTACATTAATCATTTAAATAACATGTATATAGGTTTTCCATTATATATTTAGTAACAAAACATTTATCCCATCTTATTCACTTTATATAAGTGATTTAGAGTGTTATTATCCCTCTTCAACACTTATATTTTTATTTAAAAACCATCTCTATTATCATCGTACTTAATGGGTTTTTTAACATGAAACCAACTTCATTCACCTTTTAACAAATACTTGGGGAGATTGGGTTCCTTTTCTAATATGATATATAATCCTTATTTTATATAAATTCATAGCTGATAACTCAATATCTTTTACAACAAATTTATTAAAAATAAATTTATAATAAATAAAACATAATATTCTATAAATAAAAGGGCACTTAAGTCCCCTCATTTGGATTTATTATTGATTCCAATATTTCCATCAAATTCATTGTATTTTTCTCTCACGGATTGATATGAAATTAAATGGAGGAAATGTTATTATCCCCATAATGATTAAAATAATTTGAAGGTATATCTTTATTATCTTCAATTAACTATACTAATTTTAATATAATTTTACTCTCCATAGTTAATTCTTGTAAACATTTCAAATTATTTATTAGTTCCATAAGATATGGGTTGCGCTGCATTATACTCAACAATGTGTCATCAGACCATCAACTCTACGTCTACATGGCCGAACCATTTAGGGAAAAAAGAGTGAAAAGTTTATAAAAAACAATATGTCCATAAACATCAAAAATGTGATTAAAACTATAAAAACTCTTCTTTAAGGGTTTCACGTATAGATTCTTTACGAACCTTTATAAACATACACTTCACTTGAACACCCACATTAAAACATTTCAAGTGAATGTATGCTTCTCATTTTGTATGATAATCACTCCCCTGAATAATTATATTCAATATAATAAAAAATAAAAAATTTAAATGAAAATCATACATAAAAAATCATTTTTAAAATGGGATATCCTAGGTTTTAGATTTATTGAGAATGATTAAAACTCTGTAAGATTCACCAATTTTGAAAGCTCTCTATCAAGAGATTTTCTACATTATATTGCACCTTAAAATCCAATAATTTGAGAAAAAATAGATAGAGATAAGAATTGGGAGGCCTTATATCATCACATTAATTTGATATATAGGTCTAATATAATTTAACCACCTGAGAGTTTCCTTTCATTAAAGTTCTAATGTAACAACATGAGATTTTGGATTATATTTTATCTAATATAATGTTTTCTTCAATAGCTTGTTTCACACTCAACAATGAACTAAAATGAGCCACAGAATTTTAGATGAATATTAATAAAAAAAATTAAGAACAATAGATCCTCTAGTAAATAAAAACATATTAATAAATCTAAAAATACTAATATTTAGTAGATAAACAATTAACAATAAAAAGGTTTTTTTCAAATAATTTTTTTAAATCTTGTGTAATTTACCCTAATAAATTAAATTCTTCAATTTTCAAAGATTATTGTCATACTATATTATATTTTTCAATATTTAAATTTATGTTAACATTATTTAAACTATACACTGGTATGAAATAATAATAAATACACATCATGTTCAAAAATGAAACTTTTAATAAAATAATTTTATCTTTATATTTTTCATTTTTTTTCAAAGGATAAATATACAATTTTTTAAATTAAAATAAAATAAAATGATAATAATAGTAATTGAATTTATGATATAAAAATTAGTTTAGTATTAATTTTTGATATGTTTCTAAAAGTACTGATTTTTATGTAAACAAAAAAAATCCAAGATATAAATTTTTTGACATTATCAACATATGAGAAAGTCCCAAAAGTTAAAAAAACATATTAATTTAATAAATATTTACTTATGGATTAAAAATATTTATTTTTTAAAAAAGTGAATATACAAAAAATGTTTAATTTTTAGAGCTTAAGTAAAATTTTATTCCAATTTAAAAAAATATTTTTAGTCTTTTCATTAATTTTAAAATTTTCAACGTAAAATTATGTTTTTCCATGATTTCAAAGTAAAAAATTGTTTATTTGTTTTATAATGAATCAATTTATATCTCATAATTTAATAACATTTATAATTTAAAAAAATAGCATAAAAACAAACTTATTCTGAAAATAATTTTTATGTGACATGTGCATTAATTATGAAATTAAATTTAAGGATACCCAGAAGTTTTATTTCATAAAATTATATTAAAATTTTAAATAATAATGCTCAAATTATTTAATATGGATTTTTTTAATTATTATCATGAAAATTAATTACCAATTTTAAAATTTTATTTCCAAGGTAAAAGTAAATTAAGAAAAAAGTTCAAAAAGTAAAAAAAGGAAAAAAGCATTCAATGAATCCATTTTTTCTTCAAAATGAGTGTTTAGTATTTTTATAGGATAAAAATTATATTCGATTTATATTTTTAATTTTTTGAAACATTTTTCAATTAATAGTAACATTCCATCCTTTAAAAGTAATGGGTTCTCCCAAAATTACCCATCTCTTCACTTATAAAACATGAACACGCCCACCACTTCATAAAACCATTATTACATTAAATTTATTCTTTAAAATCTTCCATTTTTACTCCTAAGGATCTATATCCAACATTATTTAACCTTTTATTCCGTAAATATTTTCCAAACTACTTAAAAATTAGGGATATTTCCAAGAGAATATTAATATCATCTGTGTAAGTATCCCACTTCTCTTTAGTTTTCATCCATATTTTCTTCTTTTACCACATCAGAAATTCACTATAACTTAACGAATTAAATATTTTTTATATGATGAATTTTTATTTATTATAGGAAACCCCATTTGTTTTTCCTTCTCATCTACAAAGAAAAACAAAATAACTTCGATCGTGTGTATGTGCAGATTACCACCTCCACGGATTAATTTTTTCATTTTTCATGCATATATTGATTAATTTTAAAAAAATATAAAATATCATTGAACACAATAAAAAATATTAATAATATCTTAATTATTATTTTATAATGATATTATTTCAAAAAACAATTATTTAACACACTCACTCATCGAATTAAAAAATATTCATGTCTTGGTCTATTTAACCAACTAAATAAATGATTCAATACATCTCTACCATGGATGACTATGGGAACATAAATAAAATATTATTATATGATAATAAGAAAATAAATATTGTTCTATGGTTATTATAGGATATATTAAGTATTTAACTTATTAAAATATTATATTTGTTCACTATAATTACCAAAATAATCCGACACTGATTCCATTTTAACACAACAAAACTAAAATATTTATGTAATGAGATAATATATTTATAAAAAAATATAATTTAACTACTAAATCATCGTAAATAATATAGTATTTATTTATTTTTTATAAAATACAATGTATCAAAATCGACATCATAAACTATGTAAGAAACGATTTAAACTATTAATACCCACAAAACAAATAAGCTATAACTAACTAATATATTCATGAAAAATGATAATAAATGAAATATTTTGAAGTTATTATATATGAATAAGGTTATTAAATATAATATTATAATATTTATGTTTTTTATATAGGATTTTATAGTGATTTTAACTAAGAGTGGAGATAAGGTTAGAGTTTCTTGTCTCAAATTTAATTTCCTAAGACATATTACTAATTATACAACATGGTTTATTTGGAATGGTGTATCTACAAACAATTTAATTTTTTTTCAAGATACATTAATGTTTCATTATATTTAACATTTTATTTGAATTCATATCATTCAATGTTTTTTAATGATTCTAATGTTATAAGGGGTTTTTTTCTTAAGTTTCAATTCCTCGATACATGTTTATATTATACACTATTTTATATTTTATATAGTGAATTTACTAACCCATTTTCATTAATATAATTATTTTATTATCTTTAATCATATTCAATGTTTAATTGTATTTTTTACTCATTGTATTTTCAATCAAAAGTAACAACAGTCATAAGGGGGTTTTCATCTCAAACTCCCCTCCTTGACATGTGATTGTATTATAAACCTAATTATATTTTTTATGTGTATGGTACCTATTATATTTATTGTTCCATGAAATAAAATTCATTAATGATATTTTGAGTTTATTTCAATCTCCCTCTCATTCAAGGGGTTTTTATTTAAATGTTACTCATGCTATAATAGTGTTGACGCTCCTTTTCGTCACATTGTCTAAATAAATGGAAAGGGAAATGCCTTAGCTTAAATTGATTCATCCTTTGAAGAAAACATCAAAAATTTACAAAGGAATGAACAAGGATTCAAATGCACTTAGGCCGCGTAAGTTCCCTCATAGTCGTGCAAGTACACTTGCGTGCCGCCTAATGGTCGCGCAGGTGACTTGCGCGCCCTCTTTGAATTTCGCCCAGGGTTTTCTCCAGCCTATAAATACCCCTATGGGCCCCCCATTTGAAGGATGAAAAATTACAGAACCTCAATTTAAGCTCTCGGTGCCCTAGTCTCTTCTCAAAGCTTCCGAAAACTTCTAAGGTAATTTCTTACCTAGAACGGAAGATCTAAAGAGGGGTAGCAATGCCCAAGTGTTGAAACTCATCAACACTTGCGCGCCTGAGTGGCCAACCCTTAAGGGAAATGGCTACACTTGCGCGCCACTTTTCTCCTTCACCAGAACTTGCGCGCCACCCTTATAGAATCCACTAGGGATAGTACTAAGGGCTTGAGCCAAGTCTCTCCCAAGTATTACCCCAAGGGTCAAAAGTCACACAAGTACCTATGTGTCACACAGGTATACCTACGCGGCCAGGACTTGCGCGCCCACAAGGACTTGCATGCCCCTTTCTTTTTGGGTGCCCCTCCTGCTTATTCCACCTCTCTTATACCTATCCACCTATCCTATTCAAGATTAATCCCTCGAAACTCTTTTCAGATCCATTCATAGCATGATTTCCTTGTTGGCTTCCTTATCTGAAAGGAATTCTATGGAACATCTCTCAAAACCTAGTGATTTACATATCTTTATGTCACCAAGGTTAGAGATTTCATTCATTTTAACCTCATCATTTAAGATAAGAGAATCCTTAACTTGGGCCTCCTTTTCAGGAGTAAGCCCCAGTCCAAGTTCTCATTAATGTGGGTATCCTCCTTATGAGTAAGCCCCAAAGTCCCTAACCTAGGCCTCCTTTTCAGGAGTAAGCCCCAGTCCAAGTCCCTTAACCTAGGCATCCTCTTCAGGAATAAGCCCCAATTTTCGAATCCCTTTAATCTGGGCATCCTCCTTAGGAGTAAGCCCCAGTCTCAAAGTTCCCAAAATCTGGGCATCCTCCTCAGAAGTAAGCCCCAACCATAATTCCCTTAACCCGGGCTTCCTTTTCAGGAATAATCCCCAGTTTCAAATCTACAAATATGGGAATCCTCTTTAGGAGTAATACCCAAGTCCCTTAATTATAAAATTCCCTTAACCTGGGCCTCATCTTCAGGAGTAAGCCCCAGTTTTTAAATCCCTTTAACTTGGGCCTCCTCCTTAGGAGTAATCCCCAGTATTAATTTCTCTTAACTAGTCTTAATCTACTTTTTGAACTGGGATTCCTTCTAAGGAGTAAAACCCAATCATAAGTCCCCTCCTAATTTTGGCATCTTCCTCAGGAGTAAGCCCCAAGTTAGAGAATCCAAATCTCCATAAAGTACATATACCTTTATAGACCATGTTCCTAGATTTATTCTTTGAAATAAGTCCTGATCTCCATCTATTTGGGCAGTCATATACACATAAGCCCCACATCATTTTCTATGATTGCATCTTTCATGGAACAATTGTCTAGTTTTACCAATACCTCTTGTTTCTCACACCGAGCATGACTCACGTGAGCTTAGAGTGTAAAAGTAATTATGACATCTTTTCTTTGAGCCATCAATCATACATAAACATCATACTCCCTTTCTTGAACTACGTGGGTTATAATTCCTTTTTTAAATAAAGGATATGTAGGTAGCTCATCTACAGGTATTATCCCAAATCTAAAATAATCTATGTCCTTCTGAATGAAAATAAAAATCAAGTGCCCCACTGAGTGGCTTTAAAACCAGTATGGTCATCATAATGACCAAGAGACTTTTATATAATGTATTAAAGGATACCATTGACTAAGAATCTCTAACAACTACAGATGATTCTCTATCGATGAAGAACCTCGAATACATATAAAATATTCTCTAAATTTTCTACATATCAATCATTGATTGTCAGATCTAAAGGAAAGCTCATTTTATACTTGGTAATTTAATAAGGATTCACAAACATAAATTAAATCTATAAAGAGAGTCCCATAGTAGAAAATAATTTCCCTAAAAAAAGGTGTGATGAGTCTGACCTCCCATCTTATCAACCAATGAAAATTTCTAAGTCTCATCAGTGCATAACTAATGAGCACCTGACTTTGGAAAGTAGGTCCAAATGGATATGGAATCATTGGATGTTTCCGGTTCTACGAACAAACCCGTTAGAAACTGCTTGGGATGTTTGAATCTTAAATCAACAAGATCATCCCCAATTCCATAGGAAACAAAAAATGGTGAACCCGACGTAAATCCTTAACCAAGTTAAAATGATATTTTACTTATTATTTAGGCCCTTATTTAAAACTCAATGATAGGGCAAACAAAACAATCAAGAACATATGTGCTTATATGAAAGGTGTAGTGGCCAGAATTATCTTGATTACGTCTATTATATCAAACAGGCACTCTTTTCCAAGATCTTCTGCATTACGAGAATGGATTTCCTTAAGATCACATCTGTGAATACCTCTGCTGTGAATGCATCTTCTGCTGCTCCTACTGAATCATCGTCTGATCTGAGGACGACATCACCTACTCAGTGTCTTCAACACTGGGTATCGAATGCACTGGTTAAGGAGTATTGTCAACACGGTACCATTCCAACTTTGGAGGCTTCTCGAAAATCCCTCCAAGTTAACAATTCACCCTGGTCGTCCGGACATCGACGACCAGCGATCAAGAAGCAGGTGGTACCAACCACCATTTTCAACCGTTTTGGGTCGTTATCCCCGGAACGCAATCACCAGTCACTCCCATATTCTGAGGAGGTGAATGAGAAGGTCCCTCAGGGCCTTAATTCAAAGAGATAGGAGTCATTCCCAAGGGCTCCAATCAACAATAGTCGCCAGACTCGTGTGGCAGTGCGCCCATGATATGATGAGGGTATCGACTCCAGGCATTCAGCTCAGGTTCCTCGAACCCGAGTAGGCAAGACAAACCGCCAAAGGTGAAATCCAGTCAACAGTGAGCAGGTTCTTGTCTCTTCCATCTCTGGAAAAGTCCACCAACCTAACTTGGTGGCAATCAACGAACGGGAACATACACCCATCCGTTTTAATTCCGTTGTCCAGCAGACTCGTCTGGCAGCAGCACGCCAATCCCGCCAGGAAATTCCAGTGGAGTACTATAGACAGGAACATACACTTGTTTATAAATCATCAGCTAGTTAGCAGGCTCGTCTGACTACATACGATGAAGCCAGCCAACCCAATGTGTTGACAACTAGTAAACATGCACATACACCTACTTACACTCATCAATCCTGCCAATAACCTCGTATGTTAGTATTGAAGTAAGCTCATCAACCACGTTCGGCGGAGTGAAATCAGTAGGCACATACACCTTCTAGTATTGATCAAGCCTACCAAAAGTCTCATTTGGTAGCATTCGGAGAAGTCAGTCAGAAAGCTCCGGCGACAAACAGGAGGCAGACTCAACTCTCTGCCCCCACACTTGAGTACTGTCAGGATTCAATGACAAGAAAAGGAGTACAGGAGCAGGCACATACACGTACTCCAAGCACCAAATGGATGTATATACCCATTCTGGAAGCTGAATTCACCAAGCACATTTTGTCAATGGTGAAAGAGCAGAAGCAAATCCCTGCTCATATCCTGGATGCCTGTCAGGATATTATAACAGCTTCAGTAGCATCTCAGGGAGAGACACATAATTCTACCCCTAATGGTTGAGTGACACATCAACAGTTCACTCTGGAATAGACACACACATATTTTCTAGTTCAAGAGGGTTGTGGGGCGTACTCCCCAATATCATACGGACAACCAAATCAGGCACATACACCTGGTTTGAGTAGAGATAATCAGCCTAACCTGATTATTTCTCCTGATCAGGCACACACACCTGCCAAATTGAGTAAGAAGGCATCTAAGAAGAAGACCCACCCAGCACAGTCAAGACATAAAGGGCCCATCTATGGTAAGGCCTTACTCCATTCTGGAGTTCTTTAACACCTTAGACAATTATCTTTTGGAATTAAAGATTCTATTCTCTCAGTTCCCAATAGTGGGAGCATTAATTCCGAAGGTCTTCATCAGAAACTTCTTCATGAAGGCTTGCTTCATGACAGTTTGATCGATCTCGAAGTTTCATCTTTAGATTAGAGCTACAATAACCCTCTATGTGGTCAGAAGATCAAGGAGTAAGAGGTCTCATCTTTTGTTGTAACCCATTATGGTGGTCCTCCCCATGATGATGAATTTAACTGCAAAAGTCCTCTCCGCATTAGTAATTCGCATTTCCTGGAAAATTCTTCAAAAGGCAATGCAGTGACGATAAAGCCCTCTTATCTTGAGGCACTTACAAAAGTGAAGCCAATCATGTCTGATGCTTTACCATCATCAAGTGAAATACTTTCTCAATCAGAAGATATCCCGGGGTGTAGGTCATTCTCTAAACCACCCCTGGATCATTCGTCTTCTTGTTTGATCAGTGGATTCTCTACCAATATTGTTTAATCCGATGAGGCAACGAGAAATCACTAACTCTGGTCTAATTAGGTAGAAGAATCTTCATTGAATGATAAAGAGGAAATCCTGAACATGAGAAAACAACTGGCAAAGGGTGAAGTGCCAGTCATGTTTTGGCCTTTGGCTGACTCTCAGTATGACATTCCAGAGATGTTGATGGAAGATGGGATTCATGATATTCATGTCAATATATGGAAACTCTTTGTTAGTTGAAAAAGAAAGTATTATCCTATGATGAATTTGGAAATCATGTTAAGGTAATAGAATGGTTACAACACCAAATTGACTTGGCACTTCACCCTTCGCCAGTTGTTTTCTCATGTCAGTGGATGGGGTGTTCATGGAGCACTACATTTTACTATACTCTCCAATCAAAAAATCCCACCAAAGGTGGTTTCATGAAATGTTATCTCCCATAATTGGCCACAGTCAATGGGTTTTGTTTGTAATCAAAATCTTTCTCAAGAACAGGCTTCAACTAGTTCTTCTCAAAATCAAGCATACAGAGAACAAGTTGTGGAATTACTCCTACATCAAGCAAACGATAATATTGAACAAGCCTCTCGTTTGGAGCAAGCACATCATCAAGTGACAAAAGTGTCATAAATCATCCAATGGTATTTTGATCCGAGTGATAAAAGTGGATGTTGATTGATGCATCCAGCCAATTTCCGGACTAAAGTCAGCAAGATCAGGAGAGCTTACAAGAAGGTCTCATATATAGCATGTCAAGAACTACCCCAGCTTTCCAGACTGAGGACTCTTTTAACCCAACCCTCGGAATCAACAAATAGGATTTGAGGAGTTGAGCAGGAACAGCAGGAACAGCCCCAGTCCACCAGACTGGGGACTTTTTCAAATCCTTAATCCCTCCCTCAGAGAAAGTCGGTCTTCTCTCGATTAGGGAAGAATCCCCAAGAGGAACGAATAGCCAAATTATCAGGATATTATATCCAAATTACGGTTCACCAAGAAGTTCCTGAGGGATTGAATCAATAAAAGGCAATGTCTCATCAAAGACATGTAATAAGACAATATCGCAGAAATGTCGATAGAACAGATGCGATGAGTTATGCACCAATTAATGTCATCAATGCTGTTGTTGCTGATCCACCAGATGAGGCTCACTCAGAGGGATCAGATGAAGCGGTTCCTACTCAAGAAGTTGTACACATAGACACAAATGAAGAAGGTGTGCATACACAAAATCAAAGGCTTACCCAGAATCTGGGTGTTTCTTCAAGTAACCTACTTCGCCCTCTCCAAAAGGGATCCAACAAGGGGAAAGGAAAGAATCAGGTTACATACCCTTTCTCTGGAGAAGGACAATCGCTCTCATTAGATAAAAGATTTGCACAACAAGATGAATAAATGAAGGAATTGAGAAGGATGAATACAAAACTACTTCAGGGTAGTCTTCCTCCTAAGCGTGATGGAGTAAGTCAGCAAAATGAATTTTTTGTGGCTACTAAGATGGATCAATAATATCCTCCTTTATTATTACACCCTTACAGGTCTAATCCTTTGGGTCAAGTGCAACAACAATCGGCAGTGCTTCCATCAGTTGCAGTACCAGCTGCCACATCTGTCCAAGATCTAGTCATTGCACCTGTTCAGGTCCAAGATCAACCGGATGTTTTGTAAAAGTTAATAACTACTATTGAGTTATTAACAGCTCAGTTGGAAGCTATGGAGGGAAAGCATGCTCAAATTAAACTAGAAAAGAGATCTTACCCTAAATGGGTTGATGCAATTCCTCCCCTATCAAATTTTTCAAGTACCACATTCCCAATCTTTAATGATTCGGGAGACCCAGAGAAACACTTAACACATTTTGTTTCTCGTTTCGATCCTATGATGGGAACCCTTCAGTAATAAGAATCAATTAAGCTCAGGTGTTTTGTATATTCATTAAAAGGGCCTGCCTTTATTTGGTACACAAGCTTGCAATCCCGGTCAATTACTGGATGGGAGGATCTTCGCCAAAAATTCCTTCTTCAGTTCAACTCAACGTTGCTAAAGACAACAATTTTTAATCTTACAAATTCTAAGAAAAGGGAGAATGAAAGGGTCTCAGATTTCATTGCTCGCTGGAAGGAATTAACATATTCCCTAAGCTTAGCACTCCCTCAATAGGAATTGTTGCCAATATGTGTGGCAAATTTACATGATGAGTTGCACACACCACTGATCCCTGTGAAATACCCAGGAGGGTTTCGATACCTTACTTTAATCACTCAACAGATTGAAGATTATCTTATAAAGACTAAGGATAAAACTCGTGTAATTCCATCAGCTCTAGGAAGGAGAATGGGTAAAGCAGAGACTGCTACAGTTATGCTTAAACAAGCACCTGTACCTACCTCTACTTCATAACCTTCCTCTTCTCGAAGGGATCCACCTCTTGAGCATCAAAAATAGAGGTCCTTTAGTCAATATGATCAAAGAGATCAAATATGAAATGAATTTGAGGATTTTAAGAGAAAAGTTTACTCTTTCTGAAATGAACAATTTCCTGGTTATTTCATTTCAGCTCTGGAAAATAATTTGGTTCAATTGCCAAGGCCCAAGAGGCCAAACAAGGAAGGAGATAAAGACCGTCCCAACTATTTCCCATTTCATAAAATGTTGGGGCATCCCATTCATGAGTGTTTTGTCTTCAAGGACCTCCTGCAAAAAATGGTCGACTCGGGACAAGTCAAACTGAAAGGTTCTTCAGCTCAGGTAGCATGTGTTACTACTACAGCTCCAGAGGAAGAAGGCGAGTGGAAAGAATTCAAGAATAAAAATACAAAAAAATATGATGATTGGATGGTCAGAAAGACGGTCAACCGAACTCATGCTATTTTGCGAACATAATTGAAGAAACCAATTGTGTCTTCTGCCATGAATGCTGCAGCAAAATCCTCTTCATCAGAGGCAAAATCCTCAAAGAAAAGACATGATTCAAAGAAAGAAGAAGAATCAGAAGAAGATGAGTATGTGTCAAATCCCAAGTTGTCTTTGACTCTGGAAGATTTTATGCCATCTACCTCAAATCCACAGGCACCATACTATCAAATGGAACAACCTAAATTGGATAATCAGGCAGAGTCTTCATCGGATGAAGAGTTAATCTTTGGTTCTGTTAATATGATTCACTTAACAGATCCTTATGCCAAAAACAGTTTCGATCTCGATGAACTTGGGTTCCCTGTATCAAATAGAGGAATCAGAGGAAGTTCCAGAGGCTCAAGATACAGAGGAAGATGTGGATCTTTCAGAGGCCACTATTCTAATTATACCCCTGCTATAACTGTGTATGTGGCAGAAACTTGTGGTAGAGCCCTTCAACGAGCTCAACAAGAACAAGCAAGTTCTTCCACACAAGGCAGATTCAGTCCTGGCATAGTTATTCTGGAGGATCGGTTGGAGGTTCCATCATCTTCCTCTCAACAAGTAAATAGACATATTCAGTCTAATCTTCCAAATCCAGGAGTATTACCAACTCCTATCCCGGTACAAGATGCATCAACTTCCAAAGCATAAAATTCCAAGGAACCTACTAAACCACATGTTCCTGTTGGGAAAATCAGAACTTTGGATCAAAAGTATGATGTATTGAAACACCTATCCCAAGTACCGGCCAAGTTATCAATTATGGATGCTTTGAATCTATCAAAAGATCTTCGGGAGGAACTCATCGAGGCTTTGTCAAGTCCTCAGGAGTTTGAAACTGAAATTGTTACAGCTGAAGTCTACCACGTAGAGAATAATCCTGCGGAATGCCATGTAGTGATATCTTTCACAGATGAAGATGAAAATGATGTCGTGCATTGGAATATTAGACCTTTTTATTTATCTAGAAAGGTCAATGGTGTAGACATCTGAAGAGCTTTCATTGATAATGGTTCATGAGTCAACCTCATGCCCATTCATACACTACATCGATTGGGAATCAAGGAATCTGATTTATCTCCTTATACTATGATGTTACAAGGATATGATAAAAATGAACAAGAACCACTGGGTGAGATTACACTTTGAACTCAATTTGGAGATCTTGTATCCAATTCAGATTTCATGGTTGTTGATCAAGACTCAGCCTTCAACATCTTGCTTGGAAGACCCTGGCTACATCAACATGCGGTTATCCCTTCATCATACCATGAATGTCTCAAGTATTGTTTCGATGGTCAAGTTGGGACATTGTATGGTGATAAGGCCCCATTCAGGAAATGTGAGTCTCAATACATTGAGGCAGAATTCTATCACATGAAGGGAAAGGAGAAATCCACAACAAGGGAGATTACCAAAGTTAATGCTCCATATAGTTTGGAAAAGATTCCAGTAAACCCATTAGTACATGTGAGTACAGATTATGTATTTCTTATTAGTCAAATTGACAGGATAGACCCAAATAAAAATACTCTTATGGAAACCTCCATAATGTCAATTACAGCAATTAAGCCAGACATCATGGGAGAAAATGGTGATCCACTAAGCAATGATGAAAGCTCAAATGGAGATGTCTTCATTTCATCTGCTGAAATAAAACAAGTCTATACTTCGCCAACATGTCCAGAAGAAGTTATAGCAATTTTAGAGGTGAAAGATGACATCGATTCTCAATCCATCATCTCCACTTTATTACCCAAAGAAGACACTTTATCATCAATCGGGTCGGAAATGCAAGCTTCTTCTTCAAGATGTTCAAATTTTAGCGCCTCTTCTGATCATAAAAATTCTTATCTATCATCTACTATGCAAGTATAAATAGAATAAATAACACATATTGAAGAATAATAGGAAGATCTTAGGGATGCTCCTCCATCATTGGAAGAGGGTATCTCTACCACCGTGGATGAACTCAGAGAGATAAATCTGGGTACAAAAGAAGATCCATGCCCCACTTTAATTAGTGCGTCTATGACTCTTGAAGAGTAAGAGATGTATATTTTCTTTCTAAAGAAAAATTGAGATATATTTTCATGGAACTATATAGAGATTCCAGGGCTTGATCCTGATGTTTCCACTCATCATTTGGGTTTTCCAGAAGAACATTGAGGATTCAAACAAGCTGCTAGAAGAATACACCCAACTTATGCTTCAAAAATTGAAGCTGAAGTGGATAAGCTTATCAAATCTAACTTCATCAGAGAAGTTAAATATCCCAAGTGGTTGGATAATATTGTCCCTTTAAAGAAAAAGAACGGACAAATTAGAGTTTGCATCGATTTTAGAGATCTTAATCGGCATTGTCCTAAGGATGATTTTCCAGTTCCGATTACAGAACTATTAATTGATGCAACAGCTGGCTATGAAGCACTCTCCTTCATGGATGGATATTCTGGGTATAATCAAATCCGAATGGATCCATAAGATGAAGATTATACAGCCTTCAGATCCCCTCAGGGTGTGTTTTTCAATCAGGTAATGCCCTTTGGCTTAAAGAATGCTGGTGCAACATATCAGCGTGCCATGCATCATATCTTCAAAACCTTTTTAGGGAAGTTCGTTGAATGTTACGTGGATGATTTGGTGTTCAAATACAAGAAACGTTCTAATCTCTTGGATGATTTGGAAATTATATTCCACAAACTTCGGCAACATAATTTGAAGATGAACCCCTTAAAATATGCTTTTGGGGTAACCTCGGGGAAATTTCTCGGCTTTGTTGTACTCCATCGTGGTATCAAAGTCGATCCTGAGAAGACAAAGTAAATCCTTAGTATGTCACCTCCTCAAAATTTGAATGAATTAAGAGGAATTCAAGGAAACTTAGCCTATATTTGGTGTTTCATCACCAATTTG
Source organism: Viscum album (assembly GCA_963277665.1). NCBI lineage: Eukaryota > Viridiplantae > Streptophyta > Magnoliopsida > Santalales > Viscaceae > Viscum > Viscum album. Next base: position 611,721,178 of record OY728119.1, read on the forward strand.
GCAGGAAAAAGTTTCCCCTTCACCAAATTGATGAATAAAGGAGTCACTTACCAGTGGACTGAATAATGTCAAGAAGCATTCGATATTCTCAAGAAGTATATCTTGAGTCCACTAGTATTAATTCCACCTGTTGAAGGAAGGCCACTTATTCTTTATGTGATAGCCTTAGAGCGATCATTGGGTGCCTTTCTTGCTCAGAAGAATGATGCTGGGAAAGAAAACAACCTTTACTATCTCTATTGGACTATGCTTGAAGCAGAAACCCGATATTCAAGTATTGAGAAGTGATTCCTAGCATTAATCTTTGCAGTTTAGAAGTTGAGACACTACCTAAAACATCACGAGGTCCAATTGATATCTCTCAATAACCCGCTCAAATTTATCCTTAGTCGTCAAATGTTTACAGGACGTCTGGAAAGGTGGGCAGTTATTTTGCAGCATTTCGACATTCAGTATGTGTCTCAAAAGGCAATAAAGGGCCATGCTCTGGCTGATTTCCTAGCTGAAAACCCTTCAGTGGAAGACAAATATTTAGATATTGAACTCCATGATGAGTAAGTCTTCTCTATTCAAGAAAGTCTTCAAAAATGGGAAATTTACTTTGATGGTGCTTCCATAAGTCCAACAAGGAGGAAAATGGAAAATCCTAAATTCAACAAAGTTGGATTAGGAATTGTGCTCATTTCTCCAAAAAAGGAAGTGTTACCTTATTCCTTCTCATTTTTAGTAGGCGGTACAAATAATGAAGCGGAATACCAAGCTCTCATCAAAGGCTTGGAGTTGGCGCTTCAAGCACAAGTGAATCACTTAAAGGTGAAAGGTGATTCAGACCTGGTAATTAAACAAGTCGATGGGGATTATGCAATCAGAAAAGAAGAATGTATCCCTTTGTATGATTATGTCAGAGATTTAATGGAAACATTTCCCATGGAACTGACATTTTCTGATGTCCCACGATCACAAAATGCTCAAGCTGATGCACTGGCTAATATAGCCATAGCTTTGGCAGATCCAAATCGGGATGAGACAACCATCAGTATTTCCCACCATCGTACAATTTCACCTTATGTTCAAATCAAAATAGAGGAAATCAATTAAATTAGTCCCATTCCTGAACCATATGGTCATACTACAGGATGAATGACGCCTATCAGAGAATACCTTCAAAATGGAATACTTCCACCTGATAGAGCTGGGAAAGAACAAATCTGGTAACGTGTGGTCAATTTTACTCTTTATGATAGCCCATATCACCTAGACAAAATTCTCTATAAGTGTGGTTTTGATGGAGTTCTCTTCAGATGCATTGATGGTGAAGAGACAATGGCTGTCATGAAAGAAGTGCATGCAGGAGTCTGTAGTGCCCATCAGTCTGGACATAGATTGTCTGATCAAATTCGAAGGCTTGGATACTTTTGGCCTTCAATGATACAAGATTGTGTTGATTTCACAAAAAGTGTCATTCATTCCAAGTACATGCCAACTTCATTCATAAGTCCCCAGAATTGCTTCATACAGCTAAATACTCATGTCCATTTGCCACATGGGGAATGGATGTGGTGGGACCTTACCCTTCAGCTACAGCCAAACTGTTTAAGTATATTCTTACTACTACTGACTTCTTTTCCAAATGGGCAGAGGCAATACCTCTCAAAGAAGTTAGTTCTAAAATCATTGTTAGCTTCATCAAGTCTAACATCATTACTAGATTTTGTGTCCCTCATACCATATTGATGGACAACGACACCAAATTCTGTTCATCCGAGGTGAAGAAGTTGTATCAAGAATACAAGATCAAATCCAACCATTCATCTCGATATCATGCAGTGGCCAATGGCCATATAGAAGCCTTCAACAAGACTTTTTCAAATATAATGAAAAAGATAGTGGATAAAGACAAGAGGTCATGGCTTGATAAAATCTTTCATGCTTTATGGGCTTATCGGACCACCACCCGCACTACAACGCGGTCAACTCCATATTCACTGATATATGGAACGGAAGCAGTCTTGCATATTGAAGTTCAATTACCTTCACTCAGAGTATCCATTTTTGATCAGTCATCTATAGATGAACAATCTCAAAAGCGATTGAATGAATTGGAACGATTAGATGAGAAAAGATTGTGCACCCTACCCCATTTGGAAGTCTATCAGAATCGAATAGCACAAGCTTTCAACAAAAAATTTCGTCTTCATTCATTTATTCCGGGATAATTGGTATTAGTTCTCAGAACTCCAATGATACCAGTAAAGAAACCTCTCAAGCTTTAACCAAAGTGGGAAGGAACTTATTCAATACATAAGGTCTACTCTAATGGATCTTATTCATTAATCTCAATGGATGGATAACTCATCACTACTCCAACTAATACCAGATTTCTGAAGAAGTATTTTTTATAAATACAAAATACATCATCATTACGGTCCTTCATGACCTTAAACTACACCACCATCATGCATGATATTAAACTGATCATCATGTCCAGCAAGACGTTAAACTGCACCATCTATGTTCTATACATATTACCTTAAACTATTCGTACTTTTGTCCAACATGACACTAAATTGTATCATCCCTTTTCGTCCAACATGACGTTAAACTATGAAAAATCCCTAATACATCCAACATGATATTAAACTGTGTCCTCTTTTTTCCTTACTGCATGACATTAAACTGCACAGTCCCCCTTTTTGTCCAACATGACATTAAATTGTATTGTCCCCATCATCCTAACTACATGATGATAAACTGTACAGAAATCCCTTAATACGTCCTACATGACGTTAAACTATATTTTTTCCCTGTTACATGACACTAAACTGTGAAACACCAATAGTCCTAACTGCAAGACTTTAAACTGCATAGTCCCTTCATATGTCCTACATGACATTAAATCGTGCATCGTTAAAAATGTTGCTACCTCTTGTTTCTCACACCGAGTATGACTCACGTGAGCTTAGAGAAAACTTCAACCATAACACCCTATCTGGGCTGCTAACCACGCGTAAGTCCCAGCACCTTTTTTTAGGTCGTTGTTCCCAAGAACAACTTGATCTCTAATTCATTCTTTAATTGAACTACGCGGACTTTGATCCTAGACTTTTAGGCTAGGTACGTAGGCAACCTACCGAGGTTCAAGACCAAAACCAATCTCTTCACATCAATTCACCTCCATCTCATACGGTGTTGATTCATGAAACCACCACCAGAATCAATATCTTTACATTGGTTCACCTTCGTCCTTGTTATACGATGTTAAACTGTACAACAATTTTGTCCTGTACGACAATAAACTACAACATTCTTTGATACCCTCACCTGAGAGGGAATCATTAGTTATATTGATTTCCAATCATGTTATATTTCAAAGACTACATGCATACATGGAAATGCCCGAACCTTTTATCTTGGGTTAAACCATCATTGCACTAAAGTCCCTTTTCACCCTTCACATGTACAAACCAAATCTGTACAGAGGGTATTTCTAGAACTACGTGGGCTTGATTCCCATCCTTATGGGATACATATAAATTTTCGAATGTCCCTCAAATCCAACCCCAAGTCTTTTGGGCCTAACCCCAAATTCCACTTTCAGTCCCTTGGATGAAAAGTCCCCATAAAAATACACACTGTGTATTTCTTATAATGGTTCGAGCTCTATGACCCTAAACTAAGATCTCCCATACTTTTGTCCCACATGAAGTTAAACTGTATTTCAAGAACTACGTATGGTTTGACTCCCATCCTTATGGGATACGTAGTGAAGTCCAATATTTCAATTCTGGACTGAGTCACAATGTGATTATGGTTAGCATTGATCTATGTATCTTTACATACATGTAACAATACCCATTTTTATGTGTCATAATCCTATCCTTAAATTTTTTCAGATCTTCATAACCCTTTTCCTGACTTCTAATCACAAAATGTCCAAAATTATGAGAATTCTTTTGCCTGACCATGCAGTACGTGCCCTTAGGTGGCCTTGCATAAACAGTCTACATAATAGACTTGTCAGCCAAAAGATGTTATTATTTGACTATGAAGCCAATTCCCTTAGGTGGCCCTTCATAATTCAACCCCCTAATAGGTTTTTAAAATAGTGGTAACTTAATTTTTGGAAAGAAAACCTCTTTTGTTCTTATTGGTCTTAATGACAATTTGTAGGGATCCAAAAAAAATAGCCATCCTTAACATATTTGTCCCATGTTCTTTTTAATGATATGAAAGTATTCAAGTCTATGGTTTGTATTTACCTTCCCTACGCTTGGTTCAGATCTTGATAGGAGTAACATTCATCCAGTTCTTAGACAATATTGTTTGGAAATATCTTCTCCATATTCAAGTACCTCTTTCCATACAGAAAACTCTATACTTTTGAAAATTTGAATCTCCATAAACTTTCACTGGCTTTTTAGCACTAGGAAAGTAAATTTATAAGAGTTCTTTTTCCTGACTATGCAGCGCGTGCCCTTAGGCGGCCTTGCATAAACAGTCTACATAATGGACCTGTCATCCAAAAGATGCTATTATTTGACTATGCAGTCAATTCCCTTAGGTGGACCTGCATAATTCAACCCCATAACGGGTTTATTAAATAATGGTAACATCATTCTTGGTAACTACTTCTTCTAATGCATTTTAGCCCTTTTTCATATCATTCCTCATATTCAAAATTTCTTAAGTCATAGTTTACATTTTTTCCCTCATACTTGGGTGTGGTAATATGTTTCCAAATGAATTATTAAAGAATTTAGTCAATTATAATTCATTCGATCAAATCTATTTCGACCTTAAACATTATCCTTTTTATGTCCGACATGCATGACTTTAAACTGCCCACAAAAGACAAGGGAACTCTAAATAAAAGTCAATTTCCAGCTCACTAAACATAAATTTTGTATGATTTAGGTAATATTGAGTAATTAAAAGATTCAAAGTTTGTAGGGTTATTTATAATAATCCTATTAAAAATCAAACTATTCTTACTAGGGCCATTGGATTAGGTAAAAATTTAAAGCAGGTAGCAGGAAAATACGTGCACAAATGATTGAAGATGAAAGCATTCTTTCCATTTGATGCAAAAAAGTTAGAAGGAAATCCACAGACTGGAGTCTCTTCTCATACTAAGAAATTACAAGATGCTATCAACATAAGTCTTCATTTGATGTACAGCATCCCGAGCTTCATCGGTAGCCACTTGAAGCTCATGCACTCAACCAACTTCACTCTTTTCAGCCTGATGGAGAGCTTTCTTATCATCCGCGATGGCTTTCATCCCATTTGTTTCAGCTCCCTCCAATGAATTATTGAGTTGGTCAAGTTCCCTAGTAACATCATCTAATTGTTGCTGAAGGTGCATCTGCTGGACGACTATATCTTTGATCTTATGCTTCATCTCCTTCATCTTTGTAGCATAGTCAGCCTCAGCTTGGGATACCGCAGCCTCAAATTCACTGATGTTGGCTGACAGCTTCACCCTGGTCAGATCTTCATGGACCTTTTGCTCCTGCTCCCTTCTTAAGATGACCTGTTTCACCGTGGCATGGATATTTTCATATCCAAAACCTCCAAGTCCCAATATGAAAAATAGGGATGACAGCCGGGGAATATTTGATGACATCTCCTCTAGAGGAACTTCAGATATGATTTTCTATATGTTCTGCCATGCCTTGCGTCATGAAAATTGGAACGCCTTTTAAACTTCTGGGTCCTACTCAGCATCACTGTCACAGGGGGGAATGTAATCTAGGATTAATGCACTTATGGAAGTTCCATGTTCTGCTCCTTCCCCCCTAACATGTGATTCTTCACTTTCAATTCCCATTGGGGCAGAGGCTGAAGCTTTACCTCTAGATCTAACTGTTGAAATTGATGGCCATTCATAATCAATTGAAATCTTTGGTTAGTTTCAATGGATAAAAAAAGTTAATTGGATATCTTGAAAATTAAGTATAGTCACAAATATTATTATCCCTTACCCAATGGTAGATTAGTAACTTGAGGAGGCTCCTCACCATCTTTCCTAGCTTCAACAGGATTTTCAGGGTGAGTTTGAGGAAGCTCTACGAGGTTCGGCTCTACTTGTGCTAATGCCTCTGCAATAGTTGGGTTTTCTATACCCCCTTCCGTCATTGGTAGGTCAGCAGTTTTCCCAGATAGAACTGCATATTTGAACCGATCATGATTAGACATGTAATAAGAAGTTATTTTTAATAGGATGAAGGATAGGACTCACGTCCATAATCTTCTAAATTACATGGTAATTTAACATGATTTATAAAATCTTTGAAAGATTTTACAGGTTCCATCATTTCATATAATGTCATCTCTGAATCCTGGTTAATCTCACCAGTGGGAGAATTTGATGTGTCTTCTTGGCGACCTTCATCTTGTGGTCCCTGACCCTAGACAACATCTTCATATAAAATTGCGGCATCAGTTGCAATAGCCACCAAAAGCTCTAATACAGGGGTTGAACCTAAAATATCACAGAATAGAAGTCAGTCGATGTTTCATTCAACATTTTATGAAGCATTGTTAACTTACCAGAATCAGGTTCTTCTCTTCTTGCAACAGCAGCAAGAGGGATACTGGGAACAGACACTGGCTCTCCTCCAAGAGCATCCAAGTCATCCTGAACTTGTGATTGTTCACCAGTACCCTCTGTGGTCTTTAAAGGAGGGTCATTCCTCTCCCTCATAGGAGAAATCAAAGAATCCCCTGCAATCCTAAGGAAAATGAGCAATATTTTCGTGGTTTAAGACTCATGATTACTCAAAGGACTTACCACTACTGATGAAGAGTTTAGCTATGGACTTCATCTTTCATTGATTTTGCTTCCTTGGATTTTTGGGAGTGTCAAAAGTCTCCATTATAGGTAATTGAATTGGATAATGGAAATCCATTTCCATCTCCTCATCCATGGCCTGCTGGCCTGAAGATATCTCACCCGACTCGCGAGGGGATTCAGCAGCAGCCCCAATGGTAGTACCACCAGGGCTATACTGTGGCGAAGGAACCTCAGTAGTTTCTTTCTTTGCAAGCTGTAGGATGAAGAAAATAATTTCCTTGAGTAAACAAAGATTTCACTGAAATCAAATTGAAAAGAAAATGAGGAAATAAAACTTACATCTTCAGGAGCCACTTAATCGTGCCACTCCTCATCTCCAGAAGCATTATTCCCCTTAGCGGCACCATGATCTATCATTTTTTTCACCCGCTTGGTGACAGGAATAGAATATTCAGTGGCATATATGAGCATTTCCAGCTCTCTGATGTAAGCCCGCGCTTCATCGGGGTTATTCTCGAAAGATACATCTATAGAGGCCAGAAGGTTCCCTATTCCAGGGAGGTGTATCCCCTCGCATAAATCCATCCAGGCAGTTTTAACACCACAATATAAACTCTACCATGTATGGACAGCCTCTGGTCGTAGATATTCAATATGTGTACCAGAAGGTTGTGAGGAAGGTCCTACAATCTTGGACTTCAGCTTCTTCCCAGCTCCTGCAACTATAGATAGAGAATAAGAAAATAAGACTTATTGATCTATAAAGTAATGGTGATTAAATTTACACAATGAAGTAACTCAACAGGAGTTGATGGAGTGGGTCTTTTGATTTTGACTGGAGGATTATATCGGGCACGAGGCCGCTTTTCTGTTTGTTGTGCCTCATCATCCCCATCTTGGGAATCCGGTGAGCCAGTCCTAGATGAGGAATCTGGTGAATCAGCTTCAAGTGGGGAAGCATCACCTTTATGAGGAAGGGTTTATTTCTCTACAGAACTCTTACTTTTCCCCACCTGATAACCCGGGTGATTCAGCACCCCTTTAGGTTATGATGTTATCCAGTGCTTGGCATACCATGTAGTCAAGTTATGTTCTACTTTTTCAACTGGTAGCTCAAACACTGCCCCAGTCTTCTCCTTAGATGTCAGCAACCATAGTTGTCGGGCAACCATCGAATGTTGCTCTAACCTGACATGCACAGGGGGAGATATAGCAGTCTACTGCAAACACTTGAATTGATGTGAAAATCTATATGAAGCATTGGCCTCCATATAATCTCTTTGTCAATCCTTGTGACTGGCACACCATCTCTGCAGGCCAGCATGTATGCCCTCAAATCCAGGCTGGTTGTTCCATCATTGACAAACCGCCTGGTTGGCAGATTTTCATAAGGAAAGAAGTTGAATTACTTATACATGCTCAGCCTCACCTTCATTTCATAAGAGTTGAGAGCTAATAGATAAATTCCTGAGAATTCCTGCACTGATGGCCTGAAAGAACTTCCAGGAATTTGTACTCCATTCTATACATTATACATCCTAAAGTGAGTGGCGATCCATCCCCACAAAACCTGGAATGATCCCACTATTCTCAAAGGAGACTTACCCATGAATACATGGAGTAAGATCCTATTAATCTTTGATAAAATAGGGGTATCCAACCCAACTATTTTCTCCTCAACTAACTTGGCCACAATAATAAAGGTCCCTGGCCTGACACCTCCCTTCGAGTCCTTGACTGGCAGAAGATAAACGCTGAGCCACAAGGCCAAAAATCCCGCCAGACAAGTATTCTTTGGGATCCTCTGATTCACCTCATATCCCCACTTCTCAAGTTCTCCTGCTTCCAGAGTCATCCAGAATGTGCCAGGAGCACCCCTCTTCTCTATTTTGGGGCAGGTGGTAGGACGAGTAGGCTTCTTCTTTTTCTTGGATCCCTTCTCCTTTGATCCCTTCTCCTTCGGCTCCTTCTCCTGCTTCTCGATAAGAAACATATTCATCCACTCCTCTATATGAATATCCCTTCTATAATGAGTTAATGAGGTCTCTGAACTCTTGAGCTTGTGGAAGATTTTAAATAATTCTCGAGCTAAAGCCGGAGTCTTCTCCGAATCATTCCAAGTCACCTTGGGAGGGATGAATTCATCATACATATCACCCAAAATTTGAGCCCCTGAGATCTTGTGTACATCCAACAGACTGATTCCTACTTCTTCATGAGTCAGATGGAAAGAATTGGTTTCTGGGCTCCAATGCCTGAGTATCTCCAGCGCGAAGTTATCATGCCTATAAACATATGTTTGGCCAACCCAGATGGCTTCATATATCGTAACTCCTTTTAAATCCTCGACAAACTTTGCATAGGTTTGTCACACCCAGTATTCCCACATCCAAGTTGGCTTCACACCTCCTCCAGGATGAAAGTCTCAACTTCTCTTTCATCCTTTGGATTGATCCATCTGAGAGTTTCAAAAAATTGAGGGATAACAATGTGGTTGAAGCTCTAGCTTATGAGGTTTCAGATCTGGCGTACAAGGGCTATGATGAATCATATGAGCCTTCTCCACTATTCCAGCATTTATAAATACTCCTCCACATGAGATATTTGCTGAAGAAAAATTGGTGTAGTTCTGAAACCAAGAAATTAGGAGATAGTTATTTGCCTCTGGAATAGTAACTTCTCGCAGATGACCATAGCCATACAAAGGAAGGTAAATGCTCTGGGGGGAATTCACGGTGATACTTCTTCAGATACTTGGCCAAATTCGGGAGAGTGTTGTCCCAGACGGTATAATAATCATGGACAATGATGCTTATCATATCATCAAGTCGCTTGCTTTCCAGTTCATCAGCCATTCCGATTCTCTTGGGAGACATTGAATCTTCACAAAAGTTGAATAATTAACTCTTAAGTAAGTTGATTTTTCATAAAATTTGTGAAGGATTTCAAAAAAAATGGCTAAGGCATTAAGGCGTGCAAGTCTAAATTTGGCGCGCAAGTGTGGATGTGCCACGCAAGTTTTTGGCGTGCAAGTATCACCATGAAAGTCCAAATACCTTGACAGCAGCGCGACAGCGAAGAAAGAGCGGAAAACCGGGTGACTTTCACAACAGAATCAACCTACACGGCGAGATCTCGAAAGTTTGAAATTTGGTGCTATGCGTGACAAATGACTGTGTATATATAGGTCAGGCTGCATCCTTGTGCGCCTAAAGCCAACGCGCTCAAACCCTGTGCGACTCTCACCTGCGCAATGACAGCTGCGCCTAAACACTTGCGTGCCGCTTTCCCTTTTATTTTCTTCTTTTCCTCAGAGTCGCATCCTCATTTCTTTCGGATACAACTCTGAGGGGGTACTTTTGTTGAAGCTCCTTTTCGTCACATTATCTAAATGAATGTAAAGGTAAATGCCTTAGCTTAAATTGATTCATCCTTTAAAGAAAACATCAAAAATTGACAAATGCATGAACAAGGATTCAAATGCACTTGGGCCGCGCAAGTTCCATCATAGTCGCGCAAGTACACTTGCGCGCCGCCTAATGGTCCCACAGGTGACTTGCGCGCCCTCTTTGAATTTCTCCCAGGGTCTTCTCCAGCCTATAAATACCGTTTTGGGCCCCCCATTTGAAGGATGAAAAATTCTGGAACCTCATATTTAAGCTCTCGGTGCCCTAGTCTCTTCTAAAAGATTCCAAACACTTCTAAGGTAATATCTTACCTAGAACGGAAGATCTAAAGAGGGGTAGGAAGGCCCAAGTGTTGAAACTCATCAACACTTGCGCGCCTGAGTGGACAACCCTTAAGGGAAATGGCTACACTTGTGCGCCGCTTTGCTCCTTCACCATAACTTGCGCGCCACCCTTCTGGAAGCCCCTAGGGATAGTACTAAGGGCTTGAGCCAAGTCTCACCCAAGTATTACCTCAAGGGTCAAAAGTTGTGCAAGTACCTATGTGCCATGCAGGTATACCTGCGCGGCCAGGACTTGCGCACCCACGCAGTACTTGCGCGCCCATAAAGACTTGTGTTCCCCTTTCTTTTTGGGTTCCCCTCCTTCTTATTCCACCTCTCTTATACCTATCCACCTATCCTCTTCAAGATTAATCCCTCGGAACTCTTTTCAAAGCCATTCATGGCATGATTTCCTTGTTGGATTCCTTATCTGAAAGGAATTTTGTGGAACATCTCTCAAAACCTAGTGATTTACTTATCTTTATGTCACCAAGGTTAGAGATTTTATTAATTTTGACCTTATCCTTTAAGATAAGAGAAATCTTAACTTGGTCCTCCTTTTCAAGAGTAATCCCCAGTCCAAGTTCTCATTAATGTGGGCATCCTCCTTAGTATTAAGCCCCAAGTTCCCTAACCTGGGCCTCCTTTTCATGAGTAAGCCCCATTCCAAGTTCCCTAACCTGGGCCTCCTTTTCAGAAGTAAGCCCCAGTCCAATTTCCCTAACCTGGGCCTCCTCTTTAGGAGTAAGACCCAGTCCAAGTCCCTTAACCTGGGCCTCCTCTTCAGGAATAAGCCTCAGTTTTCAAATCCCTTTAATCTGGGCATCCTCCTCAGGAGTAAGCCCCAGTCTCAAAGTTCCCAAAATCTGGGCATCCTCCTCAGGAGTAAGCCCCAACCATAATTCCTTTAACATGGGCTTCCTTTTCAGGAATAAGCCCCAGTTTCAAATCTACAAATGTGGGCATCCTCTTTAAGAGTAAGCCCCAAGTCCCTTAATTCTAAAATTCCCTTAACCTGGGCCTCCTCTTTAGGAGTAAGCCCCAGTTTTCAAATACCTTTAACTTGGGCCTCATCCTTAGGAGTAAGCCCCAGTCTTAATTTCTCTTAACCTGTCTTAATCTACTTTTTGATCTGGGCTTCCTTATCAGGAGTAAAACCCAATCATAAGTCCCCTCCTAATTTGGGCATCTTCCTCAGGATTAAGCCCCAAGTTAGAGTATCCAAATCTCCATAAAGTACATATACCTTTATGGACCCTGTTCCTGGATTTCTTCTTTGAAATAAGTCCAGATCTCTATCTATTTGGGCAGTCATATACACATAATCCCCACATCATTTTCTATGATTGCATCTTTCATGGCACAATTGTCTGGTTTTACCAATACCTCTTGTTTCTCACACCGAGCATGACTCACATGAGCTTAGAGTGTAAAAGTATTTATGACATCTTTTCTTTGATCCATAAATCATACATAAACAACATACTTTCTTTCTTGAACTACGTGGTTTCTAATTCCTTTTTTAAAAAAAGGATACGTAGGTGGCCCATCTGTGGGTACGATCCTAACTCTGAAATAATCTATGTCCTTCTGAATGACAATAAACTTCAAGTTCCCCACTGAGTGGCTTTAAAACCAGTATGGTCATCATAATGACCAAGAGACTTTAATATAATTTATTAAAGGATACCATTGACTAAGAATCTCTAACAACTACAGATGATTCTCTATCGATAAAGAACCTCGAATACATATAAAAGATTTACTAAATTTCCTACATATCAATCATTGATTGTCAGGTCTAAAGGAAAGATCATTTTATAATTGGTAATTTAATAAGGATTCACAAACATAACTTAAATATATAAAGAGATTCCCGGAGTAGACAATAATTCCCCTCAAAAAAAGGTGTGATGAGTCCGACCTCCCATCCTCTCGACCAATGAAAATTCCTAAGTCTCATCAGTGCATAACTAATGAGCACCTTCCTTTGGAAAGTAGGTCCAAATTTATATGGAATCATTGGATGTTTCTGGTTCTACGAAAAAACCTGTTAGAAACCACTTGGAATGTTTGAATCTTAAATCAACAAGATCATCCCCAATTCCATAGGAAACAAATAGATTTATCAAAACATATTCTTTCTCCTTGATTCATAAAATTTCTACCTTGTTATAATCTTATAAGACCATTTTTATCCCTCAATTTTCATATTTATCACAAAATGAATTATTTACTTAAAAATGTCCACATTTTAATTACCCTCTAAATTCTTTTATACTATTTTTTGGGATTAAACTCAAGGAAATCCATTATTTCATTTTATTCTTTCCTAGTTATTTAATGTTTATGAATTTTATTACAATTTCTTGGCTCTATGAATACCCTATGATTCATTACGTAGAATTCAGGGTGATAACCTATATTTTAACACCCCACAATTTTATGATATATTTATTTTAAAATAAATTTAGTCTCTTCGATTGGGTATTCGACACACAATACTAAGCTTAAACAACCCATTATTTATATAATCATTATAGCCTAACAGAAAAAATTAATAGGAATGAGTAGTATTAAATTATTTATTTATTATATATATAACCTACTCAATATAAATTATTTTTTAATAATAAATCAATTTTTATTAAAGTAATTTTATTCCTTGAAAGATATGTTTTATTCAAAAATGATTTTTTATTGATCTATGTGAAAAAATATTATAATTCATTTTTTTAACATTTAGAAAATTTATTTGATAAAATTAATATAATTTTTTAAATCATTATATAAAAATTTATTTGGGGAAAAACTTTTGGATTTTACATAACGTATTTATTTCTCAATGAAGAGTGAAAAATACAGCTTTATATAAAAATGTCATTTGTTCTCAATAAAGTAAGTAATTATTTTTTTAATATGATTTCATATTAAATAATTATTATTTTTATATATTTAATCCACTTAAATTATTTTAAATCCACTTTATATTTCAATTTATTATATGTTAATTTTTAGGTTTAAAATAGGTATTTTAACTATTTTAAAGTGAATAATGTTTCTCCTTTTTAATTAATTAAAAAAACCCCTAATAAGGAGTGATTTAAATAAAATTTATAGATTATAAATAATTAAATATTTATTTCTATTCAAAAAATCATTTTATTATTCATATAATTAATACAAAATCATCTTTTACATGAAAATATACTTCTTGAAAACCCACTTTTTTGTTGTGTCTGTGAGTTTTATTTATAAATAAATTTAGGGGTGTCCAGACCCGACCCAACCCGACCAACCTGACCCAACCCGTCTGGGTTGGGTCGGGTTGGGTAAGGTTCAAAATTCCATATGCATGGGTCGGGTTGATACGGGTTGACCCGTGGTCGGGTCGGGTCGGGTCACGAGTTGAGTAAAAAATGATCCAAACTGACCCAATGGACCCGACGGAGGACCTGTGTTGCGTATTCTTTGGTCCTTCCCTCCATGTGCTGTCACATTTGCCTCCCCACCCTCATCACCCGCCGCCAATGTTGTATCATTCCCCTTTACATATCCGCCTGTTTCATCACTGTTCACTACTAGAAAAACAGGTATTTGCGACGGGCTATTTGCGACGGGATCCCGTCACAACTGGCTTTTTGTGACGGGGGCCCGTCGCAAATAGCCCGTTGCTGAAAACGCCGTCGCAACTACACTTATTTGCGATGGGCCCGTCGCTAAAGCCTTTTTTTGCGACGGTCATTCTCCCCATCGCAAATAGTATTCCGTATTTTTGTAAAAAACTTTTAAAATGGTTTTTGCGACGGGTCCCGTCGCAAATACCGTTTGCGACGGGTCCCGTCGCAAATACCTTTTGCGATGGTACCGTCGCAAAAACGATTTTTAAAAAAAATAAAAAACTATTAATAGTACTAGTATTTGCGACGGGCATCGTATCCCGTCGCAAATACTATTGATAGTATTTGCGACGGGACCCATCGCAAATACTATTTTTTAAAAAATATAAAAAACTATTAATAATACTAGTATTTGCGACGGGTATAGTATCCCGTCGCAAATACTATAAAAAAAATAAAAAAAAAATTATTAATAAATTATTTTAATTAATATAATAATAGAATTATAATTTACAAATGAAAATAATAAATTATTTTAATTACTTAAATATTAGTAGACTTATAATTCAAAAATAAAAAATAATAGAATATTAATAAATGATTTAATTAATATAATAATATTACAATTATAATTCATAAATAAATAAAATATTAATAAGTTATTTTAATTAATATAAAAATAATAGAATTATTTTACATTCAAATATTAAAATAATTCAAGTATTACAAAAAATATAATTAAATTATAATATTATAAAATTTTAATATATATATAAAATTTTAATATATATATATATAATTTAATATTATAAAATATAAATAATATTATTATTCATATTAATATTGTTATTTAAAAATATAATATTATTAATATTTTATAATGAGACAGAAACTACGAATAGAAAAAAAAAATATTTTGATTTCACAAATTTTATAACAGAAATACAAACTCTAATATGAAGGAGGGGGGAGGGGGGAGGTGGGGGATCTGCAGATGGTGGTGGAGGAAACTTCATCCCTAAAGCATGAGTGAGTCGGCGCATGTACTCCATCTGCTCCTGATGCTACTGCTGCCACCGACTCGCCTGCTCCTCGTACAGCTGCTACTGGCGTCGACGCTCCTCCTCATGCTGCTGACGCATCTGCTCCTGCTCCTGTCGGAGACTCTCTATCTGTGCAGTCTGAGATCGCAACTGATCCTCATACTGTGTAGAAGAAGATGCACGAGCTCCTCTCGAGCTGGACGCCGACATCGCAGCACTGCCATAATAATCTCCGAGAGTCAGTCGAGAGCCGATACCAACTACCCGGCCCTTCTCGAAGGCATACTGGGTGGCCTGCATCCATGCCGCCTCATCAAACTGACGAGCAGTGGTCTGATCTGATGACTCGGCCTGACTCTCAGGCCGGGCCTGTGCCACTGCGGCCTCATATGACTCCTATAGTTGCAATTTAAAATTAAAATTGTGAATATATTATATGCAGTTAATTTTTAAACTTGAAAACAAATAATACTGACCACGATGTGATGCTGACGATCACCTCTAAGCTCCCCAGTAGTAGGATCACTATACATCCTCCGATATACGTCGTACTCTGTAATATCGGGGTGCTCGACAGCCTATAAGAATAAAAAATAAACTGTTAATATTTATAGTTATATAAAATATTTATAAATAATGTACGTACCAGATGCTGTCTATGAGTACTGAAAGAATGACTCCCAGCTCGATGAGTCACCTCCTGTCTCCCCCGATTCTGCCTCCCCACCGATGATCTCCTCTGAAAGGCACCACTCAACCAGTGCGCACATAATCCATCCCATACATGGGATGAAATATACTCTGGTCGGTGTGCTCTACATGACTCCTCAAAATCTGACACTCCTGCTTTCTTCATCGCAGCTTTTCTTAAATTGTGCAAAAACTAACGAAGGCGAGCACGCATGGCCACCTCCCATGCCTCGTGGATGGCGTCACGCATGGTATCCTCGATCGGATACCATAAACCCTACAAATAAATCAAAATATCAAGTTAGAAATGAAATAATTTTCAAAATAAAAATTATTTATTTACGTACGTACCAACCAATGGCCGAACATGGCCTGCTGCACATCAATGGGAATCTGCTCCCATGTGGTCCACGGCTGAGAGAAATAGTTGCGCAAAATAGCGCTGCCCTGTCCGACTGCTATATGTGGAAAACTGAAAAAATAATAAACATTTATTATGTGAATAGATTAATGAAATCTTAGTCAAATCCACAGGTTATCACACAGGTTATCACACCTCCGTGTGCGTGGATCAAACCCAAGACGTGGACGTCGCTCGGGGACGGGGTCAGGAATCATCAATCGTGCAAGACCGCGCCCCCTCCGCGTACTCCCTGGAGCGCCTGCAGGCTGAGGGTCATCTGTCAGCAACTCATCCGCATCAAAAGTCAGGTCAGCATCCGCCAACGCACGAAATGTGGCGTCGTCCATCTGAAACAGAAAATGTTAATGTTAGCAAATAATTGATAATTACTATTATATATACATATATACATATTATGATTGTATATAAATACCATGGAATGCTATCAGTGTTCATCTTCATCATCATCATCATATATGTCAATTTCATCTTCATATTCCTCCTCAACATCATCGATATCCATTCGAGTTACAGTTGCTTCATCTCTTACCGTTTCAAATTCATATGTGACATCATTAACATCATCTTCATCACCGACTCTTAAATGTGGGGTGTCGTCATCGATACTCATGTCTCTTTGTAAAAAAGATTGATTTTGAGTACTCTCTTGAAAAACTTCAATTCTTTGCACATCAGTGAAAGCACATTCACTTTGACTAAACTGATTGTCTCGAATTTTGATTTTTATTACACTCCACCAATCAGTCAAGTCTCTTGATGTTGCACAGTACTTTGCATAATAAACTTGATATGCCTGTTGAGCCAATAATAATGGTTCATTTACTGCGAGAACACTTTTACATTTAATATCGATGATTCCATGAGTCGGATGAACACGCACGCCTCTCTCTGTATCCAACCACCGACATTTGAACATGGTTATGTAATGTTGTCCAAGATAACAGAGTTCAATGATTTCATCAAGTATGCCATAAAAGTCAACTTCATTTTCTCGATGATGAGATCCTCTCAAGCTAACTCCACTGTTCATTGTTTTTTTCGATTCCCCATATGCATGTGTGTGGAATCGAAATCCATTCACCACATATGCATTATAAGTTTTAACAAGTTTGGAAGGTGGGTTACTCAATACACACAGTCGTTTGTCAATTTTATCAGCATGTCGAGACACCTGAAAATTTGTGAAATAATTATCAATATAGTAAACTATACATTGAATGAGTTGCTAAAAGATAAAGAATTTATGTTACCAGTTTTTGAAACCACTGAGAGAAATTTTTCAGTCGACGTTTTTCGAGAGCAGCTGTTGTAATTTGTGGAATTTGTTTCTTGATATGATTATCATACAACCTATAAAAACCAAAGTTATTTACTGTAACATAAATGATAGAATAAGTGATATAAACACTTACAGTACAACTAATGTCATCTCTTCACAGTTGAGCAGAACATACGTATGAGCTCAATGATGTTCATCATCTGAAATCCAGCGTTCAGAAACTCCACCAAAACCAAGCTCTGACTGGTTGAAAACAGATAATTGATTGTCGATTTCATCAATATTCCTCTCATTCCGTCCCATTTGGTTGTATTTTGAAGGATACTCAGATTCAAAATAATGGGAGCAGAAAAAAGATATTTCCTCTTGCAAATAATCTTCTGCAATAGATCCTTCAACAGATGCTTTGTTGCGTACTTTTCTTTTTAATTTTTGCATGCATCTTTCAAATGGGTACATCCATCGAAACTGTACCGGACCTCCACATTTGGCTTCATATGGCAAATGTAACATCAAATTTTCCATTGATTCGAAGAAAGACGGCGGAAATATTTTTTCTAGTTTACATATAATTACAACAACATCTTTTTCAAGTTTGCCTAGAGCATCATAATCTGCCGTAGCCACACAAATTTCCCGAAAAAAATGAGACATGTCTATTATGGAATCCCAAATCACAGAATTCAACAGACCTCTTAATCCAATGGGTAGAAGTCTCTCCATTATAACATGACAATCATGACTTTTTACTCCAGTAATATGACCATTCTTTACACATCTACCCGAATTGGAAGCACAACCATCTGGAAGTCTCAAATCTGCAATCCACTGACAAAATAATAAACGATTTTCTTTAGACAGTGTATAAGATGCTTTTGGTTTCAGTAACCTTTCTGTTCTGACATTCTCAAATAGTTCCAATTCTGGACGCCTGCAAATTTGGGCAAGATCTAAACGTGCATTTACATTGTCTTTGCTCTTTCCTGGCGTATCCAAAACTGTATGAAACAAATTATCAAAACAGTTCTTCTCAATATGCATGACATCTAACATGTGTCGGACCAACAAATCAGACCAATATGGCAAATCCTAAAATATGCTACGTTTAATCCAATTGTGTTCTTTCCCAAAACCAGAAATTTTCTGTTGGTTTATTGTGGGACCAAAAGTGATGGGAGGTAATGAAAATACAACTGATTTTAACTCCTAACCTGATAGCATTTTTGGAGGTCCATCCCTTTTAGCTGTTCCTTTTCTGAAATGAGATCTGTTTCTGCGAAAAGGACGATCAGCTGGAAGAAATCTGCGATGACAGTCAAAATAACAAGGTTTCTTTCCATAAATGAGCATAAATGCTTTGTTCTCTCCCATATAGTAAGGACATGATTTCTGACCATGTGTACTCCAGCCAGATAACATCCCATAAGCCGGGAAGTCACTTATTGTCCACATCAATGCTGCTCTCAGTATGAAATTCTGTTTCGTTGCAACATCATATGTACTGACACCAGTACTCCACAATAAATTTAATTCATCAATCAATGGCTTCAAATAAACATCAATATTTTTCTTCGGATGTCCTGGAATTAGTAAAGTCAAAAAGATATATGGATCCTTCATCAACATCCATGGAGGTAAATTGTACGGAGTTAAAAAAATAGGCCAACATGAATATTGACTACAATAAGATCCAAACGGACAGAAACCATCAGTGGAAAGGCCCAGTCGAACATTTCTAGCTTCTAAAGCAAAGGATGGATGCACTCTATCAAAATGTTTCCATGAATCACCATCGGCTGGATGATTCAATCTTTTATCGGTTGAAATA
Organism: Viscum album; assembly: GCA_963277665.1. NCBI lineage: Eukaryota > Viridiplantae > Streptophyta > Magnoliopsida > Santalales > Viscaceae > Viscum > Viscum album. The sequence goes on from OY728119.1 coordinate 611,740,588, forward strand.
TTCTCTTTATGCCATGACATCATTGTCACTATATTCTTAGACATGAATAAATGCTGAAGTCTGGATGTAAGCGGAAAATATCTCAACTGTTTTACAGGAATCAAACCAGACTTCCCGTGTTGTCCTTCTTTATATCTCAGTTTCCCACATGTGGGACAACTATCCAACGACTCATTTTCCCCAGAATATAAAATGCAGTCATTTGAACATGCATGAATCTTCTGATAAGTAAGTCCCAAATTTCGAACCAACCTCTTACTTTCATAGTAATTTGCAGGTAAAACATTTCCTTCGGGTAACAGTGTTTTCAGCAAAGAAAATATCTGGTCAAAATAGGTGTTTGACATTCTGTTATCTGATTTGATAGCCATAAATTTTGCAACTGCTTCTAATTTTCTCATCTTGCAGCCAGGATATAATGCATCCTCAGCAGACTTCAACAACTCATAAAATTCAAACGGTCCCAACTCAGGATTTGAAGCTATATCAGCCGGAGTTTCTGTATGTTGAACAGATGAACCTGCAACATCATGTACTAAATCTTGAAACTGGGATGGATCAGGAATCAAGTTGGTATCACCTGCTCTGGAACTGCGTTCACCGTGTTGATACCAAAAAACATAATCTGCTTGAAAACCAAAACGCAAGAGATGTTCCCCCACTTTGTCAAACGTGTCAAACGTTCTCAATGCACATTTTCTACAAGGTCATTTTATCTTTCCTTCTGAAACAAATTCTGGATTTGATGCCGCAAATGATAAAAAAATCTCCACACCCTCTATATATACTGGATTTAAACCAGAACCATTTGGATTTCTACGTTGATTTATCCATATGCGGTCATCTAATAATGACTGTTGATGACCTCGTTGTTCCATATTTTTCTATAAAATATAAAAGCATTACTGGTTTTGAATAATTTGTTAGAAAAAACACAAGCAAGGATTGAATATATTGAGAATAAAGCAAAACCTGTTACAAATATTGATAATTTTAATATTATATTGATTTTTTATTTTTTTAATAATACTAATATAATTTTTTTCATAAATATTAATTATATAATAATAACATCATTACATTATTAGTATATTTTATTATTAATATTAAAATAATATAATTTTCTATATTATATACAATTCTCCTTTCATCTGTGTGTTTCACATTCTGTCTCCACATGTAATATTGGCATTCACTTTCACCTCTCCATTGGCGAGTAGGTTGATAATTTTGAAAAAGAATGCCAATATTACATGTGGAGACAGAAAAAACACAGAAGAAAAGAGAATTGTATATAATATAGAAAATTATATTATTTTAATATTAATAATAAAATATACAAATAATGTAATAAGGTAATTATTCCTAATTATTGGTAATTATTTCAAATTATTGGTAATTATTCCAAATTATTGGTAATTATTCCAAATTATTGGTAATTATTCCAAATTATTGGTAGTTATTCCTAATTATTGGTAATTATTCCTAATTATTGGTAAATATTGGTAATTATTGGAAAATATTGGTAATTATTGGAAAATATTGGTAATTATTGGTAATTATTGGAAAATATTGGTAATTATTGGTAATTATTGGAAAATATTGGAAAATATTGGTAATTATTGGTAATTATTGGTGATTATTGGTAATTATTGGTAATTATTGGTAATTAATACTAATTATTGGTAATTAATACTAATTATTGGTAATTAATAATAATTATTGGTAATTAATACTAATTATTGGTAATTAATACTAATTATTGGTAATTAATACTAATTATTGGTAATTAATAATAATTCTTACTAATTATTGGTAATTATTACTAATTATTCCTAATTAATACTAATTATTCCTAATTAATAATAATTATTCCTAATTATTACTAATTATTCCTAATTATTACTAATTATTACTAATTATTGTTAATTATTCCTAATTATTACTAATTATTACTAATTATTACTAATTATTACTAATTATTAGTAATTATTGCTAATTATTACTAATTATTGCTAATTATTACTAATTATTACTAATTATTACTAATTATTACTAATTATTACTAATTATTGATAATTATTAGTAATTATTGATAATTATTAGTAATTATTGATAATTATTAGTAATTATTACTAATTATTGGTAATTATTACTAATTATTCGTAATTATTACTAATTATTCGTAATTATTACTAATTATTCGTAATTATTACTAATTATTCGTAATTATTACTAATTATTCGTAATTATTACTAATTATTCATAATTATTACTAATTATTGGTAATTATTGGCAATTATTGGTAATTATTGGCAATTATTGGTAATTATTGGCAATTATTGTTAATTATTACTAAATATTGGTAATTATTGGTAATTATTAATAATTATTGTTAATTATTACTAATTATTGTTAATTATTGATAATTATTACTAATTATTGTTAATTATTCCTAATTATTACTAATTATTGGTAATTAATACTAATTATAGGTAATTATTACTAATTATTGGTAATTATTACTAATTATTGAGAATTTTTCCTAATTTTTCCTAATTTTTCTTAATTTTTTCTAATTTTTCCTAATTTTAGGTATTTATTACTAATTATTGCAAATTATTGGTAATTATTGGTAATTATTGTTAATTATTGTTAATTATTGCTAATTATTGCTAATTATTGCTAATTATTGGTAATTATTGGTAATTATTGGTAATTATTCGTAATTATTGGTAATTATTGGTAATTATTGGTAATTATTGGTAATTATTGGTAATTATTGGTAATTATTGGTAATTATTGGTAATTATTGGTAATTATTACTAATTATAAATAATTATAAATAATTATAAATAATTATAAATAATTATTACTAATTATTCCTAATTATTCCTAATTATTACTAATTATTACTAATTATTCCTAATTATTACTAATTATTCCTAATTATTCCTAATTATTCCTAATTATTCTTAATTATTCCTAATTATTCCTAATTATTTGTAATTATTGGCAATTATTGGTAATTATTACTAATTATTGGTAATTATTGGTAATTATTGGTAATTATTACAAATTATTCTTAATTATTGATAATTATTGATAATTGTTCCTAATTATTACTAATTATTCTTAATTATTGATAATTATTGATAATTGTTCCTAATTATTCCTAATTATTACTAATTATTACTAATTATTACTAATTATTGATAATTATTGATAATTATTCCTAATTATTCCTAATTATTCTTAATTATTGATAATTATTGATAATTGTTCCTAATTATTACTAATTATTGTTAATTATTGATAATTATTCCTAATTTTTCCTAATTTTTCCTAATTATTCCTAATTATTCCTAATTATTCCTAATTATTCCTAATTATTCCTAATTATTCCTAATTATTCCTAATTACTCCTAATTATTCCTAAGTATTCCTAATTATTCCTAATTATTCCTAATTATTGGTAATTATTGGCAATTATTGGTAATTATTACTAATTATTACTAATTATTGGTAATTATTGGTAATTATTACTAATTATTACTAATTATTGTTAATTATTGGTAATTATTCCAAATTATACATAATTATTACTACTTATTGGTAATTATTACTACTTATTGGTAATTATTACTAATTATTACTACTTATTGGTAATTATTACTAATTATTACTAATTATTGATAATTATTACTAATTATTGGTAATTATTACTAATTATTACTAAATATTCTTAATTATTGATAATTATTGATAATTGTTCCTAATTATTAGTAATTAAATGAATAATTACCAACAATTAGGAATAATTACCAATAATTACAAATAATAACATTATTAGTATATTTTATTATTAATATTAAAATAATATAATTTTCTGATTTATATACAATTCTCCTTTCATCTGTGCGTTTTCTATCTCCACATACAAATAATACATGTGAAGACAGTAAACACACAGATGAAAAGAGAATTGTATATATATATAAAATTATATTATTTTAATATTAATAATAAAATATACTAATAATGTAATAATGTTGTTATTCCTAATTATTGGTATTTATTACTAATTATTAATATTTATTCTTAATTATTAAAAATTATTACTAATTATTCCTAATTACCATTAACTATGAACAATACTAATAATTTAAATTTATTAAGTAAGAAAACAATATAAACATAATTAAATTACAACTAATTAAGAATAATTGAAACTAATAAAAAATTAAAAATAAATATTAAATTAAAATGAACATAAATACCTTGAAAATTGATCTGCTCTGATCGTTCTTCAAAACTTTAATATCAGCTCCGAAGAAAAAAATTAAACTGAAGAAAAACTCAACTTTAGAAACACAAGTTTGAGAGCAGGAGAAGATAGAGAATGAGAATGATTTGAAAAAAACGGATGGGGGTATTTATAGGTTAGATTAGTTGCGACGGGTATCCCGTCGCAAATACCTTAGCCCGCATTTATTACGGTCAACGGGTAAATAGTTATTTGCGACGGGACCCGTCGCAAATAACATACTATTAGCGACGGGAAAATATTCCCGTCGCAAATACCTTTTACCGCCGCCGGTTATTTGCGACGGGAATATTTTCCCGTCGTAAAAGCCTATTTATTTGTGACGGGTAACTACCCCCGTCGCAAATAACCCGTCACAAATACCCATTTTTCCCGTAGTGGTTTCACCTCACCTCGCTCTCCCACACTGCCATCTTCCTCCACCACTACACCCACCGCACAGTGCGACCACCGTGACCCCAGATCTACCACACCCTATCTTCCTCCGCCTCTTCCTCCATCTCCATGGTGACCACCATGACTCTAGATGGATCCGTCGAAGACTGCCCCATCCTCCTTTGCATCCACCTTTGTCTCCGGTTCTGCCACTCGAGCATGTACAATGGCGTGGTCTCCACCCGCACTAGGTTCCCCGCACTCACTATACTGCAACAGCATCTCCGGCACCAGCACGTACTGTAACATCCCAAGTAAGTAATGAATAATAGATATTTTTATCTATGTCTATTAGTGAATTAGATAGTGTTTTAGAGGCTTAAAATGATAATAAATCCAATCTTAAGCATGGAATACACTAATATTTTTAAAAGATTGTTTTACTTCCTTTTGATGGAAAACCATTTTTAAATCTATCTTTTGACAATTTTATAAGCTATGTTTGTCAAAATAAACTTATTATTTATGATTGGGACATCAAAATTTACTTTGTGTGAATTTTTGGTATTTTTCTGACAATGTTCATTTTTTAATGAATAGTGAAAATGTTGTATTTTAATTCAAAACCTCTTTTTAATATAATTTATTTACATGATTAGATTATATTTTGAATTGGTTTTGAAGTGAAATTAGAATATATTTTTACCATTTAATCCAATGGTGGTCATTGGAATCAATTTCACTTTGAAATTGGACTTAAACTGGTGTCAATCTTTTGATACTTATTGTTTCATAAAAACACGCTTTTTGTCATGACAACGGGAATTAATTATTAAATTAATTAATGTGACTTATATGATTTAAATTTTGTAAAATAGACATCATTTTTGAATTCAGAATATCAAATATATCTTAGGGTGAAGTTTTGGTATTTTTCTGAAAAACATCAATTTTTGATGAATAGTGAAACCACTAAGTGGTAGTTAAAGAAACTGATTTTTCGTTTAAATGAAACTTTGTCACTTCTGTGATTTGATTTTAAAAAATCTGACATACATGGTTTTCATTAAGAAGTAAAATGTGGTTCAATGAGATTAAAATAATTTTTTGGTGAATAGTAACTTATTAACTTCTTAATCGCGATTAGTGGTAATTAGTGTAGTTTAAGGTAAAAATAATGTTTTAATAATATGAGATGAGCTTGACACATGTCCTACCCTCATTGGATGTGTCATTTCCGACCAAGACAAGCCATGGGTCAACTTGGGGACCCCATGGGGCCACTTTGGTTGGGAAATGACATAAATAACTTTTTATTTAATGTTAAAGTAAAAATGACACAAACATGAGTAATTTTACTAAAACAATTTTTACATGGGGCTATACAAGTCAGATTTTTGACTATTAATATTCATTAGAAATATAAAAAGATTTTCTATATCATAGTATTTTTTTATAATTTTTAGACATTAAATAAATTAAATTATTTATGACATCATGATGATGCAGCGATGACCTCATTATTTAACGATTTAAATAAAATGGAAAGTTAATGTAAAATATAAAACCTACACATGTCCAAAACCAATTGGTTGAGTGTATTTCTAACCCTTATCACCTTATCCTCGAATTATATCAATGTGGGACCTTTTGAATCCGAAACTCATTTTAAAATAAAGTAACTTATCTTTACTTTCCAAGAGTGTCCCTCCTCTCCTCTTATAAAAGGCCCCCACCTCTACCTCCTTACCCACACTCCCAAAGCCTTTGGCTCGGCCAACCGCTGCCCATTTTGTCTCTCCACTTCCCTCTCTTACTCCTTGGAGCCTCACTTTGGGCAGAAGTCTTCCCAAGGAAGCCTTTGAGCTCAAACCAAAGGGAGTTACCTGATTTTAAGGTAATGTCTTCTTTTGAGTCCTTTTGTTTTATTTTGCTTCTCCAACCCCCTAAACTCTATTTATTCTTTTCTTTTGTAACAACTGCAGTATCCTCAATATACTAGGATGTTGTTATAATATGGATTCTAGCTACACTTACACACACCTACATCTAATGGTTAACGAACATACTGTTTCTGTGGATGGTGAATTTATGCCTCCCGAAACGATGATTGTTCAACATTATTTTAACACCTTCAAGGGTGGCCATTAAGATGTCACTATATTTATATATGATATATAATATGTTTATTTTTTCCTTAAGCTTCTGTTTTTTTCTTTTTGGTCATACCTTTATGGTTTCCATTATGGGTAAACGCGATATCTTCATTTAAGGAAGTGCGGACTACCGCCCCCTCAAAGTGATTTGATTCGTTAAATACCATATGTGGGACGTATAAAGGATGGAACTATGATATAATATATTATATTATACTGTAATTATAATATACCTTTATATCATTATGATTCCATTCTATAAAATACAAAATAGAAATGAAAGTAGCGTTCATGCGTACGTACGACTTACCGTCTCCATGAACGGTGCATTTCATTTCTTACCTCTAAATGATTATGTAATATTATAAATGCATGTATATACTGGATATATATGATATATACATAATTATTATAATTCTGGATATAATGGATATATGAACAACATGTAATTATAAAGGGTTTATTTTTTACTCATGTACCAATGATCGTTAAAACAACCGTTATTAACTTAAATAATTACATAGTGTTCATGACATGGCAATAAGTGATATAAAAGGAATAATGAACTTGAAAAAGGTTCTTAAAGAAGTAGAAATTAACTCAAGTTTATTATTTAGGACATTAAAGAACGATCGAGTCAAGTCAGACCCGAGGTATGGGACTTCGTCTCAATCTCCTTTCATTGAGGCATGTTTTGTTTTATACACAACCTTATTTTATATGGTGTATAAACCCCTTTGACTTTTACGTTTATTCAAAATGAATCTTTTTTATACGAAGCGTTTACTAAACGAAAAAAGGGAATGTTTTTGTCGTACATATGTGGCGACAACGACTTCTCCGCCGCCGTGACCATTATTTGAGTTTCGGCTTCCTCTACAAGCCATACCTTCTTTTTAAAAGAAAAATAAATACCATGTTTTACTTTTCTTTTATTTTGGTATTGAAAATGGATTTCATAATATTTTTATATCAATGTGTGGTATTGATATCTTGTGATTGAAAGGTGGAAATGTTATGTTTCCTTTATGCATGTTTTATGTGATACGATTATGTTGAGGTTCTTGGGCATTATTATGAAGACGGGTGGTTTCGTGATAGACTAAGGGCAGGTGAGCCCGATATAGCTCTCCAATGCATTGGGTAACGCGAAGGAGTGAAACGTTAAGGTTTCTCCGAAGAGATTTAGGGAATATACTGTGATGGGTATTCCAAACGTAACCAAGAGGGTTACTCCCTACGTAAGGATGTTATGAATGCCTCAAGTTACCTTTATGTCTTATGATTTCTTTGATTTATTCATGATTTGATGAGGTATGTTAAAGTGCATATGTTTTATGGGTAAAGTATGATTTCATTCTTATGTATATATGTACCCATGTTTCCTTTCCATATTTGTATATCCCTTACTGAGCTTTTTATGCTCATCCCAAGTTTTTTGAAATGTTTTTCACAGGTCAAGGGAAAGGTACATGATATGATGATAGTGTCAAGGAAGTGTCAAGAAATAATCCATGTTTTATTTTAAATATGTATCCGTTGATGGGAATGAAGAATACTATCTTTATGTAACCACGTTGTTTATATGTGGAATGTAATGCAAGTTTTATTATCTAATTCTCTAAAACTCTAAACCCGAAAATATCCTCAATGTGTAATCTTGTAATAACTCAAGATTAAGTAAGGTTTAAGGTTGGGGCCTTATAGTTGGTATCAGAGGTCGGTTTAGATAACTTTAGGAGTTAGAATTCTATTAAATGATTATCCAAAAATATTTTTTTTTGAAATGATATAGCATTTGAAGATTACCATGTTGCTTCATCTAAGACATGTTTGTTCAGAATGGTTTTCCACAGAGGAAACAGGGAAGCAGTGCTATGAAGGCATACAGAAGTAAATAACCTTCCGAATCAGCATCCTAAGATGGTCAGAATTGGAACTAAACATTTTGTTGCAGTAATGGCATAGTTGACTCAAGTGATAAATGGAAGTGGTATCCATACACGAGACTAGCCAGATCAACCGCAGAGGAACATGTCAGTGGTGGAACATTTCATGAGGCAACATACCCCATCATTCAGAGGATCATCTGACCCTGTGCTAGCTGAAAGGTGGATTAAAGCACTGGAGAAGATTTTTGATGTCATGGGGTGTTCAGACAATCAAAAGGTTAGTCTTTCTATTTACCGTTTGGAGGGTGAGGCAGATCAGTGGTGGTCTATGGTTAAAAATATCAGGGACACCGATGAGATTGATGCTCTTTACTGGGATGAATTCAAAGGTATGTTTCTTGAGAAGTATTTTCCTAAGGCTGTTCGACTTAGGATGGAAAAGAAATTCTTGGAATTGAGGCAAGAGGAAGACTCAGTGTCTACCTATGAAGAAAGGTTCACTCGATTGGCAAGGTATGCTCCAAATTTTATCCAAGACCTTGATAGTAAAATCAATCGTTTTTACTCAGGATTAAAGCCAAATTATCGAAGGGAATTAGCTTCTCATGAGTTTAAAAGTTATGAAAATCTTGTTTGATGTGCTGAGAAGGTGGAAATGGAGTTTGCTGATGATCAAGTGTTCTATAACAACCAACAGAAGAAGAGACCGAGGTGGCAGGAGAAAGGTAAGAATTCTTCAAAAAAGTCTGATGGTAAGAAAACTAAGTTTCTAGTTTGTGATAAATGTGGCAAAAGGCATGCTGGGGAATGTCTTCTGAATTCTGGAAAGTGCTACTGATGTGGTAAGATGGGACATAAGGCTCGTGATTGCACTGAAAAGGATCAAGGTGAAGGTAAGACCAAATTTTATTTACAGTTAGTGAAATGTTATAAGTGCAATGAGATGGGTCACTATGCAAACGAGTGTCCGACAAAGAGCTTGAGTGATGGGAAGCAGTTAGAATACAAGAAGAAAGGGGTGGTGAAATCCTTTACAACTACTTCAGCAGATGTCGGGCCATCAAATGAAGTTGTATCAGATACTTTGTTTGTTTTTTCAGATTATTCCAGTGTGTTGTTTGATTCGGGGTCTACACATTCTTTCATCTCTGAAACCTTTTCTAGTAAAATGGGAATACCATCTCAAGAAATGACTCCTGAACTTTTGGTAAAAACACCTGGGGGAATGTTGAGGAAAAAAGAATTTATAAGAATCTTCTTATCCTTATATGTGGAAAGAACCTACTTGCAAACCTTATTGTTCTACCTCTAGTAGAGTTTGATGTTATCTTGGGTATGGATTGGCTCTCTATTTACCATGCTAAGATTGACTGTAGAGCTAAAGAAGTTTCTTTTCAGAAAGACTTTCAGTTTGTGTACAAGAATGAACCCTTACTATTGATAACATATCAAGAGGCTGAGAAACTTGTAAAATATGGAAATGAATTTTACCTTGCACACATCATTGAAAATAAAGGAACTGTTCAGATTAATGATGTGCCAGTGGTAAATGAGTATCCTGATGTTTTTCCTGATGAGTTTCCTGGAATAATACCAGATCGGGAAGTTGAGTTTACTGTTGACTTAGTTCCTGATGCTAAGCCAATTTCAAAAACCCCTTATCGAATGGGTCAAATTGAACTTTTATAGTTGAAGGAGAAATTGCAAGATTTATTAGAGAAAGGTTTCATTCGACCTAGCACATCACCATGGGGTGCTCCTGTCTTGTTTGTTAAAAAGAAAGATGGTTCAATGAGACTTTCCATTGATTATAGAGCCTTGAATAATATCACTATTAAGAACAAATATCCTTTGCCTCATATCGATGATTTGTTTGATCAGCTCCAGGGAGCTCAGTATTTTTCAAAGATTGACTTGAGATCGGGGTACCATCAGCTGAAGGTAAAGGAAGAAGATGTTCTGAAGACCGCGTTCCGTACAAGATATGTCCATTATGAATTTTTAGTAATGCCTTTTGGGCTAACCAATGCACCTGCTGTATTCATGGACTTAATGAATAGAATTTTCTATGAGTTCTTGGATAAGTTTGTGGTGGTTTTCATTGATGATATTTTGGTGTTTTCTAAAAGTAAAGAGGAGCATGAAATACATTTAAGGGTTATCTTGAAAACCTCAAAAGAAAAAAAATTGTATGGGAAATTCAGCAAGTGTGAGTTTTGGTTGCAACATATTTCTTTCCTTGGTCATATTGTTTCTAAAGATGGGATAACTATTGATCCTGCAAAAACAAAGGTTGTTGAAGAATGGCCAAGACCCACAAATGTAACTGAGATTCGTAGATTCCTTGGTTTGGCAGGCTATTACCGAAGGTTTGTTAGAAATTTTTCACGGTTATCTAGTCCAATGACTAAGCTAACTTAGAAGGGTGTTAAGTTTATCTGGCCAAAAGAATGTGATGATTATTTTCAGGAATTGAAAAGAAGATTGGTGAATGCTCCAGTTTTGGCACTACCTTCCAGGAATGGTGAGTTTGTTATATACAGTGATGCTTCATTGAAAGGACTTGGTTGTGTCCTAATGCAGAATGATCAGGTAATTGCTTATGCTTCACGTCAGTTGAAAACTCATGAGGTAAATTACCCTACACATGATTTGGAATTAGCTGCTGTTGTTTTCGCTTTAAAATTTTGGAGGCATCATTTTTATGGAGTAAAGTGTGAAATATATACCGATCACAAAAGTTTAAAGTATATATTCACTCAGAAAGAGTTGAACATGAGACAAAGGAGATGGCTAGAATTAATCAAGGATTATGATTGTACAATTCATTACCATCCGGGAAAAGCAAATAAAGTGGCTGATGCTTTGAGTCGAAAAAGTAATGCTTCATTAGCAATGTTGTGTTTGTAACGTGATCCTTTGGTTAAGGATTTGATGAACTTTGGCATAGAAGTTGTTGGTGCAGGAAGTTCTTCTATTTTGTTTCAGGTATCAGTGAAATCTTCTCTATCAGACAGAATCAAGCAAGCACAGAAGCAAGACAGCGAGTTGCAGAAAAAGGTAGAGCTGGTTCAGAAAGGTAAGTTTCCTGAATTCAACACTGATAATGATTGTGTTTTGAGGTTTGGGAAGAGATTCTGTGTTCCTTGTGATTCACAGTTGAAGAATGAGTTGTTTTGTGAGGCTCATAGTTCCCCGTTTTCATTTCATCCTGGCAGTACTAAGATGTACATAGATCTGTGAGAGTATTACTGGTGGGATGGAATGAAAAGAGATATTGCTGATTTTACTATGAAGTGTCTGACTTGTCAGCAGGTTAAATCAGAGCGGCAGTTACCGAAAGGGATGCTTCAGCCTTTACCAGTTCCAGAGTGGAAATGGGAGAAAATATCCATGGACTTTGTTGTGGGATTACCGAAGACATCTCGAGGTAATAATGCAATCTGGGTTATTGTTGATCGCTTGACTAAATCTGCTCATTTCCTTCTTATACGAGATACTTTTTCCCTAGATCAACTTTCCCATTTGTATCTTAAAGAGATAGTGAGGTTACATGGAGTTCCTCTCTCCATTGTATCTGATCGTGATCTCAGGTTCACTTCTAACTTTTGGAAGGGCCTTCAGAAGTCTTTGGGTACTGAATTAAATTTTAGTACAGAATTTCATCCTCAATCAGATGGGCAGTCGGAATGAACAATTTAGACCCTGGAGGATATGCTACGAGCTTGTTCGATGGATTATCAGGGAATTTGGGACCAACAACTTTCTTTGGTTGAATTTTCATATAATAATAGTTTTCATTCTAGTATACAGATGGCACCATTTCAGGCATTATATGGGAAGCGGTGTCGAACTCCAGCTTTCTGGGATGAAGTGGGTGAAAGGAAGTTGATTGGACCAGAATTGGTAGAAGAGATGGCAGAAAAAGTTCAGCTGATTCAGAAGCACATGAGAACAGCTCAGAGCAGGCAGAAGAGTTATGCAGATAACCGGAGGAAGGATCTATCTTTCGAGGTAGGTGATCATGTTTTTCTCAAGGTTTTTCCTTGGAAAAGTTTGATGAGATTTGGTAAGAAAGGAAAGCTGAGTCCAAGGTTCATTGGACCATATGAAATTCTGGAGAGAGTTAGATCAGTTGCATACCGGGTGGCTTTACCTCCGAGTTTATCTCAGGTACACAATGTTTTTCACGTTTCGATGTTAAGAAAGTATATGCCAGATCCATCTCATGTTTTGAGTCCAGAGGTAGTTCAGCTGGAAGAGAACCTATCTTATGAGGAACAACCGGTCCAGATTCTTGACCACAGGGAGCAAGTGTTACGGAATAAGGTGATTAATCAGGTAAAGGTTTTGTGGAAAAACCACATGATGGAAGAGGCAACATGGGAATCTGAAAATGAAATGAGGGATAAGTACCCCCATTTATTTGATAAGTAAATAAATTGCGGGGATGCAATTTTCTAAAGGAGGGAAGGATGTAACATCCCAAGTAAGTAATGAATAATAGATATTTTTATCTATGTCTATTAGTGAATTAGATAGTGTTTTAGAGGCTTAAAATGATAATAAATCCAATCTTAAGCATGGAATACACTAATATTTTTAAAAGATTGTTTTACTACCTTTTGATGGGAAACCATTTTTAAATCTATCTTTTAACAATTTTATAAGCTATGTTTGTCAAAATAAACTTATTATTTATGATTGTGACATCAAAATTTACTTTGTGTGAATTTATGGTATTTTTCTGACAATGTTCATTTTTTTTAATGAATAGTGAAAATGTTGTATTTTAATTCAAAACCTCTTTTTAATATAATTTATTTATATTATTAGATTATATTTTGAATTGGTTTTGAAGTTAAATTAGAATATATTTTTACCATTTAATCCAATGGTGGTCATTGGAATCAATTTTACTTTGAAATTGGACTTAAACTGGTGTCAATCTTTTGATATTTATTGTTTCATAAAAACACGCTTTTTGTCATGACAACGGGAATTAATTATTAAATTAATTAATGTGACTTATATGATTTGAATTTTGTAAAATAGACATCATTTTTGAATTCATAATATCAAATATAGCTTAGGGTGAAGTTTTGGTATTTTTCTGAAAAACTTCAATTTTTGATGAATAGTGAAACCACTAAGTGGTAGTCAAAGAAACTGATTTTTCGTTTAAATGAAACTTTGTCACTTCTGTGATTTGATTTTCAAAAATCTGATTTACATGGTTTTCATTAAGATGTAAAATGTGGTTCAATGAGATTAAAATAATTTTTTGTTAAATAGTAACTTATTAACTTCTTAATCGCGATTAGTGGTAATTAGTGTAGTTTAAGGTAAAAATAATGTTTTAATAATATGATATGAGCTTGACACATGTCCTACCCTCATTGGATGTGTCATGGCCGACCAATACAATCCATGGGTCAACTTGGGGACCCCATGGAGCCACTTTGGTTGGGAAATGACATAAATAACTTTTTATTTAATGTTAATGTAAAAATGACACAAACATGAGTTATTTTACTAAAACAATTTTTACATGGGGTTATAAAAGTAAGATTTTTTACTATAAATATTCATTATAAATATAAAAATATTTCCTATATCATAGTATTTGTTTTATAATTTTTAGACATTAAATAAATTAAATTATTTATGACATCATGATGATGCGGCGATGACCTCATTATTTAACGATTTAAATAAAATGGAAAGTTAATATAAAATATAAAACCTACACATGGCCAAAACCAATTGTATGAGTGGATTTAGAACCCTTATCACCTTATCCTATAATTATATCAATGTGGGACCTTTTGAATCCGAAACTCATTTTAAAATAAAGTAACTTATCTTTACTTTCCAAGAGTGCCCCTCCACTCCTCTTATAAAAGGCCCCCACCTCTACCTCCTTACCCACACTCCCAAAGCCTTTGGATCAGCCAAACCCGGCCCATTTTGTCTCTCCACTTCCCTCTCTTACTCCTTGAAGACTCACTTTGGGCAGAAGTCTTCTCAAGGAAGCCTTTTAGCTCAAACCAAAGGGAGTTACCCGATTTTAAGGTAATGTCTTCTTTTGAGTCCTTTTATTTTATTTTGCTTCTCCAACCCCCTAAACTCTTTTTATTCTTTTCTTTTGTAACAACTCCAGTATCCTCAATATACTTGTATGTTTTTATAATATGTATTCTAGCTACACTTACACACACCTACATCTAATGGTTAACGAACATACTGTTTCCGTGGATGGTGAATTTATGCCTCCCGAAACGATGATTGTTCAACATTCTTTTAACACCTTCAAAGGTGGACATTAAGATGTCACTATATTTATATATGATATATAATATGTTTATGTTTTTCTTAAGCTTCTGTTTTTTTCTTTTTGGTCATACCTTTATGGTTTCCATTATGGGTAAACGCGATATCTTCATTTAAGGAAGTGCGGACTACCGCCCCCTCAAAGTGATTTGATTCGTTAAATACCATATGTGGGACGTATAAAGGATGGAACTATGATATTATATATGATATTATACTGTAATTATAATATACCTTTATATCATTATGATTCCATTCTATAAAATACGAAATAGAAATGAAAGTAGCGTTCATGCGTACGTACGGCTTACCGTCTCCATGAACGGTGCATTTCATTTCTTACCTCTAAATGATTATGTAATATTATAAATGCATGTACATACTGTATATATATGATATATACATAATGATTATAATTCTGGATATAATGGATACATGAACAACATGTAATTATAAAGGGTTTATTTTTGACTCAAGTACCAATGATCGTTAAAACGACCGTTATTAACTTAAATAATTACATAGTGTTCATGACATGGCAATAAGTGATGTAAAAGGAATAATGAACTTGAAAAAGGTTCTTAAAGAAGTAGAAATTAACTCAAGTTTATTATTCAGGACATTAAAGAACGATCGAGTCAAGTCGGACCCGAGGTATGGGACTTCATCTCAATCTCCTTTCATTGAGGCATATTTTGTTTTATACACAACCTTCTTTTATATGGTGTATAAACCCCTTTGACTTTTACATTTATTAAAAATGAATCTTTTTTATACGAAGCGTTTACTAAACGACAAAAGGGAATGTTTTTTTCGTACGTATGCGGCGACAACGACTTCTCCGCCGTCGTGACCATTATTTGAGTTTCGGCTTCCTCTACAAGCCATACCTTCTTTTTAAAAGAAAAATAAATACCATGTTTTACTTTTCTTTTATTTTGGTATTGAAAATGGTTTTCATAATATTTTTATATCAATGTGTGGTATTGATATCTTGTGATTGAAAGGTGTAAATGTTATGTTTCCTTTATGCATGTTTTATGTGATACTATTATGTTGAGGTTCTTGGGCATTATTATGAAGACGGTTGGTTCCGTGATAGACTAAGGGCGGGTGAGCCCGATATAGCTCTCCAATGCATTGGGTAACGCGAAGGAGTGAAACGTTAAGGTTTCTCCGAAGAGATTTAGGGAATATACTGTGTTGGGTATTCCAAACGTAACCAAGAGGGTTACTCCCTACGTAAGGATGTTATGAATGCCTCAAGTTACCTTTATGTATTATGATTTCTATGATTTATTCATGATTTGATGAGGTATGTTAAAGTGCATATGTTTTATTGGTAAAGTATGATTTCATTCTTATGTATATATGTACCCATGTTTCCTTTCCATATTTTTATATCCCTTACTGAGCTTTTTATGCTCATCCCAAGTTTTTTGAAATGTTTTTCACAGGTCAAGGGAAAGGTACATGATATGATGATAGTGTCAAGGAAGTGTCAAGAAATAATCTATGTTTTATTTTAAATATGTTTCCATTGATGGGAATGAAGAATACTATCTTTATGTAACCACTTTGTTTATATGTGGAATGTAATGCAAGTTTTATGATCTAATACTCTAAAACTCTAAACCCGAAAAGATCCTCAATGTGTAATATTGTAATAACTCAAGATTAAGTAAGGTTTAAGGTTGGGGACTTATACGTACCACTGAGACACCAGGAACAAGTGCACCCCCCGCCGCCTCTGCACCACACTCGCCCCACCACCCGTCGCTCGCTGCTCCCCGTGCGCATCCTCACCACTGTGTACCCCATCGTCCCTAGCTACAGCATGACACCAGCGTCAAGAACTCCTCTGTCACCATAGGTTGGGTCGAGTGCACTAGTTATCCCCCCACCAAGTCTTCGAAATCCATCCCCACCATATCCAACATCCTCAGGTCGATCACCACCATCCCCTTCACTGTCTCTGGTAGGCACACCACCTGGTCATCACCCAGCCACACCATTCCTATGTCTGCATTATCTGTAAGGGAGTCAGGATGCTCTCGAGAGTAGCCCGACAAGGTCCACCGCCCAGCCAACGATAGAGCTTGTACGTTTGGGTACTTCTGATAACTTTTGGAAGAAGACCCTTATAGAGGTTGTCACGTCCTTGTACGCCTCGGACTACAGTTGCTTGTGGCCGGATGTGAGGTCATCACTGCGAAACTCGAGGCTGTCTTTGTCTCCAAAACTACCTAATACGAGATCCCAGATCGGTAGCCATCCCACCCCACCACTACCGATCATGAACGCCGCCGACTATAACTTTTGGGGCCGATTCTTTTTCCAGATGAGGTGTTCCAGTACGTAGAGGAAGATGAAGCGAAGCGGGAGGTGTCTTCATACGGCACAATCTTTTTTTTTTACAAAACCCGATCAACCCGACCCAACCCAACCCGAACCAAGATGGGGTGGGTCGGGTTGGGTCCAAAATGAAAATACCCACAATCCGACCCGACCCAACCTGACCTCTTTTTGGTTGCGTCGGGTCCAAAAAACCCTCAAACCCAACTCGACCCGACCCACGAACACCCCTAAATAAATTTTTCCACTTATATGATTTGAATTAGGTAAAATTGATTCCATATTTTCAATAATCATAATTTGTATTTTCTTATAATTTCAAATTAATTTTTGATCATAATGAATAGTGAAAAAATAATAATTAATTACAGGGGTTAAGGTAAAATGGGTTTAATGAGGATTAAACCTAACATATAATGGTTAAAATGACATAAAAACCATATGAAAAATATATTTACTGGGAATATTTATTTCTTATCATATATAAGTCTGGATAATGATCCATTTTGGAGCCTTCTATCATGTGAAAAGCATGGGTACACCATTTTCATTCAAAAAATTACAAGTGTTCCACTCACACCACTAATAAAATTCTACCACCTATCATATCCATTACACACTTAAAACCCTATTGGAAAGGAAAAATACAGCCCATATCACATACCTAATTCCATAAACTCATCATATAATCCTTTTATGGTCACAAATACAACCTAGTAGGGATTTTGGTTTAATCCAAAATAAGTTGTTCGAAGAGGATATAATGTCCTTAATTAAGAATTTTATAATATTTTTTCTTCAACATCCTTAAAATATAATTAAACCATGAGGATATAATAAACAGAGAATATTACACATATTTATATATATTATGTTATTTTAATTACTCAAAAATATTTCCTCCACCATCAAATGGGAAATGAAACTGTTGATCATGTGTACGGAGGCCTACAACCTTCTAAACTGACGTAATTCATTTTCCATCACTTCTTCTCAAGGATGGATATAATGAAGTATATAATGTTTATATAAGATATTTATGATATAATTATACTTCTTTAATTATAATATCATATATACTTTTTTACTTTTTATTCCATAGAGAATATGATAATGTCGCTTGTGGGTAAGGCGGACTTCCACCTTGTGAAGTGATGTAATTCGTTTTTTAGTTACTCTTTATAAGGAACGTAATAAGGAATAATTTAATTATTATATATTATAATATTTAAATATTAAACATTATGTAAAATAAATCTATTTTTTAATTTATTACCATATCATTCATTGAATAAGTCATAATGTCGCCCGTGTGTACGGGAGACTACCACCTCACGAATAAATGTGATTTGTTTTTATTAACACTTGACATGAATATTATGTGTAAGGGTGTATCAAAAACTAATATAATTTTTTTTGAAATAATTATAATCCTGGAAATATAAAATAACAATTATCTTCTTTTAATCGTGATCTTTAAAAATGGAAATGTTACTCTTGCATACGCACAGCTTACCGTCTCCATGATTGTAACGTACTTAATTTTTCATAACCATATTTCATGGTTTGTTTAAAAAGTATAATTTATGTATAAATATTATAATTATTTCATTTTTACCATTATATATATTACAAATTAATAATCTCTTGGACCTTAGTGAACTTACCAAAGTGCTTTTGTAAATATGATTCGTTTATCGTTAAAACATCTAACGTGAAATTAATTGGTTAAGTAAATTAATAATGCATTGTAATGAATAAAATAAATTGAAAAATAAGATTTAAAAATCTTCATAAGGATATAAATAATTAACTTATTTTTATTATTTGAAAAGATAAATAATTAATGTGACGAATCGGGCTCTATGTAAGGGATCTCTCTAAACCACATTTTCCTTAGGGTTGTGACCTTTTTCTCTCCAAATTTATCTCTCTATTTAGTGTTATATAATTATTATAAATTATTTATATATATCTATATCACATATATCAATAATATTACCCGTATATTATTGGGTTAATACATTCCTTATGACCATTTCTCAAAATTACATCATTATGAAATTTTCTTTAATTATGATATGAAGAAAGATAATCCAACCCATTTTCATTCCATGGGTAATTAATATATTATGTAGATTGATTGATTTACCTTATTTGGAACATATATATCATGAAAATGTTATGATGGTTGGAGATAGTTATTTCTCCAATGCATTGTGTAAATATTTAGTCTCGTGAGGATTTATGTATGGTATTAGATAGTAATCCTAATCCATTATTGGACATTGTACACCACGTGATATTATCTAGGTGGTTAGACTTGAATCTCATTTATATAATTTTATATATTGTTTCTAGATTTCCTATATTTCCATGATTGTATCATAACATGATCTTTATTTTATTCTTCTTCTTGGTTACTCATGTACCCTCCCTTTTAGGATATCATGTTATACATTGTACTAACATATTATTATTACTTACGATGTTTATTCCCTCACTGGGATTTTTATATCACCCCTTTCTTTATATACTCCCCAGGTTATCCCATGTAGTTTGAGGATCTAAAATAGATTAAGGAATATCACCATGGAGAATAAAATAAATATTCCACGGTTATGTTTCCTTTTATATACTATGAACCTAGTCGTCTAAAGACATAAGGCCTTTACAGTTCTTCGGTTATTTTAATGGATATTTATTCCTATGAATCATGTTATAATATGTGTAAAATTCTTGGGCTTAAAGATCTACAATCATAGAAAATCCATAGTTAACCTTTCGAACTAGGATGAGAAAACATCAATGACAACCCTATGTACAAGTATAAAGATAAATCTAACTTAAATTTTAATCACAGAAAAATGCTCCAGAATCTTAGTGAAGTATAGAAAAGTTGTTTACAAGAAAATTCATCCCTGTATAGATACTACAAGTGTATTAGGATCTAGAAAATAGGTACATAGGGTTATTAACAATGAAAGGGGTGCATTGATCTAGACTCAGATTTCACCAGGTGCATGAATACAATCCTTATAGTAAAATTGGTTTGAAACTCTCAAGGGATATGAATTAGAAATTCAAAAACTATTTACAACCCATTATGAAGGATTTGAATTAATTGTTAGTTTAGAAAACCTAATAAGAAACATTACCATGGATAACATATTTTGAAATCCATAGGCTAATCAGTTATGACATAACTATCATTACTTAGTTATTCCTTTTTATTTTTATAAGTTTCCCTTTAGTATGTTAAATTAATATCATCATGATTTTTTATTTCTTTTAAGTGATGGGGGAAATAAGAGAAATCATACCAACACACAACATGATAGCTAATGTGATGATTTCCCCAATAATATTCCCAACCTTATGGGAGTAGTAGTTTAGAACGTTATGGTAGTACTGGCTCATCAAGATTGAGTTATGAATAATAACATGAATCATATAGAACTCCCTATTCCTCTTAAGAATGAACAAGTTGCATTTTTGTCTTTTATGTAACAAAGTCCCCCAACCATTAGTGTAACTTATGATCCCCTCGTAAAAAAATTATTAACAACATTAATAATATATTCATTGTCCTTCAATGAATAGAGCAAGATAATGTTGTGTTGGACATTTTTCAATTTGAGGGAGAAGGTGGTTAGTGGTGTACATTGATCAAGAACACAAAGTCTATAGAGGATATTAATTCCATGGAATGGGAAAACGTCATGAAAATATTTTTCAATAAATACTTCCCCTGAACTATATATCTTAAAATGGATAGGTAGTTCCTCAATGTAAATCAAAAGGAATAAGATTTTATTGAGGCATATTTATAAAATATCAAAATGATTTCATGTTATTCCTCCTACTTTTTTATCATTACTGAAAGTAAGGTGAACCATTTTTTTAGTGGGTTGAAGTTTATTCTACAAAAATATTTTGATATTTGATACTTTTATTGTTTTAAAGATATTGTTCATTATTCCCTCAAAGTTGATATAGAGAATAGAGAATCACAATGGACTTGTGGTGATGGAGACAAAAACATAAAATAGAGTTTCCTCACTAACTAATAAATTCTATGGAGGAAAGAGAACCCAAAGTCTAACTTCTCAAAATTGTGGGAAAACTCAACCCAAAAAATACCTGAAGGGAACCAAAATATTTTTCAACTGTGGAAATTATTGACATCAGGATAATTAGTTTCATAGGAAAATGAGGAATCTGACAATTGATAAAGAGGAAAATAATGTTCATATCAACCTTATGTTTTTAGTACAATGTTTTAACAATAATAAACATGGTAATTATGCAATCCAATTTCATAAACCAAGGTTTGTATAAGATAATCATTTACAACAACATTCATAGTAGAAAAGATACCAATATTCTATCACTAAAGATGATTTCCATTATAAAAACTATCTGGTGATAGGTATGATAGTTATTATAAGGAATCAGCTATAAACATTACTTAATATAGTAAATTTTACTAGAAAATTACTTTTTACATTCCCAAAGATCTTTTTAATTGAGTTTTTTAGATAATTAGGTAATAAAATATATATATAAGAACTCATATATTACAATGTAGAAACTTCTACTCAATATCCATTTATTCAAAATATAAAACATCTTAAAACACAACATGCTTTCTTTCCCTAAAAAACTTTGTGACTTTAAATTTGAAGTCATTCTTTCTATTACTCATTCCTAATACCTATGAAAAATATTTTAAAACTTGTTATAAGCACACAAATATAAGTAGGGGACATAAAAATAATGAAAGAAATTGTTATTATATGAATACTTCTAAAAATATGAAATCATTTTCACAAGGATATAATTCTCACCCTAAACGTATCATATACTAACTTTGTGAAAACATGATATTTCCATAAACCATTTAGGTAGCCTGGGGAAACATTTTCTTACCATAATTAAATAGTATTTTAACCTTCATAGATACCTTGTGATATTTATCCCTCACAACTACCTTAAAATATAACCCTCACGACAACCTTATGATGTAACCATCATAGTTACACATGAAATAACCATTAAGGAAAACTTATAACATAAACATACCCAATGAATTAGATTGATATCATAGACTCATCCATATATGGTTTATAAAGGAACCAACCTTCATCATAAACAATTTACAACAACCATAACATAATCATAAAACATTAATACTTACATCATAAAAACATTCCATGAGGAAAATCACTTATTATAAAAGAATATTGTGCACATACACCAGAAAAAAGTTTATTTGAGAATAATGATGAAATGTTTTAAAAGAAAATTTAAAAAATTAATTAATTATGAAAGGATAAAAATATTCTCATGTCCTGTATATTGTTTTTAAAAAAATGCATTTTTATTTTGTAAAAAGATAAAATAAAGAGGATTTTTAAAGGAAGGTCACTTACCTCAGATTTGTCTTCCTAAAAATGTGTTCAAACCTTTTGTATAATGGTTTAAAGAGTGTTATTAATTTTTTAAGAAATATATTAAAATTTATAATAACTTATATGATAATTTTATAACATATTTCCACCCATTAATTATTAATATTTTGTTATTTTCATTATTTTGGGTATGTTTTTACATGGTTTCAATGGTTGGTTCAATTTAGTTCTTCTTGTAAAATGGAATAAAAACTAAAGAAGTATAAATAAATGGTATTAATAAGTTTCCATAATTCTAATTGATTTACTATATAATTTTTTTTCTCTTATAAGGATGATTTATTAGAGAAAACATTAATGATAAAAGTTTGGTTTATTTTTGGCAAGTTTTCTCGACCATCACGAACTAGTTTCGTTTTATTTAATATTATGTCTATAAATTAGTTCCAAAACATTGAAAAAGTTATAATATAAATATTAAAATAATTTTTAACCATAATAATCTTTTTTTCACCAATCTTGAAGGTAGTAAATAAAAATGAAAACTCATCATCCATGAAGGCGGTGAATCGACACATCACAGATGATGTTTTCATTTTCTAGAAAAATAAGGGAACATGAGAGGTTTGATGATTAATGATCCATTAACATAATAAAATTATAGTTTATGTATGATAATGGAGTTATCATGTCACTTGGATGATGGTAGGTGAGTATATAATAAGAAAATAAATTTGAAAATAAAATGAAATATGATTTTACCCCTCGAATTCTTCTCCTTGAGAACCTCCTTAGGGTAATAAGATTTATAATTTTATTGAAACCAAAGGATCCTAAACGTTTGGGAGAGGCTTGGGATGATTATTTGGAATATTTTTTACAACATTAAAGGATTTATAGGTGTGAGGAGTAGAGGTGGTGAGGGGTGGTATTTATAGTGGAAGATAGGGGTGTTTTTTGTTATTTTATTCATTATTTTATTATTCTGGATCAAGACTATGAATAGTTTGAAAATTATAAATAAATATATTAAATAATTAAGTAGAGTTATAAATTATGGTTATTACATCATAAATTAATCGAGGAATATTGTATTTAACTTATAATGTATATATACTATAAATTGTTGTATTTAACTATTCACAAAAAAATAAACTACTTCAGAAAAATCCCAAAAAATCACACAATCCATTTTTTGATGGGTAAATTTAAAAAATAAACTCCATTCCAAGAAAATGATTTTATAAATATGAAAATTTTAATTTTTAATAAAAATCCTCATTTATTCAAATCAACCAATTTTAATATTATAACTACTTTTATGACACTTTGAAAAATTAATTAGGCTCTCATAACATTATCATATAATCATAAGAAAAAAATATTAATTTATGAATCTATTTTAGGAAGATAATTTTTATTTTAAATCATTATATTAATTATAAAATTGCAAACAAACGTTTATATTTCGAAAAATTAAAATAATTAATTAATTATTTTCAAAACATTTATTTACTTGTTCAATGATATAAATATATTATGTTTTCACTTATAAGATACATAAATTTTATTTATAGTCTCATGGGTGAGGTTTAAATTCTATTATTATAGATTATTTAATCTATATAGATATAACTTATTTTATTTATAATGAATTTAACTATTTAATTCTATAATGAAAACAAATTATTTTATAAGTACTTGGGTTATTATATCCCCCTTCTATATATTGATTCCTCGAATTTTTTATTTACATATTAAATAAGTGAGGATACCTTTTTTCATATCATTTTAATATTCCAATGTTTCTTTTTGAACCATGTAGTTTCTCCACAAAACCTTAACCTTGTGAATTACCTTATTCCTAAATACTTTCTCACTATGATTAAGAATCTGAACATTATTTTCCAAATATTAAAGGTTATCATCCAACTGAACAATATTAGGTCTCAAAACATTAGATTAATCTATCACATACATTATTAACATCAAAACATGAAACACATTATGTACCTAGGAAAAACTCAGAGGTAAATACACTTGGTAGGCTACTAACCCTACTTTCTCGAGGATTTCATAGTTTCAATAAAAAATGGACTCAATTTCGCCTTCTTACCAAAACAAATCACACTTCTCTGTGGAGAAACATTGAGAAATACATAATCACCTACCTCGAAAGAAAGATCCTTCCACCTGTTGTCTGCTTAAATTTTATACCTACTTTGTGTTATCCACATATGCTGCTAGATAATATTTACTTTATCAGCCACTTCCTATACTAATTTTGGTCCCATAAAATTTATTTCCTCGACTTCATACCAAAATTTTTGATTTCAACATCACTTTCTATATAATTCCTCAAAAGGTTCCATTTGTATACTAGAATGAAAACAGTTATTTTAAGAAAAATCAACTAAAGAAAGATGTTGATCCCAAATTTCTTGGTAATCTATTGAATAAAAATGTAGCATTTATTCTAAGTTCAGAATCATTAACTCGGTTTTTTCAACATGTTAGTAATGAAAGTTTGTGAAGAAATTTAGTTCTATGACAAATAAATTCTGAAGGCCTTTCCAAAAGTTAAAAGTGAACCTATGATCATGGTCTAATACAATGGATAGAGGAACACTATGTAACTTGACTATCTATTTAAGCTATAGTAGAGAAATTTGATCCAATGACATAGTTTCTCAAATAGGAATAAAATATGTAGATTTAGTCAGTTGATAAATAATAACCCAAATTGTATTGTTACCTCAAGAAGTATTTTGTAGTTCCACCATGAAATCCATTGATATATTTTCCCATTTCCACTCTATCATTACAAAAGGCTCAATAAACCCCTTTGGTAGTTGTCACTCTACTTTAACCTATTGAAAAATTTAAACATTTCATGGTAAAATTAGCGATATCTATTTTTATTTCATCTCTCTAGTAATACTCTTGAAAGTTTATGTACATCTTAGTGCCACCAGGATGAACTGAAAATGGATAACTATGAGCTTAAATTAATAACTCTTTCTTAAAATGTGAATCACAAGGCACACATAATCTCTTCTTAAATTTAAAAACACAATATTTACCAATGTCAAATTCTAGAAACTTACCCTTTTTAACCAATTCCACTTTTTTCTATAACTCATGGTCTTCCTTCTATGCCTTTTTAATTCTGTCCGAAAGAGACAATTTAACAAACACTTGAAACAAAATAGAGGAATATCATACAACCAAAACATCCAATACAAAATTCATCAAATCATCAACCAAGAGGTAACGTACCAAATGTAACATGGTTAATATAGCATGATGTTTTTGAATCAAGGCATCCACTAATTTTTTCACTTTCCCTTGATGGTAATTGATCTTGAAATCCTAATATTTTATTATATCAAACCATCTCCTCTTCCTCGTGTTCAATTCCTTATGATTTAATATATACTTCAAACTTTTATGGTTATTATATATTTCAAATTTGTCTCCATATAAATGGTATCTTCAAATTTTTGAATAAAAAACCCTAGATATTAGTTCCATATCATGTTTCAGATAATTTAACTCATGAAATTTCATTTTTCTTGATGAATAAGCAATTACCTGATCATTATTCATCAAAAATCCACCAATTCCCTTCAATGAAGAATCACTATATTTGAAAACTCTCTATTTCTTGAAGGTAGATCCAAAAATAGATAACTCACTAATCTTATTTTCAGTTCCTAAAAACAAGCATCACAGTCTTATGTCCAAATAAATGTAACCCCTTTTCATGTAAATGTAGTTTTCGGGCTATATAATTATGTAATGTTTTTTAAAAACCATCGGTAACACCCTAATAATCCATGAAAACTGTGAATCCTAATAACATTTGTAGTACTTTTCCATTCCTGAACCACTTTTGTTTTAGTGGTATCAACTGTTATGCCATCCTTATTTATAATTTTTCCATGAAAATAAATCCGTTGTAACTAAAAATCACATTTTATAAATTTATCATTCAACTTATTTTCTTTGAGGGTTTAAGGAATAATATTTATATGTTTTTTATGATCATCATAAATTTTTTAACAAACCAAAATATAATTATTAAAAACAACAAAAAACATATCCAAATAATCACATAAGATTTTATTCATAAGATCTATGAATACAATAAGGGAATTTTTCAAACCAAATGGCATAACAACAAACTCATAATGATCATATCTATTTTGGAACACTATTTTTGTAATTTCAACCTCCTTTACCTGATGATATCCTAATCTCAAGTCGATCTTGGAAAAATACTAAATTCCTTGGAGATGATACTACTTCATTGGATATCACAACATCTACTAAAGTAATTGTAAAGGATTTTATTGCACCTTTATTCCAATAGTCTAGATCATTCCCATAATTCTTATCCTTCTTTTGGAATGTATGTTCATAATGCCTCTTCTCGCCACATTTAAAACACTTTACATTTTTCTTATCTTGATTAAACATACCAACACTAATATCTTTTTCATTTCAATATCGAGACATGTGTCCAAAACTACCACATCTAAAACACTTCCCGTATTTGTTAAGTCATTCACCATGGTGGTTTTTACCATGCTTTCCACAAACATGAAACTGGACATTCTAACCTTTATATTTATTTGAATCATTCATTCCCACGGCTTAGAATTTGGACCTTTTCTTCTGCTTGTTTTCAAAGTACAAGTGATCATCAAACCACACCATTTTTACCCTCTCAAAACATCAAAAATTCTTCTCGTTACTTTTGAATTCATGTTAATCCAATGACCTTATATATCTTGTCTTTGATCCTTAGTAAAAATTATTTATTTTTCAATCTATATCCTGAATAATATTTGGAGCATACCTTTCCAAACGAGTGAAGTTTTATTCTTATATGACCACTTAATATTCCTAATTTTGTTTCAATTCATGGAATTTATTTTATATCCTAATTTATACTACCTTAGGAAAATATTTTTCAAGAAATAGATAATTAAATTAATCTCATTCTAAGGCATCAATATCTTATCTTTTCCAAATATTCTTGACCATTGACCAACACTAGTCGACATCACCTTCAAAAACAACAATTTCAAGACTAAAATTTTGATTATCTGAACACCCCCTGACATCAAATATATTTTTAAGGGATTTAATCCACCCTTCATCCACCACTGGGTCAGAAGATCCACTGAAAGATAGAGGGTGATACCTTAAAAAAATTCAACTATTATCTTGTTCCTTTGTGGTAGATTTGATTATTCTCTTTAATGGATGAAACATATATTTATAGCATGTTTCAACTATTAAATTGATGTCACAAACTAATCAGTTCCAACTACCACCATTATAGGTTTCTAATTTGAAAATATAGAATCCTCTCGGTGCCTTCCTACTTAATCTTCTATGTTTCTTCAATGGAAAACCATTCTGAACAGACATAAGTTAGATAAAGAAAAATATTAATATTCAAAATATACATCATTTAAACTTAAATATAAGGTAAAAATTATTTATGGTATTCTATTAACATCATCGGAACCACTAAAGCTATCCAACCCATGATCTGATACCAACCATAAGGACCTGACCTTAAATATTATATAATATTTTAAATTCAACTAAAAAATAACTTCTTACATTCCCACAGATATTTTCAGTTTAGTGTTTTAGATAATTTGGTCTTAACATATAAATATAAACTCATATATTATAATGTATACAATTCAACTCAATATTCATTTTTTCACAATATGAAACTTCTAAAAACAAAAAATTCTTTCCATCCGTAAAAAACTATATGACATTAAATTTGAAATCTTCCTTTCCATTACCCATCCATAAACTCTATGAAAACATTTTAAAACTTGGGATGAGAGCACAAATATCAGTACGGAACATAAAAGTAGTGAAATAAACCATTATTCCATGAATACTTATAAACATATTAAATCATCTTCACAAGGATATACTTCTCACTCTTAATGTATTATATAAATATGTTGTGAAAACATGAGATTTCCATAAAACATATAAAAAATAAACAAACCATTTAGATAACTTCGTGCATAATTTTCTTACCATGCTTAAATATGATTGTAACCCTCATGTATACCTTATGATTTATAACCATTACTTATACCATAAATTGTAACCCTCATGACTACCTTATGATATAATCATCACAGTTATACTTGGAATAACCATTAATGTGAACTTCCAACATAAACATACCCAATTAATTGGAGGGATATCAAGGAACAACCCATATTTTTTATAAAGGAACAAACTATCCTCATAAACAATTCCCAAGAACCAGAACATAATCATAAAACATGAATAATTGCTTGATAAAAACATTCCTGGATTAAAATCACTTATTATAAAAGAATACCGCACACATACAATGAAAAAAGATTTATTTGAAAATAATCTTGAAATATTGTAATTATTTAAAACATTAAGTCATCATGAAAGTGAAAAAATATTCTCATTTTGTACATGATTTTTAAAAAAAATTCTTTTTTTAATTATGTAAAAATTGACATTAAAGAAGATTTTAAATGTAAAGTCTTTTACCTCAGGTTTGACTTCCTTCAAACATGTTCAAAAATCTTTTATAATTTTTTAAAATAATTTTATTAATTTGTTAAAAAAATATATTAATATTTATAATACCTTATATGATCCTTTTATAACATCTTTCCACCCATTTATTAATAATATTTTGTTATTTTAATTTCTTTGGAGGCATTTATTTCATAGTTTCCATGGTTGGTTCATTATGTATTTTCTTATAAAATGGAAGAAAAAATCCAGAAGTAGAATGAAATGGTATTAATTTGTTTCCATAATTTTAATTGATACCATATATAATTTTTTTATAATAGGATGGATCATTAGATAAAACATCAATGATAAATGTTTTGTTTATTTCTGGTTTTTTTTTCATGCCATTACAAACTAGTTTCGTTTTATTTAATGTTATGTCTACAAATTAGTTCCAAAAAATAAAAAAATTATAATGTAAATATTAAAATAATTTTTAACCATAATAATGGTTTTATTACTTACCATGAATTCGGTCAAAGAAAACAATAACTCATCATCTAGGAAGGCAGTGAATCGACACGTCACAGATGATATTTTCATTTTCTAGAATTCGAAGAGAAAATGAGTGGTTTGATGATGGTTAATCCATTAATATAATAAAATTACAGTATATTTAACATAATGGATTCATCATGTCACTTATATGATGGGAGGTGAGGACATAATAAGAAAATAATAGAATTTGAAAAACAATGAAAGAGGATTTTACCTCTTCAATTCATTACATTGAGAACCTCCTTAAGGTAATTGGATTTGGTATTACATTGATAAAAAAAGGATCTTGGACCTAGAGGAGAGTCTTGGTAAGATTATTGGGAATAATATAGATGACCTTCAAGGATATGGAGGTGAGAGGAGGAGAGGTGGTGGGGGTGGCATTTATAGTGGAGGAGAAGAGTGTTTTTTTATTATTTTATTCATTATTTTATTATTTTTGCTCAAGACTAAGAATAGTTTGAACATTATCACTAAATATATTAAATAAATAAGGGTAGTTACATATTTTAGAGATTATATCTACAATGACTCATGGAATAGTGTATTTATCTGATAATGTATATATATACCTTAAATTTCTGTATTTCACTATTCACAAAAAATTCAACTATTTCAGAAAAAACCAAAATATTCACCCTAACCATTTTTCAATTTTTAAAATTAAAAAATGAAGTAGATTTCATGAAAATAATTTAATAAATATGTGAAATTTAATTTTTATTTAAAATTAGTATTTATTCAAACAAATTACTGATTTTAATATTATAACTGATTTTATGGCTCTTTGAAATTTTAATTAGGGTCTCATAACATTATCATATAACCATAAGACAAAATAACTATTAATTTATGAATCTATTTTAGGATTATAAATTATCTTTTAAATCATTATATTAATAATAAAATTGTAAATAAACATTTATTTTTCACAAAAATACCAACAATTAACTTATCATTTTCAAAAAAAATATTTACTTATTCAATGACATAAATATATCATATTTTCACTTATAATATACTGAAATTTTATTTAAAATCTCATAGGTGAGGTTACAATTATATTAGTATAGATTCATTAATTTCTATAAATACCACTTATTTTATTTATAATTAATTTAATTTTTAATTACAGAATGAAAAAAAAAATATTTTATGTGTACCTGGGCTATTAGATTTATTCATTCAAGAATACCAAATGTACTTTTTTATTATAGTCCAACATGTTCTTCCATATCATGCAATTTTTTTAGAACTATTAAAACACCACCTCAAAACATGGGGGTTAAGCTATATTTGAGAATAAAAATGAGTGATGGTTGTATACCATGTATATAACTCCTCCCCAATCAATGTTTTAGGAAATAATATTTTGGAAAATCTCCTCTTACTTCCTTTATTATAGTATAGTTCTATTTCTGTAATGCAATGTATATTATTATATAAACCCAACATCAACTGACAGAAGAGGGAGATCACTCTTCGCATTCAAATTCATCCTCTCAGTCTGTATAATTATAAGGTGGAGTATGAATATCCCCTGGAATATTTTATTTGAGCATGGATATTATCAAATTATAAGCATTCATATCTAGCCCAAATTATTAAGACAACATATATAATAATTCTTGAAGACATGAAAATTTTGAGGAATTATACCGATGTATTCCCTAAATAATTTCCTTGTATTCCTCCTAACCAAGAGGTTGAGTTCTTAGTAAAACTTATACATATATCTCCACCCATATCCAACACTCCATACATAATGAGAACCATTTAGTTTGGAGAACTAAAGAAGAAATTACAAGAGATTCTGGAAAAGGGTTTCATATTCATGAGTGTTTCACCAAGGGGTGTACTGGTCCTCTTTGTTAAGAAGGATGGGTCAATGTGCCTCCCATATTGATTAATTTTAACTTAATAAAATCTTAACAAGGAACAATTATCCCCTACCATAGATAGATGAATTTTTTGATAAACTATGTATATATTAGTATTTCTCAAAGGTGGAACTTATTTCAGGATATCACAAATTAAGGGTGAAGAAGGAAGATATTCCCAAAACTTTCTTTCAAACAATTTATGGAAATTATGAGTTCATAGTGATTCCTTTCATACTCAATAATACTCAAATAATATTTATATACATGATTAATAGTGTCTTTAGGGGTTATCTCAACAAATTTTTGGTAGTCCTTATAGATGATATTATGATTTACTCTAAATGTAATACATGGAATGAGGAGAAGTTGAATACTATGTTGAGGGATTTAATAAAGGATAAGATGTAGGAAAATTATAGTAAATGTGATTTTTGGATGAATTATGTATCAATATTTGTGCATATTATCACAATAAAAGTGATATATATGGACCCTTCAAAGAAAAATGAAATTAAGGACCGACCCCTACCTGTATCCATAACAGAAATCCTTAGATTCCATGTATTATCTAGGTATTACCGATGATTTTAGAAAAACATTTTATAATTTGAAAACTCATAAAACAAGATAACATAGAAGGGTGTAAATGTTTTCTTGACTAGGGAATAGTAAGATATATTTATAGATTTGAAAAGAGGCTTTTCACTATACCAGTACATACACTACCCTCAAGTGGGAAACATTATTTTTTTACAAATATTCTTTAGTGAATGGATTTGGTTGTGTAATAATTCATAATGATATAGTGATTGTATATGACTCAAGGTAGTTGAGTTTTAATGATTAGAATTATCCCACATATGACCTAGAGGTGGTTGTAGTAATTATTTCATTAAATATCTGGAGATATTATCTCATTGGGTAAAGGTGTGAAATATATATGGATCATAAGACCATCAAATATATATTCACATATAAAAATATTATCATGTGTCAAATAACATGGTTAGAGTTGATCAAATACTATGACTGATCAATCTATTACCAACCCAAGAAAGAAAAAAAAGTGGCATATCCTCTAAGTTGAAAGGATATAGAAATTTTATCAATTATTAGTATTTAAAGGTATCTAGTATTTTTATATTTGAAAAGTATGGATATGAGAATAGTAAATGGATCTTCATCTTACCTTGATCAAATAACCACTTGATTGTTTATTCCTGAGGGGATCATAGAGTCCTAGAAAGATTATGAGGTTCTATTGAAAAGGGTAAAGGATATTCTGAAGTTCAATTTTTTTGAAGATAGATTAATAAGTGTTGGAACTTGGATTTGATTCCCACAAAAACATAAGCTAAATATGGAGCTTCTAGATGATTCACATATCTCTTATTTTTCTATTCATCTAGGAATCACTAAGAAATATATATATCTAAAGAAAATCTTCTAGGGGTATAACATGAAGTGATAAATTGAAAAATATTTATCTTGACGCTTGGTATTCCAAAAAGTTAAGGAATAATGAAATAATTATAAGGGTATGTTGAAATGTTTTCCCATAAAAGTATGGAAATGGGAAAAATATAAACATGAATTTCATAATAGGACTCCCCAAGAAACCTAAAGGTAATAACACCATCTAGGTAGTAGTCAATCACCTTAAAAACTTAACATATTTAATTACTCTAATGGATTGTTTATCTATTGACCAGATTGATAAGATATACATAATGGAAGTGGTAGTATTTGATGGAGTTACACTCTATATTATATATGATTGAGATCCAAGGCTTAAATCAAGGTTCTAGAGAAGCCTTCTGCAAGTGTTGGATACAAAACTTAGTTTCAACACTACTCACGACCCTTAGAAAGATGGTAAGTATGAGATAACCATCTAAACTTTAGAGTATATGATGAGGTCTTATTTAGTGGGTTTACATGGATATTGGGATCAGTTTTTTCACCTAGTAGAGTTATCATATAAAAATAGTTTTAATATATCATTTAAATGGAACTTTATGAGTCCCTTAATGGGAATCAGTGTTGGACTCTGACATGCTAGGATGAAGTTGGAAAATGGAAGATGATGATACATGATCATTCCCAATAAATTATAGAGAAGGTACAACCATTCAACATCACATGAAACTTGTGCAATGTTTTCATAAGATCTATGTAGATAATATTCAATAAGAATTGGATTTTAAAGTTGAAGATAATGTGTTATTTCTTATTTCACCGTGGAAGAAAGTAATGAGGTTTATGAATGAGGTAAATAATTGTCCTAGATATGTCGTCTACTTTTAGATCCTTGATCACATTAGAGTGGTGGCCTACCTACTAACACTCCCACCTAATCAAACTCAAGTACAAGATCTTTTCAATGTATCCCTCTTGAGGAATTGCATATATGACCCCTCACATGTTTTGATTCAAGAGGTGGTACTAGTGGAGAAATATGTTTCATATAAGGATAATCGTATGAATATATTGGATAATAGAGACAATATTATATGAAAGACGACAAATCACCTGGTCAATGTGTTGTGACAAAACCATATGTTTAAGGAAGCAACTTGGGAACTGGAAGAGGCGATAGAGCAGAATTAACCTCACCTACATTAACCTTAGTATGTAATATGGTATTTTGAGAGAGAAATTATTTTGGGGGAATCTAACACCCTAATACTTTATGATATATTTCTTTTTAAATAAACTCAATATCCTCTATAGCATATTCCACATGCAACACAGAGCTTAAACAACCCATGATATATATATATATATAATCATTATACCATCACTATTAAATTAGTAAGTATGAATAGTATTTATACATTATGAAATATATATATATATATATATATTTCCTACTCAATATTAATTATTAGTAAATAATAAATCCATTTTTATTAAATTAATTCTATTCTTCGAAAAGATGTTTTATTCAAAAATGATTTTTTTTCATAAAAAATATTATAATTAATTTTTGGAAAATTTATAAAATTTATTTCTAAAAATAAATATACATTTTTAAATCATCATATCAAAATTTACATAGGGTAAAAAATTTGTATTTCTCAAAAAATATTTATTTTTTTGAATAGTGAAAAATACAGATTTTTGTAAAACCTTCATTTCATCTCAATAATTTAATAATTATGTTTTGAATATGATTTAAAGTAACCTAACAACTCATTAGTTATATTAAATCCAACTAAATTCTTTTTAATCAAATTTATATTTTTCTTTAGTATAAGTTCATTTTTTGGTTTAAAAATGGGGTTTTCTGAAAACTGTTTTAAATAGTATAATGCATACCTTTTTTAATTAATTAGAACAGACCATAATTTGTTGTGATTTAAATATATTTTAAATATTATATATAATATAATATTAATTTTCATTCATATAATGAATATTATTAGTGATAGAGTTAATATAAAATCACCCTTTCCTTGAAAAATACACATCTTAAAAACCTACATTTTCATCGCAGATGTGGTTTTAATTTTAAATTAAAAAATTCAAATTATGTGAATTGAATTAGGAAAAATGGATTTCATATTTTTAATCATAATAATTTATATTTACTAATAATTTCATATTAATTTCATTCCATAATGAATAGTGAAAATAGTAAAAATTAATTAACTTGGTTAAGGTAAAACTGGTTTACCAAGGGTTAAACTAAAAACTTAATGGAGAAAATTACCTAAAAACATGTCCAAAACCAATTTTATGGACATATTTATCCCTTTTCATATCCAATTCTTGATAAATTTTTATTTTTTATCCTTTTTTATGTGAAAAACTTGGGTAAAACTTTTTATTTTTAAATATTACAAGTGTGCCACTCAGCCCACTTATAAAAGTCCACACCCTCTCCTCTTCTATCCACGCTTCAAAAAAACATTTGGTTTATCCAATACCTCAAATAATCACTTCCATACTTACCTAAACTCATACTATATAAAATTTATTTTTATAAATCCAACTTAGGATGTCTTTTGGTTTAAACCAAAATAAATTTTCTAAAAAAGAGGTAATGTCCTTAACTATGTTTTTTATATCTTATTCAGAATCCTTAAAATATTAATATAAAATGATGATATAATAACCTAATTATATTCTATATACTTATATTTTTTATTTTAAGGGAAAGATCCTAAACTATCTCCACCTCCCTCAAATGGTAAATTAAATTATTGATTGTGTGTTTGGAGGACTAATGCCCCACGAACCGACGCAATTCATTTTACATAACTACTTCATAATAATGGTTATAATGAAGTAAAAAAAATTATATATGATATTTATTATATATTTATACTTATTTAATTATAATAACATATATACCTTCTTACATTCTGTTCCTTAAAAAATACAATAAAGTCACTCTTGTGTACAGCTAACTACCACCTCACGAAGCGATGTGATACATATTTAACTTATTATTTATATAGAAGAGAATAAGGAATAAGTTTATTTTTATATAATATATTAATTAAATGTTAACCATCTTGGGAAATTAAAATATCATATAATTTCTTACCTTATCATTCATTGAATAAATGATAGCGTCGTTTGAGTGTACAGCAGACTACCTCCCCATGAAGCGATGTGATTCATTTTTATTAATTAATAAAATTAATAGTATGTGTAAAGGTATTTAAATAATTAATATGATATTTATTATATAATGATAACATTGGAAAGATAAAATAACACTTAACTTCCTTCTATCATAATCTTCAAGAAATGTAAATGTTACTAACGCGTATGAATAACCTATTGTCTCCATGATTGTAATGTAGTTCATATTTCATAACCATATTTCATGGTTGGTTTAAAATTTATAATTTATATATGAAAAATATAATTATTTCATGGTTAAAAATTTTCATATGATTAATTGATCATATTTTTGGCCTTGGTGAACTTACCAATGTGATCTTGGGCATATGAGTTTCTTATCATTTAAAAATACAATGTGAAATTAATTGGTTATTTAATTTAATATTACATAATAAATAATAAAATAAATGGAATAAAAATCAGGAAAAAATTTCCTAATAAAGTAAATAAATAAATTATTTTTATCGTTCTAGAAGATAAATAATGCACATGAAAAATTGGGCTCAAGTTAAGGGAACTCTCAAACCCACCCTTTCCACTAGGTTATTACCCTTCTCCCTCTAACTCACTTTATCTCCATTTTTAATGTTATAGAAATATTATAAATTCTATTTATACATATCTTACATATATACCTATCTTATTAACCATCCTTTTATGGTGTAATAGATTCCTTGTGACCATTTCTCAAATTCATTAATTATGAAATTTCCTTTGATTATGATATGATGCATGATTACACAACCCATTTTATTTCTATCAGTAATAATTATGTTATTCCCTATGAATTATTTCATTTATGTGGAACACATGAATTAGGATCATGTTTTTATAGGTTCACCCATATATCTCTCTAATTCATTGGGTAAATAATTAGTCTCATGAGGCATCATGTATGATATTAGAGAGTAAACCTAGTACATTATGGGAAATTGTCCACCGTGTGATATTGTCTAGGAAGTTAGACTTGACTCCAATTTATGTCATGTTATATGTTGTTTCCAAATTTCCTTTGTTTCCATGGTTTTATGATATTGTTTTCTTTATGTTATTCTTCTACTAGATTAGTCATGTACCTTCTCTTTTATAATATTATATCATGTTATACCTTTGACTAAGATAATATTCTTCCTTATCATGTTTACTACCTTACTAGGATTTTTAGCTCAATCTATATTTTATGTATTCCCCAGTTTAACCCACATAGTTTTAGGAGAATAAACATATTTATGGAAATTAAAATGGAGAATAAAATAAATATTTTATGGTTATGATTCCTTATGTATTACGAACCTAATCCTCCATTTTCACAATGACTTTACAATCCTTGTGTTTTATTAATGGATATTTATGTTTAAGAATCATATAATAATATGTGTGAAAGTCTTGTTCCACCTTATATATGTTGTATATATATTTATTGGTGGAATTATTTAATAAATTGAATACCATTTATATATTCAAAGTCAATACCATATGATTTGTTATCTTGATTGAAGGTTATTTACATCAAAAGTTACATAATATATTTGGATACCCACTTATTTTACATTGGTATATATTAATTGTGATTATCAATGTAGTTATCAATATTTTTCTTATATAATATCATTTTAAAGGGATACATCCATTTTCTTTAGGATGAATGATTTTTTTATGACACACGTATTCATGGAATACAACAAATGGTGTACTATATTACCCTCTAATGCATAATTTTATTTGATATCTCATGAGATATTCAAGAATGTACATAATGACATTTCTTACATATGAATGGTTATAATTATATTTATCACATTCTCAAACATGAATATAATTAGTTTGTTCACAAAGGCATGGGAATGTCTCTATGTTGTTTTCCATACCATACCATAATTATGTGGCTAATTTCATTTCCTGTGTATGCTACATTTATCTGTTACACATTTATTATTCTTATTTTTTCTAAGATATTATCTCATGGATCATGGTTATGGGAGAATATTTTCTCAATAGTTTTATTCTTTTTATATATTATGACAATATTTATTCCATGACTCATGATTTTTTATCTATGGTTTTTTTGGTATGATTTTATTATATATCTTTATCCTACCCATATGCTCATATTATACTGACTTATGATCTCATACTAGTATCACTTATGTATACCCTTATTGATAATATGGTCTTAAATGATTCTTAGAATTTAATTCCACAAATTTATAATCAAAATTAATACATATGATGTTCCTAAAATATTATCTTATATATTGAATATCTGGGTGTTGTTAAAGACTTTTTATTGATTAATAGGTTTCATATATACTAAGAAAAATGTATTTTGGATGAAAAATATATGAATTTTGTTTGTTAATGTTTTTTACTAATTATTTAAAACTATAAAAAGAAAAGATAATGGGAATGTATTCCAATGAAATATTTTAGTTAAAGTCGTGTAATTGGGATGGTAACTTCCA
Source organism: Viscum album (assembly GCA_963277665.1). Lineage (NCBI taxonomy): Eukaryota > Viridiplantae > Streptophyta > Magnoliopsida > Santalales > Viscaceae > Viscum > Viscum album. Next base: position 611,779,530 of record OY728119.1, read on the forward strand.
TGGGGTGTCAGAGTTGGTATCTGGGTAGGGTTTAGATAAATTATGGTATTATGATATTATTAGTTGATGAAGAAAATATCTTTATGGAGTGATAAGTTAAGGTTGATCATAATTTAAAAGTTTATAGGTAACACTTTCAGTTATTCGAGGTAGTATTAAATATTTCTTGGATTAGAAAACGAGATAACTATTGAAAAATATTGGGATAAGTCTAAGGGATATGGTTATGCATTAGATAACATCCTCAAATTTTGGTAAAGTAGAGATTATTTGGTTTTCCTAGAAATGAAAACCATATCTGGATACTACTTGTGGAATCATGACCTAGAACAAATATACCAAGGGGTAGTATCCTTGAAAGGGGTAAATTGGGTATTAACTCAATTGTTTCCTAATTCACAATAAAGAGGCCAAATCGTGCACTTGGTTTGACACTCCTAGGGAATATTCTATGGTTAATTCACATTCTCTTTAATTAACCATTATGATGTATTTGATTATGATGTTAACTATTTAGGTTAAATAATCTAATACAAAAATGAACGTTGATGTCAATAAATTGAATAAAGATAGTAATGGGTTAAAATAAATGTATCATATGATAAAAATGAAGGTACTGTTGGGCCCAATGTTGAATTTTTTTTCAATGATATGTCAATATGCATTTGGTAAGCAGTTCATGAGAAGTGGTGATTCATAATGTAATGTTATGGATTCATTTTATGGAATTGGATGCCATGCTTGGAAAATTTTCCATGTAAATTCTAAAAATTATTGAATTCATCTTAAAAGTGAAGAAAACATGTGCTAATGAGTTTTTTTACATTTTTTAATATAGTTCAAGACCATGAAAATATTCATTTGCATGATTATGTGAAGGTTCCATGAAAAAAATTATTAAATGATGAGGAAGTAGAGGTGATGGTTGTGGTGGTTTATCATTTTAGGATTGATAATTCACTTAATATACACTTATAATATATTTTCTTATGGGATTTTACTAAGAAAAAGGACCACCATTAAACACTCGAAGGGCTAACCCTCAAACACCCATATGGATACCCAAGGGTCTAACCCCATGGGATACCCTAACCAAGGAGGTAACGCATGGTGTTAGGTAGGCATGTGTATAGGTCATGCATAGTGCATGAAAAAAAGGCATGCATTTGGTAAGAAGTTGATGAGAAGTGGTGATTCATAGAGTATTGTTATGGATTCATTTTATGGAATTAGATGTCATGCTTAGAAAATTTTCGATGTGGATTCTGAAAAATGTTGAATTCATCGTAAAAGGGAAGAAAACATTTTCTAATAAGGTTTTTTACATTTTTTAATATATGTCTAGACCATAAAAATATTCATTTTCATGATGATGTGAAGGTTCCATGAAAGAAAATTATTAAATCATGAGGAATTATAGGTGATGGTTGAGGTGGTTTAGCATTTTGGGATTGAGCATTCACTCTATATAAACTTACAATATATTTTCTTATGATTTTACTAAAAAAGGTGTACCATTGAACCATTTAAGGTCTAACCCTAAACCACCAATAGGGGGGCCCAAGGGTCTACACCAATGGGAGACCCTACCCAAGGAGGTAACACATAGTGGTAGGTGGGCTCGTGTATTGGATGTCTTTCTTGGAAAATTTTCCATGTGAATTCTGAAAAAAATTGAATTTATATTAAAAGTGAACCAAACATGTGATAATGAGTTTTTTAAATTGTTTAATATAGGTCAAGACTATGAAAATATTCATTTTCATTATGATGTGAAGGTTCCATGAAAAAAAATATTAAATAATGAGGAAGTATAGGTGATGGTTGAGGTGGTCTGGCATTTTGGGCTTGAGAATTCACTCTATATTCAATTATAATATATTTTCTTATGGTTTTACTAAAAAAAGGACCACCATTGAACCCTATAAGGGCTAACCCTCAACCACCCATAGGGGGACTAAAGGGTATACCCCCATGGGAGACCCTACCAAAAGAGGTAATGAATTGTGGTGGGTAGGCCCGTGTATAGTTCATGCAAAGTGAATGACTAAAGGCATGCATGTATTTTTTCAATAGCCTACAGGAAGTGCCCACAGAAAGCATGCATCATGACTCATGTGGGCATAGAGTGAAGTTAAATCCAGGTGTTGTCCCTAGTATTAACTGAATAAATTGGTGGTCACTGCTTTATTTTTATATTGTAGAGGATCCTTATGGAATTTTTGATGTGTGATGTGGGTGATGCAGATACTAATAATACATTTTTAAAAAGATTGACATTTTTCTGGTGGCATGATGCGACTTATCTGAGCCATCCAATAACTCGGGGACTTCATCTCCTACCTCTATACAACCAAGGAATTGTATTATGTTGGAGTTCAAGATGAAAACACAATTCATTGAACCAAACCACCATGATTGATCTTGGTCCATCTTTGAAAATCTTGCTGAAATCATGAGTGACGTTTAATAAAAAACCATACTTGCAATCTAACATCTTGCATGCACGTATTAAATTTGAAAAACATGTCTCGGCCAGATGAAAATGTGATTTTCACATATAATTCGATAAGTATATGGAGTTTAGGATTTGATATAAATGAGGAGCATGTGATCATCATCACATTCACATGATTAGCTCAATTCAAAGTAAGATTGCAATGTTGAGACACCATTTTTCATAATTTTATTAATATTTAAAAAACCTAAGACCTATTGGGATTTTAAAGACTGTGACTCATATAAATTTTTGGTGTTCTTAATGAGTCATTGATGTGTCTTAAGGAATGGATCTTAGGATGTGATACTTTCCTATAAAAGGAGGATCCCCGACTAAGGGTGAGTTGCTGATAATTTTTTATAGGCTCTCATTTTTAGAGATATAGATCACCAAGAACACCTATGGTTCATGAATTATAATCCCTAAATGTTATATTCTTTCATGAATTAGGAGTAATCCCATGGGCCTTCAACTTGAGCCAAGAACTCTCAAATATTTTCATTAGGTATCTATTACGTGAAGGCACTCAAGATAACATAATATTATCTATGTGTATATATCATGGTTTTGCACAAATCATCGAGAACCTATGGGTAAGTCTACTTGTTCATTGCACACTCATTCTCTTTCATGAAGAATTGATATCTGTGAATCCATTCCTATTTGTGTGAATTATTGGAGAAAGTCAAACATATGGTCTCATAATGTAGGCAAGTTCATAAAACATGTTCATGAGGTAGTACTTCTACAACCACTAGTCTTTACACAAAGTGAGTTCCTACACTCACATACATTGAGAAATAAAATTGAAACAGTGTGTGAATACTTTGTGTGTATAAGTAGAGTGCATAATAAAGTTTGAATACATAAGGTTTCATGAAGAGGCCAATGCATGCATACATGAACCCCTAACCCTTTGATATACAGGAACTGTTATTCACTATAAGTAAGTTAGAGATTGAATTAAATTATTTAATAATAGTAAATAAAATAATGAGTCAATAAATAATTTTTCCTAGAGTTTTGGATGCCATGAAATTCATAAATTAAGTGTAATTGAAGAATACTGAGACTGTGAAAGAATTATTCTTTTATAATATATAGAATAATTTGTGTGCACCACTTTCCCAAATCTAAGTGAGGTTGAGTCTTCAATCAGAAGGAAGCATAGCCTAAGCATTTTTCACAATGATACAACTAATTATATATAGGTGACCAGAATAATTTGAGAAATACCAACTGTATTGCAAAAGTACTTGAGTTGTACATGAGAAAGTCAAATTCATCATGCTCATGGAGGAGGATCAACAAAAGACCACCCTACAGTGGATCAAGACAGAAGATAATAAGGTGGAGTTTGGGGGTATAACCAAATACTGAAGGTGGATTGAAGTTAGGGGTATAACTAAATTATAATTGGGAGTTATAGCTAATTACTAATTATAATCACTTTATGGAATAGTAGTGAACCTGTGTTGGGGGAAAGAACTGACATGTCACAGAGTAAGTTATTGTACTGAACCTTGTAAATCCTTTTGTTCTTTTCCTTTACTTTGTAGAATTATTCTAGGTAAGAATGAGAGATACAAGAAGTTTGTATCAAGGATTTAACCATACACAAAGGTTGAATTAGAATATAATAATTCATAAAGAGAAAAATGGATCAATGATTCACCCCCCCCCCCCCCACTCAGTGACCTTACACTGATCTAGGAACTTCAATTAGTATCAAATAAATGGCTACCTATGATAGATCTAATTGACTACTAGGGATAGGGAATGTGAATTTAGTAAATAGTAGGTGTATTCCCATTTTCAATGGTTAATACTGTCATGTATAGAAAAATAGTATGATACCATATTTTCTATCAGTTGGGGTATAATCAAGAGATGTGGTTATAGTGGGATATTTGCCATGTGTTGAGAATGATATGATGACTATTGAAGATAAAAGGAACATGGATATGTATGGGAAGGCCCAAAATTCAATCTTGATGGATTTATTAGAAAAGGTATACACAAAATTGATGGGTATCTAAACTAAAAAGTAAATCTAGGATAAACTAAGAAGCAGTTATGAAAGAATCCTTAAAGAAAAATAATGTAATCTACAAATATGGAGAAGCATATTTGAAGTTATTAAAATGGGTGATGATGAAAGTGTTGGTGAAAATTTTACTAGAGTAAATTATGTTGTCACTAGAATCATAAATATTAGGGAGAAACTTGTAGACTCAACTATTGTGAATAAGATGATGATAAATTTTCTAGATAGATTTGATTGAAATTTTTCATCTCTGGAAGACCTAGAAGATATATCTTTGGACAAACTTTACAATATTCACATTACATATGAAATGAGAAAAATTACATATTTTAACAAGAAAGATAAAATTAAAAAATACTTTTAATCGATGATAAATGGTAAACAAATAGTCATAGGTGAATAAGAATAAAGTGATTTTAAGGATGAGAAAATTGAATAGGAATTCAATAAAATGATGTCCTTATTTACTAGCATTTTTAATATAGGCAACTGGAATGGAAAAGGAAAACAATCACTCAAAATGATGAAATTGAAAAAATAGTGGTTATTTTTTTGGTGACCACCCAAAGAAGAAGGTTGTTCACATTAAATTATATAAAGATGATAAAAATTACCACAAAATAAAGTGGAATAAATAAAAGAGGATTTTTTCTTCCAGTAAGAGAAATATTATGGGAAGAAAAAATTGATGAATCTTCAACAAAAAGTAGTGATTCAAAAGATGGAATATATAATAAGAATATAATGTGTCGTATGGGTAATGAAAATAAGCCTAAAATACTCATTTAACGGTGATTATGGTGATTATAGAACTGAACTACAATGGGTGTTAAAAGAAAATTATGAAGATACACTTGTCTCCAATATGAAACTCAAGAATGAAAATAAAATAATAAAGAAAGAAATTGAAAAAATCACCTTTAATTATAATTACTATCTCAATAAAGAGGAGATACATGTTAAAAACGAGTGGACATAAGATGAAGATAGTGAAATTGGAAGGAATGATAATAACTGTGGAAGAAAAATCAGTTGGAAAGGAATAATCATCACTTTTTGAAGAATGTAACTAGTATAGATTTAAAAAAACTAAATCTAAGAATATGGTGAATGATCTGAGTCAAAATCTTGATAAGAAAGAGGATTAATTATCTCATACACAGCCAATGTTTTGTTCATCTCAAAATGATCTTAAATAGATGAAATAATTTTAAAAAAAATTGTTGAGATTAAGGGTGAATCTTCTAAAGCTTTTCATAAGAAAAGTTCATAGAGAAGTGTATTTTATATACCTAATGAATCTCAATGTACAATTGTTAATTAAGAAAATTTAATCCCATGATACAAGACTAATTCAGTTGGAAGGTTTCCTCAAAACATAAACACCCATAATCTATGTCAAGACAGCAACAATAATCTGCATAGAATACCTATTATCAATATTTATGATCAAAGTTCAGGGGATATTTTTGATGTTGTGGAATTATTGGTCATCAATCCTCATGATGGAAAAAATGTAACTACTAGGAATGAGGCATGAATCTAAGGGGATAAATGCTGAGAAAATGATATTAGATTATCAGTAATAGAGTTTTTGTATTCAATATGTCATCAAAACTATAAACATATAACAAATTTCAATCATTGAGGATTTTTTATTGTATATTTTCACAAGAAGGTGAGCAATTTGTGAAATTCTTGACAATACTTCCAAGAAGTATTTCTTATACTGATAAAGGGAAAAATATTCAATAGAAAAAATGTCCCAAGTCTTGTGGAGATTTTAAGTAGATAGAAAATGTCAAGAAATAATTCATAATTATTTATCCAAACCAATTAAGATTGGTTAAGAAGTTTTTGGATACTAAGAAACTTACTCAAATTAAAGGAAAGAAAGTTATTATTTAATTTGAGCTAAAAATAGTTATTCCACACAATGTTTTGATAAGCAATGTGATGAACTAAAAACCATTAATTTTCAAAGGTGTGAAAAAACTAGTATTAAATATGATAAGAAAATACAATTATACCATCCCAAAAATAAAACATTAAGAATATATTACAACTAAACACCAATGCATCTGATGATTAAATGGAATGTACATCCACATCATAAGTGTAAACTGATGAAGAAAGTTCAATCACGTCTTCTAAGAAGTCTAAGAATAATAATATTTCCATACTGAGAGGAATCTCTCTATTTGAATATTTTTTATGAGAAACCAAGTGGTCATGTGGTCAATTATGAGGTTATACATTATGGAGTCTATTAACTTCCATTAAAAGGAAGAAAATTTTACATCCTATAAGATGGGGAAACCATGAAAATGTAACAAAAACATTGGGAGGAATTTAACATTCAATTTCAAGGTATTAAAATCACACTTTCATCTCTTATTCTTAATTATATTATATTGTAAATTAAGGGGAAGTGTTTGGTTGAAGAAAAAGGGGTAGATTTATATTTTCACCTGAACCTTCTTATCATTTGTTGAAGTGTGTGTAGTATTTATCATTTCATTGATAAATCTAATTATTTTCAAATCCTTGGATGGGAATTGAGACAATATGACCATGATTTCATATGCATGGTATTTTCATTTTTATTATACATCCTTAGTTGTATCTCTCTTATTTTATAAAATGGGTTAGACCTTGTAGACTTAGAGTTGATTCACTAAAGTCGCTTTACTAATAAAATCCATGCGATATAATCTCTCTCACAAGTATTCATTAAATAATATTCAAAGTAAGGAGAAAATGTTTTTGAGAAAATCACCATGTTTCATTTTCATTTGATTTCCAATAAGGGGGATAAATGTGTGATCATGCATATTGACTCCTAATAGGTGTGCTAAAAAGATATTGAAATAAAAATAAAAGGGGAAATATTGTTGGTCATAGTGTTTCATTTGTTTTGAATGATATGTAAACATGTGTTTGTTAAGATCATGATGAGAAGTTTTGATTCTTGGAGAATATTTATGGATTCATTTTATGGTATTGTATATCACCCTTTTTGAATTATTTGTGTGAATTATGATTATTGTTTAAGTGATATTAAAATTGAAGACAACATGTCCTAAGTATTTTTTACACAATGTTTAATAAAGGTAAAGACTGTGCAAATATTAATTTCCATGATGATATAAAGATTCCATGAAAAATAAATTATTAAACCATGAGGAATAAGTGGTGACGGTTGAGGTGGTCTAGAATATGAGCTTTAGAATTAATTCTATCTACACATAGAATTTTTTTATGGTGCTTTACTAAAAAAGGCCCATCATTGGGTCCCCAAAGGGTTGTCCCTCAGCCACCCATAGGGGGGGCCAAGGATTTACCACCATGGGAGAGCCTTCTCAAGGAGGCAATGAATGGTGGTAGGCAGGCCTGTGTTTATGGACCGCTGATGTGGATGTGTTTTCACACTCTTTTCCCCATACATTTTTCAATTTTTCATATCTTTTTATTATTAAAATAGTGTTTTTTTGTAAAATAATTACAACTTTTGTCCACTTTGTTTAGAATTGTTAAAAATGTATTTTGGGTGTTAAAATCATGTTTGTTAGTCTTAATTTTTTGATTTTTTAATAGTTTTCAAATTAAATAATTGTTTTTGTTTTAACTTTCATTTGTATTCTTTTGTTTCTAATTAAATTATAATTCTTAACTCTTTTTATTATTTAATTTTTTTTCATTTTTTTTCAAAATAACTATTTATTTATTCTTTAATTTAATTATTTATTTATTTTTAATTGTAAATAAATAAATTTCACATTTTAGTTTTTAGTTCATTAATTAATTCAATTAATTTTAACAATTTAGTTATATTCAATTTATACAATGATTTTAATTTAATTATTTAATTTCATTAATTAATTAAGTTGTTAATTAACTCACCAAACTCGATATAATTATATTTATCCATATATGATTATAATATGTATATAAATTCATATTTATGTTTAGTTTTAGATTTATATTTACTATTAGAAACACACACACACACACACACACACATATATATATATCATTAAATTTAATTATAAAATTATATGTATGTAAATATAAGTTGTAACGTCCCTGTTTCGGGTGCCTCTCAATGGAACCCCGTACCCGGTTGGTCACATGGCCTCAATCACGTTTCCCCGATTGCCAAAGGCTTCCAACTAGAAGAGAGGGACATGGGTGTGATAGTGGGGAAACTATGCCCTCATTGGTAGAGTAACACAGTGGAAACAAATAGTAAACAGTAGTAGAAGTATTAATACCATATAACAGAAGTAAATAATGAAATAATGATAGTATAAAAAACTACATCATATATATAAATAAATTATGCATGTCACATGTATCTAGGAAATCATCCAAACAAGTCACAATGCTGGAAATACAATATTGAAACCAAAGTACATAAAACAGTAAACTCCAACAGCATCGCAAGCCTCATCTTGGTCACATGATCTCCATCTCTAATAGAAATCAAGTTCTTGATGAAGAAGGGTTTTTTCCCTTATCTATACCTACAACCATATAATCTGTTTGGGTCCAAAATCATGACCCAAACAGGGTGTGAGACGAATCCCAGTAGGAAACCACCAAAAGATTTGTGTCTAACTGTTAGTGAATATATACAGCAGTTAATATGCATAAATGAAGTAATAAACAAGGATGTACTCAAAAGTAAATAATACTAAAATTTCCAATTACATTCTTACATTTATTAATTATTCAATCCATTGAATAATGTAACCTTGGGACCCATCCTAAGCTCTATACCCCCTTATTTATCAATAACAAATAGACATCTCAAAAGACCTTCTAACAATCAATTATGATAGAGTCCAAGCTTTTTATTTGGCTTGGCAGACTCGTCACAATCATTCAAACATTCATAAGAAACCCTCTGGGAAAATTCTAATAGTCTAAACCCCTCTGGTTCAACATATCATCAATTCAAATAATAATAATGACCCTCTGGGAAATCTCACATAATCTAACCTCTTTGGTCCCACATAGCACTAATCAAATACAAACGACCACCAGAGTAGCTCTCACGGTAAATACCCCCTAGGTATTCATTATAATGACCCTCAGGTATCTCTCATAGTCAATGCCCTGTGGTCCAACATTAATTTAATAATGAACCTTAAGGTAGCTCTCACAGTCTAACCCCTTTGGTCAATGAACCACAACAGCTCTCAAAGTCAATACCTCTGGTCAATCATAACAACGATTCATAATTAAAAGACCCTACATTGGGAATCTCTCACAGTCAATTCTCCTTCGTCATACATTCATAATGCGAAACACATGCATCTCATATAAACAACAACTCCATCCTAACAACACTAGGCATGAAAAAAAAAGAAGCCTAACATGCTTTCTAGACCCAACAACTATAACCAAATCAAACATAGGTAACACATCCATGATCAAGGTAATAAACCTTATTTATTATCGATAACCCTTTCCCAAACAAACAAACCATAAAAGGAATTAAACAAGATTAAATTCCAAAACACGTAATACCCTAAACAAGGGTATTCTGCACTTTGAGCATATATAATCAAAAGACAACCAAAGAAAGTAAAAAACCACCTACCTTAATGTAATACAAAGAATAATCTTGAACGTAAGCCCTTGAATCGGCCTATAATGACGTAGATCTACAAAAAGTTAAAAATTTTCCAACATTGGATAACTCAAGAGAGAGGAGAAATTAGGAAGAAAGGCTCTAGGGAAAGAGAGAACTCACCGGTGGAAATCCAACACACCTGGCGACGTCTCAATCAGATCTCAGATGGAGGAATGGTAGGAGATCTATGATTTTCATCTGTATGTCGCTCTCCTATATGAGACATGGGAAGAAGAAGACCCTTCAGGAGATTAGATGTGACCCCGGTCCGATTAATAAAATAAAAATAAAAGTACACAGCGTGTTCATTTAATTTACATGTTGTGTACTAGCCTCAACTGTCCCCAGCTTTATGTGGTCTACCAGGTCACCCATACGACCATGTATTGGACATTACACAGACAATACACAGCTACCCTTGGAAAACAGATACATAGCGTGTACTCAAGAGTACACGGCGTGTACTTAGAAATTTTCCAAAACTTCCTTTTTCCTAAAAAACAACCTTCAATAAAGACCCATACCTAAAAAAAGATCCAGGTTCTTACAAAATTCCCCCCTTAAATAAAATTTTCCCTGATTTTCCCTTCCAAAGGTAGTGAAGAAGAAATATCAAACAACTCTCGCCATTGTGATCGAACGTCGGTCTCCCTCTCTCAAGTCTCATCTTGTACTCACCTGTGTTTCCATAGGACCGGTACCAGAGGAACAGATCGGCCATAGAGAACCTTCGTATTGTGTTCCAAAATCCATATATGGTTCTCCTAAAAGGATGAATTCACCTCTAACTCAACCTCCTTGGGTTGAAAAACATGAGACGGGTCCGAAAATAACACCGTAGCTAAGAAACGTGGAAGACGTCGTGCATAGCCCGATACCACTGAGATAACTACAACTGATAGGCAACCATCCCAACTCTCTCCAAAACCTTAAATTTCCTAACATATCTCGTTGAAAGCTTCCCTTATCTCATAATGCTCTTGTTTCCCAATCTCGGCGTGACACGTAAGAAAACATGATCTCTAACCTCGAACTCCATAGGTCATCTATTCCAATCAAAATAAGATTTCTAGCGAGACTGTGTAGTAGCCATCTTCTTCTGAATCAACTCCACCTACCCAGTCATCTCCAAGACAAGGTGAGGTCCCAGCATAGCTACCTCTCCTACCTCCAGCCAACATAGGGGTGATTGTTATGGCCTACCGTATAAATCCTTATAAGGTGCCATCTAAACCGTCTCCTAAAAACTGTTATTATAGGAAAACTCCACTAGGGGTATATGTCTCTCCCAAGACCCCTTGAAATCCAGGACACAAGGTCGAAGCATGTCCTACAACACCTAAATTGTGCACTCGGACTAGCCATCTATCTGGGGATGGTAAGTTGTACTCAGAAGTATTTGTATACCCAAAGCCATCTGTTGCCCCAACCATAAACGAGTATTAAACTGGGCATCCCTATATGAAATGACGGACCACGGAACCCCATGAAAATGTAAAATCTATCATATGTACAACCTTCCATGCTCATAAACACTTATGGTTTCTTTTATTGGAAGGAAGTGTGGAACCTTCATGAGATTTTCGATAACAACCCAAACTGTGTCATTCCATCAAGGTGACCTTGGTAACCCTGTCATGAAATCCATCGCAACATCATTCCTCTTCCACTTGGGAATGGTTAATTTCTATAAAATCCCTACCAGTCACTGATTCTCCACCTTCACCTACTGATAGGTGGAACATCTCATAACAAAACTAGTAATATCCCTATTCATACCTGGACACCAATACTGACGACGTATATCATGATACATCTTGGTGACACCACGATGAACTGACCAAACTGTGGAATGAAAATCCCACATCAAATCCTCATGTATGTCTGCTGACACCCATAAACATCCATTAAAACACAACATCTCATCCTCGCTTATGTTCCACCTAGGAGTAGGGTCCTTACCTGACACAGTCTCCCATAGGACTAGGCCTTTGAAATATGATAGCTACCTCATTCGCACTCGATCTAGTAGAGTATTGGTAATAGCTATAGAAGAAAGAAGCATCTTCCCCTACATGTCATGCACCTCTAAATGCATATTATAGAACATTCCCATAAGATTCCACTCACTTATGGCCTCCTGAACTGCATGTATCTGATTCCTTCTACCCAACGCATCAGCCACTACATTGCCTTTCCCAGGCGTGTAAGCAAGCTCAAAGTCAAAAGACTGGAGGTATTCAACCCACCTTCACTGTCTCAAATTCAGTTCATGTTGAGTAAAGATATACTTGAGACTTTTGTGGTCACTATACACCACAAAATGCTCTCCCAAAAGATAATTTCTCCAACATCGCAAAGCATGACACTACTAGAATTGGGACCTATACCAACACTTATTTCCCAACGGTTTAAAAAAACCGTTGGGATAAGTGTTTTTAGGCGGGGTTTTGCCAACGGTTTAACAAAACCGTTGGGATAAGGTATTTTATGTTGGGTTTTTCCAATGGTTTAACAAAACCGTTGGGATAATGTGTTTTAGGCTGGTTTTTTCCAACGGTTTTGTTAAACCGTTGGGAAAGAAAAAATTTTAACACCCAAATTAGGGCTCCTCATCCTGGACTGTCCCCGACCTCCGCCTCCCTCCCCCCTCCCCCCTCCCCCCTCCACGATCTCTATCTCCTCCTAGCCACTGCCTCCGCCTCTCGGTCCCCTCCCTCTCCTCTGGCGGCATTCCCCTTCCCCTATCGGCTCCCTCTCCGACGATGACGTCCCCCTCCCCTCTCGGCTCCCGGAGACGTTCCCCCTCCCCTCTCATCTCCCACTCCTGGAGAAATCCCCCTCCCCTCAATCTCCTCCTCCGACATCCCCCGATTCCCTCTCCAGTCGCACGCGAGACCCCCCATGGCCGAACACCCCATGAGACGTCCCCCCTCTCGGCTCCCTCTCCTCCCGCCAGGGTTCTTGATCGGTATTTTACCGTTGATAAACTCTTCCAACTATTTATATCAGTGAACTAATATTTGATATATTGTAATGGATTTCTTTCTCTAACACTTTTTCAGGTACATATGATTACAGTAGAAAACACCCCCATGGCATACTGATTTTCCCAGGGAGCTCTCAATTCCCTTTTATTTTCATTTTTTTCGATATCCATTCCCACAAACATTAAAAATCGCTCACATACCATTCTTACTTGTATTTCATTGACAGTAGGGACACTACCTCATTTTAAGTGTGGGGGGAGTTTCTCACAGTTTCACATGTGATGCACTTGCATTTTTTTATTATTATCACTTGTCTATGGGACATTTTTCAAAATAATAAGAATGATTTAAACTTGAGAATCATTATGCCCTTGTTATTAAAAAAAGTGAAGTGTAAAAGTGCCAAGAAACATGTTTGACTCCTAATTATATTTATTTAGAATGGTTGATAAGTTTAGGGAATTAATTTAAATTCAAAATCTTTGAAATAATGACTAATTGACATATTACTTAGGATTTATGCCCTTTGTGATTGCCATTTTTTTTTTATTCGCACTACCCAAGAGGACTCTAATCCTTCAATTTCATACTCATATCTGGGCATATTTCTTGATAGATTCCAGGGGCATGTAAACTGACTAGAACTTACACTGAGATCTTATCTTAGTTATGACTGAACAAGTATAAAACTAAAATGATTTAGGACTCTTTCATAGACAATTTTTCCCTAAGACCCACCTGACATTTATCCATCATTCATCACTTAGTTTCCATTAATGGCCTATTAGAATGAAGCAATTTCAATCCTATTTCCATTCATAACCTACTTATTGTACAATGCTTATGGATATATTTGAACAAGTGTGGGTGAGACATTCAAAGATCATGGGATGCTTCCACGTCTAGAGATATACGATATGCTCACCTGATTATGCGGTTGCAATCCATTTACCATTTTTTGTGTTTTGTTTGTAATCTCTTTTCAAAAAAAAATAAAAGAAAGGAAAATTTTTATGGGTTGTTTACTAGGAAGGTCAAAAATCACAATTTTCCAGACCGATTAATCCCTCAAAGGATTATCTGTGGTTTTGTGATGGATTTGATATCTATCCTAAGAATATATTTTGACGTAGATCACCTGTATATTGTAATACCATGAGGTGTGAGTGTGAGGAAACATTGGAAGATAGAGGATCCTTCCATGAGATGGAATCGTTTTTCTAAAAAATCATGTGGGAACATTTCTGGAGTATGTTGGAGTTATGAAATAACCCCAAGTGTCTCCATGAGATAGCATAAATAACCCCAAGTGTCTCCAAGTGTCTCCATACATCGTATCATCCTCACATGGGTTGGCCACTCACCCAATCCTATCAAACCTATCCTAGTCTATCCTCTCAGTCACATAGTCTAGACTCATCTCTCGAGGATTATCCCATGCCTCGATGGACATCTCATCATCCAACTAGACAAAGAGGACTATTCACCTTATGATTGTCCTAGGACACAAAAGAACACCATGTCGAACCCATCTACATTATATTCTCAATAATCCGGTCAAGAACCTCATCAAAGTCATGTATTATTACGCAGCCCCACTAACCAGGTTCCATACTAAGCTAAATCACACCAAGCCTCTTGGAATTATAACGTCAATCTGTCCGACAATACCCAATACTCACACTAGCATCTCATCCTTCATCTATTTAGTTGAACTCTTGAATCATTAAATGGAGTAAACCCTTTCATAATACATTTTATATACTCAGAGGGACCATCCCACTCTAAGAACCTACCAATATTCCAATCCATCCTCATAAGTATTTCCTCATCAAACGCTAGATGTAAAATTGCAACACCTATCACTATAAGGCCCAATCCTCCTAGGAATATTTTCCGTGATCTAAATCCTCATCATTAGTGACATTAATCACATTAAATCACATAAATGTCAACTGAACCCTACATTCCAACAATTATTCATGTGGACAGGCCCTATGTAAACAAGCTAAGAACTAAAACCATAAATAATAATGCCAAATACATGCATCATTTTTAAATAAATATCTCAAGTGTAAACATAAAAACCAAGAATAATAAGACCTCATCCATTGTATCGAACAAAACCAAACTAAGTTGAAACTCAGACCAAATTGATTATATACCATTAATAGGAAGAGTAATTGTTAATTAATAGGAATGTACTATTTGATAGTATCATTTTGAAACATTGATTTGTTTCCCCTTTGCTTGCAGGAACATGATTTGACCCATGGGGCACTGTGGTACTTATATGTTGGGTGGTAACAGGTATAGTCATAGGATACAGGTATGTTTTAGTTTAGTTTTTATTTTATTTTCTTTAGCGCATTGGTCACTTAGATCTTTGACTACTTTCTATGGACAGAGGGTACTTATATTCTGAGAAGGGGGCCAGAAGGAGTTCAGATTGATTCAGTCCACCGAATTTGATCCGAGGTAAGATTCTATGGTTACTACTTGTCTCGCACCTCATGTATTTGGGGATTTAGTGTTTTTGACTCCATATTATGTTTTCGGTAGGGCGTTGGATCGTTTCGTGTTGGTTCGGGTGGATTTGGTTCTCTGCTGCCAATCTAGGTAAGGCTTTAATGCCATTGGTTGGTTTTTCACTGGTTATGTAGCATCCTTCATGTGTTTTAAGGTTCTTAATATCCTTTGTGTAGTGCGTTGATCCCTGCTCATTGGTTTCGAGTCACCAAGTCATGGGCGACTCGCCTGCGTGTGCATAGGTAAGTAAGTATATGTATGTGGGTTCCCCCGTTACGTGTAGAGTCACCCATGGCAGTGATTATGCACGTATGGGGCTAGGTGTTCCCATGTATATATATATAAATGAATACGTAGGTGAGTGGAGACTGATATATGCATATAAGAATATGTGCAAGGATCCCCTTGCACATGCTCATGGCCATGCAAGTGTGTGCATAGGGGCTAGGTGTCCTTGCATGTGTGTGAAGGTGCGTATACCTAGTGGAGGAGCAACAACTTTTAGTTAGAAATCTCCAAGAGCCGAAGTGGACGGCTTGGTTCCACCTTGAGGTAGAGTCCCTCTCGTAGCCTCTTTAATATAAAAATGCTTTAAATTGAATTTAGCTTCTTTCTTAATTCTGCTTAATTATATTGAATTTCATATCTTGAATAAGTTTTCATTAATATAATTGTTTCATTTGATAAATAAAGTCATGTTTTTATAATAAAACCCCTCTAACGGAGGTTCGATGTCTGCGAAAACTCACAGTGATAGTTTAGGCTATATGATTCCTTTCCGTCGTTTCGTTTCCCTTTAGACGCTGGACCGGGCCAACACGCCGCGGTCACGCCGCGGTCACGCCGCTGTCACTCCGTGGTCACGCCGCGGTCACGCCGCGGTCACGCCGCGGTCACGCCGCGGTCACGCCGCGGTCAAGCCGCGGTCACGCCGCGGTCACGCCGCGGTCACGTCGTGTTAATGCCATGATTTGGCCCTGCTCCAGGACGACACCTTGCGGCGGTTCGCAATCCTGTCGGGATTCGATGTATGATACCTTGATAGAGTTTTAGATACATTACCCATCCATAGTAAATGGGGAGGTAGGCGACGACCGGAATGTTGCCCCGCTTCCTCCCACTCTCTTCGCTCCTAGCTGGAAGATGCTACCCCGTAGATGTCGTTGGACCGGGCCAACACGCCGCGGTCACGCTGTGGTCAGGCCGCGGTCAAACTGTGGTAATTCCATGATTTGGCCCTGCTTCAGGACGACACCTTGCGGCGGTTCGAAATCCTATAGGGATTCGATGTATGATACCTTGATAGAGTTTTAGATACATTACCCATCCATAGTAAATGGGGAGGGAGGCGACGACCGGAATGTTGCCCCGCTTCCTCCCTCTCTCTTCGCTCATGGCCGGAAGATGCTACCCCGCAGATGTCGCTGGACCGGGCCAACATGCCACGGTCACGCCGCGGTCACGCCGCGGTCACGCCTCGGTCACGCCGCGGTCACGCCGCGGTCAAGCCGCCGTCACGCTGCGGTCAAGCCGCCGTCATGCCGCGGTCACGCCGCGGTCACGCCGCGGTCACGCCGCGGTCACGCCGCGGTCACGCCGCGGTCACGCCGCGGTCACACCGCGGTCACGCCGCGGTCACGCCGCGGTCACGCCACGGTCACGCCGCAGTCACGCCGGGGTAATGCCATGATTTGGCCCTGCTCTAGGATGACACCTTGCGGCGGTTCGCAATCCTGTCGGGATTCGCTGTATGATACCTTGATAGAGTTTTAGATACATTACCCATCCATAGTAAATGGGGAGGGAGGCGACGACCGGAATGTTTTCCCACTTCCTCCCGCTCTCTTCGCTCTTGTCCAGAAGATGCTACTCCGCAGATGTCGTTGGACCGGGCCAACACGCCGCGGTCACACCGCGGTCACGCCGCGGTCACGCTGTGATTTGGCCCTGCTCCAGGACGACACCCTGTGGTGGTTCGCAGTCCTGTCGGGATACTTCTCCTATCCCTAATCCGCACTTCTCCAAACCCTCGACGCCAATCCCATACTCCTCCCGTCCTCGCTGCCGCTCCCATACCGACCACCCCTCGCCGCCGCTCCCATCCCAACCACCCCTCACCGCTCGCCGATCGCCGATCGCCGCTCCCCGCTCATCAGTGCTCACGCTTTTTTTCTAAAATCACTATGTGAACCCATAACCCTTCTCGTTTTACCCTAAACCATAGCTCGACGCACCCATATGGAAGATTTTTCCCAATAACTCAACACGAATCCTACTTCCCAACCGACTCTCGACGCGAACCCTACTTCCCAGCGCGACAGGTCTGGTTTTCCAATGCTCAATTATTCCCCATTAAATGGGTACGTATTATGATCCCCTTACAATTTTAGGTTGTGTTTGGAACCCTGCTTCCCTACCTACTCTCTAGGGTTCTAACTCTAATTTCCAACCGGTCATATTATCTTTGATTCAAGTAATTTTTGTTCATTCACTTTAAATCAGTATGTATGCCTTCATTTATTTTTGATTTTTTGGTTCCATTTCGCTGCAATGTATTGTCTATTATGATCCCCTTATGAACAAAAGCAATATCTCATTTTAGGTTGCAATTTTCTTTTAATTTACCTGTATAGAATCATTTTGATTGATATTGAAGAGGTCAAAATGAGGTGGGGAGGAGGGGGGATGTGCTGGAGGGGGGTGGGAAGGGGTGAGGTGAGGAGGAGGGGGGGTGGACAGGGGGTTGGAGGTGGCTGTTTAGGTGGGGGAGAGGGGGGGGGATGTGCTGGGGGTGAGAAAAGATAAGATATAGGGGTGAAAGAACATCCATGTTGATGGCAGCACCAATACATTAACGACTAGAAAAACCTGATCATCGATCAACAACGTCTCCTACTGATCATCTATCAACAACGCACCCAATGGGGTATATAAAAGAAATGAATAACCAATGAATTATCAATGGTCCTCATGACAATCATAAACGTTTTACCTTACAAGGGCTCTATAGTACAAGATTGACCACTCCACATGGGCATTATTAATTAACAGGTATAGAAAACACTGGTCACTCAATCAGTAACAATCCCATTATGGCATCTTCAAGAGTCCCTTTGACTCATATAAATATCTTAAGGAAATCCGACCATAACTTCTATCCCACATCATCATCCCATCCCAATGGTTCCAATAGTTCCAATCCTAAAAAAAGGCGGTAATCCTCAACTGTTCTAACCTTGAGAAATAGGTACCAAAATGTCAGGATAAAACAAGATCTCTTTATATATACTACTTGATTATAATTTTCAGGATCTATTTGAAAGAAAATTGAACAGAACTATCTTAGATTTCACAATCCATTCCAACTAATGATCTAATAACCCTCACACATGATTCTCATCTCACAACCCAACCTGCTTGAGGATTCTGAATCCAATCCTTGAAGAAATCCTGATAAAGAATTGTTTTAGTCGAAAACACCATAAAGACCACATTCAAACACAGAAAGTATTCCATCATGGAAATTTATATGAAAAAATGATCAAAATTGAATACTCATAAGTCGAATTCTGACTCCAGGGTTAAAATAGGGTAAACACAACGAGGAGAAAAAAGTACCCAACCAGTACTTTAGGTATTTGATATGTAACCCAAAATGTCCCCTCATTCCATGTGACATAGACTGCTCAGTGTGTACTTTTCCAAAGTACACATCATGTGTTCCAGTATATGATGTTTACCCCCACCTGGGTGCATTCACATACAAGGCCCCACTTAGCATGAAAAATTCCCTACTACGTGGAATGTATCACCCCATACACAATCTTTACCCCACATATGGTTCCCATGTATGTACCTATCCATATATCCCCCCCCACACAAGGTCTACCCACGCACAATGCCTATCCATGTACCTTGCACTAGATATAGCTTTATACCCTACATGGTCATCTGCCACTAGCACACCCCGAGTCACCACTACATGGCATGTAACCCACCCCCTTGTATTAATCTTTTATTTCCCAAAACCCATATTTCCCAAGTACGAAGAACACATGATGTGTGTTCTCAAAACTACACATCATGTACATGAGTTATCCCAAACTAAACCCCCCAAAAATATCCCAAAACACCTAATTTCTCCAAAGTATCCATTGATTGAATCCTGAATGGGTCACCAAAAACCCAAAAAATACGATTAAAACTTAAAATCAACTACCCTATGGGAATTTGTGGGGGAGGCAGGGGTGTTTGGTGGGGGTGAGGTGGGGAGGAGGGGGGCTGTGTAGGGGGTTTGGTGGGGAGGGGGTGGGCTGGGCAGGGGGAAGGGGGGCTGGGCAGGGGGGTTGTGCAGGTGGGGGTGGTGGTTGTGTAAGTGGGGGAGGGGGTGGGATGTGCAGGGGGTTAGGCTAGGCAGGGGGAGTTGGGCTGGACAGGGGGGTTGTGCCAGTGGGGTAGTGGGGGGGGGTTGTGCAGGTGTGGGGGGGCTGGGCAGATAGGGGGGAGGGGGGTTGTGCCGGTGCGGGGTGGTGGTTGTGCAGGTGGGGGAGGGGGTGGGATGTGCAGGGGGTTAGGCTAGGCAGGGGGAGGGGGGCTAGGCAGGGGGGCTGTGTAGGTGGGGTAGTGGGGGGGGGGGGGGGTTGGGCAGGTGGATGAGTATGGAGATGAACTTGAGTTCCTTGAACCCAATTAGGGAACTGCAGAATGATTTCGTAGGACCCGAGAATATCGGATAAGGCACATTTGTGGAAGAATCTATAATTCTAGCCATGTCCCTACTTACACTATCAATGTTGTAGAAACCGTGGAAGAGCCATTTAGTGAGTCTAGTAAGAGAAGGAAAATCCCCATGCATAATCCAACCAGGTACAATTACTATGGAATGTAATAATGCTATAACCACCATAGATCAAGATTAATACGTCATTATGTTGAGAAACATCAGACCCTTGTACCTTTATTTAATGATAAATGTTAGCAATATTTGAAAATATTACATTGACTATGATTTTTGATTTAATATCATTCTAATGTTGACACATTATCATATGTGATATGATAAGGACAATATAGAACCTTCCACATAGATACTAAAATTCTGTGTCCAATGCAAGAAATGTCCATAAGTCCAATTCATGCTCGGGGATCAATTTGGAGACCTCATTTTTGAATCATAATTTATAGTAATTCAGTAGGATCAAAACATCATTGACTTTTTAGGAAGGCCTCTTTAAACTTTTTTGACCACTCAAACATAACTACATTCTTAGTAATCCTAGTCATAGGAACTTCTAGAGGGGAAAAGTTTTAAATGAACCACATGTAAAACCCGAACAAACAAATGAAACCCACAATCTCAAACATGTTTCGTATGCCTTCTCATGAAACCACAACCTATACATTCATTGGGTCCACATAAATTCCCACATTATAGATTACGTGCCTAAGAAAACATACTTTATGGAAGCATAAGTGACACTTTGAGATCTTATAAAACATATAATGTGGTCAAAGTGTATAAAAAAAATCTATAGGTGTCCAATGTGTATATCAATGGTCGGTGAGTATATAAGGATATCATCAATAAGAACAACAATGAATGAGTTGAGATATGTATGGAAGATCTCATTCATGAGATCCATGAACACCATTGGATTAATTTTAAACATGAAAGGAAAGTCAAGATATGTATGGAAGATTCCTTAATAATTTTCACACCATTTGTAATACGAAATCATATATATACATTCATTCAACTAATCCATTCATGTCCTTAAAAAAGTTCCACATGTCTCATTACTGCTAAGTAAAAAATGGCAAGGATCAATATTTGCCCTCATGTACCTCTTTATAACCTCTTTATTACCTCTACACAAGTAGTAATTTACCGCTTTCAAAATAGTAAATTATCTTCACACATGTCGTTTCTAGCCCAACATATTTATATGTATCCACTACTTTTACCCTTATCAAAGCCCTAGACTAATACTTCTCACTCAATATAGCTCATCACTCAACTCCCAACATCTTCCATACTACTGAATGTAGTGTCTCATACAACTATATATCACATACCAACCTTCTCACTTAACAAACATCCATGTTAATACATTATGATCAATGTAAATTCATTTTTTGAAATAATACCATATTAACCATGGTAGGTATAATATCACATTCAAAACTCTCCATTATCACTCATGGTTGGGTTCATCTAGATCCTTATCACTCAAGATGATGCCATTATATTGACCACTACCTTATCAATCATGGTAGGGTTAGATATCATGTTATAATATGATAACTTCATTATCACTCAAGTAAGGGTCCTTCTAGCACCTTATCACTCAAGGTGTTGTCATTCCTTATTATATATCACTATACTTGTTAGAATTTCTCACCCAAGATGTGTATGAAATAACAATAAGGGAATTTGGTCCATATCATAGCTCACCAGATAGGTACAAGGTTCTAGTTACTCGGGACCTATTCCCCCTAACTTATCAATCATGTTAGTGTTAGATATCATTTTATAATATGATAGCATCATTATCAATCAAGTAAGGGTCCTTCCAACACCTAATCACTCAAGGTTTTGTCATTCATTAAGATATTTCACTATACTTGTTAGAATTTTTCACACAACATGTGTATGAAATAACAAGGACATTTGGTCCATATCATAGCTCACCAGCTAGTGTACCACCATGAAGACCATGATCCCATGTGATAAATGGTTAATTTTTATGATTCTCCCTATGGATCATCATTCAAATTTCAATGGATACAGAAATAATCTATGGAAGGTATATACTAAAATTCATGTAGTAATCTACTGGATTGTCATGGAGGATTATCTGAATGATTTCATTATAGATTGGGGATAGAATATTACCTTGTAATCTTATCCTCTTAGAATATGATAGAAAATTTCCAAAGTGAGCCCAACCGATGATGTAAATAATTCATAACCACTGACAAACACCATGTTGGATGTCATCATAGCATATCCCCTTGAAAATTAGGCATGTGATATCTCTCATGAATAAAGTAAATATCTATCCCCATAGAATCTATGTGTCACAAGAGCCTGACCAATATCCCTCTCTTAAACACAATCCAATACCTTGATAAATGCAACAATATAACTAAATCTCTTGACATTATAGAAGTCATTGCCCCATAGTATATGATTCCCCCATCATTATACTCTAGGAACAAAAGGGTTATAATGGTCATAGTGTAAATATCCTTCTAGGTTATTATATTGAATGATTAAATTCATCGAAAAAATATCAAATTTATCCTGGAGTGATCAAAACAAATAACCCTTATTCGATAGATCAGGATTGAGGCAGGGGATTCTTCATATACGAGTTATAAACTTGAATTTCCAATATCCCCCTCCCTATTTGATGAACAAGACAACATTTTTTTGGTTCTTGGTCTCTCTACCACATCAATATGTGAACCATGCAAGGGGAAGGGATGTGAGTAAGCCTTAAAAAATGAGATGATTATTTCTATGTGTTTTTTGTGTGTTTTTTTGTGTGGTTGCAGGTGATTAAAGTGAGTTTTTGTGAGTTTTCTATGTGTTCAGTGGTGTGTTTTCTGTGTTTGCAGGTTGCAGTGTTCCTATGAAAGAGTGGTGTGTGTAGTGGTGTGTTTTTTGTGTGTGCAGTGGTGTGTTTTCTGTGTGTGCAGTGCTGTGTTTTATGTGTTTTCTGTGTGTGCAGTGGTGTGTTTGCAGGTTGTAGGTTGCAGTGTTTTTGTGAGTTTTCTATGTGTGCAGTGGTGTGTTTTCTATGCGTTTTCTGTGCAGTGGTGTGTTTTTTGAGTTTTTTATGTGTGCAGTGGTGTGTTTTATGTGTTTGTAGGTTGAAATGGTGTGTTTTTTTGTGATTGCAGTGAATTTTTGTGAGATGACACGTTTTTTACAGAGTTTTCATTGCAGCCTGCAGTATTGCAGGCTGTTTCATCTTAAATTAATGGGGGGTCTAACCCAACGGTTTCAAAACCGTTGGGTTATACCTTTGTGATGCTGCAACATTTCCCAATGGTTCAAAACCGTTGGGTTATACCCTGCTGCATTTCCCAACAGTTCAAAACCGTTGGGTTATACCCCTGCTGCTACCTTTCCCAACGGTTCAAAACCGTTGGGGTATACCCTGCTGCTTTTCCCAACCCTGCTGATTTTCCCAACGGTTCAAAACCGTTGGCATACCCCTGTGCGCTGATTTTTCCAACGGTTCAGCTGAACCGTTGGTATAAAAGAAATCTAAACAGCCTTTCCCAACGGTTCAGGGTGAACCGTTGGTATAAGGCTTTCCCAACGCCTCACAGCCCAACGGTTTCTAAAACCGTTGGGATAAGTTTTCCCAACGGTTTTAGGGCCTTTCCCAACAATTTTAAACCGTTGGAAAAACATGGATTCCCAGTAGTGTGAACAACTGCATCTAACTCGAGATTGTGTGTCGGGTAATTCCTCTCATGTGGCCTCAACTACCGAGACTCGTACGTAACGACTCATTCCCCCTACATAAGCACAACTCTCAAATCAATACCTAATGCATCATAGTAAATAGTGTAACTCTTTCCCAACTCTAGAAAAATCAGTATCGGTGTTGATGTCAATCTCCCTTTCAGCTCCTGAAAGGATGAATCATAGGAATATTTCCACAAGTACTTTCCACCCTTCATAGTAAGGTCTTCCAATGGTGTTGCTAAGCATGAAAAGTTCTGTATAAAGCATTTGTAGTAACCATACATCCCCATAAAACTCCATAACTCAAAGACGTTCTTCAACTGCTCCCAGGAAACTACTGCTCTCATTTTCTCTAGGTATATTGATACTCCTGTATCTGAGATAACATGACCCAAGAAGTGAATATGATCCATCTAAAAGTGGGATTTTTAGAGCTTAACATATAACTGATTCTCTCTCAGTTTACTCAATATGATCTCAAGATGGGTGGTATAGTCGTGTTGAGTGTGGGAGTACACCAAAATATCGTCCATGAAGACAACCACAAAAGAATACATGTAAGGATTGAACACTTGGTTCATCAGTTCCATAAAAACTACAGATGCATTCGTGAGACTGAACAGTATAACCACATACTCGTATAGATAATGCCTTCTCTAAAAGGTTGTAAGAGGTATATATGATGATATAACACACAAATGATGATAACCAAATCTCAAGTCAATATTTTATAACACTCGGTCTCGTCAAAACCGATTAAAGAGATCGTCAATCCTCGGTAAGGGATATCGGTTCTTTACCCTCAATTGGTTCATCTTCCAATAATCTACACAAAATATGAGGGTACTATCCACCTTCTTCGCAAAAATGGAAAGAGAACCCTCAAGGAGAAGTACAGGGTCTGATGAAACCCTTCAACTTAAACTACTATAATTGCTTCTTGGGCTCCTGTAACTCTAGTGTAGTCATACTATAAGGAGGAATGGGCACCAGTGTCTCTCCTAGAATAAGCTCAATAAATAAATATACCTTGCAATCTGGAGGTAAACCTGAAAATATTTCTAGAAATACATCTCTGAAATGATCCACCATTGGAGGATAGTCCATCTTTTAAGTCCCCTGGTCATCTAGATAAAAATGAGCAATATTGGCTATAATTCCTCCAAACCCAAGATGCTCGGGTCCAGCTCTGCTCACCTGGACATCCCATTCACCCTTTTGTAGAAAATACATGCCCTATGGTGATGGGAAACTCACCCAAAGGTGATAGTAGTCAACACATTCCTAGAAAGAGACTAACCAGTCCATTTCGAGAATGACATCAAAGCCTATCATATATAAAACAGGGAGGTCCCATAAGAGGTGACACCCAGCAACCTCAAGAGGGAACTCCTTGCACTGACGTAAACTAGCCTTCTTAATACCCAATGGAGTGTCTAGTTTCATAACATAAAAAGATATAAAACTATTGAAATCCCCTATATCAAAAAGAGCAGAAGCTAAAACTGAAGCAACTAAAATCGTACCTCTAACTGTAGAGGGCCTGGGATCCTGCTCCTTCTGGGTCTGCTCCACAGCAAAAGTATGACCTTTACTATGGACCTATGTCCCTACCCTAATACCCTGAGATGATCCACCCTGTCGTCACTGAAAACTTGTAGCATGACTACCATGGCCACAACCACCTCCTCAGCCTGAACGACATGATGAACTATAGTTCCCTGACTGATGAGAAACTGGTGATCCTACTCCCGAACATGGAGTCATATCAAAACCCCTATCACTAGCTGCTGGTGAGAACTCCCAAAAAAAACCCTAAAGGTGACCCATTTTTTCACATGACCAACACTCAATTGGGTCTCTCAGGCAATGTGGTCTCGTATGCCCACTCTTCCCACACTGGTATAATACCACCTATCTACATGAATAAACATCACATGAAGGCTCCCTATGGCGCTTCCTGCTATCTGTCGAAGGAGTACCAACTCTGGATGTTGAACTGCCCTTGCTCACAGCTCCCAACTCCCACATATTACGCTCGATAATCAGCATCTGGTTCACTATATCCGTCACTAAAGTCATCCTGAAGACATTCACCTACAATCGGATTTCATACCTAAGACCGTCCTCAAATCACCTAGCTAATGATAACTCGTCACCTCCCAGAACAGGTGTGAAGCACTGAATCTCGGTAAAATGAGAAGAGTAATCCCTCACTGAAAGAGATCTATGCTTCAAATGCATGAACTCTAGGGATCGATCATCCCTCAATGTCTCGGGGTAGAAATAGTCATATAAGATCTTCTAAAACTCATCCCAAACCATATCTTGATGACATACCACCTCTGAGATAACATCCCACCATATCTTAGCAGAACCACATATCATGTAAGTAGAAATCTTCACCCTCTTCTCTGAAGGTGTCTCCAGTTGCTCAAAGATTGAAAGAATGGCCTCTAACCATGACTCTATAGCCTGTGGTCCTCCATACCCAGAAAAAGTGGGAGGATTATGCTACTGGAACACCTGCGTCAGCTCTTCCATGGATGGGGTGGGATGCGGTGCTCTCTGAAAAGTCTGTAACATGCTCAAAAATCCTTCACAGAACTTTGCATCAGCACCAATGTCCGGTATAATAGATGGCTCTGAAACTGGCATAGTAGGAGGATTTGCTAGTAGTCCCTTATCTATCATTTCTGGTGTCTGATCATTACCCTGTACCTGGAGTACAACCGGAGGACGTCTTAGTGGAATGACTCTGCAAGGTCAAGTGTGCACCTCAGTACAAGATTATCAAGGATAGCAACTTAGAAGTGAAAGAACAAAACAGAAGAAGAAAAACATTTAAACTTTACAAAACAGGGTTACACGGCGTGTATATCCACCACATGGCATGTTCCCTTAGTCTTCAACATGGGTGTGTACCTCTTCCAAACCTGGTCATGTAACACCCCTACACATGGCGTGTTCATCCTGAGACATAGCGTGTACTTGAATTTTCCCCCTTCCCAAGTACTTCAACATGGATCGAACCACACGGTTCTCTCCTGGGTAACACTACACAACATGTTCACCCTGGAAACGACATGTACTACTTATATTCTAACCACCCATGTCATTATTCACACGGTTGGAGACACAGTTGACTCTACACTGCGTGAAAGAATGGGACACAACGTGTATAACCTAAGTTTCATCCACCCGTGTCGTTAGTCACACGGTCGGACACACGGTCCTTATAGCACAGCGTGTACTCCCAGTACACGGTGTGTTCTACCAAAGTTTCCCAACCCCATGTCTCTACTCACATAGTCAGTCACACGGTTAAAGACTACACGGCATGTACATAGGATACACAGTGTGCAAATAAGAAAAGTTGTTTCTTCCATAACAAAAGAACACATGGCATGTGTTCATAACACCACATGTCATTTTGTCTGGTTTTCCGGATAGTAAGCCTCTGAAACTTCTCTAGAACCCCTGAAAACTTAGAATATTGTCCAAGGCATGACAAATTTCGACTCGTGAGATCCCACACTCCCATGGATCAAAGTTTTGGATCCTTATTCATGTAATAACTTGAAAAAAATCAATTAAAGTTTAACATTATCCACTAAATTCCAATCCAAGAGGGCCCATAACACCTTAGGGGCCAAATTTTGGAATCCATCCAAATCAGTCATTACATAAATCATTCTACCACAACATCTATCAAAACAGGATGCATATCTAGCACAACATCCATCACAATAACATGCAATCAGTAATGCACCCTAAATGGCATGACAAGAATGCATGACATGTGATCTCTAGAAAGTGCTTATATGATGCATGAGATGGCATACCCTCATATCCTCAGGTTGAAACAGAAATAGAACCAAAATGATATAAATCATAACAGTACAAATCAAGTGAATCACCTAACGTTGAAATCAAATCAACATTAACAATTGCAAAACTAGAAAAATTGCAATATTTGAGGTAACTTGGCTTTTCTCTATACACGGGTTAGCTACTCCCAGGAATAGATTATTAACAACTACCTATTCCTTCTTATCCCTATCTATAGACTCCAAACAATAAGACAAAGCAGAAAAGAAACTCCTCTAATACCACTTTTTAATGTCTCGGTTCCGGGTGCCGCCCAAAGGTGCCCCGTACCCGGTTGGTCACAAGGCCTCAAGCGCATTTCCCCAAATAGTAAACAGTAGTAGAAGCAGTAATACCATACAACAGAAGACTGATAGTATAAAAAACTAGAGCATATATATAAATAAATGATGCATGTCATATGTATCTAGGAAAGCATCCAAACAAGTCACAATTTTGGAAATACAATATTGAAACCAAAGTACAGAAAATAGAAAACTCCAACAGCATCGTAAGCCTCAACTTGGTCTCATACTCTCCATCTCCAACAACAATCAAATACCTGATGAAGAAGGGAAATTGCCTTTATCTATACCTGCAACCATATAATCTATTTGGGTCCAAAAGCATGACTCGAACAGGTTCTGAGACGAATCTCAGTAGGCAACCACCAAAAGATCTGTTCTTAATTGTCAGTGAATATATATAGAAGGTAATATGTAGAAATAAAGTAATAAACAAGGAAGTACTCAAAAGTAAACAATTTTACAGTTTCTAATTACATTCATTTACATTTATTAATTATTCAGTCCATTGAAGAATATAACCTTGGGATCTAGCCTACGCTTTGTATCCCCTTGTTTATCAATAACAAACAGACATCTCAAAAGACCTTCTAACAATCAAGTATGACAGAGTCTGAGCTTGTACTTTGGCTTGGTAGACTTGTCATAATCATTCAAACATTCATAAGAAACCCTCTGGGAAAGTTCTCATAGTCTACACCCATTCAGTTCAACATATCATCAATTCAAATAATAATAACGACCCTCTGGAAAATCTCACACGGTCTAAATCCTTTGGTCCCACATAGCACTAATCAAATAAAAACGACCACCCAGGTAGCTCCCATGATCAATACCCCCTCGGTCTACAACAGTCAATGCCCTGTGGTCCAACATTTATTTAATAATGCACCTCTGGGTAGCTCTCACAGTCTAACAACTCTGGTCAATGAACCATGGTAGCTCTCACAGTCAATACCTTTGGTCAATCATAACAATGATTCATAATTAAAAGACCCTACTTCAAGAAATATCATAGTCAATTCTCCTTGGTCATATATTCATAATGTGAAACACATGCATCTCATATAAACAACAACTCCATCTGAACAACACTAGACATGAAAACAAAGAAGCCTAACATGCTTTATAGGCCCAACGAACATAACCAAATCAAAGATAGGTAACACATCCATGTGCAAGGTAATAGACCTTATTTATAATCAATAACCCTTTCTCAAACAAATAGACCATAGCAGGCATTAAACATGGATAAATTCCAAAATACGTAATACCCTAAACAAGGGTATTCGGCACTTTGAGCATATATAATCCAAAGACAACCAAAGAAAGGCACAAACCACCTACCTCAATGTCATACGAAGAGCACTCTTGAACGCCAGACCTTGAATCGGCCTAGAATGACATCGATCTATAAAAAGGTCAAAATCATTCAACCTTGGATAACTCAAGAGAGAGTAGAAATTGGGAAGAGAGGCTCTAGGGAAACAGAGAACTCACCAGTGGGAATCCAACGCACCCGGCGGCGTCTCAATTGGAGCTTGGACGGAAGAAGGTTATGAGCTCAAAGATTTTCAGTTGTACGTTGCTCTCTTGTACGAGACATAGGAAGAAGAAGATGCTTCTGGAGATTAGATGCGACCCATGTCCGATTAATCAAATAAAAAGAAAAGTACATGGCATGTTCATTTAACGTGCATGCTATGTACTAGCCTCAACCAGCCCCAACTTTATGTGGTTTGTCAGGTCACCCACATGGTCCTGTATTGGCCATTACACGGCCAGTACATGGCTACCCACGACAATTGGATACATGGCGTGTACTTAGAAAATTTTCAAAATATCATTTTTCCTCAAAAACAACCTGAAATAAAGATCCATACCTGAAAAGAAGATCTAGATTCTTACATAAGTGTTAATAATCATATATAAATAATTAATATTTTAATCTATTTATGGTTATACTATATTTTACAAAGTATTATAATTTTTATTATTACAACATGTATGTTTATTAAAATTCTTTTTTTAATTTAGTTGTTTAATTTATTTTTAGTTTAAGTAATTTGTTGTTTCATTTTGTAATATTAAATTAATTTGGTTAATTTATTTTGTTGTTGTACAGGAGTTGTTGAACTACCGACGCCACTTGTCAGTGACTCATTTGAGTCATCGACAACACCCCCATTTCCATCTACCAACAGCCCCTATCAGTGACTCATTTGAGTCACCGACAGGAGTTACTAACACCAACCCATCGATCGATCCTTTTCCATTTTTCATTGACCTACTGATACATGTCTCACCGTCACACCCCTTCACTACCAGGAACTTTCCTACCGATGCACCTCCCATCCATATACCGACACTACCTTGCTCGTCCTACTGAACCTCCCCTGCTACCTATCCTCCCCCTATTTCACTGACACTATGTCGATGAGTCATTTTTACTACTGACACTTCCCTTCTCTATCTACTGACGCACCACACTATCAACCCACCAATGTCCCTACTCCCCTCTTGTCTCACCAATGCATCTTGTCCAACCCCCTAACACCATAATCCCTTCCCCTCAAATCAAACACCAACATCAAAACACATATTTAACACACAACATCACAAAATAAACCAACAACAACAGAGTGAATCGAGCAAATCCATCAGAACCAAAAATCAACGAACAGCAGCAGCAAGAGTTAACAGAATCAGAAATTATCCATCATGAAAAATCAATTTCACCCATATCTGAAGAAATGAATGGCCATAGAAGAACAAAACCATTTTTCCCTAAAATCAGCAAATCACCAGAAGAAACCTCAAACAAATCTGGTAAAACTGATGTCGCACTCCACTGGAAGATACTTGAGTCGTCGCCTCTACTCTCAAACTGCCGCTGAACCACCGGCACCAGATCTGATCTACCTTCCCCACCATACCTGGTCAACCATCGCCACACCCAAGCCGCCTCGTCCTCCTGTCTGGCCGAGTCACGCGCACCGCGTGCAACAACCCCCTGGTTCCGCATTCCCTTAGGCCAAGATCCTAGCGCCTTGCACCGACCTGCACCACCGGTCGAGCCCCCAAACTACCGGCATTGTTGTTTCCTCATCCCCTTACTTCTACGCCATCGTCAACCCCATCCCCCACTCCCTCCCTTGCCACGATCCTACCCTCCTCACCCCTCTTTTTTATTTTTTATTTTATATAATATATATTATTTAGCATATGATAAATATTATAATATATTCAATTATAATAACACATTTAATAATATATATAACTAATATAGTAAAATAATTTACATAATAAATTTATTTGTTTTCTATTTATTAATATTTCTTTTTTTTTACATAATTATTTAATTAATTAATATACAAATATATAACAGTAATTTAAATATATATATATATATATATATATATATATATCTAATAATAATTATCATAGATATTTTAAATATTTTTTTAAATATTTTTTAATTAATATAATTAATTATTTTAATTTATAGTTACATACATATATATATAATAATAGTTACGGTTTTCAAAGTTCTAAGACTTCGTGTGTGAATTCTATTCTGCACAGGGGGAGATCGTGCACGAGGATAGCATCTTTCATTTCAGTTACGCAAGTAGCGGTGCTGGGCATTCAGTTTTAGGAGTGGAAGATTCCAAAAGGATCTACAGGATTCTAGCACAGGACTTCAGACATTGGGGGCAGGTGGGAGATTTTTCATGCACATCATTCCATTACACATCCCTCCCATTCACCACTCATTCATAACATGATCCATTCCATCTCTCATTCCATACTCATTCCATCCATTCCTCTCGATCATCTTTTCAACTATTCCATCTCCATATTCATCTATTCTTCCATCCTCACATCTCCTCATCCCTTCATCCATCCTCTGATCTCGATCATTCCCCACCATCTCCATTCACCTGAGAACCAGAACAGAGGCAGGAGACAGACATCAAGCATAAGTGAAAATCGAATATGGAGCCGGAGCTTGAGGAAGAAATCTCACTAGAGATGCTACTTCATCTCTTTCTACCTTTTGTTTTCATTGGTGTCTTTTCAAGCATTCATAGTTAAATAGATTAGGGGAATCAGGTTGTCATGAACTAATTCACATTTATCCATTCTACTTTCACTAGTTTAATTATTTGGTGCGTCTTTTAAGTTTGATGCTATGTTCTGTTCATTTATGAGTATCAATTTACACTACCTAATAATGGACGGGTGAGGTAGTGAATCAATACACCTTGGATCATTGATCGAAGTACCAAAAATTGAAAAGGTCAATGTATATCTTCTGTATGATGAACAGATTAATTTGAGGATCAAGGTCGAAAGATCAAGACTCAAGAATGTTCATCGAGCCGTGAAAGTCCATTGAGGCTTCACCTCAATGAATTTCCACCCTTATAAGCATTAAATAATTGAATTGATTTAAGTATGATCAGAGAATATCATTTTATCAATACAAAATAGCCTGAGGACCCTAAGTCCTTCTCTGGGGTTCGACACCCTTCTTACCACATTACTAGTAGTTTATAGGGTTTATAAATTTTAAATTTTTTCATACTCAATGACGCGAGCAGTCAAATTTTTGTGTCGTTGTCAAGGAAGGAAATCGCGACCAAGTGAAAAAAAAAATCCAAATATAACAAAAACTAAAAAATATAGAAAAGATAAAATAAAAAAAAAAATAAAAAAAATAAAAAAAAATAAAAAAAACTGTGCAAAAAAAAATCAATTCTGTTTTCACTTACTGTATGCACACCAGGTATTCTAAGGTAAAACTTGAATCCTCAATTTTTCATATCATCAAACATTGTTTTAACCTTAAGATACAAAAGAAAACAAAAATGGAAAATCTGGAAAACATAGTAGAAAACCAAAATATGAATGTTCCACATCACTTAGTTCCTACCCCTGATAGAGCTAAACTTAGGGAGTTTCAAATTCCTACAGTTCCAAGCAACCCATATTGTATCAAGTTGTCACCTAGGTCTAGGAACTATGAGATCAGACAATCTCATATCTCCCAACTCCCTTCTTTCAATGGTCTGTCAGCATAGGACTCACTTCAATTCATTATAGAGTTTTATGGGTATGTCCAGCAATTACCTCTACGAGATCTAAGTGAGGAGGAGTTGAGGTTGAGTGTTTTCCCATTTTTTTCTCAAGGAGAGGGCAAGGACTTGGTTCCAAACCTTGTATGAGGAAATATTTGAAACCTTGGATGAGGTATTCAATGCCTTTGTTTCCAAATTTTAACCTAGGAACACCACCATTGAGGTTAGGCAGAAAATCACAGGCTTTGTCTAGGATGAGGGATAATTATTTCACGAGGCATGGGATAGCTTCAGAGGTCTTATTAGTAAAATTCTCAGCCATTAGTTAGCTCCCAATTTTCTCATGGATACTTTTTACAAAGATATCACCCCTTACAACAAGAATCTTATTGACCGATCCTGTGGGGGTGACTTCTCTGGTTCCACTGCTGATGAGCTAAAATAATTGTTTGATAAACTAGCTCAAAAGTCCCAACACAAGTGCACTAGGAAGAGATTCATCCATGGGGTTGAGACCAATACCCAAGTTTGTGTTATTAATGAACAAGTTCTTAGGAATAAGTACTGTCATTGTGGGATGTTTGGTCACACTCAGAGATGTTTTCCCAATTTGACCTCCCTGTCTAATTTTATTAGAGTTCAAAATTTGTGGATTTTAGAGCTATAAACCAAGGGGGAAATGAAAAATTCTCATAATAGTTTAACTATGGAAATAAAAACAATCCAAATCCTTCCTGGAAAGAACAAGGTGTCATTAAATAATCCACTACCCCAAGTTACCGGTCACAACCCAAACAATTTTTCTAAAATCAATATGGGGATGAATCTTCTAATTCCCAAGGGGAGTTAAAGGTGGTGTTTCAGTAAGTGTTGGATGATATTAGATCACTGAAAAAAGACACCGAATCTATAATTCAAAATTTAGAACTTCAAATGGGTCAAATGGCTAGAGACCAAGGTGGTAGAGAAAAGGGAAAGTTGCTCAGCACTTCAATTCATAATCTAAGAGAAAACGTGATGGAAGTAACAACCAATTCAGGGCTTAAACTTCAAGAACTAGTTAGGGAACAACCTAGGCAAGAGGAAATTAATGTTTTAACTGAAACTAAAAATGAAAATCTAGAAAATGAAAAAATCTAGAAATCTGGACAACAAGGTCCAAATTGAACAGAATGTTCAAACCACGCTTGAAAAAGCTAAATAACCAAGGAAAATGAAGTGAGAATTGATTAAGGAAGAAAAGATGAAATTTGGTTTTGAGGATAAGGTGAAAATCAACCTGTTCTAAAACACTATACCCCTCCCATTACCTTCCCTGAAAAAGTAAAACAAATTGATGAACTTGATTACCTGAGGTTTTTGAAATTGATTTGGAGCCTCACCACTAACATGACTTTATTATAATCCTTGGATAAAATCCCTTCACATGTTTCATTCACAAAAAGGTTTCTAAAAAACAAAAATGATTGGAAGAAGATGGATAAAATTGTTCTCAATGCAGAGTGTAGTGCAATTGTCCAAAAAAATATTCCTCCAAAATTGAAGGAACCTAGTGGCTTTATTATTCAGTGATGAATAGGAGGAAGTGGGAAACTATGTTTTCTTTGTGAAATAAGAGCGAGTATCAATATTATACCTTACTTCTTGTTTAAAAATATGAGTTTTAGGGATATCTAACCAACTTCTATTTCTCTTCAACTCGTTGATAGGTCACTCACACGCCATTATGGGAGGGAGTATGACCTATTAGTGAGTGTAGGAAAACTCACACTACCCATAGATTTCCTGATCCTTGATATGGATTGTGATGAAAAGGTACCAATAATCCTAGGAAGACCTTTCCTTGCTACTAGTGGTGTCATCATTGATTTATCTAAAGGGAAACTCACCCTCCAATTAGTTAACGATGTAGAGGAAATTTTGGTTTTTGAAAAGCCTCGACATGAGGTTAATTTTGATTTGATGGATGTTGCTAAAAATCAATGTTACAAAATTGAGGTCTGAAGTGAGTATGGGTCTTTCCCACTTAAGGTCACAGAGATAAGGATTCCCCAACCCATTGAAATTTTTCCCTTAGTTGCTACTCTTTCCCCACAACCTCCTGTTGATGAGTATATTATTTCCTTTGAACCCATTGTGGGGAGTGAGTCACATTCTAGTCTTGAAATGTCTCAACCTATTTATGAAAGTTTCCCTTGTGAGTTTGATTGTATGAAAGTTCTTGAAGCTGGAGAAAGTTCTAGACTGAGTCCTACTGAAAAACTTGTTTTTTATAATGAAAAAGTGTATTTCCTTGAAAATCTCTTTCATGCTCAATATGTTGTTATGTATGATGACTTCCAACCAGATCTTGAAATGATAACATCATTTGAGTCCTCTGTAGACATTGGAAAGTATCTTTAAGAAGTTGAGCATGATTCCTTCCTCTAGGAATTCTCTGAGTTGTCTGAGTTGTAGGCTGTTTTAGGATTTTCTATGGTTCTTGTTGGTGTTCCCTCTTCTGTTTCGGGGCTTGAGAAAGTATCTAAGTGTGGGGGAAGCCGTGGAAAAATTCTTGGTCAGTTGAGTTATTTTTCTAGTATGTTATTAAACTTTTTAAGAGTCGATGAAGTTGTTTTTAGATATCCAGTTGAGATGGAAAACATGTTTCCTCTTGGTGAGTTGGATGAGTTTTGGAGAATTATGTTTGATTTTGAAGATGAGAATGTCTTTGTAAAGAGCCATAAATTTCAAGGAATTTTTTTTCTTAAATACTTTGGAATTTTATGAGTCTGTGGCTTCTGACGGCACTTGATTTCGAGGCCCGGTGTGCCTGGAATCAATTTTCGAAGTTTAGCTCGGGTACGTTCAGTGAACGAATGAGCGGATTTTTCTATCTTTTGAATCGATGCTCGGAATTGAAATATGAGGGCACCGATGAACTCGCAGTGCCGATAATTGCTTAAGAGGACATTTACCACAGTTGCGTTTTATGCGGGTTTGTAGTTATAAATTGTAGTTTAATTAAAAAGGATAAATAAAATTGTTAGAACAATTTTATGTATATAAGGGGGTTAATTCCTCCCATGGGTAGTTAAGGGTGGGACCCACAACCACCTAACTACCCAAGTGTGGATATTAGAGAGGTGGGGCCCAAATAAGCCCCAACCATTCATTTTCCTCTAAACTCCTGAAACCCCCTCATTAAATTGGCACCCCACCCTTTAATTGCCAATTTTTCCACCTCCCTCACTCCATTAATTCATGAAAACCCCTCAAATTTATGAGGATCTTTTCTCTCCCACTCTTTAATTAATTTCCAACACATTTAATTAATGAGGTGATTTGAATTTTGAAATTTAAATTGAATGTGTAATAAAATAATATGATTAGCCTATTATTTTACCAGAGGAGGGCTTTCGTTGTGCTAAGGAGGATTGGGAGAGCTCTTGAGTTTTTGAAGAACACCGCCCTCCGACGAAGAACGATGATTTCTTTGATGAAGAACGCCAGTTCCACGAAGAACAACGATGCGCCACCCATTCTCTTCTCCGCGACAAAAGAGGATACACCGCTTCCTCCTCAGGTGCACTCCGACGTCGCCTACGAATCCTTTCCCCGCGACGCCGTCTTTTCCAACGCCCGACGTACGACATCAATTATCGAGTTAGGGGTTTATTCTTGAAAGTGAATGTATTCGTACCCTATTCTTCGTTATAAATCGTTGTTTATATATGGCCAATTGCTATCGCTTTACGCAGAGGGCACGGGCCGAATGAACACGGCCCGACGACCGTCCGTTGATCTTGTTTATTTTTTTTAGAATCGGAAATCGAAGGCGGAGGAAGCACGATGCCGTCATGTCGTGATAGGAACGCGGAGAAGGAAATCGGCACCGTCGTGCCGGTTGTGCGAAAGGAACTGGGGCCCGCTTCGTGGGCTGCTTCGGCGGAAGAACGGACTGGCCCGTCGGTCGGTCGGGCGAAGGGGAGCCGCGGCGCCAGGAGGGCGCCGCACTGGATAACCGTCCGGCCCGTCGGCCGGCCGGGCGGAGCAGATCTGCGACACCATGAGGGTGCTGCGCCAGAAGAGTCGCAGCCCACCGTGTGGGCCACTTGCGCCAGGCTGGTTTGGGAAGGGCGGCGCTGCTTGGCGCCGCAGATTCGGGCAGCCAGGGGTCGCTCCCCCTCCTCGGACCACTCGTCCTTCAGGCCGAGCCACTCGACCAGTTGGCCAAGCAAGCCGGGTCGCGCGCCTAGCCGGGCCGCGCCCTGCCGGGCCGAGCTGAGCCGGGACGAGCCCTGTCGGGCCGGGTGGAGACGGGCCGAGCCCCGCCGGGCCGGGCCGCGCCACTTCGGGCCGGGCCGCGCCACTTCGGGTCGGTCCGCGCCACTTCGGGTCGGGTCGCGCCCCTCGGGACAGGCCGCGCGACTCACTGGGCCAGTCCAAACCCTTTGTCGGGTCGGACCTGCCAAAAACCGAGACGACCCGACCCGTCAGCCTACCGGGCCTAATGGACTAGACCCTTTTTCACTTAAAGGTGAATATCTTGAAGACCGTGCGTCCGAACAACGTGCCGTCTACGGTATTGGGACCCTCGTGACGAAGCGGTCCTTTTGCAATACTCTAAGTGAGTTTTGGACAACTTTGGAAAACGTATGGGTTTTGGAACGAGCGTATTTCCAATCAGGCCCCTGAAATAGAAAAACTAATATCTATCAGACCGGGCGTCCAATTGATGCGTCGTCTATCGAGTTGGGTTCCTTTTGATGAGACGGAACTTCGGGGTACATAAAATCTAGACTTTGTGATATTTTACATGATGACACCTTTGCTCGAGGAGTGGAGCTTCCCGGAATCGAGCGTGTTGTGTACGGGAACCCTGGAGCTGGCTGCGACTGCGACAACTACTGTGCTGGGTTCCTCCGTGGGTTCGATGACGATGATGACTGTACTTGGATCCTATGTGGGTTCGGCAGCAAAGACGACTGTACTTGGATCCTCCGTGGGTTCGACAGCGATGACGACTGTACTTGGATCCTACGTGGGTTCAGCAGTGATGGTTATTGTACTTGGATCCTACGTGGGTTTGGCAGTGATGACTTCTGTACTTGGATCCTACGTGGGTTCGACAGAGGAGATGATTCAGAGGCTACATCTAATCATCTCCACCCCCTCTTCATAAATAGTATACCTGTGTGAGCTGAGTCTTGACTTTCAATCATTACTTGGTGTGATTGACTTATTTCCTATATGGAATGGGTTATGATTGGGCTCGAGGCTTGGAGCCGAAATGGAATTGGTGAATTAGGTATATGTATGGGCATATACCTAAGTAGAGTCGGTTGATACTTTCTGATTGTATCTTTCCTATGTGGTTTATCCTTTGTGGATTCTTGGGAGACCTTCGGGGGTCTCAGGGTCCCTAATGAGTATCGTATACTCACCCCTGTATGGGCTATGATCGCACTACGTTGTGTTAGATGCAGACGAAAAGCATCACTAATCGAGGTGGAGGCTTGAGGAGCTGGACGGTACCCGGAGGTGGAACAATAGATGGGACGTACACATAGCTGACGACCAAAACCGAGGAGCTGAGGAGACCATCTGTACCCACCCTTCAGGTGGGATATCCAGAGGAAGACTCGGTGGTTTCTGCTTACTTTACTGCTGTTGTACTTTCTTTTCAGCTGTACTGTACTTTTAGTTGGGTTTGTATACTAGCCCATTTACTTTTCAACACTTACTTTTGTAATCAGTTTGTGTTTACTTCAACTTGCGTACTCTGTTGTGTTTATTTTCTATCATAAAGGAAATTCCTTCCCTTTAATCGATATTTTCACTTTTGGTGCTAGTCGCCATCCCCTGGCCTATGGAAGGTGGGCTTGGGGTAGTCACAACATGGGCCCTGAGGAAGGGTCGTGATAAATTGGTATCAAAGGAGTCGGTTCTACCACAGAACTCCAGACTCTGATAATTTATTCTCTATGAATCAATAGAGTTAAGAGTATTGGGTGTGGTTATCAATCCAGGGATTCCAGTGTTGGTGTCGCGGACGACGTATCCATACACCAGGACCCTGACTTCTGATTTCTGACTCAGTGCATGAATACATTGATTGCATGTGTTTTTCAAAAGTTTTCTTTGTGATTACTTTGTGTCAGCTCACCAGGTATACTGTACTAACCGTGGAGCACCTGTTTCTTCTCAGGATGGCCCCATGAAGGCAGCCAGCTAGGGTTCCTAGTTATGTGTGGGATGGCATCCCACCGAGTGATGAGGCCTCGGTGCAGGGCCCCATTACAGCAGAGGCACCAGCGGTACCACTACCCGCTGGCCCACCGACACCACCATCCCCAACACCGGAGAGTGCACGTCGCCTGAGTGTGTTGCACGAGTTTCAGCGATAGAGGCCGCCCAGGTTCCACGGAGAGACAGACCCTCAGGCAGCTGAGGATTGGATGAAGGCTATCATCAGAGTCTTCAGATTAGTAGGTACACCAGATGAACTTATGGTGATCCTTGCGGCGAGTCTCATGCACGCAGTAGCAGGTATATGGTAGAGCCTGATGCTATAGGTACACGATGAGGCATCTATACTTTGTACGGACTTCGAGAGCCTCTTCCGCTCGAAGTTTGTTTCAGACACCCTTCGTGTGGTGCACATCTAGGAGTTACTATATCTGCGGCAGGGCAGCATGACAGTAGCCCAGTACTCGGTGAGATTTACTGACCTCTCGCGCTACTCCACAGACATGGTACGAGACCCATTATTCCAGGCCCGAACCTTCGAGCAGAGACTGAGGCATGAGATCAGGGCTTCGATGATCTCCCTCAGCATTCCGACGTAGGCAGGAGTACCAGAGCGATCCCTTATTGTGGAGAGCT
The DNA here is from genome assembly GCA_963277665.1 of Viscum album. Classification (NCBI taxonomy): domain Eukaryota; kingdom Viridiplantae; phylum Streptophyta; class Magnoliopsida; order Santalales; family Viscaceae; genus Viscum; species Viscum album. The sequence goes on from OY728119.1 coordinate 611,819,848, forward strand.
TTCTTGCTGAGCCTACGCCAGCAGCGAGACTCACCACAGGGCGACACGTAGCGGCGTCTTCTACAGCCAGCAGTAGAGAGATGTCGCAGAGGTCTAAGAGGACCAGGACATTAGGTGGGAAACCCCAGGATTCTAGTTCAGATGTGTGGGGCACACGCAACAGAGCCATCCATACGAGGGGCAGGAAGTGGTATAAATGTAGCGGGTAGGGCCACATGGATCGAGACTATCCGACCCGCCATGCAAAGGAGAAACAGACAGTAGAGGGACCTCCCAGGAAGAGGCAGAGGTTCGACCGTGGCTGTCCGCAGGGAGCAGGCGGACGAGGGAGAGGAGTTGGCTGAGCAGCGGGTGGTGGACGACGCTTCGAGGCTTTACCACCACCACCACCAGGAGGACCACCCCGACCACAGGGAGCTGGAAAACAGAGGCATGCTCAACTCCAGGCAGTCAAGGCCTACGACCACGGTGCACCTGAGATGATTCGAGGTACTATCTGTGTCTACTCCACCCTTCCTGGTGTTCTTATAGACATAGGAGTGAGTCATTATTTTATTGTCGCTGCCCTTGTTCGGAGCTCGTAGATTCCAACGGAGTCGTTGGATCGATCCTTATGGCTAGAGACTCCTACGGGAGCAGACTCGACGATTACACACTGGTTCTGGAAGTGTGAGATTACTCCAGGAGGCGAGAGCTTCGGCTGGTATCTTCTTGTAGCGGCGTCGAGGCCTTACGACGTCATCTTGGGTATGGATTGGTTATCTATAGTCCATGCCCAGATCGACTGTATTAGGAACAGAGTGCGGTGTGTCCGCACATATGGGAGCAGGTTCACCTTCACCGGCGAGAAGGGATCCTTTGCAGCGTAGGATGGGCTTATGCAGAGGAGAGGGCAACCAATTACACATTAGTTGTCTAGTATTATCCTCTAAGTAGTTGATGTGCGGAGTCCGGGTTTTCCTGTTGTGGTGGATCAGTATGCGGACGTTTTCCCTGACGACGTTCTAGGACAACCTCCTCGCAGAGAGGTAGACTTCTACATAGACCTGTACCCCAGGACAACACCGATATCTACTACAGCATATCGGATGGCTCCTGCCGAGCTTCGTGAGCTGCGGGTGCAACTGGAGGACTTCCAGGGAAAGGGATTCATCCGACCTAGTGTTTCACCTTGGGCTTCTCAGATTTTATTCTCCAGGAAGGCGGATGGGAGCTTACGACTATGTGTCGACTACTGTCGCCTGAATCAGGTGACCGTAAAGAACAAGTACCCACTCCCGAGGATTTATGACCTCTTTGATCAGATCAAGGGAGCACAATGGTTCTCAAAGATAGATCTCAGGTCAGGCTATCATCAGCTCAGAGTTAGAGACGAGGATGTGCAGAAGACGGCCTTCCGGTGTCGGTATGGCCACTACGAGTTCTTGGTTATGCTCTTCGGTGTAACCAACACACTAGCAGTGTTCATGAGTCTCATTAACATGATATTCCAGCCTTACCTTGATCATTTTGTCACAATCTTCATTGACAACATACTGATTTACTCGACTACTGAGGAGGAGCACGCCTACCACTTACGGGTTGTACTAGACACACTCCAAGAGCACCAGCTTTATGGTAAGCTCTCGAAGTGTCAGTTCTGGATTCGAGAGGTTCACTTCTTGGGGAACATCATATTGGAGGCGGGAGTTGCAGTGGATACTGTGAAGATTGAGGCAATACTTGCTTGGGAGCCACCCAGGAGCATGACGAAGGTGCAGAGTTTCCTAGGTCTGGCTGGGTACTACCGGAGATTTGTGCCAGACTTCTCCAGAGTTGCTGCACCACTTTCAGCATTGAAGACGAAGGGGAAACCCTTCGTGTGGTTAGATAGATGCCAGCAGAGCTTCCAAGAGCTGAGATAGAGATTGACCAGTGCGCCCATCTTGAGGCTACTGGAGGGGGGGGGGGGGTAGGGTACATAGTTTACTGCGATGCATCAGGGACCAGACTTGGGTGTGTCATGATGCAGGAGTGGGAAGTGATCACCTATGGTTCATGACAGTTGAGGCAGCACGAGCAGAACTACACTACCCATGACCTAGAGTTAGCAGCAGTGGTTTTCTCCTTGAATATGTGGCGACACTATCTGATGAGGGAGCGCTTTACAGTCTACTCTGACCACCAGAGTCTCAGGTACATCTTCTCGCAGAAGGACCTGAACCTAAGACAACAGTGATGGCTCGAGTTCCTCCAGGACTATGACTTTGAGATAGTCTATACTCATGGGAAGGGGAACGTTGTGGCTGATGGTCTCAGCAGGAAATCAGGCATTCAGCTACTTAGATAGGCGACGAAGCAGTTAGCCGCTTTGCAGATATCCTTCATGGATAGAGATGAGATAGCATTTCTACAGTCCCTCACAGTCACTCCTCCACTACTTCAGCGGGTCAGAGAGGCACAGTGTGGTAACGTTGACTGTGAGACGCGATGTGCTCATATTTCCATAGGGCAGGCGCCTGATGGATGTTTTGAAGGAGAAGAGTACGTCATCCTCTTCAGGGGATGTACCATGGTACCAGTTGCACTATAGGAGGAAGTGATGAGGGAGTTTTACACTTCCCCTCTAGCGGTACATCCAGGAGTGGCGAATATGTACCAAGACCTCAGATGACAGCACTGGTGGCCGGGTATGAAGAAGGATATAACAGAGTTCATTTCACGATGCCTCACTTGCCAGAAAGTGAAGGCGGAGCACCAGGTACCAGCAGGCTTGGTACAACCCTTAGAGGTTCCAGAGTGGAAGTGGGATGGGATATCCATGTATTTCATGACGGGGCTTCCACGTACATCCAGGGGACACGACTCTATCTGGGTGATCGTCGACTGACTCACCAAGTCGGCCCACTTCCTTCCGATCAGAGAGCAGGGCTCAGTAGAGAGCTTGGGATGCCTCTACGTTCAGGAGATCATACGAATTCATGGTGTTCCATCGTCTATCATCTCCAATCAAGATGATCTCTTTACTTCCCAGCTTTGGAAGGGGTTGCAGGAGGCATTTGGGACGCAGCTGCGCCTGAGCACCGCCTTTCACCCTCAGACAGATGGCCAAACGTAGAGGACCATCCAGACACTTTAGGAAATGCTCCGTGCATGTGTCATTGACTTTGGTTGCAGTTGGGAGGATCACCTACCCTTGGTGGAGTTTGCATACAAAAATAGATACCACTCCACCATCGGGATGACACTATACAAGGCACTGTACGACCGACCTTGCAGATCACCTCTGTGCTAGACTGACCCTGGGGAGTCAGCACTTGTAGGACCAGAGATGGTCCAGGCTACGACAGAGAAGGTACAGATCATCCAGGAGCAGATGAGGACTGCACATGGCAGACGGAAGTCCCATGCTGATAGGAGATGGAGACCACTTGAGTTCGAGGATGGCGACCACGTTTTCTTACGGGTCTCACCTCGACGTGGATTGTGGAGATTTGGCCAGGGTGGCAAGTTATCTCCACGCTTCATCGGACCATTACAGGTCCTCAGCAGGGTAGGCGAGGTGGCTTACCACCTGGCCCTTCCACCTCAGTTGCACTAGGTCCATGACATCATCCACGTATCTCAGCTGTGGAGATACGTGCATGATCCGACCCAAATCATTGATCATGGGGACCTGGACATTGATGACGGGGCGACATTTGCGGTGGTCCCAGTGGAGATCGAGGATCGACAGGAGAAAGACCTACGTGGATGGTCGATTCCTCTGGTGCACATTCTTTGGCAGCACAGGAACCTCCAGGAGAGAACATGGGAGCGGGAGGCTCAGATGCGTGCTCAGTACCCTCATTTGTTTCCCTAGTTTATGTTGTAGATTTACGGGGACGTAAATCCTTGAGGTGGGATTAATGTAAAGACCCTGAAATTTCAAGGAATTTTTTTTCTTAAATACTTTAGAATTTTACGATTCTGTGGCTTCTGACGGCACTTGATTCCGAGGCCCGGTGTGCCCGAAATCAATTTTCGAAGTTTAGCTCGGGTAGGTTCAGTGAATGAACGAGCGAGTTTTTCTCTCTTTTGAACCAGTGCTCGGGATTGAAATCCAAGGGCACCGATAAAATCGCAGCGCCGGTAATTTCTTAAGGGGACATTTACCACAGTTCCGTTTTATGTGGGTTTGTATTTATAAATTGTGGTTTAATTAAAAAAGATAAATAAAATTGTTAGAACCATTTTATGTATCTAAGGAGGTTAATTCCTCCCATGGGTAGTTAAGGGTGGGACCCACAACCACTTAACTAACCAAGTGTGGATGTTAGAGAGGTGGGGCCCACACGATCCCCAACCATTCATTTTCCTCTAAACTCCTTAAACCCCCTCATTAAATTGGCAACCTTCCCTTTAATTGCCAATTTCTCCACCTCCCTTACTCCATTAATTCATGACAACCCCTCAAATTTATGAGGATCTTTTCTCACCCTCTCTTTAATTAATTTCCAACACATTTAATTAATGAGGTGATTTGAATTTTGAAATTTAAATTGCATGTGTAATAAAATAATAGGATTAGCCTATTATTTTACCAGAGGAGGGATTTCATTGTGCTAAGGAGGATTGGGAGAGATCTTGAGTTTTTGAAGAACACTTCCCTCTGAAGAAGAACAAAAATTTCTTCGACGAAGAACGCTGGTTACACAAAGAATGATGATATAACACCAATTCTCTTCTCCATGACAAGAAAGGAGACACCGCTTCCTCCTCGGGCGCACTCCGACGTTGCCTACGAATCCTTTCCCCGCGACACTGTCTTCCGCGACGCCTGACGTACGACATCAATTATCGAGGTAGGGGTTTATTCTTGAAAGTGAATGTTTTCATACCCTGTTATTCATTGGAAATCGTTGTTTATATACGGACAATTTCTATCACTTTACGCGGAGGGCGCGAGCCAAACGAACACGGCCCGACAAACCTCCATTGATCTTGTTTAATTTTTTTTAGAACTGGCAATCAAAGGAAGAGGAAGCACGACATCATCACGTTGTGCTGGGAATGCGGTGAAGGAAACCGGCGCCATCGTGCCAGTTGTGCGGAAGGAATCGCGGCCCGCTTCGCCGCCCGCTTCGATGAAAGAACTGGTTGGCCCGTCGGCTGGTCGAGTGAAGGGGAGCCGCGATGCCAGGAGGGCACCGTGCTGGAAAACCGGTCGGCCCGTCGGCCGACCGGGCGGAGTAGATCCGTGGCACCAAGAGGGCGCCGCGTCGGAAGAGACGCAACCCGCCATGCGGGCCGCTTACGCCAGAAGGCCGGCCAGCCTAGCCGGTCGGTTTGGGAAGGGCGACACTTCTTGGCGTTGCTGGTTCGGGCAGTCGGGGGCCGCGCCCCCACCTCAGACCGCTCAGCCATCGGGCTGAGCCAGCCAGGCCGCGCGCCCCGCCGGACCGCGCCCAGCCGGGCCGGGCCGCGCCCCTTAGGCCGGTCCACACGACTCACCGGGCTGGTCCAACCCCTTTTCCAGGTCGGACCCTCCAAAAACCGAGATGACCCAACCCGTCAGCCCATCGGGCCTAACGGACCGGGCCCTTTTTTCACTTAAAGGTGAATATCTTGAAGACCGTGCATCTCAACGACGCGCTGTCTGCGGTATTGGGACCCTCGTGACGAAGAGGTCATTTTGAGATACTCTAAGTGATTTTTGGACAACTTTGGAAAATGGCCAGGTTTTGGAACGAACGTATTTCCAACCAGGCCCTTGGAACGGAAAAGCCAATATCTCTCAGACCGGGCGTCCAATTGACGCGCCGTCTATCGCATTGGGTTCCTTTTGACAAGAAGGAACTTAGGGGTACATCAAATCTAGAATTATTTATAGTTTATGTGATGAAACCTTTGCTCGATGAGCGGACCCTCCTGGAATCGAGCGTGCTATGTACGGGAACCATAGAGCTGGCTGTTACTACGACGACTTTTGTGCTGGGATCCTCCGTGGGTTCGATGACGATGGTGACTGTACTTGGATCCTACGTGGGTTCGGCAGCGAAGAAGACTATACTTGGATCCTCCGTGGGTTTGGCAGCGATGACGACTGTACTTGGATCCTACGTGGGTCCGGCAACGATGGTTACTGTACTTGGATCCTACATGGGTTCGGCAGCAACGACTTCTGTACTTGGATCCTACATGGTTTTGGAAGAGTATATGATTCAGAGTCTACATCTAATCATCTCCACCCCCTCTTCGTAAGTAGTATACCTGTGAGAGGTGAGTCTTGACTTCCAATCATTACTTGGTGTGATTGACTTCTTTCCTGTGTGGACTGGGTTGTGCTTGGGCTCGAGAGTTGGAGCCGAACTGGAATTGATGAATTAGGTATATGTATGGGAATATACCTAAGTAGAGTCGGTTGATACTTTGTGATTGTATCTTTCCTTTGTGGTTTATCCTTTGTGGATTCTGGGAGACCTTCGGGGGTCTCAGGGTCCCTACTGAGTATCGTATACTCACCCCTGCACGGGCTATGCTCGCACTACGTTGTGTTGGATGCAGACGACGAGCAACACTGATCGAGGTGGAGGCTTGAAGAGCTGGACAATACCCGGAGGTGGACCACTAGACGGGACATACACGTAGCGGACGACCGGACCCGAGGAGCTGAGGAGACCATCTGTACCCACCCTTCAGGTGGGATATCTGGAGGACGACTCTGTGGTTTCTGCTTACTTTACTTCTGTTGTACCTTCTTTTTAGTTGTACTATACTTTCAGTTGGGTTTGTATACTGGCCCATTTACTTTGAGCACTTACTTTTGTACTCAGTTTACTGTGTGTTTACTTCATCTTGCGCACTCTGTTATGTTTATTTTCTATCATAAAGGAAATTCCTTCCCTTTAATCTGGATTTACGCCTTTGGTGCTAGTCTCCAGACCCTGGCCTATGGAAGGCGGGCTTGGGGTAGTCATGGCACGGGCCCCGAGGATGGGTCATGATAGTCTTGAGTGACACTACCTTATATGTCTTCTATAATAGTGAGGTCCACACCACTGATAATTCATATCCATTGAATGATCATGACTATAATTGTTTAGGGAAATAATGTCTGGCTAGGGACATTAAACCTAGCGCTACATGGGAGGAAACCCATGGTTTTCCTTGTTTTCACTTTTCATTTTTAGTTTCAATAAATGCTCCTTGCTTTGTTGTTTGTATCTTGGATTTATTGAACAATAATGGAATCATTTAATTGACATATTTTTTATCTTTATTGATGGGTTTTGGATGCTTGTTTCTAATTGACTCGGGGTGCAAGTGGTCTGGTGGATCCTGGTTGGTTGTGAGAATTTTTTACCAGTGGTAGACACTTTTGAAACATCTTATCCATAAGGAAAATGCTAGATGGATAACACTAGATAAAACTCTCCAACTCTTACTCTTGTTTCTTTTTCCCTTTATCTTTAAATTCTTGAAGTCTCATGTAAATTTGTTTACAACTTGTAGGCACTTGAATGGGGTAGTTGGAGTCCTAGAACATTGCAAACATTAAGAGAATTCATAAAATGAATGAATGAAAATCCTCTACATCAAGGGAGTGTTTATTTTAATTCTTTCATATTAATTCATTAATTTTTCTTGATGTTGTGAATTAAGTGTGGGAGAGTCCCCCTAGTTTTTGTAAAAAATGTGAGCTATTTTTTCTGCTAGGTGCTAGCATGAATAAATCTAGAGAGTTGCAAATTTAATTGAACTGTATTGTAAAACCTGCTTGTACCCCACTGTTCACACCTTTATTCTCATTTTCTATTTTTTTACAACATTTATTATCATGATTCAATTTGAACTAAATTGTTAAATCATTTGTCTGCTTATAAAAATTTAAAGTAAGAACTTTTTAGAAATAGGATTATGCTTGTTGTTGTTGGGGGTTTGTGGGTATTTTTTTTCCTGTTTTTTGTTATTCATGTTTCTTTTTGGTATGTGTAAAACAATTTTTGAACCTCACTATTACCCCTTCACATCCTTTTTAGTTCTGAATTGTCAATCTATTTTTAACTAAGTTGTCTCTCACCTTGAGAGTCAACAATGGGGAAATTTTTGAGTTTTAAGTGTGGGAGAAAGGGGTCATTTTCCAGCTTCAAAGTCCATGTAACTTCTTCAAAAAAATGGTCAATTTCTTTCAAAATTTTCAAAATTCATTCAATTTTTTTTGAAATTTATTTCACAACCTGAAGGTATACTGTCATCCGTATGCACTTTAACTCTTTCTACCTAGTGGATACCAACCGATTGGCAGCTAAGGGTTTCACTGAGTCTGAAAATATTGGGGATGAATGATTGTTGAGTGGAGTTGTTTGATGTATTTAGGGATTTCCTATTTAGGAACTAAGGAAGGGAGTGTGATATGATATATTTTGTGGAATTAGGATCATACATTTAGGAAACTGAAAAATTTAACTAGATCCTAGGGGACTCATCTTTAAAAAAATCACATAATTGAACTAAATCAAAAGATAATTAGTCAAGTCCTTTATAATAGGAGTAAAATGGGAAAATGGGATCCCACGATGATTCTCTGAGACAGGTGCACTAGGTTCATTTCTGTGAATAAATAAAATATTATTTCACCTTGAATAAGTGTCATGCACAGTGTTATGCCCATGAAATATGGATGAGAAAAAATTAAAATAAAGTTCCCTACCAAAAATGAGCTCATTTAGGTGAGGTGAATTTTAAACCCAGATGAAGAAGGGTAAATTAACTTAATTAAATAGCATTTGAATGGTATCAATGAAGTGATTCAAAAAATTGGTCTAACATGTTTAGACTAGGAAAGTTGGGGGTGAACCCCTTTATTAAAAAGAAAAGAAAAGACAAACCCTTTTAAGGGAAAAGGGGAACCCGAAATCCCATAGCAAACCCGTAGGTTTGGCACAAGGACTTAAAATACAGTGGCTCAAGAGCCCAGTGGGACATAACCCATTACAGAATCATAGTTTGATCCAAATCGAAATCTTATGAAAAAAATCCAAGAAGAAATAAACGACTCCAAAGTCTCCGCCGCAACCACAACACCACACCGCACTGAAGTGTCGCCACACATCAAGATCCGTCGAATCCAGATCTACAACGACCATCACCCTTTAATAGCAAGCCACAACGAAGCCCACCCCAATGCCACTTGTGCCGAGGAAGCCGCAAAATCTGTAGAGAACACATGGGTAAAAACCCTAAATCACGAGAACTGTCCGCCGAAGCGGAGACAACATCCCGGACCATCCCGTCGTGGCCCAACCAACCTCGCCTCCAAGCTCCGCTGAAAGCCGAAAGACGATAAGAGAGAGCCGCAGAAGCCCGGATCTGCGTCTTGGACTCGTCCCGCACTGAAAATCCACGCGAATCAATCTCGGCCATCCGCAATGCATCACGAAGCGAAGCAAGGAACACTCCGGTGCTGATGAAGCCGAAGAGACGTAGTCCGATCAGCCGCTGCATCCGAAGCACCATCATCCGAAGAAGGATCCAGCTGCCACAGCAAGGGCCGTCGTCCGAAGGAGGACAAAACCTAGCGATCCCGAGAGCTCTCGGCCGAAGCCGGGCCTAGAGTCAGTCTAACATGTTTAGAACCTAGGAGAAAGTCAGACTTGAAGGTGTCTTTGGATAAGGTTTTAATTCCACTTTTATCAAATATGTCATCATTTTTTTTGAATTGGAAGTTGAAATATAATTGAAGTAGGAAAGTTAGTGAAGTTCATGTAGGAGGTGTGACATATTTACTAGTGGATGAGTATGTATTGCCCTTGGTTTCCAACTTGTAATTGAAAATAAGTGGGACTAATTTCTTATGAACATTCTTTGAAAAGTCAGACTCTAAACTATTCGCTCCTCTATTTTTAAAATTCTAGTTATGCATAGTTGAATGTGGAAAATAAACCCTTATCTTTTTCAAAAGTCAATAAGCATGAATTTGTTTGAGGAAAAACAAAGATTTAAGTGTAGGAGAGTTTCATGCGGCTGTGTTTTCACTCTTTTCCACATCTATTTTTAACTTTTTCCTCTACTCTCAAACCATTTCCAAACAACTGGCACTAGATTTGATCTGCCTTCCCCATCATACCACGTCGACCATTGCCACACCCAAGCCGCCTCGTCCCCCTGTTCGGCCAAGTCGCGCGCACCACGAGATGCAACCCCTGGTTCCACATTCCCTCAGGCCAAGCTCCATGTGCCTTACACCAACCCATGACACTGGTCGAGCCCCTAAACTACTGGTACTGCCATTTCCTCCTCCCCTTACTTCTGCGCCATTGTCAACCACAACCCCAATCCCTATCCTACCATCCTCACCCCTCTTTTTTATTTTTTATTTTATTTTTTCATTTTCATTTTATATAATATATAATATTTAATATTTGATATATATTATAATATATACAATTATAATAACATATTGAGTAATTATATAACTAATGTAGTAAAATAATTTACATAATAAATTTATTTATTTTTTATTTATTAATATTTGTTGTTTTACATAATTATTTATTTAATTAATATGAAAATATATAATAGTAATAAATAAATAAATAAATATATATATATATATCACTAATAATACAAATAATAATAATTTTAGATATATAAAATATATATTTTTTATATTTGTTAATTAATATAATTAATTGTTTTAACATATAGTTACATACATACATATATAGTTAATAATAGTTACATATTTCAACATTCTAAGACTTCGTCTGTGTTTTCTGTTCTGCATAGGGGGGATATCGTGCATGAGGATCGAATCTTTCATTTCAGTTAAGCAAGTTGGGGCGCAGGGCATTCAGTTTTAGGAGAGGAAGATTCTAGAAGGATCTACAAGATTCTAGCATAGTACTTCAAACATTGGGGGCAGGTGGGATATTTTTCATGCACATCATTCCATTACACATCCCTCTCATTACCTAATCATTCATGACATGATCCAATTCATCTCCCATTCCATACGCATTCCATCCATTCCTCTTGATCATACTCTCAACCATTCTACCTCCACATTCATCTATTCTTCTATCCCCACATCTCCTCATCCCTTCATCCATCCTCCAATATTGATCATTCGCTACCATCACCATTCACTTGAGCACTATAATAGAAGTAAGAGACAAGCATCGAACATGAGCATAAACTAGATCTGGATCTAGAGATTCAGGAACCAACCTCACAAGATATGTTGCTTCATCTCTTTCTTCTTTTTCTTTCATTATTGTCTTTTCGATCATGCATAGTTAAATAGATTAGGGGAATCAGGTTGTAATGAACTGATTCACATTTATCCATTATAACTTCACTAGTTTAATTGTTTGGTGCATATTTTATGTTCAATGCTCTATTCTGTTCATTTATGAGTATCAATTTACACTACCTAATAACCGAGGGTTGAGGTAGTGAATAAGGACACCTTGGATCATCGACAGAAGTACCAAAAAATTGGAAAAAGTCAATGTATATATTATCCATGATGAACATATTAATTTTAGGTTCAAGGTCAAAAGATCAAGAATCAAGAAGGTTCATCGAGCTATAAAAGTCCACTGAGGCTTCACCTCGGTGAATTTCTACCCTTCTATGCATTGAATAATTTAATTGATTTAAGTAGGATTAGATGTTATAATTTTATCATTACAAAACAACCAGAGTACCCTAAACTATTTATTGTTTTCTGTTCTCCATTCAATTCCTACATTGCACCATTTTACCTTCACTTTCATGCCCAATGCCTTCCACTATTGACTTCATTGTTTGCATTTATTTTATGTTGATGTTTTGTTTTTTTTGTTGTTTTTTTAGTTTTCTTGGTCTAACACAACATAAGTCCTTCTATGTGGTTTGACACCCTTCTTATCACAATACTAGTAGTTTTTAGGGTTTATAAATTTTAAATTTGCGTGTACTCAACGGTGCGTGTGTTCACCCGCAAAGTTCATGGACAAAGGCATGCATGAATTGGGCCAATAGCTCGTAGGAGGTTCCTATGGACCGCTTGTGCATGTCTTGTGTGGGTATGAAGTGTAGTGAAATTTGGGTGTCGACCCCGGTGTCGGGTCAAGCATGTAGTGTTCACCGCTTGATTGTTATACTATAGTAGAGACAAGTGGAATTGTTGATGTGGGACATGGGAGATGTGGGTATGGTTCATCTTCTATGAAAAAGATGGAAATATTTTGGCCATGAAATGCGGCTCATCTGAGTCATCTGATCTCTCGACGATGTCGTGTCCTACCTCTAGTCACTTGAGGAGCTACAACATGCTAGATTTCAAGACGAACAAACATGCCATAAAACCAAACCACTATAATCGATCTTCATCCATCATTGAAGATCTGGCGGATAGCATGATGGTCATTTTATTAAACCAAAATCATGCATGAAAATATAACGTCTTATATGCATGCGTTGAATTAAAAGAATATGTCTCGGCTGGATGTAATTATGAGTTGAAGTCATTATTCAAGAAGCATATAGGGTTTGATCATGGATATAAATTAAGATTATGCGATCCTCATCATATGCACGTGTGGAGATCACTACAAAGGAGGATCAAAAAGCCAAGATGGCGTATTTTTTGGCATCACGTGAATATTTAAATAACCCTATATCTTTCGGCATTACAAAGACCATGACTTGGCTATATTTTTTCAGTTTTTAATGAGTCATAAATGAGTCTATAGAAGCATATCTTAGGTGTAAACACTCTCCTATAAAAGGAGGATCCCTCAACTGAGGGTGTTTTTCTGATCATTTTTGATATTCTCTCATTTCCATAAAAATAGAGCAACACGTACCCCTATGGTTCATGAAGAAGAAGAACTCCTTCAGATATTCTTTTGTAAAGGAGTACAAGGAATCATAAAATCCTTTGACTTGTGATAATAAATCTTGAATAAATTCCTGAAGGATCAGTTACATGAAGACACTTGAGATAATGTGATAGTCTCTATCTACATATCTCCTATATTGTGCAAAGAAAAAATATCCTATTGGGTTGTTGACTGGTGCCATGCACACTCATTCTATTTCATGAATAATTGAGATATGCAAAGCCATCCCAGATCATATGATTTATTTTGTAAATAAAAAAAACAGTCATGCGAAGAAGATTAGTGCATGCAACATGTGCATTAGGTAGTACCTCTATAGCCACTCTAGTTCAAAAAAAGTATGTTCTTGAACATACATACATTTAGAAATAAAAGTGAAAAAATGTGTGCATATTGTTCATGAATGAGGATAATGCATGGGAAAGGGTGATCATAGAAGGTTTCATGAAGAGGAAAATGAATGCATACATTCACCCTTAACCCATTGAGATACCCAAACCATTATTCAATATAAGGCCGTTAGAGATTTAATTAAATAGTGAATAATAGTACATAAAATAATAATTCAATAAACAATTTATTCTAGAGTTTTAGATGCCAAATGATTCATTCATGAAGTGTAATTGAAGAAGATTGATATTTTTTAATCATTATTCATGAATAATAAAAATAAGAATTTGTGTGTTGCACTTTCACGCATCTAAGTGAGGTCAGGTTTTCAATCTGAAGTAAGCATAGCCTAATTATTTTTTTTCACTAAGACAATAGATTATCGATAGGCGATCAAAATCATTTGAGAAAGACCATCAGCATTACAAAATTATTTTAATTGAAGATAAGAATGTTTTATTCACCAAGCTCATGGATAAAGATCATAAAAAGATCATCCTACAGTAGATCAAGATCGAAGATAATAATGTGTATTTGGGGGGTGTAAACAACTACTGAAGGTGGATTGAGGTTGGCAGTATGACCAACTTTAATTGGGGGTATAACCAATTACTGATTACAACCACCTTATGTAATAGTGTATAATCCGTATTGGGGGGAATAAACAATACTACACAGAGTAGGATATTGTACTGAACCTTGTAAATACTTCAGTTGGGTGCCTTTACTTTACAACATTATTATAGGTAAGTCTGAGAGACATAATAAGAGTGGATCAAAGCTTTATCCAGCCATATAGGTTGAATTATAAAGGGAAAATTCATAAAAAGAAAAAGGGACTGCTGATTCACCCCTCCCCATCTAAGTTACCATACACTGATATTAACACTTCATGTGTCATAATTTAAGAAATATTCAAGTATATTTTTTTATAATAAAATTTTATATATTATCATAATTATTTATGTTTTAGTATTTGATTGAAATGGGATCAAAAAATTAAACTAAGAATGGTTTGTATCTATAAAACAGTATTCCTTATAACTGAATGAGGGATCATACATAAATTTTTATAAATTTTAGTATACATATTATGATGAAAAAAGCGAGTTTCCTAGTCTTAACTAAGGTAATGAGGTTGATATATTAATATACTTTAAATATTGATACTTTTAGATATTTTAATTAGTGAGTTATATTTATTTATAATAATATTGTATATTCTAAATGTTATGAGGATTATGAGAAACATTTATAGATAATTATTTAGAAGATTTGATTTAAAGGTTTGAAAATAGAAGTTATATTGTACCAATAACCTTGAAAATTGATTTTGTTACAAGTGTATATTTTGGGGGGTAACTATTAAAGAACACATTATTAATTGATAGATAACTCTTAGGTTTAATATATTCTTGATTTGGTGATAATAAAGGGTTGATTGATTTTAAAAATTTAGATAGAAAATGTTAGTAACCTTGGGATTGATGATTCATGATATTTTTGGTGAAAGTTCATAATTTTTTTTGGATTGTGGTATATATTGGCTCATGTATTATTTTATGACCTAGCGACTAATACCATTTTTGGGTTAAATATGGTGTTAATTTTTGGGAAAATATATGGTTTCATTGTGAATTAATTTCTTTGATATTAATATGGTTTTGTAAAAAGGTATATTTGGGAGAATATATTATTACACTATATATATAATTTATTATATGATTGAATGAAAGATTAATACTATTTAAGGAAAGATAAGTTACTTAATATAGCCGAAGAGAGTAAGATAGATATCATATTAGAATTTATACCTCAAATATTTTAAGAATACACATTCCAACATTCACCAATGAGTAATAATTTAAAATTGTTAAGAAAAAATTTATTTAGGGGGATATAATGTAACAACCTATGAATTTGAAATATATTTTTCTCAAAATTAATACTATCATCATTATTTTGTTTCGCAATCATCACCATACTAGAAGAATCAATCGGATATTATCATAATACTATTAAGAAAAATTAAATATAATAAAACCTATAGTAAATAAAAAGATACTAATCTATTTAAAATGATTATATTTATGTGATATATAATTAATATTAAAAATGATGATTATTTTCAAATAATTGTATTTATGTGTTGTGTAATTTACCCTAATAAATTAAAGTCACAACATTTAAATATTATTATAAAAATAAAGGATATATCAATATTTGAACTTTTATCTATGTCATGACCCCCTCCATCCAAAGATACTACAATGAAGTAAGAGAGATAATAGCAGCCTGAGTCCCACCTTCAGTAGGGCCCGAGTTGATGACTAACACTGAGGGTATAAAAATATCACAAATGGGAGGTATTACCCTCTATAATATAAAACACTATTGGAGGATGGATAACCCCCCATGAAACTCATATATATAAAACTAATGTAAACAAAAAACAATCCCATAATGCATGACTAAAGTAATTTGATAGAAACAAAAGACTGAAAATAAACTAAAATTTATCTCTATGGAAATGACTCAATAGTAGATCCTACCCAAGCTACAAATGTCTATATTAGTCCCCAAATTCATCTTAGAAACCTAAAAAATAGTGTATATACATTGGGTGATAATATAAGTATACTATGTACATACATAGGGTCTCAACTGCATATATGAAAATATAACTCTAATGTGATAGTGGACAAAAAAACATCCATCAATCTCCTAAACATGTCAATTAATGAATCATATCCTCATGAGGGATCACCCACCAAATCATGAAACCAAAAAAATAATATAGTTTTGAGATCATAATAATGAAAGGAACCTCACCGCCTCTTGCCCCCTGATTTTCTACTTTCTTGCCCCAATGTTGAATGTATTGATCTCTCATACCTTTAATACACATCAAATCACATCACATCTCACCCATAGACACCTGGGACATCACAACACATCAGGACCAAAGACACTTGATCCATCACATCACATCTCTTCCACAGACACCTAGCATATCACGTCACATCATGCCTCATCATATAAATAGAGGAGTAGGGTATCATGAACGTGAATCAAGTCGACCTCATACCATCCTTCAACCATGAATGAAACCCACCACATATTATATCTCATAAAAACCACAAAACATAACATCTCTCCTAAATAAATCTAGTCCATCACACCACATCTAGCTCAACAACATCTTGGCCATCACAGATAAAAAAGAGTAGGGATGAGGGGGTATCTGGCCATCCATATCACCACCATCCTAGAGGTTAGGAAAAAAACCCAAAACCTGGTGCCTATTAGAATTGATAAGGTTATACAAATCAGGTGTGGCATGTATAAAAATTACATAAAATACATGGTATATTGATATCACACAATACTCGACCTACGGGTTCACAACAACCACACTAGTGCTTACCAAATCACCAACACTACATCACACATCATCCATCACAACCACTTCCACCACCATATGAAACACTACATAACCCCCACAAAATTCACATAACATTTTCAATTCTATTTACAAGTTTCACCACATTCTATATATAACATGTTTTCATTATCTTTCATTACTAAGACATTCCTTTCACATTTATACACTTTGTATTTTATTCAACCTATTTATTAACCATTTAACACACATCAGTTTCCCTAAAATTTTATTCATTACTAACACATTCATTTATTCATTTCATTTATCATAATCATGTATCCCATTATTAATCAAGAAACTAACACAAAAATTCCACAACTGGCCCAACTCATGAAAAAATTGAAACAACACCACGCACCCGTCATCATCATCACACCACATCACTAAAACCATATAACCAAAAAAACCGCATTGCTCACATCCCAACCAAATATCACGACACAACCACCACACACAAAAACTGTGCATCACCACCATACGTCACCACCTCACTTCATTTCCACTGCACAACACAACCTCTATGAACCACATCACACAACTGTCTACATCGCATGCATGCCAACCAACCACTACATCACATCCCCACACATCACAAAACAAAAATAGTCATCTAAAAAAACAAAAAATATCCTAAACAATTTATGATAACACAACTATAATACTCGCACACAATATAAACACATACCATCTTCAAAAATTTATTCAAGGGCTTCCATTTCAATACTTTTTTATATAGCACGGATATTATAACATAAATCAGGTACCATGGGAAATAATTTATTCAGACATATATATATTCATTATCATTTTATTCAGTGTGAAATTACAAAATAACACATCAAGGGTCTAACTCATAACATGTTCTATGCAAGCAAGTCCCCCAATAGATTTTATTTTCAGTAAGATAACAACATGGAATAATATCATCAACAACAATCACAAATCATTAAAAACATGAAATATCTCCACATACCAATCAATTTATGCTTTTATAATTAATTATATTTATTATTCTGATCCTTATTATACACCCAATGGGAAAAATCCTGAAAATCCCACACATAGCACATAAACAGGTGGAAATGATGATCCCCTACCTCATAGAAGTTCTTTGATCTCACAAGGAACTGTATGGAGAGGAAGAAACAACCCAAAAACCACAAACTCTCAAG
The DNA here is from genome assembly GCA_963277665.1 of Viscum album. Taxonomy (NCBI): domain Eukaryota; kingdom Viridiplantae; phylum Streptophyta; class Magnoliopsida; order Santalales; family Viscaceae; genus Viscum; species Viscum album. The sequence goes on from OY728119.1 coordinate 611,837,706, forward strand.
AAAATCATAGATAAAACTACAATGTACCAAAGGGATATCAAAACATCATCCCAAAGAAACCCCATACTAATGAAACAACACCGTAGAAAAATAGCATGAGAAGAATGGAAGGAAAAAACAAGGGAAATAGAGAATAACGTACCTCATATCACCAAAACATGAAAAATGTAACCCAAGTATTGAAGAAATATAAGGAGGGTTGGAAGATCTTTTTAAATCCCCTAGGGTTCATAAAAAAATGAGTGGAAGTCTAGATGACTGAATGGGAATGAATCAATTGAAAATAACTAGATGAAACATGTAACTCATTCCTTTTATGCTGTGAATTACCTATTCATGATGTGAATTATAGGAGTAATATAGATTTCAAGCCATGAAGCCATTTTATGTGGTGAATCTCCCATATTTCCAGCTTTATCCGAAATTCAAATCACCACAGTGTAATTTAATTACAAGTCATTATTTACTCATTCATGACGTGAATAAAATTTATACTTCACACCTTATTTGAACATAAAAAGTGAATTAAGTGACCTCACATGTAACTACTCATGATATAAACCAGTTTCACATTTTGAACTACCTTTTACAGTACTACATCTGCTCTAACTCCACAAGAATATCCTTTATCCTCCTTTAAAACACCTAAAACACCCAAAATTGAATTGTGACTGTCCAAAAAGGCATAAACCATTATATTAGACACCAATCAAATGATTCTCATCCTCAATAATCAAACCAAACTCAAAGGAATAAAGGGGTCCAAAAAATTACTACATGAGATACCTCTCAAGGATCTCATCATACCTCACATGCTACCACCGTCTAAACATAACAAACCAAAACACCCACAAAAAACAATGTCCAACCACATCACAACCTCTCACTGTGCACAACACTACATCATATGGTACCAGGAAAAAACCACCCCATTTTCCATATAACCACATTTCTACACATCCAACCACAACTCAAGATGCATTATTAACACATCACTTCACCATCCACATAACCATATCTACCTCAAAATGTCCAAAACCAACCACTTCCACAACCAATACCCAACACAGACCCAATCACATAAATCAGGTAATTCCATTTAACATGTCAAGATATTATTCTCTTTGGGTGGCACTAACCCACAAGAATATTTCTAATAATTTCAAATTATAATGAATCCTAATTATAATTTTGCTCATACCCTTTTAATGTATCATATGATTTATCAGAAATCACACATTAGACATCAAAATGGAACAAAAAATCTCATAAAAAACAAAATCCATTATTACATCCTAAAAGAAAATCCAAATAGTGAAAAGAAAACTAAAAATAGATCTTTGTACTGGGAACTCATCTATGTAACTCACTCCTAAGTCTCCCTTCTAGGACAACATCCCCCATAACTTGTGAACCAAGGGAATGGTTTTTCCATTTTAAACCCTCTCTTGATGTTCCTAGATCTCTATTAGATACACCATGAACATCACATCGTCCTCAATATCCAACTATATATAGTCAATGATGTGGGATTCATTATGAAGAAAACAATAAATCTAGGATGTGTTAAATATTTCCTGGATCCTCTCTAATAGTGGTGGAAATGAAAACTAAAATGCCATCTCACTAACACAACCCCAACACATCAAAGGGCCCAACAAATCTGGGATAAAGCTTACTACCCTTTCTAACCCAATGCTTCCCACACCGAGGGAAGACTATCAAGAACACGTGGTATATAACCTTATAATACATAGACCTACAACTATGATATTCATAGGTCATTAGATGGTCCTTCACCACCCTCATCATCTCTTGATATAGATATAACTTCTCCATTTGGATCCACACTACTTTAGGACCAAGAACGACTAACTATCCAAACTCTTTCAAGAATAATAGAGAATGAAATTGCCACCCGCAAAACACATAAAACGGGTCCATGATAATGGATGAGTTAGATCTGTTATTATTTTTCAAATCAACTAAATTATATTGCCTTAGATATTACCACCAAAGTCCAAGATGAGATCTTTCAATATATCCTCTAGCATATGGATTGTCCGCTCGGTCTTCCCAACTGTATGAGTGGGGAAATAAGTGTTAAGGAACAATTAGGAGCTAAAGGAATGCCAAAATACCCTAAAAACCTATAAGGTAATATGGATATCCTAATCATATTTGATGGTCCTTCATACACCATGAAGCCTAACCTCATCATCTGTATAGTGCCACACCAAATCTTTCATGACACTCGATACATAGATCACCAGAAAATGTGTTGAATTCATCACTCAGTATAGTATCACAAAAATTGAATCAAAACTTCTATGAGATTGGGGTAAACCTATAATTAATTATATTGATAATTCCTCCCATTTAAAATTGGGTAAATATATGGATAGTAACAAACCTCCTGGAACATGGTTATCTTTGTTTAATTACTGAAAAACTAGACAACTCGCCAAAAAATCTTCTAGGGACATTTTTATCCCAGGAAACCAATGTCTCCTACTCAAGAAATGATATATCATGATAAAACCAGGAAATATCACTATAGGTGAGTTTTGAAACTCATATAGGACTCCCTCACACATCTCTCATGGAACAAAAACTATTCATAGAATAAAAAAATGATACTAAAAATCCTCTAACTATCTGTTAAGGTCATCACCATGGATAACATGATCATGCACCACTACTACCTCTATGTATTCCCACTAAGACAACTCCACCTTATATATCAAATATGACACTATGGTCTTCTAATAAAGATAATCATGATCACTCTTCTCCACAATGTCAAAATAAATCATTTCATGCTCCTCTATCCCTTTCCAAACATCTACATGATCCCAAACTAGATCCCCATAGGACATCTAACTCAATGAATCAGAAACCAAATTCATGTTTCCTGTCTTGCAAGATATATCAAAATTATAATCCTGAAGAAACATCATTCACCTCTATAAGTTTAAATTCAGACCCCACTAATAGAAAACATATTTGAGGCCCTTTTGTAACCCCCTATATTTTTAAAGAGGAACATTATGTTCAATAGTGTATATGAAATGAATAACCAAGATCATAATAGAAGGTAAAACCCTGATAATTTAATATATATTTATTTTTAAATAAATTCAATCTTTTTGACATCTTGATATGCATAAAACGTCGGGTTTAAACGAAATATGATACTATATTAAAACATTATTATCTAAACATTCCCATTACAACATAGTAATTAAGTTGGTCAGTATAAATAAGACTATATAAATTATAAAAAATATATGGTTTACACAAGTATTAAATAAATTAAATGGTTATGTATTTACTAGAAATAAAATAATAACCATTTGAAATAGACAGAATTGTTTCATAAAAATAATATTTTTTATAAGGTGGTTTAGTCAGGCTTTGTACAGATAACTTAAAAAAATTACCTATTTTAGAAAAGTAATTTCAAAAAACGACTTTTATTTTTGAAATCATAATATCTATATTATCTTATGGTTAGATATTGGGAGTTTTCAAAAAACATTAATTTTTTAGTGAATAATGAAAATACTGATATTTATAAAATTGTCAATTTTTAATGAATTAATTCCCATTATTATTTTAATACGATTTGAAATTAAATTAAGTATTATTTTGTTAAAATAAATACAATTAAGTTCATCTAAATCCTATTTATACTAGATTTTAGTATAAGACACTTTTTAGGCTTTTAAACACCTTTTTTATGAAAACTATTCTAAAGTGTTTAATGATTATCCATTTTAAATAATTAAGATAACACCTAATAAGAAATTACAAAAATAAAATTTATAGATTAAATATATATAAATATTAATTTTAATTCATCAAAATTTTATTACATGTCATACCTTTAATACAAGACTATCTTTTCCATAAAATATGAATTTCTTGAAAAATTATTTATCCAGCATGTCTATGGATTTAATTTTCAATTAAATTATTCAAATTATATGACTTGAATTTGGAAAAATGGATTCCATTTATGGAAAAATCATAAATTATACAATATAATAATGTCAAATTAATTTTTGGCCCTAATGAATAGTGAAATAGTAAAAATTATTTACCATAGTTATGGTAAAAACAGGTTTGCTGAGGGATTAAACTCAAATGATGAGGTTAAAAAAAATGTACCAAAATATTTAAAATTCCTATTTTATGGTAATATTTATAACTTATCTATTATAATTTTCTAAATAGTCCATTTTTATCCTTTTTAAATGATGAAAACGCGGGTGAAATTCTTCCTTTTCAAAAAATCCATGTTTGTCCTCTCCCCCGCTTAAAAAAGGCCACCCAATATCCTATCATTTCCAAATTCCATAACCCATTTTTTCATGAAATACATGAACAAATATCTTCTCTAATTACCTCACCTAATCATATAATCCTTATTTTGGTCATAATGCAAACCTTGTATGGATTTTAGTTCAATGCTAAAGAAGTTTTCTAAGGAAGTAGTAACATCCTTAACCGAGAGTTTTATTTTATTTCTTTCTCAACCTCCTTAAAATATTTTTAAACCATGATGATATAATAATATAATTATATTATATATACTGACTTGTTTTTATGGCAATGTAATTACCTACAACCATCTCCTCCTCTCTTAACTGGGAAATGAAACCATCGATCGTGTGTACTACGGACTATCACCTCAAAAACCGACGTAATTTGTTTTACATCACCGCTTCTCAAGACTAAATATAATGATGTATTTAATTTTCATATGTTATATTTAAATTATAATTATACCAATTTAATTATAATATCATATATACCTTATTACATTCCATTCTGTAGAGAATACGACAACATTACTTGTGGTGTATGTAATACCCTTTGAAATACTATATCATGAATCCTACCAAATTCATGATATTTTATGTTTCAATTAATCTAATAAATCATTTAGAGTTATAATTAAAAAGTTACCAAAGAACTAAGTGTTTATGTTTCAATATCATTTTAGTCAGGAATGTTTGGGCATTTCTATTTCTGTAAATTTTTTATCATTTCCTAATAACGCCATTAAATTTTATTCTCTTCTATTTATTCTTGAAGTTTTCAAGTAATATTACCATATCTTCCCATTTTTTACTTATAATTTTCTAAAAAACTTTATTTATGAATTCATGACTTCATTTATCTATTCGGTCCAAATCCTTTTTAATACAAAATCTATGAATTCTAAAAATATTTTCAAAAATGTTATAATATGATTTTTTAAAATCATTTTTACCCACAATTGTATTTTTACAAAAAATTTTAATATAAATATTCCCATCATATTACAAACATGGTATATTTTTTTACCATAATCTAGAAGCAATATTTTTAATGCATTTCTCTTGAAAAAAACTCTTCCATCATCATAAACACTCAATGATTTAAATCTTCACATTTATGTTTAGAAGTATATTTTCAAAGAAAATATTTAATTTTTTATGAATATTTAGATTTTAAATGAGTGTTTTCAAAATGGAAAGGATTTTTTCCTCATAAAAATTTCAAAGTGATCTTTTAAAATTTTTTCCATATAAGATTACATCATTTGATGTTACTCAAAGTGATAATGTTATTTTGTTCATGAAATTTTATAATATTTTTAAAAGTATTTTCATAAATTTCAACAACCTTTTATGTCATGGATTAAATATAAATTATTTATATATGTATCTAAAATATATATGCCTAGTTATTCTACCTTCCTTTGATAGAATAATACATGTCTGGTGATCATTTTTCAAATGAATTCATTATGAAATTTCCATTGAATATGACATGAAGAAAGATGGTTAATTCTTATATTATGTTTCATAATTAATTTAATTTATATGGAACACATAGATCATGAACATGTTATGATGGGTGCGCCAAGATAGAACTCCAATACATTGGGTATTATTATAGTCTCATAAAGCTTAATGTATGGGATTAGAGAGTAAACCTAATCCATTATTGGACTTTGCACACCATGTGATATTGTCTTGGTAGTTATCATTCAATCATATTTATTTCATGTTTAATTCCTAACACTTTTCCGATTATGCCATGATCTTACAATACTATGCTATTTATGTTATTATTTCATTTCATTACTCATGATCCTTCTCATTTTTTATATCATGTTATACCTTTGACTCACATTTTATGTTTCCCTATCATGTTTATTCCCTTATTGGGATTTTTATCTCACCCTTTTGTCTATATATTCCCTAGGTTATCCCATGTACTTTAGGATCTTGAAATGATTTAGGAGCATGTTATGGTGAATAAATAAAAATACTTTTTTATTTTATATTCTCAAATTGATGTTTATCATCCTATTCTTACAAAGACCCTAGGATGTTATGATCCTTGTTTTGTACTAATGTAAGTTTATGTTTAAGAATCATGTAATAATTTTAGTAAAAGATTTGGTTCATTGTAGTTGATATGAGATAAAAATTTTAGTTAACCATTGGAAACTATGATGAGAAAACTTTAGTAAGAACCCTAGGGAAATTTATATAGATATGAATATGTATAGAAATATATCCTGAAATCTAGGTGAAGTATATAGTGACTCATTTTCAAGAAATTATATCTCTGTTTGAATACTACATGTGCAATTGTTTCAAGAATATATATACCTAGGGGTATTAATTCTGAAAAATAAACATTGATAATGAATCGATCATTACCTGGTACATGACAACAGGCCTTACAGCGCACCAAGTTTTACACTATTTGGTGATATTCATTATAAATTCAAAAAAAAATTATGAACCGTCATAAAAGAATTGAGTAGATGATTACTATGAATAACCTAGGATAATCCTAATGTGTCATATATTGAAAATGAGGTGTCATTATTTAGAAATCCTATTAATTATTTTTCAGGATTATTTGATTTCACACTATGATTATTATTTCCCAAACTATTCTTTGTGGTTTTAGTCAATGTCTAGAACCAGGATGAATAATATTAACACTAAATATGATGGAAACATTGGTGATAATGAGCAACGAAATTGGATGATGACTAGAGAGAATGATATTGTGATTATACCTCATTGGCTATTGTGATATATGATTAACATCATGAACTTTGGTGAGATTCATAATAGGTAAAATAATAGGAGGATGCACTTTTATCAAATTTCATATGGTAATGAACATATAGGAAAAAAGATTCAGTTTCCTATATGTCAATATGGTGGGAAGAATCACTTATATGAATATCTCAAATGGAGGGAAATATTTTATTCTATGTGTAAATGGAGGTCATAGAGCCATGAATTACAAAGGAATTCAATGACATATATATTGATAACTTGAGAATTATCTGATTCAATGACTTATACTAAGGGTTATCCCCCAGACCAAGGATGAATCAATATTATTCCAAATCATTTAAGTAGAAGGGTTGAAGTATTATGTATTTGGATTTAATAATAATGATGTAGAAGTATTTTTACCAATAGTATTTTGGACATAAAAATCATGATACATCTGAGGATTTTTTTTATTTTGGAACCATTTATTATTTCTTGACATATTAACATAAGATTTATGCATACCATCATGGTTTTATGATTTTGATATTCATCATAATTTTAGGGTCTTTGACATTCCTTTTGAGGTTTTATATAATTAGGTTTTGAGGTGACTAATGATATTTTGAGAGATGTTTTCTTTTGTGGAATTATATATAACCTTTTGGTTTAATGTAAATGGTTATTTGGGAAGAATAAAGTTTTTTTGAGATGTATGTTTAAAGGGTATGATATAACATTTTAGGATAAAAAATCATTCATGTCGAAATTATTGTGGTTATTTTGGATATAGGGTCAGTTATTAATGAATGATCTATGTTAAACCTTTGTTTTTGCTGTTGTATTTTAGAGATTAAGAGCTTAATATTCCCTTTGGATATTATATTACATTGTGATAACCATTTTGGTTTTAATAATGATAGGAGTAATAACTTATTAATATTTTATGGATCTTAAAATCCATTAAAAGTTAATTTTAGTGCTTCAGAAATAAACAAAAATAATTTTTGGATATTGGTTTTTTGGAGTAAGATATGAATTTTAAGGTAATTTAAGTACAAACAAAGGATTGAATTGTGATTATGAAATAGAAACATATCGAGTAAGTATATTTCCTTATATTCTTTTATAGTAAAATAAATCCTCAACTTTAGTAAAAGGATCATGAAACAAAAATGTTATCATATTACCTTTATAATAAATAAAGGAAATGTTCTTTTAAATAATCATATATTTCTGGTTTTGATGTCTCTATATTTCCATTTATCATTCATATTATTGTGATCATTTATTTTTACCATTCTCTATAATTATTAATGCTTTCCTTCAATGATCATATCTTCACTTTCCACCAATGTTCTTCTATATGGAAACCTAATAATGTGTTATTCTCGGTGAATTTATTACATTTATTTCTCTATTATCAATAGGAAGTTTTATTAAAACCTTTTACAATGTGGTTTCCCAAAAAAGGTATTTTCAAATTTCAATCCCTTGATTTTTTAGACCAAGATTAAATTTCAAGGAAAAAATTTATTTAAGGGGAAGAATGCAACACCCCAAGATTTTAAAAGTGGAACATCATGTTCAATAGTATATATTAAACACAACACCAATATTATAAGGGAAGGTAACATACCAATACAATAAGATATATTTCTTTTTAAATAAATTCTAACTCCTCAATATATTTTTATGCACATAACATCAGTTTTAAACAAAACGTGATACTCTAATAAATTATTATTATTTAAACTTTCCAATTATAACATAGTCATTAAGTTGGTGGAAATTAATAGGAATAATAAAATTATGATAATTATATGGTTTAAACATGTATAAAATAATTCCAATGGTTATCTATTGATTAAAAATAAAATAAGAACCATTTGAAGGGAAAAAGAAATGTTTTCTGAAAAACATTATTTTTATAAGGTTTTTTATTCTTGATTTGTGCGCATGATTTAAAATTAATTTTTAAAATATTTATAAAATGAATTTTACAAAAAAAAACATTAATTTTTAATCATAATATCTATATTATCTTATGGTGTAATTTTTGGGATTTTTCAAAAAAATACCTTTTATTGAATAGTGAAAATACATATTTTTATAAAATTGTCATTTATATTCATTAAATTAAGTCCCATTATTATTATAATTTGACATAAAATTAAAATAATTTTTATTTAGTTATATTAAATCCAATTAATTACATTTAAATCATTTTTTTTCTAGATTTTAGTATCAGTTTATTATTAAGTTTTCAAACACCTTTTTTCTCAAAAACTGTTTTAAAGTGTAAAATGTTTATCCATCTTAAAAAATTAAAATTACCCCTAATAAGGAATGTTTTCAATAAACTTTATATTATATATATATATATATATGAATTTAAATTCAACTAATTATTATTTCATATCATTTATTTAATATGAGATCATCCTTTCCTTAAAAAATGCATTTCTTAAAAACCCATTTTTTCAACATGTATATTGGTTTAATATTAAATTAAATTCTACTAATTATTTGAGTTGAACATGGAAAGAAATATTAATTATTTTGAATAATAATAATTTATACTATCTAATAAGCTCAACATAATTGTCACGACCCGTTCCCCGGGGCTCGTGCCGTGACTACCCCAAGCCCGCCTTCCATAGGCCTGGGGCTGGCGACTAGCACCGAAAGGCGTATTCCCTAAAACTTGGAAGGCATTGCCTTTATAACCTGTAAAATCACATAACCAATCACACAACAAGATACAAACACAACAAACTGTATAACCAAAATAGTGCTAAAAGTAAAAGGGGCCAGAATACAATCCCAACAGTAAAGGTACAAGTACAACTGAAATACAATACAACTGAAGAAAGAGAAAGACATATACTGGATCATCCTCCGAGGTTCCTACCTGAAGGGTAGGTACATATTGCCTCCTCAACACTCCACGTCCGCTCGTCTCTTCTGCGTACCGACATGCCGTATGGTCTACCTACGGGTACCGTATTGTCCTAGTAGTCTCATCCTCAGTCAGCGTTGTCCGTCGTCTGCACCAAACACAAAGAAGTGTGGGTGTATCCCATACAGGGGTGAGTATAACAATACTCAGTAGGGACCCCGAGACCCTCAAGGTCTCACAAATCCACAAAGGATAAACCTTAAAGCATGAAGTCAACTGTCAACCCTACTTAGGTATATGCCCATACATATACCTAAGTTATCAAGTATACCCATCTCAATCATGAGAAAACAGAGGGTCCAACCCAAAATCCCAAATCTCAACTCTTCCACAAAGGAAGGAAAACCATAAAGGCAAGTACCACATAGGTACACCACATAGAAGAATACCACCAAGGTATTACCATAAAGGAAAGTACCACACAGGTACGAACTCAACTCACATTAGGTATAACTTAAGTACGGTAGTAGAGATGATTAGTTATAGCTACTAAATCATCTTAATCTGTTAAGAGGCTCTACTGATGACCCACAAAGAATCTCTAGGAGATGACCCACACCGGATCGTTAGGATCTGAACCACACATGATCGCTATGAGCTGACCCACACAGGATCTCTAGGAGCTTACCCACATAGGATCGCTAGGAGCTGACCCACACATGATCGCTAGGAGATGACCCACAAAGGATATCTAGAAGCAGAACCACATAGGATCTCTAGGAGATGACCCACACAGGATCCCTAGGAGCTGACCCACACAGGATCCCTAGGAGCTGACCCACACAGGATCACTAGGAGCTGACCCACACAAGATCGCTAGGAGCTGAACCACACATGATCGCTATGAGCTGACCCACATAGGATCGCTAGGATCTGACCCACAGAGGATCTCTAGGATATTACTCACACAGGATCACTAGGATCTGACCCACACATGATCTCTAGGAGCTAACCCACATAGGATCGCTAGTCAGTCTTCGCTTCACAGAAAGCTACTGGGTTCCCGCACTATGCTCGCTCGTCTCTGGGAGGATCCACTCCAAAATTCACTGGTCGATACTACAGATACCAAAAAGTCTTACAGATAAGTATCTCAAAGGACCACCACATTATAGGGGTCTCAACGCAACATACGACACGTTAATCAGATGCCTGGTCTGTGAGTTATTAGTCTTTTAGTCCTAGGGGCTCGGTTGGATTTTTGATCGAGCCAACCTGACCATACCCCATCATAATCCAAATCACTAGTTGGGTATACTCAAAGGGAATGTCTCGCTCGAAGATTCCCAGCACCATTGACAGTTCGTCAAACGGATGTTCGGTGCCAAAGTAATGTCCAAAAGAGCGTAAAATGGGTCGAAGTGGGTCCGGGTCTGGTCTGACCCATCATGGGCCAACCCGGCCCGCTGTGCATCCTAGAATGTTGGGTTCGGCCTAGCCCGCAAGGCGGATCGACCCACTGGGTGGCCCATAGGGCCGCGGTGGTTCGGCCACGGACGACGCGAGGCCACGGGACGGCTCGTCCGCAGGGCAGCTCGACCACAGGTAGCACGAGCCCGCGGGGTGACTCGGTCGCAGGGGGGGGGGGGGGGTACCACGAGGGCACAAGGCTGTAGGGTGTCTCGGCCAGGAGGGAGGAGGCCGCGGGGCAGCTCGACCGAGAAGGCGGAGGCCGTTGGGTGGATCTTCTTGAGCAGCTCGGCCGCAGGGGTCCCGCGAGGGTGCGGGTTGGCTCGGAGGGCCGCGGGTGGCTCGGCTAAGTCGTGGGGCAGCACGACGAGTCTGCGAGGCAGTGTGGCAGGCCGCAGGTAGCAAAGCACTGTGGGGCACGGAGGCCGCGGGTGGCGGCGGTGGTGCGGAGACGCCATTGCCTTCATCACCTTCATCGCCTTCGTCGTGGTTGATAGCCCTCCTCCTCCATCGTGAAGAACACAAGAATTATCCCAAGAAATTCGAAGAGGACATTCCATGTTTTTTTGGACCACACTCTCCGCATTAGAGTGGTAGCATGCAGCTATAAAACTTGAATCACAAGAATAACAAGAATGGGTAAAGGAAATAATTCAAACACCCTCCCTACCTCTTTTGTTTGATTCATTGAAGATTGTTCATAGGGAAAGAGAGGATGTCATTGGGAATTAACGGCCATCGGTGATGTCGGCATTTCCTCAATCGTCAATTTGTTGACGTTGAAGACGTTCCTTGTCAACAATTATCTCAAGGAAGAAGTCGAAGTCATGCATTCTTCATTGAAGAGCTTTCTCCCAATTCTCTAAGTTTCTCCCTTTTGCCAAGAGTTTCCCCCAATTCCACCAAAATGAGGAATAACCAAATTAATAGATTATATTGGCATAATTTCAAATTGGATTAATTAATTAATTGATGGGTTGGATTAATTAATTAAAGTGGAGAGTTGGCATAATAAGTGAGGGTTATCAAGAGGTTTCTCCCCACTTAATAGGGAGTTCAAGAGGTTTCAAGCCTCGGGTGGTCCCCACCACCATAAACTCTCATGGGAGGTTTAGGCTCAATGGTCCCCACCTCCATAACCTCTCATGGAAGGTTTTAGTTCAGTTTCCCCACCTTTGAAACATACACATGGGAGTTTCAAAAGAAAATGAAAATAAAATGTTACACCATTTTATTTTATTTTATTATTTCATGAATATGTGAAAAGATAAATTCCACCCTCGACCTACTACGGTCGAGGTGAAGGTCTCTTTAAGAGAATACCAGCACTACGAGTTCAACAGTGCCCTCAGATTTCAATTACGAGCACTGGTTCAAAAGTTAGAAAATCTCGCTCCCACGTTTACTGAGCGTACCCAAAATAAAGTTCAAAAATTCATTCTAGGCCTTTCGAGCCTCAGAATCATGTGGTGTCAATTTTTTCGGACTTATATAATTCCCACATAATTAAAAAAATTACATAGAAATTCTATGTCTTTACATTATCACCACCTCAGGGCTTTATGTCCCTATAAGCCACAACTTAAACTAAGGGAACAAGTGGGGATAATGAGCATGCATCTGAGCCTCCCACTCCCATGTGCTCTCCTGGAGGTTCCCGTGCTGCCAGCGAACGCGCACCAGAGGTATCGACCATCCACTAAGGACCCGCTGTTGTCGATCCTCAATCTGTATTGGAACCTCCGTAAAAGTAACCCCATCGTCAATGTCTAGCTCTCCATGGTTGATGATGTGAGAAGGGTCATGCACGTATCTCCTCGGTTGGGATACGTGGAAGACATCATGCCCCCAGTGCAACTGAAGTGAAACAGCTAATTGGTAAGCCACCTCGCCAACTATGCTGAGGACCTGAAAAGGTTCGATGTACCTCGGAGATAACTTGACGCCTCAGCCAAAGCTCTGCAAACCTCATCGAGGTGAGACCCGCAGAAAGATGTGGTCACCATCCTCGAACTCTAGAGGTCTCCATATCCTATCGGCATATGAATTCCGCCTGCTCTGTGTAGTCTTCATCCGCTCCTGGATGATTTGCACCTTCTCTGCGGTAGCTCGTACCATCTCTGGTCCCACTAGTACTGACTCCCCTGGGTCTATCCAGCACAAAGGCGATCTACAATGTCGCCCTTACAATGCCTCAAAATTTGCCATCCCAATGGTAGAGTGATAGATAATGTTGTATGCAAACTCCACCAAAGGCAACTGATACTCCCAGCTGTGACTAAAGTTAAGGATGCAAGCACGTAGCATGTCCTCAAGGGTCTGAATGGTCCGCTCAGTCTGACCATCCATCTGAGGATGGAAAGAGGTGCTCAACTGAAGCTACATCCAAAAATCCTCATGCAACCCCTTCCATAGCTGGGAAGTGAAACATGTATCACGATCAGAGACAATCATTGAGGGTACTCCATGTATCCGCACAATATCCTACACATAGAGGTGTCCCAAGATCTCTACCGAACCCTACTCTCTGATTGGTAGGAAGTGGGATGACTTGGGGAGTCGGTCGACGATCACCCAAATAGAGTCACGTTCCTTGGATGTATGTGGAAGTCCTGTCACGAAGTCCATGGATATCCCATCCCACTTCTACTATAGGACCTCTAAAGGCTGAACCAAGCCTGCTAGTACATGATGCTCCAGCTTCACTTACTGACAAGTGAGGCATCGAGAGACAAAATATGCTATTGATTTCTTCATTCCCGGCCATCAGTGCTATCGTCAGAGATACTGGTACATCTTCACCACTCCTGGATGTACCGCTAGAGGGGATGTGTGGAAATCCCTCAACACTTCCTCCCGAAGCTACACTGGTACCATGGTACGTCCTCTAAAGGGGATGACATGCTCCCCACCTTCAAAAAATCTATCAGGTGCATGTCCTGTAGAAATCTAAGCACGTCGTGTCTCACAGTCAGTGTCCCCATGCTGCGCCTCCCAGAATCGCTGAAGAAGTGGGGGAGTGACTGTAAGAGACTAAAGAAAAGCTGCTCCATCCTGATCCACAAAGGATATCTACAATGCGGCCATCTGCTTCGTTGCCTCACCTAGCAACTGCATACCAGATCTATGACTGATTGCATCTGCAACAACGTTCCCCTTCCCAGGAGTATAGAATATCTCGAAGTCATAGTCCTGGAGGAACTCAAGCCAACGTCGTTGTCTCAGGTTCAAGTCCTTCTGAGAGAAGATATACCTGAGACTCTTGTGATGAGAGTACACCGTAAAATACCCACCCATCAAGTAATGTCGCCACATTATCAAGGCGAAGACCACTACTGCTAAATCTAGGTCATGGGTAGCATAGTTCTGCTCATGTTGTCTCAGCTGTTGAGAACCATATGTGATCACTGCTCGCTCTTGCATCAGGACACATCCTATCCCATTCCATGATGCGTCATAGTATACTATGTATCCTACACCCTCCTATGGAAGCCTCAAGATTTGGGAACTAGTCAACCTCTGTCTCAGCTCCTGAAAACTCTGCTAGCATCTCTGCGACCACACGAAGGTTTCCCCCTTCTTTTTCAATTCTGAAAGTGGTGCTGCAACTCTGTATAAATTTGGCACAAATCTCCGGTAGTATCCAGCCAAACCTAGGAAACTTCGTACCTCCGTACACTCCTGGGTGGATCCCAAGCAATTACCGACTCAATCTTCGCTAGATCCACTACAACTCCAGCCTCTGATATGACATGTCCCATAAAGTGAACCTCTTGATCCAAAAATGGAACTTTGAGAGATCACCATAAATCTAGTGCTCTTAGAGTGTGTACAGTACTACCTACAAATGATAGTCAAACTCCTCCTCAGTAGCCGAGTAGATCAGAATGTCATCGATGAAGACTACTACAAAGCGATCAAGGTGTGGCTGAAAGATCCTGTTCACGAGTCCCATGAACACTGATGGAGTATTGGTTATGCAGAATGGAATAACCAAGAACTCGTAATGGCTGTACCGAAATCTGAAATCCATCTTCTGCACATCCTCATCTCGAACTCTGAGCTAATGATAGCCTGATCTGAGGTCTATCTCCAAGAACCACCGTGCTCCCTTGAACTGATCAAAGAGGTTGTTAATCCTAGGAAGTGGGTACTTGTTCTCTACATTCAGCCGGTTCAGGTGCCGATAGTCTACATAAAGTCTCAAGCTCCCATCCTCCTTCTTGGCGAACAAAATCGGGGCTGCCCAAGGGGAAACACTGGGCCGAATGAACACTTTCCTCTATAAGTCCTCCAGCTGTACCCGCAGCTCACAAAGCTCTGTGAAATCCATCTGATATGTTGGTGTGGATATCAGTGTCGTCCCAAGGTACAAGTCAATGTAAAAGTCCACCTCTCTGTGAGGAGGTAGACCTGAAACATCATCAGGGAATACATCTGTGTACTGGTCCACCACTACAGGATAACTCAGACTCTCCACATCAACTGCTCTGAGGGTAAGGCTAGCCAACTGATGAGTGATCGACTGCACTCTCCTTCGGGTAAGTCCATCCCATGCTGCAAAGGATCCCTTCTCTTCAGTGAAGGTAAACCTGGTCCCATTCGTGCATACACACCGCACTTTGCACCTAATACATTCAATCTGAGCATACAATGTAGATAACCTGTCCATACCCAAGATGACGTCATAAGGCCTCGATGCCTCTACTAGGAGATCCCATCCGAAGCTCTCACCTCCTAGAGTAATCTCACACTGCCGGCACCAGTGCGTAATCATTGAATCCACTCCCATAGAGTCTCTATCCATAAGGATTGAGGAAAAGGCTTCGTCAGAATCTCTGAGCTTTGAACGAGGGCAGTGGAAATAAAATAATGACCGGCACCTATGTCTATAAGTACTACAGCTAAGGGGGAGTAGACACATATTGTACCTCGTATCATCTCAGGAGAGCTGTGATCTTAGTCCTCAGCTACCTAGAGCTGAGCACACCCCTGTCCACCTGCTCCCTACAGTCGGGGTGGACCTCCTGGTGGTGGTGGTGGTAACATCTCAAATTGTCACCCACCACCAGCTGCATGGCCAGCTCCTCTGCCACGTCTGCCTGCTCCCTGCGAACCTCCTTGGTCGAATCTCTATCTCTACCTGGGTGGTCCTTCGACCATCTGTTGATCATCTGTATGGTGGTTCAGACAGTCACGAGCCATGGGACCCTACCCGCCGCATGCTTAACACTACTGGATCCTGGCATGACAAGCTCTATCTCGGGTACCCTGCACAACCGAACCTGAATCATGAGGTCGTCCACCTATAGGTCTGGTCCTCTTCGACCTCTTTGTATTCTGTCTGCTTCCAGCTGTAGAAGACTCTACTACATGATGTTCGGTGGTGGGTCTCGCTGCTGGGGACTGCTCAGTATGAACACTCTCCACTAAAAGGGCTCGCTCTATCACCCCCGCCTGTGTTGGGATGCTGAGTGAGATCATCGAAGCCCTGGTCTCTCGCCTGAGTCCCTGATCAAAGGTTCGGTCCATGAAGAATGGGTCCCAAACCACATCCGTGGATTAGGGTGAGGGGTCAGTGAACCTCACTGAGTACTAAGACACAATCATGTTTCTCTGCTGCAAATAAAGCATCTCCTGTATGCGCACTACGTGAAGAGTCGCTGGGACAAACTCTACCTGAAAGAGGCTCTCGAAGTCTGCCCAGAGAAGTGTCACCTCATTGTGAACTTAGAGCATCAAGCTCCACCATTTTCCTGATGATTCTTATAGAAGGCTGGAGGCAAGGATCACTATGAGATCATCTGGTGTACCTACCAGTCAGAAGACTCTCACTAAATCCTCCAACCAATCCTCAACCATTTGTGGGTCTGTCTCTCCCCTGAACCTGAGTGGCCTCTAGCACTGGAACTCGTACAACGTTCTCAAGTGGTGTCCACTCTCTACTGCTGGGGCTGGTGGAATTAGTGTCCCAATGGGTAATAGTACCACTGGTGCCTCCTCCGGTGCCTCTACTGGAAGAGGCCCCTGCACTGACGCCTCGTCGCTCAGTGGGCAATCAGTGTGTACAACTCTCGGAACTCTAGCTATCTATGTTCATGGAGTAATTCTGAAAAGAAAAAGGCCCTCCACGATCAAAAAGTTATACCTGATGATCTGATTCAAAGAGATCACAAAGAACCTTTTCAAAAAACACACGCAATCAATGTTTTATTACACTGAGTTGGAAAAAAGAAGTCAGGGTCCTGGTGTATGGATGCGTTGGCCGCCGCACCAACACTGGATTCCCTAAACTAAAAACCACACTCACTACACTTAAATATATTTATGTTAAAATAAATATCATAGTCTTATGATTTATGGTAGAACTGACTCCTCTGATACTAATTTGTCATGACCTATCCCCCGGGGCCAGTGCCATTACTACCACAGGCCCGCCTTCCATAGGCTAGGGGATGGCGACTAGAACCGAAATGCGTATTCCCTAAAACTGAGAAGGAATTGCCTTTATAACCTGTAAACTCATGTTACCAAGCACACAACAAGATACTAACACAAGAAAACTATATAACTAAAAGAGTGCTGAAAGTAAAAGGGGCTGGAATACAAGCCCAACAGTAAAGGTACAAGTACAACTGAAATATAATACAACTAATGAAAGAGAAAGATAGATACTAGATCGTTATCTGAGGTTCCTACCTAATGGGTAGGTACAGATTGTCTCCTCAGCACTCCACATCTTCTCGTATCCTCTACGTACCGACATTCCGTATGGTCCAACTACGGGTACCATCCAGTCCTAGTGCTCTCGTCCTCAGTCAGTGCTATCTATCGTCTACACCAAACACAACAAAGTGCAGGCATATCCCATGAATGGGTGAGTATAACGATACTCAGTAGGGACTCCGAGACCCTCATGGTCTCACAAATCCACAAAGGATAAACCTCAAATCATGAAGTCAACTGTCTACTCTACTTAGGTATATGCCCATACATATACCTAGGTTATCAAGTATACCCATATCAATAATGAGGAAACACAGGGTCCAACCCAAAAGCCCAAAGCTCAACTATTCCACAAAGGAAGGAAAACCACAAAGGCAAGTACCACATAGGTACGCCACACAGAAGAATACCACCAAGGTATTAGCATAAAGGAAAGTACCACACAGGTATGAACTCAACTCACATCAGGTATAACTTAAGTACGGTAGTAGAGATGATTAGTTATAGCTACAAAATCATCTTATTCCATTAAGAGGCTCTACTACTGACCGAAAAATAATCTCTAAGAGCTGACCCACACAGGATTTCTAGGAGCTAACCCACACAGGATCTCTAGGAGGTGACCCACACAGGCTCGCTAGGAGCTGACCCACACAGGATCGCTAGGAGCTGACCCACACAGGATCTCTAGGATATGACCCACACAGGATCTCTAGGAGCTGACCCACATAGGATCAATAAGAGCTGACCCAAATAGGATCGCTAGGAGCTGACCCACACAGGATCGCTAGTCAATCTTCTTGTCACAGCCAGCTACTAGGTTCCCACACTTTGCTCGCTCATCTCTGGGAGGATCCACTCCACAAGTCACTGGTCAATACTCAAACTGCCACAAATTCTCATGGAGAAGTATCTCAAGGGACCGCCATGTCATAGGTGTCTCAACATAAAAGGCGGCACGTCAATTGGACGCCTGGTCTGTGAGTTATTAGTCTTTTATTCCCGGGGGCCTGATTAGATTTGTGCTCGATCCAACCTGACCATAGCCCATCATAATCCAAATCACCAGTGGGGTATACTCAAAGGGACTACCTCAGTCCAAGATTTCCAGTGTCACTGATGGTTCATCAATCAGATGTTCGATGCCAAAGCAATGGCCAAAAGAGCGTAAAATGGGTCGAAGTGGGTCTGGGTCCGGTCCGACCCAGATCAACCCGGCCTGGGTCGACCCAGCCCGACCCACTGGGTTCAACCCGACCCTTTGGGCGGCCCATAGGGCCACAGGGGTTTGTCCGTGGACGGCGCGAGGCCGCGGGATGGCTCGGCCGCGACGGTTCGAGGCTGTTGGGCGGCTTGGATGTGGGGGGGGGGGTGTATCGCGAGGGTGTGAGGCCACATGGCGGCTTGGCTAGGAGGGAGGAGGCCGCGGGGCATCTCGGATGGAGCGGCTTGGCCGTGGGGGTGTTGCGATGGTGCGGGGAGGCTCAGAGGGCCGCGGGCGGCTCGACTAGGCGGCGGGGAGGCGCAACAAGGCCATGGGGCGGCGCGGCAGGCCACGGGTGGCGGAGCACCGCAGGGTGCGGAGGCTGCAGGGCAGAGAGGTCGCGGGGCACAGAGGTCATAGGCAGCGGCAGTCAAGGGGTGGCGCCGTTGCCTTCATCTCCTTCATCGTGGTTGATAACTGTCCTCCTCCATCGCGAAGAACACAAGAATTATCCCAAGAAATTTAGAAAGGACGGGCCATGTTTGTTTGGCCTGCACTTTCCACATTAGAGTGGTATCATGCGACTATAATACTTGAATCACAAAAATAACAAGAACGGGTAAGGGGAATAATTCAAACAGCCTCCCTACCTCATTTTTTTTTGATTCGTTGAAGATTGTCTGTGGGGAAAGAGATGATGTAATTGGGAATTTACCGATATCAGTGATGTCAGAATTTCCTCGATTGTCGATTCGTTGACGTTGAAGACATTCCTTGTCAATGATTTTCCCTAGGAAGAAGTTGAAGTCGTGCGTTCTTCGTTGGTGTTCTTCATTAGAGATATTTCTCCCAATTCTCCAGGTTTATCCCTTTTTCCAACAGTTTCCTCCAATTCCACCAAACTAAGGAATAGCCAACTTAATAGATTATGTTGGCATAATTTCAAATTGGTTTAATTAATTAATTGAAGGGTTGGCTAAATTAACTAAAGGGGAGAGTTTTCATAATAAGTGAGGGAGCTCAAGAGGTTTTTCCCCACTTAATAGGGAGTTCAAGAGGTTTCAAGCCTCGGGTGGTCCCCATCACCATAACATCTCATGGGAGGTTTAGGATCAATGGTCCCCACCTCCATAACCTCTCATGGAAGGTTTTAGTTCAGTGGTCCCCACCTATGAAACATCCACATGGGAGTTTCAAAAGAAGATAAAAATAAATTGTTACACCATTTTATTTTATTTTATTATTTCACGAATATGTGAAAAGCTAAATTCCACCCTTGAACTACTACGGTCGAGGTGAAGGTATCCTTAAGAAAATACCAGCACTACAAGTTCTACAGTGCCCTCAGATTTCAATTCCAAGTACCAGTTCAAAAGTTATAAAATCCCTCTCGCACGTTTACTGAATGTACCCGAAATAATGTTCAGAAATTCACTCCGGGCACTCTGGGACTCGGAATCACGTTTCGTCAATTTTCATGGACTCATAAAATTCCCATTTAATTAAAAAAAATTACATGGAAATTTCGGGTCTTTAAAATAAATTTCAACCATAATGAGTAATCAAAATATAAAAATTATTTACTGTGAATAAGGTAAAAAAGGGATTACTATGGCGGTTAAACTAAAACGATAAGGCTTAAAATGACCCAAACTTGTGTAATTTTTATTTTATGGTCATATTTGGACTTATATATTATAAGGGAAGAAAATTTTCCATTTTATAGGCTTTTTTCATGAGAAAATGTTGGTGTAATTCTTCCTTTTCAAAAATTCCAAGTGTGTCCTCTCCCCCACTTGTAAAAAAGACAGCCCCTCTCCTCCCCATTCCACACATCCGAAAACCTTTATTTTGAAAAATACCTACCTAAATCACATCCATAAATCTCTAATTTCATCCATTATTCCTTTGTTTTTGTATAAATCCATTCGGGGAAGTATTTTGTTTCAAACCAAAAGAAGTTGTACGAAGAAGAGGTGGCGTCCTAACCAATAATTTTATTTTATTTATTCCACCGCTTCATTCCAAAATTATTAAACCATGACGATATAATAACCTAAATATCATAAATATAATTATATGTTTTTATGATAAGGTAATGACCAACAACCATCTCATCCTCTCCCAAATGGGAAACAAAACTGTTGACCTCGTGTATGGCGGACTACTACCTCATGAACCGTTGTAATTTTTTCCATCACTAATTCTCAAGGATAGATATAATGATTTATTTAATGTTTATATATTATATTTATGATATAATTATACCTATTTAATTATAATATCACATAATCCCTCTTAATTTTCATTTCACAGAGAATACGACAATGTCGCTCGTGTATATGGCGGGCTACCGCCTCGTGAAGTGATGTGATAATTGTTTCCTTACAAATTTATTAGGAAGGTAAAAAATGATAAATTTAATGAATATATTTGATATATATGACAAGATATTGTTTTTTTAAAATTAATATACAATCCTTCTTTTTACCCATTCACCCATTAAATAAATTATAATGATGCTTGTGCATACGTACATCCTACCATCTCTACGAAGTGATGTGAGTCATTCACCTTGTTCAAAATTAAATATTGATAATAAATATGTATATAATAAAAAAATTATATTTATTAAGCTCATTTTATTTAGTATATCTCTTAAATATAACATATGTTCAGTATCTGAAACTTCCATGATGAAATATTTTGTAGAAAGCAAGGAAATTAACACCTGAAACAATAGTGATAATGTAATATTGTTAACGAATGGGTAATAAGATGTAACAAAATGATCATTAATTATATTATAAATAATAATATGAATCTTAAATAATTTAATAATAAGTTTATAACCACTATACAAGCATTTAAATGCACCAACTAAAGGGAAGTTTGAGTTAAGGGGTTTCTTGACTCAAGAAACTTTCATTGGGTTATATGTCTTTTTACTTGATTATATTATGCAAAGATTATGCATGAAATGAATATTGATTAATTTATTATTTTATTTCTACTTTTATTTTTGTGAATTTAAATTGGTTACATATAATAAATTAATTGATTAACCATCACATCAATGATATGAACATTGTATAGGATTCAGCTCAAACATCCTTCTTTGAGACACATGTTCTTTTACGAACCAAATCTCTTTTAAATGGTTTCTATACTTAAAATTTATATAATACATCAAGAATATTTCCTATGAAATTTTATTTTAATTTAAAATTAATCTACTTCATTCATGGGAAGTTATTATTCAAAAGTTACTAACGCGGTAAGGGTTTATGTTTCAATCTCATTTTAATATGGATTGTTTATCCATGAATTTTAGTTTCAAGAAATTATGTTACAATTTCCTAATAAAAACCATTTAATTTTATTATTATATGGTTATTCATGATGTTTTAAAGTAATAGTACAATTTTACTCTCTTTTGTATTTAAAATGGTTGAGTAAATGATTTTATGAAAATACAAATTCATTTTTCTTTTTGATAGACAATCATTTTTCATCCAAATCCATGTTTTCTAAAAATATTTTCATAAATTTTATACAATGATTGTTTAAAGTATTGTTTACCCTTAATTTAACTTTTACAAAGTGTTTTTAATGTAATATTCCCTTCATTTTATGAACAAGTTACAATTTAATTTTTCTTACAAAAATTTGAAAGTAATCTTAGTTTTTTAGCATAATAGTTATGAATAAAACTCTTTCAAATTCATGACCACTCAATGCTTGAAATATTCTCATACAATTTTCAAAGGCTATATTCAAAAAAAAAATCTTTAGCTTTTTATAATGTTTTAGATTTCAAATAAGTGTTTTCAAAATGGAAAGGATATTTTCCTTGATAAATGTTCAAAGTGAACATTTAAAATCATTTTACATCTAAGATAAAAACCTTTGAAGTTACTCAAAGTGAAAAGTTTATTTTCATCAATAATTTTTTTAATATTTTAAAATTATTTTTATCAACAAAAAGAACATTTGATGTTATGGGTTTCTTCTAAATTATGTATATATGTCTCTCACATATAAACCATCTCATTATCCCTTCCTTTAAAAGGATAATTCATTACTTATTATCATTTCTCAAATTCTTTCATTATGAAATTTCAATCGAATATGATATGAATCAAGATTATGTAACCCATATTATTTTCAAGGGAAATTATTATTTTATGTCTTATTATTTATTTTATTTATTTTCCACACATTGATTACGAACAATTTATTATGTTTTTCCCAAATAATGCTCAAATGCATTGGGTAATGTTATTTTATCATGAGGCGTCATGCATGGGATTAAGAAATAAACCTAACACATTATTGGAATTTTTATAACATGTGATATTCTCTAAGAAGTTAGACTTAACTCTTGTTTATGTGATGTTTTATGTTTCTTACACATTTCCTATGATGAAATGATCTTAAAATAAAAAGTTATTTGTGTTATGATTCCATGTGATTACTCATGATGTTGCTCTTTTATGATATCATGTTATACCATTGAATAACTTTTTATGTTTCCTTATCATGTTTATTCACTTGCTGTGATTTTTAGTTAACCCCTTTTGTCTATGTATTCCCCAGTTTATCACATACAGTTGAAGAGCTCAAAAGAATTAGGGTCTCATTATGGAGATTTAATAAAAATTATTATTTATTTTTTAGTCCCAATTTGATGTTTTGTGAACCTAGTATAACAAATAAAATAGTAATTTACAATCATTATGTTTCATTAATGGATTTTTATGTTTAACAATAATGTAATAATATGTGTAAAATATTTGGTTCCTCATAATTATGGTCTGTGATAACCACTATGCACTTTCCAATGAGTTATTGCATCTATAAATTTAGTACAAACATGACTTCCCCTAGCCCTAGTTCATAGGTGGTATAGTTATACTCATGGAGATATAATAGGATAGATCCATAAGAGGTCATAGACTCCTACTGTACCGATATTCATCCCAAACCATGATGGTATGTGTCATAGAATTCCACACACAACATGCCCTCCTCTAGAAAAAGAATCATTAGAGCACTAAAAAACATCTGCTCCAAGTAACTGAATTCCACCTGACATTGATCATTATACCCAAAATAACGATCCTTCCTAGTTAATGTTGTTAGTGGGGAACCAAACTAAGATAAATTGAGAACAAACCTTTGATCATAACTTACAATACCATGGAAACTATGAGACATATAATATTCTTGGGTGCTTTACAATATACGACTACCATGAAATTCTATTGGTCCAATGAAACACCCGGATGAGACACCAAATATATAAGTAAATGACCCTATCACATCTAGAACCTACACTTTGAAAACTTATCATAGATTTTATTTCATGAAAGAAACTGAAAGAAAACTCTGAGATGCTTATAATTATCCTCTACTAAAATCATGTAGACTAATATATAATCAATGAATATGACAACAAACCAGTCTAAGAACTCCTGAAACATGGAATTCATGAGACCCTTGAACAAGGATAGTGGGTTCTTAACACTAAATGAAATGAGTAAAAACTAAAACTTCCTATACCTATATCTAAAGGTAGTATTATAAATATCCATATCTTTCACCCTCAACTAGTGATAGCCAGACCATATATCAATCTTAGAAAACCAACTAGATCCTCTTATCTCTTCAAAAAAAAATCTTTACTTGGAAGAGGTTAATGGTTCTTGATTTTCACATGATTCTATCTTTGGTAGTCTATACACAAACTTGTACTACCATCTTCCTTCTCGTAGAACAACATTGGAGAAACCCATGGTGACACATTAGGCGATATAAAATCCTTATGAATTAGATCATACATATTCATCCTCAACCAACATCTCCATATGCACCATTCAATAAAGAGCTACCAAAATCGAAGATGAAACCCGTTTCAAATCAATCCCAAACTTGATATCATTTTGAGTATGTATTTTCATAAATCCTATGTAAAAACATCAAGTAACTCCTCCAAAAACCTAGGAACATCCACTACCTAAGCTTCCATGGATTTCTATTCCAATTATGACAAAAGAGGCTCCACTTTCCTAACACCCATCCAATAACCTCTCTCTCTCTAATGAATTCCACTCATTGACCTCCAAATAAGAAAATGAAAATCCCACCACCATGAATTAGATGGACTTATCTACAGTAAGAAGAAGACCCCTCTGACTAGTACTACCCCATCACTAGTCTATATCCCTCACACACAGACTAAAGAATCCTGAACTCCAACCAGTGTAGATAACACTAGGGACACTAGAATTCTCAACAAATCTCTCCCAAATCATGTTCCAAAGAGAAAAAACATATTTTTAGGCTCTTGGATCAAAAAAATCACACACAAGGGTATATGATAAATAAATAATACCTCAAACAAATCTAGGATTTGCTGGAACTTCTACCTCTAACACATGCATCTAGCCATTCCCAACTTCTTTGTCTCTCTACTATCTACCTGCATGACCATGCTTTGTCCTAGGTAACTATAGAATAGAACCATGAAACATCTTCACCATGCCTCCATCCCAAGCTCTCAAATATATAAAAAAACTATCTTTCCCTATTACTATAACTGCCCTGTCGGCAGCAGTTGTTATTACCAAGATGAGGCATAAACACCCACTATATACGATCCTCCTAGGGCAGTCAAAAACTGAGCCTACAGATGGCCTCCCCCCCAAAAAATTATAGAAAAAAATTCCTCTATATGTTTTATAAATAAACCTATCCCAAAATAATGGGGAATGATCTTCCATGACTAACTCTTAACTAGCTAGGACCTTGATTTCCTGAACAACCATAACCCACTTCCTAAATCCATGCTTCTTGAGACCCCAAGTTGGAAAATATCTTAAGGATTGACTCTCAATTAAAGCATATTATTAACAACAACACCATTTTTCTTTTCCTCTAGATATTAACAAATCAGAAATAGAGTTTCCAAATTCCTGATCATTGGGTGAAAAGCCTCCTCTAGATTCTATAATCTAGACTCATCATCTTGAAAAATATATGCAAAAAATTGTAGGCGGTCCTTGACCCTAATACCAAGCTTCTGGAAACTCAAACACCCCTTATTCAGGAGAGTATCTCGAGCCTCTTGGCTTCCCTCATCATAAAATACATTAACTCCACCTATAAATCCCTCTAAAATTTTGGCCATATCATATCTTCCTTCTTTCGATCACTGTGAAATAATGTCCAATAGTAACATGAAACACCCCACAACTAGATAACATCCAAAAAAACCCAAAACCTATATCATGATCAGATCAAACCAATAATGATCTCAAACTCCTCCAGTCAATGATCTATCTACAAATATGAGATGCTCACCTTGTACTTCCCAAATCACTAAAAATGAAAGGAATAAAAATCACTCTAATGAATCTCATTATTCTGTATTGGATCAATCCTCCAATGTTTAACTAGACAATATTGTTGATCCTAAACCTCATGATCTACTCAAGTAAGATGAAATGGAGCCATTACTAAAAGTAAATGAAAACATCCTAAGCCCAGTAGCATGGAATTTTATGAAAACATAATTATTTAATTAAAATTATTTTACAAAATAACCCAAATCAAACACTTACCCAAAAAATAAAGATGTATGTACCTCTCCTCTATCTATAACATGTAAACATTTCAACCTCACTTGGATATTTAATAAGCTCAGATTCCGTGAACTATATGATAGTGGCCATAAAATATCATGTCATAGTTGATCTCCCTTACCTATGTCACACACTAAGATCAACTCAAATTGAAACCCTACCATCCTATGAAAACCTCATTGTTCCTAACACCAAACTCTATATTATCTCACAACTAAAACCGTTGATACCACTCTATCACAACCCCACCCCTTCAAAGATACCACAATGATGGAAGGGAGTTAATGACCCCCTAAATCCCACATCCTGTGGACCTTGGATTAGAGACTAGAACGAAGGGTATAAAAATTTCACAAATGGGAGGCATTACCCTATATAATATAAAACATTATCAGGATATAGATAAACAAATGCCAAGAAACTAAAGTTGTTAAAATAAAGGTAAACCATAAACTATCCCATAATTCATTAATAAATATATGTCTCATAATGTACCAAAGGTCAAGTTTATGATAGTGAATCAACAACATGTCCAGCCCAAGATAGTAATGTCCATCTCAGTTCCCAAAGTCCTCCTAGAAACCTGAAAATAGTTTATATGAATAGGATGAGCATAAAAGTATTCTCAATCAGATCATACCCAATGTATCAAGTGCACAAGTGAAAAGAGAATGATAACAAACTAGTGAACAAATAGCAGAACAAAAAATAAAATAAACATGACAACTAACCAATCCCTGCCTCACTATGGCTCACTCACCAATTCACACATCCAATATAATAATATCGCATCGAGATCAGAATAATCAAAGGCCCCCCACTTCTTCTTCCCCACTAATTTTCAACTCTTATACCCCAACATCGAAGATCCTATTCTGTCATCCCTTCCAAACTCATCAAGTCACATCACATCATAGACACATCACATCACATCCAACTTGTAGAAACCTAATCCATCAAAACACATCTCACCTGATGACACCTAGTCCATCACATCACTTCTCGCTTGCAGACAACTATGCCATCACATCACATATCACCTAGTCATATAACTATAGCAGTATGGTAAGATGAATTTGAAGGAATTCAACCTCATACCCTCATCATAAACCACATGATCCTTGACACATATCACATCTCATCACAACCAAAACACACCATGTATTTCATGAAGACATCTGGACCACCACACCACATATATTTAGGACAGACATGGGATATCACTATTAAAGGAAGAGAGAAGAATATGGGTATCCATCCATCATTTTCACCAATATCCTTGAATTTTAGGAAAACAATAGTAACCGATAACGTCTATGTTTTGGTAATGTTATCCAACTCAGGTGGGGTGTGTATAGAAATAACATAAAATACATGGTATATTGATAGCACATAATACACATCATATGGGTCTATAATAACCATAATATAATATAACACATCACCACTATCAAACCACATGTCAACTATCATAACTATTTCCACAATTATATACAACACCACACAACCACCACACAAGCGACATAACATTTTCCATTTCCATTTACAAGCTTCACCAATTTCTAGATATTACATATTTTAATAATATTTCATTATAATTATATTTTATTCACAATTAAATAGTTATTAATTTATTAAAAAAATTCATTAACCATTTACCACACATCAGTTTCCATCACATTATATTCATTACCAACAAAAATATTTATTCATTTCATTCAAAATAATCATTTCTTCTATTTCTAAAAGAAAAACTAATAAAACCACACCAAAACTGTCCCAACTCATGTAACAATTTCTACAAAACCATGAATTCACCATCATCATCATGCCACATCACCCAAGCCTTCTCACCATAATAACCACACATCTCATATCCCAACCATATCTCATAACACAACTACTGCATGAAACAACCATGAATCCCCACAACACATCACCAAATCACATCATCACCATTTCACACTAGAACATATACACACCACATAACACTACATACAAAATCACATCAAATCACTGAATAATATCCTAACACATTACATAGTCCATCCAATCAGGTTCATCACTTCAAAAATTCTTAAACCATTCATGTAATCACAACAAGTAGAATCACACACAATCAAAACACATACTGGCTTCCATAATTTATTCAATGGATTCCATTTCATTAACTATTTCTTTAGCATGAGTATTATCATAGAAACCATGTTCCATCGGAAACCAGTTATTTAACCACTTATACATTCATTGTCCTTTTATTCATGGTGTGATCACACAACAACACAACAAGGGTCTCAACTCAAAACATTTATTACAAAAAGGATACGAATAACTGTTATATTCAACAAGTAAAAAAGATTTTATAATATCATTATAAACAATATTAAATTAGTCCAAATGTGTGATATCTCCCCATACCCATCAATTTCATGATTTTTAATTAGTTATCTTTGTTAAACCATACATTAGTATCCACCCAAAGGGAAAAAATCTTGAAAATATTATAAATAGCTCATAAATAGGTGAGAAGAGGTTATAATACTTCAAATAAGATTTTTGATATCACCTTGAACTACAGGGTGAAGAAGAAACAACGTTTGAACCATAACTACATATGAAACCCACTGATCAACCTACACCGCACAAAAGGGTGATCAAAAACACATCCCAAACACACCCCAAATCAATGAAACAAGATTGAAAAAAACAATGGGGGGATAATGGAAGGAAACATCAAGGAAAAAGGATAAAATCAAAAAAATAATAAAAAAATTTGACCACCATAACCCAAGTATAGATCCTAGAGAAAGAGGTCTAGAAGATCCTTCAAAATCACGTAGAGTTCTCCACAAAACAAGAGGAATAAGTGACAACTGAATGGTAAATAATCAGAAAAACAAATCTATTTACAACTTTTAACTCACCCATTTCATGTCATGAATTACTGATTCATGACCTAAATTCCACAGGGCATGTGTATTACATGTTTTGAACCCCTATTATGTCGGGAATCTTGTATATTTCCAACTTCTACCGAAATTCATGTCACCTCAGGTCAATTTAGTTACACATAATGTTCTACCCTTCCATAACATAAATTAATTTAAATACTTACACCTATATTGAGCACAATATTTTAATTCATTTTGGCTTACATTTCATGAATCATTAACTATTTATGTGAATTAGGGTCACGTCTTGAACTAGCTACTACAATAACCCAACAACTCAAACTCAATAGGATTCTCCTCTAACCTCCTATAGAACTCCTACAACAACTAAACTAGAAAATTAAAGGTCATGGAAGTAATAAACTATTATAACATAAGAATTTTTTAAATTATATATTGGTATGAAATTATATTAAAAACACTTACTATTCAAAAAATGACATTTTTCAATAAAATATTTTTATCTTTATATTATGTATTTTGATTAAAAATATGAATATATAATTTATAGAAGTATAATTATATAAAATTTAAATTATTATAAAATTTATAATGTCAAAATTATCATAGTATTTTATTTTTTGAATTTTTCTAAAATAATTTATTTTTAAGGAAATTGTGGAAAATAGAGTTTTTACAACAAAAAATTAAATTTTAAGACTTTATCAATAGATGAGAAAGGAATATATTTTTATAAAAATATTTAATTGATGATATATTTATTTAATGAGTAAAACTATCTATTTTAAAATATTATTTTCTACTTATAAAACATATTTTTAATTTTTATAAGTTAATTAACATTTTCTTTAAATTTTAAAAAAATGTTTTGATCAATTATAGAATTAATTTTTTAATTAAAATTATGTTTTGGATTGAATTTAAATCCAAAAAATATTTTATTTATATTAAACCAAATTATTTCATTTCAGATAATAACATTAATAATTGTAACCTAAACATAATTGTTAATCTTAAAAACACACTTTCCAAAAAAAACTTTACATGTCATATACGATAATTGTGATATTAATTTTTTTTAAATTAGAAATTTTACATGATAAATTTTTTAAAAAAATTGAAAATCATCATTTACAAATTGTTTAATAATTTTATTTTTTCCATTAAAATTAAATACAAAGGATAAAATCTACCACTAAGGTGGAAGTAAATTAAGGTAAAAGTTAAAAAACTAAAAATAAAAGGCCAAAAACCACTCTATTTTTTCTAAAAATGAGTGGTGGGGGAGAGTTTAATACCAATAATTATCTACACTTCATATTTATAAATTTTTGAACCTTTTTTCTATCTATTTTAACATTCCATTATTGAAAAGTAATGGATACTCCTGATATTATGAATATTCTCACTTATAAAAAGGGAGCACCTAAACCCCTTCATTACACCCTTATTCCTGTAAATTTATTATCCAAACATTTCAATTTTTTCTCCCCTAGAACCCTATACCATTTTCTTGAGCCTTTGGGTTCTTATGCTACCCAAACCCCTTCAAAAAATAAAGGATATTTCCATGAGAACATTAATTTCTTCTATGTATGTGTCTCGCTTCTCTTTGATTTTTCTTCCATACTTACTTCTTTTAGAACCACCCGTATCCATTATATTATAAATATTTGAGTGTTATTAATAGACTTGAGTTTTATTATATTAATTTAACACACATTATTTATTCCTTCCCATCCACATTGAAAAACAAAAGAACATTGATTCAGCATATGTGCATACTGCCGTCTCCAAGAAATAATGTTTTTAACTTTTAATCTAGATTTTATTTATTTATAAAAAAAATTAAAATAAGAATAAAAACCATAAAACACATAATAATATCTTTATTCTTGTTTTATAATAATCTTATTTTAAAATAAATAATTTTTTAACAATACTCACCCATCAAATTATAACAAGTTCTGGTCTAGGTCAGTTTAACCACCTACATAAACAATGATATAAAACACTATCATGGATGAATATGTGAAATTAAATACTAATAATATTATTATTTAATAAAAAATATTTAATTTTTTATTGTTATATAATGGTTATATTAATAATTTAACTTATTTTAAAAAATTCATCTTCGACCGTTAAATTACTAAAATAAGGAAACAATGATTCCATTTTCACATACTATAACTAAAAAAACTGGAATGAGATTTTATATTTATAAATAAATATAATTTTTCTATTATAGTACCTTTAATTAGGTAGTAATTATCAAATTTTTATAAATTAATGTGTACTAAAATTGATATCATAAAGCATGTTTGGTACAATAAAAAGTTCTAACACCCAATAGTAAAAATAGCCTATGAATAACAAATATATTCATGATACATTATTATAAATGAAATATATAAAAGATAATGTATATGATTAAGTTTATTAAATATAATATTAAGATATTTATGCTTTTTATATAATATATTAGAGTTCTTTCCACTAATCATTGAAACAAGGTAAAGTTTTCTGGTCAAAAATTATATTTCTTGAGACATTTTTATTATTATACAAAAAGTTTTTTATTTATAATGGTTTATTTACTAAACCATCAATATTTTTTATCATGATAATATATTTTTTTATTATATGTAATGTTTTATTTGAAATCATAACCTTGAAGGTGTATTGATTTGAATATTTATAATGTTATAAGGGATATAGGCCTTAAAATTTCATTTTCTTGGGACATGTTTAGGTTATGTGCCATGTTTTATTTTTAATGGAAGACTTACGTCTCCACTATCATGATTGTCTTATCACTATATATGGATTAAAAATTTTTAATGTGTTTTTCATCTCAAACTCACTTCATTGTTAGTTGTTTTCATTATGCACACAATATAATTTATATGGTGTATATCATACATATTTGACTAAATATCACATTAAATCTCTTTCATTAATGGTATTTGGATTTCAATTTCAATATCCCTCCCATTAAAGGATTTTTATTTAAATATTACTCGATCCACAAAATATTTCTCAACCCAAATTATTTCTATTTAAGTCATAAATTATCTACTTGGTTATGTTTTTCTATGAACCTTTCACCATTATATTTTACTCTTTATCTAAAAAAGATTTATTTAATTGAAAATTTAATATCTTGGATTACTCTCTAAATTATATTATAATATTTTGTGGGATTATGCTCATAAAAATTCACTAATGAATTTATTTTCCCTAGTCATTGGATTTATATGATTTTTCATCCAGTGAAATTACTCCTCAAATTCCATATACTCCATTCATTTGATTGAATGGTATTCACCTATATTATTGAAATCGATTGATTAGGGAAATTATTTTCGTAACCATATACCCTTTATCTATATTAAATATATATCATGTTTTATATTATCTTGATTGAATTATATTTACAGAGAATGTTGTGGAATATATTTGGATACCCATTTATTTTTCACAAGAGTATCATTTTATGATTATTCATTGAGTTATAACTTTTTATTTATATGATTCCATTTAAAAGGGATATTTATCATATTTTATTTCCATGCATTAAATATGACGAATGATTGATTTATTATGATATATATATAAATATGGTAATGGTTTGGGTCTTATATCTCTATCCAAATAATTGGTTTATGTTGATATATCATTACATAGTTAGGCATGGAAATAATGGGTTTTTTCATATAGGTGTTGGAATAATGAGTTTTAGAACATTTTTAGGCATGAACATAATTTTTTGGTTCATGTAGGCTTGTGTATAATGAGTTTTCTCACAAGATTTCTCAATTCTTATTGTTGTTCAATATATCCAATTAATATTTCATGTTATACCATAATTCTATAATTATTTTAATTTCTAAGATTTGTAGCATTTCCAGGTTACACGTTTTTTCTAATTCTTTTGTCTATGATATGCTCTCTTGGATCATGGTTTTTGGAACCTGTTTTTATTCACTTGTTATTTTTGTCTTATATTAGGACAAGAATTATTACATAAATAATAAATGTTTATCTATGCTTTATTTAGTGTGATATTATTATTTATCTGGATAAAGCAATATTTTTATCTTATTATCACTTATGTTTATCCTCAAGGAGAGTTTGAGCTCACCCATTTCTTATGTTTCTTATAACACCAAAGTCCCCCAATTAGTCTATTTCATTTATCCTTAGGTGAAATCTCCCAAATTTTCCAGATTACATACCTTACTATTTTAGGACTGGTTCACCACTATTTTGGTTTTAGTCTGTACATATGAATTTCCATTAAATTATTACATTCAACCTTAATGGTTTTTTTTATTTTTTGGATTTTTACTACTCTAATTTTTTATATTTATTTATATTAAATCTATATATTCAATTAAAATAGATTTATAACAAACTTGTTTTTTAGGTTTATGGGATACCTTATTTAATGATATTGTACTGGAAGCTTATATATATGATATAAATATATTTTTCCCACAATTAATAATATTCTGCGAATCATGAATCTCTTCAGATATTTTTGTGGCAACAGTTCTCTTTTGAACATGTTGGGAAGTTCTAGGTTTTGTATCTTCTATATTTTTTAGTTTCAATTATACCTCAGGATATATAATGTTGATATGGAACATTTATTTCATAAATAATCTCAATTTATCTTCCAATTCCTTGTTCATATACTAAATTTTATTCTCAATAATTTCCTTTATCTCAAATAGATAATTTTCCAGCTCTAATACACTTTTTTAATTAAATTCCACTTGTGCACTTTTGAAATAAATTCAAACTTTTTAGATTTTTTCAAATTCATATATAACCTAATTAACAGTCCATTCAAACAATAATTTCTCACATAATATTATTTTCCCCTAAATGGACTAAAGGATTTTTTATTGCTATTTGATAACCCCTCTTTCAAGGGATAAAGGGGAACCCTTACAAGGAACGTAGGCTTAGATATTACATGTCTCATAGGTCTTAGGAAATATTAATACTATAACTACATGAAACTTATCCACCCCATATTATTCATCATGACGTTAGATCTCCACCATCACATGGCTTATTGGGCTAGGTTTCCCATTCATGCACAAGCTGGTCCTGATGGCAATACCATACCCTCTCTTTCTTCCTCACATGAGGTATCAACATCAATATATTTTTAAATATTTATACCACTATAAGAAACCCTATCTAGAATTGATTAATCTATATTTCTTGAAATCACTATCTAATTTATAGCCTCCTTTTCTTCATTTTTATGATTTTTTGATAAACACTTCCAAATATGTTCTGATAAGGATGAAGTATAAATTTTTATATAAGGAAACTCAAAATAAAATTTTTAATTCATGAAATATTGTGAAAAAAATTATTTCTTAAAAACAGACCAATATAATAGGAAACTTATGCTTTGATACTAATTAAAATTCAATTTTGACCGATACATACATAAGAAAGATGGAGTGAATTAGGTGTGGCCTATTTTTTCAAAATTCTAAATAATATTTGAAAACTCAATCCATTTGGTATTTAAACCTGGTATATTGGTTAAAAAATTGATCATTTGGTTTTTTAACCTATAATTAAACTATATGCGGTGGATATAGAGTAGAAATGATGGAAAAAGTTTTTTTACCAGGTTTGACCCTAATATGGGAAGCCTACTCCTTTTCGTGTTAAACTCTTATTAAATAATAAATTATCCAATAAAACATTTTTACCAATTACATGTGTGTTGTGGGTTTTTTTATCCAAACCCATGCTCACCATATTACATCAATGAAGGATTATAATATTTTGCATGTGAAATAAACTACATCCTATAGTTTCACTTCAATTTGGAATCACATCAACGTTTATTCTAAACTTTACTTCTCCTCCTAAAGTAGATATCCAATGTTTTCTAATATGTCACACAATTACAAAAATTACCTCCTTTTTCAATGATATTGTGTATTAAAATTATTTCAAGTATTTAAGGATAGTTTATGAAAATCAACCTCTATTTATTTCTTAGAATCCAAATTCTTCTCCTAAAACTAAATATTTGCCTCTCTTTCAAAACACTAATAACCCATTTTCTTTTATATATTCTATATACTTCAATTAATATCATCATTACTCATGGTTCATTAGGAATGTAGCCCTATATCAATCGTAAATGTAGAATCACTTGGAAAATGAACACTAGAAGATCAGGTCTACCCCTACTCACTATCTTCTTCTTCTTTTATACTTATTTCTCAAGAATATTTAGCACCTGATTCTAGTACAGTAGTGGTCTACTTTATCCTCTTCTCTTTATATTATTATTTAAAAAATAGAAAGTAGTATCTTTTCAACATAATTATGGATCCCTTACCTATTCCTTGAGATATCTAGTTCTATTTTCTTCATATCCTTTCTATATCTTATCAAGAGGTTTATATTAACTATCACCTCACTCAGCTCCTCAGTTTTAGCACACCAATATTCATAAAAAAATACTTTCAATATTTAATTTTCTCATATCAATTCACTGTACAATAAACACTATTTTCTATTTATGAGGTGTTCTCAAGATTCAAAAAGTGGAAAATATTATAAGTTAGTGTGAAATTAAAATTGATCTAATTAACACACATACCATATCTTATTTCATCAACAAAAAATATGTGGGGTGTTCCCATGTTATTTTATTTTCAAACTACTATCCATATTTAATAATAAGATATATATAGTTTTATTTTTATTCTCATTTTTCCAATTATGAATAAGTCTTATCTTTTCTATAGAATAATAAAATTATTCTTACTCAATTTATAGTACATAAACTCCACACTTTAATATCCCCAACTGTATGAATATCATACATTTAAATATCGGGTGTGGTGTGGGACTCTCCAGGATAGCATGGGAGCTTCCATGAACTCAGTACAACATCCATATTGGATCTGTATAAAACTACATCCACTAAACCCTTCTCTCTTAACTCACCCACCATGAATAAAAAATTTCCATGTGATATTTAATTCCTTTAATCTTAGATTGGGATTTAGTAGATCTAGTATTTATCTTTCAAGATTTAGTGAAATATGGAAGTTCATCATTTCAAGATGAAATAATTTCTTTGAAGTCAATCCTATATCAATATTCATATTAACGGTATAGATCAACATGGTTTAAACTAAGGTGAATAACATAATAATTAATTCAAATCCATATACATTATTCTTGAAAATACATGAAGATTCATCATATTTATCAAGTTACTCATCCACTTGATCTTATCATCATGATATAACTTTTTCTTACTCAAAACTGGATTACATCATTACATAACTAAGATTCATGATTGTTTCTAATGGAGATTCGTGTTTCCTGATGGTTGATTATATGGGTTATGTTTTGTGAAATCACCTATATTGGTTTTATTATTTCTGAATGGTTTCCAATAGGATTGTTCATGGATCAAAAAACACACAATGATCATGTATCCATGGGGACCTGATTTCCAAATGTAGGCCCTCATTTGGTAATTTTAACAACGATGCTTAAGAACTCGCATTGCTCTAAAGGATGGGAGGTCAGGTTCATCATACCCATTTCGGGGGAATTTATTCCTACTCCAGAACTCTCTTATATATTTAAGATATGTTTTCGAATCTTTCATTAATACCCAATTATGATGCGGGTCACCCTTTAATTAAAAATAAATTACTATCATGTATATAATTTAGAATCATCTGTATGTATTTGAGGTTTTTTCATCAATATATATATATGTGTGTATCCAAGATTATCTATAAATGGTATCCCATTATGTACTGATTATAGATTATTTTGGTCGTTACTACAATGATGTTGGTTTTAAACTGCTTAGTGGGGTGCTCTGGATTGTATCATTATCCTGGGATATGAGAGTTGTTTTGATGTTGGGATAAGACCCATGGATTGGATTCCTACATATCCTTGTGAAAGGAAGTAGAACCCACATAGTTCGGTGTCGCTTAATGGGGAATATCATACCTTTTATGGTCTTGTGATAATGACCTTGATGTAAATTTTAACATCATATGGAAATGATATCTAGGTGGACGGTTCTTAGTCAAAGTCTTGTGTGGGACTTATGTTAAAGCGTCTTAAGGAACCTTGAAGGGATATATATTACCAAGTTGAATAAAACCCTACAGGGGATGTGGACCTGTAAGAATAGGTTTGATTTGGGATTGTGGGTTTATAACTCAAGGAGGATTCCTACATATCCTATTTGGAAAAGAATCAAAGGTCATGTATTTCGATGATGAGGACCAACGCCTATGGAGGACATCAGTTATGTATCACATGGGAGTATAGACCCTTATGGGGATTATGTTGGGGACTACTCCTAGGGAGTATGATTTGATGAATGAGTTTGGGTTCATGAGAAGTCACTTAAATCATGGAGATTTGGGGTTTGGTTTGGGGCTTACACATGGGGAGGATTCCCATGGACGAGTATGGTGATATGATTGGGACTTATTCATAAAGAGGAGGACAAAAGGTTGGATTTTGTGGAATAATTCTAAGGAGTACTCCCATGGATGAGTATGGGGATGTGATTAGAGCATATTCCTAATAAGAATTCCCTAAGGTTTGGTTATGTTTGGGAAATATAGTGAATATGAGACCCATTGGTTCAGTTGGGACTTACAATTAGAATGATTCCCAATGGTTTGGTTTCATGCAGATGTAATTATCATCATTAAACTCTAAGACTATGTGATTCATGATTGGTGTGAAAAACAAGGGGAAATTTAAGATCTAGGAAACCACATGATCTTCTTTCCCCTGAGCTTGGATATATATCCTTGAGGACCTATGCTTATGAAGTCACTCTAAATTAAGTCAAGAGGAAGATCTAAAATAATATTATCTACCAAAACATGCATCTAACAATGTGGATTATGTGATAATGGCTATCCCCTATGCCCAAATAAGTAATAATGAGCCATGGTTGAACTTTGGAAACAAGAGGAAGTAGATGATCTAGAAAAACACGGAATCCCTCTCTTCCTCTAATGGAATAGGTCAAGGTGATAGGAGAAGGAAAAGGGGTTTGGATTCAAATGTTCCCTATCCCTTTGCACAT
The DNA here is from genome assembly GCA_963277665.1 of Viscum album. Taxonomy (NCBI): domain Eukaryota; kingdom Viridiplantae; phylum Streptophyta; class Magnoliopsida; order Santalales; family Viscaceae; genus Viscum; species Viscum album. Next base: position 611,876,781 of record OY728119.1, read on the forward strand.
CCAGGATAGTCACAACATACTATCTATCTCAACACACCCCAATGGTGTAGAAGAGAAGAAAGAGTAAAACCTCCCACAAGAAATTCTAGAGGATTACTATAGGTGGATTCCCTAAAATTGGTTCTTTGGTGGGAGATGAGAATCTCATTACCTATTGAGTGAAAATGTAAGCATGATCCTCACCTACCTATGTAGAACTATTGGTTTTGGATCTTATAGTGTAACACCCCAAGCTTCCATGATACATTTCTCTTTGAATAATACAATAGCTTGCTTTGTACACAACTTCGAGTTCTAGCACACCGCGACCAATCAAACTAGCTGTTATGAATAGTAATTCCCACTTTTTGAAATTTTATCAATTTTATTTTTCAAAATAGACTCCAATATTGGATTCAGAATATCAAAATTATCTTACGATGAATTTTTGGTATTTTTCTGAAAACTTTCAATTTTTGATGAATAGTGAAAAACCATGCGATATTGTTCAAAACCTACTTTTTATTTAAATAATTATTTATTTTATTTAAATTTATTTTAGGTCCAAATAAATACATAATACCTATATAAGTTAAATTTAATTCATTGGAGTCATTTTATAATAAAAATAGATTTATAAAATCTTATTGAATTTTTTTAACGTCTTTTACCCACCTTCTAGGCACATTTGAAAATTTGAATAAAACATAATTTTATCATTTATATGAATTTAATTTCAAAAATATGAGAGACATGCTTGGAATCAGTAAGTAAAATGTGGTTCAATATGATGAAATAATTTTTTGTGAATAGTAACTTTTGAATTGTATTTACCACGGTTAAAAGTAAATAAGTTAATTAAAGGTAAAAATGATATTATAATTACCCTAACACATGTCTTAATTCTATTGGATAATTTTATTTAGACCAAAATCAACCTTAGGAATAAAATAGGATCCTTTTGGTCCACTTGGATTAGATTATGACATTTATTATATTTTATTTAAAAAAGAGTTAAAAGTGTTAAATTAAAAGTTTAATAACTAGAACATTTTTAATATAGTGTTATACATAATATAAATTCTAATATAAATATTAATTAGAAATATAAAATATTCTACACAATGGTATTTTATTTATAATTTTTAGAAGTTAAATAATTAAATTTATTTATGACACAGTGATGATGTAGTAATCACCTTATTATTAAAAGATTAAAATAATTGATATTATAAATATTAAAATAATTGTAAATTGAGACTTTTTATGTATTCAAAGAATTTTATAGGTTAATATGACATGTTAGGGTTGATTAAATAATTTTTTTCAAAGTGATAAAGTTGTTATAAATTTCACAAAAACCAAATACTAAATAGTGTCAAAATTGACATAAATGAGTTTTCAAACAAATTCTATATTATTAATTGATATAATATTCTTAAAAATATAAGGTTTGGAAAAATTAATTAGATAAGTTTATATATTTCAATAATGAACCACTTGGAGTTCTTTTGTATTTTTATAGTATGTTTATTAACCATTTATTATAATTATACAAGAAGACATGGTAAAAGTTAAACTATTTAACTAAGAGTTATTACTAAAATATAAGGTTAATATGGTGACTTAAACCTATCTAAAACCTATTTTTTGATATTTTTTCTACCCATTCCCACCTTATACTCAAAATAAATCCTTTTGGATCCATTATAAACCGAATATGATTGTATAATAAATTAATATTTCAAGCTTTTCCTAAAGTGACCCTCACCTCTCTTATAAAAGGGTACTTCTCCTTCTCTCAAAATCACATCTCCAAAGCTATTTGGCTCAGCCAAAACCTACTCAAATATCCTCAAAACTACCCTCAAATGAATCTAGAGTCCTTACATTGATCATAATTCCAACCTAAGGATCCCTTTTGATAAAATCAAAAGGAATCCCCCTAAGAAGAGGTAATAATTTCATCAACTATTTCGAAGTTCTTTTCTTCTTACACTTCCTATTTATTTGTTGTTTCCATAATAAAATAATAAATAAAATACCTTATACTTAATCTGATGTTATTATAAATATGGTACAACCATATTCATTATTCTATCCATCCTACGAATGAAAAATTAACCATACGTGCATACGTACGACTTATCGTCTCCACGTCGTGGTATAGTTTGTTATCCAACAATTCATTATTTAGATGGGTATAATAATGAGTACAATTGATGTAAATAATAAATATAACATGTTAATGATTCTGTATATATGATGTACCATCCAATTACATATGCTTTTACCACTAATATAATGATATTGTCGCTCGTGCGTATGTACGAATTACCGTCTCCATGAACGCGATGAGATTCATTCCCCATCGTAACCATTCAAGAATATTTTTTATTTTATGATTAAAAATAATTTTTAATAACTTAATATTATTCTGGATATTAATCAAACACATTCTATCCATAATAAACATGACATATGTTACAAAACATATAAAGTAAAATGAATCAGTTAACACCTGAAACAATGATACTACTGAAATATTATTGACATAGAAATATTAGAATATCATGTATGATATCATATATGATATCATATATATATATGTGATTATTTTATAATTTAATAACAATTATTTAACTATTATACATGAGGTTAACTTACCCTCAACCAAGGAAATGTATAAAGTAAGGGTTAATTCTACAATCTCTCCATTATCTGAGGTTGTTTATATGTAAGTATCTATTGGGACCTATTTATCATCCACATCTGTGTTTCCTAAAAATGTATTCCAAAACATTTTTACTATTTACTAGACTATGGGTTAAAAGAATTTATACCATTATTTGAATTTTTATAAAATGGTTTGAAAGGAATCTTTCTGTCATTTTTTCCAAACAAGGTACTTTATGACATTTTCGAAAAATTAAGGTAAGAATGTTTTTTTAACTTATACGGAGGGTGAGACTATTTTCTGCCATTATAACACTTTCAAAGCTTCCCTTAAAATTTTATAAGAATATTTTGAAAATAAATGTTTTCTTTTATAATTATGTGGCTTTTAAATTATTTCAAAATAGAAAGAGACATTTCTCTCAAATAGTTTTGATTTCATCTATGTCAATATACTTTGATGGATTTTACACTTGTTTAGAGTTGATTTATTATGATATAATATTTAATATTTTATTGAAGGTTTTGTGATATGTTTGACTGTGGATGTGTTATTTTTATACCATTCATGGTTTATTTTTAAAGTATTAACATTTCATATTCTAGTTTTAATATGAATGTTTATGTTATGTTTCAACCTTTTCATATGATGAATGTATTGGACTTAGTAAGTAACGGGTGGATCCCACTATAGCTCTTCGATACATCTTTAGGTCTCATGAGACAAACTAGTGTCTTAACATAAGGCCTTGACAAAATCTTAATTGTAGTCTTGGCATGAGGCCTTGACTATGTGGTTATGATGTCCGACATTATGCATTCCATCATTATAAAATTGGATATTGATATTACATGTGATTATTCTACTAGTATAATATCCATGTGAATAAGTAAATGTCATTATTTGATTTATATTTGCCATATTATTCTGAATTTTAAGTTTAAAAGTCCTGTGTTTTAGTCTTATAAATTTCCTTAAATGTTTATGATTTTTTATGATAGTTTTTGCTATATTTTTATCATTACTGAGCATATGAGATCACCAATTTATTATGTTTTATTTTTATCAGGATGCGAATAAGTATATTATGATTAACCTGTAAAAATAGGATAAGGTATATAAGAGTGTTCAAAGGGGTAACAATGCTGTTTTTTATTTCACGATGTAATGTAAAACTTATGTATGTATCTAGTACTTCCAAGTCTATAAACTGATTGGTCTTTCGGGATATGATTCCTTGTATCATGCCGATGTTATGTAATAATGCACCAAATCTGTGTAACTGGGGTCAGATAATTACATAAAGAATACTAGGGAAGAACATGGTTCAAACCCTAGTACCCAATACTTAGAACTCCCTGACCCCATCCTCAGGGTCGACACCCTTCAGACTTTATGAATTCATACTCACTTGAACCTTGAGGACTCTAACCATCAGGTAAGACATGTTTATAAAACCTTTTACCAAAGGAATGCATACCCAAATTGTAGACACACTGGTGTTCCTCTTTACATTGTAATTCAAGTCTGTATTCCTTGGTGGAGATTGAAATTTGGTCCCTTTATGAAAAGGGGAAAAAAGGAAGAGGGGACCTACCATTGGTGTCTTGGAAGATGTCATAATATGGGGACCTACACAAGTCCTGGATTGGAGAGAAAATGTACTTAATAAAGGGCCTAAGAGGAACCAGAAGTGCTTCACGTAGGGTCTATAGGCCTGCGTGAGCTGAATAAGATTGGGAAACATACCACCTAAGAATCAAAACTTTGGTGAGCCTTTATTCTAAGCACCACAGGTCTCCTATGGTGTTCTTGGATGAGGCTTTCACATGTCCCTATTAACTAATAGAGCCTCACGGAGGGGGTTGTACACTAGGGGAGAAGGGGTCCTCATGTAGGTTTCTTTCATTTCAAACCCTGAAGGGATTTTGATCTCACTTATCCCCCTTAATTATATTTTCTCTTGGGTTTTGGAGAGCTACCTAAGGAATTTTTAGATACCTGTGCAAGGGTGTTTCATAACCAGATCTTGGGAGCTCTTTCCAATTATTTAGTTGTGTAAATGTGGAGCATTAAGGTCCTATTTATAGGAAAATATGGGACACTTATTAAAGGGTTTACCCCATGTAGGTCCATGGCATAGGTAACCCATGCTGGGGTGACCAATCTTTTTATGTCACAGAGGTTGTGTGCACAGGTTCCTTGTGTAAGGGTGGATGCGCCTTCTAGGCTGTGCGGGAAGGGGCCACACCAGCCTCTTGGCACGCAATGGTGGTGCATGTAAGGCCACTTAAGTGAACTTACTTCTCTATACTATGGGCTTACACCCCCACACCCCTTCTTGGGATCAGTGATAGGCTATATTCTTAGACGTTTGGCTTGGTCCCTTCACTATTTTCACTGGCCCCCATAAAATATAGAGAGTTACACCATGAACTTTTCAACCCTAGTCGAGGATGTTTTGTGTCATGACACATGGAAATAAAATTTTCTCATTATTCTAATATAAATATTAATTTCTAATCAAACTAACCATTTGGTGTGTAAGTGAGGCTCACATATTGAATTCTATGAAACATTTCATGGAATATATTTCACAATGTAAAAAAAATCCCCCACTTATAATTAGATTTATTCTAAAAGAAAATAATCTAGTTCTAAGGTAACACAGTAGGGAACTTTGACACATTCCAACATCAATTTTTTTGGCTTTTGAGATACCTCAACTTTAAAAGGATACACTATTTTTTACCTAATCTATGGGGCCTAGTGAGCATAGTTATACTATTTCTAGGGTCATATGGACAACCTTACAAACTTTTTATCCTTTTTTAAGTCATCACCCAATTTTTTTCCTAAGTATAATTCAAGGATGAATTAACAGGTGAGACTTGGATTTTTCTTATTCCTCTTTATTCGAATTTTCATCCTAACAAGTTTTGCACCTATTTATTTTCACTGCTATATTTTTTTCCTAAACTACATAGATTGTAGGTCTAGTGAGATAATAATTGATTTTTTTTCTAGATTTTCCTTCATGGGTTATAAATATGGCGAGTAATATGTCTCTTTTTATAGGAAGTTTAATGTCATTCCTTCCAAACTAATGTGACTAGTGTTTTAGGTCGAACAACTTTAACCATAATTTTGGAAATGATGACCCAAACAAGGATTGTTAGACAAAGATGTCATGAAGTTATTCAGATAACCGATGGAGAATTTTGAGCTATAATTTTATGGATTTTGAATCTAAAACATATTCAGGAATAAAGGAGGTCTGTCCTGGGGAATAAGTTACTATTGTTTGGAAAAACTATTTTTTGGGATACTTTATGAAAATCCAACCGGGGAAAGTTACTGTATAGTCAAATAGTATCATCCTTTGGATGGAAGGGATTGAAATTTTATGGACAACTTATTCAAAGACAATTAGTTTGTTTTAGAGAATATTCATTAAAAGGTCTTTTCAAGAATTTTTACATTCTATTGCTGGTTTCTGAATGGATTTTATGGATATTCGGATTTCTCAAGACCACAAGGAGTGGTTTTTCCAAATGTAGGTGTCTGATAATGAACATAGAATCTATATGGGCATATACCGTGAATGGGAAACTAATCTTATATGAATTTCATTTATGTAAATTAGGTTATATCTTTTTGAATGACCATGTTAGGGGGATGTCCCATTTCTGACAAGGGTTAAAGCATTGTGCAGTTTAATGTCGTGAAACCAAGACATCGACTTTTCGGTTAAACACCATGCACTGAGGAATTTTATAACTACCCTATCCTTATAAACATATTATTACATCATTTTAAGCCTAATTAACCATAAAATACAAACCAAATATCGTAAAGTCTAGTGTCTTTGTAAGCATAGATACATAAAATTGAAAACATGGAACCAAGATAAAAATATCTTTTATTTAATCTTCATAAAGAGATATTAACTTCCCTTTAGCTCTTCAATATGCATAGGATAACTTAGGGAATAAATGAAGAAAGTAATAATCTAAAAATATCAGTAAGGGAATAAACATAAGAATAAAGCATAACACATGGGTTACAAGAAATAACATGATGACATAGAAAACATAAACATATGAAAGAATAACATTCAAAACACAGGATCATGTAATCATAGAATCATATTAATGTAGAACCAACATAAAACATGACATAAGAATTATTCAAGGCTCATTGCACATGGAGGAGCATGATTCAAGGCTAACCACCAAGACTGTTTCACATGGAGCACATGTCAAGGATAACCACCAAGACCATTTCACATGACGTATCATGAGATTAAACATTACCCAATTCATTGGATAACTATATGGAAATACCCATCATAACATGTTCATGAATATGTGTTCCATATTAATAATCAAACATAAGGAATCAAACATAAACATAAGGGTTACCCATAGAAATAATTAGAAATCATAATCATGTTAAGAGTCTTAACAAAAGGAAATATCATAATGGTGTCCATGAAAGAATGTATTTAAATAATAAATAGAAATTGATAAGGTAAAATAGTCATAGTTAAAGATAAGTGATTCCAAACTGAAGTGAAAACATGGAAAAATAGTTTTTAATAAACTTTATAAATAAAACATTTTAGTGCGGTTTAAGGAAAATATTAAAGATTATTTAAAATGGAAAAGGAATAATTGTTTGTATAAAACTAGAAATGGACTAAGATAGTTTTTCATGATAAAATTTGTTATTTTAGAAAAATAATGGTGTCTTAAAACAAATTATGGAGTTCACTTTAAAAAGGATAAGAAATCGAGAAGTCCTCTTTAATCGAGCTTGCTTATCGAGAAGAATTGAGAAGGGATCCTTTTTAAAACATGTATATCCCCATAAAATAATGATTTAATAATATAGATACATGATTTTGAAACATATAAATAGAATTTAGAATAATTATAAAAAAATAAATAAGTATTACATTGTGGTAAAGAGAGATAAAGTGTAACCTGAAGGAAAAAATGGAGGTTCAGAAAGAATCTCTTACCTTATGTCTGAAACGGTTCTGCACTTGTATGTCATGTCCTAAATAATCAATTTAAGACCATTAATTAATTAATTAAGAAACTTTTCTATATGTATTTTATTTATTATAATTTTATTACATTCATTCATGGATTTTTTTATGAGTTATAAGATACAATTTTGTTGTTTGGGAGTATTCATTTCCTTGGTTTTCATGATCAGTTACTTGTATACATGTATGGAAAATCATATAAAATTATAATAGCTATTAAAAAATGAAATTATATGTTAAAAATGAACATAAAGAATATTAAATGTTCTTATATGTCAAATTGGTTCTATATTTTAGGATGAATCATTAGATAAAACGTTAATGATATTCATTTACATTAGTTTTGCATTTTTTATCATCATGAACTAGTTTTGTTTAATTAATTAATATCATGTATATATAATGGTTCCAAGACATTAAATAGGATTTAAAACTTATATTATAATCTGTTTCAACCATAAAAATGATTTTATGACTATACTTGAAGGTGGAAAAGGAAATTTAAAACTTGCCATCCTTGAATGAGATAAATTAACACATCATAGATGATGTTTTCATTTTTAGAACAAAAAGGGGAAGGAAAATGAATGATGATGGATTATTCTATTAAAATAAAACAATTATAGTATATTTGAGATTATAAAGTTACCATTAAACTTGGATAAGTAGATTTTAGGGGAGAATAAGAAAATAAAATAAATTGAAAGAAAATTAATGGAAAAGAAAAAGGATTTTACCTCTTGAATTCTCCTCCTTGAGAACCTCCTCAGGGAAACTGGTTTTGGTATTTTGTTGAGACCAAAGTCTCTTGAAAGTGGGAAATAGGATTTTTAAGGGTATTAGGTAGAAAATGTAAAATCTTCAAATCTTAATAGTTTTGAAGAGAAGAGGTTGTGAGGGGTGGTATTTATAATAGAGGAGAGGAGTGATTTCTCATTATTTTATTCATTAGTTTATTATATTTCATCAATTCATTCAATAGTGTTGATTACATGAGTAAATAAATTAAATAGAGATGCATGATTCTATAATATTGTGATTAAATCAGAAATTACTCAAGGAATAGTGTACTAAACTTATAATATATGTATACCGTAAATTAGTGTAATTTATTATTAAAAAAAATTCAACTTTTTTAGAAAAATCCCAAAAATTCACCATAACCATTTTTTAACACGTATAATTCAAAAAATTAACTCTATTTTATGAAAATAAATTTATAAATATGATATATTTTATTTTTAAATAAAATTACCATTTATTCGAAAATACCGATTTTAATATTATAACCGATTTTGTGACACTTTCAAAAATTAACTAATGTCTCATAAAACTATATTATAATAATAATACATAATAATATTAAATTATGAATATATTTTATAAAAATAAGTTTTATATTAAATTATTATATTAATTATAAAATTGTAAATATGCATTTACATTTTACAAAAAATACAGACAATTAATTTATCATTTTTAAAATATTTATTTACTTAAAATATGATATAAATATATCATATTTTCATTTATAAGAGGACCAAAATTTATTTATACTTTAATGGGTGAGTTTACTATTCTATTGGTGAGTTTACTATTCATAAGGGTTATATTAATATTTTAAAGTTCAAGTTACTATTCCATTAGTATATGTTCATTAATTTCTAGAAATACCTCTTATTTCATTCATTATTCATTTATAAAGTTTTTATTGTGTTATCTATTTTATTTTATGAGCTTTATAATATATAACATAATTATAAGAAGGTAATTTTCATTGATAATATTTTGGGTCGATACATTCTTCCCCCCTTATGAAATTTCTCCATCGAAATTTTATTTTAAAAACTAAATAGGTGAGGGTAATTATCCTTCATCTCTTCCTATGGGTCCCATATTGCATCTTCGCACTTATAGTTCTTCCATAGTACATTTACCATGTGAGTATTCTTGCTGGGTAGAAGTTTATCTCTACGGTCCAAGATCTTCACAGGCTGCTCCTCGCAAGAGAGATCATTCTCTAACTATACCGCCTCTGAATTCAGTACATGTGGGAGATATGGTATGTACTTACTCAAGAGGGTTATATGGAATACATCATGTACTTGAGACAAGGTTGGTAGAATTTCTAGTTGATAAGCCATAGCTCCTACACGATCAAGAATCTTGAAGGGGGAGATGTACCTGGGACTTAGCTTTCCCTTCTTTCTAATTCTCATGATCCTCTTCCATGGAGATATGTGTCAGAATTCCATGTATCTAATTTTAAATATCATGTCTCATAGATAATTTTCTACATAACTATTTTATCTACTTTGGGCTACTAACATCCCAAGTTTATAAAATTAAACACTATGTTCGATAGCATACATGATACGCCACTTTGAGTTTAATCAAACAATAGCATATCATTATTTAATATTGTAGACATCACATAGACATTAGAATGGAGAGAATGAATGGTATTAACTGAATTATGAAAATAGAGTTTACACATGTTTATATAATGATTCACTGGTTATAAAATTAATTAGAAATTAAAATAAAAACCAATTGAATATAAATGATGTGTTTTATGAAAAACTATTTAAGTATGAATAATTGTTCTTATAAACTAATAAAATCACTATTTTTTTTATTATAATAATGAAATATATATGAAATAAATTTTATTTAATTTTTAAAATTAATCTTATGTATTTTCTAGTTCTAATATAAGAACAAATATGATTCTAAGAACAAAATAAGTATTTTTAAAAAAAAGACAGTTTTACCACCTATTGATGGAGAACCCATTTTAATTTTTGTTTTTAAAACATTTAGAAGTGATATAGGAAAAAATAAATTTCTTCTTTGAAAAGGGACATAAAAATTTACTTTTGTTGAATTTTTGGTATTTTCCTGATAAATTTCATATTTTAATGAGTAGTGAAAAATTCTGCATTTTAGTTCAAAAATGCATTTTCATCAAATTTATTTATAGTGTTAAATTATTATTTTTTAATGGTTTTAAAGTATAATTATATTAATTTTTTATCATTTAATTCAATTTCTTTCATTGCAATCAATTTTATATTGATATTGGATATAAAAACTATGTGAACTTTTGAACATTTTACTTTAAAAACTTGTTTTCTAATTCCATACACGAGATATATTTTTAATTAATTAATTAAAATAATGAGTTTTAAATTTGTAAAAATGGATTCAATATTTGAAATTATAAGGTCCAAATTATTTAAATAGGTCCCTTTTCTTTTTGAACACTATAAATAGTAACTTTAGTAATTATTTTTATTACCACAGTTAAGGATAAATCGCGTAATTAAAGGTTAAGATAATATTACGAATATTATAAAACTACCCTAACACTTATCCTAATATTATTTAATGATTTATTTTTACCAATAAAATACTTGGGTCAAAATTCTGTCCTTTTGAATCCACTTAGGTGTGATTATGACACTTATAACATTTTATTTAAAGTATAGACCAAGATGTCATAATCATGTCTCTCATAACCATAACAATTTTAATATGGGGTCATATAAGTGATATATTTTACTATAAATAGTAATTATATATTTCAAAATAATACTTACATAATTTTAATTTATTTATAATTTTTTGGGAATAAATAATTAAATTAAATGGTGACACAATGATGATGTAGTAATTTCTTAATTAATGAAAGAATAAAATAAATGATATTATAAATTTTAAAATAAATATAATTTTATATAATTAATGACATCTAATAATTTTATAGATAAATTTAACATGTTCTTAATGATTTAAAGTAGTTTTTTTGAACTTATCTTGCTTTTATAATATTTTTGAAAAGTCAACTAATGAATAGTGAAAAAATTGACACTATTGGTATTTTAAAATATAAAATATTTTATTAATGTTATAAAATTTATAAAAAACCTAGATTCAGTTAAATAGTTGTTAAAATTTTTAATATGTCATAAATGACTCTTTTATTGGTTGTTTTGCATGTTATGGTAATTATATTAACTCACAAAGTGTAAAGAACATGACATCACTATAAGATTAAAAAGGGTAAAATAAGTGTTAAAACAAAATGATAAAGATTAAAAAATAAACAAAACATATATAATTTCTATTATATGAATGTATTTATACACATACTCCTACTATATTCAATATAAATCAATTTTGAATAATTTATAATAGAAAATGAATTTATTTTAATTTGATACTTTTAATAATTCCAAGAGTGCCCCTCCCCCCTCCTATAAAAGGCCACTCATTCATCTCTATTCCCTAATTTTTAAAAACCATTTTTTGGCCAATATATTCTCAAAACTCTTCCTAGAATACCCCTCCATATTATAGAAACCTTAGTTTAGGCATAAGACCCTCCATAGAGGTGTTAAGGTGTTCATCCAAGGTGATCAACCGAAGAAGAGGTATCATTTTTATTTAAATATATCTATATTATTTATTATTATAATTATTAAAATCACCTTAAACCATGATGATATAGTAAATAAAGTATCCTAAATACACTGATATTTTATTATGTTAATATAATCACCTAAATCCATCTCCACTTCCATCAAATGGGAAAGGAATTAATCGTCCGTGCATACGTGCGACCTATCACCTCCACGAACTGATATAATTCATTTTCCATAACTATCTCTAATGAATTTATATAATTATGGAATTGATTTTAATATGTGATATTAATGAAATATTAAAAATTATAAGATAATTATATGTCAATTATATTCTTACTTTCCATGCATATAAAAATGATAACGTCGTTCGTGCGTTCGTGTGAACTATCACCTCCACGAAGCGATGTGATTAATTTTTATTTCACTGCATCATTTGTGTGATATATATTAGTTTATTTAAATGAATAATATTATATAAATAATTTTATGATCATTATGTAATGATAAAATAATATATACCTTCTTTCCATAAATATTAATGAAAAACAGAAAACGTTACCCATGTGTATGTATGGTCTAGCATCTCCATGATTATAACATTGTTCATTTTTCAAAACCATACTTTATGGTTTGATTTAAATGTGTAATTTAGTTATAAAAATGATAATAATTTCATTAATATTATTCTATATTTTATGTAATTATCAACACATGGACTATTGACATCATACCAAGTTTATTTTTTACTCAAGTACCAAATATTGACAAAATGTCTGACATGAACTTAAATAATTAAGTAATTGTAATAACCTGATAATAAGTGATATAAAATAAATAATAAACATGAAAAATATTCTTAATCAATTAGAGTTAACCTATGTTTATTATTATTTAAGATAAGTAACATACTTGGTGAATTGGACTCAAGGTAAGGGACTTCATCTCAATCTCCTTTCATTGAGGAATTTCTTAATGATATGCAAATTTATTCTTATAAAAGGTGTATAATCAACCCATTTTACTTTTAATTTCATTAAAGTGTTTTTAAAATTAATATTTCAAGATGAATCATTTTAATTTATTTACAAAATGATAAAAGGAATGTTTTATTTTAACATATACAGCGACAAAAACTTTTACGCCGATATAACCGTTATTTGATATTTGGCTTCCAATATAAGACTTAATGATTTTAAAAGGTAAAAAAATCCCTTATTCCTTTTTTTGTGTATTTTGGTATTGAAAATAGTATTGAAAATAGATTGACTATTTCAATATCTTGATATGATTTCTTGTGATTTCAAATGAAATTTTATGAGTTAAATAATGATAATTACAATCTTTTATGTGTTATTATTATATAATGGTACTTAGAAATTTTACATGTAGATACATGATAAACCATATATTAGTGGTTACATGATAAACCATGTATGGGTGGTTACATTATAACCTCTAAGGCATTAGGTATGTAATTTTGTTGTATGACTATTCCATTTGTAAGAGTAACACGTATGGAAGTTGACCGCATGGTTATTCCATTTAAGTATATAGTAATAAATTAGATTATATTCAAAGGAAATTATTTACTAATTCTTAAGGGTGAAATGTATTAATTTATGATAAAGTGTTTATGGGTTTACATGTTTTCATAAGACTACCAATTTTCCTTCTCCTATATCCCTTACTATGATTTTTATGCTCATCCCAATTTTTGAAATATTTTTCATATGATCTAAAGGAGAATAGAGTCAAGAATGGGATCAACGAAAATTTATGATTATTAAACATGAAATGAAACTACATTTCTTTTTAAAAGTTTTTGTTTTATAAAAAAATGGATAGCGAGTAGATGTGTCTACTTTGTAATATTTTAGTTGTTATGTATGAGATATGGAATAATTATCTAAATATATAAACTTTCAAATATTATCCATGTAAAATAAAGAAAATATCTTAACTTATCTCAAGAATATGTAATGTTTAAGGTCGGGGCTATATAGTTGGTATTAGATGATGTTTTAAATAAATTTGGATATTAGGATGATTTCTTAAGAGTTAGGGATATTGTCATGGGTTTATAATTTTATGGTTGATTATAAGTTTAATGTATTACAATACCTTTTGAGGATTTATGTTATGAATTTTTAATGTGAATAATGGTATTTTTTGGAGACATTCACCTTTGAGGCATTTATGGATTATTACTTTTTGGGATGAAAAATGGGAGGTATGAAATAAATTTTGAGGTTAAAAAATGTTTTGTTTATTTTTGAGGATTTTATTTTGGTAATTTTATAATAATTATATATTTTTAGAAAAGTAAAATTCATAGAATGGAAGACAACCTATCACATCCGACAAGGTTGAGGGAATCTAACCCACAACCGAAGAGAAATAGGGCGCATTGCCTACCACTATCCTATGTGAAGTCTCAGGTTAGTATGAAATTTTATTTTTAGTTAAAAGAGTTATATTAAGAATATGTTTATTTTATGAACATATGTTATATTGAATGGATGACCATGTGATTGGAAAATGATTTGGTGATTAAGTGATTAAAGTTATTTAAGAAGATGTTCACTATTTTGGGAATCCTATCTTATTAAGGTAAATAAAATACTATGGGATTTTATTTGAGATGTAAAATTTTAGTTTTATTTTGGAATAATCTATGATTTTATTTTGGAATTATGTTAATTTATTTTATTTATATAAATGTTTATCATATATTGAAGATTACTAGGAAAATTACTTTTTCGTATGAGACTTCAAGAGTAATTGATGTTATTTGAAGATAATTCATAAAATTTATCATGGGAGATTATGTGATCAAATAATTAAGGGGTTTCAATCTTATATTCTATTACTTTAAGGATATTAAGGACACTAATTTTTCAAATGTTCTTTATTGAAATTTGGCTATTACTGTTGAATTTTGGAGATTGAACTAGTTTTTCATCATATAAAGGTTTATTCATTTTGGATAATTATCATGCCTTGTACTAACCATTTTGGTTTTGGCTAATGTTTCAAGACATGATAAATATATAGTTAATCTTTTGTGGATTATTTGATTCTATATAAATTCATTATAGTGCTTTGGGGGTGAAAAATTCATCTTTAATACTCATCATTTGGAGAAAAGGATGTGATTATGGTGGAATATGACTAAAAGATGAAACTCTACTACTCAAGTAAGTATTTTTCCTTATTTTATTATTAAAGGAAGTAAATTAATTCCACAACTTTATGAAAAGGATATTAAAACAATAAATGTTATCCATTTTAATTTTTACTAAGGAATAAATCACCTTGTAACCAATAACAAACTTATGATTTTGTGATTGTTAACTTTCCCCTGATCATGTTTTATATCACTCTCCATTAGAGCTTGAAAGTTTGTTTTTATTACATATCCATGTTTTCCTAATTTTAATACTAGTTAGTTTTTTACTTTATCATGATCATGTATTTTATCACACTCCATAAGAACATGATATTTAGTTTTTCTTCTATATCCATGTTTTCCTACATATAATCCTAGTATGTGTTATCTCAGGTGACATTCGTACTTTCCTTTCTTTATTTGAAAGTGAAGGTATCATTATTTTTTTCGATGTCGGATTTCAAAAAAGGTATTTTGAAAAGTCAAAACTCTGGTTTTTAATCCTAATTTCAAATTTCAAGGATGAAATTTATTAAATGGGGGAGAATATAACATCCCTAGTTTTAAAAGGAAACACTTTGTTCGATAGCGTACATGATACATCACTTTGAGCTTAACCAAACAACTAAATATTATTACATAATATTGTAGTTATCACATAGCCATTAGAATGACAAGAATGAATGATATTAACTGAATTATGAAAATAGGATTTACACATGTTTATATAACGATTCATTTATTATCAAATTAATTATAAATTAAAATAAAAACCAATTGAGTATAAAGGATGTGTTTTATGTAAAAAATATTTTAGTATGAATAATTATGATTATAAAATAATCAAATAACTATTATTTGATTATATTAATGAAATATATATATATATGAAATATATTTAATTTTATCTTTAAAATTCATCTTATGTATTTTCTAGTCCTAATATAAGAACAACTATGATTTCAAAAATAAAATAAGTACTTTTCAAAAAAAGGAGGTTTTACTGCCTTTTGATGGAGAACCCATTTTAATTATAGTTTTTAACACTTTTATAAGTTCTATTTGAAAAAATAAATTTCTTCTTTGGAATAGGGACATCAAAATTTACTTTGGTTTAATTTTTTGTATTTTTATGCAAAATATCATATTTTAATACATAGTAAAAAATACTACATTTTAGGTCAATAATAATTTTTCATCAAATATATTTATAGTGTTAAATTATATTTTTGAATGATTTTAAATTATAATTAAATTATTTTTGTATCAGTTAATACAATATAGGTCATTGGAAATAATTTCACATAGAAATTGGATATAAAAACTATGTGAACTTTTGAACGTTTTACTTTAAAAACTTGTTTTCTCATTCCATCAATGGGGTTAATTTTTAATTAATTTATGCCAATTCTGTGTTTTGAATTTGGAAAAATTTATTTCATATTTGGAATTGGAAATTCCAAATTATTTAAATATATCCATTTTATTTTTTTAACATTATGAGTAGTAACTTTAGTAATTATTTTTATTACCACAGTTAAGGATAAATAGGGCAATTAAAGGTTAAAATAATATTATAAATATTATAAAAATATCCAAACACTTGTAATAATATTATTGTATGATTTATTATTGACCAAGACATTCCTTGGGCAAAAATTGTGGCTTTTGGAAGCCACTTTGATATGATTATGACACATATAACATTTTTTTAAAGTAAAGAACTAGATGCCATAATCATGTCTCTCATAACTATAATAATTTTAATATCAGTTTATATAAGTGATACCTTCAACTATTAGTAGTAATTAGATATTTTAGAGTATTACCTAAATCATATTAATTTATTTATAATTTTTAGGAATAAATAATTAAATTAAATGGTGACACAATGATGATGCAATAATTTATTAATTAATGAAAGACTCAAATAAATGATATTATTAATTTTAAAATAAATATAATTTCACATAATTAATGCAATGAACGATTTTTATGGATAAATGTGACATATTGATGATGATTTAAAGTATTTGGTTCGAACTTAACTTACTATTATGATATTTTTGAAAAGTCAACTAATGAATAGTGTCAAACATGACACTATTGGTATTTTAAAATATAAAATATTTTATTAAATGTTATAAAAATTATAAAAATAAAATATTAAGTTAAATAGTTTTTAAAATTCACAATACGTCACAAATTACTCTTTTATTGGTCGTTTGGTATATTATGATAATTATATTTACTCACAAAGTGTAAATAACATGATTTTACGGTAAGGTTAAAAAGGGCGAAAAGAGTGATAAAAAAGATGAGGATTAAAAAATAATAAAAACATGTATATTTTTTATTTTATTAGTTTATTTTTTCCCATAATCATCTTATATTCCTTATAAATCAATTTGGACCCATTTAGAATATAAAATGAATTTATTTTAATTTAATACTTTTATTAATCCCAAGAGTGCCCCTCCCCTCTTCTATAAAAGGGAACTCATTCATCTATATTCCTTGCACTTTAAAAAATATTTTTTATGGTCAATATCTACACAAACCACTTAATTTAATACCTCTACATATTCTGAAGGCCGTAGTTTAGGAAGAACACTCATCTTAGTGGTGTTAAGGTTTTTATCAAAGGTGATCAACTGAAGAAGAGGTATCGTTTTTATTTAAGAATTTCTATATTATTTCTTCTTTAACTTATTAAAATATAATTTAACCGTGATTATATAATAAATAAATTTTCCTAAATATACATATATTTTATTATGTTAATATCATCACCTAAATCCATCCCCACTTTCATCAAATAGGAAAGGAATTAATCGTTTGTGTGTACGTGTGAATTATCACCTCCACGAACCGATATAATTATTTTTCCATAACCATATCTAATTACTAGTTATAATTATGGAATTAATATTAACATATGATATTAATGACATATTAATCATTATAATATAATAATATATCAATTACATTCTTACTTTCCATGCACAAAAAAAATGATAATGTCATTTGTGCGTACGTATGAACTGTCACCTCCACAAAGTGATGTGATTCGTTTTTATTTAACTAAATAATTTTTATGATATATATAAGTTTATTTAAATTATTAATATTATATAAATTATTTTATGATCATTATTTAATGATAAAATAATACTTACCTTCTTTCCATAATTATTAATGAAAAATGGAAGACGTTACACATGCGTACGTACGACCTACCGTCTCCATGATTATAACATTGTTCATTTTTCAATACCATACTTCATGATTTGATATAAAATTATAATTGATGTATAAAAATGATAATAATGTCATTAATATTATTCTGGATATTATGGACTTATGACCACATGGACTATTGACATCATACCAAGTTCATTTTCGACTCAAGTCCCGAATATCGACAAAATGTACGGCATAAAATTAAATAATTATGTAATTGTAATAACTTGGTAATAAGTGATATAAAATGAATAATAAACGTGAAAAAGGTTCTAAATCAATTATAATTAACTAAATTTTATTATTCAGGAAGATACATAACATACATGGCGAATTGGAGTCAAGGTAAGGGTCTTCGTCTCAATCTCCATTCATTAAGGTGTTTCTTAATGATATGCACATATACTCTTTTATAAGGTGAATAATCAAGAACATGATCCTCAGCCCAGTTGGTGAGGTATCTTTAAGTGCATCCATAAGACCCAGGTTCAAAACCAAGTAGAGGCATATTTCTAGGGCACTGTATCAGTACTGTAGCATCTATTGTAGCAGGTATTGTACAGTGTACGAGTACTGTAGCAGAACTGTACACTATGCGGGCACTGTAGCAGGCAATGTAGTAGTTACTGTAGTAGGTATTGTTCAGTACTGCATCATCTAGAACTATTCACCTTGTGCCACCGGTTTGGGCTTGAAGTCCTTAAGGCTTTTGGGCCACCTAGGCGTTCGGGTCAGTAGGGATTTCAGGCCGGCTTTAAGGCCTTTGAGACAACTCAAGGCCTTCAGGACACATGTAGTTTCCCCAGACAAACTACAAAAAAGAAGCATCCCCAGAAGAGGATTCAAAGAAAGTTCACTCACCAGAGCAGAGCCAAATGGATTTGTCAGAATGATATGGTATGGCTATGCCATCGGGACCAACCAGTGCTTGCATGGGAAGCCTATCCAGACATCCATGCGAAGGTGGAGAGCTACTATCATGATGCAGATGCTGGGGAGGGGCAGTTCCTTGTAGATAGTCTGGTTGAATTCCCTAAGACCTTCGGGTCATGTAATCTCCTAAGCCTACGGGCCATGTAATCTCTGAGCCTATGGGTCTTGTAATGGTTCCCCCTCATCCCTTAAAAGGGGGGTTTCCAAAAATCAATAAAAAAAGGTGTATAATCAAACTATTTGACTTTTAATTTCATTAAAGTGTTTCTAATAGGAATATTTCAATATGAATAATTTTAATTTCTTTACAAAATGAAAAACAGAATGTATTGTTTTAACGTATACAGCGACAATGAATTTTCTTCTACTATAGCTGTTATTTGATATTTGGATCCCTATATAAGCCTTAATGTTTTTAAAAGGTAAATAAATACCTTTTTATATTTTTTGGATATTTTGGTATTTAAAATTATTTTGAAAATATATTGATTATTTCAATATATTGAGATTATTTCTTGTGATTTCAAATGAAATTTTATAAGTGAAATGTTGATAATTATAATCTTTTATGTGTTATGATTATATAATGGAACTTTGACATTTGATGGTTGGATAATTTATAATAAAAATATGTGTGGTTCCATGATAAACCATGGATGTGTTGTTATGTTATATCCTCCAATGCATTGGGTCTGTAAGTCGTCTGTATGGTTATTCTATTTATAAGAGTGACACATATGGAAGTAGACCGCATGATTATTATATTTAAGTATGATTATGTCTCAAGTTACCTTTATATGTTATATATTCTTTCTATGGGTCTTATGGTAATCCATTGATTACAAAAAATGTAATAGAAAATATTATATTCAAATGAAAGTATTTACTACTTCTTAAGGGTGAAATTTATTACTTTATGATAATGTATTTAGGGGTTTATATGTTTTCATAAGACTAAAATTTTTCTTTCTAGTGATCCCTTACTAATATTTTTAAGCTCATACCAAGATTTGAAATGTTTTTCATAGTATTTATAGGATAATAGATTCAATGATTGGATCAAGTAAAATTTATGGTGATTAAACATGAAATGAAATCATGTTTCTTTTTAAAAGTTTTTTATGAAAAAAATGGATAGAAAGTATATGTGTCTACTTTGTAATATTTGAGTTGTTATATATGATTTATGACCTAATTCTATAAATATCTAAACTTTAAAATATCCTCTATTAAAAAAAAAATTTCTTAAATTATATCAAGAATATGTAATGTTTAAGATCGGAGCCATATAGTTGGTATCAGATGATGGTTTAGAAAACTTTTGAGATTATGATGTTTTCTTAAAAGTTTGGGATATCATCATGGGTTTATAATTTTATGGTTTTTTATAAGTTTAATTTCTTTAAATCCCTTTTGAGGATTTATGTTTTGAAATTTTAAGTTGACCAACGGTATTTTTTTATGACATTCACCTTTGAGGCAATTATGGGTTATTACTTTTTGGGATGAAAAATTAGAGGTATGATATAATATTTCAGGTTAAAACGTGTTATGGTTATTTTTTTGGATTGTATTTTGGTAATGTTACAAGAATTATATAGTTTTAGAAAAGGAAAACCAATGGGATAGGTGAAAACCCACAGGATTCTTGATAACCCATTGCGTCTGACATGGCCATGGGAACCGAACCCACACCCGAAGGGTGACAAGGGTGCATTGCCTACCACTGGCCTACATAAAGTCTTTGGTGAGTATGAATTTTTATTTTTAGTTAAAAGAGTTGATGGATTAAGAATAAATTTATTTTTTAAACATATTTTTTATTTAATAGATAACCATGTGATTGGAAAATTATTTGGTGATTAAGTGATTAAAGTTATTTCAAAATACGTTCATTATTTTGTGAATCCTGTCTGATTAATGTAAATAGAATATCGTGGGATTTTATTTGAGATGTAAAATTTTAGTTATATTTTCTAATATTCTATGATTTTATTATGGAATTATGGTAATTTAGGTTATTTATGGAAATGGTTATCATATCTTGAAGATTAGTAGGGAAAATACTTTTTCATATGTGAATTCAAGAGTAATTGATGTTATTTGGAGATAATTCATAAAATTTATCTTTTAAGACTATAAGATCAAATAATAACTGGGTTTCAATCTTATATTGGATTACATTAAGTAATTTAATGAGATTTATTTTTCAAATGGCCTTTGTTGAAATTTGGGTATTATGGTTGATTTTTGGAGATTGAACTAGTTTTTCATCATATAAAGGTTTATTCATTTTGGGGAATTATATTACCTTGTACAAATCATTTTGGTTTTTTTAATGTTTCAAGATAGGATATATAGATATTTAATATTTTTTGGATTATTTGATTATATAAAAATTCATTCTAGTGCTTCACGCTTGAAAAAATCATCTTAAATACTCATCATTTGCAGAAAAAGATGATTTGATGGTGGAAATTAACTAAAGGATGAAACTATAATTCTCATGTAAATAATTTTCCTTATGTTATTATTAAATTAATTAAATGGATTCCACAACATTATAAAAAGTATCTTAAAACAAAAATTCTAACCATTTATGTTTTTACTAAGGAATCAATGACCTTGTAACCAATCAAAAACTTATGGTTTTGGGATTTTTAACTTTATCATGATCATGTTTTCTATCACACTCCATTAGAACATGATATTTAGTTTTTATTCTATATCTATGTTTCCCTACCTATAATCCTAGTATGTGTTATCTCAGGTGACATTCGTACTTTCCTTTCTTTATTTGAAAGTGAAGGTATCAATATTTTTTTTTTCCGATGTGGGATTTCAAAAAAGGTACTTTGAAAGTCAAACCCTTAGTTTTTGATCCTAAGTTAAAATTATGAGGGAACAATTTATTATAGGGGGAGAATTTAATATCCTTAGTTTTTAAAAGGAAACACTCTATTCTATACTGTCTATGATACAACACTTTGAGCCTGATCAAACAACTAAATATTATTATTTAATAATATAGTTATCGCGTAGCCGTTTGAAGGGAGGGAATAAATGCTATTAACTAAATTATAAAAAGATGGTTTAAAAACCTTTATATAATGATTCATTGGTTAGAAAATTATTTGGAAATTTAAATAAAAACCAATTGAATATAAAGGATTTGTTTTATAAAAAACTATTTAATTACAAATAATTGTGCTTATAAAATAATGAAATCACTCTTTTTTTTATTATATTAATGAAATATATATGACATATATTTAATTTAATTTTTAAAATTCATCTTACAATTTTTTCCCCTAATATAAGAAAAAATATGATTTTAAGAAATAAAATAATTATTTTAAGAAAGAACATTTTACCACCTTTTGATGGTGAACCCATTTTAATTATAGTTTTTAACAATTTTAAAAGTTATATTTGAAAAAATAAATTTATTATTTGTAATAAGGATATAAAAATTTACTTTGGTTGAATTTTTGGTATTTCTTGATAAATTTCATATTTTAATGAATAGTGAAAAATAATGCATTTTAGTTCGAAACTATTTTTTCCTAAAATTTATTTATAGAATTCAATTATATTATTTAATTGTTTTAAAGTATAATTAAATTAATTTTTTATCATTTAATACAGTTTAGGTCATTGGAATCAATTTCACATTAAAATCAGATTTAAAAACTAAGTGAACTTTTGAACATTTTACTTTAAAAACTCATTTTCTCATTTCATCAACAACATTAATTTTTAATTAATTTATATAAATTATGTGTTTGGAATTGGAAAAAATGGATTACATATTTGGAATAATAATATCCAAATTATATAAATATGTCACTTTTATTTTTGGACATTATGAAGAGTAACTGTAGCAATTATTTTTATTACCACGGTTAATGGTAAATTATGTAATTAATCATTAAAATAATAATATAAATATTATTCAACTACCCTAACACTTGTCTTAATTTTATTGGATGATTTTACATCAACTAATACAATCCATGGGCCAAAATTGTAGCCTTTTGAAGCCACATGGGTGTGATTATGACACTTATAACCTTTTATTTAAAGTAAAGACCAAGTTGTCTTAATTATGTCTGAGAAATATAACAATTTTAATATGGGTTTATGTAAGTGATATCTTATACTGTAACTAGTACATAGAGAGATAAAAATATTTCCTACATTATGGTAATTTATTTATAAATTTTATGGAATAAATAAATAATTTAAATGGTGACACAATGATGATGGATTAATTTCTTTATAAATAATATAATCAAATAAATGAAATTATAAATTTTAAAATAAATATAATTTGACATAATTAATGTCATCCATAAATTTTATGGATACATTTGATATATTGGTGATGATTTAAAGAAGTTTTTCTGAACTTATATTGCTGTTATGATATTTTTGAAAAGCCAAGTAATGAATAGTGTTAAAATTGACACTATTGATATTTTAAAATATTAAATATTTTATTAAATGTTATAAAATTTATAAAAACACAATATTTAGTTAAATATTTTTTAAAAGTCCTAATATGTCATAAATGACCCTTTTATTGGTCATTTTTATGTTATGATAATTATATTAACTCACAAAATGTAAATAACTTGACATCAGAGTAAGATTAAAAAGGGTAAAATACATGTTAAAACAAAAAGAAAAAGATAAAAAAATTATCAAAACATGTATAATTTTTATTATATTAATTTATTTATACCAATACTAATCCTATATTCTATCTAAATCAATTTGGACCCATTTTTAATATAAAATGATGTTATTTTAATTTAATAGTTTTTATAATTCCAAGAGTGCCCCTCCCCTCTCCTATAAAAGGGTTCTCATTCATAACTATTCCTTACACTTTAAAAACCATTTGGTTTGGCCAATATATACAAAAAACCATTCCTATAACACCTATTAATATTCTATAAGCCTTATTTTCGGCATAACATTATCCTTTTAATTCCTAAGGTGTTCATCAAGGGAGATCAACCGAAGAAGAGGTATCATTTTTATTTAAGTATTTCTATATTATTTCTTCTTCAACTTATTAAAATGTTATTAATCCATGATGATATAATAACTACAATATCCTCAATATACTTAGATTTTATTATGTTAATATCATCACCTAAATCTATCTCCACTTACATCAATTGAAAAAGTAATTAATCGTTCGTGCGTGTGTGTGAACTATCACCTCTACGAACTGATATTATTAATTTTCAATAACTATCTCTCATAACTGGTTATAATGATGAAATTTATATTAATATGTGATATAAATGACGTATCAATCATTATAATATAATAATATATCAATTACATTCTTACTTTCAATTCACATAAAAATAATAATGTCGTTCGTGCGTACATGTGAACTATCACCTCCATGAAGGGATGTGATTTGTTTATTATTTCAATAAATCGTTTGTATGATGTATATAAGTTTATTTAGATGATTAATATTATATTAATGATTTTTTATCATTATTTAAAGATAAAATAATACTTACCTTATTTCCATAATGATCAATTATAAATGGAAAACATTCCAAGGATGCTTCTTCCCATAATTTTGACACGTGGGATGTAGTATTTTCTTTCCATCAAGGGATTTATTTGTTTGTCCCCCCATATTAAACTCCATTTACCACTTTTTATCCATAGTACCATGAGACCACTGATAGTCTCAGATCACCAATTCAACTTTAATGACATAATGAAATATATCCTGGAATCTATCAAAGTCACGAATCGCCAATGATTTTCATATACTCGACTTTATCCCATTAAAGAAGAAATCAACCTTTATTTTTATGTTCATGACAAATACATAGTAATATTGTGAAATTATCTTTAAGTTTTATTCATATGCCTCTATAGAATCATCTTACATCTACTTCAGTCTAAGGAACTCCCTTTTCATCTTGATACGAAGTGTCTGGGAAAAATATTTATTGATAAATATTTTCTTGAATTCCTCCCAATACATAGAATCAATATCATCCTTAGAATTTTTGTTCATGATCAGTGTCCACCACTGATCAGATTCCCTATCAAAATGATAAACTTATATCACAACATTATCTTCTTCTAATAACTAAAGGGAATATAATATATTTTTAATTGATTGAACCCATTGTTATATGAGGAGGGGATATAGAGATCCACTAAACATAGGATACCATTGACGCATAAAGGATTCGATCCCAACTTGATATCTCTTAGGATAAGGAGGGTGTTACACACAATTTAAGTTAATATTTATAACTTGATATGGTTTATTAATTACTATCATAAATTTCTTACCTCCCATTCCCATCCTATTTGGCATTTTATTAGGACAATCATCACATTTATTATCACTTTGTTTGTTGGAATGAGTTCTTATAATTAAATCCATTAACTAAGAAAAAGGAAGTAAAATTAGGGTACTTGAATACTTAGTTAATAAGAATAGAAAAATGACACATTGAACAAACAAGGATAACCTTGTAATGTAAAAGTATATCATAACTTGTGATACCTTAGTTTCAATCTAGGATATCCATAGTGATAGAATTATCCCTAGGGTTCTTAATAAAGTGCTCTAGTCCTAATCTCCAAAAATAACTAAACAATCCTCTAATACCAAATATAATGAACCTATCCTTTTACATAAATTATTACATGATTTTAAGAATAATTAACCATAAAATACAAACCAAGGATCATAAAGTATAGTGTCTTTGGAAGATTAGATACTTAAAACTGAAAACATGGAACCAGGATAAAAAACAGATTTTATTTAATATTCATAAAGATATTATAAATTTTTTTAGATCTTATATCTAAATAGGATAACCATGGGAATACATGAAAAAATGGATGAGCTAAAAATCCCAGTAAGGGAATAAAAATAAGAATAAAGCATATCATATGGGTTATAAAGCATAACACGATGACATAAAAAAGAATAAATATATGGAAGCATAACATACAGAACACGGTATCATATAATCATGGAATAATATTAATGTGGAAGAAATATAAAATATGACATAATAATGATTCAAGTATCATTGAACATGGAGGATCACGAGTCAAGGCTAACCACCAAGACCATTTCACATGGAGCATTAGTCAAGGCAAACCACTAAGACTATTGCACATTACGTCTCATGAGAATAAAAATTATCCAATGTATTGGAGTGATATCTGGGTTCACCCATCATAACATGTTTATGAATATTTGTGCCACATTAAGAATCATATAAAAGTAATCAAACATAAACATAAGGTTTTCTCATGGAAAGAATTAGGTATCATAATCATGTCAAAAGGCTTAACAAAAGGGAATATCATAATTATATCCATGAAAGAATGGATTTAAATCATAAATGGACATTAATAAGTAAAAATAGGATTTTATCATGATAATTTAGGTCAAAATGAAGTGAAAACATAAAAAAATAGTGTTTAAGAATCTTTAGAAATAAAGCATTTTAGTGCAGTTTAAGAAAAAATATTAAAGATTATTTAAAACCAAAAAAGAATAATTGTTTTTATAAAACCAAAAATGAGATAAGATATTTTTTCATGATAAAATTAGTGATTTTAGAAAAAAAAATTGTGGCTTAAAATAAATTATAGAGTACACTAGAAAATGAGTAATAAATCAGGAAGTCCCCTTTAATCAGGCTTACTTATTGGAAAGAATTTAGAATGGAACATTTTTAAAGAATGTATTTACCTATAAAAAGAAGAATTTAGTGATCTGTATACATGAGTATTGAATATATACACATAATTTATAAGAATTAGATAAAAATAATTAAGAGATATATTGGGGTAAATAGATAGACATTGTAACCTAATGGAAAAAATGGTGGTTCAAAAAGAATCTCTTACTATATGTCCAAAATGGTTCTGCACTTGTACTTAATGTCTTGAATAATCAAATTAATTACATTAATTACATTAATTAATTAATTAAAAAAATTCTACATATATTTGATTTACTATAATTTTATTAAGTTCACTCATGGCCTTTTTGATGAGTTATAAGATGAAATTTTATCGTTCAGGAGTGTTCATTTCCTTGGTTTTCATGATCGGTTACTTGTATACATGTATGTAAAATAATATAAAATAAGAATAGTTATAAAATTAAATTATAGAATATTAAATGGTATTATATATAAAATGGTTTCCATATGTGAGGATGAATAATTAGATAAAACGTTAATGATATTCATTTAGATTATTTTAGTGTTTTTTGATCATCACGAACTAGTTTTGTTTTATTAATTAATATTATGTATATATAATGGTTATAAGAAATTAAATAGGATATAATACATATATTTTAATATTTTACAACCAAAAAATGGTTTTATGACCAGTCTTCAAGGAGGTAAATGAAATTTACAACTTGTCATCCTTGATGTGATAAGTTAACACATCACAGACGATGTTTTCATTTTATGGAATAGAAAGGAGATGGGAAAAAATGATGATGGATTATTCTATTAACATAATTAAATTATGTTATATTAGAGATAATGGATTTACCATGACACTTGTATATGGGTAGGTGAGGATAGAATAAAAAAAGAAATTAAATTGAGGGAAAATAAAAGAAAAAGAAAGAGGATTTTACCACTTGAATTCTATTCCATGAGAACCTACTTAGGGAAAATTAGTGTTGGTATTTTGTTGATACTAAAGACTCATGAATGTGAGGAAGAGGATTGGTAAGATTATTGGTTATAAATTGGACAAGATTTAAGGTTTAGGAGGAGTGAGGAGAAGGGGTGGTGAGGGGTGGTATTTATAGTGGGGGAGGGATGTTTTACCATTATTTTATTTATTAGTTTATTATTTTGCCTCAAGATAAGAAATAATTGTGATTACCTGAATAATTATAGTAAATAGAGAAGGATAATTCAATATTATGGTGCTTCTATCAGCAATGAATCAAGGAATAGTGTATTTAACTTATAATGTATATATATCGTAAATTGTTATATTTTACTATTTGAAAAAAATTCTACTATTTTAGAAAAATCCATAAAATTAACCTTAATGATGTGTAGAATCCAAAAATAAACTCCATTTTATAAAAATAATTTTATAAATATGATATATTTAATTTTTAAATAAAATCACCTTTTACTCAAAAATATAGATTTTCATGTTATAACTAATTTTGTGACACTTTCAAAAATAAACTAAGGTCTCATAAAATTAAATTATAATCATAAAAAATATTAATTTATGAATATATTTTATAAAAATAATTTTATTTTAAATCATTATATTAATTATAAAATTGTAAATAGATATTTACATTTTACGAAAATACAATCAATTAATTTATCCTTTTTAAAATATCTATTTAATTAAATTATGATATAAACATATCATATTTTCATTTAGGAGTTGCATAAATCTTATTTATACTTTCATGGGTAAGGTTTCTATTGGCCAATTTACTATTCATAAGGTTCATATTACTATTTCTAAGGTCATGTTACTATTCCATTGGTACAGGTTCCTTAATTTCTAGAAATACCTCTAATTTAATTCTTAATTTATAAAGTCTGTATTGTGTTATCTTTGTGATTTTATGAGGTTTATATTGTATAACATAATTATAATAAGAGAATTTTCATTGATAAAATGTTCGGTCATTATAACATTGGACATGCAATTTAACATCCTTTGGTTAGGTTGTTATGCCATGCCGTTCAAAGTCATAGAGGGAAGACATTGTGCTATTGAATTTAGTGTCATAAAGAAAGGAAATTATTGGGGGATGTAATTTATAATATTTATATTTGACCAAAATGTTAATTATTCTCCTATTCTTGGTAATCTATTCAGGAATGTACCATCATATTCAGTTATGAGGAGGAAAATTTTGTAAGGTGTAATATGGGGATCTCAATATTGTAAGGGTGGTATGGGGAAAAGTGATTATTGATATAGAGATGGAATATCTTGAGGACTATGGTACCAATTATTGAAAAACATATTTTGTGGGATATTTTATAATAATCTAACAGGGTCATGTTATCTCATAATCAGTAATGGGATCATTTAACTGAGAAATCTGTTTTGTGGGATACTTTATGAAAATCAATCTAGGTCATGTTAAAACATAGTTAGGAAAATGAGTTCTCAATAATTATGACATTCTATTATTGATGACCAATTGAAATTTATGGAGATTTAGATTTCCTTGGGCATAGAGTCTGGTTTGTAGAAGGAGAGTACCTAGATATGGGAGGATCAATTTAAGGAAAAATTGCCTAAGAATTGGAGGAAAAGGTTCCCTATGCTGGTTTGACCCAATCATGGGAAATATGGAGCATGTAGTTTTAGGTCAAATTCTTAGGACCACATCATTAAAAAACTGATAGATGATGTGTGTTCAAACAGACCAAGATCGTTCATTTATACTTCATACATGAGGGATGAAATTTTAAACCATGGTCTTGGGGTTTTTCATATAGGGAGAAAGGATATGGGAAAAATATTCAAGGAATGGCTACATACTAAATTTGAATCATGGGTTCCAATATAATTTCATCAAAGCTTACAAGGAAAAAAAGTATTCTCTCAAGGGAGATGTTATTTCTGGTTAAAAACCTATTTTTTGGGTTGTTTAATAGAAATAAAACTGGGGAATATTAATACATATTCAAAAAATGGAATTAATTGGATGGAAAACTCGTTTTGTGGGTTACTTTATGCAATGATAACTAGGGTGTGTTATAGAATAGTAAGTAAAATGATTCCTCAGGTATCATACATTCTATCACTGGGAGATGGAGAAAGATTATGAAGATATGAAAGTGTCCAAGAGTAAGAGTATTATGTGTATAAGGGATGTGTCTAAACATAAAAGGAAATGGTTAGACCAATATTTTCCATGAAGTGTAGATTCCCTTGAATAGATCTGACTCGTATGTAGAGGGGTGGAATATCTATTTCCTCAGTGGAGCCCCTATTGAGGGGACTGTAATTAGAAGCTCCTGCATGGATCCGTATTCATATATAAAATAAGGGGTGTTTTTCTTTACCCTATTTCTGGGACTAGGACACGTGGTCCGGGTCAAACTTTGTATCTCATTGGAATGAGAATGAATCCACACATAGTTATTGAGGTACCATGTAGATTAAATTCATGCATTCAGGACATTATCAATGCAATTTAACATCATGTGGTAAGGAAAAAGTTGTCTCAATGTGAAGAATAAAGGAATATTGTGATTGGACTAGGGTATAGGACCTGAGAATCACTGCATATCTTTTCTAAGAAATAATCAAGAGATACATAGTTCTCAAATGATTCCTCATACCGATTGAATTCACACATAGAGAAAGGTTTTTTAACATTTTCTCATGCATAGGATGAGAACCCATATTGAATCCTCATATGTAGATCTAACCTATACATAGGAGAGAGGTGATATTCCCTTGTATTATTTTTTGTATGGGACTAAGATTAAAGATCTGAGTGTCACTATGTATCTCATTGAAATGAGAATCAGGCCACACATAGTTCATGAAGAAATTGTTTAGCTTATTATTATGTGATGAGGACATTTGGGGTTCCTTTTAATGTTTTTTAGTTTGGACCATGATAACACCAATGTAAATTTATATGCCTTACTTATGTTGGGAATTAATTTACTAAAAATCCTAATCCCATGTGAGAAATTATTCGCGTAAGGAACAAGGAGTGGAAAATGTTTCTTCCATGGAACAAAGTCTACACAAGTGAAGGATTAGGGAATTTATATTCTATAATGGATATTCTAGGAGTTATGATCTAGGAATCACTACATATCTCATTAGGATGAGAATCATGACATATGTAGTTCCTGAAGAATTGTTCAGTTTAACGTGTTGTGGAAAGGAAGTTAGCATCCCGACATGAAAAGGGTATTGAGACTAGACCAGGGGATATGACCTAGTCATCACTTTGTATGTTGTTAGAATAAGAATAAATCCACACATAGTTCTTAAAAATGTTCCCTATTCTTTTCTGACACGTACACATGGAGGTGGGGATTTTTTTGTTGCGGCTAGACCCGAGATTATAGATTTTTGCGTCACTACGCATCTCTTTGGAATGAGAATCATTCCACACATTGTTATCTAAATATCATGCCATTTATCATCATAAAAATAGGAAATTGGACTTTCATTTTTATATCTTGTGGTAAGGATGTTGGTTATATGATGTGAAATAAATATTGCAACTAAACTAGGATATATGATCTGAGTGTTACTACATATCTTGTAATAGCAAGAATTAATCCACAAATAGTTCTTGAAAATTGTTCCCCACACCAATCAGGCTTCTATGTGAGGAAAGGGGGGATTTAATATTTTCCATAATGATTTTTGGGACCAAAACATTAGTTCTACACATTATTATACATCTCCTTGTCATGAGAATCAAACCATATGTTCTATAAAATTTCTCTATGAAGATATGATTCATACATAGGAAAAAGGGTGGGTTTATTTTCCTTAATCATGGTTGGACCAAAGATGGGTGGATCGGGTGTCACTATGTATCTCATTTGAATGAGAATCTTTCCACATGTAGTTCTTGAAAGGATCATGTAGTTTATCATCATGCAATGAGGATGATGGTTGTGAATTTTAATGTCTTGCGGTAAGGAGGTGATAATGTTTGGGCTTATACATATAAAGGGGGATCAAGTTCCACTATAGAGTAGAAAATATGTTAGTTGAGCATAGGCATGGTAGCTTCCCATCCTTTATTAATGATGTCTAACCAAGAGGGAATCTTGACCCACTGAGGGGTTAAAGGGATGTGATTGGGACATACACCTGAGATTGAGGCCCATACTTAGGGGACCATGGGGATTTTCTCAGCTCATGGAATTTCAGGGATTTCTTAATGTTGAATGAGATTGAAATTAACCATGTAGTTTAATTTGATGTGGTAAGGAAGAATATGGTCTTTCAGTTTCTGGTCTTGTGACCAAGACCATACACCATGTATTTTATCATCATGGGACAAGTATGGTGATTCCATGTATTTTAATATTGTGTGGAATTTTTTTTGGATCATTTATTTTACGGTCATGTGATAAGGACCAACTATGTAGTTTAGCATCTTTCTGTAGTGGCATATGTCAGGTGACTACATGAAATATTTATTTAGGAATATTACATTGGTTGTGGTGGTAATGAGCTCTCCATCCATTGAGATTAAGGAATAAGCTACATTAGAGTAGACCTTGTGTATGGACTAAGGTCCTTACCAATTTGGTTCAATCATTAGAGTCTATTTCATGGTATCATTGGATTCCTTTGGACCAATACCAATTCTCTTTGGAGGAACGAACAGAGGAAGACCATCTTGTTGAAGGCTCATGCTATCTGATTTTGAAAGACATCCAAGTGCTCCAAGGTGTGAAATATTTTTTCATCCAAATGCTTCAAATCATCTAGTCATTTTTAGGATTTCTCATCTATGGATATCTGGTCACATATAGTAATATAGAGTGAGGGAAATTGATCCTCTATGTGCAGGATGGATTTTATTACGTATACTAGAAAGTATAGGGTTTCCTATGTAGTAGTATTGGTTGTAGTTCAATATGATCATAAGGCATGAAAGATCTTATTAGGAAAATAATTTTTATATTAATCCACCATCTTCTAGATTATTTTTTATAGGGTCTTGTTTGTAACCTCTACCATTACTTTATCTTCTACTTGATAAGGGTATGAATGGTTTCATTTGATATTGTACTCCTGATATAGATTTTATACCTCAATAGAATAGAAATTAGTGCAATTTTCTGTCGGTATTATATGAGGAACATGACATTTTGTAATTATGTTAGCCTTCCCAAAGCTAATTATGCTTTGGACCCCTTCTTCTTTGAGGGGTATCACCTTAGACCATTTAGAGAAGAAATTGGTATCAGTTAAGATGTATTTGAAATTATTGGTTATAGCTTGATGGTATGGCCCCACAAAATCCATTCCCCATATGGAAAATATCTAGGATCATTTGTATGTATATATAAACCTAGGGGTTGATGAATTAAGTTGTAATAAACTTGAAATGAATGACATTTCTTGGTGAATTCTGTGAAATTTTTGGTCATCGAAGGCCAAAAGGGTCCACGCCTTTAGATTTGATCATAAAACATGTACCCTAACTAGCGGGACCCACATGCTCCCACATGTACTTATTTCATAATAGATTCAATATCTTCTCCACTAATACATCTAATAAGGACTCATTCAAAGCCTCATTATAGGGGAATTTTGGGTGATTTAGGCCATCATAAATAGTGTAGTTGACAGATCACCGTCAGATTTTTTCCTTCCCAGCTATGTATAAAGGAATTAATCCATTTTGAATGTATTAAATGATAAGAATAATCCAACCCATGGTAGCTTAATAATATTTATGAATATGCCTAAATTCGTTGATATCTTCTATTCTGAATTGAAAAAAAGGTGAGACAATTCGGTAATGGGAAACATTGATGATTGTTTCTTCCTAGTTTGGATCTTCTAGAGTTTTAGCTACATTCACCAATGCATCTTCTTGGGTGTTCTATAATCAAGATATATGATTAAAAGTTGGATCTTTGGGGAAATATTTCATTAAACCTCATACATAATCAAGAAGGGGGATTAACTCCTCCTTTCAGGTGACTTAATCCCCATTGATATATTTGATTACCAAATCTGAATCATCTCTCAACTCTAGGTGGTCCACCGGTATTTGGAGTGCTAATTTCAATCCTACAATGAGGTTCTAATATTCTACCTCATTATTGGTATAGCCTCCTTAAAGTAACAAGGATTAAGGTAAAACTACCTTCATTGGGGAAATGAGAATGATCCTTAACCCAACTTGTTGAGCTCAAGGTATTCCATTATCTTCCCTATTAGGCTCCTTGATTCGCTGAAAAAAATACATTACTTACTTTTGGGGGCCATATTGAATAGAAAATATCTCTTTATTAGGAATTTTAGAATTTAATTACGTTGTTTCTGCAGATGGGTGTTTTTCAAGGAAATCTACAAAGGTTTGGAATTTTACTTATTTTTGAGGAATGAACTGTATATCAAACTATTGAAGGATAACTACCCACCACGTTAGATGTCATGTCAACATAGGATGACTGAGGATATATTTTAGTGGGTTATTATGAGGGACCAATTGGAATTCATGGAGATGCATATAGTTCCTCAGTTTCTGCATTCTAAAGGTTAATTCCAGGTAGTTCTTTCTAATATATGAATAATGAGTATCAACATAAATCATGGTTCAAATGAGATAATAAAAGTTATATTCATTCCTAATGGTGACTGTCGTTGTGGCTGAAGGTGTATTTTATCAGCATCCCAAATTAATTATTACCCACACTTAAAAACTTTAGTATAGTTGAAGTGAGGGGTCAATCCACAGGGAACTTTGGTAGTGCGTTGGTTCAGTTGAGTTTATAATTAATTTAGTGAAACATGCAGAATTTAGAGTGGATTGGTTGGTTTGGATTGAGTGAAACTATTTTACTTACTTTAAGAAAATGATTAAAAATTCAAAGGGAACAACAAGTGATTTAAAGGTGCTTTAACAGAAAGAAAAGTGTATTGGGGCTGTGGTGATTAAGGAGTTCTTATGCGGATTGCTTATATGGTTGTGTTGTTCATGATAATTCAACATTCTGGATTTCCTTTTATCACAATATTTCCTTGGTCTGGTTCCTCTTGTTTTGAATTGAAAAAATTGACTCCTTGGTCCAGTAGTCAATGTTTCTCAATTATTAATTTGGTTTAGTCCATTTATGAATCGGTGAAACCTTTTCAATGGTCATGAAAGCTTTCACCGTTACTCTTCTTTTATATCGCTGAGAATTCTTCCCTTAGTCCGGCTCATAATTCTCAATAATATGTAGCAATGATTTAATAGGAGTAAGGAGAATTAAGAAGAACGAACACAACTATCTAAATCAATACAACATAAAATAATCCTTTATCTCCCATATCCCCAACAAAAGGGGTTTAGTTACACATGGAAAGCATAATAGGAACAACACACTCGATACCTGATGAATTCATCGTGTAAGCTTCGAGGAGCGGTGTCAATAGGTGGAACGGTGGAGTAATGGCACCACGGTGGCTCGGGAACAGCTGTAGCAAAACTTCTTCTCTCCTCCAATGGTTTGGAACTCCAAAATCCAAAGGCCAAGGCCTCTATTTATAGAAAAATAAAATACACTGCGTGTATAGAAAGTACACGCCGTGTACTTTTGTCAACACGCTTTGGGCTTCATTTTCTCCACTGGTAGGTGGCCTAACACGCCGTCTTTGACTTTGAACACAACGCCACCAGATAGTTGAGTGTACACAACATGTAGCGCCGCCATACACGACATGTAGTATCAAAATTTGGCCACCAACCCCTTCTATAATAGTAGAAACAGTGTGTTGAAATGGAACACGTCGTGTCTCCTTCAACAACCAGATGGGCATGTAGACTCTTCTCAGCAACAATCGCTTCTAGAATGTAGTACACGACGTGTAACACCACCTCACATGGTGTGTAGCTTCTACCTGGTGACATGAGCGTGTACTCCCTCCATCGATCTATGTCCCTATCTGGATGTACACGGCGTGTATAGAAAGTACACGCCATGTAGTTTTAAAATTTCCACAGACTTCCCTTGATTTGTGTATTTTAGCCAGAAATCTCTTGAAAGTAAACAGAATCACCAAAATCAAAGAATATATTCATGAAACAACAGATATTTTCTGAAAACATGTTTTTATTTTCTATAATATATATCAAAATGTGTACACAAATTGGGTGCATCAAACTCCCCCACACTTAGTCATTTTCTTGCCCTCAAGAAAAATCTCAACATCTAATTAAAAGAGCCTATACTCTTAAAAGGAAAGCATTCAATTAATCAAAAGTATAAATGATAAAGTTACTAAGGAAAATTCTAAAATACACAAAAAAAATTCAATTCATAAGATATTAAAATCATGCCTCATATATACTACAATTAACTACTCATCCTCTTTCTACACATTTTTCAACCTTTCAAAAATAATCATTCCACTTGATGATTTACCTTACCAATTAAAATCACACTCCACACTCAAGATGTTTTTATTCAGAGTTATGCTCAATCACAGATATATACACTCTATCCACAGGTTTTCAAGATATCTTGTTCTCTACTTCAGAAAAAAATTGAATTACAAAAATCATGAGGGCTTTATCAATAAGGTTCAGATGTCTCTGTGGCTAATGGTTGGTAGGTTCAGATGTGAAAAATAAATTCTGAGGCTTAAAAAAGGAAGGCTAATTTTTTTAAACAACATTGCATGATATTCAAAGTAAAGTTCAATGAAAATGTATCCTTCACAAGCTCAGTCGAATGATGTTGTAATCACCACCTTGTCCCTTAGTCAAGTAGGGTTCCTAAATCAATTGAGCACAAGGTTCCCTTCTCTTTTGTTTTTTTCTCGCTTTTTTTTAAGAAGAACTCAAGGGAAACAAGGAAACACTTATTAATATAACGAATAATTGTTTGGAACCCTTTCTACCCCAAATGGTCAAGAGGCACTCCCCCACACTTTATTTCATGGCTGTGTACAAAAATATGCCATGTATTTCCAAATCCCTCTTTAAAGCTCCAAAATTAATAATCATGAAAAATTCAAAAATAAATAGGGTAGGTAGGGAAATAGGATTGTAATGTGGTTTCCTATAAAGACTGTTCATGGCTTCTATGGGCTTAACGAAGATTAAATGTAGGGTAGGTCTTAAGATAAAGGGGTGAAACCAATCTAGTGCCTCAATCATTTTAAAGTAATTCAATAATTCTTCATGTTTTGAAAAGAAAACTTGTAAATTCTGGTAGTGATGCATATCCTAAGAATCTCTCAAGAAAGAGGGTATTTAGAAAAGAAATACAAAAAAGGGTTTAGAATACCTCTTAGGAGTGAAAAAATAATAAAGGGACAATCAGGTCATGACATGCATATAAATGATTATCCTAATCAATGTAATTAATCAATTATTAAAAGTTCCAATTGAAACTATATCAGCAATCATTTTAAAACACTTAAAAATCAAAATAAGCATGTAACCCTCAAAAAGTTTCTACTGATAACTTAAGAATTTATAAGAATGATTAACCAAAATTGCTTTACATTTTCAAATATATAATCTAATAATGATGTATCCTAGATTAGGTTAAGGGCCAAGACTAAGGTGAAAGAGATAGATGCTCCCCCACACTTAATACCACACAGGGTCCACCAAGTGCAGTACTAAGGTAAAGGGTTGGCAAGGGTGATATATGGGGGAAAAAAATGAGGGAAAGTAGGGGAAGATGTAAATACAAAAAGAAGGAAAATAGAAATGGAAAAATACTCCCCTCGTGAAAAGTGATGCCCAAGGCGCTCCATGATACTTGTGACTGTTGAGGAAAAAGAAAACTGAAAACATGCATAACATCACAGCACAGAAAATAACAAAAGAGATATATAAGATAAAGAAAAATGTCACTATCATGGGGTCGCCTCAGGGGATGGCACATCCAGTATAGAATCTGCTGGCAGAGACGACGCAGGAGCCGTGGAAGCGGGAGGCTCTGATGATGCACCAGGAAGGGTAGCTGGAGAAGTAGGAGCCACAGGAACGGGATCCGGAAAAGGAAGCTTAACAGCATGCCCTGGACCGGAAGCAGTGGTGGCGGTAGGAGAAGTAGAAGAAGGGCCTACAGTAGACAGCAGAACATAATCCATGGCCTGTGCAGGGAAGGTCGGTGGAGCAGCATCAAAAGGGCTAGGAGCGGAGGCAGAGGCAGGCGGCGGAGGAAACGAAAGACCAAGATTCCGAGAAATATGCACCAACAGCTACTCCATATGGTCCTGGCGGCTATCGAGAGAAATCAAATGCTTCACAATGGTGTCCTGACGACCGATGATAAGAACTAACTGCTGATCCATCTGATCCTGTCAGCTGTCCAAGCGACCCAAGACCTGCTCCATCGTGTCTAGGCAGAGGGAAAGGGCCGGATCAGCCGAGGGTGCGGGTGTAGGTGGGATGGGTGACAGGACAGAAGAAGTGGGGGCATGAGGAAGAGGGGGAGGTGAAGAATCTGGGGGGGGGGGGGGCGGAGGAGTAGGGTCATTAGCTGGGGCAGGAGGGTCAGCGGGTGGCTGGGGGCGAGCCTGGGCAAGGATGTAGGCACCCCTACTTCCGGACCATCCCCATGCGAATGAGCATGAGAAAGTCCATCCACTGGGGGTGAACCTAACAGGTCATGAGGCAAAGACGTCGAATACCCCAAGGTGGTGGGCAGGATGGGTAGTGTAAAACCCTCCGTTTAGGTTGCCCTGACAGCCGGTAAACATGGAGTGCAAATAGGAGGCGGCTAGATAGGGGAGGTCCGAGTAGTCGTGTCAGATGACATAGGTAAGGAGCTCAATGTCACGGATGGTCATGACCCCCATATCCTCATGGTGGGGGAAAAGGATGGCGCTGAAACACCGGTGGTCGAAGAAGATGATGGGGTCAGCGATAAGGGTGCTATTCTGGGAAGTGGGGGAGTACCGGTGGTTAGGCCCAGCAATCTACCACCACATAGCGACGAGCTCAGAGTGCTCGGGCCTGGATAGTGTAAAAATAGGAGGTGGGGTGATGGGATGGGGGTAAAAGCCGCACTCTCGGCCAAAATCGGTCATGGTGAGGGAGAAACGTCGACCGCCTAGCCGGAACCGTACCACGGGCACTACATCACCAGGTGTCTCCCGGTACTCCGCTCCATCAAACACAAACGAGGCCGCGAACTCCAAAAATAAATCGCGAAAAAACAAGTGCTGACCTGGAAAATAACTAGGAGTGGGGTTTACCCGAGAAGCTCCTCAAAGTCCTCCCAAATACCGATCTGCTGCGGAATGCTGCTGTTGAGGTATCGGCCACTCAACGGTATCGACCGACGAGAGAAGCGTCGGACCCTGTCATATACGAGATCAGTGACCGGGAATACTATGCAGGGATAAGGAGCACCTGCAGGTCCCGGCCCAGGTGCCGATGCATCAGTAGGGGATGGCTCTGTGGGTGGATCTGCTGAAGTAGAGGGTGGCTCGGTGGATGGTGTGCTCAAAGAGGGACCAACTGCTGATGAAGACGGCGCAGGTAGAGCAGCAACTGGTGGAGTAGAAATGGTGGTGCTCAGAAGCTCGGTGCCAGAAGGTGGAGGTGCAGCAGAAGTAGACCTAGCCTCTGCTGAGGGAGTGAGTGGCGGTAGAATGGCCAATGGAGGGAGCTCGAAGACTGGAGCGTCGTGGTCTAGCTGTGTCGGTGGGTGGAGTCGAATCCGCCAAAAAATAGACCCCTCTCCCTCAGTGGGAGAGGCCGGCCACTTCCCTCGGGAAGGATCGTGATCTTCCATAACCTGAAAAAGAAAGAAAAACCAAACAAAAGAAAAAGAAAAGAAAAGAAAACAAAACAAAACAAAGAAAATGTGAGAAAACATGAAAAAAAAGTACACGGCGTGTACTCCAGAGTACACGGTGTGTAGTGTAAAATGTAGAGTAGCCCATGTTATCTGGATAGACATGCCGAGGGTGAAAAATAGACCATGTAAAAGTACACGGCATGTACCAAACATACACACCGTGTTCACACAAAGTGTAGGTGGTCGTGTGTTACAAACGACATGGCCATGTTTGTATCAGTTCAAAGAAAAACTACACGCCATGTAGGTCAAAGACACGGCGTGCCTCTCACTCGAGGTAAATGGCCATGTAGGGGGCGAGACATGGGCCGACCGAAAGAAATAAAAGACACGGTGTGTACCGAACATACATGCCATGTTTTGGAACATGGGTTGAGAGGCCGTGTTATGTGCCACACACGGAGGAGCCAAAGGAAATGATATACACGACGTGTACCAAACACACACGCCATGTATGTGAAAATGGTGTGTAAGGCGATGTGCAAAAAGATACCCGAGCATGATGGGGAAAATTACACGGTGTGTTCTAAACA
The DNA here is from genome assembly GCA_963277665.1 of Viscum album. NCBI lineage: Eukaryota > Viridiplantae > Streptophyta > Magnoliopsida > Santalales > Viscaceae > Viscum > Viscum album. The sequence goes on from OY728119.1 coordinate 611,917,374, forward strand.
TACACACCGTGTATATTCTAATTTCAAAGTATTTCGTGTGTGGCTGTGTACAGAACTACACGACGTGTGTTCTTCAGGGCATGGCCGTGTACTAGAAGAAGCCAAACGGTCGGCCGATCCTAAAAGAACCCTAAATGAGTATAAAAATTTAAAATAGAGGGTGTAGAATGGCATACCTTGACCGAGGAGCACAATAAAAGAGAAATCAGAGCTTGAAATGCACCAAATCAACAGATATGAGAAATGGGGGTGCAGGTGTCGTTTAGGAGAAGAAACGGGAAGAAGAGGGAGAAATGAGGAGCCTCGCGACATGGGCTCAATCTGGGTGGCACGCGGCTTATATAGCTGAGGTACACGGCGTGTACGTTTGGACTACACGCCGTGTATTCCCAATTTTTTTAACTCAATATATATAAATATATAATTATTATAGTAAACTATATAACAATTATTATTAATAATTAAAATAAAATAGTTATATCTACAAATTCTATTAAAAATAAACCTATACATGACGTATATCGGGATATACACTCCGTCTAACATAAAATTGGAAAAATAGAATTACAACCTTTGGTCCGGTGAGGTTCGAACCGACGATCGGCCATTCCGAATGGAAGCCCTCATCCACTGGAGCGAAGTTTGTACTTCTACCCGTATTAGTCATTTATATATAGTTAATCTATACGTCCTATACACATGGGAAGAAAGAAATGCACAATGTGTGGTTTTTATTTAGGAAAGGATAAGGATGAAGTAGGGAGATTAGTGCGATTCGAACCCAGACCTTTTGAACCTAGTATCGAGACTCTTCCAATCCACCAACTTCACCCGCATGTTATTTCTTATTTTAAAAACGTTTTTAATTTATATTGAAAAATTATGGCACACACGGCGTATATCGAAATGCACGTCGTGTGGTTTTATTAAAATAACAAATGATGGAAATAGGACGGTTGTCTGGATTCGAACCTGGGCTTTTTGGAACCGAGTTACGATTCTATCCAACCATTCCATCCCCATCATGGGTTTTATTATATTTAAACACATTTATATATATATATATATATATATATATATATATATTAAAAATACCACACACGCCGTGTAAATAAAAGGAGGAACCCCATGCCGAAGGCAGGTCAGGAGGATTCGAACCGGGGACAGCTCGAATAAACTCCAGTGACTTTACCATCAGCACCGACATCATCCCTGGTTATTTATTTGTTATTCTATAGATTTATACTATTAAGATTATAAATCAAAAAGATAAGTACACGCCGTGTATAGAAGTGGGACAAGGTGTGTAGCCTCTGGGTTGCCTCCCAGGAAGCGCCTTTGTTTTAAGTCGTTGGCTCGACCTACTTACCTTGACTTATCTGTGAGGTGTGGGAAAGTTTGGTAGACCCTTCAGATACTTAATGGATAGATCAGCAAGTTGACGGGCTACTCGGGTTGGCTTCAAATCATGGAGTCCGACCTTTTGGAAAACTCTGAATGGAATGACGTTGATACTTGCTCCCAAGTCGCACAAAGCTTTTCCAAATTCACAGGGTCCAATTGTACAGGGAATATTAAAACTACCTGGATCCTGGAGATTTGGAGGAATGAAATGTTGAACGACTGCAGAACACTCCTTTGTCAGTGCAATAATTCCCAGATCCTCTATCTTCTGCTTATTGGAAAGGATGTCCTTCATTAATTTGGCGATGTAGGCATTTGTGTCAGGGCCTCTGCAAATGGGATGTTGATGTGGTGATTTCTGAACACCTCCATGAATTTACCAAATTGGTGGTCCAGCTTTCTTTGCTTCATTCTTTCTAGGAAAGGTAATGCAGGTACAAATGGTTTGACGAATTCTTTTCCTTTCCTTAGTTGAGCCTCCGGTGATGGATCTTCAGATGAAGAGGGATTTAGAACCGAATCTTATTTATCAACAGGGGATAGAGGTGCAGTTGACTGGCGGGTTGGTTTCTTCTCTGGAAACACTTTTCCGCTACGCAAGGTGATAACATTGGCCTCCTCCCGTGGGTTCTTCTCAGTGTTTCCCGGTAGTGTACCGGGCTGCCTCCATGATAGCTGGTTTGCTATCTGAACAATTTGATTCTCGAGGCTTCGAATATAATCCTCCTGGTTCTGGAATTTCGTTTCAGCAGTTGATATGAATTTATTCATCAGGTCCTCTAACCTTGATGAGTTCTCTTGCTGAGGTGGCTGGGCAGGTGGTGGTGGTGGTTGCTGCCTTTGTTGTTGCGGATGAGGGTTCTGGTACCCTTGTTACTGATAGGAACCCTGCTGGAACTGCTGTCTCAGAAACTGATTCTGGTACTAAGGCTGATTGTAGTCGGGAGGTCGCTGGGACGGAGGGTTTTTCTACTGTTGTCCCCAGCCTTGGTTCTGATTATCTTTCCATGCCGGGTTTTGGTAATGTTGATATTGATTTGACCCTTGATTTTTTGAAACAAAGCTCAGCTCGCTTGTCGAAGGGTCGGATGGAAGTCCTAGGCATTCTCCTAGATGGTGGTTGTTACCATAGTCGCCACATGCTGGATGGTTCGCCGCATGAACTTGAGATTCTCCTTTGAGATTCAGTGAGTTAGTTTTCTTGGACACTACATCTAAATGAGCAGCGAGCATGGTGGTAGCGTCAATACTATGCATACCTCTTTTTTGAGTCCCCCGCTCGGAGTGCCATTGGAATCTGTTGACAGACATATCATTCAGTATTTCAAAAAGTTCTTTGGGAGACTTTATCATCACTGTACCTCCAGCAGCAGCAACCACCATAGACTTGGTATTTGTTGTGAGTCCCCCGTAGAAGGTCTGGACTTGCATCCAAAGTGGGAGTCCGTGGTGGGGGTATTTTCGTAACATCTCTATGAAGCATTCCTAGGACTCGTACAACGACTCAGAGTCGTGCTGCTGGAAGTTGTAGATCTCGTTCTGTAGTGTCACCGTATTTAATGGTGGGAAGTAATTGGACAGGAACGCCTTGGCTAGATCCTACCAGGTGAGGATAGATCTTTGTGACAGCCCCTTGATCCAGTCTTTCACCTTGTCCCGTAGAGAAAAGGGAAATAGGTGAAGACAGATGGCGTCCTCGGACACGCCATGGTAATGAAATGTGTCGCAGATCTCCAGAAAGTTGGAGAGATGGGCGTTTGGGTCTTCACTGGGAAGGCCTCCTAATTGGACAGTGTTCTGGATCAGCTGTATGATAGCAGGCTTGATCTTGAAGTGTTGGGCCTGGACCGGAGGACAGACGATGCCTGTATCAGCTCCGTGGATTGAAGGAAGTCTGTACTCCATAAGAGTATGGTGTAGAGGTAGCTACTGAGGGGGTGGAGGTTGCAGATACTGCTGCTCCTGAGGGTTGAAATAGGGCTGTTGGAAGAGTTGTCGTGGTTGTTGCAGTTGGCCGTACGCCGGAGGAGGTTGCTTGGGCGGCCGTTGATAATCCCTCGGAAGGAATTCCACGAAGTCTCCAGGAGCCTACTCCAGTAGACCAGCAGTGAGAGGCTACTGATCATGGTACTGCTACTCATCCATAGCATCCACGACTGGTGCTCCCTCTTCCTTATTCGCCATGGTAGAGGGTTGTTGTTGGTGTGTTTCTTTTAGTGCACGTTGACGAAAAAGAAGGGTCCGTTCGATTTCCGGATTAAGCGGAACAAGTTCTGATGACTCGGCGCTTCTGGACCGAGGGGGGCATCTATTCATGCACCTAAGGTCCTTCACATCCACAACAAAAAAATACCAGGCGTCAAAGGGAAAATAAAAGAGAAAATTGAAATGGGATTAGAATAGAAAATTTTGAGAATTTTTGATTTTTATTTTCACTTAATCAATTATGAACAGAACCAAATTGTAGCACTGAAATCAAAAGATTCCACGGCAATGGTGCCAAAATTTGGTGACTGTAGTTGTGGCCGAAAGCGCCTTTTATCAGCATCCCAAATTAATTATTACCCACTCTTAAAACTTTAGTATAGTTGAAGTGCAGGGTCGATCCACAGGGAACTTTGGTAGTGCATTAGTTCAGTTGAGTTTATAGTTAATTTATTGAAACATGAAGAATTTAGAGTGGATTGGTTGGTTTGGATTGAGTGAAACTGTTTTACTTACTTTAAGAAAATGATTAACAATTCAAATGGAACAACAAGTTATTTAAAGGTGTTTTAACAGAAAGAAAAGTGTATTGGGGTTGTGGTGATTAAGGATTTCTTATGCGGATTGATTATATGGTTGTGTTGTTCATGATAATTCAAAATTCTGGATTTCCTTTTATCACAAGATTTCCTTGGTCCGGTTCCTCTTGTTTGGAATTGAAGAAATTGACTCCTTGGTTCGGTAGTCAATGTTTCTCAATTCTTAATTTGGTTCAGTCCATTTATGAATCGGTGAAACCATTTCAATGGTCATGAAAGCTTTCATCATTACTCTTCCCTTGGTCCGGCTCAAAATTCTTAGTAATATGTAGCAATGATTTAAGAGGAGTAAGGATAAATAAGAAGAACAAACACAACTATCTAAATCAATATGATATAACACAATCCTTTATCGCCCACAGCCCCAACACAAGGGGTTTAGTTACACATGGAAAGATTAATAGGAACAACACATTCAATACCCGATGAATTCATCGTGTAAGCTTTGAGAAGCAGTGTCGATAGGTGAAACGGTGGAGTAATGGCACCATGGTGGCTCGGGAATGGTGGTAGCAAAACTTCTTCTCTCCTATAATGGTTTGGAACTCCAAAATCCAAATGCCAAGGCCTCTATTTATAGAAAAATAAATTACATGACATGTATAGAAAGTACACACTGTGTACTTTCGTCAATGACCTTTGGGATTCATTTTCTCCACTAGTAGGCGGCCTAACACGCCGTCTTTGACTTTGGACATGGTGCCGCCTGATAGTTGGTGTACACAGAATGTAGCTCCACCATACATGGTATGTAGTATCAAAATTTGACCACCAACCCCTTCTAGAATAGTAGACACGACATATAGAAATGGAACACACCGTGTCTCCTTCAACGGCCACATGGGCGTGTAGACTCTTCTCGGAAACAACTGCTTCTAGAATGTAGTACACGGTGTGTAACGCCGCCTCAAACGGCATGTAGCTTCTGCCTGGTGACATGGGCGTGTACTCCCTCCTTCGATCCGTGTCCCTGTCTGGATGTACACGGTGTGTATAGAAAGTACATGCCGTGTAGTTTTAAAATTTCCACAGACTTCCCTTGATTTGTGTATTTTAGCCAGAAAGCTCTTGAAAGTAAAGAGAATCACCAAAATCAAAGAATATGTTCATGAAACAACATATATTTGTTGAAAACATGTTTTTATTTTCAATAATTTATATGAAAATGTATACACAAATTGGGTGAATCACCCAACATCATTCTTTTTCATGATAAAGGCATCTAGTGTTTTCTTTGGGTATTTCACATATATAATTAGTGGATTTCCCTCAATGAGTGGCATTAATACCAGTGGACTCAAGAGGTATTTATTAAGGTTTTCAAATTTTTCTTTGTAGTAATTTATCCATTGATATGTGACCCCCTTATTCATTAGTTTTCTAGAGGGAAAACACTTATTTTCATGGTTGGGTATGAATCACCAGATGTATTCCAAGTTTCCTTGATGTCCTCTTAACTCTTTAAGGGTTCTAGGATGTGACGTGATAAGGATGGAAAATTGTTTTCTCAGGGTCGACTTTGATATCATGAATTCATAAGAAGAATCCATGAAACATTCCCAAGGTTACCCCAAAGGCAAATTTTAAGGGATTCATATTCAAGATATATTGTTTTAGCTTGTTGAAGATGATTTTCAGGTCATCTAGGTGGTCAAAGCACTGTTAGGACATAACCATTAGATCATCAACATATCATTTGACAAACTTCACAAAATTGGGTTTAAAGATGTGATGCATGGAATGTTGGTATTTCGAATCATCATTTTTTAATCCAAGAAGCATTACTTGATAGAAGAATACCCCTTGGGATCCTTGAAGGGAGTGTATTATTCATCTTTTGGGGAGATACAAATTTGGTTCTACCCTGAATAGCCAAAAGTAGATGGATTGATAACTAGCTATTTTATCAATCAAAAGTTCAGGGATTGGAACTGGGAAGTCATCTTTCAGATAGTTTCATTTTAGATTTTTTAATTATATATAGAATCTAACTTGACCATACTTATTATTTATTGGGATGATGTTGGTTAGCCATTTATGATATTGAACCTCTTGGATGAATTCATCCATGATGATTTTATCCACTTAAAAACTCAATTTTGGAGGCATGAGTTGGGTGTCTTCCTATGGCTGCATGTTTGTATCCTCAATGGTCCTCTGAAAATCCCAAGTGATGGGTGGTCACAGAGGGGTTAAGACCTGACATCTCTGTATAATTCTAAGGAAACACATATCATTTTTTATTTAATAAGGATGTACATACCTCCCATTCCTTAGAATTTCTGGCTACACTAATCAAATTGGTTCATTGATCTTCATATGTACCCAGATTTATCTCCTTGATCTCAACAACAGTGGTGGAGAAACCTTCCTCAAATGATAAAGGGGAATCCATGGTGACTTTCTATTTTTCCTCTTGTATTACCTATTCTACCTCATCATGGGGGTTAATTGATGAACAATGTTTCTTTGAGCTTGGGGATGAGTCGATATTTTTAAATTCAGAAGATGGAGTAACCATTTATGATCCAATTTATGGAATGAGGCCTTTTTGTATCTTCGAAGGGGAGGCAGTGGACTAAGAATGATCTTATTCATATTCTCCCATTGACATAATTGATTCTTTTAACATAGCTGATGTAATATATACGTATTGAAGCTCAAGGGATGGAATGAAGAAATTTTAATCCTAGAATTTATTACTTCTCAGAGAGTTGAAAACTTCTCTAGTGCTTCCGGGATTGGTTTTCACAATTAACATCAGCTAATTAATTGAATGTGTGATCGAATTCGAACCCAACTCTTCGATTTGGTTGATGGGTAGCACATACTATGAACTAAGCTTCTTGAAATGGTATGTTGGAATCATATTCATAACATTAAGGGCATTGATCCTAGAAACATTATCATCCATTGACTATTGTCCTTCCTTATGATATAATATCGCATTTATGTACTATGACTTGTAGGATTTGAATGAGTCTTTTTCACTGTGAAATGTATAAATATCAAAATTGATACAACATTTGAGGAATTTGTGGAATGAAGAGTGGATTTCCACATGTTGAGATATCCAAGGTCTTCCCAGTAGAACATTGAAGCCTGTATCCTACCTAATACCCATGAATTTTGACTCAAACGTGAGGTCCCTAAACTAATTTCTAAGTTTGATTTCACAAAGAAGATTTTTCTAATTCTTTTTACGAACCTGTAACATTAGGGTAGATGGGGAAAAGTGAGATTCATTGAAACCCAGTTGATGAAGTGTTCTGATTGGTATGAGGTTTACTACAGAGTAATTTACAATGAATTATGATCAGATATCAATGTCATTTATCTTTCTAGGTATATACAAGGGTATGATGTGTCCCAGTATGATAGAATCCCCGTCTTGGTCTGTGAAAGAGAATATAGTGTTAAATTCATCTGTACCATTCTCTACATGATACAATTCCATAACAGCAACATAGGCTTCAAATTCTTAAGGGATTGATAAGGCCTAGATTAGTACTTTCCACAGTTCTTTCGATAGACACAGAGCATCTAGGATTGAATACATGGAAGGTACCATAGCTAATTGCTTTAAAACATTATAATTATGGTCCAATGGTATATGATTCACAACATGTGTATTTTATTTCATAGGTTACTTAGGAGCTAAATTACCAAATATAGACGGATCATCCCTTAGAATATGAGCTAAAGGTGCCTCTTCTCTTGGTGGATTAGGTCGGCTAAGTCTACCTATACACCTAGGTTGATTACATTATGACATATCCTTTAACCAATATTATAGGATAATAATTTTAGGTATGTAATTTACATGTGTGGGGGAACATCATTGCTTCTACTGAGTTCATTAGAGAGCTCTCCCATGTGTTTCATCCATGTAGACAGTTCGAGTAGGGACGTGGTTAAAGTAATGAATCCTGGCATGACCATATCTTCCCATGTATCCTCGAATATGATGGCCTCTTTCCCCAATTCCCAAATCAAATGTAGGGAATTAAGTTTCATAATCTTGTTCCTCATCTGATAAGGGATCTATTAAGTGAATAATTTTAATAGAACCAAAGATCAACTCCTCACCTGATGGAGATCCTTATGGTAGGTTGACTCTTTTTCTACCATTTGGAGGGGCGATACACGTTATTTTGAGACCGTAAACATGAATTCCTATAATTTCAAGGATAAATTTTTCCTTGAAATAATCTCATATTCTCACATTTTATTCTTACTCTTTTTTCCACGTGATTCTTTGGAAGATTGGATTTTACAGGACTGAGTTTTCGATGAAGTCGATTGTGTTGTTCTGGAAGCGGTCGAGGGCATAGTCAGTAGTTTCAACTATTCTCTAAGGATAACACGAGTTCATTCAATAATTTTTATGATCATCCAGTCAATAAAATTCTATTAACCTTTTTTGTTAGAACCATTCCATTCATTATCCTCCTCTGGATCAGTGGTAGAGACACATGCTACTTGGGAATGTGGCTTTCATAGCTTCACATTCCTTGAGTCCACCATATTTTTTAGGATCTATTTGAAAAAAAAATCTCCTATATGTTGTTCCCCTGTACTTTATGAATATAGAAATAGTTTGAGAGATCTTCATAAAAATCTTTTATAGGATTCCTAGGCTTTATAAACTTGATCAAGTTATTTTCCAATGTCGATATGATGTATTATGGGACTTAGTCATTTCGAAAGGAATAGAATTTGTTTTTCATTTCCTTAAACTATTTTTCACTCTTATATATTTGTTCATCCGGATGTGGTGAGAATTTTTGTTCATCCAAAAGAGATGTATCAGCATGATATGGTGCAATATTTGGAGCAGAAGTGAGTACAAGGGCCTGATTAGGTGTAGTAGTGATAGCCTCTTCTTTCCCCATTCTCATTCCTTGTGCTGATGGAATTACTTTGGACATATCACTAGTATCTATGATGGTGTTTTCCACTCTTTGATCAATTGAATTGAGGTCTTGAAACCCTCCAGTAAATTTTAAAAGGATAAGTGGTGTGCACAACTCATCATGAATAGTCATTATACAGATTGGAAATAATCCTTCTTAAGGGAGTGGTATGTTCAAGGAGTTTTTCAATCCTTTCCACCAAGTAATGAAATATGATACTCATTCATTCTCCCACTACTTACTATTTAAGAGGTCAAGGAATATTGTTTTCTATAGCACTAAGATGAACTTAAAGTGGAACTTCTGATAGAGGTCTTCTCACCCTATAATTGATCGATCCGACAAGCTATCATGCCATACAAAGGATGGTCCCTATAGTGATTTAACAAATAATCTGAGTTTCACTGCTTTTTTTTTCTGGGTTCCCCATCATGGGATCATAATGAGATATGAAATGAATCAAATGCTGTTCTAGGTCTCCCGATCCATTAAAAATGGAGAATTTGGGTTTCCAAAGTTCATAGAGGGAGGAGTATGATACACCCATTTTGGTTAAGGTTTTGTTTCCAATTTTATTAGTGTATTTCATTCCTCTGTGGCTTCTAATTGAGTCATGAGTTAATCAAGAGTGTTCATGATCCCTTGAAGAATTCTTGGTTGAGATGTATCTTGAGAAGGTTTCATAGATGGTAGGGTCATTTGTGGAAGCACTGATGATATTTTCCATGGGTAGCCCATAGGGGTAGGCTGGTAAGGGTGTGTTTGACCTATTATGGTTTTGTTTAAAATGGAAGTAATTTTCAATATAATTTTTTAGGATATAATTATATTGGTGGTTGGTATCCCATGTTGAGTGGGTGTACCGGGTCTACTCGAGTTTTTGTGATGATCATTGTTTGCTGAGGTACGCCGATTGGGAGTGTGAATTTAGGATCTTCTTATAGAGTATATCCAACAGGAAGGCTGCCTTGAAGTAGTTCTATATTGAGTCTCATAAATTCCTTCATCTCTTCCTCCTACTGAGCGAATATTTCATCAAGTGAAATGGGATTAACCTCTATATGAGGTAGGTGGGGCACAATTTGGCCCTTATCCTTTTCCTTGTTGGATACCTTTGAGGAGGTAATGATGGATTATTTGTTTTGATTACTAGATTCAGGGAAAGCCTTTGGATCTAAGTATTCACTCCTCCATAAATTATTTTTGTGTGAAAAATATTTTAAACTAAAACTTCCTCCTCTAATTCCTCCTCTAAATTGGCCTCATGTTCTATAGGATCTCTAGGGGTGGTATTAATGACATTCACAAATTTGTAATTCATTACAGACAATCTGTCATCATCTTTTTAAGACTACCCTTTTATAGACCCTCCATAAGGCCTTGTACTCTACTTTTCTGCTTCATGAAGAGTTATTTGGCGGATAGTAATCCAAATGGAATCTTCAAATAGTTTTGTTGGGTGAATTCCTAATAAGGATATTAGGTCACATGATATAAAAACTAGGAGGATACACTCTATGGTGTTTCCCCTAATCAATAGAGGACTAATATACATGGGGGAGGAGGTTGCTAAAGTGAAAAAATCCCCATCCTTGTAGGATGGGGATGTTCATGTTCCACTTTCACAACTCTTCAGGCCTGGTTTGTTGAACCCAATGGTGGGGTTAAAAAATACACCAGTACTACAAGTTGGGGATTCTCCTGAACTTCCATGACTTCTATAGCCAGGAATGCCCTTATAATTTCACATAGTTTTTTTCAAACATGGGTTGGGTGCATCATTTATAATGCACCTGAATCACTCACTTCTGAATATAATTGCATTATTTCCGGAATTTTTTATATCTGATAGATGACTTATCCTACGAATGAGTCTTTATCAATAATTTTAGATGCTTGATGAAAAATTCTTCCGATAGTATAATCTATTTTGGACCGATGTTGGTGAGATTTAGTTAGGGACACTTTTTGTTGAGCACTTATTCGGTTCTGAATAGGGTCCTCTTGTTGATGTTATCCTAAAGCTATGATATTGCATGATACCACTTTCAGTGGGATTTTATGGTCGGGGAGAATAGTAAAATGTAATGCTTCAAGTTCACCTCATCCTCTGATACGAACATCATATATGGCATCGTAGATCAACCATCGCAATATTTCTAATGCACTGAGGCATGTGAATTGAAGGGATCCTTGATGTTTCTCAATCTTTGGATGTTGTACAACCATGAGAGCTACCAAATCAATTTTTGATTGAATCTATTCTATTGCCTTAATATGATTTCTATACTCATCATAAGATAATACCTTTCAATTGATTAAGATTTTTTTATATATTGAGGTGGATTTCATGCATGAAATCTTCCAAGAGTGGCTCTGGAATGCTATATTGAGCAGTGTCTAGAGGCCAGAACATGACTGGTATGTCATCTTTAACATGTAGTTTTATCATTTTTATCATGTCATCTTCATATTTTTATAGAGTATCCTCTACTTGATCCTTCCAGGGTGGATGAATTCCCACCACTTTATCATATGTATGGAGATTGTTTGGGACTTACTCTATTATACTGTGAGGAAGATGACCGAAGGGGGGGTTCGGAGAATGATCATCACCTTGGTCTTTCTTTTGACTAAGAAAGAATTACACTTTTCAAGGAAAATGAATTATACATGACTGGCCTTTTTTTAAGTGCCTCAAGGTAGGATGGATTTCTTATCACTACAGCATAATTGGAAGGACTATTTTGATGAAATGAAACACTATTGTGGATATAACATTCATAGATAATTCCATCATGGGGAGGACGACCATGGTCGATTACAAAAAAGGGTAAGACCCTCTTGTTATGTGATCTTTTTTCCATGTGGAGGGATGTCATGAATGTCATCAGGATATGGGATATCAAGATTGATATGATTATGTTCATGAAGAAATCCTTCTGGGTGATGTTTCTAAGGAGGACCGTCATAATTAATACTAATTCCCCTTTAATTTGGTAACTGGAGAGAAGGATCTTGAGCTACCACAGATAATAATCTATGGGATTCAAGAACTATAGAATTATATAGATAAGGATCATATATCGACCCTTCAATTTCAATTTATATATATTGAGGCTTATTTTTTGATGGATTATTTTGAGTGATAGGGGCCACTTTCTTGGGGGAAGTGGTTTTCATTTATGTAAGCTTTCTTAATTTGTTCTCGTATTGTTGCCAAAATTTTCTAGAAGGCATCTAGAGTTTGGAAATAGGTTTTTTCATGCCCCGAAGTGGCCATTAGAATGGGATTATTTCCATCTATTATAATGGTTGTGTGTTCCTGATATAGTTGACTATATATCATGGGGAGTTTTCCCCATGACCATCCTAGATGGGAGAAAAGGTGTGTATCTACTCTGGGGTAGTATGCTAATGAGACAACCCATTTGTGGGGATGGATCTATGTGTCTTCCCCTTTGGCACTATTTTTTCCACTGTTATGATTTCATAAAAGGTCTATAGGATGGGTTCATGTATTTATATATACCCTTTAACGATTTTTAGGATATGATTTGTGGATTTCACAATTGGAATGAGGATATATGAACATTTAGTACGTAGAGAAAGGATATTGCCTACTATTGTCCCTCCTTTCCTACTAGTGGATACTGACAGTACTCGTATTTGGGGGTAGAGAGTTGGTTCAACCCCTATTTTTCATCGAGACTTTCTGAATGAATTCTCTGAGGGTTTTCATATTAAACTACTAGAAGGATTAATGAATACAGGAAGGTGTATGTTCCTTCTTGTGGTTTTCCACAAAATCTAGTTGGTGGGATTATTTGAGAATTTCCTGATGAGTCTGCTAAAAGTATTGATGATTATAGGTAAGAGTTTTTCCTGTTTTCAATTTTCCACTAGATTTGAATGTCGTTATTACTTAGAGGCTTCTAGAAAGTCTGCTGGAAAGATGTATTAGTATGGGTGGTTGTATATCCCTGCTTATAGTTGGCCACCAAATTTGATAAGTGGGATTCTTTGGAGGGGGAATATTTGTATTCCTTCTCCCTTCTGGAAATTTTATACCCCCAATGGGCTATCTTTCATGCCTAAGTCTGAATTACCCTGTCCAGATGGATGAGTATGGAACCCTCATCATGTTTATGGTTCACTATCACATGACATTAGAGACGAAAATTATTGGAAGGATCCCTTTAAGATGACCCTTGTGTCTTTTGAGTGAGATCGTATGTGGATTCTTGATCTACATACCTAAGATACGGGAGGGATTGGTTGTCACATTCTCTGTATAAACACCCCAAATTGTTAAAGACCATGGTTGGAACCGTATTCTTCTAGACCAGTAGTTGTTGCTTATTGAAATATCAGTGTGGCCTGGAAATATGAAGGGCTTGTTGGGTAGCCTCTAAGGTCGAGATTGTACCATTCTGGCAGTACTGTTAGAACAGTGTGTTAAAGACCCATAATTGAATATGTTGGGTTCGTGATGGTGTCCTATGCTTTGATGAAGACCTAGTTTTAATGGTATTTAGGGAATGTATCAGCGAGAGTTGGTACGATGCCATTGGATTGAAGGGAGTTCTGAGAGAAAGCATCTAATAATTAATGAAAAACAAAAACTAGAAAAACCTGTCAAAGAAGCATCTCATTTAAATGAACATATGCATTATTGATTGTCTTGTATGGAACTATTTAATTTCTAGAGAGAGAGGGACCCAACATATGGTTGACACTATCATCTTGGTTAAGGTTTCATTTTAGGTTTACCATTTTTTGTTTTCGACAGAGATTTGTGTTGCCTGACGGCTGATTACAGGGGTGAAGTATTTTGAGATCATTCATGTCAGGTTCACTATTTCCTAATGCTTTATAATGGGTTTGTTCATGGAACTATAATCACTCAATGGTTTGTATCCATGGGGACCTATTTTCCAAAATTCAATGCTCATTCGGTAATTTGGACAATGATGATTGAGAACTCACATTGGTTAGGAGGATGGGAGGTTGGGATTATCACACCCTTTTGGGGGAATTCGTTCCTACTCCATGAATCTCTTATAGTTTTAAGATATGTTCATGAATCCTACATTAATTCCCAAGTATTATGTGGGTCACGCTTGAATTACAAATCAATTATTAGCATGTATGGAATTTAGAATCATTTTTATATATCACAAGTTCTTCATAAATGGAGATATATGTGTGTATATAAGGTTATCCATAAATGGTATCCTCTTTTGTACTGGTTAGAGATTATTTTATCATTATTATGAAGATGATGGTTTTCATCCACACAGTGGGGTGCTCTAGAGTGTATCATCATCTGGGGATATGGGATCTTTTTTGATGTGGGGATCAGACACATGGATGAGATTCCTACATTTCATTGTGAAAGGAATTAGAACCCTTATAGTTTGGTTCTTCTTAATGGGGAAAATAATACCTTTTAATTTCATTTGATAAGGACCTAACCATACAGTTTAATTTCATATGGCAAGGACATCCCAGAATAAGGTTTCTAGACAAATTCCAATGTGGAACTTATGCAAAAGCATCCTGAGGATCCTATATGGGATATGGATTTCTAGGTTAAATAAGACCCCACTGGGGATGTGGCCTTGAGATAATAGTTTTGATTTGGTATTTTTTAATTATACCTCATGGAGGCTTCCTAGGTATACCATTTGGATTCTAATCAAATCCCACATAGTTCAATGAATAGAACCTATGCCTATGGAAGAACTTAGTTTTTTATCATGGGGGTATATACATTTGAGAGGATTAAGTTGGGGCTTGATCCTAAGGAGGATACCATGATGAATGAGTTTGGGCCATGAGAAGTGACTTGAATCAAGGATATTTTAGGTTTTGTTTTGAGGATTACACCTGAGGAGGATTACCATGGATGAGTATGTTGATATTATTATAACTAATTATTCTTGAATAGGAGGACCAAAGGTTGTATTTTGGGGATTACTACGGAGGAGGATTCTCTTGTATGAGTATGTTGTTATGATTGGGGATTATTACTAAGAATTATGTCCTAATTTTTGGTTATGATTTTTGGTTAAACCAAATATGAGGCCCATAGGTTTTGTTGGGACTTTCAATTGGAATGATTACGAGTTGTTTAGGGTTGTAAAAATGTCATGATGATCATTAACCTCTAATCCCACCTGAGTCATGATCAGTGTGAGAAATATGAGGAAATTTAAGATCTAGAAAACCAAAAAATATTCTTTTCCATGAATCTGGATACATGGCCTTGAGGACCTATGCCTATGGATGCATTCTAAAGAAAGGCGGTTGGAAGATCCAATAAAAGATTCTATGCCAAAACATGCATCTGATTATATGGATATTATGATCTTATATGTCACATATTCCAACATAATTCATGATGACTCAAGATTGAAGGTGATAAATAAGAGGAAGTGGAAGATCTGGAAAACCACAACATCCCTCTCTTATGCTGGTGGAAGAGGACAAGGGGAATATAGTAGTAAAAGGGGTTTGGATGCGCCCATTCCCTATCCCATTACATATCTAGGACAATCACATTAGACTATCCATTCTGACACACCCCATTGGGGGAGAATAGAAGAAAGAGTGAAACCTCCCACAATAAAGGATAGCAGATTATTCTAGGAGGGTTCCTAAAAATTGGTTCTATAGTAGGAGTGGATGATCTTATTCCCTATTGAAAGGAAATAAAAGCATCGGCCTCCACATCCACACCATGAACTGGAGGTTCCAAGTCTTAGAGATGACTAGGGAAAAATATGTCCCTAACCCTAGTACCCAAGACTGGGAACTCCCCGACACTATCGCTAGGGTTAGGTACATTGTGGCCACATGAATTCATACTCACATGAACCTTGAGGACCCTAACCATGAGGTATGACAAGTGTGGGAAACCTTTGAATGTTTGAATGCATAACCAAATGGAAGACATGCTAGTGTGCCTCTTTCCATGGATTTTAAAGTTTGATGGCCTAGATGGAGGTTGCAATTTGGTCCCTTTCATACAAGGGAACAAACAAAAGAGGGGCCCTACCATCAGTGGATTTTAAGAGGGCCTAATAATGGGGCTCATGTAGGTCCTGGATTAGAGATAAAAGGTGATTATCATAGGTACTATGAGGAAGTAGAAGTGCTTTATATAGGGAGTTTAAGCCTGTGTGAGCTAGATATTCCTTAAGAAATGGACCACCTAGGAAAAAACGTTGGGTGATGCTTTAGCGTAAGCACCACGAGTCTCCTCAGGTATTCCTAGATGAGGCTCACACAGGTCCCTGGTAAGGAAAGGAGCCTCAAGAGAGTGGTTTTATACTAGGGGAGAAGGGTTCCTCATGAAAGTGACTTTCTTTTTAGATCATGAAGGTACATTTATGTCACTTATCAACCTTAATTATCTCTTCTCTCGGGTTTTAGAGATTGACTTGAGAAATTTTTGGAGACCTGGGTGGGGGGGGGGGGGTTCACAACCAAAGCTTGGGGGAATCTTATGATTTTTCAATTGTGTAAATAAGGATCCTTGAGGTCCTATTTATAGGTAAATAGGGGACCCTGGTTGAAGGAGTTACCTACACAGTTCCATGGTACCGGTACCCAATACAGGTACCTCAGGAAGGGGTGGACGGTCTTTCTTTGCTGCACTGGTAGTGTGCATAGGTTCTACGAGCAGAGGTGTCTATGCCATCTAGGCTGCACGGGTAGGGCATGTACCAACCTCTTAGAGTACAGGGGTGGTGCACAAAGGGCCACTTAGGTGAACCTACTTCTCTATAACGTGGAAGATTCTCCCCTCATACACATTCTTAGAATAAGTTTCAAGCTACGGTCCCTGCCATTTAGGTCAGTCCCTTCGCTATAGTCACTGACCCCTATGAGAAATAGAGAGTTGCACCATGAACTTTTCGAGATTTTTTTAGGAATCTTTTTGTCACGACACATGGAAATATAATCTGTTCCTTCTTCCGACGTAAAGATGAATTTTTACTCAAACTCAAAATTTGGTGTATAAGTGAGGTTCACATCTCAAATTATGTAGAAAAGTGCATGGAACACTTTTCACATTGTCAACAATAATTATTTGAACTCAATTGAATAGATTTGACATCATAAAAAATTATTAATATTCAGAATCATATATTATGGAAAACTAAGTTTTTATTAAAAAATTAGAAGATTAAAATGATCCTCATGGGATATTTTTATTTATAAAAGAATACATCCTTATTTCTAATAATTATCCATATGGTTTTCAGCCTTATGGATGGATGATACTTATTACCCTTTGATATTATAAATTCAAAAGATCTATAAAATATAGGATAATACTTATAGAATCATATCTATGGGTATAACAATCCTTATGATGATATCCCTTATTATTTCATACACTCATGATTATGTAGATATTTTATTCTTATGTGTGAATCATTCATCTTTACAACATTCAGAAATAATTCTTATGAGAAGATGATGCTTATGTGTGTTTCATGCATATATCGATCTTCATACATATGCACATTAGGTAATCCATAAAACATCCATCCTTATATATGGACATTTTTATGTTCCCCCTCTTTCTTTATGGTTTGATTATCCATAATTCTTATCTCATCCTTACATAATTCTACAAAATTAATAATTTTTTTAAATTTCCATCAAATGGAATCAAATCCACTTCAAAACATGTCTATCCATATAAAATATCTTCAGAACACATTTTTAAATATATGAATTAATATTGAACACTTAATCACTATTTTCAAGGACTAAATTATCCAATATACTCAGGTTATAGTATTTTCAATAACTCCATGATATTCTCATTTCAGTCTTATCTTCAACCTTAAAAATGATTCTATCTAAGTGAATTTCCTCACAGATTTTAGCATGCAGCTTCCCATATATACCATAGGAATTTTACCCAATATTTGAGATATATTATCCCCTATATTTAATATTTATTAACAATTTTAATAAAAGGTATATAGGTTTCCCATTATATATTTAGTATCCATTCATTTTATCCCAACTTCCCTAATTAATGAAACTACCATAGATAATGATTCATCCACATTAGAATATGTCCTTTGATATGAAAATCAACTCTTTAATTATCAAATGAAATGGGTTTATTACCAAGAAAGAAAAACCATTAACCTTTACCCAAATATATGGGAATACATCACAATTAAAATTCCAAGATGGGATAGATTTTCCTTTTCATATTTAGTGGGAATTAATTCTTCATTCTTCTTTACCACACATCATCTTGCAACCAGCTGACAATAAATACAACTTAATATTCTCTAAGTCATAGGGTACTTCACATTATAGCATCAAGAGTGGGATTATGTTATGAATAAATAATTAAATTTGAGAGAGAATAATGATACATGGGATTTTGTACCCAAATCAGAATAATTTTATTATAGTATCAGGATAGAGTGGGTATTCAAAAACAAGTTGAATAAAAAATGAGATCTTTTGAAAAATAAATATAGCCTTATTTTCAAAGGATGACCTTAGGTTGAAGGAATTAATTTTTATGAGAACTTTATATCAATTACTAGACATGATACTATAATAAAATTTCTTACATCTATAATAAAATGGCAATAAAAGATATTAAAAATGGATTTCAAGTCTTCCTCTCTCAGTTGAGAGTTATAAGAGATGGTTTAGATTGATTAATATAGTGTATTGTTTCTTGATAAATATAATAACTATGTATTTAGGTTAAAAATGGATCTATATATATTGAAACTAGCCTCATGATCTTGGTATTATAGTTTAGATACATGTTTGATGTCATTCATGTTTCAGAATGGAAGTGTGGACAACAATATCTATATAAAAGATGAAAATAATGTATCTCTTATTGTAATTGTTAATACTGATGATATTATATTTATTTTAAATTATAAGGTTTATTTTTAAGTGTTTTACTTCAAAATTAAAAATTTATTTGAAATGTCCATGCATGGTGAAATGACCTATTTTTTGGGCTGGAAATTTTCTCAAGATATAGATTATATCTCCCAAGTAAAGTATACTTAGGAACATCTAATTAAGTTTGTAATGGATGATTAAAGACTAGTATCTACTATAATTTAAATGGGAAACAATTTTTAAAATTAAAATAAAGGTAATGAAGTCAATATAAGATAATTTCAGAATATTATTAAATTTTAATTATACTTGAGAGCTATAATGATAAATATTATTTATTTTTTCAATTTTTTTTTCTAGTTATAAAACTTCCCCAGAACCATTTTATTTTATAATTTAAAAGTGAATTATTAGGTATATAAAATTTACCATAGATTATGGAATAAAATTTGATAGTAGTGGAAAAAATTATCAGTTTGGTTAAACATAAATAGATTAGGCATAAAATTTAAATGATAGAAGGCATGCATATAGTGGAGTTTTCTATTTTGGGTTAAACATATGAATTTTGGTAGAAAAAAAGTAAGGCCTAATAACCTATAGTACTAATAAATAATAATGTGTGGTAATAACTTAATACATTACTCAATTGATGTTGATTTGAAATCAGTTGGAAGATCTTTAGGTGAAACTGAAGCTTCAACTACATTTGTGTTATGACAATAAAAGTTATATCATTTCATAAGAAATAATAATAAATATTCAATATAAAAACACGTTGATATCAAACAAAACTTTATCAAATATCTTTTAGGGTATAATGTGTTTAATATGGATTTTCCCAATAAATGATCAAATAACTGATATGTTCACTAAACCATTATGGAAGTATGATTTTAAACAACTGGTGTTGTTTTTGTAAGTTCAACATCATTTATATCAAGTATATGGTATGGTTATTTCATCACCTATATCACTTTTTGTTTATATATTATTATCTATGGGGAGAATAAAACATAAATCACTTTTGTGTTTA
This sequence comes from Viscum album, assembly GCA_963277665.1. Classification (NCBI taxonomy): domain Eukaryota; kingdom Viridiplantae; phylum Streptophyta; class Magnoliopsida; order Santalales; family Viscaceae; genus Viscum; species Viscum album. Next base: position 611,937,446 of record OY728119.1, read on the forward strand.
TCCCTTAAATTTATTCACAATTAGGGAGAAAGCAATATAGGAGTTGATTCTAGATGTATGTGTTTTACCTTTTTGAGGAGGGATCTCTTATTTATATAGATATTTTATTTATATAAAGTTATTAAAATTTTAATTTTTCGAAATTAACATCTATGTGTGTGATTTATGTGAGTTATAAAATTTTTTAAAAAAAATTATGTTTATATGTGTAGGAATTCTTCACAAACTCAATTTAAGGTAATAATTTTAAAGCTGAAGAAGTATGGATTCTTAGTTGATCTCTAGTGGTATAAAGGTCTAAAAATTTTTGATTTTTCAATTTATATCAAATGGATCAATATTTTTGAATAAAATGATAGTTATTCTCAGGTGGTAACACAATTCATATTTTAGAGATTTTATATGTGAATGTAAGTTACATTTTTATAGATAACATTGAATTAATGTTTAATATTTTTATTTTCTACACTAACTTTTCTCAAGTAGTATTAGAATTAATGAATGATGATTAATTTAAAAATTTAGTTTTAAAGTTATTTATGTTTATTTTCTTCCAAAAAACCAATTGGGGGAGATTATTAATTCCAAGAGATTTTTTTGTAAGATATTGAGATCACGAAGAAGATTATTGACTGGGGGTTTGTTGAGACCAAAGGGATTTTTGTTGATATGAAGTTAATGAAGGGTGTAAATGTTTATTATGTTGGATATTATTTTCAATACCTAAATCATATTCTATATCATATATAATAAATATTTATTATTTTCAGTAAATTATTTTTGGAAGTTTGGAGAAGATTAGAATAGGTCTAGTTTTGTTTTAAAGTAATCATTAAGTAATTGTAGATTAATAAATTTGAACTTGGAAAATGTATATGGTAAACTAAAAAGGTTCATGCAGGATTTTGTAAGGCTAAATATAATAAAAAATATGAAAAAAGTCGAAAGTTCATGAGTTCATAAGTTTGATACTTGTCTTTCTAAGGTTGGGATATATCTTCATAAGGTTGACAGATGTATTGGAAAGGTTAATACATTTAATTATATGGTTTTGAAATATCATTATAAGGTTGATACATATATTTATACGGTTGAGAAATGTCTTTATAAGGTATTTAAATTTATTCATAAGGATGATTCATTTATATGTAATGTTGTGACATTTACTCATAAGGTTGATATATGCCTTAATAAGGTTTTTTAAAATATTTTAAAGGTTAATGTCTAGTATTTGTAAGGTTGAGACATGGGTTTCTATAAGGTTCTATAATTATAGAAATCTTGATGTTTGTATATTTGATCCAACTTCATATGGTTTAGAACTCATAAGGTTGATACATTATTTGTAAGGTTCCAACTAAAAATAATTCTGATGTTCTATAAGAATTCAAGCAGTCTAAAATACAATTATTATGAATTTATTTTTTCTATATATATAACTTATAATGGATAAATAATTGTTCAGAGAGTAACATAAATTAATATATTGTAATTTAAAAGGATTTCATATTGAGACTATAGTGATGATATTTTATAGATTAAACATCAAAAAGAGAGTTTTTGATTCAATTGGAGATTATGAATAACGAATCACGCCGTAATGAAGTCAGTTGTACCATGATGGAAGAAGTTAGAAGTTACAATTGAGGATAACTATTTAGACACATCACAAGGAATAATATTTCACCAGAACCCACCTTGATATAACCCTTGACTAAAAAAAATAATACAAATGAAGCAATATGAATAAAAATAAGTTTAGAGGAGTTAGAGATAGTTATCTATCAGTATTTTGAATATGAAATTCAATTTTAAAATATGGATTTAATTATAATGGAATATATTATGTTTTTAGTGGTATGTAAAATTATTATATGACAATATACAATGAATATTGAGTTAAAAATATTATTTAACAGAGGTAAGGAATAAGGAGAATAATATAAATGATGTTGTTCATGTAGAATACGAATAATAAAAAGGAATAACAATGTGACAATTCAATATAATCCTTATTATTTGGAATAATCATATGTTTTTAAAATATCTAATATCATTGTACCTATATTAGAAATAATTTTTACATATTTCGGAGGCATTGATGAGTTCTAGTCTAATCTAGGCTTGTTTTAATCTATATATCGATACTAGTGGACCATATAATCTTGAGTGAATCCAAATCATGACAATGATTAAAATTATCATTTTGAGATGTTAACCTTGTACAAATATGTTTTCCCCTATATATATGTGTGTGTGTTTTTATGATAATGATAACCGATTTAATATGTAGTAAAGGGTTCTTTTAAAATAATCTTAGAAATAAATTGAAATCACTAATTTACCCACCCACTCAATGATTTCTCACTGATATTGGAAGTATTTTCAAAAATATATACAAGGAGACCCAATATACTAACTTCAAAATAGAATTTAACATATCTTGAAATCCTCACTGAGATCCTCCAGCTACTAACCTATACTAGGGCTCATACCTGACCTATATACCAACATAAATATAAAATCTAACTAGGGTTCTTGTGTAGGGTGTGATAATATAACTCAATAGGAAACCATAAAAAATTACATGAATAATAACTATTATACATGTGTATGAACTAATTGAATGTAATAAAAGTAGTGGACATCATATAAAAAACAACCGTCATATTTTTAATGCTCAGGAAGTCACCCTAATGGTTTAATTATAATTGTTTTAGCCAATAGAAATGTAGTTTATAAAAACATCACAAAATTTATGGGTTTAATACTCATCCTCCCATATGAAAAATTGTTATCTAAGGATTCTAGATCAGTCTTGAATAACCCATCCATGCTTATCCACATCTGTATGCTAGGGAAATGTGTCCCATTATTCAACTACAATAAGCAATAAATGGATCCTTTCATCCAAATATCATTGGAGGGAAAAGTGTCCCACTATCCCACTATCCTAAGTTGGTAATTTGTCTTATTATCCAACTATCACTACTTGGTGATGTTTCCTATCATCCAATTATCCTAGGTGATAAATTTTTCTTTTTATCCAATTATCATTGGTGAGAGACATGACACATCATCCAAATATCCCTAGAGTATGATGTGTCCCATCATCCTTTTATCATTGGTTGGTGATTTATAATATCTAACAACTATCACTAGTGATAAATTAATCCATTCATAGAACTACTAAATACAAGAAATGAATCTCATACCAATAGTTTCTGAATATTTAGTTTAACATGATCATTCATCTCTTATGTTATCTGGTCACCACATGAACCGAAAATGTCATGAGTAATCATAACACTACAATAAAGATGATATTGCATCTAGAACTTTCCCTTGGATGAAACCATCACACCTCATGATTATCACATGATGAAATACTAATCCTTTAAGACTTTAATCCATAACAAAATTCCAATTCCTAATATTAAAGAGTAGACCTTTCATTTCCAATGACACAATGAAATACCCCATAGTAGTCCATTGATCATCATTTATATAATACCACCATTAGACTATACCATCTAGAAAACTTTTATCTCAAAATTCATCCATCACATGGAGACAAAGATAAATAGATCATACCTAAATCATCATATATCATTACCTTAGGTATAATTGAACCTCGAAGGTCAATTCAATATTCCATTCATTATGAAACACTATTTCCCATTCCATTAAGGAATATAAGTAAATTCTTGATGAATCTACTCATACCCTTAGGTTATTAATATAATATAACATCAATCATATGTAATTTATCAAGAAACCTTTAACTATCTCACTATTATCTCTTCTTTCACAATGGTTTCTCTTCTCAACTCATATGGGTTCTCAAATACCATTAAATCCTTTACCTAATGTTGGTCAACCCTTGAGATGAATCTTAATATATAACTTATCCCATCAACTAAATGGGATCTATGAGGAACTAGTTAGTCCATAGTAATGCATGCAGGATCTCTAGCGTCGCTCTACTTTGTCAATCCTAGTCGCCCATAACTAAAATAACCCCCTCAAAATTCAATTAGGCTGAACACAACCACTTAACCTTTCTTTCATTCCATTAAATTCATACAATTACATACAAGGGATGTAAAATTAAGATATACCTACCTCAACATGGATTTGTTCCTTCATCGATGATGCACATGACCTATAATAATTTTTCTTTAGAAAACACCCATATCCACAATCCTCCAACTCATAAATAACATGATCAATGTAATTATAAAAAATATATAATTAATTTTTTATCGGTGTGCTTCTTCATCGACCTATGTTCTAGTTCTTGGTGGCTCTTGGTGGTTTGGTGCGGTTGTTTTCATGTAGATGACATGATTGTGGCATCAGAAAATGTGGTTTCCCACTGAGAAAAGGTGGAAGGAGTTGATTAAGGGTTTGAAGTTGGATATACGAAGCTAGAACCTTCAGTTTTTTCACTTGATAAAGATTCTAGACCGATTTATATTTCATGGTCTAAATTTACAGTCTCTAAGATTAGAAATGTAACATCCAAGGTAAATAAAGAATTTGAAATTTTCATATTTATTAATATTTTTGAATTAAATATTAATTTTACTTTAAAGGGGATTCTATTTTATATGGCGTAACCTATACACAACAATGAGTTTCTCCAAAATATCATGTTGCACACAAGGCTGAGTTATACTGAAAAATAATAATATAATATTATTTTAAACGGTAGTTAACGACTAACTGTTGTATTAGAGGGAATGTAAAAAACTGACTAAAATATAATTATAAATGTTTGTTAAATTTCTTTACATTATCCAATAAATTTTAGAGGCTTAAAATAAGAATGGATTCAATTTCATGCATAAAATACTCTAATATTCATTAAAAGGTTGATTTACCACCTTTTGATGGTGAACCCTTTTTAAACCTAATTTTATCACTTTTATATGTTCTATTTGACAAAATAAACTTATTATTTGGAATCGGGACATCAAAATTTACTTTGGGTAATGTTTTTGTATTTTTCTAATAAAGTTCATTTTTTTATGAATAGCGAAAAATACTGCATTTTAATTCAAAATTTCCTTTTAATATAATTTATTTAAATAGTTATATTTTTTTACTGGTTTTAAAGTGTAATTGGATTATATTTTTACCATTTAATCTAATTTTGTTAATTTTAAGTAATTTCACTTTGAAATTGAACATAAACAAGTGTCATTATTTTGATAGTTATTATTTCTTAAAAACACACATTTTTGTTTTGACAACAGGAATTAATTTTAAATTAATTTCTGAAAATTCTGTGTTTTGAATTTGAGAAAATGGATTCCATATTTGAAATCACGATGTCCAAATTGTGAAAATAGGTAGCTTTTATTTTTATACGTTATGAATAGTAATTTCAGTAAATATATTATTTTCCATGGTTAAAGGGTAAATCTAGTACTAAGGGTAAAAATAATATTATAATAATATTAATTTAACCTAACACATGTTATAATACTATTTTATGATATATTTCCGACCATGGGCATCCTTTGGACGATTTGAGGACTCCATGGAGCCATTTTTAAGTGAAAATGACACTTTATAAAAATTAATTTAAAGTTAAGGAAAATATAACAAAAACATATATCTTTTAGTAAAACAACTTTTATATGGGGTTATATAAGTGATATTTATGAGTATAAATAGTCATTAGAAATAGAAAACTATTTCCTACATCATTATATTTTATTTATAATTTTTAAACATCAAATAAATAATTGTATTTATTATACAATGATGATGTAATGATTACCCCATTAATGAATGTTTTAAATAAATGAGATTATAAATGTTAAAAAAAAATATTTTTAAACTTTTTATGACATCCAAAAATTTTAGAGATAATTATAACTTGTTATATTTGAATTAATGATTGTTTTTTGAAATAATAAAGTTGTTTTTTATTTTTTTAAAATTCATGATATGAATAGTATAAAAATTGACATAAATGAGTTTTTAAATCAATTAAAATTTTATTAAATGATAAAATAGTCCTAAAAATACACTATTCTAAAAAATGAAAAATATGATGTTAAAAATGTCATTAATGATCCATTTTTGTTCTCTTGGATTTTTATATTAAATATATTAACCATATAGTATGAATATACAAGATGACATGGTAAAAGTTAAATAAGTTAACAAAGTGTTAAATAAAAACGATAAGGATTAAAAAATATCCAAAACCTGTAAAATTCTTATTGGATGATATTATTTATACTTATATTCATCTTATCTTAGAATATAATTAGTTTTGGACCTTTGGAAACTGAAAATTAGTTTATAATAAAACAATACTTTCAAATATTCCTAAAGAGCCCCTCCTCACTCTTATAAAAGGCCATAATCTCTATCCCATTACTCACACCTCTCAAGCCCCTTGGATTGTCCAAAATCTACTCCAATAATCTACAAAAATCCATATCTTCAATATAGAATCCTTACCCTAGGAATAAAGAAATTAAATAAATCCTTTTGGTTCAAACCAAAAGGAGTTACCCGATTTAAAGGTAAAGTCTTTTCTCAAGTTCTTTTCTTTTATTTTCCTTCTCCAACCTCCTAAACTCTCTATATTACATTTTTTTATAAAAAAACCAGTATATTAAATATACTTGGATGTTTTTATGAGAAGTATTCGAACTAAACTTCCACACACCTCTATTTAAGCGATCTGAACATACTATTTCCGTGGATGACGAACTACTACCTCACGAAACAATGATTGTTCAATTATCTCCTACCACCTCTCATGGTGGACATTATCATGAAAATATATTTATATGTATTTTATATTATATTTAGTTTTTCTCTATTCTTCTGTATTTTTCATTTATATCATACCTTTATGGTTTCCATAATGGGTAAATAGGATAATTTCATTTGAGGAAGTGAAGACTACTGCCCCCTCAAAGTGATATGACTCATTCATGCTATACATGGAATGTATAAAGGATGGAGTTAATGAAATTATATTTAATATTATACTGGAATTATAATATAATTATGTATAATTATGTTTCCATTCCATTAAATAGGAAATATAGATGAAATTAGCGTTCATGCGTACGTACGATTTACCGTCTCCATGAACAGTGCATTTCATTTTTTATCGCCAAATGTTATTTACTATTATAAATAAATATATATACTGGATATATATGATATATATTATATCTAAATCATGAATATAATTCTGGATATAATGTACTTTTTACCACACAGACAACTTGTAATTATAAGAAGTTCATTTTTGACTCAAGTACCAAATATCGACAAAACAACCGTTATTAACTTAAATGATTATATAATGTTTATAATGTGGTAATAAGTGATATAAAAGGAATAATAAAATTCAAAAATTTTATGAATCAAGTATAAATTAACATTATTTTATTTATTAGGAGATTAAAGAACGAATGAGTCACGTCAGACATGAGGTAAGGGAACTTTTTAACCCAATTTCCATTCTTTGGGTTGATCTTCTACTTCTTGCCGTGCTATGAATATGTGTGAAATGAATTTTGATATATTATCATGTATTTATACTTTATTTATGTTAACTTATAGTGAATACACACAATCAATCTATTTTATTTACAAAATGATCTTTGTAAGGGAACCTTTTACCCTCACCTTTTAGTCAAACACTTATTTTATGTTATGTGTTTTAATTTCCATTCTCTTATGCTGGGATATGTTCTTATATATCCTTATTGATTTACATTTTATGTCCAAGTGATGATATACCCTTTTTTCTCTCATCAACTCATTTTCTTAATTTTTATGTAACGCCCTTAGGCTGCCGAATTTTTGTAAGGGACTTCGTCTCAATCTCCTTTCATTGAGGCAGACTTTGATTTATACACAACATTAATTTATACTGTGTATAAACCCATTTTACTTTTAATTTCATTCAAAGGGAATCTTTTATCTACAAAGTGTTTTACTAAACGACAAAAATAATGTTTCTTTTTAATGTACATAGTGAAAATGACCTTTCCACCACCGCGAGCATTATTTGATATTTGGATTCCTTAACAAGCCATAATGTTTTTAAAAGGAAAATAAATAGAATATATTTTTTTATGTATTTTGGTATTGAAAATGGTTTTGAGAATGGATTGATTATGTCAATGTTATATTGTGATTGAAATGTGGAACTTTAATCTTTCCTTTATGCTTGTTCATGTGTTATGATTATGGTTCTTGGGTATTGATTACACATACTGGTGGTTCCGTGATAAACCTAGGGTGGGTGATCCTGAGATAGCTCTCCAATGCATTGGATAACGTGAAAGAGGTAAACATTAATGTTTCTCCTAATAGATTTAGGGAATACACTATGATGGGTATTCCAAATGTAACTCCCAACATAGCTGTGAAAGCTACAACGTAAGTATGTTATGGATGACACAAGTTACCTTTATGATTTTTGAAATGTTTTTCACAGGGTATAAGGAAGGGTAAGATAAAAGAATAATTCAAGAAGATTTATATCAAGAAAATAATTCTTGTTTTCTTTTAAGATTTTTTATTTTATGAAAAAATTGATACTGAGTTGAAGTGTCTACTTTGTAATATTTTAGAAGTAATGTAATAGTTATGGCCTAATTCTCTAAAACTCTAAACCTGAAAAGATCCTCAATGCGAATTATTAACTTAATTAAAGATTATGTAATGTTCAAGGCTGGGTCCTTATAGTTGATATCAAAGGTAGGTTTAGATAACTTTAGGGATTAATAGTTTTTTTAGACACATGGTTAGACTCTATGTCTACTCTTTTAGTTAAATCCTTATTTTATAACTTTTTCAGATCAAGGAAAGTCTATTACAAATGGAAGGATGAGGATCTCAAAGGAAATTCTTATCTCTTCCTGATGACTTGCTTGAAATAATTATTTCAAAGTCATTTCCAGATGATTCTCAAACATTTTCTAACATACAACTCACTTGAAAGTAATTGTTTGAGATATCAAACACCTCCACTATACCTCATTACCATCATATATCATGGGTTGTATTTTATAAAATCCTATTTTCTCAATATTCCCATATTTTCATGAAAGGTAAATATTAGGAAGGAATTTTCAAATATTTTACCTTATCACAGGATTTTGAAGCATATTATGATTTTTAAAATGGTGCTGAAGAATGAGACCTTTGAGCAACCTATTTATATTTGCTTTTAAATTATAATCTTATAACACATACTTATGGTATTTTAAAAGGACCATTGATTGAATGTTTCAACTCAAACTTGGTCCGAATGTTTTATAAAAATAAAGTTTTATCATATGTTTTGAAATTATATGTCATACATGATTATTTTTCGAAACTATTTTTCTATGAGCACCCATATGACCCAAGTTGTACGAGGTGTATTTGGATAAAGGAAGTATATGATTTTGAAGGTTCTATAAATAATTTTTGCATTTCATGGGCCATATATCTACATGAACAAGATGTCGATGAAACCAGGTGGACACCAGGATCAAGGTATGATGTACATTCTTTGGGATTAGTGTTATTTTATGGAGGTAAGAAATGTCAATATATATAAGTCCTTATGGATTAAGATGTTGAGGTCATTATGAGTTGGGATGAAAATGAGAGGTATAAGAAAACCATTGAGGTTAAAATATGTTAGGATTATTTTTGAGTTTTATAAAATGGAACAACATGCAAGATTGGTGACAACCCATCACGTTCATAAAGGCCGCAAGAATAGAACCCACAACCGAAGGGCGACAAGGGCGCATCACCTACCACTGGACTACGTGAAGTTGTTGGTTAGTATGACTAATTATTTTTAGTTAAATGATTATTTTGGATCAAGAATATGTTGATTTTGGGAACTTATGATTTATCAAATGGATATCCTTAGTATAGAAAAATGATTTGGTGATTAATGGAAAAAGTTTATTTTGGAAGACGTTGGTGCTTTTGGAAAAAAAATATTCCAAAGAAAAAAATGAATACTTTGGGATTTCATTTTCAAAGTAATGGTTAAAATTTTATTTTGGAAGAATATATGTTTTTATTGTGTACATATGGAGATTTGGTTTATTTATGTAAATTATTAACCTATCATAGAGAATATGTGATTTGGTTAATTACACTTCAGTATGAAACTTTAAGAGTAGTCGATGTTATTTGGATATAAATGTTAAGATTTACTGTGGATGACTATGTGATCAAATCCTTCTGAATTTTGGGTTTCAAACTTAGTTTGGATTGTTTTGAATAATTTCAAGGACAATTGTGTTTTTAATGGTCTTTGTTGAACATTGGGTACTGTTTGTTGAATTTTGGAGATTAAGAGTAGTATTCATTTTTATAAAAGATTATCCTTTTTGGGGATTATCTGATCTTGTACTAACCTTTTTGGTTTTGAATAATGTTTAAAGATAGGGGAAATATAAAGTTCATCTTTTTTAGATTATTTTATTCTCTAGAAGTTTATTCTAGCACTTCAGGTGTGACCAAATCATCTCGATTACTCATCGTTTGGAGAAAAGATGAGTTTTTATTAGAAAAATATTAAAGGATAAAACTCTACATGAAATGTAAGTATATTTCCTTATGTCCTTGGTAAATATCATAAATAAATTATCCAACTTTATGAAATGGTAGATAAATTAAAAACATTGTCCGTTTAATTTTTCTACTAGAAAACCAATGAAAGTTTAACCCATTACAAGTTTGTGGTTTTCTTGTTGTTAACTTTCTCCTGATTGCGTTTTCTTTCACTCACCATTAGAACTTGATGGTAATCTTTCTCTTCCATATCCATGTTTTCATGGAATCCTAGTATGTGGTAGATTGAGTGACCTTTGTAATTATCTTTATTTTTCTAAAGTGATAGTTTTATTTTCTATTTTTCTGATGTGGTACTTTTAATGAAGTTTCCAAGCCCAAATTTAAAATTGCAAGGATGCAATTCCCAAAAGGGGGGAATGATGTAACATCCTAGGTAAATAGTGAATAAGAAATTTTCATATTTATTAATATTTGTGAATAAAATATTAATTTTACTTTAAATGGGATGCTATTTTTTATGGCATACCCGACACGCTACAATGGGTTTCTCTGAAATATCATGTTGCACACAAGGCTGAGTCATACTAAAAAATAATAATATAATATTATTTTAACTGGTAGTTAATGCCTTGCCATTGTATTGGAAAGAATGAATAGAACTTACTAAAATATGATTATACATGTTTTTTAAATGTCTTTACATATATCTAATAAATTTTAGAGGCTTAAAATAAGAATGGATCCAATTTTAATCATGAAATACTCTAATATTATTTAAAAGGTTGATTTACCACCGTTTGATGGTGAACCCTTTTTAAATATATTTTTTTGTCCCTTTTATATGTTCTATTTGAAAAAAGAACTTCTTTTTTAGAATCAGGACATCTAAATTTACTTTGGGTAATTTTTTGGTATTTTGTTTTGTTAAAGTTAATTTTTTTTGTGAATAGTGAAAAATACTGCATTTTAATTCAAAAATGCCTTTTAATCAAATTTATTTAAATCAATAGATTATTATTTTTATTGGTTTTAAAGTATAATTGGATTATATTTTTACCATTTATTCCAATTTTGGTCATCGTAAGTAATTTTACTTTGAAATTGAACATAAACAAGTGTCAATCATTTGATAATTATTATTTCTTAAAAACACACTTTTTGTTATTGACAATGAGAATTAATTTTAAATTAATTTCTGAAAGTTATATGATTTGAATTTAGAAAAATGGATTCCATATTTGGAATCAAAAGTTCCAAATTGTGTAAATAGGTAACTTTAATATTTAGTCATTATGAATAGTAACTTTAGCAAATATTTTATTTACCATGGTTAAAGGGTAAATATGGTAAATAAGGGTAAAAAATAAAATTATAATAATATTAAATTAACCTAACACATGTATTAATACTATTGGATGATAAATTTCCAACCATGGGCATCCTTGAGACGATTTTGGGACCCCATGGACCATTTTTAAGTGAAAATGACACTTTATAAAAATTAATTTACAGTTACAGAAAATGTAACATAAACATATATCATTTAGTAAATCAATTTTTATATGGGGTTATATAAGTATTATTTTCAATTATAAATATTCATTAGAAATATAAAATTATTAACTACATCATCATATTTTATTTATAATTTTTAGATATCAAATAAAAAAATTTATTTATGACACAATGATGATGTAATGATTACCTAATTAATGAATGTTTTAAATAAATGAGAATATAAATATTAAAATAAATTTATTTTGAAACTTTTTATGACATCCAATAATTTTAGAGATAATTATGACTTTTTATATTTTAATTAATGAAGGTTATTCAAAATAATAAAGTTGTTTTGGATTTAAAAAAAAGCCATGATATGAATAGTATAAAAATTGACATAAATGAGTTTTTAAATAAATTAATATTTTATTAAATAATAAAATTATCCACAAAATATTATATTCGACCAAATGAAATATATGATGTTAAAAATGTAATTAATTCTAAATTTTTTTAACTTTTATTTTTATATTAAATATATTAACCATATAGTATGAATATACAAGAAGACATGGTAAAAGTTAAATAAGTTAACAAAGGGTTAAAAAAAAGATAAACATTAAAAAATATCCAAAAACATTTCCAATTATTATTCGATGATTTTATTTCGAATTATATTAATCTTATATTTGAATATAATGAGTTTTGGACCTTTTTAAATTGAAAATTAATTTATAATAAAATAATACTTTCAAACATTCTTAAAGAGCCCCTCCTCCCTCTTGTAAAAGGCCACCAACTCTAACCCATTAATCACACCTCTCAAGCCCCTTGGCTCGTCCAACATCTACTGCAATAATCTCCCCAAATCCATATATTTATCCTAGAATCCTTACCCTTGGAAGAAGGAAATTCAATAAATCATTTTGGTTCAAACCAAAGGGAGTTACTCGATTTAAAGGTAACATCTTCTCTCGAGTTATTTTCTTTTATTTTCCTTCTCCAACCCACAAAACTCTCTTTATTCAATTTTTTATAACAAAAATAGTATCTTAAATATACTAGGATGTTTTTATGAGAAGTATTTGAACTAAAATTTTACACACATCCATAAAATGAATATGAAGATACTGTTTATGTGGACGAAAAACTATTGCCTCACAAAATGATGATTGTTCAATTATCTCCTACCACCTCCCATGGTGGCCATTATGATGACACTATTTATATGTGATATATATTATATTTATATTGTCTCTGTTCTTTTTTATTTTACATTTATATCATATATTTATGGTTTCCATAATGGGTAAATAAGATAATTTCATTTGAGGAAGCGCAGATTACCGCCCCCTCAAAGTGATATGACTCGTTCATGCCATATATGGAATGTATAAAGGATAGATTTAATAAAATTATATATGATATTATACTGGAATTATAATATACTTCTGTATCGTTAAGTTTTAATTCCATTAAATTTTAAATAGAGATGAAAGTAGCGTTCATGCGTACGTACAACTTACCGTCTCCATGAACAGTGCATTTCATTTCTTATCTCCAAATGTTATGTACTGTTATAAATAAATATATATACTAGATATATATGATATATATGATACCTAAATCATGAATATAATTATTTATATAATGGAATTTTGACCACATGGACAACTTTTAATTATAGGAAGTTCATTTTTGACTCAAGTACCAAATATCAAAAAAACGACCATTATTAACTTAAATGATTATGTAATGTTTATAACATGGTATGAAGTAAATTAAAAGGAATAATAAACTCAAAAATGGTTCTGAAGAAAGTAAAAATTAACTTTTTATTATTAATTAATAGATTAAAGAATGAATGAGTCAAGTCATACATGAGTTAAGGGAACTTCGTAACCCAATTTCCATTCTTTGGGTTGATCATATACTTCTTGTCATGATATGATTATGTGAGAAACGAATTTTGATATATTATATTGTATTTATACTTGATTTATGTTTACTTATAGTGAATACACATAATTGATCAATTTTATTTTCAAAATGATCTTGGTAAGGGATCCTTTTACCCTCCCCTTCTGGTCAAAGACTTATTTTATGTTATGTATTTTAATTTTCTTTATCTTATGTTGGGATATGTTCTTATATATCCTTATTGATGTAAATTTTATGTCAAAGTGATTATATACCCTTTTCTATCTCATCAAATCATTTTATTATTTTTTATATAACGCCGTTAGGCTATCAAATTTTTGTAAGGGACTTCGTCTCAATCTCATTTCATTGAGGAACACTTTGATTTATACACAAATTTCCTTTATAAGATGTATAAACCCCCTTTACTTTTAATTTATTTAAAAGGGAATATTTTCCCTATGAATCGTTTTACTAAATAAAAAAAAGAATGTTTCTTTTCAACGTATGCGGTGACAACGACCTTTCCACCGCCACAAGCATTATTTGATATTTGGAATCCATAAAAAGCCATAATGTATTTAAAAGGAAAATAAATACCATATACTTTTATTTACGTATTTTGGTAATGAAAATGGTTTTGATATTGGATTGATTATGCTTGTGTAATATTGTGATTGCAATATGGAAATTTTATCTTTCCTTTATTCTTGTTCATGTGTTATAATTATGATTCTTGGGCATTGTTTACATATATGGGTGGTTCCATGATAAAACTAGGGAGGATGAGCCCGAGATAGATCTCCAATTAATTTGGTAATGTGACTAAGGTAAATGTTAATGTTTCTCCTAATAGATTTAGGGAATATATCGTGATGTGTATTCCAAATGTAACTCCTTATGTAGATTTGAAAGCTACAACGTAAGTATGTTATGGATGCAACAAGTTACCTTTATGATTTATGATTTTTATGTGTTATTAATAAATTTTATTATTTCATGAGGTATGTTAAAGAGATTATTTTTTGTATGTATTGAATAACTAATGTTTTCATTCTTTATTTTATAACCCTTATTGAGTTTTTATGATCATCCCAAGTTTTTAAATATTTTTCACAGGGTATAAAGAATGGTAAGAGAAAGGAATAATTCAAGAAGATTTATATCAAGAAAATTATTCTTATTTTATTTTAAGAGCTTTTATTTAATAAAAAAATTGATACTCATTAGAAGTGTCTACTTTGAAATATTTGATATGTAATGTAATAGTTATGGCCAAATTCACTAAAACTCTGAACCTGAAAAGATATTCAAAGTGAATTATTAACTTAATTAAATATTATGTAATGTTTAAAGTCATATCCTTATTGAAAACCCCTTTTCAGAGATCCCATATAGTCTCTAGAGAACAAGATGTCCCATGGTGATCGGGGTGCTGATGTTCTAGTTTCTGTCCGAACCTATTGAAGGAATATTGATTTCATCTACATTTGCGGTTGTGGTGGATAATTTAATTTTTTTTACTTTTAATGAATCTTGGGAAGCTTGTGGAGGTTTGGGATTTGTTTTTTCACCCTGTTTGGAATGTTGATTTTGGGATAGTATTGTTGGTGTTGTGATGATGCACTTGAAGGTTCTTCTTGAGTTGAAGTGTTGATGGAAACTGTGACAGATGGTGTCAAGATGTGGTATCAACGATGATTCGTTCGGTCTCTATTTGTTTTTTTATATGCTCTAGTTCTAGGATTCATCCATTATTTCCGGGGAGGAGAATCATGGTGGTATTCTTGGTCCTTTGGGACGTGATTTGGAGTAGAGAGTTTAGGAAGATCAACGATGTTTATCAGTTTGATGACTTTTTTGTGTTTGTATTTTTTTGGAAAACTCTCAGTGGAAGTTTTTGAAATATAAAATGGATGGGATTTGAAGTAGTTTTGGGTTCTGGGTTTTATTATGATTTTTGATAGTGAAAGAAACCATCATTCTATAATATTAAACTCCATATGAGGATACAGAGAAGAAACCATTCATCTGTACCTGGTCATTTGAACTTGGATGAATGAGAGGGTATTCCATTTCCATTGGTACCAAGCCCGTGCAACCATGCACAAGATAGTTTGTCGAGCGGTCATGTGGGATTAAGGCTTGATATAACGATGTAGTGTCTAGGGAGGGGTAGTTCCTAGTTGTCTTGATCTATATTTATTTCTATATGATGATATTTTTTTCCCACTTTTTCCTTAAAAATGATTTTAAAATAAAATTTTAATTTTGGGTCATATAATCCTTAACAAATCAATAATAAAATTAAAGGGAGAATTTAGGAATAAAGGAGTAAAATATAATGGAAGGATCATATAATTACTTGTTATATTAAAAACAAAAAAAAATCCCAAACTAAGGGGAATAAAGTGAGGGATAAATGCATGGAGGATCTAGAAAATTGGCCCACCATATTATCCCTTTTTGTATAAAATCAGAGTCATACAACCATGAAAATTTTGGTGTTCACTTTTTTAAAAGAATCATTGAGCCTACTGATATGTGTAAACCCTGACTAAATACTTGGTGATGTATTTATGGGAATTCAATTAAATATATTTCCCAATACGTACCTGATATCCCACCCCCACTAGGTACTCAATTATATTTTTGGTTTTTTAAAGATCTTACTTATAAGACCCCATAACTAAATCAAACCACAATTATAAGATTTATAAAAATGGGATCCACTTTATTAAATTTATTGGACATTTTGGGTTTTGATATTTAGTGAATTTGAAAAAACATATCATAATATAGTGAAAATTTTCACACATTGTACATTTTTACCATAAAATTAGGTTCTTATGTTTATACACATATTTTATTCAAGATACATTTTTTTCATAGAAGTGGGTTGTATTACTAAAATACCATTTTCTTATGAAAACAATTTAAACTAAAAATTCCATGAACAAAAAGCATAGTATATTATTTAAAAACTAATATAAAATAATAGATAAATCATAATAAAAATAAATTACATGATGGTGGGAAAGTCTATTCATGTTTTTTATGTTAAAAACATTCTTTTTAACACTATTTCTAAAGAAAACCAAAAAATATCTCATAAAAAACGTTAAAAATATTAATTTTAAAACATTTTAAAATAAATTAAAAAGTTTATAAATTTTTTTTAATAAATATTATATTTGTAAATATTAAAATTCTTTATAAACTTGAAATAACATGGATATGGATGAAAATAAGTTCAAAATATTTAAAAATGGTGTTTTGAAAAAAAAACATACCATTTTGTTATCTTTGGAATCAAATGGAAATTAAATAATATAACATGAAATTTATTTCTAAAACCCTTTAATTTTGGTTAATTAATGATAAAACGCATACATATATCACTTTATACACTATAAAAAAGAAAACATCTGGTGAAAATGGAATAAGTCTCTAATAAGGAAAGTATGATGGAAAATCCCTTACATTAGACTTTTAATTAATCAAACTGGTTATAAAATCTTATTTAATATATTTATACATATAATAAATCAATATAATAACCATTTATATATCTATATTACTAGATACCATACACTCATAACTTATTTTTACTTATTTACTTATAATTCTTGGTTAAAATCAACTTTTACTTGTTAACTGTCTTATTTCCCTTGCATGTTTTGGTTTGGAGATTTTCTTCCTTTAACCTTATTCATGGTTTTATAAACTCTATAATCTTAAAAAATTTATAATTATTATTTTTATAAATTAAATATACTTTTATAACCATCCTTGTAAGCCAGTCATGAAAAATGAAGCACATCATTTCATAAAGATGATACTCAGTATGTACCTATGAATGTCATTTTAATTTTTATAAAGAATGGAATGGAAATAAAGTAGATAAATGATTAACTTTAAATAATAATATTACTATTTAAAATATCATATTTATTCATTAAATCCATCATTTTTACCATCCATATGTGGAAAAAATGAAAAACGAATCTCATCTCTTCATAGTGGTGGTATTCCACACATACGAACATATGACGTTGTCATTTCCGAATGGATGAAATGGTAAGAATATAGATAAAATATTATTTTCAAATAATCAAAATATTTTCATTAATACCATATTTACTTATTTTATCCACGATTATAATAGCAATATGATGTGGTGAGGAAATACAAAACACATCGCTTCCTGGAGGTGATAGTCCACACGTACACACGAGCGGAGTTTCAATTTCCCATAGGATGGAAAGAAGGGGGGGAAGGTAGTCAAAATTAACCTAATAAAATTTAATTATAGAGAATATAATGATTTAATTATTTTAGTATGATTATAATTTATTTATAAAGTGGTATAAGAAGGATTAAACTTAAAAGAGTTTGTTTAATACTTATACATCCTCCATATAGATCTTTCTATGAATTACACCTTAAGCCTTCTTGGGGATATGAGGTACCCTTTTATATATGATGTGAGTGTCACTCTTTTAAATATTAAGAATAGTAAATAATATACAGTCATTTTGAGGGGAAAGTGAAACCAAGAAATAAAAAATTATAATGTATGATAAGTTAAGGTATATTTCTAATGAACACATCAAATATATACCTATTTTATAGATATTTCAAACCTTGTATCTTAGTTTAACCCCTTTATTAACCCTTTTTACCCTTATTGTGGTGAAAAACCTTTACCATGGTAACTATTAATTATGACTAAACAATGAAATTGAGTACATTAAAAAAATTGAACATAATTATTCCAAATATATCATCCTTTTTCTAATATTAAATTTCAAATTACGGTATAAATTAATTTTAATATGAGTTCATAAAATGTAACAAAAAACCATTTTAGAGAAATACTCGGTTTAATCGTAAAAATTATTTTTCATTAAAATTATGAATATTATTAGGTATAAACAATTTAATTGGATTATAATTAAATATATATGAAATCTGGATCATATAAGAACTAAATGTAAACTTTCAACCATAATATTAAATGCTAAGATCCAAAAATAGTTTTTAATTAGAATAAAATAAAACTTATGTTCCAAAAAATCCAACATCAGTCTCCAAATTCAAAATAATGTTACTAAATGATATAATTTTATACTTATGATAATGTTTGGTCTATTAAAATTATATATATATATTTTAAATCAATCTTACATCTTGATGGATTCATAAAATTTATGGTATTGATAAACATGTCATTCTCGACTATTTAATTAAAAATCAATGATTTCAAAAAAAAATCCAAAAAATACACCTTAAGATAATTTTAATATTATAAATTATAAAATTAATCTTATTTTTTGAAATAAAATTTCTAAATGTGGAGGAAAATAATTCTAATGCCCTCAAAATTAATGTGTAAAAACCATTTTTAGAAAAAAAAACTATTTCGGAAGCATAACATGGATTTGTTTTGAATTTCTTGCATAATAACAACCATTAGATGAATATTATTTTATTTTATTGGATATATTATAAATATATTTAATCAAAATACTTCATAAATAGATATTTAATTATTTTATTAGGATAAAAATATTTTTCGTACAAAAGAACTATCTTTTAAAAGTTATCTATTTTTATCATCATATGATTTTATATTTATTTCAAAAAATGATAATAAATGTATAAATTAATATTAATTATTTTTCATGTATAAATATTATTTTTTAATAAATTTAATATTTTAAATAAAATAAATTTATCTTTTAAATGAAACATATACAATTTAAAAACCTACTTTAATAGAAAATAACCCTTTTAAACGTTAGTTTTTTCTATCCTTATATGATTTAATTATAATAATTAAGAAATTGTTACTTATTTCATGTGAAATTATTATTAAATTTATATTATAAAAAAATTATAGATATATTTAATGATGTTTTTACTCTTATTCATACCCACCAATCGAATTACTAGGTCATAATGCTCATATTTAAATAATAATATTACTATATTATGTCATGGTTTGTGAGAGATTAGTGTTGTATGTTGTAAATTCTATCAAGCATAGTAATTATTTAAAGGAATATAAATAAAAATATGGAGGTGTTATATTTTCCCCCTTTTATGGAATTTCATCATCATAATTTTATCTCATGTCATATGAACAATGGATTTAAATTATTTTCAGAATCAATTACAAGGAGTTAAAGATAAACCTATATAAATGAAAAAAAACATCGATTAACTTTTATTTTGAGAATAAATTTAATTTCTAATTTTTACTATGAATATTATCATTTTTAAAATATTTCATTAATAATTCATTTACCTTAATTATAATTATATTAGTGAAATAGTTTCAAAGTTCATTCTATGATAGATGAGAAATATGATTAACATAAGACTTGATATATCTATCTTCCTTTTTATGGAAGAATTATTTTGCAATAAGATAAATAATATAAAATAATACACTTACATGATTTATTTCCACAATTTAATCCTTATGTTTTATTTCAATATTTTTTCCACCCTTTCTTCATCTTATATTCTTAATGGGAAATAATGAATTTTTCTTACCTAAATAAATTAAATTTACTTTTAACGGATCATAATATCCAAAAAGAATCACAAGTTATTCTTAATGTTTCTATCCATTAATGAAAACCAAAATGGTTAGATTAATATTTAAGAAAACATTATATTAATAAATAATAATTAAATTTCCAAAACCTAAACAAAAAACCCAAAGTTCAACATAAATCATTCAATATATAACTAATCTTAAAAAAATCAAAACTTACGGGACCAAAATTTTAAACCCAATGATTATAAATATTTGATCCTATGTTCTTCCTGGATCAACATAATATTTCTCTCGAATAAACACTGATTAATCATTAATCTAAATACCAAAACTATATATTCATAATTAATATATTTTCAAAAATATTCTACTCATTTCCATAAATAACCTAGATCACCATAATGGTATAATAAAATCATATATGTTTCCAAAGGATTTCTCAATATTTATTCCTCAAATAAATTTACATACTTTCCTTAATTTTACATTTACCTTAATCATATAATGTCCCTAAAACAATTATAACCCTTTAACTAAATTAATCATAATTTTATCAAGGGTTATATTATTATAATTGGTTATCTATACCTTAGTCATGTATTTTTCCCATAACCCAATAAATTTATCCCAAAATATCCTTACAAATTTTAAACTCCCATCACATAAAACCATTAAAGGGTATATACGAATTCAAACATATAATAAAAAATATACTTATTAACCCATTATGGTATATTAAATTCTTAAATTATCCTAAACTGATAAAATATGAACCTATATAGTTATCTAAACCCCACTCTAATAGAAACAATAACACTTGGTAACTTAATAAACAAAAAAATTACATCATTTTTGACAAGGTTTGCATGTTCTTATATTTCCACGATCTTTTCAATTTGGAGTTTTAGAAAATTAGGAAAAAAATTACATATCGTGGTGGACATTTAAACATAGTTTACATTTTTTATAATAAAAGGTTCTTATGTTTAAACTCTTATTTAATTAAAGACACATTTTTATTCATTCATGTAGTGTCACCATTAACCTTTAAGTAATACCTACACATCCTTAATCCATGTGGAAAAAATTTGAAAATATGGTATCAGAAAAATAGAGGTTGTAAGGAATATAAAAATAAAGTAAAATTTTTAATCCCATTTAAAAAACATGAAAATATATAAGGATGTTTTCAATTTTTTAAAAAAAAGTTTGAGCTCAAATAATAATTTACTTACTCATAAAGTAAACATTATTGAAGAAAACTTCATAAACATATAGGGGGATTTACTGGACCCTTAAACATATATAATTTAGAAGAATCATAACATATAATAAACACATAAAATATCATATTTCCATAATAAAAATAATTAGAATTTTCTTGTGGTAAAATAATCAAATTCATATTTAGTAATCTCATAAAATTGTGAAGAAATGCACTCTTCTTTTGAGAAAATTTTTAAGATAAAAATTTCTAGAACAAAAGTAATATGATATTAATTGAAAAACAAAATAAACATATTGATTATTTTTTATAAAAACAATGTATATCACTATTGGAAAATCCATTCATGTTATATATATTGAAAAAACATTCTTTTCATACTTTTTGTAAAGAAATCCAAAAATAGATCATTCCGAAATCATTGAAAATATTTCATTTAAAATATTTGAACATAAATTCAAAAGTATATTAAAATAAAATTTAAGAAATCTTATATTTATAAAAAATAAAATTCTTGAAACATTTAAAATATGATTAATATCGAGTAAAAGGAGTTTAAAACATTTAAAACATTTGAAACATCATTTTAGTGAAAAAACTCATACCACTTTGGTAACATTTAAATCAAAAGGAAATTAAAGAATGTAGATTGTAAGGGATTTTAAACCACATAATTTTTTTAAATTATTTATAAATTACATTCATATGATATTTTACAAACAAGAAAAAAATGTGGTGAAAATGACATAAGCCTTAAGGAAAATAATTTTGATATGAGAAATACCTTACCTGATAGTTATACATAGTTGAACTTTTTCTAAAATACTATATACTAACTTTAGGCTCATTTTAAATCTATATCATAAAAATATTTATATCTAATATACTTTATACCATTCACTTAAAAATTCTTTTTACCCATTTACTTTTAATTCTTTGTTAAAATCAACTTTTAGGTGTTAACTGTCTCATTTCCCATGGATGTTTTGATTTAGTGGTTTCACTAATTGTACCTTCATCATAGGTTAATCATAAAAAAAATATTAAAAAAATATTATTAACTTTTTATTAAAATAAATATAGATTTAGAACCATCCTTTTAATGAGGTCTTGAAACATGAATCACATCATTTCATGAAGATGATAATGTGTATGTGCGCATGAATGAACTTTACATTTTACAAAAGAATTAAAAAGAAATAAATTAGATAATTTTTTATCATTAAATAATCAAAATAATATAATAAATAACATATTTATTCAATATATCTATCCTTATGACCATCCATATAAGGTGAAAATGAAAATTTAAACACATCGCTTCGTGGATGTGGTAGTCCACACTTACGCGTTAACAACATTATCATTTTCCAACAGGAAAAGATTAAAATTTATAATATGATGTTATATTTTTATATTATTAAGAATTACTTAAAGTGATTATATATTTATTTTTAATATAATTCCAACCATTTATAAGAGGTGGTGATGAAAAATGACACACATTGATTTGTGGAGGTGGTAGTCAACATGTAGGCATAAACAAAGCTTTCATTTATCATTGGATGGAAAGGAGGTGGAAAATGGTTGTCACATAATCAAAACAATTTTTTATAGTTTATATACTTATTTGAATATGTTAGGATGGTTATAATAGAATTAGAATGAGGTGAAAGAAGGGAAAAACTTTATGAAGTTTGTTTAAGAATAATACCTCACCCTTGGATATCTTGATTTGGATTAACCCTTAAAACATCTAGGATTAGTATTTTGGTGATAACATGACCTATAAGATATAGGAATAAGATTTTTTGAGGGATTTTGGTATATCTTTTCCAATATAGAGTGCTAAAATTATATCAAAAAGTGAGGATAGTAGGTTCCCTTTTATTAGTGATGGGAGTACCACTCTTGTAAATATTAAGAACTTTAAAATAATATAATTTCATTTTCATGGGAAAGTAAATCAAAGGAATCTAAATTTAGATTCTAAGGTAGGATAATGTAAAAATGTATAGAACTAGTCATATTTAGCTATACTTTAGAGAAATATTAATATACTTTAACCACCTCATTAACCCTTTTTAACCCTACCATGGTGACAAACTTTTACCATGGAAAATATTCATTATGATAAAAAATGAAATTAAACTCATTGCTAAATGCGAACATTATGATTCCGAATGATTAATCCTTTTTATATAAATAAATTTTCAAAATTGAAATATATTACTTTTAATAGAAATTCTTAAAATATAATGAAAATATGTTTTTATTAAAATAAACATTTTAAGCATAAAATTATATTACACAAAAATTATGCATATTATTTATTCACATCATATTAATTGGATTATAAATAAAAAAATATGAAATTTGGATCATGAAAAAATTATATGGAAGAATCTATATATCCTATGAATTGTAAATATCCAAAATAGTTTTTAATTAAAATAAAATATAAACTATGTTCCAAAAAATTTAACATGGGCCTCCAAATTCAAAATAAAGTTTTTAAATGATTTAATTTTATCTATAAGTGAATTTTTGTTCTATTGAATGGTTTTATGTATTTTTTAAATAAATCATATATCATTATTATGTCTTAAACTTTATGATATTGATAAAATATAGGATAGGTTATGGTCTAAATTCACTCAAAAAAGAAAACTTTGAATGTTTTTAGAGATAATTGCAGCTTTCTCTTTTAGTTTAACCCTTGCATTAACCATTTTAAACCTTAACATAGTGAAATTTTTTTACCATGGTAATTATTCATTATGACTAAAAATAAAATTTATCTCATTAAAAAATTTGAACAAGAAGATTCCAAAAATGTAATCCATTTTCTATGATTAAAATTCCAAAAGTAATATAAATTACATTTAATACAACTTTCCAAAATAAAAAGAAAAACTACATTTAGAATAATACATGTTTTAATTGTAAAAATTATTTTTCACTAGAATTGAGCATATTAATGATTCTTGTGTTTTAAATTAGATTTTAATTAAACCAAGTAAAATTATATGTCATGTGGATCATGAAAAAATATAATCGAACCTTCCAACCACAATATTAAATACAAATATCCACCAATAGTTTTAAATTAGAACAAAATATCGTTTATGTTGGAAGAAGTGAATCATGGGTTTAAAAATTAAAAATATTGTTTTTATATGATTTATTTTACTCATTAAACACATATTTATTCTATAAAACAGATATGTGTATTTTTTAGATCAATCTTACATTATAATGTTGTCATAAAAGATACACTATTTTCAAAATAGTAATGGTCAATATTCAATTGAAAATAAACCTTTTTAGAAAAATATAAAAATTAACACTAATATAATTTTTACATGATGAATTGAAAATTATTTAAATTAATTCAAATATAATCACTAAAATTGGTAGAAAAATAATTCTAAAATACTCAATCAAAATGCATAAAAAATATGTTTATAAAAATGTATTTTTTAAGTAGAAAATGATTTTTTATCCTTCTATTCCAAGAAAAACAATTTTATGATTATTAATTTATTTTATTGAATATATAATCAATAAATATCATCAAAATAATTCATCAATAGTGATTAAATTAACTTATTATGATAAAAATACAATACAAACATAAAAAACATTTTCTAAAAAAATCACTTTATACCATCAAATGATTTTATCTTCATTTCTAAAAAAATGAAAATAAATGAATGAATAATTTTTCATTAATTTGAACGAATAAAAAATATTTTTTCAATAATTTTATTATTATAAATAAGATAAATTTATCTTTTAGTTGAAATATATAAAATTTAATGAAAACATGGGTTATAGAAAAATAAATCTCTAAAACATTAATTTTTAACCTTATATTATTTAATTCTTATCATTCATAGATAGATACATTATTTTCTTAGAACTAATCAATAATTTTATGTTATAAAATGTTTTCTAGATATATTTCATAATTTTTCTACTCCAATTCATTCCCACATTTCCAATAGTTGGGTTATAATTGTCATACATAAATAATAATATTTGTATAGTATATTGTAATTTGTTAAATTTTGGTGTTGAATATGGGACACACTATAAAACATAATAGTCATTTAAAGGAATATAAACTAAAATATTAGGGGTTTTACATACATATTCATACCAGGTACTCGGTACACCACCATTGGGTTCCCAATGGTACTTACTTCACTTGTCAGTCATACCACCTACTTCTATTTCATCACCCATGCCTTTGAAATGTCTCCAAAACCTTTAAAAATGTCTATATACTTGGATAATTCAATGATTAATTGTCAATAATTAATTAGAAATAAAAAAAATTCAAATACATCCTTTAAATACTTTCATTAAAAACTCTTTATCTATTGATCTCACACAGACCAAATGACTAGGGTCATTAAAAACCCTCCACCACATTTCTTCTCATCCCCAAGAATCCACTCCATGTATATCTTAGTTATCCTTACTAGTTACTAATATCTAATACATAATTTTAATATCAAACATACTACTCTCATAAAAGAACAATCCTAAAACATCAACTTCCACTATATTATGTTTATCATACATATCACCCTTAACATTATTCACCATGCACCCAAAATAAGGGTCAATCCTAGAAACTTGAAATTTTGTGCTCCACATTATAGGATTTACCTTATCCCTACTCAATGAGAAGAAAACTATCTAGATTTTATCATTTCTTGAATAATTTCACTCAAATGACACACTTGTTATATCCCAATAAACCTATTCCAAGATCCTCATTCATGGATCTATAACCATTGTATTTATTGACCTTACTATTATGAAATTTCATCTTTGATATATAATATCACACATGGGTCCCAAAAAAATTTCTTAGATCAATGAACTCACTAAATTACACACAAAAACATCGTTAACATCCATTATAGTCTCTATAGTAACCTTATCAATATTAAATACTTCCACTGATTTTGAACTAACTGTAGGTAGCTCACTCAGCAAATTTCTTAATAATCACATTTACCCAATTCGCCCCGTAGTTTTCCATAAAACCTAGTGGTCGACACACCATATTTAATGTTCATTATATGGTTTTAGCACATAAATCACATGATTTGGACTTCTTGTTTTAACCATGGTCCTCATTACCTCTTATATATTTCACCATCATATTATAGAGGCCTCATATCCTACAGTGGTTATACCCCAATCCATCATATTTCAGTCAAACATTTTCTGGGAAACCCTGAAACTTATTGAGGTACAATATATCATAAAAGATAAAATTACACTATCCATTTTTTTAATAAAATCATACTCAATGCATGATCATTAATCAAATACCACTTCCTAGTAAGCATACATCCTAGAGATACACTATGATCCAACTAAATAGACATCACTATGAGTCAAATTACATTAATATTAGGCACACATATCTAGTTACTTAATTATATCTTAGATGAATGTTAGTCCCAATTTTTAGTTAAAGTGCCATATATTATCCCTTAAGAAATACATATTGATGTTAGTTCCTCTACCAGAACCCATCACATGATCACATGTCACTCGTGTATCATTACCATATCACAAAGAATCTCCCCAAGCTTACCATTACTGAAGGCACAAACATTATTGGTCTAACCCCTCACACTCAAGCTAAACTCACATCATAATCCATTCCCTATATAAGAATAAAAGAACCGAACTCTTCGAAAAATATACACTACACATCAATAACTATATACATACCTTATGATCACCAGGATATCTCACCTAGCCTAAAATCCATACACCCATATAGGTGACAGATCACAAAGCACCAATACGATTCTATCTCATATAACTATATAAAACTCATATATATCATTTTCCACATCCTAGAACTGTATTTTTCCTCATGAATCTATATACGAACTACCCCATAAAATTAATCATCATCACTACTATTTTTATTTCAATGACATCACACTCTATAAATTTATATCTAGGAAATAAGTATAGAGTTTTTCCAATTAAGTAGCATTACATCACTAAGTTAATCAATAAAACACCAACTGGGTTATTATTTCCATTTTAAATATTCAAAAACTATTTGCATTCATTGTAAATGGTTTCCAATTTATATAAAATCATGAACATATCATGTAATCTAAAATGCCAATTATGATGCATGAACACATACCTCTCAGCACTTCGGTACATGATTAAAATAATTAATCACAACCATTAAATTATACCTTTTCAAAATCCACTAAACTATAACAAATAAAAGTAATAAATAAAATCCTAACACATTGAAAACAAGGATTTCTACACATATATGTGGTGTATGGGAACAAATATAACTTCCATCCCCATGTTCTGGCCAATCTAAGCTCCATATACCATATTTTAAATAGTAAAATATATATAAACAATTATTTTATGGAACTTTTTGCATCTATATCCTAGTAAATATATTTATAACCTAATTAAAAGTGTTTCATACCTTAGGAACGCCTCTTTGTACACAATAAGATGAAAAATTACATTTCTTCTTGGATAAAAACAATACGGATGAGATTATATCCGTAGTATCAAAACATTAAAACTGGATAAATTGGAAAAAACATGAAAATAGGTATAACATCAGAATAAAACATGGTATTATAGTGTAGATTATACCATGGTAAATAAATAAAAAAACAAATCCTATAACAAAATGTAACTCATACAACTCATATAGATAAACATCAATGTAAGATCACTTGATGAGAGGATTATATATAGTAAAAGATATAAAATAAAAAATAAAATATTAGGAGACCCACTATAATATACTAAACATAAACTTAGACCTATCTCCAAATCCCCATCGAGTTCCTTTAGCAACTGAATGATACTAGAACTCATTCCCTAGCCTGCATGCTAATATAAGGATTGCACATCTACCAGATTTCAAAAGAAGGGTCTGGGAAAATAAACCAATATTAATCCACCAGTGGTCCCCAAAATAATAACTATTATATTAGTTAATTCATGTATATAATTATAAATAAATAATATAAATCACATGGAATGCAACTGTTATACCATTTGTTCTTAAGAATCCACCTTGATGGTTGAATCATTATTTCTTTGAAAAATAACAATATAGAGTTTGAATACATTTTAAAATAATTGGGATGGATACATTCCTAATCGTACATATCACCAGTATCACCAGGTAATATTTTGATCACAAAAAACTTTCTCATCCTTAATCACACCTGGATACTAGTGAAATGAATCTCATCATCCAACTAATTTAAGCAGGAGATGAATCCTATCATAAAACCATCACTGGTGGGTAATTCATCCCATCATTAAACTATCCTAGTTGGGAAATGTGTCTTTTCATCCAACTATCATTAGAGAGAAAGATATATCATCATCCAACTATCTCAAGAAGGTGATAGATATAGTTATCCAAATATCATTGATGGGAGATGAATCCTGTCATCCAACAATCCCTGGTTAGAGATGAATCCAAAAATCCAAATATTAATAGAAATAAATGGTTCATATCATTTAATTATTATTGGTAATAAATGTTTTCTATCATCAAACAGTACATATGTTTGATGTGTAATATAATAATATTTTTTTTGAATTTTCAGAATTAAATTCTTATTCAACCCTTAATTTATTCAACCACAAAATGAATGAAAAATTCTGGACTCCCCATACTAAAATATATTTCATCTAAAACCATAAAAAAATATGTGTCTTTTATAATAATTGACCCATTCTCTATGCCCTTAAGTCATGACACATAATTCTTCTTCCCAGGGTTATAGTTAAACCCATCATCACCAACCACATGAAATTATAACTCCTTATTATCCATTGATAATCGATCATACTTTTCCAAAAATGGTATATACGAATCAACCCACTTCAATCTCAAAATTCACCACTCAAATAGTGACTTAGCCAAATAGCTCAATCCTAACTCATTTTATACCCTAAAACCAAAGATGAACAACCACTGTTGGTTAATTCACTATTAAAACCTCGATGTAACTCCCTTTACCATTCCATTTTGACCTATAAGGTTTCCCTCGATAACCTTTCTCAAAAAATTGTGTTATACCTAGCGGGTAAAATAAATCCTATATGGTTTCACAAGAAAACTCAAATTTGTTCAGTCACTAGTTGTGGCACTCAATGGTGCTCCACCTAACCTTATATGGCACCTCCATAGACTATCTAATCCTTTACCCAAGGTCAAAAACCCTTTCAGGTTCCTTTAACTATATAACCCATATCATTACCCAAATGGGGAAGACTATCCAAGGTTTCATTTTTGAGATCACCATCACGACCATACTATGTCAATTACAGTCTCCCATAACCACATTATCCCATTAATATTTTAATGTACTCAAATAAATCCACATAACCTTGATTTTAATCCACACAATTAATTCACTTATATATAAGGGAGGTAAAATTAGAGAATATATAACTTAATAAATAATTATTACCTGGTCTATGATTCTTCTACCATATGACCAAGTCTTCTTCAATTGACTCCCATAACAAGCCTCTAAATCCTCATAATATCAAATAAATTAAATTATAAAAAATTTATAATTATTTATTTATATAATTTAATATCTATAATAGGGTAATTTTTTATAAAGTGGTGTATTTATATCAAAACTTAATTAAACCCAAGGCTAACCACACAAAATAGACAACAATTATTATTATAATAAAAAAACCCAAATTCAACACCTTAGATTGTTAGAGAATTTTATCTAATTTCTATGAAGTAAAAAATTACATTCATTGAATAATTTATCTAAGGTGATATAGTGAGAAACCTTATATATTCAATACTCTCAATCCTCCTCTAGGAACAAAATATAATATCATCATCATTATGAAACGATTCCAATAGGATTCTATTGAATATTCATCTAATCCCTTACCAATTTTTATTAAAATAAGAGAGGCAGATGAGAAAAAATAGAGATGGAGATATAGGATGTATCATAGCACAAATAACTATAATAAATAACATTAAAACTATTCCCAACCATGAAAAATAGATGGAGGGATAAAAGGGGGGAGGATATGACTATATACCCCTCCCAGTTACCTAAATATTGTTTAAAATTATAAGGGAATGTCAAGGAAAATATATTTTTACCATTTTGTAAAGGATTATTGAGATTATCAAGATATTGATATACCCTCAACTAGTACCCAGTAGACTATCAATGGTAATATTCCTTTCAATACACCCCATTAGGTACCCAGTACCCCTCCACTTGGTATACCGTGTAATCATTAGTTTTTTTTATAGATCCCTCAATCCACGCTGGGTATGTAGAACCACAAGTATAAGGAAAATGAACCTTTAATTATGTACTTTATGAATATTTATTGTTTGGTTTAAGTTATAGGTGGTTCCAAGGGGTATTGGAACTAGTTGGAGGCTTTCTTATAGGTGCACGTTTTGATCATGGTTAGTAAAAACCATACAACATTGGACACATGGAAAAGAGAAATTGGCTCATGGTTTGTCTAACCCTGAAAGACAATCATGTTATGTATGGATTAAGATAATATCTCATGTATATTTGGCACACATATTGTTGAATAGTATGATCCAACATTGTGGGGTGTTGGATTGATATAGTAGAAACCACATGGTTGGTGCACAGTTAGCCAAATTGTGCAGCATAACCATGAGCCGTATAGTCAGCCCTCCAAAAATTATGGATCGGATTAGGATTCATTAATTTAAGCCTTAGGGTTCCCTTAATTATCTAATAAAAGTAATTCAATTTTATCCCAAGGTGTGATAGACGTTTCCCTTCAACCCTTGAGCAATCCGTTGGAAAATTAAAGGATATTGAAGATCCATATTCAATTTTAAGTCTCTGTTCTAAGTTGTTATTTATTGGTCTCTTCTCCTTATCTTTCATGATACCTTATATCTAATACTACATAAATAGATACATGTTACATAATGATAATTGTGATCATTTGTGTATCTATATAGGGAAGTAAATTTGTTTCGTGATCGGATCTAGAGAACCATTATGTCATTCTTTGTTTTCACCAAATATTTTAGGGTATACGAAGTATCTCTCAAATTAACTTCATTTGAACTTTAAATTTTTTTTAATTTAATGATTTTATTTAAATTATTGTAAAATATCTTTGTGATAATTTATGGAAATCATGTTTTTGGTATTTTCATAGAAATTATTGAAATTAAATGGTTTTTGGAAAAATCATGTTGATTGTAATTTTAAAATGATGATTTAAAAATTTAGGTTTCGTTTGATGATTAAAAAGTATTTCTAGAGATTATTTAAAAGAATGAAATTTTATTATTTGAAATTTAATTCATGGAAATTTGTTTTTGGTATATGACATGAAATTATGTTGGCATAAAAGGTTGGGCTTGAGTTGAATGTGATAGACAATGGTAGTGAAGTACCACCATAAAATGGATGGAGTATGGATGTAGACTTCCACAATCAATGGTAACACCATCTTGAGTGTGTTTGTGTGGTTGTGTGTGTGGACATGGAAAATAATACGCCAAATGTAATGAGAAATGTTTAATGGATTATTTTATTTATTTCCTTATAAAAACTATTTTTACTTGTAAAATTGCTTTTCTTTGGTGTAAACTCTTTAAAATTGTCATAAATTGTTTTATATAAATGTGACAAAAAGGTTTTTCCTAGTGGAATGACTGACTGGATGGCGTGAATGGATTATTTTTTATTGATTTTCTTATAACCCACCTTTCAAGGGATGAAGGGAAACCCTTACAAGGCCCATATTCTTTGAAATTACATTTCTCGTAGGCTTGGAAACATTACAAGACCCATAGGTCTTAAGGAAATCATATAGACTATGAAAACTTGAAGATTCCCCTCCCCAACATCTGTATCGTGATTATCTCTCCACCTTTTCATGGTTATTCACTTAGTATGTCCATGTGAAGAGGTGCAGAGGCATAGTACCGATGGAAAATTCCATACACTCTCATTCTTCCAAGTTCGTTTAGCCCTGCTTTGGTGAATGCTCCCTTCTATTTTTCCTCCTCTAGAGTGGTTCCTTGTAGAATCTTTCTGGGTAACTACATATTAGTTGTCCTTGAAGGCCTTGAGGTGCCCTGAAGGCCATGATGTGGCCCGAATGCCTCACTAACCCGAAGGCC
This sequence comes from Viscum album, assembly GCA_963277665.1. Lineage (NCBI taxonomy): Eukaryota > Viridiplantae > Streptophyta > Magnoliopsida > Santalales > Viscaceae > Viscum > Viscum album. The sequence continues at coordinate 611,970,467 of OY728119.1, forward strand.
TTGGTGGCCCAAAGGCCTGAAGGACTCTAAGCCCAAACTGGTGGCCCAAAGTGAATAGTCCCGGTTGCTACAATACCGAACAATACCTACTACAGTAGCTATTCTAGTGCCTGATTCAGTCCTTCTATTATTACTGCTACAGTACCTGAAATTATGCCTTATCCTGGTTTTGAACCTGGGTCTCATGGATGCACTTTGAGAGACCTCACCAACTGGGCTGAGGATCATGTGCTGTCCTAGTGGAATGAGTTGGGAAGTAATTGGGGATATACTACTAAGTTTATACCCCCCATTTGGGCACTATTGTGCATTTTCATATGTCATCTATTAATACATAGTTAAATTCAAGGTATCATTGTTCTTTAGTGGTGCTTATTCGTACATCAGTCGTTGTGTTTTTAGATGGAAGTTGGAGTAGGTTGGGAGATTTTGGTTTATGCTTTTGATGCCTTTGGATTTTATGGTCTTTGGTTTTCCATTTAGGTTTACTTTTTTCCCTTATACTCTGATATAGTTTTTGGTTTGTTTTGGTTTTATTTGAGTTTTATTTTTTTACTCATGTATCATATAGAGGTTTTATTTTTTGGTCATATTGTCTTGGTTATTTTATCTTAAAAGGTAAAACCATAACCCATTTTTTTATGAATACCTTAGTATTTATTTTCTACCTTCAGTGTCTTAGGGGTGTCACCTAAGGCCTATTAATGTCCCATTTCTTCTTCCCAAGACAATGGGTGAGGGGAGGGATGTTAAAAATAGTATCATTTTGTTCAGTCCTTGAGTATCATTTATCATAATATCATTAGTCCATGGGATGGTATGAAAGATATATGATTGTTAGATAATGGTATGTAGAGGATAAAAAGCATAGCTAACCTATTTATGTTGAACATCAAGTTACCATGGAGTTTGGGTACATGAGTGTTTTTAGACACTTCTAGGTGAATTTTCATTTCATCATCATGGATTTATCTAATGAGAGTTTCATGACATGCATTGGTAGTATTACTTCCCACTCAGAATACATTATTCATTAATTGAGTAAATTATTTATGTAAATGTTAAGGAGTTTTTCTTTTTGAAAAGTGTTGAAAAGGTTTTAAAATGATCAGATTTTGAAAATTTATGGTAATGGTATATTGGAAATCGTTAAAATAGTTTATTTTGGATAAAGATTATTGTGGATCTTGTTGAAATGGTATTTTAAATAGACAATACTTTAGTTTCTAATGAGGGAGAATAAATGGATTTTGTTTTGGTTTTATATAATGGAACATGGAAGGAACTATAGGAACTAACTATAAGAGGCTACTAAAAATGTGGTTGCACCGAATCCATAGGTGAAACAAAAGGTGGTCCAAAGTATTGTCCAAGATTTTCCAGCCATAAATAGAGGGAATATAAAGGATGAACCAAAGAAAGTGGATCATTTAGTTCAGTTCTAGAAGCATAAACCACCCATGTTTCAAGGGGGACTCTAAACTGGAAGAACTAAGAGTGTGGTTTAATAGGTTTAATTGAATCTTCAATATCCATGGCACACCAAATACGCTGAAAATAATGTTGAAAATGTATATATTCGGGGATATAACATGTTAGTGGTGGGATTTAGTAGTTCAGGCTAAATTGGGCCAAGTCATGGAATGAGAGGATTTGGGAGAATTGTACAATATACAATTCTATCCTCACATGTTCAGAATTTATAGAATAAATAAATTCTCATGTTTGAATTAAGAAAATATCTCAATAATAAATCATTCAACTAAATTTATGAACATGGTCTTTTTTTTATTAAAAGTTATTTAACATTCCTCCTTAAAGTAACAGATTATTGAATCAGGTTTGATGCCAGAAAATTGATCAAAGATTTTCATCTTTTATATAACAGATCATAAATATATAGTAAATAAAGTTACGATAATATAAAGAGACACCTCGAGAAACATAGTTGGATGGATTATGTTAATTCTTATGGGAACAAGTGGGAACTCCAATTATAAAAACAATTAGAGGAGGGAAACCTATTCACAAGGGGGTGGTATATATTAGAAATATACAATGGGATCAGACAACTTACCTCCTCGATTGAAGATTAAGCTCATATTATTTTATTTTGGTTTATTGGATCACATCAAGTGATATTGTATGGAATCAACTAGAGCATGTTACAATTTCAATTGGATGGGACATCTTTAGTTCTATTATTGTCGTTCTCCAAAATTGGGTGCTAGGGACATATATAATTCTTTTCAAGTATTGTATTCTTTGAAGATGTGATTATAGTAGAATAGGTCCCATCTTTAGAACTTAGAAATCCATGGTGATTCGTGGAACACCGTGAATCCTTAAAAAGTGCAATCTCAATAGGGTAACAAAGAGAAAAGTGTTATGAGTTAGAAATTGTATGGATATGATGAAGTGATCATGGATAATTAATCATGACCTTTAATGGTGATAGGTATGATTATTTTTAATTCTATACTTTTGAAATCTTTTTTGATACAGGTGTTTCCCATTAGTTTATTGATTCTCGTGTTGTTGACCTTATGGATTTACTTATTGAGATGGTGCCTTCTGTTTTGAAACTCCAAACACCCTTTGTAAGATGAGATTGTCGATCCTTAAAATTTTTAGCGAGTTCAATAAAAATTTATGAGATTGAGTTGGTATGCGATATCTCTGTGATATAGATGGATGTGTATAACTTGATTCTAGGAATGGATTAGCTAACAAACGTTGAGACCCATATTGATTGTTATGTATGGTAGGTGATTTTCAAATGTTTTTATGGTTTTAAACATCTCTTTAAAGTAAATTGGTTAGTTTATACTAGTAGTGTAAGAACCTTGGTACAAGTGGTTGGAACTATCACTTACTGATTGACAATATTGTCTTTGGCAGCGGTAGATGATAATGTGAATAGAGATTTCCCAACTATAGTAGACCAGTTTCCTAATTTTTTTCCAAAAAAATTCTTTTGGTTTCCACCCTAAAGATAAGTGGAGTTTAAGACTAATATAATACTAAGGACTAGTCCAATTTATCTTATGTATTACTAGATGGAACCAATAGAATTGATGGAATTGAAGAATCAGTTGGAAGAGTTGAAATGTAAAGGTCCATCCGACCAAGTACATTTTTGTGGAGAGAAGAGATTCTTTTTTGTGAATAATACAGAAGGAAAATTTATAAATTGTGTAGATTATTGAAATATTATCTGAATTATGATAAATAATAAGTATCCACTTAAATGAATTGATGATCTTTTTGATCAATTGAGGGGAGCCCATTGGTTCTCTAAAATTGATTTTCATTTGGGATATCACTAAGTGCAAGTTCAGAAGGGGGATATTCCAAATATGTATTTTAGAAGTATATGTGGAAATTATGAGTTTGTTGTTATACCCTTTCTTCTTACTAATACACATGCCATCTTTATGTAATTGATGAATCAGATATTTCAATGGTATCTAGAATCCATTATGGCGGTGTTTTTGGATGATATAATGATGTATTCAAGGAAAAAGTAGAGTCATGATAAATACATGGCTATAATGATGTATCTTTAAGGAGCATAATTCACATTACAAGTTATCAAGGTGTGATTTATGGATACTAGAGGTACATTTCCTTGTCCATTTAATTTATAAAAAAGGTATTTTTTTTATCCGGAAAAGATAGAGGTTGTTATCTCTTTGAAACCACTGAATAATTTCCATAAGATACATAGTTTCCTTAGATTGGGAGGATAACACAGATTTTTTGTATGTTATTTTTCATGTTTGGAATCATTGATGATAGATTTGATTATTAAAGGTGTTCCTTTTCAATAGAATGAAGAATTTCATAAATCCTTTTAGGAGAATACGTTATACATAAATGAGAACATATCCTTATCTTTCCAGAGTCTAGAGAGGGCTATGTAGTATATTATGATTCATCGGGTTCTAGTTTGGGATGTGTTCTCATGTATAGATTGTATTTTGTTGTTTATGGTTCATGGAAGTTATATTTTCATGAGAATAACTACCAAAAACATGATTTTGAATTATCTACTATAGTCCATGATTTGAAACCTTCAAGTCGTTACCTTTTTAGTGAGAAAATTACAGTGTTTACATATCATAAGAGTTTGAAATACATTTTCTCATGAAGATATTTGAATCTAAGTAACAGAAGATGGATGAAATACCTTTAATTTTTTGTCTTTGACTTACTGTATACCCCAGGTAAATGGAATTTAGTGGTAGATTCATTAAATAATAATTCCTATAATCAGTTGGATAAAGAATATTTGAATCAGTGGTAGTTTATGTCAGTCATAATAGATATGAAACTATATTTTAACGACCAGGGTGATGTTGAAGTTTTCTTCCCAGTTTCTTTAGTTCCTAATTTGGTTCATTAAGTTAGAAAGGCTCAGATATTTGGTTCTGAATGTGTTACTATGAGTTCAAAACTCAATGGCGGGGAGACCATTGAGGTATGGAAGTTAGATGGATGCTCAATTTTTTATTTTAGGTATCCAATCATGGTAACCATGGATTATTAGTAACAAATTATTAATTATTTCCACCATTCAAAAGGGGTTGTTCATGCATGCATTTAAAAGATGCATAGAGCGATGAAAACATAGTTTTGGTGGGTTAAAATGAAAAGAGTAGTGGTAGAGTATGTTTCTAGATTCCTCACCTATCATTTGGTAAAAGAGTATCACTAAAGACCAGTGGGAACGTTTCATTCTTTACATATTCCTATATGGAAGTGGGATATTGCAATAACGGTTTTTGTGAAAAGTTTACCAAGGATGGTTAGGAAACATGATTCTATATTCCTAACTATGAATTGGCTCATGAAGTTGGCTCATTTTATCCCAATTCAAGAATATCATATGGTAGAGGAATTGTTTTTAGACCAACTAGGTTAAATACCCTGAGAGGGGGTGAATTTAGGTATGAAAGATTAAAAAAATTCCTCTTCAGATCTTTTTTCTTCATTAAAAAACACTCTTCTATCCATTTCCCATAGAAATATATAAAAAGAGATGAAATCATGCAAGATACAAAACAATTTTTACATGGTCCACCCGTATTGGTCTACATTCAAGGAGAATACAATGGCACTATGTCAATGTACAAAATCCACTATGGCTCACTGCCAAAATACAAGGTTTGGAAAACACCACTTCTATGCCCAGGAAAACTGCCTTTACAAAGTTTAGGGTTATCTCACTACTTTCCCAAGGGACACACCCTAATTCTATTTCGATGGCTCATTGGTGATGGAAAGTATCACTTTCTTCCTCTTCCTTTTCTCACTGCTCTATAATGGATCCACACATTGTTTATGAACATGTAGGTCCCTTTATTAACAATAATGAATGCATCCTCAACTGTAGGTAGATGCTCTATTAAATTCCTACTTTCACCTGATATATAAAATTCACTTTTCCTTATAATGTTAGATTGTATAAATTACATTCATGAACTATTTTATACCCATAATGAACTTCCTTGAACTCACTATGGTTTTTCCTAAATTCTTCGCAAACTACCTTACACCATGTGGCATGAGTGCTTCACAATCACCTTTTTCATCCCAGACCACCCCTACTTTGTGGATTGTTGGTTCATCATGGATGGCCTTTGATACGCAGTCCCTTTTCCTTTTCAAGCTACTAAGCCCTGAAAACCCCTATCATGATATTTCCTTGTGAACTGTCACATTCGCAAAATTGATCATTTATGGATTACTTACTCCTTTTCAAAATCCTTTCTCATGAAATATTCTCCTTCACAAAATCCTTCCTCATGAACTCTTCTCCTTAACATAATTTTCCCTTGTGAACTACTTCAGACATACCTGAATTCTTATGACGACGATTCTCTAATGAAATTATCTCTCCATAATGACATGATTAGGGTCCTTTATAAAGGAAAATAAATATTAAGAAATAATTATTCACAATTAAAAAAAAATTAATGTGGTAAAAACATCACTATGAACTATTATGTGGCTTGCATAACACCTTAGTACTTTGAGGTGCCCCAAATATCCACCACAATTCGATAAATGACAAGCCTCCCATGACCATACTTAATGGTCCGTGAATTGTGTTCGGGAAACTCCATGCTTCTCGGTCTGTGAACTATGCTTTATAGTCCGTTAACTATTATTCGTGGTCTGTGAAATATGCTTCACAGTTCGCAAACTATGTTCCACAAACTTATTTGTGGAAAAATATTCCTTTTCCATAAAAAAACTCCTAATTTAGAGGCCCAAAATTTGGAAAACATTGGGAAACTACACCACTATAAGAACATATGTTTCAGATTCACCATCCATACCGATGCATAGTCATATGTTTCTTTCAACTAACACAATCACCCTAAAAACACCAAGATGACACTTTGAGGGATTTCCCCCCAACAATCCCCCTTTGGGTTTGTTGAAAACTCTTCACATTTTGATACAACATTAAAGATTCTTCTATCTTCTACCAAAACTCACTTATTTTTATTTTTATAGTGATCAAAGATTTAATTAACATACACTCAAATCCCACATGATTCATACTCGGTGTGAGAAATAAGAGTATCAAGAAAATTCCATTAATGAATCTATTCATTCAAAACCACTTAACTTATTTCGTCACGAACCCCATCTATCATTATATATAACCATTGATCTATCACCTTTAGCATCATCATATTTTAAAAACTCACCCTACTTTGCTGCTCCCACTATTAGCTTCTCCCCCATCTTGATTATGACATTTTCCCCTTTTATTTCAAAAATTTCTCACCCTTTTTCAATAAACTCAAATGTCACTTCATTGTGGTCTACAACAGGGTAAAGAACACATATCAACACATTAGGAAAAAACAAATCATACCTTAGGGAGAGAGGCTCTCAAAAACACACTTTTTTCAAGTGTAGGGAGTTGACTGAACTCTAAGAGGTAGTCGATGTTGTTCAAATTCCTCTTTGGTTAAGGTATTTTTTTGAATTCCTACAACTTTTAATTCTATAGGCACATAATCCAACTTCAAAAACCCATGCTCCACCTTCTCCTTGATAAAATAATACTTGATTTAAATTTTATTTGTCCTTGAGTGATGGAATATTTTTTTATAATATTTATAGAACCTAAATTAATATAATGGATTCGATTAGAGACTTCACTTCAACTCCCATATCATAAAACGTATGCTTCATCCACAATAAATGTATCCACTTTAGAGTATCCACAATATATTCAGTTTCTACGGTGCTAAAAAAAATCAAATCATGATTTTTTAATCAAATAAATATAAAATACACTAATATTTAATGCACCACATAACATTGATTTTCTATCATTTCTTGATCTAGCTCAATCTGTTTCTGTATAGCCCAATAACTTTTCCAGATATTTTTTATTATAAAAAAATTGAAATCCACCATCCCCTTGATATAAAAAAGTATTAATTTTACTAAAATTAAGTAGATTTACTTGAGATTTGTTTGATACCATGTTGTTTGGCATGTGAAAAAAACAATAAAAGGTCTTTTCACTGTCAAATACAATAGACTTCCAATTATTTTCAATTATTATATGACATTGATTGTATTACCATTATCATCCTATGATAGTTTCATTTAGGTAGCCACCAAATTCATCATATATTTTGAATTATCTATTCTAAATCTTCTCAAAACCTCATTTTCATATTTAAAATGAGAAATGAATGTTTCATTATTTCATTGTTTCACCTATAAACTTAGGAAAATTTTATTTCACCAATCATTGACATTTTTAATTCACTTTTCATGAATTCCATGAATTTATTGCATTGCGCTTTGTATGATACACCAAATAATATTTCATGAAGATATACCAGAACCATCATCCTTTGATTACTGTCATTGTTAACATATTAATTATAATAAACTCCACTACATTTAAAATAAATATTCTTTAAAAATTGATCTTATCTTGAGTACTATGCTCTTGGTTCTTACATCAACCCATATTACACCTTTATCCAACAAACAATGTAATAATCTTAATGAATTATAAAACCATATGGTTTTTCAATATAAACATATTATTCTATACCCCAATTCATAAATGTTGACTTAACATCCATCTATAAAAATTTTAATCTTATATTCACTACTATACCCAAGAATAATCTGATTGTCTCTAGCCTTGTAATAGGTGAAAATGTTTCATCAACATCGATTCCCTCTATGACAACCCTGCTTTTATTACAAACTTAAACATGATTTATTACATAAAACTTCACTTGATAAAATAAATAAGATAGAGAGGTTTAGTGTATTTGGGGCTTAGGATAATTACATAAAACCTTAAACATGAAATACAACATCTTTATTGAAAAATTCCTTTACATGACCAGTACATTCCCTCATACTTAGTATTGCATGGGGTAACCTGAGGACATGCATAAGAAAAGGGTGAGTTATAAAGCCCAGTAAGGGAATACAAATGGAATAACATGAGGAGTACAATCCATTTTAGAAATTAGGTATATCAATAGGGCATAATAGAAACATGAACATAAAGGCATGATAAAGCATGATAATCATAACATGGAAATGTGGCAACAACACTTAACATGGAATTAGCATGAGCCAAGGCTCATTGCACATGAAGCATGAGTAAACCCTCATTGCACATGAATCATGAGTAAACCCTTGTTGCACTTGAATTAGCATGATTCAACACTCATTTCACATGACATATCATGATACTATACTTTACCCAATGCATTAGAGCGCTATAAGGGTGCACCCTTCTTAAACATTTCATTTCATGCATAAGTGTCCAACATGGATCATAAAACATGGATTCATAAAACATAATAATTTATTCCATGATAAAGGAATATGTAATTCATACATGAAACTTCATAATAAATAATTAAATGTTTATAAATATGAATACCCTTGATGGAGAAATGGGCATGGTATTCACTACACAATGACATTGGCTTAGAAAATCGGTGCGATTTCGGCAGCGTAACGGCGTGACATAAGAATTCATAAAATTGATTTATGAGAGAAAAAATGGGTTTATCATCATATTTACATGTAATGGAAAGTAAGGAGGTCATATATATACATGTCCCAACAATTATAATTGAATTTATATTCATGATACAAATGTATTGCTTGAATGTAAATGAGGAGAGAGAAGTTCCTTTCGGAATTTCGGCATAGTAACGAGTGTACATGGGAGGCATTTAATGAGATAGAAAGGGTTCTACCATCATTCAAACATAAATAAGGCACCATTAGGGAGGTGCAAAACCATACCCCAACATTCATAATTGAAATTAAAAGGGAAAAACAACTTAAATAAAATTGACAAAAATGAGAAAGGAAGAAAAACCCTTACTTGGAAGTGTGCTTCCAAAGGCTAGAGAGAGGCCTGTGAGAGGATTATTGGGAGCTTGGGGAACCTTTAGAGGATTCTAGAGAGAGTAGGGAAGAGGTTGGACGAACTCTGAAGGCTTTGAGTGATGATGAAGTTGGAGATTGGTTGGGTTTATATAGGAAAGGTGAGGGAATTCTTTATTATTTAGGTTTGGGACCCCATATATTAAATTAATCTAAACCACAAACCATACCATGGTTTTTGCCCATGGTTTTTGGAAAAGGTAAGAGGAAAAAATATTTTATAAGGACAAAGTCCGAACTTCTTAAAATAATAAGGTTTCTTATATGGAGGTGAGTTACACTCCCATGGAAAACAATTTAAAAAGACAAGGTGTTTAATAAGTCTTGAGGGGTCCATTAATGATTTGAAAAGTAAGTCAAACAAACCCAAAATAACATTATTTTAATGGTAAAACATATATTGGCCGAACATAAAGATTATAGTATTTTATTACATCACTATTGGGTCATTATGATGTCATAAAATACATTATATATGTAAACGGTATTTAATTTTTACCCAAAAATTTTACTGTCTCAGAAAATTATGAAAAATTCACCGTTGAATAATTTTGATGTCCTGATTTCAAAAATAACATTTATTTTATCTAAATAATTTTCTAAATATGTCAAATTTCACTTTTAAAATAAAAACCGACATTTATAAAAAATTCATGGGTTTTGACAAAAATGGCTTTCAAACCTTAATAAAAATTATAATTGCATTCATACAATTATATGATAATTTATATATAATAAAATTAATTTAATAATAATAATAATAATATTTTATTAAAATATTATTTAATTCAAAAATACCTTAATTTAATAAAATATATTTATTAATTAAATAATAACGAAAAACACCATTTGTACATTAAAAACTATTTACAATGTATCAATAATGACAAGAAATTATATTAATTATTATATACAAAAATAATATACATGAACATAGTACTAGCGATTTGTTACATAACCCCTTAAAACTGCCTCATAAGACCTAAGGGTAAGGTGTGCGATGGTGACAGACTCTTGGGGTGGCTCAGATTACATTGCTCGAGTGGTAATCGCTATCAACTTCTACTTTTCCCGTAGATGGCCCCATTCGAGCTTGACATGATGAAGCTCTGCTTGGGCTTGGTCAAGAGAAAAGCCCAAGGATGCCACCTCTTTTCCGACCTCTTACAAATGGGCTTCATATGGAGAAATTGTACTGGATGAGGCCATCACTTCCTTTGTCTGAGTAAATTGGATTTGTTAAAGCCCTATATTTATACTAATAATGTGATCGTTGTTCAACGGCTATATTAGCAACGGTCAAAATTCTTAACATAAAACCAAATAAGTTGGAATTTTATAAACATAAAGATACATTTAATTATATCAAGAGGGATTTCCATTAATGAAACTTTGGGACGTTACAATATTCCCCCCTTAAGAAACTTCACCCTCAAAATTTTCCTTTTCCCACACTAAAACAGATTTCGGTAACTCAGCTTCATCATTTCCTACGATTCCCAAGTCGCTTCTTCAAACTTGTGGTTTCACCATAACACCTTGACGAGGGGCATTGTCTTATTTCATAGAACTTTTTCTCTACGATCTAAGATCTTCACTGGTTGCTCCTCATAAGAAAGATCATCCTCCAACTGTACCACATCAGAAGAGAGTACATGTGAAGGGTCTGGTATGTACTTCCTTAACAGGGATACATGAAAGACATCATGTACTATGGCCATGGTAGGTGGAAGTGCTAGTTGATAGGCCACATCCCCGACACGATCAAGAATCTCTAAGGGGCCAATGTACCTTGGACTTAACTTACCTTTATTTCCAAACCTAATGAACTTCTTCCACGGAGATATGCGTAGAAAAACCATGTCTCCAACTTTAAACTCAAGGTCTCATCGATGGTTATCTTCATAACTCTTCTGTCGACTCTGGGATGCCTTGATATGCTGCTGAATGGTTTTCACATTCTCTACCATCTCCTCGACCATTTCTCATCCAAGTAGCTTACGTTCACCGACCTCATCCCAACATGCCGGTGTTCTGCACCTTTTCCCATACAGGGCTTCATATGGTGCCATTTGGATGCTTGAGTGGAAACTATTTTTATAAGAGAACTCAACCAGAGAAAGATGTTGATCCCATCCTCCTTTAAATTCCATTGAGCACACTCTCAACATGTCCTTAAGTGTTTGGATAGTTTGCTCGGATTGGCCATCAGTTTGAGGATGATAGGTCGTACTGAAGTTCAGTTCAGTATTCAGAGCATGTTGAAGACTCTTATAAAACATAGAGGTGAATCTTGGATCTCGGTCAGACACAATAGATAGTGGTACTCCATGCAGCCTTACCAATTCCCCGATATATATATCTTTGCCAGTTGATCCAAAGAGAAATCCTCCCATATAGCAATGAAGTGTGCAGTCTTTGTAAGACGATCCACAACAACCCAGATTTCATTGTTGCCTTTGGATGTCCTCAGAAGTCCAGTGATAAAGTCCATGGTGATGTTCTCCCATTTCCATTCTGGTATGGGCAATGGTTGAATCATCCCCTTAGACATCTGCCTTTCTGCCTTCACTTGCTGGAACACTAGGCACTTTGATGTATATTCAGTGATCTCCTTTTTCATAATATCCCACCAAACTGTTTCTTGAATATCTCGATACATCTTTGTGCTCCCTAGGTGAATAGAGAAATTTGAACTATGTGCATCATCTAAAAGTTCCTTCTTCAGCTCCAGATGTGATAGAACATATAGCCTTTTCCCAAACCACACAATTCCTTATTCATTAACATTAAACTCCGAGGATTTCCCCTTTTTGATAGCTTCCACTTTTTATTGAATTACCACATCATCCATTTGAGCATCATTTAACCTTTCCAAAAGAGACGGTTGAGAAATAATTTGTGAAAGGATTGATGATGTTCCCTTCTTTATGATTCCCATTTCCATCTTTATCAAGTCTAAGAAGATTGGATCCTTCTCAATTCTCATTATTGATAGAATCGCTGGGTCCTTTATACATAGGGAATCTGCCACCTTGTTCACTTTCCCAGTATGGTAATGTATTGAACATTCATAATACTTGATGAGATCTATCCATATTATCTAGTGCATATTAAGCTATTTCTGTGTGAATATATATTTAAGACTTTTGTGGTCAGTATATATCTCACATTTCTCTCCATAGAGATAATGTCGCCAGATTTTCAAGGCAAAGATCACAGCCGCCAACACCAGATCATGCATTGGATAGTTTCGCTCATGGATTTTAAATTGATTTGAGGCATAGGATATCACTTTATCATTCTACATCAGCACACAGCCTAATCCCTTCTTTGAAGCATCATTGAATACCACAAAAAGTTCCCCACTTGTGGGTAAAGTGAGCACGGGCGCAGTGATACGCCTCCTTTTAAACTCCTTGAATCTTTCTTTGCATTCATCACTCCAAGCAAACTTTACTCCCTTTCGAGTTAGCTTGGTAAGAGGGTTGGAGAATCATGAGAAATTTCTCACAAATCTTCGATAATATCCAGCTAACCCCAAGAAGCTACGGATATCCGTTACCGATGTTGGCCTTGGCCATCTCTGCATCTGTTTTGGAGGGGTCCGTAGATATACCATTGATTGTGATGATATGGCTCAAGAATGAGACGTCCTTCAACCATAACTCACACTTTCTGTACTTTTCATAGAGATTATCCTTGCGCAAAGTCTCTAGTACAATTCTTAAATGCTCCTCATGATACTCCTTGGTTTTGGAGTATATTATAATGTCATCTATAAAGACTACCACAAATTTGTCGAGGTAATCACTAAAGACTCTATTAATCAAGTCCATGAAGTTTGCTGGAGAATTAGTGAGTCCGAATGGCATTACTATGAATTCATAGTGCCCGTATCTTGTGTGAAAAGCAATCTTGGGGATACATTCCTTCTTCACCCTTACTTAATAATATCCTGACGGAAAATCTACCTTGGATAAGTATTGTGCTCCATGTAGCTGATCGAACAAGTCATCAATTCGTGGTAGAGGATACTTGTTCTTTATCGTGATTTTTTTAAGTTCACGATAATCGATGCAAAGCTGCATTGAACTATCCTTCTTCTTGACGAAGAGGACTGGTGCACCCCATGGTGAATCACTTGGGCGTATAAACCCTTTATCCAGATTCTCCTGTAGTTGTTTCTTCAGCTCTTCAAGCTCAACGACAACCATTCTATATAGAGTCTTGGATATTGGTAGCGCCCCAGGTATATGTTCAATTGAGAACTCAACATCTCTTCTAGGAGGAAGACCATGAAGTTCCTCAGGAAACACTTCAGCAAATTCCCTCACAATAGGCATTTCTTCAAGGATGGTTTCTTCTTTGGACTCAATGATCTAATCCAGATACGCATGCTCATAGGGCAGCAATATCCATGCTTGAGATGATGGGGCTAAAAAAGATTCATCTTCCTCCTTACACTTGTAAAGAATCGGGGGGCGATTCTCTATATGGAGTGTGATTTCCCTCTCCTGACAATTATTGTTGGCTATATATAAGGAAATCCAATCCATGCCAAGAATTGCATCAAATTACACCAGAGGGAGTATGAAGAGGTTCTCTGGGAAATTCAATCCACCGATTATAATAGGGGAGGACTTATATTCATGGGATGAAATGATTTCCCCATTTTCCGTACTCACCGATATCTTTACTTCCATGATTTTTGGTGGTGCTGGGATTGTTCTACTAAACTTTTGAGATATAAAAAAATGTGTAGAACCTGAATCAAAAAGTACGTTCGCTATTATTGAATGAATAACTAGCGTACCTATCACCACTTCGTTGTCGGGGTTCACTTCGGCAGAAGTGATGGCAAAAGCTCTTCCTTTTTTCCTTGGAGGTTATTGGTTGCCTCTGAAAACCCTTGGATTAGGGTAGTGATTTGAAAAATTCCCTGGTTATTTGCATTTGTAGCAATGAACAATGCGTTGAGGTTCGAATGGAGCATTCCTCTCCTCTGTCGTAGCCACGGGTCTCTCTTGACGAAAGTTAACAGCTAGGTTCCCTTATCTTCCACACCTAAAGCATTACCTCATCCCCTTGAGGCAATTTTTAGGGTTCTTCTTTCCGCACTTTTGGTAAGTGGGGTGTTGGATATTCTTAGCACTGTTGGATTTATCCATTGGACCGCCATCATTGAATTACACCTTACGCTTCTTGTCCCAATGATACCCCTATGATTCCGCGATCTCCATTTCGACCTTGAGGGAATATCAGAAAATTTCCCCATAGCTGTCGAAGTCACGGATCGTTAATGCTTTCCATAGGTTAGGCTTCATCCCACCAAAGAAGCGGTCAACTTTGCATTCGGGGGTAACGACAAATCCGGAAGTTTATCGTGCAAGCCTTGTGAAGTTTTCCTCATGTGCTCCAATAGATTATTCATCTTTTTGCATGAGGGAAAGGATGTCCCTTTCCATCTTAATCCAGAGGGTGCACATAAAATATTTATCGAAAAACATCTTCCAGAAATACTTCCATTCCAACTCCTCGATCTTCTCCTCAGGATTTGTATTTTTGATCAACTTACACCATTGATCAGCTTCACCCTCTATATGGTAAGCCACCAAGAGAACCTTCTCTTGTTCAGAACATTGAAGGATGTAGAAGATCTTTTCAATGGAGTTGATCTATTGTTCAGCGATCGTGGGATCAGATGATCCAATAAAAGTAGGAGGCCTTTGTCTCATGAAGCTCTCGATAGAGACTTGTTATTTCTTAGGGGGGGTTGAACGTTCCTCTTGACCTGTGTTTCTATTCAAATCTTGAGTTATCTAGGAAAGAATCATGAAAAAGTTCACAATTCCCGCTCCTATTAGATTGGGCATCTCATTAGTACAGTCATCACACTAATCTTCACATCGGTTGTTAGCCCGATTCCTCCTATTACCGGCCAATGGATGTAATAAAAGGAAAGTTAGGGGTAACACATAAAGGGTAATCCAAAGACAAAAGTTAATGACTTATAAATAAACTTATATTTCCTTAACTCATGAGTCTATAGGCTTCAATCTAGGATTTTCATGATCTACTTTCTAACATATATTCTTAGGGGAATTTTTTTTAATTCCCTTAATAAGGGTTCATACTAAGCTTGTGAATTTACCAAAGAAAATCCCCTGGGAGTGTTGTAACCAAGAGTGCAGCAAGGACAGTTTTCGTGCACCAGTTCCTGTTCGAGTCTAGCTCAAAGCGGTGTTTTCGGGTTTTACCCCTAGGATACATCTGTGCCAGAGCCGCCTCTACCTGCTCGTATCCAGACAGAGATGTATTTGTTTGATAAACCACTTACTCAGTACTTACCAAAACTTAGGGATGTTTTTATTATAATTAGTCTTTTCTCTAAGGCTTTACTAGGGTTTTCTAATCCTGATCCCAAAAATAGCTAAACCTATCATCTGATACCAACTATGACAACCCTGCTTTTATTACAAACTTAAACATGATTTATTACATAAAACTTCACTTGATAAAACAAATAAGATCGAGAGGTTTAGTTTATTTGGGGATTAGGATCATTACATAACAACTTTAAACATGAAATACAACATCTTTATTGAAAACTTCCCTTGCATGACCACTACATTCCCTCGTACTGAGCATTGCATGGGGTAACCTGAGGACATGCATAAGAAAAGGGTGAGATATAAAGCCCAGTAAGGGAATACACATAGAATAATATGAGGAGTACAATACATGTTAGAAATTAGGCATATCAATAGAGCATAAGAGAAACATGAACATAAAGGCATGATAAAGCATGATAATCATAACATGGAAATGTGGCAACAAAACTTAACATGGAATTAGCATGAGCCAAGGCTCATTGCACATGAAGAATGAGTAAACCCTCATTGCACATGAAGCACGAGTAAAACCTCGTTGCAATTGAATTAGAATTAGTCAAAACTCATTGCACATGATGTATCATGATACTATACTTTACCCAATGCATTGGAGCGCTATAAGGGCGCACCCTTCTTAAACATTTCATTTCATGCATATGTGTGCCACATGGACCATACAACATGGATTCATAAAACATAATCATTTATTCCATGATAAAGGAATGTGGAATTCATACATGAAACTTTATAATCAATAAGTAAATGTTCATAAAGGTGAATACCCTTGATGCAGAAATGGGCATGGTATTCACTACACAATGACCTTGGCTTAGAAAATTGGTGCGATTTCGGCAGCGTAACGGCGTGACATATGAATTCATAAAAATGGTTGATGAGAGAGAAATGGGTTCCTCATAATATTTACATGTAATGGACAGTAATTAGGTCATATATATACATGTCCCAAAATTTTTAATGGAATTTAGATTCATGATACAAAAGTATTTCTTGAATGTAAATGAGGAGAGAGAAGTTCCTTTCAGAATTTCGACATAGTAACAGGTGTACATGGGAGGCATTTAATGAGAGTGAAATGGGTCTCCCATCATTAAAACATAAAGAGGGAAGTATTAGGGAGGTTCAAAACTATACCCCAACATTCATAATTCAAATTAAAATGGCAAAACATCTTAAAGAAAATTGACAAAAATGAGAAAGGAAGAAAATCCCTTACATGGAAGTGTGCTTCCAAAGGCTAGAGAGAGGCTTGTGAGAGGCTTCTTGGGAGCTTCGGTCACCTTGGGCGGATTCTAGAGAGAGTATGACAGAGGATGGATGAACTCCAAATTCTTTTAGTGAGGAGGAAGTGGGAGCTTGGGTGGGTTTATATAGGAAAGGTGAGGGAATTCTTTATTATTTAGGTTTGGGACCCCTTATATTAAATTAATCCAAACCACAAACCATCCCATGGTTTTTGCCCATGGTTTTTGGAAAACGTAAGAGGAAAAAAATATTTTATAAGGCCAAAGTCCGAACTTCTTAAAATAATAAGGTTGCTTATGTGGAGGTTAGTCACACTCCCATGGAAAACAATTTAAAAAGACAAGGTGTTTAATAAGTCTTGAGGGGTCTATTAATGCTTTGAAAAGTAAGTCAAACAAACCCAAAATCACATTATTTTAATGGTAAAACATATATTTTCCGAAAATAAAGCTTATAGTATTTTATTACATCACTATTGGGTCATTATGATGTCATAAAACACATTATATATTTAAACGGTATTTAATTTTTACCCAAAACTTTGACTGTCTCAGAAAATTATGAAAAATTCACCGTTGAATAATTTCGACATCCTGATTCCAAAAATAACATTTATTTTATCTAGATAATTTTATAAATATGTTAAATTTCACTTTTAAAATAAAAACCGTCATTTATCGAAAATTCACGGGTTTTGACAAAAATGGCTTTCAAACCTTAATAAAAATTATAATTGCATTCATACAATTATATGATCATTTATATATAATAAAATTAATTTAATAATAATAATAATATTTTATTAAAATATCAATTAATTCAAAAATACCTTAATTTAATAAAATAGATTTCTTAATTAAATAATAACTAAAAACCCCATTTGTACTTTAAAAACTATTTACAATGTATCAATAATGACAAGAAATTATATTCATTATTATATACAAAAATATTATACATGAACATAGTACTAGAGATTTGTTACATAACCCCTTAAAACAGCCGTATAAGACCTAAGGGTAAGGTGTGCGATGGTGACAGACTCTTGGGGTGGCTCAGATAACATCGCTCGAGTGGTAATCTTTATCAACTTCCACTTTTCCGATAGACGGTCCCATTCGAGATTGATATGATGAAGCTCAACTTGGGCTTGGTCAAGATCAATGCCCAAAGATGCCACCTCTTTTCCGAGCTCTGACAAATGGGCTTCGTATGGAGCAATTATACTGGATGAGGCGATCACTTCCTTTGTCTGAGTAAATTGGATTTGTTAAAGCCCTATATTTATACTAATCATGTGATCGCTGTTCAACGACTATATTAGAAACGGTCAAAATTCTTAACATAAAACCAAAGAAGTTGATATTTTATAAACATAAAGAGACATTTAATTAGATCAAGAGGGATTTACATTAATGAAACTTTGGGTCGTTACACCCTCTATCTGGGAGTACCCTTTGCGCACTAGTATTTATTTATTTTGAATCACATCATCATCTTCATTCAACTTATAGAAAAATACCCATTTAGTCCTGATGACATTCTTATCTGTTGGTATCTAAATAAAATCCCTTGTTTAACTCTTCTCAATTTGGTCAAACTCATCATATATAGCCTAAACCCATTTTTCATCTCCATCTGCTTCCTCAAAACATTTAGGCTCTACTTGTGATAAGAATGATGCCTCTTGTAGATTTTTTATCCTTCTTGTCAACATTAGCATTATTTGATCACTAATTATGTTCATTATATCAATTTTTGATCTTCTCTTCAATCTTTATGTATATACTATTTTATGACCATCCTTTTCATTATCTAATTTTTCTTCTGAATAAGACTCTACAACTGGATCATCCCCAGTTCTTCTTATCACTTCATCATTATCCTCCTAATATTGATCAACTATTTTCTATTTATTATACTCATTATTTTAAATAGATACATCAATTATTTCAACTACTATTCCCAGTATCTTATTAAAGAATTTTTATTCTTTAATTTTCTTTGAGTATCCAAGAAATATCCCTTCATCTACATGGTATTAAAACTTATGATGTTTCTTATTATTTAGAATAAAACACTTACTTATAAAGACTTTAAAGTACGTTAATATTAGATTATTTCCATTCAATATCTCATATGGAGTCTTCTCTTCTTTTAGACATAATAATGCTCTATTTTATGTTTAGACTAATTTCATCACTGATTCTTTCCAAAACTTCTCTAGAAGTTATTTCTCAATGAGTATTGTTCTATCCATATTTTTAATAATTCAATTTATTCCCTCAACAGCTCCATTTTTTCTGTGGAGTCATTACTATAGAAACTTGGTTCTTTATCCCATGTTTCTCTAGATAATACTCTACTTGTCTATTTGTGAACTCCATTACATTATCTATTTGAATATTATATATTTTTTGACCTAGTATATTTTCAAATTCCCTTAAATATGTTGTTATTCAATTTAACACCTTAGACTTGTGAGTGTTGACTAAAACCCTTTTCATTCTGCTAAAACCATCGATGAAATTGAACATAATATCTTGTCCCATAAATAACTATTAGTGAAATTGGTCCACACACATCAATATGAAAAAAATAAATCATTTTAATTGGACTTTTCTCCTTTTCATTATATTTATTTTGAATAATATTCCATTTTTGACAAGCATCACACATATGGGTACGATCATGTGACAACCAAGGGAGGTCTGGAGCAGTATCACATTTCACTAGATCATCCAACAAAGTTTGGCTCAAATGAACAAGTTGTTTATGCCATAACTTGTTTTATTCTTCCTTGAAAAAATGAACATAAATTCTTCTCTACTTACAAGGAATATATTCTAATTATTATGCTTTCCCTTCAATAACCAAGACATCTACACATCTCGAGTCTTTTCCCCAAAACATGTCTTTTCTTGAGCCAATAATTCTCAAGTATTCATCATTACCAAATTTTACAATTTCTACCTTATCATACCTAATTTGTGTCACTAGTTACCTACTTACTATCATATAAGAGGTGAATCCACTATCAATGATCCATATTATAGTGTGATATGATTTTATGAAAGTTATCTCTATAACCGCTGAATGCTTATCTATTTTATTTATGATCCATGTCTTTGACTGATATTCTTGATGATTATTAGATCATGATGGACCAATTTCATCTTGTAATGATAAAAATTTATTTTTCATTATTAGGTAATTTTATGATAAATTGAGTTGGTACTTATGACCACATTCAATTTTCTTCCGCACATTTTTATATATTTATAATGAAAAATATATTGACATGTGTATGAATCATCCAAACCAGAAATAGTGATCATTGAATGATGTCTTAGATAATTGATCTTTATATGGTTTCCTCTATTGGTCTTATTGACTTTGGTTCCTCTTGGCTACAGAACAAACATTTTTTAAGTTCCCCATATTTCTATATTAATAACATATAATGCGGGGTGAATTATTGTGTGTTATTACAATACCACTAGTTTTCACTTAAGTTATCTGAAATATAGGGTTCTGATTCATATCTAAATCAATATTTAAAATCAGAGTGGGAGCTTGTGGTATAACTTCAATCATTACAAATTTCTTCTTTTGATGAAGCCCTATACTAGTTGTATCATTCCGATCAATTGTTTTCTTTTCTTGACACTCCTTTGTCTATTTCACTAGAACCCTAGATTATAATTTTACTTTATTTGTTTCATTTGTATCCTGATTTTCTGCAATCAAAAGTTTATCTTGATCTTTCACTTTCCTTTGTATACTAAAAACAACCTATTGAAGTTATTTGATATTTTCTAGTATTGGTCAAACTATAGGTCTCTCTTTTTTTTTCAATTTTGAGCTTGTACTCAATAGCCTTTTCTTATCTTTCTAGTACTAAAGATTTAATCATTTTAATTTCAACCTCTAGATTAGAATTTTATTCTTCCAATTATTTTATAGAGTTTGTAATCATTAACCACCATATTGGATTTATTTATTTTGGAACTCCAAATTTCTATCTCTACAAGAATTTCTTCTAATTCAATCTAAAGTTAAAATCTTCCTTCAAATTATAATTTTTCATTGTCACTATCATCCTTTTTTTGGGAATTTCAAACAACTACCACTGTAACATATAATTCATGATCCTTGAATTACTCTAATTCTTCTTCCATAGATTTTTCTAAACTATCGTCTTCTTTTGAAATAAGATTCTTCTTTTTGAAGAAAGTTTTTTTAATACTCCTCTTACCTTTAAAATTTTCTAAATACTCTTTCCTGTGAATTTAATAATCTCCTTAATCATCATATTCAAACTTCTTAGGAAAATTTTATATAATATTTCTAATATTTCCACATCAAAATCATGAAAGTGGAAGTTTCCCTTTGAGAATTCCTCTTCCACTTTATAGATTTGATGAGATAAATGAAATTAAATAATCCACATTGTCTTCCTCTTAACTATCTTCAATAGTGATCTTATTCATGGTCTTTATTTCCACTTATTTTGACTTCCTATTTTCCATAGCATCATTGTCAACATTTCTCATCTTGTATGAGACAAGAGTACTATAAAAGCTATCCAACGTAAATGCCTTTGGATCTTTATATTCCAATAAAGAAAAATTCATATTAAACTTAGGTTATAGTTTTATCAATATATGATTAAAAATATCTATATATTAAATAATTTCTAAGATACCATGCACATACTTCACAAAAACATTCACCTAGTCAAAGAATGCATAAAATGATTTATTAGGGTGCATTCTCATATCCTCATACTTGTTCCATAAAACCGGAAGTTTTGTTTCTCTCACTTTTTGAGTTTCCCTCAAAAATATTTAGAAAACTTTTCCACACATCATGTGATGACATATATTCTATCACCTTTGTATATATTTCATTGGATAGGGCTCACCCTAAATAATTGATTCCTTGGCATCAATATCCAATTATCTATGTTCTGCTTCTAATAAAAAATTACTCTCCATAATGGAAAAAATACCATGCATTTTAGATATAAATACATCAATACCAAAGGATAGAAAGAAGTTTTTCATTATATTATTCCATAGATAAAAATTGTTTCCATAAAATAATGGAGTACCTTTGTGATTAACATCTTTCAATGCTTCGACTGAGAGAGAACTACTGAATTTCAAACTTTATCTCTAATATCAATTGTTATCCCAACTAGGTTAAATAACCTAAAGGGGGTGAATTAGGGTATGAAATATTAAAAAAAATACCCCTTTGGACCTTGATTAATCATTAATAAAAATAATCTTCTCTCCCTTTCTTGTAGTAATGTATAAACAGAAATAAAATCACGCACAATGCACAATAATTTTCACTTGTTTCACCCTCACTAGGCTACGTAAAAGGAGCATACAATGGAAATGTGAATATGTACCAAATATAATAAGGATCACTACAAAAATAAAAGGTTTAGTATAGATCACTTCTATGACTAGGCTCACTGCCTTTACAATGTTTGGGGTCAATTCACTACTTTCCCAAGAGTCACTCCCTAACTCTCTTTCAATAGATCACTATTGGTGTAAGGATTAAATTATTCCTCTTAATTTTCTCACAATTATGGAAAGGATCCAAACACATTTTATGGATATTTATGACCCTTAATTAACAATTATTAAGGCATCCTCAACTGTAGTTAGATACACTGTTATAAGTCCTGCATTCACCCAATAGATGAAGACCATTTTTTTTGTGCACTGTTAGTTTGTGGAAATTGATTTCCTGAATTGTTTGAGACAATTAGTGAACTTACTTGCACTCTACATAAACATTCCTAAAACCTCTATGGTATTACATGAACCACATGGTATGAGTTCTTTATGGTCACCTTTTTCTTCACATATCACCCCTGCTTTGCAGATAGATAATGCCTCGCGGACCACCTCTTCAACACAATGCCTTTTCCTTTACAAGTTACCGAACCCCAAAAACCCCTTTCTCGAACTGTACTCATGAATTGTCACCTTTGAATAATTGATACCTCACAAAATACATCCTATTCCATGAAACCCACCCAATTAAACTCTTCTCCTTCATGGAATGTCACGAACCAAGCCAGGTCGTCATCCAAAATGGTGCCCGACCCGGTCTGTGGAAAGGCCCGAATAGAGTTCTCTATCCCCACTAGATGGCACAAGTTTCTGAGTATCATAAATAATCTTTGGAATTATTTAAATGAATTTTATAAGAATAAAACAACCAAAAATAACTAATAAACCAAATCTGGAAATTCAAGACAAACAAGCCTTAAAAATTTTTTTAGAATTGAGTTACATAGTTTAAACCAATACCCAAAAATGTTACAACAAAAAGGAACCACAAGAATATCTCAAAAATCCCCACATGGAAAGGGGAATCACCCTCAAGCCACCTACACAAAACCACACTAAGAAATATAACTAGAAACCTAAACCTCCATCTCCAAAATCATTACCCTTACCTATGCCAAACATTACCAAGTATACTTACACCCAAAGGTGTAAGTAAAGTTTGATCCTAAGCTCAGTAGGATGCCACCTGAGAAACGTTTCCATGCTATAAACATTATAAGACAAATATATTTCAGTTTTCATAAAAAGAAAATGCTAGTAACATTTTTAATGAAAGAAACTTTGAATGAGAAAAAATTTTTAAGAGAGAAACTTTAAAGAAGAAAGCAATTTAATGAAATAACCCATGATGGTGAAATTACCAACCAAAAATACCATATGCTGATGGTTGGTGGGATATAACCAATAATAACCAGTCATGGGAAACACCCCTAGGAACTAGCTAACAATGTGACACTAGGTACATCATATCTTAGTGAAATGTGTCATAGAAATCAGGACCAAATGTTTTCTCATGGACAAGACACTAGTAGAGAACACACTTGTAACCTAGTGGTCTCCCATCAATCATTATTATATAGTTAGTGTTGTTATCATCAAACCCAATAAGTGAAACCGGGCAGTATCCACTTATAAATCACTAGCATAGTAGTCCTAGTACACCCACCAAGATACCCTGGATTCCCTTTTTTTCTCAATCAAGTTCAACATGGAACATAACACCACTAGAAAATCGAAATTGTAACACCCAGACCCCAAAAGCCTAGAGCCGGTGCATTATTTAATACATTGGCATGATTACAAGGAATACAATCCTGATGTACCGAGTAGTTTAGTAGTTCTGGAAAACCAAATACATACATTGGTTCAACATTACAACTTTAAATTAAATAAAACATATAAGTTTTATTGGGAATATCAAAAAATCTATGTTTATACCTACAGGCCATTCATAATGAACTTATTCATGTCCTGAGAAAATTAAACCGAAGAAAGGGGTAAGATTAGATGCTCTGTAATGGTAAGAAATACAACAGAATATATCATAAACATAAACATTAGGCATGATGAATAACTAAGATCACATGCCTTTAAAAATAAACTTCAACATAATATGACTGGAATATGGCTGAGTAAATATGCCATAATAAAGCACTAGCATGAGTATTCTACTAGTAAAATAAACACATAAAATATAAATTACTAGTTTCATAATGAGGTAATGCATAATGCGGGATATCATAGCCAGACTATCAAGGCCTCGGGCCAAGACTATAAATAACCATTTTGTTAAGGCCCCATGCCAAGACCGTAGTTTGTCTCTTAAGACCTGCTGATGCACCAAGGGACTATATAGGTCCCCACAAAACACTTAATAAGTACAATAAATTCCTCATATGAATGGGGATAAACATAAACAACATACACATTAATATTGAAACTGACATATGAAATGTAAATAACTTTCCCCAATCATTAAACATAAACATTAACTATTCAGAGTAATATGGTGAATGGTTTCAAGATAGCACATCCACAATAAAACTATTCATAAACCACTCAATAAAACATGGTGTATGATATAATAGGATATAAAAATCAATGATGTATAAGATTAAACAAAATATGTTGACAAAGAGGAAGATAATTTTAAATGAGATTATTGAAAAATCCTTGAGAAAATAATCCTTAAACATTCTAAAGTTTCCCATACCACCTTGAAACATTCAAATCATAATCCCTTAAAATATCATGAGAATAAATATTCTCTTAATATGATATACCAAAGGGTAGTACATACACCAAAAGTATAAAATAATTGTTGAACAAGGCATATATCTCATAAAAGTTAAAGTGAGATGAGAAAAATCTTTTTTTCTTTGGAAAGAAGAGTTCTTTTGGAAAATCATTTGTATTTGTCATGAAATCAGATTGTAAAAATGTATATCCCAGAAATAAAAGTTCATGTCATTGAAATTATATTTTAGTCTTAAATAAAGTCTTATTGAGGTGAAATCTTTTAAAAATAGTTTTTAAAGATGCTTTAGAAATTAAACATTTTAGTGCAGTTTAAAGAAAATATTAAATGATTTTAAAGCGCAAAGAGATGATTGCTTTCATAAAACTAGAAATAAACAAAAATATATTTTTCATTTTAAAATGTGTTATTTTATAAATATAAATATGGAATAAAATAGATTATATAGTGAACTTAAAAATAGGTAAGAATTTGAGGAGTTCCTTGAATCAGGCTTTCATTTCAGAAGAATTATTGAAAGATTATATTAAAACATGTAAATACCCATGAAATAAAGAAAAATTATTGTTTTTAAAAATATATATAAAATTAAAATAGAATTTATGAGGAGTACATAAGAATAAATAAGAATTTCATTTAGGTGAATAGTGAATAAGAGCAACCCGAATGGAAATGGAGGTTCGGGTAGAAAATACTTATAACTTTGTAATCAATTGAATTGTATGCCCTAAAATTATTAATCATCAAATTATACATTTAATATAATGAAAATAAAGATATTAATGATATGAAAATTTAATGGGAAGTATACGTACACCATACAAAAGTAATAGTAGTGAATACATAATATCTCACTAAAATGGAAGTGAGATGGAGAAACCCCTTACAAATAGTTTGACATGGTAATGGGTGTTCTTGTGAGGGATTAATTAGAGGTAAAGGCGTAACACCCTGAGATTTTGTGATAAATATTTTGTTTTTATGTATTATGTTATATGAAACAGCAATGAAATCTTTCACTACACACAACACTATCTTGGCTTGCATTACACGCAAGAGAAACCTTCCTCGATAGCTTGCGTTGTACTCAATACCGAGTTTCACTAAACAAAGATATGTTATTAAAATATTATATAAACAAGCCGTTATGAATAGTAATACCCACTTTTTGAAATTTAATAAATTTTATCTTTCAAAATGGACTTCATTTTTGGATTCAGAATATCAAAATTAGCTTAGGGTGAATTTTTGGTATTTTTCTGAAAACTTTCAATTTTTGATGAATAGTTAAAAACACTGAGTTATAGTTTAAAACCGAATTTTTATTTAAATAATTATTTATTTTATTTAAATTTATTTTAGGTCAAAATAGATACATAATACCTATATAGGTTCAATGTAATTCATTAGAGTCATTTTATAATAATTTTAGATATATAAAAAATTTTATTAAACTTTTTACCGTCTTTTACCCACCTCCTAGGAGAATTTGAAAATTTAAATAAAACATAATTTTACCACTTTTGTGAGTGGAATTTAAAAAATCCAAAAGACATGGTTTATATCAGTAAGTAAAATGTGGTTTGATAAGATAAAAATAATTTTTTGTGAATAGTAACCTTTTACTTTTATTTACCACGATTAAAATTAAATAGGGTAATTAAGGATAAAATTTATATTATTATTATCCTAAAACATGTCCTAATTCTATGGAATAAGTTTAATTTGACCAAAAACAACCTTAGGAATAAAATATTACCATTTTGGTCCACTTGGATTAGATTAGGACATTTATTATTATTTAATTCAAAGAAGAGTTAAAAGAATTAAAATCAAAGCTTAATAAGTAAAACATTTTTAATATAGGGTTATACAAAAGATAAATTCGACTATAAATATTAATTATAAAGATAAAAATATTTCCTATATAATTTTATTTTATTTATAATTTTTAGAAATTAAATAATTTAATTTATTTATGACACAATAATGATGCAGTAATTACCTTATTAATAAAATAATAACATAATTTATATTATAAATACATAAATAAATGTAATTTGAGTGTTTTTATGAATTAAAATAATTTTCTAGATTAATATAACATATTAGGGTTGATTATATGAATTGTTTTCGAAGTAATAATGCTTTTATGAATTTACGAAAAACAAAATACCAAATAGTGTCAAAATTTACATAAAAGAGTTTTTAAAAAAAATATTAAATGATTAATTGATATTCTATTTATAAAAATCTAAGGTTCGGAAAAACGACTTATATAATAATATATATGACATTAAAGAACCAATTGGGGTTCTATTGGCAGTTTATAGTAAGTTTATTAACCATATAGTGTAAGAATACAAGAAGACACGGTAAAAGTTAAATTATTTAACTTAGAGTTAAATCAAAATGATAAGGTTAAAATGGTAGCTTAAACTTGTCTAAAACTTATTGTTTGAGATGATTTCGACCCATATCCACCCTATCCTATAAATAAGTCACTTTGGAGCCATTATAAACCGAATATGAATTTATTATAAAATAATATTTTAAGTTTTTCCTAAGGTGCCCCTCACCCCTCTTATAAAAGGGAACTCCCCCTTCTCTCTAATTCACACATCCAAAGCCATTTGGATTGGCCAAACCCTGCTCAAATAACCTCTCAACTATCCTACCTTAATCCTAGATGTCTTCATTAGTCAGAATTCCAATTTAAGGAGCCCTTTTGATCAAATCAAAAGGAAGAACCCGAGGAAGAGGTAAATATGTCACCACCTATTTCAAGTTCCTTTCTTCTTCCACTTCATCCTTCATTGTTGTTTCCAATCTAAAATAATAACTCCAGTATCTTCTATATACTATGATGTAATTATTAAAATGGTACAACCATATTAGTTATTTTATCCATCCTATGAATGAAAAAGTCACCACATGTGCGTACGTACGGCTTACCATCTCCACGTCGTGGTGTAGTTTGTTATTCAAACATTTAATCATTTGGATGGGTATTATAATGAGTATAAATGATAAAAAAATAAATATAACATTATTATGATTCTTTATATATGATATACCATCCAATTATATATAATTTTTATATCAAAATAATGATATCATCGCTCGTGCGTACGTACGGCCTACCGTCTCCACAATGTAATGCGAATCGTTCTACATGATCTTCATTGAATAATGATTATATAAATGAATTTAATGAATAAATATGATATATGTTACAGTAATAACATTATATAAATGAGGTATCTATAACCTAAAATGAGGAATAAGAATTTATTCAACAAAACATGCATAAGAACATAAAGCAATGAACACCCGAATAACAAGTAGCAATGAAATATTAATAAGAAGAAGATAAGAATATGACAATATATGATATGATAACAATGAATATGATTCTGTAATAAGTCAATGACATTATTTAAATCATTATATAGGTGGTTCAGATACGTATGAATCATATCAGACCTAAGGTAAGGGAAAATCTCACAATCTCATTTTTATCCGAGATTGTTTATACTTCATAATTTACTGGGGCATATTTATCATCCACATCCATGTTTCCTCAATATGTAATAATATTTATATCCTCCTACAATTTTTTAAATCCAATTTTACCTATTGGTGAATTTTTAATAAAAGATATGAAAGTAATATTTTTTCATTTTCAGTACGAGATACTTTTTGACTTTTTCAGCCAAAGTACGAGAAGAATGTTTTTTTAACTTATACGGCATGAATGGATTTTTATGATTTCATAGAACATTATTTCGATGAAGTTTAATTTACAATTTTTAAAGTTTATTTTTAATTAACTTCTTTTAGTTTAAAATTGTATGACATGTTAAGAAAGGAAAAATGTTTTTAAGTAGAAAGGATATTTTACTCAAGAATGGAGTTCAAGTGTTTTATCAAAATTATTTTCCATCTATGATAATATAGGGTTCTGTTTCTATCCCTATTTTTACATTGATTTGATTATGTTATGATGGAATTATTTTTATGAATTCCTTTTATCTTATATGCATTATGTTATGATGGCATGATGTTTAAGAATCCCATTTTTATTACATGGGTTATGCTATGATATATAATTTATGATTTTGTGGCACACATAAGAATGGTTTCATTATGAGATGGGTGGGACCTATATCTCCCTCCAATGCATTGGGTAAAGATTTATATATCATGATATAGACATGGCTGGAATGACAAGTTAATCTGATTTAGTGATACAAGACTGCAATGAGGAGTGAACTCGGTTCAGAAATGGACTTTGTCCGCTATGATAGTCTTGGAAATGAGTCTTGAATAATATGAAATGATTTTCTATGATTATGTGTGTATGGAACAAAGTTTCATGTTTTATGTTATGATTATTGGAATTACATTTCACTACTATGATTTATCCCATGTTATGATATTATGATCTCTTTTGCAGGTTATGATTTTCAAAATGTTATGTTCTTATGAATATGATATGATTGATATTTCTTTTGTTTACCCTTATTGAGCCTTTGAGCTCACCCTTTTGTATGTTTTCTTTTCCCGAGGCCAGGAATAAGGGTATTAAGTAGGATATTCCAAAAGGTACTCTAGATATGATGAAATAAATTGGAGACACTGTAGATGATTTATGAACAAGTTGTTTATGTTTCCCAGTTTCTAAAGACACTATACCTACACGATCCTATCATGGTTTTGTTATATGTTGTAATAAGTATGATTCAATTTTGAAGTAACAACAATGTATGTAAATTATGGGTCATTAGAGTTGGTATCAGAGGTGGTACCCAGCCTTAAGTGTGGTGCACTACCTGGGTTGAGATGTATGGCCCACAACGAGGATGTTGTGCTCTAAAGGGGGGGGGGGGTGATTGTAACATCCTCAAATGACAAACGGTTAAATGACTAAATGATATGACTCATGTATACAAGGTTCACCTTCCTTTTTGGGAGCATACCTGGTTAGAACTCCACAGTTAAGCATGTTTGTCCTGAAGTAGTGATCAGGATGGGTGACCTTATGGGATGTTTCCCAGGGTGTGTGTGAGTGAGGACATAGCACATTGGAAAGAACATGTGTTAGCCTATGGGGACTGTCATTAGTCATATGACCCGTTCAGGCATTTGGGTGGACCCTTGGGTGGGGACCATGTGTCTGTGGGGCAACTAGTGGTACCTGGTGGGCCAGGACCCGACGACCATGTTAAGGCGGGGTGGCTGTGCTGTCACCGAGACTCGGTTGTTATATTTGGTATCAGAGGAAGGGTATAGTCAACCATTGGAAACTAATATGTGAAAGACTTAGTAAGAACCCTAAGGATATGTCTAAGCATATAACACAATATTACTGTTTTAGAAATGGCCATG
Source organism: Viscum album (assembly GCA_963277665.1). Taxonomy (NCBI): domain Eukaryota; kingdom Viridiplantae; phylum Streptophyta; class Magnoliopsida; order Santalales; family Viscaceae; genus Viscum; species Viscum album. The sequence goes on from OY728119.1 coordinate 612,001,120, forward strand.
AATAACCTATGATAAGACCTTATGTGTGAAATTTTATTCTTGATTATGTGATTTTCCTACTATGATTACTGTTTTTCACACTATGCTTATTGGTTTTATTCAATGGATGGAACCCGAAGGAACCATGTTAATGCTGAATGCGATGGGAAATTTAATGATTTCCCCCCTGAGCAACCAAACGTTATGGGAGCTGGAATGAAAAATCTTGTAGCCATGATCACATAACTTTCTCAAGCTATGAATCATACAAGACTTCCAAATGAGCAAAGGAGAAATATTCTACTGAATCCTTCATGAGGCAGCGCCCACCCTCATTCAGCAGGTCTACTGATCCATTAGTGGATGAACAATGGATCAATACCACTAAAAAGACATTTTTTGTTCTTCAATGTTCTGAACATGATAAATTCATCTTAGCAGTATATCGTTTGGAAGGTGAAGCTGATCAATGGTGAAGTCTTATCAATAATATGAGACAAAGTGACAAAATTTAGTCCATGGAATGGGACGAGTTCAAGAACATATTTTTCAATAATTAATTCCCTCGTATTCTTCAAACAAATATGGAGAAGTAGTTTCTTGAACCAGAGAAAAAAGATGATGAATCTGTTGGTACCTATGAAGAAAATTTTACAAGACTTGCAAGGTATTCTTCCAGAATTATTATCCAACATGAGAGTAAGATCGATCAATTATTTAGTGGCTTAAAACCAAGTCTTCGAAGGGTGTTAACCATAAGAGACTTCAATAGCTATGAGGAAATTGTTCGATGTTCTCTCAAGGTTGAGATGGAGATTGGAGTAACCCATCAGTCATATGGGTTTGATAAGAAGAGGAAAATGGAATTCAAAGGGAAATCTAAAGACCACACTAAAAAGAAGACGAGTTTTCCCTTATTCTCAAAGTGTGGAAATAAACATAGAGGAAATTGTCTTAAAGGGACAAGTAAATGTTTCAAATGTGGAAAAGAAGGCCATCATGCGCAATGATGGGAAAAATATGTCTAGTGATGCAAACAAAGAAAAGGCTACACAGAATGCACCTCCTACACCTCAATGTTACAAGTGAAAGGAAATGGGGCATTATTCTAATCAATACCCTAATCCAAGGTTTTTTTATGATGATCGACGTCAACAAATTCTTAAGGCCAAAGACAAAGGAAATTCACATGCAATTTCTATTGGCGATGTGGATTACGATAATGAAGTGGTGAAAGGTACACCTTCCATCCACTCTAAAGTAGAAAATGTTTTATTTACTTATGTATCCACCCACTCTTTTATTTATGAAGAATTTTCTAAGGGTATCTCCGTACTACCTCAACAATTAGCTGTTGAGTTAGCTGTGACAACTCCTAATGGCACAACGGTTGCATCAAAAGTTTATAATTATTCTCCAATTGAAATTTTTGGGAAATTGATTCCTGAAAATCTTGTGCTCCTTCCTATAGTGTAATTTGATGTGATTCTTAGCATGGATTGGCTTTCCTTATATGGAGCTCATATCGATTTCCAAAGAAGGGAAGTCACATTTCCTATTCCTAATCAATCTATGATCATATATCGATGCAAGGATGAATATAACCTTCTAGTGGAAATTTATTCCATCTTATGGGTCTTGATTCCAATAAATGAAGGTTATTTATCGCAAATGATTGGAGAGAAACTCATGATTAAGAATATTCCCATTGTATGGGAGTTTGATGATGTCTTTCCATATGAATTGCCAGGTGTTCCACCAAATCATGAATTTGAGTTTCCAATAGAACTCATACCAGGTGCTATGCCCATTTCAAAGACACCTTATAGAATGGCCCCAATTGATTTGTAGGAATTGAAGAAGAAAATCCAAGAGAATATTTATAAGGTATTCATACGCCCTAGTGCATCACCTTGGGAAGCACTTGTTCTGTTTATTAAGAAGAAAGATGGATTAATGAGACTCTGCATTGATTATCGAGAACTTAACAAGATCACTATCAATAACAAATATCCTCTCCCACGCATTGATGAATTATTTGACCAACTACGTGGAGCTCAATACTTTTCCAAGATTGATCTTCATTCAGGGTATCATCAATTAGGGGTAAAAAGGGAGGATATACCAAAGACGGCTTTCCGTACAAGGTATGGACACTATTAATTTATAGTGATGCCATTTGGACTTACTAATTCCCCTGCTATCTTCATGGATCTAATGAATAGAGTCTTTAGAGACTATCTTGATCAGTTTGTGGTAGTCTTTATAGACGATATTCTTGTTTATTCAAAGAGCAAGGAAGAACATGAAGATCACTTGAGAATTGTATTAAAGACCCTAATAAAGGAGAATATTTATTCCAAATTTACCAAGTGTGAATTTTGGCATCAAAAAGTTTCTTTTTTGGGTTACATAATCTCAAAAGAGGGGATATATATGGATCCATCAAAAACAGAGGTTATCGAAAGATGGTCGAGACCAACAACAATAACTAAGATCCGAAGTTTTCTTGGTTTGGATGGATATTATCGACGTTTTGTATAAGATTTTTCATGATTATCTAATCCACTCACCAGGCTGACTCAAAAAGGAGTTAAGTTTTTCTGGACGGAGGAGTGTGAAGAGAATTTCAAGGAGTTAAAAAGAAGGTTATCTAGTGCACCTGTGCTCACACTTCCTTGTAGTGGAGAAAGGTTTGTGATCTATAGTGATTCATCCAAGAAGGGATTGGGGTGTGTTCTCATGCAAAACGATACGGTGATAGCTTATGCCTCACGAAATTTGAAAATCTAGGAGAAAAATTACCCAACTCATGATTTGTAATTAGCTGCGGTAATATTTGCATTAAAGATTTGGAGGCATTATCTTTATGGTGAAATGTGTGACATTTATACAGATCATAAAAGTTTAAAATATATTTTCACACAAAAGGAGCTGAATATGCGCCAAAAAAGATGGTTGGAGTTGATTAAGTATTACGAATTCTCAATTCATTACAACCCTGGGAAAGCAAACAAGGTGGCAGACACATTAAGTCAACAAGACCATGATATCTTATCCATGATGAGGATCACAAAAGATAAAATATTTATGTATTTAAAAAGGATGGATCTTGGAATTATAATGGAAGGGGAAAATATTATCTTTCTCAAATGAATGTTCAACCATCTATACATGTGAAGATTAAAGAGGCACCGAAAGAAGATGTAGAGTTACAAAAGAAGGTGAGAAATGTTCCAAAATTTCACATTGATTATGATGAAATAATAAGGTTCAGGAATTGGGTTTGTGTTCCTCCCATCCCATAATTAAAGAAGGAAATTTTGGATGAAGCTCATAGTTCTTAATTCTCTACTCACCCTAGAAGCACAAAGATGTATAGGACCTAAAAGAGTATTTCTGGTGGGTTGGCATGAAAAGAGATGTTGCTGAATATGTCTCTCGATGCTTGGTTTATTAGAAAGTTAAAGCTAAGAGACAAAAGTCTAAGGGGATGTTACAACCATTACCAATACCAGAATGGAAATGGGAAAACATCACTATGGACTTTGTCACTGGACTTCATAAAACATCCAAAGGCAATAATTCTATCTGGGTTATAGTTGATCGTTTTACGAAGTCGGCACACTTCATTTCTATTAGAGAAGATTTCTCTCTTGATCAAATTTCTAGGATATATGTGATGGAAGTGGTAAGATTGAATGGAGTACCACTTTCCATTATATCTTATCAGGATTCGAGGTTTACCTCGAAGTTTTGGCGAAGTCTTCAGCATACTCTAGATATAGAGTTGAGTTTTGGCACTGCTTATCATCCTCAGACATACTGTCAGTCTTAGAGGACAATTCAAACTCTAGAAGACATGTTGAGAGCTTACTCTATGAATTTCAAAGGTGGTTGGGATCAACACCTAACTTTGGTGGGATTTTCTTATAATAATAGCTTTCACTCCAGTATTTAGATGGCTCCTTATGAAGCTCTCTATGGAAAGAAATACAGAACTACAACTTGTTGAGATGAAGTTGGGGAGAGAAAGATATTAGGACCTGATCTTGTTGATGATATGACAGAAAAGGTAAGATCTATTCAACAACACATAAGAGTAGCTCAGAGTCGACAAAAAAGTTATGCCTATAACCAAAGAAAAGACCTAGAGTTTGAAGTGGGTGATCAAGTGTTCTTACGAATATCTCCTTGGAAGATAGTAATGAGATTTGGAAAGAAGGGCAATCTGATCCCTAGGTATATTAGTGCTTTTGAAATACTGGATCGTGTTTGGAAGGTAGCTTATTGATTGGCACTTCCACCGAATTTCTCTAAATTTCATTATGTGTTACATGTATCTCTCTTGAGAAAGTACATACCTGATCCTTCACATGTACTTAGCTCAGAAGTTGTACCGCTGGAGCAAGATCTTTCTTATGAAGAACAACCAATAGAGATTCTGGATCATAGAGAAAAAGTTCTACAAAACAAGACCACTCTCTTGGTTAAAGTTTTATGGTGGGACCACCAATTAGAAGAAGCTAAATGGGAACTTGAGGATATTATGAGGGAGAGGTATCCTCATCTGTTTGTTACGAATTGAGGAATTTTGAGGGTGAAATTCTTTTTAAGGGGGGTAGAATGTAACACCCTTAGATTTTATGAGAAATATTTTGTTTTTATGTATTATGTTATACACAACACCAAAGGAATCTTTCACTACACACAACACTGTCTTGGCTTGCATTGCACGCAAGAGTAACCTTCCTCGATAGCTTGCGTTGTACGCAATACCGAGTTTCACTAAACAAAGAGATGTTATTAAAATATTATATAAAATAGCCATTATGAATAGTAATGCCCAATTTTTGAAATTTGAAAAATTTTATCTTTCAAAATGGACTTAATTTTTGGATTCGGAATATCAAAATTATCTTAGGGTGAATTTTTGGTATTTTTCTGAAAACTTTCAATTTTTGATGAATAGTGAAAAACACTAAGTTATAGTTTAAAATCAAATTTTTGCTTGAATAATTATTTATTTTATTTAAATTTATTTTATGTCAAAATAGATACATAATACCTATATAAGTTCAGTTTAATTCATTGGAGTCATTTTATAATAATTTTAGATATATAAAAATTTTATTGAACTTTTTACCGTCTTTTACCCACCTCCTAGGAGAATTTACAAATTTACATAAAAATTAATTTTACCTCTTCTGTGAGTGGAATTTCAAAAATACAAGAGACATGGTTGATATAATTAATTAAAATTTGGTTCAATAAGATAAGAATAATTTGATGTGAATAGTAACTATTTACTTTTATTTACCTCGATTAAAAGTAAATAGGGTAATTAAGGGAAAAATGATATTATTATTACCCTAACACATGTCCTAATTCTATTGTATAAGTGTAATTAGACCAAAAACAACATTAGGAATAAAATATGACCAATTAGGTCCACTTGGATTAGATTAGGACATTTATTATTATTTAATTCAAAGAAAAGTTAAAAGAATTAAAATCAAAGTTTAATAAGTAAAACATTTTTAATATAGGGTTATAAATAAGATAAATTCGACTATAAATATTCATTATAAAGATAAACATATTTCATACATAATGGTATTTTATTTATAATTTTTAGAGATTAAATAAGTTAATTTATTTATGACACAATGATGATGCAGTAATTACCTTATTAATGAAATATTAACATAATTGATATTATAAATACCCAAATAAATTTAATATAAGACTTTTTATGAATTAAAATAATTTTATAGGTTAATATAACATATTAGAGTTTGTTATATTAATTTTTTGAATTAATAATGCTATTATGAATTTAGAAAAAACAAAATACGAAATAGTGTCAAAATTGACATAAAAGAGGTTTTAAAATAAATATTAACTTATCAATTGATATTATATTCCTAAAAATCTATGGTTCGGATAAAAGACTTATATAATAATATATATGACATTAAATAACCAATTGGGGTTCTATTGGAAGTTTATAGTAAGTTTATTAACCATATAGTGTAAGAATACAAGAAGACACGGTAAAAGTAAAATTATTTAACATATAGTTAAATCTAAATGATAAGGTTAAAATGGTAACCTAAACTTGTATAAAACATATTGTTTGAGAGTATTTAGACCCATCCCCGCCCTCGTCTCGAAATAAGTCACTTTGGATCCATTATAAACCGAACATGAATTTATTATAAAATAATATTTTAAGTTTTTCCTATGGTGCCCCTCACCACTCTTATAAAAGGGCACTCCACATTATCTCTAATTCACACCTTCAAAGCCATTTGGCTCTGAAAAACCCTGACTCAATACCCTCTAAAATGTCCTCCCTTAATCCTAGAGTCCTTCCTTAGTTATAAATCCAACCTAAGAATCCCTTTTGATCAAATCAAAAGGAATAAACCGAGGAAGAGGTAAATATCTCACCACCTATTTTAAGTTCCTTTCTTCTTCCACTTCCTCATTCTTTGTTGTTTCCATTATAAAATAATAACTCAAGTATATTATATATACCGTGATGTTATTATAAAAATTTTACAACCATATTAGTTATTTTATCTATCCTATGAATGAAAAAGTCACCACACGTGCGTACGTACGGCTTACCATCTCCACGTCGTGGTGTAGTTTGTTATTCAAACATTTCATCATTTGGATGGGTATGATAATGAGTATAAATTATATAAATAATAAATATAAAATTACTATGATTCTGTATATATGATATACAATCCAGTTATATACTATTTTAAGATTAAAAGAATGATATTATCACTCGTGCGTACGTATGACCTACCCTCTCCACGATGTGATGCGACTCGATATACATGATCTTCATTGAATAATGATTATATAAATGAATTGAATGAATAAATATGATATACATTACACTAATATAATTCTGTAAATGAGGTATATATAACCTAAAAAGTTGAATAAGAATTTATTCGAAAAAACATGCATAAGAACATAAAGCAATGAACACCCGAATAACTAGTAGCAATGAAATATTACTAATAAGAAGATGAGAATATGACCATATATGATATCATAACAATGAATATGATTCTGTAATAAGTCAATGACATTATTTAAATCATTACATAGGAGGTTTGGATACGTACGAAGCATATTAGACCTAAGGTAAGGGAAAATATCACAATCTCATTTTTATCCGAGATTGTTTATACTTAAGAATTTACTAGGGCATATTTATCATCCACATCCATGTTTCCTAAATATGTAATATTATTTCTATCCTCCTAAAATTATTTAAATCAAATTTTACCTATTGGTGAGTTTTTAGTAAAATATATGAAGGGAATCATTTGTCATTTTCAGTACAAGATACTTTTTGACTTTTCCGGCCAAAGTACGAGAAGAATATTTTTTTTAACTTATATGGAATGAATGGATTTTTATGATTTCATAGAACATTATTTACATGAATCTTCCTTTACAAGTTTTTAAGTTTATTTTTAATTAACCTCTTTTAGTTTAAAACAGTGTGACATGTTAAGAAAGGAAAAATGTTTTTTATGTAGAAAGGATATTTTCCTCCAGAATGGAGTTCAAGTGTTTTATCAAAATTATTTTCCATCTAAGATAATATAGGGTTCTGTTTCTATCCCTATATTTACATTCATTTGATTATGTTATGATGGAACTAATTTTATGAAGTCCTTTTATCTTATATGAATTATGTTATGATGGCATGATGTTTAAGAACCCCATTTTTATTACATGGGTTATGCTATGATATATAATTTATGATTTTGTGGCACACATAAGAATGGTTTAATTATGAGATTGGTGGGGCCTATATCTAACTCCAATGCATTGGGTAAAGATTTATATCTCATGAGATAGACATGGCTGGAATGGAAATTTAATCAGGTTCAGGGATATAGGACTGGAACGAGGAGTGAACTCTGTTCAAAAATGGACTTTGTCTGCTATGATAGTCTTGACAATGAGTCTTGATTAATATGAAATTGTAATGCCCCAACCTCAGTTACCCAGAGTCGGTGCATTATTGTGTAACATTGGCATGATCACAAAAGATCAAGTCTCGAAAGAAAGATTAGTTTAGTATCCTTGGAAACACTAGATACATTCATAAATGTTACATTACATCATAAAGTGAAAAATCACAATAACATAGTCTCCATTTTCCACACTCATATCCCCTTCATACTATCCATGCAGGTCATTCATAATATACTTCTTCACATCCTGGAAAAATTAAAACATTGGAAGGGGTGAGCTCAGATGCTCAGTAAGGATAACAATATAGCGTAAGCTTTCATAAATAAACATTAACATTTAAGGAAATGTATAACTAAAACAAAATCCTTTTAAACTTGAACTTAAGCATAATATGGAAAAAATAAAATGAAATAAGGCCATTTACTTATTCACATGGATATTCTACTAGTCCAATAATCACATGCCATATCAATAACCACTTTCATAATGATGGAATGCATAATGCCAGACTATCATAACCACGTATCCAAGGCCTCGTGCCAAGACTACAAATAAGATTTTGTCAAGGCCTCGTGCCAAGACACTAGTTTGTCTCATGAGACCTACCAATGCATCGAGGAGCTATACCGGGCTCCACCCGTCACTTATTAAGTCCAATGCATTCCTCATATGAACAGGTTTGAACATATCATAAACCATAACATAATCGTATCACATAAAACATGCATAAAGGAAACATAACATTTACACATTTCAATCACAAGATATCAATACAACATATTGATATAATAAAAACACTTTCAAAACCATTTTCAATACCAAAATAAATGAAAATTAAAACTTGGTATTTATTTTTCATTTTAAAAAGGTTATGGCTTGTAGAGGAAGCTGAAACTCAAATAATGTTCACGGCGGCAGAGAAGTCATTGTCGCCGCATACATAAGACAAACCATTCCTTTTGTCATTTAGTAAAAACGCTTCGTATAAAAATATTCCTTTTGAATAAACGTAAAAGTCAAAGGGGTTTATACACCGTATAAAAGAAATTTGTGTATAAAACAAAATATGCCTCAATGAAAGGAGATTGAGACGAAGTCCCTTACAAAGATCATTTTTTTAAATAAAATGGATCTATTATGTGTATTAACTATAAGTAAACATAAAGAAAGTACAAATACAAGATAGGACATAATAATATCATGACATAATTTGAAAGTAGGAGATTAACCCAAAGAATAGAAATTGGGTTAAGAAGTTCCCTTACCTCATGTCTGACTTCACTCGAACATTCTTTAATCTCCTGAATAATAAACTAGAGTTAATCTCTACTTTCTTATGAACCCTTTTCAAGTTAATTATCAATTTTATATCACTTATTACAATGTTACGAAAATTATGTAGTCATTTAAGTTAATAACTTTCGTTTTGTCGATCTTTGGTACTTGAGTCAAAAATAAACTTCTTATAATTACAAGTTGTTTATGTGATAGAATATACATTATCTCTAGAATTATATTCATGATGTAGATATCATATATATCATATATATATAGTATATACATTCATTCATAATATTATGTAACATTTAGAGGTAAGAAATGAAATGCACCGTTCATGGAGACGGTAAGCCGTACGTACGCATGAACGCTACTTTCATTTCTATTTCGTATTTAATGGAATGAAGTTATAATTATATAAAGGTATAATATAATTTCAGTATAATATAATGTATAATACCATTTACTCCATCCTTTATACATCCCACATATGGCATTAACGATTCAAATCAATTTGAGGGGGCGGTAGTCCACACTTCCTAAAATGAAAATATCGCATTTACCCATAATGGAAACCATAAAGGTATTCCATAAATGAAAAATACAGAAGCTTAAGTAAAACATAAACATATTATATATCATATATAACTATAGTGACATCTTAATGGCCACCTTTGAAGGTGTTATATGAGTGTTGAACAATCATCGTTTCGTGAGGCAACAATTCGCCATCCATAGAAACAATATGTTCTTTGACCATTAGATGTAAGTGTGTGTAAGTGTAGATAGAATCCTTATTATAAAAACATACTAGTATATTGAGGATACTGGTGTTGTTACAAAAGAAATGAATAAAAAGAGTTTAGGGGATTGTAGAAGCAAAATAAAACATAAGAACACAAGACAAAACACTACCTTTAAAACGGGTAACTCTTTTTGATTTGAGCTCAAAGGCTTCCTTGGGAAGACTTCTGCCCAAAGTGAGGCTTCTAGGAGTAAGAGTGGGATGTTTAGAGAGAAAATGGGCAGGTTTTGGCTGAGCCAAAGGCTTGAGATGTGTGGGTAAGGTGGTAGAGGTGGGGGCCTTTTATAAGAGGAGAGGAAGGACACTCTTGGAAAGTCATGAAATGTTACTTTATTATATAATGAGTTTCGTATTTTAAAGGTCCCAAACTTATATATTTCTAGGATAAGTTGATAAGGGTTCGAAAAATACTCATACAATAGGTTTTTGACATGTGTAAGTCTTAGAGTTTACATTATCTTTTCATTTTATTTAAATCGTTAATTAATGAGGTAATCGCCGCATCATCATGGTGTCATAAAAAATTTAATTTATTTAATGTCTAAAAATTATAAAAAAATTTCATGATGTAGGAAATCGTTTTATATTTCTAATTAATATTTATAGTTAAAAATATGACTTGTATAACCCCAATTAAAATTGTTTTAGTAAAACAACTCATGTTTGTGCCATTTTTATTTTAACATTAAATCAAAAGTTTTTAATGTCATTTTCCGACCAAAGTGGCTCCATGGGGTCCCCAAGTTGACCCATGGATTGTATTTGTCTTCCACGACTCATAAAATAGGGGTAGGACATGTGTCAAGGTCATTTCATATTATTATAACATTATCTTTACTTTAAATTACACTAATTACCTCTAATCATGATTAATTAAACTTAAAAGTTACTATTCACCAAAAATTATTTTAATCCCATTGAACCACATTTTACTTCCTAATGACAACCATTTATGTCGGATTTTTGAAAATCAAATCACAGAAGTGGTAATGTTTCATTTAAACGAAAAAATCTGATTTTTAACTACCACTTAGTGGTTTCACTATTCATAAAAAATTGAAGTTTTTCAGAACAATGCCAAAATTTCACCCTAAGCTATAATTGATATTCCGAATTCAAAAATGATTTCTATTTTACAAAATTCCAAACATATAAGTTTCATTAATTAATTTTATAATTAATTCCCGCTGTCACAACAAAGAGCGTGTTTTTAAGAAACAATATATATCAAAATATTGACAATTGTTTATGTCCAATTTCAAACTGAAATTAATTCTAATGAACACCATTGGATAAAATGGTAAAAATATAGTATAATTATACTTTAAAAACACTCAATAGTATAATTTATCACTATAAATTATTTTTATTAAAAAATCTGTTTTTAAGTATTTTTCACTATTCATAAAAAATGGAAGTTCTCAGAAAAATACAAAAAATTTAACATAGGCTAATTTCGATATTCCGAATCCAAAAATGAAGTCCATTTTGAAATATAAAATATATATAATTTAAAAAGGTGGGTATTACTATTAATAATGGCTATTTTGATTGGTCGCGGTGTGTTAGAATCTCAAACTTGCGTACAATGCAACCTATTGCATTATTGAAAGAGAAGCATATCATGGAAGCTCGGGGTGTTAAAGAAATGATTCTCTATGATTATGTGTGTATGCCAAAAATTTTCATGTTTTATGTTATTATTATTGGGAATATATTCCACTAATATGAGTTATCCCATGTTATGATATTATGATCTCTTTTGCAGGTTAAGATTTTCAAAATGTAATGTTCTTATGAATATGATATGATTGATATTTCCTTTTTTTACCCTTACTGAGAATTTGAGCTCACCCATTTGTATGTTTTCTTTTCCCTAGGTCAGGAAGAAGGGTATTAAGTAGGATATTCCAAAAGGGACTCTAGATATGATGAAATAAATGGGAGACAATGTAGATGCTTTATAAACCAGTTGTTTATGTTTCCCAGTTTCTAAAGACACTATACCTATACAGTCCTATCATGGTTTTGTTATATGCTGTAATAAGTATGCTTAAATTATGAAGTAATAACAATGTATGTAAAGTATGGGTCATTATAGTTGGTATCAGAGGTGGTACCCAGCCTTAAGTGCGGCGCACTGCCTGGGTTGAGATGTAGGGCCCACAATGAGAACGTTGTGCTCTAGGGGGGGGGGGTGGGTGATTGTAACATCCTCTAATTACAAACGGTTAAATGACTAAATTATATGAGTCATGTCAATAAGGTGCACCTTCCTTTTCAGGAGCCTACCTGGTTAAAACTCTACGGTTAAGCATTTTTGGCCTGCAGTAGTGATCAGGATGGATGACCTTCTGGGACCTTTCCCAAGGTGTGTGAGAATGAGGAAAAAAGAACACTAGAAAGGAAATGTGTTGGCCTGTGGGGACTTTCATTAGTCATATGACCTGTTCAGGAAAATGGGTGGACCCTTGGGTGGGGACCACGTGTCTGCGGGGCAACTGTGGTACCTGGTGGGTCAAGACCCGATGACCATGTTAAGGCGGGGTGGCTGTGCTGTCACCGAGACTCAATTGTTATAAAAGGGGTATCATGTTTTTTATATATCATAATGTAAGTATGGGGGAGGTTCAAAAACATACCCCATCCTTAGGAATTAAAAATAAAAGACACAATATAGGGGGCTTCTTGAATAAAAGTAAGAGAGGACCCCTTACCTTAAATTCGAGGGTGTTATTCTCTTGATCTTAATAACCTGAATAACCAAATTAGGTTCATTGATTAAAAATTATAGAACAATTTATACAATTATTTTGTTTTTTATGACTTTATTATGTTCATTTATTTCATTTTAGATGTGTTAAGAGATTCAATTTCATTGTTCATGAGTGCTCGTTTTCATAATATTCCTGATCGGCTCGCTTAAAAAAGATTATGGTAGTTCATGTAAGGGGAGTTGAAGTACAGAATTGATTTTATAATATATTAATGAAATTTAAGAATATTACATGGTTATAAAATTAATTTGGTTATTTTTTGTGAAGGTGAATCATTATATAATACATTAACGATAAAATTTTGGATAAATTTTGCGATTTTCTCCCAATTACCTTGTTTTGTATTATTATTTTACATCATGAGTGAATAAGGATTCCAGAACATTATATAAGATAAAATACATATATAATATTATGTTTAAACAATAAAAATGGTTTCATCACCATAATTTTAGAATATAATTCAAATTTAAAGAATCATTGTCCTTGAATGTGACAAATCAACACATCTCTGACGATGTTTCATTTTTAGCATAAATAAGGAGAAAAGGAGATATAAAGATGAATTATCCCTTTAGAATAACAACATTCCATTACATGTATGGTAATGAATTTTTCATACCATTTTATGAGGATAAGTTTGTAAATAAAATAGAACAAAGGAACATGAAAATGAAATAAATGAAAATAGGAATTTTACCTCTTGAATTAACCTTCCATGAGAGCCTCTTACGGGAAAAAGGATTTAGTCTTTTTAGGATACCAAGGGATGATGGTAATGGGGGGGGGGGGATAATGGGAGGATATTTGAGATGAATTTAGAAAAGGAACAAGTCTTTATAAGAGTGAATAGAAAAAGGAGTGAGGGGGGTTATAATGGAGGATAGGAGGGTTTTCCCGTTATTTTACTCATTATTTTATTATTTTTCCAAATAAAACCAATAATATTGATTTATGTGACCAAGAAAAGTAATATGTGAATGTGAATTCGAACCAAGTGTTCTTAAATCATAAATGATTCTAGGAATAGTTAATTCAACTGATAATGTATATATACGGTAAATTTCTATATTTTACTATTAATAAAAAATTCATGTATTTCAGAAAAATCCCAAAAATCATCCTTAATAGTTTTTTAACATGTAGAATCAAAAAATGAATCCCATTTTTTAAAAATATTTTTCTAAATATTATTCATTTAATTTTTAATTAAAATTATGATTTATCTGAAAAATACAGTTTTTATAACATCAATTTACTTATTCCAAAACATAGGTACATCAGAATTTCACTTAAATCCTATATATATATATACTATAATAGATGAGGTTTCAATTCATAAGGATATGTCACTATTAATAATGGTAATATTACTATTCATAATGGTATGTTACTATTCACCAAAAATTACATTGGTCATATCAGACTCTAAATAACTTAAGGATTGCAACCGTGTATGTCATATCTTCGAAATTCAAATCATAGTGGTGGAAAAATTTTGTTCACATGCTAGGTAATAAAAAAGTTATGTTTTGTAGAGACTCAATTTTTTATGCATTAAATATTAAATTTCTTTTCAAAATCTTGGGGTGTTACATTATCCCCTCCTTACAAAAAAATAATCCTCAAAAATTGATATTTCACTTTGAAAGTTTTCGGTTGTTACTTGAAAATTTCCTTGGAAAAAAACCCATATCAGAAATAGGGTTAATAAAATATCCTCCTTAAAAAGTTTAAGGGAAAATATGTGGTCAAAAAATAATAATAATAAAAAATGAATTAATGAAAGAATAAATTATCCTTTAGAACTGAGTGACATTGTTAGAATTGAAAATCTAGGAATAGAAGAAAATCCAAACTATGAATTTCTAGTGATAGAAAAAATATTTATATGAAAGTATATTACCACCAAACCATAAACTATATTTATGAAAAATAGTATTAACTTTATCAAAGATTATGATAACATAACAACATTTAAGACTATTTTCATAGAATTGAGGGATTATTCCACTCTATAAGTGTATAAATATACGTTTATATTTTATAAACATGTTCTTATCCTTTGATAGTTACTTCAAACTACCTATACTTCATCTCTTATCACACATTGCATCATGTGGTGACATTAAAATCTAAATCTTCATACAATGGTCAACTCAAACCATTTCATAAATGGTTTAACTTTCCAAAAGATCATGATCCAATAATTAAGAATCATTCCCATTTCTATCCTTACTTGATCCATGTACACAAGTTCCTTGGAAATACTCATTTTTTTAGGACTCCATGATCTATCCTAATCAATTAATCTGCTACCTTATTTTCCATTAATCAACGTGGATAAGCCCTAAATTTTTACATTCCAAACATTTGAAGATCTTCATCATGTGTCCACTTGAAATATGGTAATAACTCAAATTACCATAAATCATTATTCGAAAAATGAATTCATTATTACACATTCTATTGGATATATTCCTTATATCCTATAATGTTGTAAACTCTATCAACGATAGCATAATCACTTGTCGATAAGTTAATAATCATTTTTTAGGTAGTTAGTAATAATCAAAATCAATCATTTCTTCAACATTATATTAATAATAAAGAATATATTTAGGGTCTTCTTTCCCACATCCATAATCTTTCTGAAGATATAAAATTTCTAATGAGTCACTTATCCTTAGTAAAATTCATGACATGACATAAAATAATTAATGAAAAAGTACTATAGTACAATCCTCATATATTCCGTAATTCTTATACCCAATACATTGCTGATAAAATATTCAAATGACATGTTTCTTAATGAGGAATATTAATCCTTCAAATTCATCTACGATAGTATCATAACTTAATCATTATCTAGTAACATCATTTGGGGCATATTCCTTTGACGCTTAGGAAATTGATTCGCATAGTGTCACATCTCCTTTCAATTGAATCCTTGTACATAGAAAACCATTTTAATACCCTTGTAATCACAAAATTGGTGTCCTTTTTCTCCACACTTATAAAAAACTCTCATTCCCTTCAAGAATTTACCATGATGATTCTTTCTACAGTTATAACATGTGGGAAAACCCTTATCTCCCTTATTCCATTTATCCATATTTTTCTCTACCATCCTCTTCTTCTTTAACATCCCTTCGAATCCATAAGACTCAGAGAATTATTTACATACCTTGTTAACACCTTATACTATATCCTTATATAATGAGGACACATGGGAGACAATCTTCCTTTGAAACTATGGCTTAAGACCATACAAGATATGATCCTTATTACTCCTTTCATAATGTGAATTGGTTAAGTTAACATTCCTTTTTTAGGCACCAGTTCTAATCAATTCCATATAATATATTACCTCATAAAATTATGAACTCTCTATATCTCTAAACATGGTATAACCCATAACATAAATTTATGCATTGTAAATCCTAGAACTATATACTTTGGTTACTTAGGGGGAATAAATCCTTCAAAATGGTTTTTAATAAGATTATTAATTTAAAAAATCATATCCCCCGGGAGTATCGAACCAAGAGTACAGCAAGGCCCATTGCCGTGCACCAGTTCCCATTTGAAGCTCAAAGCGGTGTTTTTAGTTTTTACCCCAAGATATATCTGTGCCAGAGCCACCTCTACTTGTGCATACCTATACAGGGATGTATTTTCTTGATAAACCACATAATCTATTCCTTACCAAAATTCTAGGATGTTCTTGTATGTTTATCCTCAAAGTCAATCTTAGGATTTTGTTCTTTAATCTACATTTTCTAAATCTAGTTTCCAAGTTTTCTACTAAAATTAATTTGATACCAACTGTAATGCCCCGGCCCCAAAATCCTAGTTCTAGTGAATTATTTAATACATTGGAATTAATAAAAGGAATCAAATCCTGAAGGAAATATTTGTTTAGTAGTTTTGGAAATCTAGATACACTCATAGTTTCAACATTACAACATGAAATGAAATACAACATATAAGTTTTATTGGGAACATCCACAACTCTAAGTTTATCCCTATAAGTCATTCATAATAAAATTAATCATGTCATAAGAAAATGAAACATAAGAAAAGGTTAAACTCATATTATCAGTAAGGGTAATAAATATAGTGGAAGATATCATAAACATATACATTTGGAATGGTGAATAACTAAAAACAGATTCCATTAAAAATAAACTTGAAGATAATATGGCATAAATAAGAGCCGAGTAAATATGCCATAATAAAGCACTATCATGGTTATTATACTAGTAAAATAGCCACCTAAAATTTAAATTATTATTTTAAAAATTAGAGAATGCATAATGAGGGACATCATAGCCATACCATCACGACCTTGTTCCAAGACCATAAATAACCATTTTGTCAAGGCCTCGTGTCGAGACTGTAGTTTGTATCATGTGACCTACCGATGCACCGAGGGGCTATAGTAGGCCCCACCTAACACTTAATAAGTCCAATTAATTACTCATATTAATATCGATCAACATTAACAACATCCACATTCATATTGAAACTAACATATGAAATGTAAATAACTTTCCTCAATAATTAAACATAAACACTAACCATTCAGAGTATACCGTGAATGGTTTAAAGATATAACATACACAGTAAAAATAGTCGTAAACAATTAAATAGAACATGGTGGATGATATCATAAGAGATAAAACTCAATGATGTACAAGATTCAACAAAGGGTGTTGACAAATATTAAGATAGTTTTAAATGAGACCATTAAAAAATCCTTGAGGAAATAATCCTTAAATATTACAAAGTGTCCCATACCACCTCGAAACACTAAAATAATAATCTTTTAGAATATCATGATAAAAAGGATACTATTTATATGATATAAAAAAGTAAATTAAAAACACCAAAAGCAATAAATAAGTGGTGAACAAGGCATATATTTCATAAAAGTTAAAGTGAGATGAGAAAAATCCTTTTTTTTACTTTAGAAAGAAGAGTTATTTTGGAAAATCATTTTTATTTTTCATGAAATAAGATTGTAGAAATGTATATCCAATAAATAAAAGTTAAGGTCATTTAAATTATATTTTAGGATTAATTAATGTCTTATTGAGGTGAAATAATTTAAAAATATTTTTTAGGGAAGCTTTAGAAATAAAACATTTTAGTGTGGTTTAAGGAAAATATTAAAGGATTTTAAAGATCAAAGGAATGTTTGCTTTCATAAAACCAGAAATGAACCTAAATAAATTTTTCTTGTTAAAATTTTTAATTTTATAAAGATAAATATGGAATCAAAAAAATTATATAGTGAACTTAAAAATAGTTAAGAATTCAAGAAGTTCGTTGAATTAGGCTTTCATTTCGGAATAGTTGTTGAAAGATTCCTTTATAACATGTAACTACCCATGAAATAAAGAATAATTCTGATTGGTACAAATATATATAACAATAAAAAAGAATTTATTATGAGAAAATAATAATAAATAGGAATTTATTAAGGA
The DNA here is from genome assembly GCA_963277665.1 of Viscum album. Lineage (NCBI taxonomy): Eukaryota > Viridiplantae > Streptophyta > Magnoliopsida > Santalales > Viscaceae > Viscum > Viscum album. The sequence goes on from OY728119.1 coordinate 612,019,470, forward strand.
TAATAGGGAATAAGAGAAACTTGAATGAAAATGGAGGTTTGGATAGAAAATAATTACAACTTTGTAATCAATTGAATCTTATGTGAAAAAATTAATAATAATACAATTATAAATTTAATATCAATAGAATAAATATATTAATGATATGAAACTTCAATGTTCATTATACATAAACCATACACAAGTAATTGTAGTGAATACAGAATATCTTGCAAAAATGGAAGTGAGATGAAAAAACCCCTTACAAACATTTCGGCATGGTAATGGGTGTTCTTGGGAGGGCTTAATGACACGTAAATGGGCATACAATTATTTATATATCATAATAGAAGTATGGGGGAGGTTTGAAAATATATCCCACCATTAGGAATTGAAAATAAAAGGATACAACATAGGAGGGATTCTTGGATAAAAGTGAGAGAGAGGATCCATTACCTTAAATCTAAGGGAGTTCTTTCCTTGATCTTAATGACCTGAATAAACAAATTAGGATAATTTATTAACAATTATATAACCCATTATATATTAATTTGGTTTATTATGACTTCATTAAGTTCATTAATTTCCTTAAATATGGGTTAAGAGATTCAATTTCATTGTTTGTGTGTGCTCATTTTCATAATATTCATGATCGACTCACTTATAAAAGAGTATGGTAGTTCATGTAATATGGGAGTTGAAGTCCAAAATTTATTTTATATGTTATTAATGAAAATTAATAATATTATATGGTTATAAAATCCATTTGTTTATTTGTAATGAAGGTGAATCATTTTTTAAAACATTAATGATAAACGCTTGGATTAATTTGGCTATTTTCCCCCAATTACTTTGTTTTGTATTATTATTTTACATCATGAGTGCATAGGTATTAAAGAATATTAAATAAGATAAAATACATATATAATAGTCTGGTTTTAACATAAAAATATTTTCCTGCCAAAATTTTAAGAAGGTAATTCAGATTGAAAGCATCATCATCCTTGAATGTGATAAATCAACACATCTCAGCTGATGTTTCATTTTTAGCATAAATGAGGAGGAAATGAGAGATGAAGATGAATTATCACATTATCATAACAATATTCCCGTAAATATATGGTAATTAAGTTATTATACTATTTTTATAAGGAGAGTTTAGGAAAGAAAATAGAACAAATGAATATGAAAATGAAAGAAAAGAAAAGATGAAATTTACATCTTGAATTAACCTTCCTTGAGAGCCTCTTAAGGGAAAAGGATTCAGTCTTTTTATGAGACCAAGGGCTGATTTTCAGGGGAGAGGAGATTGGGAGGATATTTGATCAAAATTTAGACAAGGAACAAGGCTTTAAAGGAGTTAAGATAAGAGGGAGTGAGGGGGGTTTATAGTGGAGGAGAGGAGGGTTTTCCCATTATTTAACTCATTATTTTATTATTTTGCCAAAGGAAACCAATATTATTGATTTTTATGACCAATAATAGTAATATGTGTATGTGAGTTCGAAAAAAGTGTTTTTACATCATATATTATTCTAGAAATAGTGAATTTAACTAATAATGTATATATTTGGTAAATTGCCGTATTTTACTATTCATCAAAAAATTCAAGTATTTTGGAAAAATCCAAAAAATTCACCGTAACCATTTTTTGACGTGTAGAATCTAAAAATGAATTCCATTTTTCAATTTTTTTTTCTAAATATGATTAATTTAATTTTTAATTGAAAATGTAATTTACTTGAAAAATTCAGTTTTTAAAACATTTATTTACTTATTCCAAAACTTAGTACATCATGTTTCCACTTAAATCATATATATATATATATATAATACCATATATGAGGTTATTATTCATAAGGGTATGTAACTATTCATAAGTGTAACATTAATATTAATAAGGGTATGTTTCTGTTCAACAATAATTAAGTTGGTCATATCAGACTCTAAATAACTTATTGACCACAACCGTGTATGCCAGATTTTCAAAATTCAAATCATATAGGTGATAAATTTATGTTTAATGGATAGGTTATAAATTTTTTTTGTATAGACTCAGGGTTTCATGCATTAAGTATTAAATTTATTTGCAAAATCTTGGGGTGCTACATTATCCCCTCCTTACAAAAATTTTGTCCTCGAAATTTGATATTTCACTTTTAAAGTTTTAGGTTGTTACTTGAAAATTTACTTGTGAAAAAAACTCATATCAGAAATAGGGTTAATATAATATTCTCCTTAAAAAGGTTAAGGGAAAATAGGTGGTCAATAATAATAATACTAATACTAATAATAATAATAAATGAATAAATAAATTATCCTTTCGAATGGAGTGACATTGATTGGAATTGGAAACCTAGGCATATAAGAAAAACCAAACTATGAATTTCTAGTGATAGAAAACATGTTTATATGAAAATAGATTACCACCAAATCATTAAACATAGTTATGAAAAATTTCATTAATTTTATCAAATATTATGATAAAAGAACAAAATTTAAGACTCTTTTCATTGAGTTGAGGGATTATTGCACTCTATAAGTGTATAAATTTATGTTTATATTTCATAAACATGATATTATCCTTTGATTATTCCTTGAACTACCTATACTTAATCTTCTAGAATATGTTTCATCATGTGGTGACATTTAACTGTAAATCCTTATATAATGATCAACATAAAACTTTTTATAAATGGTTTAACTTTCCAAAAGATCATTATCTAACACTTAAGAATCATTCCCATATCCATCCTTGCTAGATCCATGTACATAGGGTCCATGGAAATCCTTATTTTCTTTAGGAATCCATAATCTTTCCTACTCAACGCATCTGCTACCATGTTTTCCTTTAATAAGCATGAATCGACCCTAAATTTTCACATTTCAAACATTTAAATATCTTCATCATGTGTCCTCTTGAAATATGGTAATAACTCAAATTACCATAAATCTTTATTTAAAAAATTAATTAATCCTTACACATTCTATTGGATATATTCCTTTTATCTGAATTTTTTTTAAACTTAATCAATGATAGCATAACCACTTTTTGATAATTCAATAATCCCTTTTGAGGTATTCATTACTTTTGCAAATCAATCATTTCTTCATCATTATCTTAATCATAAAGAATATATTTAGGGCTGTCTTTACCTCAAACATATTATTTCCCAATATATTAACTATCTACTGAGTCGCTTATCGTTTGTAGAATACATCATACGACCTAAAATACTTAATGAAATAGTATTTCATTACAATACTCATATATTCCATAATTCTTATAACCAGTACATTGCTGATAAAATATTTAAATGACATGATTCTTAATATGGAAAATTAATACTTTCACTTCATCTGTGGTAGTGTCCAGTGACATCATTTAGGGCATATTTGTTTGACGCTTGGGACATTGATTCTCATAGTGTCCCATCTTCTTGCAGTTGAAGAATTGTACATCAGAAACCATTTTATTACCCCTGCAATCACGAAATTGGTGTCCTTTTTTCTAAACACTTATAATAAACTCTCATTCCCTTCAGGAATTTACCAGGATGATTCTTTCCATAGTTATCACATGTGAAAAAACCCTTCTTTCCCTTCTTCCATTTAACCATTTTCTCTACCATACTCTTCTTCTTTTGTTTCCCTTCAAATCTATAAGACTTATATAATTCTTTACATGCCTTTTTAACACATGATATATTTTCCTCATATTATGAGGAAACATGGGAGACTATATTCCTTTGAAATGAGGGCTTAAGACCATAATAGATATGATCCTTCTTACTCTTTGCATCATGTGAATTGGTGATGTTCTTATTCCTTATTCTAGGAACTATTTCTAATCAAATCCATATAATATATTAGCTCATAAAATTATGAATTCTCTATATCTCTAAACATGCTATAACACATAACATAAATTTATCCATAGTAAATCCTAGAACCATATACTTTATTTACATTAGGGGAATAAATACTTCATAATGGTTTGTAATAACCTTATGAATTTACCAAATCATATCCCCTAGAGTGTCGAACCAAGAGTGCAATAAAGCCCATTTTTGTGCACCAGTTCTCATTTGAGTGTAGCTTAAAGAGGTGTTTTTGGGTTTTACCCATAGATACATCTGTTCCAGATCCACCTATACTTGTTTCTATTGAGAAAGAGATGTATTTTCTTGATAAACCACATAATATATTCCTTACCAAAATTACAGGATTGTATGTTTATCACCGAAGTCTATCTTAGGTTTTTGTTCCGTAATCTATATTTTCTAAATCTAGTTTCCATTTTTTTCTAATAAACTTACATTGATACCAACTATAATTCCCTGACCATATAAGCCTAAAGCGGGTGAATTATTTATTAAATTGGTATGATTACATGGAATCAAATCCCAAAGGACTGAGTAGTTTAGTAGTTTTGGAAAACAAGATACATACATAGTTTCAACATTATAACTTGAAATTAAATAAAACTTATAAGTTTTATTGGGAACATCCACAACTCTAAGTTTATCCATATAGGTCATTCATAATAAACTTCTTCATTTCATAATAAAATGAAACATAAAAAAGGAGTGAGCTCAGATGATCAGTAAGGGTAATCAATACAACGGAAGATATCATAAACATAAACATCATGCATGGTGAATAACTAAAAACACATGCCTTTAAAAATAAACTTGAACATAATATGTAGGAATATTAGATGATTAAATAATCCATAATAAAGCACTATCTTTCATATTATACTAATAGAATAACCACATGAACTTTAAATTACTAGTTTCATAATGAGAGAATTCATAATTTGGGACATCATAGCCATACCGTCAAGGCCTCATGCCAAGACCGTAGTTTGTCTCATGAGACCTAGTGATGCACCGAGGGGCTATAGCGGGACCCAACCAACACTTACTAAGTCCAATTCATTCATTATATTAATGGGGCTCAACATAAACAACACACACATTCATATTGAAACTAACATATGAAGTGTAAATAACTTTCCCCAATCATTAAATATAAACACTAACCATTAAGAGTAATATGGTGAATGGTTTCAAGATAGCGCATCCATAGTTAAGAAATTCATAAACCATTAAATAAAACATGTTGGATTATATCATAGGAGATAAAACTCAAGGATGTACAAGATTAAGAATTGTATTTTGAAAAATATAAAGATACTTTTAAATGAGACCATTAAAGAATCCATGGGGAAATAATACTTAAACGTTCCAAAGTGTCTCAAACCACCTTGAAACATTCAAATCATAATACATTATAATATAATAAGAATAAGTAGACTCTTGATATGATATAACAAAGTGACTTACATATAACACAATCAAGAAATAAATGGTGAACAAGGCATATATCTCATAACAGTTAAAGTGAGATGAGAAAAATCATTTTTACTTTGGAAAGAAGAGTTATTTTGGAAAATCATTTGTATTTATCATGAAATAATATTTTAAACATGTATATCCCAGAAATAAAATTTCAGGTCATTGAAATTATATTTTAGTCTTAAATAAAGTCTTATTTAGGTGAAATCATTTAAAAAGTGTTTTTAAAAACCTTTAGAAATAAAACATTTTAGTGCGTTTTAAGGAAAATATTAAAGGATTTTAAAGCACAAAGGCTTGTTTGATTTCATAAAACCAGAAATAAAACAAAATATATTTATGTCAAATTTTTAATTTTATAAAGATTAATATGGCATAAAACATATTATATAGTGTACTTCATAATAGTTAAGAATTCGAGAAGTTCCTTGAATCGGGTTTGCATTTCGAAATAATTTTTGAAAGATTATTTTAAAACATGCAACTCCCCATGAAATAAAAAAGGATTATGATTGGTACAAATATATATAACATTAAAATATAATTTTTGTGGGCTAAATAAGAAAAAATAATAATTTAATTAAGGTTAATAGAGAATAAGTGCAACCCGAATGAAAATGGAGGTTCGAGTAGAAAATATTTACAACATTGTAATCAATTGAATCGTATAACCAAAAATTAATAATCATAAAATTATAAATTTAATATCATAAAAATAAATAAATTTATGATATGAAACTTAAATGTGTAGTATACATACACCATACATAAGTATCAGTAATGAATATTGAATATCTCACAAAAATGGAAGTGAGATGGAGAAACCCCTTACAAACATTTCAGCATGGTAATGGGTGTTCTTGCGAGGGCTTAATGAGAGGTAAAAGGGTATATTATTATTTATATATCTTATGATAAGCATGGGTAGGTGCAAAAATATACCCCATCATTAGGAATTAATAATAAAATCACACAACAGAGGGGGATTCTTGAATAAAAGTGAGAGAGAGGATCCCATACCTTAAATATGAGGGTGTTCTTCGCTTGATATTAATAACATGAATAACCAAATTACGTTCATTAATTAAGAAATAAAGAACCATTTATATATTTATTTGGTTAATTATGACTTTATTAAGTTAATTAATGGCCTTTTATATGGGTTAATAGATTCAATTTCACTGTCCGTGAGTGCTCATTTTCATAATAGTCATGATCAGATCACTTATAAAAGAGTATGGTAGTTATTGTAAGATGGGGGTTGAAGTATAGAATAGATTTTATATGTTATTATTGAACATTAAGAATATTACATGGTTATAAAATTAATTTGTTTATTTGGATTGAAGGTGAATCCTTATATAAAACATTAATGATAAATGCTTGGATTAATTTGGCGATTTTCTCTCAATTACCTTGTTTTGTTTTCTTATTTTACATCATCGGTGAATGAGGATTACAAAACATTAAATAAGATAAAATACATATATAGTAGTCTGGTTCAACTATAAAAATGGTTTCATGACCAGATTTGAAGAAGGTAATTCAAATTTAATGCATCGTCGTCCTTGAATGTGATAAATCCACACATCTTGGACGATGTTTCATTTTTAGCATAAATGAGGAGGAAAGGAGAGATGAAGATGAATTATCCCATTAGAATAACAACATTCCAGTACATTTATGGTACTGGAGTATTCATACCATTTTTATGAGGATTTTTTAGGAAAGAAAAGAGAACAAAGGAACATGAAAATGAAATAAAATAAAAGAGGAATTTTACCTCTTGAAACAACCTTCCTTAAGACCCTCTTAAGGTGGATGGATTAGGTCTTTTTATTAGACCAAAGGATGATGGTCATGGGTAAGGATCTTGGGAGGATATTTGAGTGGAATTTAGATAAGGAAAAAGTCTTGAGAGGAGTGAAGAGAAGAGGGAGTGAGTAGGGGTTTATAGTGGAGGAGAGAAGGGTTTTCCATTATTTTACTCATTATTTTATTATTTTTGCAAATACAACCAATAGTATCTATTCTTGTGACCAAGAATAGTAATATTTCATGTGATTTCGAACCAAGTTTTCTTACATCATCCATGATTCTATGAATAGTGAATTCAACTAATAATATATATATATGATAAATTACAGTATTTTACTATTAATTAATAATTCAAGTATTTCAAACAAATCCCAAAAATTCACCCTACCCATTTTTAAATGTGTAGAACCCAAAAATGATTCCCATTTTTCAAAAATAATTTTATAAATATTATTAATTTAATTTTTAATTAAAATCACAATTTACTTAAAAAAAACTCAAGATCTTGTATACCTCCTATGGATGAAAATCCCTAGTGGGAAGGAAGAGGGGTGGATTAGGTTTAATTATGGAAGGAAAAAAATCATAAATACCAATTTTTTTAATGATATGGATAATGCACATGGTTAGTCCGCACAATTTAATAAACTATGGGAAAAATAATGGTGCACACTCTATCCAGCCACATGGTTCCAATCTGGGGTGCATGGTCATGCGAGGTCTATGTGGTAGGTTATATCTCCCACTGCACGATTACCTAGATTGGGCGCGTGGTTACTACTAACCATTCACCAACCATACTCCTGGTATTTTACACCCAAAACTATCCATTTTTCTCCAAAAATAAAAAGGGAACCTAGGGGGAAAGTTAGACCAAAAAATAAAAAGGAAAATTACCTAAAAAGAAAAACGCGGATGTGAAAAATCTCCCCAAGATGAAAACTTCCCACCCGAGAAAGTCAACCTAAAACTTGATTGGAAAATAAGAATGGATACTGTTACTCAACCCATGATTTTTACTCCCATGTCTCATGCACATAATTCCCATGCTACCAGAGAACATAGAACAACAGAACATATTTCCCATAAATCACCTTCTCCTGGGAATCCACTATCTTCACCGGTTGTTCAAACACTAGTAAATTGGGCTCTATCTCCAAATATTACCAATTCAACACATAGGATGAGTCCAGATTATACTTCTTCAATTGGGATACATTAAATACTTTATGAATTGATGTCAATTGAGAAGGAAAAGCTAACCCGTATTCAACATTTCTAATCCAATCAATGATTTCAAATGGCTTGACATACCTCGGTGTCATCTTTCCCTACTTCCTCGAATGACGATGGCCCAAGCGAGGAACCACATTCAAGAACACCCGATCACCCACAAAAAACTCAAGATCACAACACCTCTTATTGGAATAAGATTTATTGTGACTATGAGCTGTCAATAACTACTGCCTGATCAACTTGACTTTCTCATACGTCTCATGCACAAGGTTCAATACCAAAAGTGAGGTCTCTCCAACCTGATCCCAATATAATGGAGACCGACACGATTGAACGTAGATTGAATAAAAAGGATCCATTCAAATAGAGTATTGGTAACGGTTATTATAAGAAAACTCGAGCAATCCCAAATTGTTATACCATGATCATCAGAAATCCAGAACTTGTGCATGAAGCATATCCTCTAGAATCTTATTTTCTGCTCCATCTGACCATCTGTTTGAGGATGGTATGTCGTACTCATATTAATCTATGACCCCAATGAATTTTGAAGGTCTTACAAAAAACCATAGTTAAAGAGGGATCTCTAACAGAAACCATTATTGAAATAACACCATTAAGCCTAACCACTTCCTGAATATACATTCGGCCTAGCTCATCCACCTTCGCTGAATCTTTGATTAGAATGAAGTGGGATAATTTGGTCAAATGGTCAATCACCACACAAATGGAATTCCTTCCTTTAGGTGTATGGGGAAATCAAACAATGAAATCCAGGATGACCTCATCCCACATCGAAGTAGGAATGGGTAACAGCTAAAGCAAATCATAGAGCCTTTGATGCTCTGATTTTACATGTTGGCATGTATAACACCTCGATATAAAATTAGCTATCTATCGCCTCATGATTAGCCACCAGAACTGCCAACGAATAACTTAACACATCTTGATATATCCAGGATGAATAGATTATTGGGACTGGTGTCTATCCTTCGTCACCACCTTACTCATAGACTACAACACAACGATATAACCCTTAAGGCACAAGATTCCCTTGGGAGATGAAGACCAATCAACATATGTCTCCCCACCATGAAGAAACTGCATAGACCATTGACAAAACTCATCAATTGTATAATCCTACTAAATCATATCCAAAATAGGTGGATTCAACTGAATTATCTCCAAGAACGCACCTCCACTGTGATCTTTGGTTTCCATGTGCATCTGGGCAAAGATCCCCATCAAGGTCCACTCATCACCAGACTTCCTCAAAGCCTTCATTGGAACTTTTCTTCCCAAGGTTTCAGCCACCACATTACCCTTTCCTGGGGTATAGATGATATCAAAATCAAACCTCTACAAATACTTTATCCAACATCATTACATCAAGTTTAATTTTTTTTGGGAAAAGATATAGGCTATGATTTTATGATCCAAATAGAACAAAAATTTCTCCCCAAAAATATAATGGTACCTAGTCTTCAGAAAATACATCACCACTACTAATTCCAACTCATGGGTCAGAAAATTCTTTTCATGTGGTCAGAGTTTAAGAGAACCATATGCCACTACATGATCAACTTGCATGATCACACACCCAAGGCCCATACCCAAAGAATATCAATAAAAAACTTAGACCTTTCCCGAAGATGGAAAGATCAAAATGGGTGCGGTATTCAACTGTCATTTCATCTCTTCAAATGACACCTAACATTCTGGGCTCCATTCAAACTTCTTGCATTTCATAGTGAGCACTTCCATGTAAGAATCAATCCATGATAAATATTGAATAAATCGCTTGTAATAAACTTATAGGCCAAGAAAACTCCTGATCTCGAACACATTCTTTGGAAGCTCCCATGATATAATTGCACTGATCTTCTCAGGGTCAAACAAAACCCTTTTCTCTGAAATCACATGGCCCAAAAACCTCACCTCGGTAATCCAAAAGGTTCATTTTGAAAACATTGCATAAAGTAGATGATCCTACAGAGTTCCCAATATGATCCAAAAATAATGCTCATGCTCTTCCTCAAATCCAGGGTAAAGTAGGATATTGTCCTCTAATATCAAAATAAAGGATTCAAGATACTAGCGGAATACCCTATTCATGAGTTTCATAAAATATTTGGAGCATTTTTCAATCCAAAAGGAATGAATAAATACTCTAAGTGGTTGTACCTACTTCGAAAATATATTTTTGGGATATTTTCCTCCATCACTCAAACTTGGGGGTAACCTGAATGCAAATATATCTCGAAAAAAACTTTTTCCCATTTAGTGGGTCAAACAAGTAATCAATTTTATAAAAAGGGTAATTATTTTTAATGGTTACCTTATTTAACTTCTAAAAGTCTATGCACAACCGAAGGGATCCATTAGACTTCTACATGAATAGAACAGGAGCATCCCAATGAGTGATACTTAACCGAATGAGCCCTTTGGATTCAAAATTTTCCATCTGTATCTTTAATTCCCTCATCTCAGTGGGGGGGAATATGATATGAGGAAAGTGATATTAGTTGTGTTCCTAGTGCCACATCAATCGAGAACTCCATGTTCCGCTCTAGGGGTAATCCTGAAAAATCTTATGGAAATACCTCTGGGAAGTCATCCACCCCATGAGGTAACCCACCCTTAGGATCACCACCATTATCCTCTAACAGGAGTGATGATAACTGAAAAACAAGATTTCCCAACTTTGGGAGTGGAGATCCCACACGACCTGACTGAGGATCCCATTCCCCAAGAAAAATTTGAGGACTCCCATCAGGTTCCATGAAACTCACCCACTGCCTATAACAATCAATATGATCTTGGAAGTGCACCATCTAGTCCATGTCGAGGACCACATCAAAAAGGTCTATATCTAATACCATGAAATCCCATTCTATCTCAACCCCTGACATGGAGAGCACAAACAACGGGCACCTGCGACCTTGCTACTTCCTCTTACCAAACTGAGTCACCAACTCCATCGCAAATGATGTCAGCTCAGTTAGAAAATTCAATAGGTTCACAAGATGGGTAGATATAAAATAGAAATTTGAACTAGTATAAATTAAAACAACTGGTATAGAATATGAAATCATAATGGTACCTTGAACTGTTGAGGTCCCTACATCCTATCTCGCTAGTGCTTGATCCACATCATGGAGATACATGGTCTCTTCCTGAGAGTGACCACTCACCTTCAGATCTAACCTAAACTTGATCTACCAAGAAGATAATCCAGTCCTACCACCATGATCACCAAAGTGAGATCCCACCATCCTAGATGGCTCTAACTAAACTGACATCCCCTAGAAGCCACAGACCCTACCCCACTCTGGTAAGGGCACACCACCCTGTAAAAATCATGCAAGTTAACCATAACTCTACATCGATGACAAGGACTAGGAGGAGACGTACATGCAGTTAGGATGTGTGATATCCTCCCACACTGATGTCACAATATAGACCCTGCATCAGAAGCTATAGACGTTGACGACCTGAAAGGATGGACTAAACTAGTACCTCCTTTCTTCCCCTATTCCTCCTACTTCTACTTCTTCTCGGATGAACTTCCACTGCCCAAAATTGACAATGCCCTAGATGAACCAGAACTTCCATTGTAGTCAATATCCACCATAAAATATCGGTCAAATACCTCATCATAGGTATTCATCTTGAACACGAATACCAGATAATAGATCTTCAGCCGCAAACCCCTTTCAAACCATTGAGCCTTCATCTACTCATTTAATAATATTTCATGTGTATATCAGACTAGATCAAAAAAATGGTTGGCGTACCCCATCACTGAATGATCTTCTTTAATGATATTTATAAACCCTTTGGATTTGACATAAGCCAACACCACAAGACAGTATTGGTCATTAAATATATCCTTGACGTCCTTCCACCCCATATGCTCATGTTTCCCAACTTGTAACATTGAGTCCCTCCACCTTTGACTGGGACCCTCTAACTAGAAGGAGGAACACTATACTATGACTTCCTAAAGAGTATCAATAAAATCAAACATGTGATCAATCTTCTTAATCCACTCCTCCTCTTCCAGAGGCTCTGTGCTACCTCATAAAAAATGAGTTTTGTTCTTGAGAAACTCTTGGGATTTTTACTTCCTTGGACAAAATTAATCTTCTCTAACTGGAGTAAGAGCAGGAACCTATCCCTATCCTAAATCCTAGATAGCTTGGACCACAACTTCTACCAACCTATGATCAAGTGGTGAGTGATAACTCTCTCTGGATTCCTCCCATGGGTGCAAGGGAGTTCTTCGGTGAGGCATATTGATAAAAAAAGAAACAATCAAAAGATAAAACATGAATAAAATAGTTCTGGAAAATTTCAGCAAAAAAATAAAATATAAATAAATAAAACTTGTTACAACAATAAAATGACCAAACAACTTCACCCCCACCAAATGTCCACATGCAGTCTGCATTCTGCATGTACCACCTAGAAGAGAAGTCAAATAAAAACTCCAACATCCCATAGTGACTCAAGGACTATCTCACGAGGTACTAGTCAGGCACCCAACACACAACCAAATATCTAATTCTCAATAGTCCTAGATCTTTTCTAACCAGACTCATCCCAAATAAAATGACCCATAGATCTAAACACCCTCTGATTCCATTTTTTCACGAACCAAGCCAGGTTTTCATCTAAGCCGATTCCCAACCCAGTCTGTTGAAAGTCCTGAAGGGATATCCCTATCCCCATGGGAAGGAACAAGTGTCCAAGTCTCATAAATATACTTGGGAACAATTTACCTGAATTTTATAACCATAAAATAACCAACAATAACTAATAAAACGAATCTAAAAATTCAAACCGAACAATCCTTAAACAAATTTTCAGAATTGAGTTACATAGTTTAAACCAAATCACAAAAAATGTTACAAAAAATGGAACCACAAGACTAACTCAACCCCCCCATGGAAAGGGGTATCACCCTCAAGCCACCTCCACAACACCGCACTAATAAATATTGCTAGCAACCCGAACCATTATCTCCAAAATCTTTACCCTTACCTCTTCCAAACATTACCAAGTATACTTACACCAAAAGGTGTATGTATGGTGTGAGAATAAGATCAGTAGGATGACACATGAGAAAATATTCCACTCTATAAATATTATAATACAAATATATTGTAGTTTTCATAAAAATTAAATTCTAGTAACAATTTTATGGAAAGAAACTTTGAATGAGAAACAATTTTTAAGAGAGAAACTTTAAAGAAGAAAAAAATTGAAATAAATAACACATGATACTAAAATTACCAACAAAAAATACCATATTCTAATGGTAGGTGTGATATAACCAATGAACACTAGTCATGGGAAACACCCCTAGGCACTAGATAACAGTGGGACACTATGAACATCATATTTTGGTGAAATGTGGCATAGAAACCACTACCAACTATGTTCTCATACAAGATACACTGGTAGGGAACACAACCATAACCTAGTGGTCTCCCCTCAATCATAATTATTTATTTAGGGTTTTTATAGTCAATCTTGCTAAGTGAAACTGGTCCGTAGCCACTTTTGAATCACTTGCATACTAGTCCTAGTCCTCCCACCTAGATACCTGGGCTACCCTTTTGTGCCCAATCAAGCTCTACATGGAACGTAACAACACTTATGCTTCCAAATTCAATTTAAAAATCATACTCACACCAAAATAGTTCTTAAACATGATTCAAAGCCTCCATATAATTTTATAAACCATTAAAAAGATTATAAAATAGTTCCAAGAAGTATGACATGGATTTTCAAACAAAAAACCATTCAAAATCCTATTTTAAGATCAAAAGCACACCAAAAACACACCAAAACATAATTCACAATACTTTCATATTTTAATAAACTAATTTCACATTTTATAAAACACTACCAAGTGACACAATATGGTTTACACCAAAAACACTCCCCATTTCAGATAAACATGCCACTTTAAAATCAAATGCATATTAAACTCTTTCAAAAACTAATTTCACACCAAAAATATTAATTAAATAACACACTAAATTAATTAACCAAGAAATATAATTCCCCAAATAATGTTTACACATGGAACCACCTACCTTTGGTGTCAAAATTTCTAAAAATCGGTGTGAATCTCCAACCTAACCTAAAATACCAGACAAGTAAGAAAAAATGAACCCTAATCATAAAGATTGAAACTATAAACCCAATATTAAACCCTAGGGAAAAAACCCTAGCTTATAGAAAAAATAAAACTCAAAGAAAGAGGGAAGAAACCCTAGAAATAGGGAAGAAACCCTAAAAATAAGGAAGAAACAAGGGAGAAATCCACTTGATTATTCTTGAAGTTTCTCCCACCAAAACCCCTTCAAAAATTGGTACCATGGGAGCTTGTGGGAGCTTTGAGACCTCCTATGCCTGAAAATCCTAAGTGGGGAAGAAGATGGGTGGATGAGGTTTAATTTAAAAATTTTAAATAACCCTTTTTAATGAGATAGACAATGTGCACGGTTAGTTCACACAGTTTAATAAACTGTGTAGAAAACCATGTTGTACACTCTGTCCAGCCGCACAATTACCTAGGTTGGGAGCATGGTTACTACTAACTGTGCACCAACTATGCATATAGGCCTTTCCACCCAAAACTTTCCATTTTCTCCAAAAAATAAAAGGGAGCCTAGGGGGGAAGTTAGAACAAAAATAAAAAGTATAATTACCTGAAAATAAAAACATGGATGTGACACATAATCCTACCTCACAAACTCTTCTCCTTCTAAAAATCCTCCCTTAAAAAACACTTTAGACTTTCCTGAATTATTCCAATGATGATTCTACAATAAAATTATGTATCCCTAATGATGTCATTTGGGTCATTTATATAGGAAAATAAATCTACAAAACATTCTAATCACAATTACTAAAAAATATAGGTATGGTATGACCTTCACTAAAAACTACTATGCGGGTTTTTAAGAACCTTAGTCCTTTGAGGATCCTTAAATATCTACCTCAATTCTAAAAACAAAAAGACTCCCATGACCATGATTCGTATTATGAAAGATATAGTCAGTGAAATCTATGATTCACAGACCGCAAACTATGCCTTATGGTCTGCGAACTATACTTTTCATTCTGTGAACAATGATTCGTAGTCCACAGACCATGATTCATGGTCTACAAACCGCATTATGATAATATATTTGTAGAAAACATTCATTTTCCATAAAAACTCCAGATTTTGAGGCACAAAAATTAGTCAATCACTAGGAAACAACACCTCCTTAAATGAATCTACTTTGGAAACACCATCCATACTGATTTTTGTTCATATGGATCTAAGATGTCACTTTAAGGATTTTTTTATCGAAAACTTGTCCAAAATATACTTCTAAGAAGTTTTAAAACATATTGTCACTCTTCTATCAATTATATGCAACAAAGAACCTATGATTTCATTTTTAAATGTCCTTACATGAAGACCTTGGGACTTTGTTGACTATGATTATGGAATATCATCCCCAAATGGATGAAAAATATAAGAGGATGACCCAGAAATTAGAGGATATGATTAGGGATTGTGTAATGGATTTTTGTGGTTCATAAGAGGATAAAATTCTATTATTATAGTTCTCATACAATAGCATTTATCAAGCCTAAATATATAAGGCTTCTTTTGAGACATTATATGGGAATAATTTATGTTCTCCAAATTTTTGGATGGAAATAGGTGATACTTCACTGGTTGGACCAAGCCTTATTCAAGAGAAAATGGGAAATAATAATTTTTTTTAGAATGTGAATGGATATGGATCATATTTGTTAGAAATAATATGTGAATAATTTTTGATGACTATTGTCATTTACGGTGATTGATCATGTTTTCTTGAGATTTTATCCAAGGATTGAGAATCATCATTTTGGTAAGAAGAACATGTTATATTCAAGGTACATAAGACCTTTTGAGATACTGAAATGGGTTCGTGAGGTGGTATATCAGTTGACCTTTCCCCCAAGGTTTATTTCAGTGCATAATGTGTTTCATTTATCTCAATTGAAGAAGTATCAACCTGATCCTAACCATGTGATTCTATGGGATCTTGTGGACCTATATAGGGAAGCTATGTTGGTTCATGTGCAGGTATAAATTTTGGATAGAATATATAAATTATTTCAAGGGAAAAGAATAGGTCTAGTGTATGTTTTATGGAAACATGGTCAGATTCTAGAAGAAACACAGAAGCGTGAAAAGGAAATTTCGGAATCATGGCTGGAAATCTTCCATAAAACTCTGGTTTTATACTTTCCAAATACAGAAAGACCAATGGTGGGTAGAATTTATCACCCTCAATTTGAGCATGGTTAGTATAAATAGTGCATCACCTCTAGGAAATCATGAAAAGGAAAACATAGATTACTGGGTAGGTTCACAACTAGTGCATAGTTTAGACAAACTATATGGATGCCTAAGAGAAACCATGCAATAATTGATAGAGGTAAAGGAATTTTTAGCCCATGGTTTGTCTAACTTTGCATGAAAATAGTGTGAGGGATGTCTTAAGACAGTATCACATTCATAATTAGTGAATGGTTTTTCTAATAATGTGATCCAACCATGAATAGTGTTGAATTGAGATAGTGGAAACTATATGGTTGGAACATAGTTAGCAAGACCTTATAGCCTAACCATGAGGTATACAGTAAACCCACTAAATATTGTGGATCCAATTTGAATTAATTCGTTTAAGATTTGTTTCCCCCAAAATATCCCATAACAAGATTCATTTTTCTCCAAATGTCTAATAGTCAGTTCCCTTTAACTTGTGAGTGATCAGTATTCCAATTAAAGGCTATTGGAGATCCAACTTCTCTAGTAAATCTCTATTCTTATCCATTCATTGTTGATATATTCTCATTATATTTCTTGGATCCTTAGATGTAATTAAATTTGGATAGATCCATATTCCATATAAGAATTATGATTTGTTGTTCCTAGATCTAGGGAAGGAAAGATATTTTGGGATTTAATATAGATAATCATTAGGTCGTTCTTTGTTTTATCCAAATTTTGAGAGGTATGTGGCTTCTATATTTACTCAGACTTTTTAAAACAAGAAGGTATAGTGTTAATTTAATGATTTAATTAAAATTATTATGAAATATTTGTGTGATTCTAGATAGAAGTCTTGTTTATAGTACTGTCTTGGAAACTGTTGAAGTGAATGGTTTTTCGGAAAACCCTAGTGTTTATAATGTTAAAATGATTATATTAAAATTATGGTTTGGTTTGTTGCATGGAAATAATTTATTGAAATTTTTTAAAAGAAGGAAATTATTTCAAGTAAGATGGTTTTCATGGAAATTGATTTTTGGTAATTGACATGGCATGTTGTTTCTATAAATGGTTAGGAGTGAGTTTAATGGGAAGGATAATGGTCGTGAAGTACCACCATCAACGAGGCAAAGTATGGACATGAAGTTACACCATAAATGGTAACACCATGCTTGAGTGTGTGTGTGTGTGTGGTTGTGTGTGTGTACATTGAAAAGAATATTCAAAATGGAATAATTTTGTTTAAAGTCTTGTTTTATTTCATTCTTTATAAAAAATATATTAGCTTGGAAAACTATTTTGGATTTTATGTAAAATGTTTTAAGTTGCAATAAATTGTTTTATATAAATTTTCTAAATTTTTTTATCCTAGTGGTGTGAGTTGGTAAGACATTGGGGAAATCCTACTAAGTTTAGGATAATCCCTCTCTTTAGAACTATTGTGCATTTTCATATTTCATTTATCTAGGGAAATATAAATTCAAGGCATCTCAATTCATTAGTGATGCTTCTTTATACCTCAGTTATGGCTTACAATGTTGGATCTTGGATATGTTTGGGAGTTTTTGGTTGATGTCATTGATGTCATGGGGTTTTTTGGACTTTATTTTCATTGGATGTTGAGTTTTTTTCTTATACTCAAATATAGTTATTGGTTTGGTTTGGTTTGGTTTTGTTTGAGTGGTATTTTTTTCTAATGCATCATATAGGGGTTAGGTTTTTATGGTTAACTTATCTTAGTTGTTTTATCATCAAAGGGAAAATTTTACCCCATTTGTTTTTGAATCCATTGACATTTATTTCCTACCTTTTGTGTCTTGGGGATGTCACCTATGTCCTAGTAATATCCCTCTGTATCTTCCCAAGCCAATGGTTAAGGGGAGAGATGTTACAAGGTACTTCATATAACACCACTTGGAACTCAATAGTAAATTTTTATCTTGTGAGCAATACCACATACTTTTATTTAATTACTTGATCCTTTAAAAATTTCAAAAAAACTCCAAATATTTATAGAACTATAACCATTAAATTCTTAATTTCTAATAATTTATACACAATCCAAAAATTAAAATCTACCCAATTATATATCCATTTAAGATTAGTTATATTGGATTTTTTGACACCATATGATGTGGGTTGTTACATATATTAGCAACATATTAACCACCAATATATGTGATTTTATTGTTCCTTATTTTTTGAAGATCTAGGAATGATGTAACCTATATAATATTCAAATATAGAAAAAATATTTGTATTATATCATAGAAATGAAGCATTGATCATATAATAAGGTAGATGATAAAAATATGTATGATAAATTAAATTCAATAATAATTATAGGAGAAAAGTCATATATGAATACATTCCCATTTTATTTCCTAAAAATTAAATCAAATAATAATAAATTAAAACCAATTAATGATGTATTTGATTCAATTGAGCACTATGATTAATTTTTATTTTTACATACATTGATGGAATTCTACTAGGATAAAAAAACATATCCCATACATCTTCATCATCATTAGATTTAATTTTGAATACATCCCTTGAGGAAGGAATTATCTTATACTTTACAATATATCTCAAGGAAAACATGTTATAAAATTGAAATGATGGAAGAAAATAAAAAATATCTTTCATAAAAGGGGTAAAGTAATCCTCATGTAATTGAAAAATACCAAATAATAGAAATTGGTATTGATTATATTATATTTATAATTAGGAAAATTTCATTTTTTAATATAAATAAAATAATAAATGTCCTTATCAAACCCCCTTAATGGTAAGATCGTATCTATAACATACTTCAATGCACCTTATGAGTAAATTATATAATCCATATATGTTTCAATAATATCAAAAAATAGAGAATTCTACTTTTCTCTTACTAAATTCAAGATCAAAAAATTCTTTTAATGATATTAGTGTTGAGTGAATCCTTTCCTCCATGGTTTAATGGTTTTAGTAATTAAAAAACACATCTTTTTGTTTCTTTTCATTGGAGGGAATATTTATTTTTTGTTATTTACAAGTTTATTAAAAAAATTATTTCTAAATCACATTGATAATAACTTATCCTAAATTACATGGTTTAACATAAAAATACTTTTATAAGTGGATTATTTTAACATCAACATGTTTTATGAACATCCATAAGTCAAACAACTCCACCCAGTTCTAGATACACTATTTGACCATTTAAGGGTGTGATATAATTCTAATATGAATTATTTATTTGAGATTGATGACTAAAATAATTCTATAGTGGAATATGAACCATTTATAATGAATTATTTTGAGATGTTAGAATGCATAACAGAGAATATAGAATAATTTCAAGTATTAATTTTTGTATAAATAGTTAACGTTGAAAACATGGAAGAGAATGTTGTGTAATCAATTTCACACATACAATATAATAATATTTCACTAGATTGATAATAAGTTCATTTTTTATTTTTTTTAACATGGAGTATTTTTTTAAGGAAATATTTGAGGAGAATGTCATACAAACTAGTGTAAGTGGATAATTACCCTATTACAATGATATTATGATTATTAAATAATATAAAATTTTGATAAGTTAACGTGATAAAATGAAGTAGAGAAAGGAATAACTGATTTATTTTCACTATATTAATAAAAAAATACACAAATTTAAAGACGTTCTAAAATATGAAGATACAATACAATAAAAATCACCATAAGTATACTTCTAGTGGAAATGATGCAGATTGAATTATAAAAACAACATCATGGTTTTAATGGTAATGAAATTTTTTCTTGTTTTTTATAAATATTTATAGATATTGGTCATTGAATAGAAAAAATAAACCATTGTTTTTAAAGTGGATCAAAGGATGGAAATAACATGGAGATCAATCTATTACATACAACAATTCAATATTAATACGATCTTTGAGATTTTCTAATATGTGTAAAACTAAAGATTCACTTTATGAAAAATATATAACATCTTCATTTTCCATGTTTTCATCCTAATAAATAATTTTTCTTATTTGTTACCACTACACATACTATTTTAAAGGATTTCGTTTTTGATGTTGGTTCCCTATAACCAATTGACTTTGATACTTAAATTTCCATAATATTCAGTGCCCAAAATATTAATGAATATATTAATAATCCTCCTCCTCACTCTCAATAATGTGATAAAAAGAGATTATATCTTTATCTATCAATAAAAAATAATTAAATTCATTTGGTTCCTCCATGATAATTCTTAGAATACCAAGAGTGATGTTCAAAGATTCCTGAAGCATGTGTGGATACTTCTAGTGGAATTATTGTTTGGAATATTCATTGTAATGAAATAACTATGAGTTCATCCACATGATTGATCAACAACAAGAATAATTATCTAGGTGAGGTAATTATTTATTTAAATAAATTATTAATTAAATATGAAAATATCATCTATATCAGGGTTTTAGGGTTTCTTCATCAAGTTTTTCGTATTTCATCCATTGAAACAGATTAAAATCATTATTATCCACTAGTCAAATGACTTACATTTCACCCTAGAACCATCAAGTGTTATTAATTAATTCACATTATAATTTATAATTATTTCTTATTTGATTGAACAATTTAATGTTTTTAGTGAGTTTTTGTTTCTTTTTTCATTCTTTAAATCCAAAAGTTTAGATAATTTATTCAATTAAATTCATATGACCAATAATAGGATAATAAAATATGAATAATTCTTAGATGTCCCATTAAAATGAGCAATGGATGTTGGGTATATGATATGGTTACATGACGTGTAACCATAATTACATGTTATATACCATTGGTCAGCCACACAAGACTGGAATGTGTAAATAACGACATGCATTGTAGGGGATGGTTCACAACATCATTATAGACTATTTATTGACTTATAGTTGGCATGTGTCTCAATAGGTGTACACACCATGTAACCCCACATGGTTTGTACCTACATAAATCATATAAGTATTATAGTCAAATTATGTGACATGTAATTATTACATACCATGAACTAACTTCCAACTGAGTTAAAATTAAATACACAAAGTATATGACATTTAGTATACTGTACACTCCATGTATCATGTGATAATCTATTCTAGATGTGCACTAATTCCTTAGGCATGATTTTTTGTGGCCAATAATAGATTACATGGCATGGAACTATCTGAAATTGTTATGTAACTCAAGAAGACTATGGAAATGAATATTTTGTGATAAACATGTCATGTGAGTCAACACATGGATAATTAAAATTAAAAAATAAAATGCATGTCTTTTAAATTGTTTTACATGTTTTTTGATAGGGTTTTTCTGCACCAGGTACACATCAAGTGATTTTGAGTGTGTCGTGTGGAATTAACATCCTTAATAAATATTTCCTATTTTATTCTAAAAATACTCAATTTGTATGATTTTCATAAATACTATGTAATTCATGGGAATTGTGAATGTTACACACCATTTATATTCATGGAATTTATTATGGTCATATACTCCAAACAGAAGACGAAACTTGACCCATAGAACAACATGATGTGTATATCATGACACATCATATAGGAATACATGTTGAGTAAGTATAAAATATAGGAAAAGTACCATACACAACATATGTCAAACATTATTTGGGTGACTTTATACATTGTGAATGTCTTAAACTTAAAAAATGGGTTTAATTTGATATATAACGGTACACATTCTGTTACCTTTCGTACATATTGTGTATATATTAAATTCCAAACTGCATTTAATCTAAAAATTAAGATACTTGTCATGTTATTGTTTAATACACACCATATTATTAATAATTTTAAATTTAAATAAATTTATTTAATTTATTTAAAATTTAAAAGGAAGGTAATATCGGGGAATTTTTGGAAAAGTAATTAATATAAAATAATTAATTAATTAATAAGTTAATTAATTTATTAATTCAATGAACTTATCCTAATAAAGAAAAAATTGAATTTAATTCTAGAAATATTAAATACACATTCATTCCATGTAGTGAGTGATCATTAGCATGGCCAACCTATGTATATGTTGTGTATCTATTTAATTTAATTATTTATTTCATAGGTTTTGTGTTAAATTTTTTATTACATTAAATATAATGATTTTTGTATAATCCCTTTGTATATTATTATGTATGGCCCTACATACCATGGTTTATTTTATATAAACCCCTTATTCCCCTCACCTTTGGGTGGGTAATAAATTCATAAAGGATGGATATCTAAGTGAGAGGAGATGATTTAGGACCTAATATAAGGTGAAATCAACCAAGGAGGTATATAGGTTAAAGGAGTAATGAAATAACTTGATCTAAGTAACTACTTGATGATTTTTTCCCTAGGGACAAAATAAATCTTATCTTCTACTTAAAAAAACAACTAGTAGATAAAATCTAATGGTCATGTTTGTTATTTATTTTATTTATCATACATAGTTATATATTAATTTATGGAATTAATTTTATTTGATAATTAAACATGATCACATAAATTAAATAAAATTAAAAACATACAAAGATGAAATAAAATAAAATCTTATGCATAAATTATTTTATTAGTTATGATTAATTATTATTTCTAAATCAATATAATATTAAAAATAATGTAAAGGATAAAAATAATATTATTTATGCATATTTTAAATAAAATCTCTTAAGGAAAATATTATTTTAGATAAAGATTTCAGTATTCTATGTTAAGATGCACCCATAGTTAAACTGTTAGTTAAGACAAATTTGGGGACAATTTTCAATTATCTATGAGTCTTCACAATGATAACGGTTTTACCTAACCATATTATTATTAAGATTAAAAACCATTATTTTCTTAACAAAATTTCTAGTTAAGTGTTGATAAAATCATAGTTTATAATTTCAATATTTGGGAGCTCATTTAATAGATCAAGGAATTTCGAGTTAATGTAGTAAGAAATACCACCTTCCTAACAAACATCAAGTAATTTTAATGGACAATGTGTAGGTTATGAGAAGGTGAATTCATATTATTTATACTATAATATACATGCATCAAGATATTATGATTCCAATGGTGAGGGAAATTTGTATTTGATAAAATAATGGGAGACTAATATAGTTAAATTATCACATAACACCTGGTAAATAATACAAATTACTAATATCTTATTTTATTGTAGAAAATTTGAAATTAGATCCATTAGAACACTGTAATTATTCCTTTACAAAAAAATGTATTCACCATCATAAATTTTCAAGAGTGTTACTATATATTATATAATACATTTCTAAAAGAAAATTTATATTATGTATAATAGTCCCATATTCCTGACCATCCACATCAATGAGTGACTAAAGGTGAGAAGGATGCCTATGGGATATGAGTAATGGATTATTTAAATATCCATTGAATCATGTTTCAAGTTGTGTAAATTATAAACAGGAAGACATGGATAAATACATCATGATAACTCTTATCATTGAACTTGATAAGGATAAAGATAGGAAAATGATAAATGACATTTTCACTGCATCATACCAATGTGAACTAGAAAATGGTACCTATCTAGTGATCATTCCTTCTTGATTCTAAATAAAATTGATTATTTAATGAATGTAGGCTTCCATATGGATAATAAATTATATATTTATCTCATATTATTATCCTTTCCATAGAGTCTCCATATTCATTAAGAATTACAGAATAAATAGTATAGAGAAGCGACTCAAGAGTATTTTTACTATGATTTTCCTTGAATATAAGGATTAGTGGGGACATGATTCCTTACCACTTATGGTGAATGAAGTGAATTTTTTTTTGAGAAGTCATTGAACCATTTGATGTTGACCGATCCTTTATAGAATCCTTTAATGAAACATATGTTTCAAAGGGTGGGTAGCTAACATGAAGATATCCGATTCTCATGTGGAAAGAAAATTCACTAATAGAAGAACATAAAATAATTGAATAAGAAGGAATTAAAAGATTCTACTTCAGGGATAATCATTATTTTAGGTAATATTTATGTTTGAATTCTTGAGTATTAAATACAATATACAATTTTTATATTTGTATTCAAATATAAGAACCAAATTTGTTCAAAAACATTATAATAAGTAAGGTTAACTCTATAAGAAGATGAGAAATGTTGATTCCTAAGTCAGTAAAGAGAAACCCAAGACTTAAAAATTTCTACATGGTATGATTTACGGTAAATTATTGTTTTATATTGAGTATTTCCAAAAAAATATCTCTATTTCTATTTCTAGACTCAACAAGACATTATTTCATGTATGAAATTAATTTCATTATGGTATTTCATACTTAAATAATAGTTTAGTGGTACTTGAATAATATATATCAAATATCATCATTTAATAATTAATATAAAATATAAAAATAACACCCAGTTATGGAAAAACAACTATTATTTAAATAAAACTTAAATTAATTATAAAGTATATACTAAAAGGGTGATTATACTCTTTTATATATGGAAATCTTAATAATTTTGATATTCATTTAAGTTTTATACAAATAAACCTTTAATACGAATGATCCTAAATTCAAAAATCATATATAATTTTTCAACAAGATGCATGTGGACTCTTATAAGGATATGGTAGTGGTAAATTCATATAAATCATGATATTTCTTTAAGTGGTTTTAGTAATTTAAAATAAAATTAATCTAAAAACATGGTAAAAGATATATGATCCTCAAATTAGGCTAGTTATATAATATATTGACCAAGTATTCATCAATAATCTACATGTAGAGTAGAGACACTCCTGAAATCACATTACCTTATATATGTAACACCCCCAGTCTTAGTCACCTATAGTGGGTGGGTTATTAATTATATGGTAATTAGAATACAAGAGATTACTTTCTCAAGATCAATGTTCAGTTGTCCTCAAATGACTCAATACATACATCATGAAAAATATCAACTTATGATTAAAAATTGATATTCCATAGTTTTATATGTATTACATATTATAAATTTTATTCCACTTAATTTCATGGGAAAATGGGAAAATAAAGTATAGGGTGATATTGAATTCCTAGTAAGGTACAATGTATAATGGAAACTAATAAGAAATAACTAATATAGCGGGATAGTATAAACATCTCATGCCGCATAACATTATCCATTTAAAGAAAAGGTAATGATTAAGTAAATGATCACATAATGTTAGAAATGTTAAGAATTCATAATGTCATACATCATAAACATACCATTTAGGCCTTGTTCCAATACATCGTATATAAAGGGTAATAATGCTCTCATTAACATACATAGTTGTCACGTGAGACATACTAAGGAAATGAATGGATATATAATTTTATCCCCCACCTATCATATAAAATTCTAATTCATTACATCAAATACTAAATAGATATGACATAATGTTCAATAATGAAATACATAAGAATTATTATAATAAATTCTCAATGATTCATATCTTAAAATATTTTTTCTGTATAATAAAATGGATTGTATATTCTTGAAAATGTTTTTACATAGTTAATTAATTAATATAGATATATAGGTGAATTAATTTGACTCATATGAGTAGTAAGAAAGTATTTACAATGTTTAATTAAGCACCCTTAATATGCGAAGAGTATAAAACTGTAGTTATTGTGTACTTATGAATTCTAATATGAATGAGTTTTTTAGGTAATTAAATAAATATATTTGTAATGGAATAAGAGAACTATATACAAAGATCTTATATACATTATATACAATATATTCAAATCCTTTATTATGGTTTTCAAAGAGAATATGAATTACCCAAAGCATATCTCTTAATATTATAAAGTTGTGTGTGTAGTTAGGCTAACTGATGGGAACCATATAAAGATAAAGTAATTACTTGACCAATATTTTATAGGGTTTCCAACCCAAGGTTATTGTGTTCCTGAGCATATATCCAGTTATTTGTATCCAAAAATGTATTTAATTTCTAGTAAAAACACACACACTTTATTTTACCAAAATTCAAGATGGTTTTATGGATATTAGAAGGTTTTATCATTATAATGTCTAATAGATGTAGTATAATGAGTAGAAATGGTGATATCTCACTAAAAATGTAATAAGTAATGTATATAAATGAACTATAATCACATTTCTAATTGAAGAGAAAATCAATTGTAAAGGATTTCAAAAATAAAAGATGTGATGGTGTTAGGAACCCTTACCATAAAAAGTAGGTTCTTAGAGATTGAGAAGAGAACCTTAAAAACCTAGGAAATCATGGGATGGATTCTTGGGAGATAAAAGGAGATAAGGATCATGATAAAATTATTTAAAGTGAAGATTAATCAGATAATGGGTGGGTATTTATAAGAAATGAAAGATTATTGTTTACAAATTTCCAAACGTAGGACTTGGAAATATAAGTTTTGTAAAATGAAAAATCATTTTCTTACCCAATGTTTTAGATCATGCTTTTTGAAATTTAAGTTATGTTTTTTATAATATTTATATCTTATAACCAACATCCATTATATTATATTTCCTTTTCCATGTGCATTTAATATTTCCACAAAATATTGTTTCTAAAACAATAATATCAATTTTAGACTTTGAAAAGTTATTTTTAGGTTTTTAAGATCATTTTAATTCATTTAAATACTTTATATTGATAAAACAATATATTTTACATCATGGATTCACTTATGTTAATTATGAAATCATTTAAAAAACATAATTATGTCATAATAAAAAATATATGTGCTTTCCATATATAACTATTCTTAGAACAATTTTATTGCCTCAAAGTGTTATGAAACATTTACTATATGTTATTTTTTGATGTCATGATTCCAAATATACATTCCATTTTATCAAATTCATAGACTAATTATGTATATTATATTATTTATTTATTGATGATATATAAGATTAAAATTTTCCATTAGAGTAAGCATTTTTTCATTGTTAAAGGAATTTAACACTTTTCATGCTACTTAACCACTGGATGAATAACCCCTATTCACACTAATAAAAATCCAAAGGGTGATGTGTGAAATAGTTTTACTTTATTGGGGTGGTTTGGCCAATATTAATCTGGTGATGATTTCCACTAACATGACCTTATCCTGTAGATGATTCCACTCTATCCTCAGTTGATCCTGTTATGCTTTGATTTGGTCATGGGTGGACACTTGTGATATTATCTACATTACATGAATAGATAAAGGAACATTATAGGGGGTATTACCATTAGTTGAGGCAATGATTCCTCCCTTATATAACAATTAACTCATTTAATTACCTTTGTTTCCGATGGAAATCGGTTAGTCCGACAGTTGATTTCAGGGGGTTGAGTTTTGTACAATAGTCTATATTGGGTTTTCTACTTTTTAACAGTCTCCCGTGAGTTTTGTTCGTGTAGCTGAAAACACCCAATAACTCGCATGTCTACGATGAATCATGACCCTACATTCCAAATTTAGGAATTCATTTGGTAACAACACTTAAGAACTCACATTGGTCGATTCGATGAGAAT
Source organism: Viscum album (assembly GCA_963277665.1). NCBI lineage: Eukaryota > Viridiplantae > Streptophyta > Magnoliopsida > Santalales > Viscaceae > Viscum > Viscum album. Next base: position 612,047,744 of record OY728119.1, read on the forward strand.
TTGGTCTCATCACACCCTTTTGGGGGGAAATGTTGCCTATTCCAGGACTCTCTTATAGATTTAATATATTTTTAAAATCCTATGTTCATCCCCAAGTATGTATAAGTATATCACGATGAATTAACAATCCATTATGAAAAACCATGGGTATGAAATAATCTTTATGTATTTGAGGTTTCCGTTGATTGGGATATTTTAATGTATTAGAGGTTTTCCATAAATGGTACTCTTTTTTTAATAGATTAGGGATTATTTGGTCATACATTAAGATGATTCTAGTTTTACGCCATATAGAGCACTCTAAAGTTTATTTTCATCCAGGTAGATGATGTTTTTTTAATGTCTGGATTGAACCCACAATATGGGATTTCAATGTATCCTCTTGAGAGGAATCATAAAACACGTAGTTTGGTGCAATTTAATTGGACACGTCAACTTTTAAGGTCATGTGACTAGGATCAAACCATGGAGTTCAATGTTATTTGGAAAGGACATCCAGGTGAAAGGATCCTAGTAGAGGTTGGTGTGGGACATATGCTGAGGCAGCCCAAGAGACCCTGAAGATATGAAGTCTCCCAGGTGGATGTGATCCTACTAAGAATATGGCCCAAAGAACATTTAGGGGAATTTTGGTGTTGGGTTTGAACCTCATTGAGTCTTCTTACGTATCCTAGTTAGTTGGGAATCAAATACCACATAGTTTGGTAAGAGTTTTGGATTACACCCTAAATGAGTACCATCTAGTGATTATTCATTAGGAATATGGTCCTTTGAATGTTGAGGTATGGATTTGGGTCTTATACAATATTGGTGGCCCGTTTGAGGTGACATGGTCAGGGATTACACTTGGAAGGATAATGATTGAGTATCGTTGGGGCTTATACCATATAATAGGAACATATAACACGATTGGGGATTATACCATCTAGGATTCACATGGTTCTTTGATATTGTGTAGATTTCATTATCATCTCTAACCTCTAAGACCACACAAGTCATGATTGGTGTGAAAAACAAGAGGAAATAGTAGATCTAATGATCAGAAAATCAACTTTTCCCATAGGTGGATGGATATTAGTGCCAAAAAATATATATAGAGGTAATTGAGCGTTCCAATATCCTCTTTTATTTTGGTAGTCATTATAGTAATATATGGAGAACCATCTGGTTACATCTGAGGCTAGTAAAGAGGAGAAAGGGTATTTCCTCCCATAATAATGGTTTGGGGATTACTATATGAGGGATTCCCATTTGGTCTCTTGCGAAGATATGAATGTCAAACACTAGCCCTCATCGAAGGGAAATACCAGTGGTTCTTCTCAATCCCCATAACAAGAAGGTTCATGTGAGCACCTCTAAGGTCAGATCCCTCATTAACATGGAAATGTAGATAGAAAAAATTATGAGGTTCCTCCTTATTAAAAAGGTTACACACGTGACTCCACTTACCATGGGTATATAGACTTGAGGGGACACACTAATGTGTGTGATGATCTGGTCTACATTTCAGGTGACTTTGGAAGAGTCCTTGGCCTGATGCCATTAGGCAGGTTCACAAAGGGTCTAATATAGGACCCAATGATATAACAAAAGGGATCAATGGTAGGGGTAGAGTAGAATACCCTAGGATTCCCCATTAATCATATAAGGTTCTTATACAGGATGGGGTTCCCTCTGTGTAGCATGTTGTTAGGTGGGTGAGGGTATCATTCAAATAGTGTTTTGCTATGTGGACCATGGTTCGGTCCATATAGAATGTTCTTACGTAGGTCCATGATCCTCCTACTTATCATTTTACTAAGTGGTCAAAGTTCCTCCAATGTAGTGCTTTTCCACAAGGGGAAGGGTTCCACCTTCATAGTGTTTTTTATGTAGGGTGTTGGTCAATAAAGGGGCCATCCATTTATACCCTGCAAAATAGTGTATAAAAAGGGGTTTTATGTTTGTGGAAAATTAGATAATTTATTATTTCCTCCTTAATAATATGTGGTGGATTTTTACCTTTTGGGAATTGAATTCTCCATGTTTCAGATCTCTTTTGGGCTCTCCTCCTGTGATATCATTTTTTCCTCTTCTCCTCTTGGTTCCCCTCATGGTTCTTTTATAGAGGAATGGAGGGACTAGATACCAGCATGTTCGGTCATCCATGGGGATTATTTTCTAGATCCCATGTCGGATTCCCCAGTCTACGAATGATTTCATTTTTAGGGGTCATCATTCATGGGGGAAGAAATCACTTTCTATCCCTACAAACAATTTCGTTTTGTTTTTGGGCACCGAAGGTACCATCCCATATTATGAAATATTTCATTCATGGGGGATGGTTGTTTATAGGGGAAGAAATCACCATGCGGCCCCAGAAACTATTATAGTTTTGTTTGTGGTCATCAGTGGTGCTATTTAGTCAAGAAAAATATTTCATTCATAGGGTTCTTCATGAAGCAGAAAAAATCCATACAGAGTGGCTGTCCATAAAGAAATTTTCATTTCGCAGTATCAACCTTCCCTTCACAGATTTGTCCCCTTTGAATATTTTCTTCAAAATAATATTTAGGTTTATTATTTTACACTTTTCCAAATCCATGGAACTCTTACCTCCTTGCATGTGTAATTTTGAAGACCCAAAAAATACTCCCCATTCGAATGGGCTCTGATCAGGATGAAGAGGAAGAAGTTATAAAGAAGAATTAGTATTTATTTGAATTGGTTTTGCAGTATTCATGTATCCCTATAATGATCTAATTTTTTTCTAATCCAAGGAAATCATTTAGAATAGTTTTTATTGTTTATATGGTATCATGGTAAACTCTATAAACTTTTTGTCAATTCTTTTATCACATTAATTATTACCTAAGTCAAATATGGTGTGGGATTATTGGGCATTACTTGATTTTTTATTAGGTTTCCCTTTGTGGGTTTTTGACCTAACATGTTTTGTGTCCCTTCTGTTAGAACCCTAATTTTTTTATGTGTGTTGTGGAGTGGGATTAGCAGGTGTAACATGAATTTTTCAAAGGACTCTATTTCTAGGTTTTCAACCTAACAAGATTTGTGTCTCCCTTTTTTTATTTTTTTTCTGGGTTTTTCCCTAAATCATGCAAAGAACAGGTTTAGAGAGATGGTAATAGAATTCTACATAGGGTTACCTTTATAGGTTTTTAACCTGGTGAGTATTGTGTCTCTTTTTGCAGGTAGTTTAAAGTATTTTGAGCTAGACTAATTTGAATTATGATTTAAGTTTAACATCATTGACCATGAATCATGGGGAGAGGAACCCAATAGGGATTACTGGCTGAGAATGTATCAATATTATTTATAAATGGATGGTGGATTTTTTGACCCAAGTTTTGTGATTTATGAATTTGATACATGGTGTGGGGAATGTATACAAGGAGTAAACTTAATAATGGTTTCTGATATTATGTTTTTTGGGATTACAATGGTAGGAAAAGCCTCTACTCAAGATAAATTTTCCTTTGGTTGACAGGACTTTTGTGTGGGGAACTTATGTAGAGCTGTATGGGAAATATTATGTGTAGTAAAATAGAGGTGTTCTCTAGACACTAACCCTCCATTTCTGATTTCTCAGTAATTTGTGAAAATTAATATTTCCTAGTACTATGATGGGTGGATTGTCAAGGGAATGATGATTGAGAAATTATGAGGGCATCTTTATCGGTAGTGACCATGAATGAGGAACCACTTCTACAAAAATTTGTCCTGTGTAAATGAGGGATGTTGTATGGTTCTGTTTAATGTCATGAAACCAGGACATAAACCATGTAGTTTAACATCGTACTATAAGAACGTTTGAGGGTTAGAGTTTAGGGTCACTTTGATTTTACCAAGGGATAAAAAATTAACCATTTATTGGTAGTCTATCCAAGAATACTCCATCATCCTTTCGTATGAAAGGGAATGTTTGTAAGTTGTAATCTGGGGGGTTTTTGAATTTGATGAGTTATATGGGCGGAATAAATAGATAGAAAAATCCTTTCATGGGCACTAATTTTTACTTGGTTGACATGCCTTTTTTGTGGGTGAATTATGACGATCCAACAATGACATATTGTGCATAGTCAAAAAAGAGGTGTCCCTAGGACATTTTCCCTCCATTTTTGATGGCTTGGGAGGCTATAGAGATTCATACTTCCCCAGACATAGATTTTGGTTTTGTGAAATGAATGTTCTTAAATATTAATGGATTATTTCATGTAAAAACTTCCTAGGAATGGGTAGAAACATTTCTCTTACGCATGTATGACCCAAACATAGGAAAGAAGGATTTCTTTTCTCCCCCCGTTTTTTAGATGGCTAGACTCATGATATAAGGTCTAGACATCACTACATATATTTCCAAAATGAGAATCAAGCCATACTTATATTTGAGAAGGTTTCCCCACACATTTTTCAAACTATTATATGGGGAAAGGGGAACTTTATTATGAATATTAGCCCACATGTGGGGTGAGAAATGTATTGGACCCTCTTATGTAGATCAAATTAACATAAAGGGATGTGAAGGTAAATTTTTTGTTTTGACCAGATCGAGATATAAGATTCAGGTGTTGTTTTATATCTCATAAAATTGATAATTGATCCATACATAGTTTTTATAGTGTTTCCCATGCAGGTCTAACCAGTGAATAAGGAAAGATAATTTTTAACTTTTTTTGTGGCTAGATGCAGGATTTGATATTTAGGTTTCACTGTATATCCTTATATGGAAGGAATCAAGAAACATGTAGTTCTAAATATCATTCAGTTTAGTGTCATGAGACTAATACATCATATATGGAATTTAATGTCAATTGGTGAGGAAGACATGGGGTTTTATAGTTTTAGGTCATACGATTATACCATATTTCATAGAAACGATTAGTAATAGGATGATCATCAAGAAAATATGTTTTGAAATTCCTCAGGCATGAATAAGAAAGAATATTTAATCCACGATTTTGGGGTTTCTTGAATCAAGAGACATGATATTGAGAAAAAATGACATTGGGTTTTATGAAGATAAAAGTGTCCTCTCCCAGGGATGAATTTTTATTTAGTTAACAGACATTTTTATGGTTGACTTATGTAGTTAAAACTGATTAATTTTATACATAGTCAAATAGAGGCATCCTCAGGACACTAACCCCCTCCATCTCTGATGGAAAAAGAGATTGTGAATATCCGAAATGTCTCAGGGCACAATGTATGATGAATGTAAAGAATGCATTCGGGCACGTAAGAAACATTTAGACCATGATTATCCATGGAGTTTGAAATTACTTACATAGATCTGAATCATATGTGTGTGTGTGTGTGGGGGGGGGGGTTATTTTTATTTCCTTGATAGATCCCTTAATGAGGAATCCAAAGTCAATATCTCCTACATAGATCATTGTTTATATACGGTAGATGGGGAAATTTTTGTTACCCATGGCTGAGACTAGGACACTGGGTCTAGGCATCACTACGTATATCATTTAAACAACAATCAAGTCATATGTAGTTCTTGAGGCACCATGTAATTTAATTTCATGTAAGGAGAAAAATTTCCATGCATTTTAATGTCATACAGTGGGGATATAGGTTCCCCGATGTTAAGAGGAAGTATTTTGTTTGAACCTAATATTAAAGATCTAGGTGTCACTATCTATCATGTGATGGCAAGAATCATTCCATACATAGTTTTTCAAACTAGTTTTGACTATAACCTTTACCATTGTGTGGTAATGACCAATGGTGTTCCTTTTAAGCTCTTGTTACCAAGACCATGGAAACCCTAATTTAGATTGACACGCCTTGATCATGTGAGGAATCACCTTCCAAAACTATTTAGTCCATGTGATTTATGCTTAGTGTGAGAAATAATTGGTGGTAAAGGTTTGTTCCACCACACGATGATGATAAAATAAAGGGTATGTGAATTTAATGTTTTTGGTGGCTGGACGAAGGTGTAAAATCGAGCGACGCTATATATATCATGAAAGTGAGAATAAATCCACACATAGTTATGAGACCCCATAATGTTTAACACCATGTAGTAATGAAGAAGGTGACTTGACATAAAAGATATGTAATGTTGTGGAAGAACCCATATTTAGAAATATGAGCATCACTATGAGTCATGTGATTATAAGAATCAGGCCACAGATAGTTCTGAGAAGACTCCCTATGCAGATCTAACTCGTACCCAAGGAGGAGGTAATTTTTATCCTTCATTGCGACTGGAACTGGAATTAGAGATCTAGGAATCACTATGTATCATGTGATGTAAATAATCAAGACACATGTAGTTCTACATGGGAAATCTCTATGCCAGTTTCAACCATATGCATAAGGGGAAATTTTTCACATTGATTGTTTGATTGTTGTTGCTGGACACAGTAATGGAGATCTAAGAATCACTACATATAGTGAGAATAAAGCCACGTACTGTTATAGGACCCCATAAATTTTAACACCATGTAGTAATGAATAAGGTGACTTGATATAAATGAGGGGGAATGTTGCGGATGGACCCATAATTAGAAATATGAGCATCACTACGAGTCAGGTGATGACAGGAATCAATTCACACATAGTTTTGAGAACACTCCTTATGTAGATCTGACCCATACATAAGGTGGAGTTAATTTCTATCCTTAATTGTGACTGGACCTGGGATTAGTGATCCGGGAATCACTATGTATCCTATGATGTCAATAATCAAGGTATGTGTAGTTCTACATGAGAAATATCTATGATAGTTTCAAAAATATGCATAGGGGGAAACTTTTCACATTGATTGTTTTATTGTTGTATCTAGACTTGGTAATGGATATCCATGAATCACTACATACCCTGTTATGTTAGGAACCAAGACACATGTAGTTCTTAATGTGAACTCTCTAGATAAATTTGATCTGTATGCAGAGGGGGGGATTTTTTCCATTTATTGTTTGATTTCCATGAATTGACCCTATATTGGAGATCCAAGCATCAATACATATCCTATGATATCAGGAATCAAGAAAAAATTAGTTATAAATGCACTTCTCTACCTAGATATAACTCATATGTAGGGAGAGGGAACCTTTCTTGAAATGGAACATTATATATGATCCACTTTGGAGTCCCCTACATTGATTTAGTTTGTGTATAGGGGATGGGGAATTTCCAATATTTTGTGGCTTAGCCCAGTACATGGGGTATGTAAATCACTATATATCCCATAGAATGCTAATCAAGACATGTGTAGTTTATGAGGAACCATGCATCTTAACGTATTATATTAAGTATGGGGTCACTCAATATGAAAGAAGTACCATCATGGCTAGGACCATGAATAGAGATGCATATGTCACTATGTATCTTGTATTGGTAGGAATCAAGCGATGTGTAGTTCTTAGTATAAATCTCCTTGTGTAGGTCTATCCCATATGTAGGGAGGGAGTATTTTTTTTTACTTTTGGTGTGGATGGACTATAATGTGAAATACATATGTCACTATGTGTCATGTGTGGATAGGAATCAAGAAATATATAGTTCTTGAGTACATCATGGTATATGAATGATGCGATGGGAAATTTTATCTTGAGTGAGAACATTATGGTGTTTTGGAGTTTAATGTCATACCATAAGGAAATTGGTATCATGACATTTATTGACATGTGATATGAATGATATACCATGTATTTTAACTTCATGTGGTCAGGATGATTGTGTCTTGCAGTTATGGGAATTATGATTTTGTAGACTAGAAAGAAACATAATATCGATTTGAAAAGTCTTTGGGGACAAAGTCTGGTAAGAAAATCATCTTATGATTGGGGTAAAATTTATGGTTGGGAATGACATGAGATTTCTAGGCATCATTATGTATCCTGTGATGGAAAAAATTAAACCACACATAGTTCTTGAGGAAGATACGTCTTATGTGGATATGAAACTCTTGCAAGGATAGGGGAATTGCATATTTCTCTTGTATAGGTCGAGCTGGTGTGTGAAGAATCGTTTGTTGAAACAATTATTCTCATACAGATTAACATCATGCAGCAAGGACGATGATGCCATGCGGTTCATTTTCTTGTGACATGGATGATGTACCATGTAGTTTAGCATCATGTGATCAGGAAATTATTCCATGAATTTTAATGTCATGCGATTAGGATGATTGTTCTTTATGATTACATAAAATGATTTTTCATGGATATTGTGTCAATGGGAGTTGTGGTGAGTTATACATCCATAAAAATTAAAGAATAAGCTACGTTTTAGTATACCTTATTTATGGTGTAAAGTCCCTCCCGTTTTGGTTCTAACTTTGTAAGTTTCTTTCTGGGTATCATCATATTCCTAAGGACCAACACAATCTGTCCTTTGAGGAAATACTAGAGGTGAACCTTTTTGATAAAGGATTTCATGATCTGGTTTTGGTGGAATTCTAGGTATGAAATAATTTCTCATCCAATATCTCCAATTCATCTATCCATTTCTAGAATTTCTCATTCTTGTAAAATTGATCACATATGGAAATGTAGAGTAAGGGAAATTAAACTTTGATGTCTAGGACCACCTATTTATCATATACTATGTAGCGACTTGGGTTTTTGGCCCTGTCAGACTTTGAAATATTGCTATAAATAAATCTAGAGGTAGGCGCGAAGATCACATGTGATTCCGAGGCCCGGTGTGCTCGGAATTAATTTTATAAAAATATTATGTATTTTTATACTATGCACGTGGCGGGGGTGTGACATCTCCTAAAAGATAGCTCAGAACAAGATTCTGAGGGTACAGTTGCATCCAAAACGTGCCGTTTACCCTAGGCGAGGTGTAAACTTTGTGGTCGCGGGCCTGCGGTGAGAAACGACACCAGGGGCGTTTTCATAAATAAATGGAGAAGTTAGTGTGTGAGACTCAGATCGAACAAATTCTGAACGGAGTCTCGGATAGAAAATCTGAGTCCTTCGTGCGTTCAGAACAACGTGTTTACCTTTGGGGTGACCTTACCTTTGTTTGCATTGGGCCTCGGGCGGAGGCGAGTCAGGAGCCGGAGATGGGAGATATTTTTGTTTAAAAAAAAGAAATATCTCATCCTTCTTACCTCCCTCCTCCCTCACACGTAGGTGGTGACACCCCCTCCCGAACTCCGTTTCTTCGCCAAATCGAGCCAGAATCGTCCGTTTTCTACGCTGATCATCAGCATATCTAGCTTCAGGGCGTCTCCGGCGTCGATCTGCACCCGAAGCTTCAGTGTTTTGACCGCGAGGTAGGCTGTTTGCATTTTAAACCCCCAATCACGTTTTTACTACGAATTGCTTCGTTTTGAGGTCGTTGCAGGGAAGATCACGTCCCGAGGGTCGCACCAATGCTTCCGGATCGTAAAACGGACTACCGGGGTGCCCCCGGTGGTCGGCGGAAGGTCCGCCGGCGCAGCACCGGTGGGGCGGTGTAGGCGGAGCCCGACGGCCCGTGGCGGACCATGGCAGCCGGCCGCCCTACGCGGTGGCGTGCCGGCAAAGTGCGCCGCGCGGCGGCGGCCGGTCGAGCCCGGTCCGACCTCTTTTTGTCATACATGGGTCTTTAAACCCCCGTATCTTGCAATCCGGGAGTCGGATTCACGTGCGGTTTGCGGCGACGTGACGCTGACGACGAGGCGAACCCTCTGGTGTGGGTTCAAGTGTTTGAGGGTTTGGGATTGTGGCTCAGGAGCTAGAAACGTTGTATAAAATAATATTATTTTATTATTTTACGACTTCGGGCCGTTTTAACTTCTACCCGGAGCGTCCGAATGACGTGCCGTCAGTGGCGTTGAGACCCTGATGGTTCGACAGACTTTTTGAGATGGTTTTTGGGTGTTTGGACTGAGAATGGGGTGCGGGCCCCATGGGGTCGTGTTTTGACATTTGTGGAGAAACACATCTTTCGCACTAGGAGTCCGATTTTGGCGGATGATTAGTCGATCCGGTGTGTTTTTCCGAGAGGATCGCAATGGTGTGATCCGTTCGATGAGTCTCGGAATCGAGGTGTGGGCCCCACCCAAGCTGGCTTCGGTGAATAGTACCATTTTCACCGGGTGTCTGTTTCGGTCGACCGAGTTATCGATTCCGCTTGTTTTTCCGAGGGGATCGTCGTGGTATGGTCCGCTCAATGGGTTTCAGGATCATTGTGTGGGCCCCGCACGGGCTAGCTACAGTGAATAGTTCCTTTTTCACCGGTGCTCTGTTTCGGGCAAGTAAGCAGCCTATCCTGCATGTTTTTCCACGTAGATCGCGATGGTGGCCTCAGTTTTGTCCTTGGAGGTGCGCAGTGTGGCATTATTGTGGGTAACTCAGGTTAGCGACGTTTTGGACCAGTAGTGGTTGAGGGTACTCCCTTGGTTCGTTCCCATGAGGGTTCAAGTGGAATCACAACCTTCATATATATTTGTGATCCTTTTGATGGGATGTTAACTGTTAGAGTTGTGGCATCCATCTGGTGGGCCCAGAGCGGGATCCTCTAGAATCTTTTCCCTAGATCGGGTTCTTGGTATCGCTGGGACCGCTTACTCATGGGCGGTGATCCGCTATCTAGCTGGTTAACCCCGTAGGGTTGTGGCATCATCGAGATTATGATCCCCTATGCAGTGGGCCGTACTCAGTAGGGTTGTGGCATCATCGGGTATACGATCCCCTACTCAGCATGAGGTGTATAGTAGGGTTGCAGTATCATTGGTTATGTGATCCCCTACTCAGCGCATGGTTTCTATAGGGTTGCGTCATCATCGGTTCGATCCCCTACATCGCGAGTTATACCAGATAGGGTTCCGGTATCATCGTGACCACCTTTATATGGGCGGTGATCCTCTATCTGAGTGACGTGCTTCTGTCGAGATCCAGGTCGGGTCGTGGTATCCTCCAATGGACCCTGGGAGTGATCCCCTATCTATGAGCTACGTATACTGGAGTGGGTTCTGGTATCCCCTAGAGGACCCTAGGAGCGATCCCCAATCCGAGTAGTTTGGTGGTTATGTTGTTTCAGTGAGGTTTCCTCAGTGATGCTATCTGAAGATCATGATCTCTCAGGTGAGCGTCTGAGAGGTTTTTGAGAAACCCGGTGGAGTGTATCTCTCGAATGAGTGTCATATGGGATGACAATGTTCGTTTGGTATACTCTTCTAGTTATGGACAGTTGCTGGTGTTGAGGTCGGTACCTCATGTGGCTTGTTGTGTGAGCTGATTATATCTGGATTGTTCAAGGTGTATGTATGGGCATACACCTGAGTTGAGCTGACGAGTTGTGTTTAGCTGAGGAGGGTCAGGAGATGGAGTTTCTCTATCATCTGGGTTCCCTCTGGCTGGGATGAGCGGACTATTGCCTTTCAGTTACTCTCTTTGGTTTTGGGGTTTTTGGGTGCCTACTAAGTATGTGTATACTCACCCCTGCACAGGATTTTCCCGCACATGTTTGTGTCTTGTACAGACCACAGGACTTTTGACGGAGTCCCAGGAGGACCCGGAGCAGGCAGAGCTGAGTGAGCGAGACTGACCGGGATTTTTTCCGGTGCGGTGCTGAGGGATCTTTCCGGCGGTGTTTGTGGAAGCGTCCCCCTTATTCAGAGCAAGTTGGATGTGCTTTGTAGTTTTCTTTTGGTGGGCCCTATTTTTCCCTTTTGTACTTTTGTTGTTGCACTCTGGTTTGGGATAGATTGTATGCATGCATTTACTTTTCAGTTTCCTATATCTCTGCATTGTTGCATTGATGTGTTTGTGGGTGTGTGTGTACAGGTACCTTAGGATAATGCCTCCCATGTGTGTGATAGCCTACTCGGCGCTGGACTCCAGCCCCTGGCCTATTGGAGGCGGGGTTGGGGAGTCGCGGATCAAGCCCCATTGGGTCGGATCGTGACAGAGTGGTATCAGAGGAGGTTCCACCATTGGGATCTTAGAGCGTAGTTGGTTTAGCTGTGAGTTTGGTTTGGGTTGCATAGCGGCAATGTTATGATGTTTCAAGTTCGGCTTTCAGGCCAGGGACTCCAGTGTTGGTGCGTCGGCCGACGTATCCATACTCCAGGACTCTGATAACCTACCTTTCGACTCAGGACATTCATACACTGGTCGCATGGACATAATGGTACATGCATCATATAGGACTGGGTTTTTCCTTTTCCTTCTTTAGTCAGCTCTCCAGATATACTCTTTGACTGTGATGCATCTTGAATATATTTCATGATGCCTCCACGACGACAACCAGCGAGAGTTCCGCAGCCGGATTGTGCTGACGACCCACCCCGTGTAGAGTTTGTGGAGCAGGGTGCAGGTTATGAGGTTGCACCTCTAGGTGGTCTGCCAGTTGAGCCACCACCTGTCGAGAAGCTGGTTGTGCCGTCAGTGCAGGACGAGGTTGCACGCAGGCTGAGTGCACTGCTCGAGTTCCAAAGGCAGTGACCTCAATGGTTCTGGGGTGATCCAGACCCCCAGGCAGCTGATGACTGGCTTGGGGCAGTCACTCAAGTTTTCTGCCTAGTGAGGACACCTCCTGATCAGATGGTGGTCCTAGCAGTGAGCCTTCTGCATGGTTCGACCGGATGATGGTGGAGTCTGGTGACGCAGTCCCATGACGAGGAGACGCTCACGTGGGCAGAGTTTGAGCCACTCTTCAGGGAAGAGTTATATCCCATGATGCTGAGTTCAGTGCGGATTCAGGAGCTTCTACAGCTTCGACAGGAGGGCATGACCGTGTCGGAGTACTCAGCGAGGTTTACGGACCTATCGCGCTACTCCCTGGATATGGTTCGAGACCTGTTCTTTAGGGCTTGGACCTTCGAGTAGGGCTTGCGCAGAGACATCCGGGTAGGTGTGGTTTCCTTGTGCTTTCCCACCTATGCTAGAGTGTTGGAGTGAGATTTGGTGGTGGAGAGCTTTCTGGCTGAGCAGATCCTTCCTGTTAGTTCTGGGCACTCGAGGCTAAGACTTTTTCAGTCGGATCAGAATTTGGTAGTCAATGACAGACTCAGGTGTCTGGACGTGGTCGACGTTTCAGGAGGCGACCCCAGGATAGAGGATCTAAGGCTCAGGGCTCACAAGGCTCATAGGTCAGTTTTGGTCAGCCGCAAGAGAGGTGATGTTATGCTTGTGACGGTCGGGGACATCTTGCTAGGGATTGTCCGACCCGACGTGCTGCTGAGAGGGAGCCGGTCGATGAACCGCCTTGGCAGAGGCAGCGTCTCGAGCAAGGAGGTCCGTAGGGCGGTGGTCGTGGCGGCGGAGCGGGTGAAGTAGGAGGAGGTGGGGGGGGGGGGGGGTACCAGTTGCCACCACCCCCACCCCCAGGTGGTCCACTCCAAGCTCAGGAAGCTGGTGGCCGAGGGAGAGGACAACTGCATGCCCTGGAAGCTGTTGACCCAGAGGCAACATGAATGGATAGAGGTACACCTTGTGTCCTTTCTACTTACTGAAGTGTTTTGTTAGACACTGTTTCACGGTACTATTTCCTTTTTGTTGCTTGCTCAAGTTTTGTTCAGGGCATTGGTAAGACCCTGTGTGGGTTTTTTCAACATGCTTAGAATGTGTGAGGAAGAGGGATCCTTCCCCCACCGAGACACGTTTTTGTGACGCGATTAAAACCATGTGGGTGAGTCAATGCCGCCCAAAGCGGATATTATCGAGGTGTGGTGGATGAGTCCCTCTTACTTATGCGTTCGGGCAGGGTTTTTTTTGGTGAACTCGCTGGTGCGGGAGACCCAGTAGAGAGTCCAGTCGCTTCCCTTGAGCTTAGGGCTTTTCAGGGATGAAAAGTTCTAAGGGGGGAGGATGTAACGACTCGGGTTTTTGGCACTGTCAGACATTGGAATATTGCTATGAATAATTCTAGAGCTAGGCGTGAAGATGGCGTGCGATTCCGAGGCCCGGTGTGCCTGGAATTAATTTTATAAAAATATTAAGTATTTTTATACTATGCATGTGGAGGGGGCGTGATATATCCTAAAAGGTAGCTCATAACGGGATTCTGAGGGCACGGATGCGTCTAGAACGTGCTTTTGACCCTAGGCGAGGTGTAAACTTTGCGGCCACGGGCCTGCGGTGAGAAACACCACCAGGGGTGTTTTCGTAAATAAATGGAGAAGTTAGTGTGCGAGCATCAACTCGAATAACTTCTGAACGGAGTCTTGGATGGAAAATATGAGTCCGCCATTGCGTTCAGAAAGGCGCGTTTACCCTAGGGGTGACCTTACCTTTGTTCGCATTGGGCATCAGGCAGAGGCGAGTCGGGAGATGGAGATGGGAGATATTTTTGTTTAAAAAAAAGAAATATCTCATCATTCTTACCTCCCTCCTCCCTCATGCGCAGGCGGCGACACCCCCCTCCCGACCTCCGTTTGTTCGCCAAATCGAGCCAGAATCGTCCGTTTTCTGTGCCGATCGTCAGCAGATCTAGCTTCTGGGCGTCGCCGGCGTCGATCTGCACTCGAAGCTTCGGTGTTCTGCCGGCGAGGTAGGTGGTTTGCGTTTTAATCCCCCGATCCCGTTTTTGCTGCGAATTGCTTCGTTTTGAGGTCGTTGCAGGGAAGATCACGTCCTGATGGTCGCACCGGTGCTTCCGGATCGTAAAACGGACCATCGGGGTGCCCCCGACGGTTCACGGAAGGTCCGCCAGCATGGCCCCGACACGGCGGACCGCGGCGGAGCCATGACAGCCGGCTGCCCAGCGCGGCGGCGCACCGGCAAAGCGCGACGGAGGGTCAGCGGCGGCCGGTCCGACCTCTTTTTGTCATACGAGGGTCTTTAAACCCCCGTATCTTGCAATCCGGGAGTCGGATTCTTGTGCCGTTTACGAAGACACGACCCCGACGATGAGGCGAACCATACGGTGTGGGTTTGAGGGTTTGAAGGTTCGAGATCGTGGCCCGAGAGCTAGAAACGTCGTATAAAATAATATTATTTTATTATTTTACGACTTCGGGCCATTGTGCCTTCTACTCGGAGCGTCCCAATGACGTGCCGTCAGTGGCGTTGAGAACCTGATGGTACGAAAGACTTTTTGAGATGGTTTCCGGGTGTTTGGACTAAGAATGGGGTGCGGGCCCCATGAGGCTGGGTTTTGGCGTTTGCGGAGAAACACATCTTTCGCACCAGGAGTCCGATTTTGGTGGATGATTAGTCGATCCTGTGTGTTTTTCCGCGAGGATCGCAATGGTGTGATCTGTTCGATGAGTCTCGGAATCGAGGCGTGTGCCCCACCCAAGCTGGCTTTGGTGAATAGTACCATTTTCACCAGGTGTCTGTTTCGGTCGAGCGAGTAGTCGATTCCGCTTGTTTTTCCGAGGGGATCATCGTGGTATGGTCTGCTCAATGGGTTTCGGGATCGTTGTGTGGGCCCTAGATGAGCTAACTACGGTGAATAGTGCCTTTTTCACCAGTGCTCTATTTCGGGGGAGTAAGGAGCCTATCTAGCATGTTCTTCCGCGTAGATCTCGATGGTGGCCTCAGTTTTGTCCTTGGAGATGCGTAGTGTGGCGTTGTTGCGGGTTGCTCGGGTTAGCGATGTTTTGGATCAGCAGTGGTTGAGGGTACTCCCTTGGTTCTTTCCCAAGAGGCTTCGTGTGGCATCACAACCTTCATATAAGTTTGTGATCCTCTCGATGGGATGTTAACTGTTAGAGTTATGGCATCCCTCTGGTGGGCCCGAAGCGGGATCCTCTAGCATCTTTTCCCAAGATCGGGTTCTTGGTATCGCTGTGACCGCTTATTCATGGGCGGCTAACCCTGTAGGGTTGTGGCATCATCAGGATTATGATCCCCTACGCAGTGGGCCATACTCAGTAGGGTTGTGGCATCGTCGGGTATACGATCCCCTACTCAACATGAGGTGTATAGTAGGGATGCAGTATCGTTGGTTATGCGATCCCCTACTCAGTGTGTGGTTTCTCTAGGGTTGCAGCATTGTCAGTTCGATCCCCTACATCGCGAGTTATACCAGATAGGTTTCCGGTATCGCTGTGACAACCTTTATATGGGCGATGATCCTCTATCTAAGTGACATGCTTCTGTCGAGCGCTAGGTCGGGTCGTGGTATCCTCCAGCGGACCCTGGGAGTGATCCCCAATCTGTGAGCTACGTATACCGGAGTGGGTTCTGGTATCCCCTAGAGGACCCTAGGAGCGATCCCCTATCCGAGGAGTTTGGTGGTTATGTTGTTTTAGCGAGGTTTCCTCAGTGATGCTATCTGACGAGCATGATCTCTTGGGTGAGTGTCTGAGAGGTTTGTGAGAAACCCGGTTGAGTTTATCTCTCGGATGAGTGTCATATGGGATGACAGTGTTCGTGTGGTGTACTCTTCTGGTTGTGGATAGTTGTTGGTGTTGAGGTCTGTACCTCATGTGGCTTGTTCCGTGAGTTGATTATATCTGGATTGTTCAAGGTGTATGCATGGGCATACACCTGAGCTAAGCTGACGAGTTGTGTTTAGCCGAGGACGGTCATGAGATGGAGTTTCTCTCTCATCTGGGTTCCCTCTGTATGGGATGAGCTGACTGTTGCCTTTCAGTTTCTCTCTTTGGTTTTGGGTTTTTGGGGTGCCTACTGAGTATGTGTATACTCACCCCTGCACGATCTTTTCTTGCATATGTTTATGTCTTGTGCAGACCACATGCCTTTCAAAAGAGTCCCAAGAGGACCCGTAGCAGGCGGAGCTGAGTGAACGAGACTGACCGAGGTGTTTCCCGGTGCGGTGCCGAGGGAGATTTCTGGCGGTTTTTGCGGTAGCGTCCCCCTTATTCAGAGTAGGTTGGACGCGCTTTGTAGTTTTCTTTTGGTTGGCCCTATTTTTCCCTTTTGTACTTTTGCTGTTGCACTCTGGTTTGGGATAGATTGTATGCATGCATTTACTTTTTAGTTTCCTATATCTCTGCACTATTGCATGGCGGTGTTTGTGGGTGAGTGTGTACAGGTACCTTAGGCTAATGCCTCCCATGTCTGTGATAGCCTACTCAGCGCTGGACGCCATCCACTGGCCTATTAGAGGCGGGCTTGGGGAGTTGCGGCTCGAGCCCTGTTGGGTCGGGTCGTGACAGATGATATTAGAGGAGGTTCCGCCATTGGGATCTCAGAGCGTAGCTGGTTTAGCTATGAGTTTGGTTTGGGTTGCATAGGGGCAGTGTTAGGATGTTTCGAGTTCGGCTTTTAGGCTAGGGACTCCAGTGTTGGTGCGGCGACCAACGTATCCATACACCAAGACTCTGATAACCTACCTTTCGACTCGGGACATTCGTACACTGGTCGCAGGGACATAACGGTACATGCACAATATAAGACTGGTTTTTTGGGGTTTTCCTTGTCCTTCTTGAGTCAGATCTCTAGATATACTCTTTGAATGTGATGCGTCTTGAATGTATTTCAGGATTCCTCCATGATGACAGCCAACGAGAGTTCCACAACCGGATTGTGCTGACGACACGCCCCATATTGAGGCTGTGGAGCAGGGCGCAGGTTCTGAGGTTTCACCTCTAGGTGGTCTTCCAGTTGAGCCACCACCTGTCGAGCAGCTGGTTGTGCCAGCAGTGCAGGACGAGGTTGCGCGCATGCTGAGTGTGCTGAACGAGTTCCAGAGGTAGCGACCTCTGAGGTTCAGGGGTGATCCAGACCCCCAGGCAGCTGATGACTGGCTTGAGGCAGTCACTCGGGTTTTCCTTGTAACGCCCCGACCCCAGCTACCCAGAGCCGGTGCATTACTTCGTAACATTGGCATGATCACAAAAGATCAAGTCTCGAAAGACCGATTAGTTTAGTAGCCTTGGAAATACTAGATACATTCATAAGTTTAACATTACATCATAAAATGAAAAACTACTACAACAACATAATGTCTCCACAGTCCACACTATTATCCCCTCATAATATCCCTGCAGGTCATTCATAATTTACTTCTTCACTTCCTGGGAAAAAATAAAACATAGAAAAGGGGTGAGCTCAAATGCCCAGTAAGGATAACAATATAGCGGAAACTTTCATATATAAGAATAAACATTTAAGGCAATGTATAACTAAAACAAAAGCCTTTTAAACTTGAATATCAACATAATATGGCAAAAGTAAAATGAAATAACGCCATTTACTCATTCACATGGATATTCTACTAATCGAATAATCACATGCAAAATCACTAACCACTTTCATAATGTTGGAATGCATAATGCCAGACTATCATAACCACATAGCCAAGGCCTCGTGCCAAGACTACAAATAAGATTTTGTCAAGGCCTTGTGCCAAGAAACTAGTTTGTCTCATGAGACCTACCGATGCATCGAGGAGCTATAGCGGGCTCCACCCGTCACATATTAAGTCCAATGCATTCCCATATGAAAAGGTTTAAACATAACATAAACATTCGTATTAAAACTAGCATACGAAATGTCAATAATTTCACCATAAAATATGAATGGTATAAAATAGCACATCCACAGTCAAACATATCACAAAAACCTTCAACACAATATAGAAGTTTTGTATAATAAATCAACTTCAAATAAGCGTAAAATCCATCAAAGGATGTTGACATAGATGAAATCAAAACACTTTTTAGAGAAATATCTCTTTATATTTTTGAAATCATTTAAGTGCCATATAAAACAAAACATTTTCTTGAAAATATTCTTATAAGCTTGTAAGGAAAGTTTTGAAGATTTTATAACGGCGGAAAATAACCGCACCCACCGTATAAGTTAAAAAAACATTCTTACCTCAATTCTGTCAAAAAGGTTAAAAAGGAATTTGTTTTGAAAACGACGGAAAGATTCCTCTTATAAAAATTCAAAAAGGGTATAAATTACTTTAACCCATATTCTTGTAAATAATAAAAATGTTTTTAAATACATTTTGAAGAAACATGGATGTGGATGATAACGAGGTCCCAGTAGATAATTATGTATAAAAAACCTTGGATAATGAAGAGGTTGTGAAGTAAACCCTTAACTTGTACTTTTCCTTGGTTGGGGTAGGTTAACCTCCTGTATAATGGTGAAATAATTGTTATTAAATTGTACGAGAATCATATACATTCATATGATATCATATATGATCTTTTAACATTGCTTTGTTAACAATATCTTAGATTTATTGTTGTTTCGGGTGTTAACTTACTCGTTTTCTTATATGTTTTGTTACGTAAGTCATGTTTTTCATGGATAGATTGTATCTTATTCATATCCAGAATGATATCATTTCCTTAAACATTATTTTTAAATTATCAAATGATAATTATACTTGAATGGATACTACGGAGAATGAATCTAATCGCGTTCGTGGAGACGGTAGTCCGTACGTACGCACGAGCGACAATATCATTATTTTGATATTAAAATAATATATAATTGGATAGTATATCATATATACAGAATCATTATCATGTTATATTTATTATTTACATGAATTACATATCATTATTATACCAATCTAAATAATAATATATTGAATAACAATTACACCACGACGTGGAGACGGTAAGCCGTACGTACGCACGTATGGTGACATGTCATTCAAATAATGGGTAGAATACTGAATATGGTTGTTACATATTTATAATAACATCACAGTATATAGAAGATACTGGAGTTATAATTTTAGAATTGAAATAATAGACAAAGAGGGAGTGGAAGAAGAAAGAAACATGAAAGAGGGTGATGAAAATGTTACCTCTTCTTCGGGTTCTTCCTTTTGATTTGATCAAAAGGACTCCTTAGGATGGCTTTCTGACTAAAGTAAAGCTTCTAGGATGAAGGGAGAAATGTTGGGAGAGTATTTGGTCATAGGTTGGCCGAACCAAAAGGCTTGAAAGTGTGAATAAGGTGATAGAGGTGGGGGCCTTTTATAAGAGGAGAGGAGGGGCTCTTTTGGAAAGATTGAAATGTTACATTCTTATACCATGATTTTCGGATTCTAAAGGTCCCACACTTATATAATTCGTGGATAAGGTGATAAGGGTTAGAAATATCTTCATCCAATAGGCTTTGGACAAGTGTAAGCCTTGTATTTTGCATTATCTTCTCATTTTATTTAAATCGTTAAATAATGAGGTCATCGCCGCATCATAATTATGTCATAAATAATTTAATTTATTTAATGTCTAAAAATTATAAAAAAAATAATATGATGTATGAAATCTTTTTAGCTTTCTAATGAATAATTATAATCAAAATTTGGACTTGTATAACCCCACTAAAAAACTGTTTTAGTAAGACAACTCATGTTTGTGTCAATTTACATTTAACATTAAATAAATATATATTAATGTCATTTTCCAACTAAAGTGTCTCCATGGGGTCCCCAAGTTGACCCATGGGTTGTCTTGGTCGGCCATGACTCATCCAATAGGAGTAGGACAAGTGTCATGCTCATCTCATATTATTAAAACATTATTTGTACCTTAAACTACACTAATTACCTCTAATCGCGATTAAGAACTTAAAAGTTACTATTCACCAAAAATTTATTTTAATATCATTGAACCACATTTTACTTCTTAATGAAAACCATGTATGTCGGATTTTTGAAAATCAAATCACAGAAGTGGTAATATTTCATTTAAATGAAAAATCAGTTATTTAACTACCACTTAGTGGTTTCACTATTCATCAAAAATTGAAGTTTTTCAGAACAAAGCCAAAATTTCACCCTAAGCTATAATTGATATTCCAAATTCAAAAATGATGTCTATTTTACAAAATTTCAAACATATAAGTTGAATTAATTAATTTTATAGTTAATTCCCGCTGTTACAAAAAAATGGCGTGTTTTTAAGAAACAATTTATATCAAAAGATTGGCAATTGTTTATGTCCGATTTCAATGTTAAATTAATTCTAATGACCACCATTGGATAAAATGGTAAAAATATATTCTAATTATACTTTAAAACCACTAAATAGTATAATTTTTCACTATAAATTATTTTGATTTAAAAAGTTGTTTTTAAGTATTTTTCACTATTCATAAAAAATTCGAAGTTCTCAGAAAAATACCAAAAATTCAACATAGGCTAATTTCGATATTCCGAATCCAAAGATGAATTCTATTTAGATAAATAAAATTTATGAAATTTCAAAAAGTAGGTATTACTATTCACAACGGCTAGTTTAATTAGTTGTGGTGTGTGTTAGAGCTCGAGGTTGCGTACAACACACGCTATTGCATTATTCGAAGGGAAACGTACCGTGGAAGCTTGGGGTGTTACATTCTCCCATCCTTCAAATAATTGCATCCTCGCAATTTCTAGGGTATAAAAAGACTCGGGTGGTTCTTCATCATAAGTTCCTCAGGTTCCCACGCTGCCTCTTCCATTTTATGATTTCTCCACAAAACCTTTACCAGACGAGTCGTCCGGTTTCTCAGCACCTGCTCCCTCACATCAAGAATCCTGATGGGCTCTTCACAATAGGAAAGATCGGGTTCCAATTCTAATTCCTCATAGGTGAGTACATGCATTGGTTCAGGCATGTATTTCCTCAACAGAGATACGTGGAAAACATCGTGAACTTTGGAGAGATTTGGCGGCATCACCAAACGATAAGCTACAGCCCCAATACGATCTAGAATTTCGAAAGGTCCAATGTACATGGGACTCAACTTACCCTTCTTACCAAAACGTATAACTCCCTTCCATGGAGATACCTTTAGGAAAACATGATCTCCCACATGAAATTCCAAAACCTTTCTTCGGTTATCGGCATAGCTCTTCTGCCTACTTTGAGCTGATTTGATGTGATTTTGGATTACCTTCACCTTTTCCATTGTTTCTTCCACCAGTTATGGTACCACAAGTTTTCTTTCACCAACGTCATCCCAACAGGTTGGTGTACGACATCTCTTTCCGTATAACGCATCATAAGGTGCCATCTGAATGCTTGAATGGAAGCTATTGTTATAGGAAAATTCTACCAGTGGTAAGTATTGATCCCACATACCCTGAAAGTCAAGAGAGCATGATCTCAACATGTCTTCTAAGGTTTGAATAGTCCGTTCTGATTGTCCATCTATTTGAGGGTGATAGGCAGTGCTCAAACAAAGTTCAGTATCCAAGGCCTTTTGAATACTTTTCTAGAATCTTGAAGTAAAACAAGGATCATGATCAGAAACAATCGATAGGGGTACTCCATGAAGTCTTACAACTTCATTAATATATAATCTTGCTCGACGTTCAAGTGGTAGATCCTCCCGTATAGCCAGAAAATGTGCTGACTTAGTAAGACGATCAACAATGACCCATATTGCATTATTCCTTCTAGGAGTCTTTGGTAGTACCATGACAAAGTCCATCGTAATATTATCCCATTTCCACTAAGGTATGGGAAGAGGTTGCAATACTCCACCAGGATGTTGCCTTCCAGCTTTCACTTGTTGACAAACCATACACCTCGACACAAAATCAACAATCCCCCTCTTCATATTGTCCCACCAAAAATGTTCCTTCAAATCTCTATACATTTTGGTGCTCCCAGGGTGTATAGAGAAATTGGAACTATGAGCATCATCCAACAATTCCCTTTTTAGATCAGTTATATCGGGAACACAAAGTCTCTTCCTGAATTTCAAAATTCCATCCTTATACACAAAGTCCCTCAATCTTCCATCATTCACATCTTTAATCTTCTTCTGAAATTCTTCATCATTGGTCTGAGAACTCTTAATCCTTTCTAGTAATGATGGTTTGGCAACCATTTGAAAAAGCATTTATGTTTCACCTTCCCTATTTATTCCCATGTCCATCTTCACTAGATCCAAGAAAATTGGATCCCTTTCAATTCTCATCACATTCAAAACTCCATGGTCTTTTCTACTCAAAGCATTTGCCACCTTGTTTGCCTTCCCCGGGTGGTAATGTATCGTGCAATCATAATCCTTGAGTAGTTCAAGCCATCGCCTTTTCCTCATGTTGAGTTCTTTTTGTGTGAAAATATACTTCAAACTCTTGTGATCAGTATAAATCTCACATTTTTCACCATAGAGGTAATGTCTCCATATCTTTAAAGAAACGATCACAGCTGCTAACTCAAGATCATGAGTTGGATAATTTTTCTCATGAATTTTTAGCTGTCGTGATGCATAGGCAATGACCTTATCATTCTGCATAAGGACACAACCAAGTCCTTTCTTCGATGCATCACTATAAATAAAAAACCCATCATTCCCCGATGGTAGAGTCAATAAAGGGGAATTGACTAATCTTCTCTTTAGTTCTTCAAAACATTCTTCACACTCTTTTGTCCAGACAAATTTAATCCCTTTACGTGTGAGCTTTGTCAATGGGTTAGCCAATCTGGCAAAATTTTGGACGAAACGTCGATAATAACCTGCTAAACCAATAAAACTGCGTACCTCAGTTATACTTGTTGGTGCTGGCCATTCTTGGATTGCCTTGGTTTTAGAAGGATCAACGGAAATTCCATCCTTAGAGACAATATGGCCAAGAAAATAAATCTCATGAAGCCATAATTCACACTTGCTAAATTTCCCATATAATTCATGTCTTCTAAGAGTCTTCAAGATAATGCGTAAGTGATTTTCATGATTTTCGTGGCTTTTGGAGTATACCAAGATATCATCAATAAATACCACTACAAAGTCATCAAGATATTCCTTGAAAACTCTATTCACCAGATCCATGAAAACAGAGGGTGCATTAGTCAATCCAAAAGGAATTACTGTAAACTCGTAATGCCCGTACCTTGTTCGAAATGCTGTCTTTGGAACGTCTTCCTTCTTCACACACAACTGATGGTATCCAGACCGAAGGTCAATCTTTGAAAAGTATTGAGCTCCATGCAGTTGGTCAAACAAATCATCAATGCGAGGTAGGGGATACTTGTTCTTTATTGTTATAGCATTGATCTCCCTATAGTCAATGCACAACCTCATAGATCCATCTTTCTTCTTAACAAAAAGAACAGGGGCTCCCCAAGGAAAAACACTAAGGCGAATAAATCCCTTATTACTCAATTCCTCTAGTTGTTTCTTTAGTTCAACTAATTCCACAGTGGCCATTCTATAAGGGGTATCTGATATGGGCCTTGATCTAGGAATTAAATCAATGGAAAACTCAACTTCTCGTTCTGGAGGATGTCCAGGTAAATCTTCCGGAAACACATCAACATATTCTCTTACAATAGGTACATACTCTATTTGAATCTTCCTTTCCTCACCCTCAGTAATTTCCTTCTCTTCCTCCCCAACAATTGAATTTAGTTGAGCTACTGGGGGTGGATCTAGATAAGAATTATGTGGCGACGATTCGGCTCTAAAGATAAGGTGTTCCTTATCATCATTATCAAGAATCGTAACCTCTTTCCTCTTACAATAAATTTTTGCATCATGGTCCGAAAGCCAATCCATACCGAGGATTATATCAAATTCAATCATGGGTATGACGATGAGATCAGCAGGTAAAGAACATTTAGGTGCTCTAATGGGAACTAATCGACAAAACTTTGTTGCAATAATACTTCCCTTAGGGGTTTTGACCGACAACTCCCTTGTTAAATCAAATTGGAAATATCTAATTTTCTTAGCAAACTGGGAAGATATGAAACAATGTGATGATCCAAAATCAAATAATTCATTTGCTAATCTTGAGGAAACCATTAAATTACCTGCCACCACGTCTTTCGGGGCTTCTACCTCAGCAGTAGTGATAGCATAAGGCTGGCCTTGATCCCTTGGCCTTTTCTGAGGTAAGTTCTCCTGACGCTTAGGACATTCATTTGCATAATGCCCCATCTCCCTGCAATTGTAGCACCGAACGTTGGTATCTTCCTTCTTCCCCTTGCAATAATGAGCTTGGTGGCCTTTTTCACCACACTTGTAACAGACTCCCATTCCCTTCAAGCAAGTACCAGGATGTTTCTTCCCGCATTTACCACAAGATGGATATTCAACCTTTCCCTTCTTCCCTTTATTTCCATTCCCAGATTGATCAGCAGGTCTCTTCTTCTCTTGCTTCGCTTTAAAGTCGTAAGACTTAGAGAATTCCTTTTCCGTCTTGATAGCGCACGAGACAATACCTTCGTATGAAGAGAAGGTTTGTGATACTAAAGCTCGACGGAGAAATGGTTTCAACCCATAAAAGAAACGATCAGTCTTACTTCTTGGGTTACGTATGTAATCTGCAACATACCTTGCTAACCTTGTAAAGTTAGCCTCATACTTTGCGACATTCTCATCCTCCTTCTGCCTCAGACTCAGAAATTGCCTTTCCATATCCGCTCGATGGTCTCGAGGAAAGTATTTTTCTAAGAACAGCTCTTTGAATTCCTGCCATTCCATGTTTGTTAATTCATCATCTTCCTTTGTGTTTTGAATTAGTGACCACCATTGATCGGCATCTCCAGTGAGGCGGTAAACTGCCATGACAACCTTCTCCCTTTCACTACTCCCCAAGGCATGGAATATTTTCTCTAAGGAATTTATCCATTGCTCAGCTACTATAGGATTTGTACTCCCATTGAAGGTTGGTGGTTGTTGCCTCATGAAACGTTCTAGCATTGATCCTCCACGTTGCGGATCAGGGTGCTCCATACGAGTAAGGTTATTATTCATAACCTGAGTGAGTTGTCCCAGTATGGTAATAAGTTGATCGACACCAGTTGCATCACCAGCCCCACTATAATTATCTTGAGCAGGAGGGAAATCCCTACATGGAGTGCGTGCATTTATACGGTTTCCATTTCTTCCACTAGGCGCCATTTCTAAACAATGACATAAACTAGATCAGTTTATGAATCAAAATACATAATCCTATACTTATAAAACACTTAACATAAATTGAACTATTTATGGATATAATCCATAATCATAAAAATGTTTTCTTTGAGGAAGTATATACTCATAAACCCTTCATAATGATTTGTAGAGAAAATGAGAGTTATCCTAAGCATATCCCCCGGGAGTGTCGTAACCAAGAGTGCAGCAAGGCCCGTTGTCGTGCACCAGTTCCCGTTCGAGTCTAGCTCAAAGCGGTGTTTTCGGGTTTTACCCCTAGGAACATCTGTGCCAGAGCCGCCTCTACCTGCTCGTATCCAGACAGGGATGTATTGCTCGGAAAACTCACAAAATCTCTACAATACCAAAATTCTAGGAAGTTCTTCTATACTAATCCTCAAAGTTCATCTTAGGTCTATGTGCTCTAATCAGAGTTTATCTAAATCTAGCTTCCAAGGTTTGTACTAAACTTCCTCTGATACCAACTGTAACGCCCCGACCCCAGCTACCCAGAGCTGGTGCATTACTTCGTAACATTGGCATGATCACAAAAGATCAAGTCTCGAAAGACCGATTAGTTTAGTAGCCTTGGAAATACTAGATACATTCATAAGTTTTACATTACATCATAAAATGAAAAACTACTACAACAACATAATGTCTCCACAGTCCACACTATTATCCCCTCATAATATCCCTGCAGGTCATTCATAATTTACTTCTTCACTTCCTGGGAAAAAATAAAACATAGAAAAGGGGTGAGCTCAAATGCCCAGTAAGGATAACAATATAGCGGAAACTTTCATATATAAGAATAAACATTTAAGGCAATGTATAACTAAAACAAAAGCCTTTTAAACATGAATATCAACATAATATGGCAAAAGTAAAATGAAATAACTCCATTTACTCATTCACATGGATATTCTACTAATCGAATAATCACATGCAAAATCACTAACCACTTTCATAATGTTGGAATGCATAATGCCAGACTATCATAACCACATAGCCAAGGCCTCATGCCAAGACTACAAATAAGATTTTGTCAAGGCCTTGTGCCAAGACACTATTTTGTCTCATGAGACCTACCGATGCATCGAGGAGCTATAGCGGGCTCCACCCGTCACATATTAAGTCCAATGCATTCCCATATGAAAAGGTTTAAACATAACATAAACATTCGTATTAAAACTAGCATACGAAATGTCAATAATTTCACCATAAACTATGAATGGTATAAAATAGCACATCCACAGTCAAACATATCACAAAAACCTTCAATACAATATAGAAGTTTTGTATAATAAATCAACTTCAAATAAGCGTAAAATCCATCAAAGGATGTTGACATAGATGAAATCAAAACACTTTTTAGAGAAATATCTCTTTATATTTTTGAAATCATTTAAGAGCCACATAAAACAAAACATTTTCTTGAAAATATTCTTATAAGCTTGTAAGGAAAGTTTTGAAGATTTTATAACGGCGGAAAATAACCGCACCCGCCTATAAGTTAAAAAAACATTCTTACATCAATTCTGTTGAAAAGGTTAAAAAGGACCTTGTTTTGAAAACGACGGAAAGATTCCTCTTATAAAAAGTCAAAAAGGGTATAAATGACTTTAACCCATATTCTTGTAAATAATAAAAATGTTTTTAAATACACTTTGAAGAAACATGGATGTGGATGATAACGAGGTCCCAGTAGATAATTATGTATAAACAACCTTGGATAATGAAGAGGTTGTGAAGTAAACCCTTACCTTGTACTTTTCGTTGGTTGGGGTAGGTTAACCTCCTGTATAATGGTGAAATAATTGTTATTAAATTATACGAGAATCATATACATTCATATGATATCATATATGATCTTTTAACATTGCTTTGTTAACAATATCTTAGATTTATCATTATTTCGGGTGTTAACTTACTCGTTTTCTTATATGTTTTGTTACGTAAGTAATGTTTTTCATGGATAGGTTGTATCTTATTCATATCCAGAATGATATCATGTCCTTAAACATTATTTTTAAATTATCACATGATAATTATACTTGAATGGATATGACGAAGAATGAATCTCATCGCGTTCGTGGAGACGGTAGTCCATACGTACGCACGAGCGACAATATCATTATTTTGATATTAAAATAATATATAATTGGATAGTATATCATATATACAGAATCATTATCATGTTATATTTATTATTTACATGAATTACATATCATTATTATACCCATCTAAATAATAATATATTGAATAACAATTACACCACGACGTGGAGACGGTAAGCCGTACGTACGCACGTATGGTGACATGTCATTCAAATGATGGGTAGAATACTGAATATGGTTGTTACATATTTATAATAACATCACAGTATATATAAGATACTGGATTTATAATTTTATAATTGAAATAATAGACAAAGAGGGAGTGGAAGAAGAAAGAAACATGAAAGAGGGTTATGAAAATGTTACCTCTTCTTCGGGTTCTTCCTTTTGATTTGATCAAAAGGACTCCTTAGGATGGCTTTATGACTAAAGTAAAGCTTCTAGGATGAAGGGAGAAATGTTGGGAGAGTATTTGGGCAGAGGTTGGCCGAACCAAAAGGCTTGAAAGTGTGAATAAGGTGATAGAGGTGGGGGCCTTTTATAAGAGGAGAGGAGGGGCTCTTTTGGAAAGATTTAAATGTTAAATTATTATACCATGCTTTTCGGATTCTAAAGGCCCCACACTTATATAATTCGTGTATAAGGTGATAAGGGTTCTAAATATCTTCATCCAATAGGCTTTGGACAAGTGTAAGCCTTGGATTTTGCATTATCTTCTCATTTTATTTAAATCGTTAAATAATGAGGTCATCGCCGCATCATAATTATGTCATAAATAATTTAATTTATTTAATGTCTAAAAATTATAAAAAAAATAATATGATGTAGGAAATCTTTTTATCTTTTTAATGAATATTTATAATCAAAATGTGGACTTGTGTAACCCCACTAAACAACTGTTTTAGTAAGACAACTCATGTTTGTGTCAATTTACTTTTAACATTAAATAAATATATATTAATGTCATTTTCCAACTAAAGTGGCTCCATGGGGTCCCCAAGTTTACCCATGGGTTTTCTTGGTCGGCCATGACTCATAAAATAGGAGTAATACAAGTGTCATGCTCATATCATATTATTAAAACATTATTTGTACCTTAAACTACACTAATTACCTCTAATCGCGATTAAGAACTTAAAAGTTACTATTCACCAAAAATTTATTTTAATCTCATTGAACCACATTTTACTTCTTAATGACAACCATGTATGTCGGATTTTTGAAAATCAAATCACAGAAGTGGTAATATTTCATTTAAATGAAAAATCAGTTATTTAACTACCACTTAGTGGTTTCACTATTCATCAAAAATTGAAGTTTTTCAGAACAAAGCCAAAATTTCACCCTAAGATATAATTGATATTCCGAATTCAAAAATGATGTCTATTTTACAAAATTCCAAACATATAAGTTGCATTAATTAATTTTATAATTAATTCCCGCTGTTACAAAAAAATGGCGTGTTTCTAAGAAACAATTTATATCAAAAGATTGGCAATTGTTTATGTCCGATTTCAATGTTAAATTAATTCTAATGACCACCATTGGATAAAATGGTAAAAATATATTCTAATTATACTTTAAAACCACTAAATAGTATAATTTTTCACTATAAATTATTTTGATTTAAAAAGTTGTTTTTAAGTATTTTTCACTATTCATAAAAAATTCGAAGATCTCAGAAAAATACCAAAAATTCAACATAGGCTAATTTCGATATTCCGAATCCAAAGATGAAGTCTATTTTGATAAATAAAATTTATAAAATTTCAAAAAGTAGGTATTACTATTCACAACGGCTAGTTTAATTAGTTGTGGTGTGTGTTAGAGCTCGAGGTTGCGTACAACACATGCTATTGCATTATTCGAAGGGAAACGTACCGTGGAAGCTTGGGGTGTTACATTCCTCCTAGTGAGGACACCTCCTGATCATATGGTGGTCCTAGCGGCGAGCCTTCTTCATGGTTCGGTCGGGCGATGGTGGAGGCTGGTGACGCAGTCCCATGACGAGGAGACACTCACGTGGGCAGAGTTTGAGTGGATCTTCAGGGAAGAGTTCTATCCCGTGACGCTGAGGTCAGTGTGGATTCAAGATCTTCTGCAGCTTCGACAGGAGGGCATGACCATGTCGGAGTACTCAGTGAGGTTTACAGACCTATCACGCTACTCCCTGGATATGGTTTGAGACCCGTTCTTTATGGCTCGGACCTTCGAGCAGGGCTTGCGCAGAGACATCCGGGCAGGTGTGGTTTCCTTGTGCCTGCCCACCTATGCTAGAGTGTTGGAGCGAGCTTTGGTGGTGGAGAGCTTTCTGGCTGAGCAGATCCCGCCTGTTAGTGCTGGGCACTCGAGGGATGATACTTTGTCAGTCGGATCGACATCTGGTAGCCGACGACAGACTCAGGGGTCTGGACGTGGCTGACGTTTCACGAGGCGACCCCAGGATGGAGGATCTGAGGCTCAGGGCTCACAGGGATTGCTGGCCAGTTTTGGTCAGCCTCAAGAGAGGCGATGTTATGCTTGCGACGGTTGGATACATCTTGCTAGGGATTTTCTGACCCGACGTGCTGCTGAGAGGGAGCCGGTCGATGGACCGCCTTGGAAGAGGTAGCATCTTGAGCAAGGAGGTCCGCAGGGCGGGGGACATGGTGGCGGAGCGGGTGCAGTAGGAGGAGGTGGTAGGCGGTACCAGTTGCCACCACCCCACCCCTAGGTGGTCCAAGCCAAGCTCAGGGAGCTGGTGGATGAGGGCAAGGACAGCTGCATGCCCTGGAGGCTGTTGAACAAGAGGTACCGCGAATGGATAGAGGTATGCCTTGTGTGCTTTCTACTTACTGTAGTAGTTTGTTAGAAACTGTTTCGCGGTACTCTTTTCTTTTTGTTGCTTGCTCGAGTTTTGTTCAGGGCGTTGGTAAGACCTTGTGTGGGTGTTTTTCAGTATGCTTCGAATGCGTCAGGAAGAGGGATCCTTCCCCCACCGAGACATGTTTTTTTGATGTGATTAAAATTTTACGGGTGATTCAGTGCCGCCCAAAGCAGATAGTATCGAGGTGTGGTGGATTAGTCCCTCTGACTTATGCGTTCGGGCAGGGGTGTTTGTTGGTGAACTCGCTGGTGCGGGAGACCCAGTTGAGAGTTCAGTCTCTTCCCTTGTGCTAAGGGCTTTTCGGGGACGGAAATTTCTAGGGGGGGGGGAGGATGTAGAGACTCGAGTTTTTGGCCCTTCCAGACTTTGGAATATTGCTATGAATAATTCCAGAGCTAGGCGCGAAGACGGAGTGCGATTCCGAGGACCGGTGTGCCCAGAATTAATTTTATAAAAATATTAAGTATTTCTATACTATGCACATGAAGGGGTGTGATATATCCTAAACGGTAGCTCATAATGAGATTTTGAGGGAACAATTGCGTCCGAAACGTGCCATTTACCCTAGGCGAGGTGTAAAATTTGCGGCCGCGGACCTGCGGTGAGAAATGCCACCGGGGGCGTTTTCGTAAATAAATGGAGAAGTTAGTGTGCGAGCATTAGCTTGAATAACTTCTGAATGGAGTCTCAGATGGAAAATATGAGTCTGTCGTTGCGTTCAGAATGGCGCGTTTACCCTAGGGGTGACCTTACCTTTGTTCGCATTGAGCATCGGGCGGATGCGAGTCGGGAGCTGGAGATGGGAGATATTTTTGTTTAAATAAAAAGAAATATCTCATCCTTCTTACCTCCCTCCTCCCTCACGCGTAGGTGGCGACACCCCCCTCCCGACCTTCGTTTCATTGCGAAATCGAGCCAGAATCATCCGTTTTTTGTGACGACCGTTAGCGGATCTAGCTTCAGGGCGTCGTCGGCGTCGATCTGCACCCGAAGCTTCGGCGTTTCGCCCATGAGGTAGGCGGTTTGCGTTTTAATCCCCAGATCCCGTTTTTGCTGCAAATTTCTTCATTTTGAAGGGAAGAACACGTCTCGAGGGCCGCAAAGGTCCTTCTGGATTGTAAAACGGACCACCGGGGTGCCCCCGGCGGTCCGCGGAAGGTTCGCCGGTACGGCACCGGCGCTGGCGGAGCCGCGGCGGCCGGCCGCCCAGCGGGGCGGCCAGTCCGACCTCTTTTTGTCATACGGGGGTCTTTAAACCCCCGTATCTTGCAATCCAGGAGTTGGATTTGCGTTCCGTTTGCGGTGACGTGACCCTGACGATGAGGCAAACCCTCCGGTGTGGGTTCGAGGGTTTTATGGTTCGGGATTGTGGCCTGGGAGCTAGAAACATCGTATAAAATAATAGTATTTTATTATTTTACGACTTCGGGCCGTTGTAACTTCTACCCGGAGCGTCCGAATGACGTGCCGTCATTGGCGTTGAGACCCTGATGGTGCGATGAACTATTTGAAATGGTTTCCGGGTGTTCGGAACGGGGTGCGGGCCCCATGGGGCCGGGTTTTGGCGTTTGCGGAGATACGCATATTTTGCACCAGGATTCCGATTTTGGCGGATGATTAGTCGATCCTGTGTGTTTTTCCGAGAGGATCACAATGGTGTGATCCGTTCGATGGGTCTCGGAATCGAGGCATGGGCCCCACCCGAGCTGGCTTCTGTGAATAGTACCATTTTAACCGGGTGTCCGTTTCGGTCGAGCGAGTTGTCGATTCCGCTTGTTTTTCTGAGGGGTTTGTCGTGGTATGGTCCGCTCGATGGGTTTTGGGATCGTTGTGTGGGCCCCACACATGCTAGATAAGGTGAATAATTCCTTTTTCACCAGTGCTCCGTTTCAAGCGAGTAAGCAACCTATCCTGCGTGTTTTTCTGCGTAGATCACGATGGTGGCCTCAGTTCTATCCTTAGAGGTGTGCAGTGTGGCGTTGTTGTGGGTCGCTAGGGTTAGCGACGTTTTAGACCAGCAGTGGTTGAGGGTACTCCCTTGGTTTGTTCCCACGAGGGTTTGTGTGGCATCACAACCTTCATATAGGTTTGTGATCCTCTCGATGGGATGCTAACTATTAGAGTTGTGGCATCCCTCTGGTGGGCCCAAAGCGGGATCCTCTAGCATCTTTTCCCTAGATCAGGTTCTTGGTATCACTGTGACCACTTATTCACGGGCGGTGATCCCCTATCCAGCTGGTTAACCTCATAGGGTTATGTCATCATCAGGATTATGATCCCCTACACGGGGGTCCATACTCAGTAGGGTTGTGGCATCGTCGTGTATTCAATCCCCTACTCAGCATGAGGTGTATAGTAGGGTTGAGGTGTCGTTGGTTATGCGATCCCCTACTCAGCGCGTGGTTTCTGTTGGGTTGCGGCATCTTTGGTTCGATCCCCTACATCGCGAGTTATACCAGATAGGGTTCTGGTATCGTCGTGACCACCTTTATATGGGCGATGATCCTCTATCTAAGTGACGTGCTTCTGTCAAGCACCAGGTTGGGTCGTGGTATCCTCCAGCGGACCCTGGGAGTGATCCCCTATCTGTGAGCTATGTATACCGGAGTGGGTTCTGGTATCCCCTAGCAGACCCTAGGAGCGATCCCCTATCCGAGGGGTTTGGTGGTTATGTTGTTTCAGCAAGGTTTCCTCAGTGATTCTATCCGACGGGCATGATCTCTCAGGTGAGCGTCTGAGAGGTTTGTGAGAAACCCGGTGGAGTGTATCTCTCAGATGAGTGTCATCTGGGATGACAATGTTCATGTGGTGTACTCTTCTGGTTGTGGACATTTGCTGGTGTTGAGGTCGGTAACTCATGTGGCTTGTTGCGTGAGATGATTATATCTGGATTGTTCAAGGTATATGTATGGGCATACACCTGAGCTGAGCTGACGAGTTGTGTTTAGCCGAGGATGGTCACGAGATGGAGTTTCTCCCTCGCCTGGGTTCCCTCTGGCTGGGATGAGCGGAATGTTTCCTTTCAGTTGCTCTCTTTGGTTTTGGGTTTTTGGGGTGCCTACTGAGTATGTGTATACTCACCCCTGCACGGGCTTTTCCCACACATGTTTGGGTCTTGTGCAGACCACAGGCCTTTCGACGGAGTCCCAGGAGGACCCGGAGCAGGCAGAGCTGAGTGAACGAGACGGACCGGGGTGTTTGCCGGTGCGGTGCTGAGGGAGATTTCCGGTGGTGTTTGTGGCAGCGTCCCCCTTATTCAGAGCAGGTTGGATGCGCTTTGTAGTTTTCTTTTGGTGGGCCCTGTTTTTCCCTTTTTTACTTTTGCTGTTGCACTCTGGTTTGGGATAGATTGTATGCATGCATTTACTTTTCAGTTTCCTATATCTCTGCATTATTGCATGGTGGTGTTTGTGGGTGCGTGTGTATAGGTACCTTAGGCTAATGCCTCCCATGTGTGTGATAGCCTACTCGGCGCTGGACGCCAGCCCCTGGCCTATTGGAGGCGGGCTTGGGGAGTCGCGGCTCGAGCCCCGTTGGGTCGGGTCATGACATACTAATGAGTATAGAGTCACCTCTGTGTTAGTGCAGACCATGGTATAGTAAGACCACACGGAATATAGAATATTTTCCATCCATGAATTTTTATCCTTATTTAAAATATCATGGATTATATTTGTTAGGGTCTTGTTGAAGTCTTATATCTGTCCATTGTCCACTTCATGGTAGCGAGATGAATAGTTAGACTTGATTTCATACTCTTAATATAAATTCTCCAATTCTTTAGAATAGAAATTTGTCCTACTGTCATCAGTATTTTATGAGGGATTTCAAATCTAGTGATGATGTTGCCTTTTATAAAGCCAAAAAACTTCCTTGACCATATATCTTTTAGGGGTACCACTTCAAACAACTTGGGGAAGAATTCGGTTGTCATGAGAATGTACTTGAAATGCTTGGTCGTAGTGGGAGGATATGGTCCCATGATGTCCATTCCCCATATAGAAAATGGGTAGGAGTATTTGGATGTGTATAGAAACTCTGGGGGTTGCTGAATGAAGTTATAATTAACCTAGCACGAGTATAAAGTTTTGGTGAATTTAGTGTAGTCCTATATTATTGTGGGCTAGTAGTACGCGAGGCTTCAGATTTTATTGGAAGGCTTCTATCCTAACCGGTGTTCTCTCCATGATTTAGTGTGAACTTCCTTCATGAAAGTAGTAGTCTCAACTCCATCAATGAACCTGATGAGGACCCCATCAAGGATCCACTTATATATCACGTTTTTATGATTCATGACATCATATAGAATAGATAAAATTTATCATCTTCAAATTTTATCTCACATGGATCTGACTGGTGGGTGATCTCCCTTTAGAAGGTAGTCCACAATGGGATTCATCCAGTTGGGGGTAGGAATATACAATTCAGGGATGGGACTAACATCATTGATCACTTCTACATCATCTTGAACAAATAGTGAGACCATTTGATGGTGTTCAATGTTGATGACTATTTCATCACGGTCCAGATCAGTTTGAGTTATGGCTGAATTTTCAAGTGCATATGCCTTGGAATTTTATGACCATCAGATGTGAGTTAATGATGGTATGAAAGGGAATTATAACATTAGTCCCTGAATGTGGTTTAGTAGGGGGATTATCTCTTCCTCTTTGATATCATTATCACTATTAACCGGCTTAATGACCAGTCTAAAATAACCTTTTTAATATAAAGTGCATTACTTGTACATGAAGGGTCAGCTCTATCTCTATAATAAGATACTAATATTCTATTTCATTTTTTGTGAATCCCTTAGATAGAATGAAGGTTTAAGGTAGGATGACCATTAATGGAGATACTAGCATAACCCATATCCCCACTTTATTGATATTGGGGTCCTTCATCCTCTTTCCCACCAGGGTTATAGATGCACTATCAAAATACATTTTCTATATCTAAGGTCCCTGTTGAATAGAGAAAACTTATTCATTGGGTAGTTCAGTATCCAATGAAATAATTTTTGGTGAGGGGTGAGTATCTAGGGAATCTTCTAATGCATGGAATTTGACTTCTTTCTTAAGGAACTTATTGAATTTCAAACTACATTAGGATGACAGCCCACTATGATAGACATCCAGTCAATATCAAATGAATGAGAATGTATTTTAGTGGGTTTTTACAAGAGATCAAATGGAGCTCCAAATGATGAAAGTATTTCCTCAGCTTCTAGACTGAAAATATTAGTTCTAGACATCTCTTATCGATATCTAAATAGTGAGTCTCAACATCAATCATGGTTTTACTGAGATAATAATTTTTTTCAATGCTGGAGTCATTCTTTTTGTGTGAGGAAGGAACCCAATGATCTCTCTATGGATGTCACATATAAAATAAGAATCCTTACTTCAAAAAAGGTATCATCACTATCAATCATAAGAGATAATTATTGATTATGTTGAACACTTCATGGAAATCATTATTCCACTGAAATGTAACACCCTTTTTCATAAACTTATTTAAGGTGAGATATTTTCTAGAAACGTTTTCTAGGAAGATTCAGAAGTAGGATATGTTTACATGAAGTCCTCTCAAATCTGTCAGGTTTCAAAGAGGTGAAAATCTAAAAATAGAAATTTCCTTCTTAGGGTCGACCTCAATTCCATGATGACGTATGAAAAAGGTGAGAAATTTCCTTGATGTAATGGTAAAATAAAATTTTAATGGGATTTCTTCTTTGTGTCATTAAAATTTGTTGTTGATGATTTCAAGTTCCTCCAAGTGGTCAGCACATTATGTAGATTAAACCACAAGGTCATAAACAAAGAATTTGAAAAACTTTCCCATGGTGTGTCTAAAAATACGATGCATAAAATGTTTTTATATAGCGCTAAAATTCTTCAAGAAAAAAGGAATTACCTGATAGAAGATTACTCTATGGGGGACCCTAAAGGTGGTGAAATATTAATCTTCTTAGAAATTTGGATTTTATTATATGCCTAATATCCATCCATGAAAGAGAAATCATGATATCTCACTATTGAATCGAAAAATATTTCTGTAATCGTTATTGGGAAATCATCCATTGAGCAGTGCCAGTTGAGGTCTTTGAAATTGATGAAGACTTTAATTTTATTATTATTAATCTTTATGTGGATGATATTGGACAACCATTTGGGATATTTGGCCTCTCTAATTAATATGTTTGTGATGATATTTTCAACTTCGGCCTTGAATTTGGATGCATGTGTCGAGTGTGTCCTTTTGGCTGCTTGTTTGTATCCTCGGTGGTCCTCTAGCAGGGCCAGGTGGTAAGTGGATATCTTAGCATCAAGGATCTAAATTTCTATGTAATTATAGGAAAATATGTCCCAATTATTATTTATGAAGGAGGTATATACCCTTTTCTTCTCATAAGACATGGTTTCACTAATCAAGATGGGTCGTGAATCTTCTTCTCTGCCCAGATTTATTTCTTTGAGTTCATCAATGGTGGTAGAGACACCCTCCTAAAATTATGGAGAAGAATCCATAAGATCCTCCTCCTCTTATTCTTCTTATTATTCCATATGAGGTAGAAAGTAGTGTGATAAGTTCTCTAGAGTTTGGATAAGATTCAATATCTTGATATTCAAAAAATGATGTGACTTCTTCTGACCCTACTATTTGCACGGGATTTCCTGGAATCTCTAGAGAGGATGTTGTGAGGGATGTAGAAAGATCATATCTATCCATTTTGAGCTACGAGACAACATATTCTGCCTCAACTTTTGAGTAAATGATTCAATGGAGATCTAGGGATGGAATGAAGGAATTATCATCCGAGCTTTAACCATTTTTTGGGAAGTAAGAAAATTATTTAACTCTTCTAGACTCACATGTCATAACTGAAATCATGAAGAGAATTGAATATGTTTCTTAACTTGGAATCATATTATTTATATGATTTATGGGTAACACATATTCTTCGATGATATATTTTTATGGGATAGTTGAGATTATTTCTAGACTAGTTGGGGTGGTGACTTAAGAAACACCATGATCTAGAGGATGTTTTCCTTTCCCCTATTAGAATTGAGTATCAATATAATGAGACTCGTATGATTCAAATGGTTCCTTATCAGCATGAAACATCCTTATTTTTTCTTTAAGTCATTATTTGATATAGTAATGGTATGATGAGGGGATTACCACATGCTGATGTAACCAGGGACTTCCAAAAAGATGTTGAAGGTTGTGTTTTGCTGAAAAACCCAAAAAACCAAGTCAACATCGAGGTATCCAAATTGGCCCTTGAGATTGATTTATCTTAATGGATTATTCTCACTTTTTTTCATATCCATGCAATGTTATAGTGTAAGTCATTAGGTTATCCTCATCATAACCCAAATAGAGAAGTTTTTGTACTAGAATGAGATTAACTCTAGAGTTATTATCAATGGATACTTTTCCAGCATCAACACCATTTATTGTACTAGAAACATACAAGGGTATGATCTGTAGAAATATTACATAATCCTCATATTGATCTGTGAATAAGATAATAATATGGGATTATGTTGGATTAATATTTTTTTGATAGACCTCATCAGTGAGAACCATAACATTAAAATCAAAAAAGGATGAGCAAATCCTTTGTGAGTGATTCCCTGAGGTCGTTTGAAAAACTATGGGCATCCAGGATCAATAGCTTCGCTGGTACCAAGGATAACTATTTTAGGATGTCACACATATAGACTAATTTTATATGCTTCCCTATATGGGGATGCGCTTTCATGGGTTCTTTAGGGGATTGAGTATTTTATATAAATCGACTGACCCTTGAGATAGGAGTTGTAGGAACTCATGTCCTTGGTGGGTTGTGTCAGGAAGGTCTACCTACCCACCATGGGTGATTGGACATAAGTTCCACTTCGGATTGAAATTCCATAGTGATAGTGTCAGGGTGAGTTTTATCTAGTACATGGGGGTTTTCCATCTCTGGTCAAACTCACTAATGGTCTCTTTCATTGGTTTCTGCAACATTGAAATTCCGAGTAGGGATCTGGATAGAATTATGGTTCCTTCCTTGATCATACCTTCCTCGGTATCCTCATCTCCTACAACCTATTCCTATGGATCCCTAATTTGGTACAGAAAACTTAACTTCATAGACATACTCATTATAATCCAAGGCATCTATTAAATTTATGACATTAATGGAACAGAAGATCAACTCCCCATCTGATAAAGAATTTTTAAGGTGGCCGATAATGGTAGTGTCATTTGGTGGGGCGGTGCCCAATGATTCAAATACGAGGGAAAAAATTCTAAGAGAGTCAAAACCAAATTTTTCCTTGATGTAGGTTTATCCAAAAATTCTTCATACTTGCCCTTCCATTCAAAATTCTTTTCAAAAGGCTGTATTTTGGAGGTTTGTGGGGTCGATGACTTTGGCTGTGTTGTAGTATATTCGATTGGTGGAATAGTTGGTTTCTTTATCTATTCTTGGATAATACCATGGGATCTTTTTTTGAGTAATATAACCATAAAAATTTTCTTCCCTTCTTCTAATAGCTTCTTTGTACTCGCTTACTTCTTTAGGGGAAGTGGCATAAACATACACTACTTATACTTTTGGTCTTCCCAACATCATTTTCTCATAATCTACAATTATCAAAAATATGTATTGGAAGAAAAATAATTCTTAAATAATTTTTCATATTATCCATTTAAATGGAAAATAATATAATAGTTCACCAAGAACTACCTAGTCGGGCCTCTTTTGTTCTTTTAGGTAGAGAAAATTATTATCCATAGAGGCTATAAAATATCCACATACATGATCATATCGGAATGAGTAAAATTTATTTATTATCTCCAAGAGTATATTTTTCCAAGGTCCCATATATTCTTCCTAGTGAGGTGGGGGTTAATGTTTCTACCTAGGGGGAACCGTATGATATATTCTAGGATTCGAAGCTGGAGTAGGTGTGAAGGCCAGTTTATGTGTGATAGACTACACCTCCTCCTTTAATGTTCTTTTTCCTGGGAAAGGTGGAGTTATATAGGACATAAAATTGGTCTTATATATGGAGTCTTACATTATTTTGGAAATGGAAGAGAAATATCAAAACCTACCTATATATTTCACATGGATTATTGACATTCATAGCTCATCGTAATGTTTATAAATGCAGATAATGAGCATATCCTACTTGGAAAGCATTCGATTCAAGGAGTAGGATAAACCTTTCCATATAGCAATGAAATATGAGAATCTCTAATTTTTTCACTATTTTCAGTTTGAGAGGCCATTGATTATTATATTTTTTAGTGTTTAGTTGAACAGGACGATGAACTTCCAATGGAGGTCTTATTATCCTTCTATTTATAGAGTCGAAAAACTAGTATACCATATAAAGGCTTTCATATACAAGGTTTGTACAAAGAATCTATGTTTCAATACTTATTCATTATTAGGATTTCCCATCACGGG
This sequence comes from Viscum album, assembly GCA_963277665.1. Classification (NCBI taxonomy): domain Eukaryota; kingdom Viridiplantae; phylum Streptophyta; class Magnoliopsida; order Santalales; family Viscaceae; genus Viscum; species Viscum album. Next base: position 612,087,908 of record OY728119.1, read on the forward strand.
ATTACAATGTGATGTAAAGTGAAACAGATGTTTTTCTATGTCATTGGAGCCATTAAAAATTAGAAACATAGGACTCCTAAAGTTTATAGGTGGTAGGGTTTCAGTCACCTAGTCAGGGTAATGCTTTTGTTCCAACTGAAATGGTACAAGTCACTCATTGAATGATTCTAATCGATTTTACAATAACTTGATGGTTTCAATAATCCCTTGATGTGTGTTTGATTGAATAAGAGTTTGGATATGTGTGTCAATTGATATGATCTGGTGTGAAAATTCTTCCATCATTTGAGGCTAATATCTGGCTGGGTACATCTTTTGAGGGTTTTCCTAAAATTGTTCTAGTTGTATCCTAAATGGAGGTAAATCTAGATATCCTTACATGATTGAGTCCAAGTAAACTAAGGGCCCATACGCGGAGTTGGGCAGATGCCTTGGCCCTACTTCTATTGCCGAGATGAATCCTTATGAAAGAGGTAAACCTACTAGAAGGGTATATTGAGGATCTTCCTGGGGAGAAACTTTTATTGGAACGAAACCTTAGAGAACCTTAGAATTGTGTCACATAAAATCTTTCATTTCTTCCTCCTTATGGGATAATATTTCTTCGAGTGTGGAAAGATTGTTCTCATTGGGAGGAGGTGACATATTTTATGTAGAATTTCCTTTATTATTATTAGAGATTCACCAAGGAAGAGGCAGTGTGAGATTCATCTAGGTAGAACCCAAATTTAGTGTGATTATCTAAATCTTGGTATTCACACCTTCTTTATTTATAATAGTGTGGACCGTGTTCCAAATTGAACCATCCTCTCCCCACTCCTCTTCATTATCAACATTCTTGGTTCCATCCATAGGGTTGATGTCTATGATGTTTACTAATGAATAATTATTTTTTTTCATCATAATGGATTTTAAATAATAAGATGGTTATTTTCTCCCTTTTATAGACCTATCTATTCCTTTCCGGGATCCCCTTCAAGCTTCTCGGTGAAGGATGACTTGGAGGGAACCTCTATGTAGCCTGGTCGTATGCCTCCCTTATAGGGGAAATGGGTTACAGGATGGGATGGAATGGGAGAACTAATTGATTTTTGTCCTCCCTAGATGGGGAAATAATTATTTCTATTGAGTGGGATGGTTGAGGTAAAAATTCCCACATCCCTATGGGATGGGGTTTCTTCCATTCTCTTATTGTTGTTCCTTGTTCTGGATTTTTTAGTCTTATGGGGGAATTTTATGTTAAAAATTCCTTTATCTCTATGGGCTGGGGTTGATCCCATATAGTGGTGGCTGTTATTGATGTTTCCTCCTTCTTAATATCACACAAACCTATTTGGGTGTTAGCTGAGTACAATGTTGAGTCTGTTGGAAAACTAATTTCTTTTGAGGTCATTAACATTTCTTGATGATTGGATTCCCTTAAGTGAGAAGCCTATTGAATGTCATCAGTTTCATAGTTCGGGATTTTTTTAATGGAATTCTCTCTTGAGGCCTAATTCTTTTGATTCTTATTCAAGAGAGATTTTTTTTGATTGTGTCATCTTTCCCGAGCATGGGTTTTTTTCATAATATCCACCTTATAATAATGAAATTAAATGATTTAATTTCCAATGGGTTCTAATGAATGGGGCTTGGGGTGAAATGAAAAGATCCATGCTCCCCCCATCCCTGTATGTAAACACTGCGTGGGGTACCAAAAAATATAAGACACAACTCATGAAACACATTGAGTCATAATGTATGAAGATATTTTCTTTACTTCTCTAATCATAGTTTCCGTGCAGATGGATGGGCATCCATGTTGATTTTAATATGATTCTCTCTCAATATTTTGAAATTTTCCACATACCCATTGTAAGTAATGAATTTTCGTGGTATGGGAATGGTCTGGGGGTGGCTTGGTGGATGATAATTTCCTTCAGACATCTTATGGTTGATAAAGTAGATCACTTTTCATTGATAGGGTCCCTAACATTTTTGGACCCACCTTTCCAAGAGAATTAGAATATGAGGGCTTTCTCTCATTTGTCTCAGAATTTAGAGGTCCATATTGCTAAAATGAGTTTCCACTATGGGGAGGACCTTCACAAAAAATTCTATAATAATGAGGATTACCATCATAGCTCAATGTTTGATTTAATAGAGAATGTTTTCACCATATACCTTGGGGAGGACCTTTTGGGGTAATGATAGTCAGGGTAGGTCCTTCTTTCTATTTGATATTTTATCCACAATGTGGGATACCACGATGCTCGTTAGGAGATAGGATCTCATGATCGATTAGTTTTTTCCCATGAAGGGATACTTCATGGTAGATTATATTGGGAGGACCTCTAGAGTTTCTATTAATAATGTTTCAGGGAGGACCTTCATAACTACTATTTCCACTTTAGTAATTTGGTAAGGAATCACTAGGATCCCGAACCACTATTGATAAACATTTGATGACCTTAAAAAATCTAGGTTCTAGTAGAGTCGGGTTATGATTCTACTCTTCATTTTTCAGTTTCCTTCTACACAATTTATCATTAGGACCTCTCTTGTATGTGATTGGGGATGATTTTTATGAGTTATGACCTTAATATATGCATGTTTGTTCAAGTTTCTCATTTGGAGATATCAAGATATGACGATAAGCTTCCAAAATTCTAGAAGGGATATATGCCTACCATAGAGCCTCCAATAAAGTGGATTGGTGTCCCCAAGTTAGAACATGTATTTATGCCTGATCCTATTGACCATTTATCATAGAATATTTATGACAGTGCTCCTAGAAAGGAGGAGAGATGCATGTCTATTCCGGATTCACCACCCCATTGTGCGGACGAGTTTCCCCACTTACAGAGGCAAGGCTGTGGTCCCGGATCCTATCTATTATCATAGACATGATTACATCTTGGAATGTCTATAGGATATGGTTATATATTTATATTTGACCCAATATAATTTCTAATATGTTTTGAGATACACCCCTTATGGGAATGAGAATATATTCTCATTCTGATGTTGCAGTAGGAATATGTGCTTGCTTCAGTCCTCTATTTCATGCTAGTCAGTACTAACTTTCTACTTCTGTAGGGGAAGATGTATGAGTCTACCCCTGATTTAAAATTGGGATATGTTGAATATTTTCAATAGTTTCTACATATTTTCATGGAGGGGTTGATATGAATGAGCATGAAATTGTGTATTCTCATAGTTTTTCACTATATTTGGATGGAAGTCTTTATTTAAATGAAATGGAATTTTCATCTTCTCATGATTTTCCACCGTATTTGGATGATGAGATCCATTTTCATCCACATGAATTTTCATCTTCTCATAGTTGGTTTCCACTATATTTACATGGAATGATAGATATGAATGAGTAGGGAAGTGCGTCAACTCACAATTTTCCATTTTATTTAATTGGAAGGACTCTTTGATAGAAATAAGGATGGCAGAATATTCTTGATTGTTTGAACATTTATCTTCATGAGACGACCTGGGGATCCTTATCTATATGACTTTGTCTAGGGACCACTAGGAAATATCCTTGATATAGAGAGGATTTTGGGCTTCATAGTGTTGACAGTGATGATTACTAGCAGGGGCCCTAAAGCGGGACCCATGTGTTGTAAAGACCTGACCCTAGTTTTCCAAAGTCAACTACTTATTTTATTACATTGGAATATTAAAAAGTAAGTAACATCCTAAAGGACTGAATACTTTAGTATTTTTGGAAGACCATATAAATACATAAGTTCATCATTACAACTTGAAATGAAATACAATATAGAATATCCATTAATAACTCCCATAACTCCTAGATTATCCCTACAATTCATTCAATAATAAACTTCTTCATATCCTGGTGGAAATAAAACATAATAAAGGGGTGAGATCAAATTATCAATAAGTTTGAGTAATACAGCAGAACAAATCATAAACATAAACACTAAGCATCATGAGAAACTAAAAACATATTCCTTTAAACATATACTAGAGCGTAATATGATGGGAATAAAAGATGACTTAATAATGCCCTAATAAAACATAACAATAGATATTATACTATCAAATAATCACATGTACCAACAATTACTTATTTCATAATGAGGTAATTCATAATTCCATACATCATAACCATTCTGTTAATACTTCATGCTAAAACCATACATAAACAGGTAAAAACCCAAACTAGTTTGTCTCATGAGACCTACCGATGCACTGAGTGGCTAGAGAGGGCCCCTCCAAACACTTAATAAGTCCAATTCATTCCACATATTAAAGGGGTGAAAGAAAAACAATATATAAATTCATATTAAAACTAACATCTGAAATATAAATCACATTCCCCAATCATTAAACATAACACTAACCATTCAGAATAATATGGTGAATGGTTTCAATATAGCACATAAATATTAAAACTAATAATAAAAAATTCAATGAAATATGATAGATGATATCATAAAATATTAATCCCAATTAAAAATATGAATAATAAAGTGTGTCTGAAATAGATGATAATACTCTTATAAAATCATCGTGTAATTCTTTATAGAAATACTTGTTTACTTTGAAAAGAAGAGTTCATTTGGAAAAATATTTATAGAAAAACTGAAGTGAATTAAGCTAGTTGTTTTCATAATAAAATTAGTGAATTTAGAAAAATAATTTTTTCTTAAAATATATTATAGAGTTCATTTTAAAATAGGTAAGAATTCAAGAAGTTCCTTAGAAAAAATTTGTTTATCGGGAAGAATGTTTTGAAAGATCCTTTTAAAAAATGTAACTCCCCATAAAATAAAGAATGATTCTGATTGGTATATATATATATAGAATATTCACATATAATTTATGAGGATTAAATAATAATAAGTAATAATTTCATTGAGTTAAGTAGAGAATAAGAGTAACCCGAATGAAAATGGCGGTTCGGGTAGAAAACCCTTACATTATGTTTGGATGTGTCATACACTTGACCTTAAGGTCCTAGAATTTGAAATTATACCCATTAATTATTTAATTAAGAACATATTATACATTTATATAATTTACAATAATTTTTTATGTTCATTTATGGAATTTTGATAAGTTATAATATTGAATTCTTTCGTTTCAGAGTGTTTATTTCTTGATATTCATGATCAGTTCGCTTGATTATAAGTATGAAAGATCATGTTGAATGGATATAATTTTCCTGGATTTAGTTTATATATTATTAATGAAAATATAGAAGTGTAAATGGTTATATATGTCGTTTGGTTACATGTTATGAGGTTGAATCATTAGATACATCATTTAGTGATAATTGTTTAGATTTTTACGGCTGTTTTTCGATCACACCGAACATGTTTTGTTCTATTATTTAGTATCTTGTACAAATGATGGTGCCAGAATAGTTAAATAAGTTATAATCATTATTTTAGAATCTTTTTCAACCATAAAAATGGTTTAATGACCATCCTTTAAGGGGAAATTCAAGAACAGAGGTTTGTTGTCCATGAAGGTAGTAAAATGGCACCTCCCGGATGATGATTTCATTTTTTAAAATAAAAGAGAGAGAGGACATTGATAATGTATCTTCCATTAACATGATATAATTACATTATATAGATGATAATGGATTTATAATGATAATTTGGATAGAGGGTGTGAGGTGATAATAATAAATAAATAATGAACTTGAAAAGAAAATAAAATGAAATGGAAGATGATTTTACATCTTGGATACCCCTCCTTGAGAATCTTTCTTAGGGGATTGATTTTAGCCTTTTGGCAAGACCAAGATTTCTTGGAAGTGGAGAGAGTATAGAGAAGAGTATTTTGGTTGAACTTTTATGAGCTCCAAGTCGTAGATATGTGAGGGGAAGAGGGTGTGAGAGGTGGTTTTTATAGTGGATGAGAGGGTGATTTTTGAATATCTTATTCATTATTTTATTATTTTTCATAAGAAAATAAATAGCGTTGATTATTATGAAAAAAATTAATAAGTTCACATGATTTAGAAATAATGGTTTCTTACATCATCCATTATGCAAAGAATATTGTATTTATCTTATAATGTATTTATACCGTAAATTACCATATTTTATTATGCACCAAATATTCATGTATTTCATAAAAATAAAAAAACTCACCACAATAATCTTTTGATGTGTAAAATTCAAAAAATGGACTCCATTTTATCAAAATAATGTTCTAAATATGTGAAGATTAATTTTTAAACAAAAAAACTATTTACTAAAAAAAATACAATTTTTAAAAGTAAAACTCATTTTATAACACCCTAAAAAATTAAATAAGATCTTATTAAATTATCCTAAAATCAAGGAAAAAAATTATTTATTTTAGAATACATTTTATTAAAATTAATTTTTTTAAATCAATTATTAATTTAAAATTGTAATTTTATATTTATTAACAACCAAAATACGAACACTTAATTATTAATTTTTAAAATATTCACTCTCATTTATAGGGTTCGAAAATTTTATTTATACTTACATGGGTGAGGTTAAGGATCATATTACTATTAATAAGGTTGTTTTACTATTCATAGGGGTCAAGTTACTATCCACAAAAATGTAATTTGATCCTACAAGACTCTAAATATATTACGGATCGCAACCAGGTATGTTCATTTTTGAAATTCAAAACTTAGAAGCGAAAAAAATTATGTTTAACGGCTAGGTTATAACTATATCCTATAACAAAGTGTTTGTTTCAAAGATATTTCATGAATTATATATTAAATTTATTTTTAAATTATTTGGGTGTTACATTCTTCCCTCCTTACAAAATTTCATCCCCGAAATTACTTGAATGTTACCTTATAAAAAGATTTGGGTAGTTTTTCATCATTAGCTCCTCAGGCTCCCATGTCGCCTCTTTAATTTATGATTTTTCGAATGTACCTTTATCATCCAAGTTGTCTAATTCCTCAACACCTATTCTTTAGTGTCCAGAATATTGATAGGCTCTCATCATAGTAAGATATGTCGAGTTAAAATTCTATACCTTTAGAAGTGAGGACATGTGTTGGGTCTGGCATGTTCTTTCTCAACAATGGGACATGGAACACATTCTGTACATTAGAAAGGCTTGGTGGAATCACCAATCTATAAGCCATAGCTCAAAATCTATCCATAATTCTAGAAGTACCAATGTACTTGGGTCTTAGTTTCCCTTTCTTTCCAAATATTATAACACCCTTCTATAGAGTTACTTTCAAGAAAATGTGATCTACCACTTGAAATTACCAATACTTCCTTCAATTATTAGCATAACTTTATTTCTTACTATGAGATTCTTTGATATGTGTTTAAATATTATTTACCTTCATAATTGTTTCCTCCACAAGATCTGGGCCCACAAGCTACCTTTTACCAACTTCATCCCAACATGTTGGGGTACGACATCTCTTTCCATACAAAGCTTCATATGGATCCATTTGAATAATAGAATGGAAGCTATTATTGTAGAAAAAATACACCAAAGGTAAATTTTGATCACACATACCTTGAAAATCAAGTGAGCATGACCTCAACATGTCTTCTAACTCTGGATCGTTCTTTCGGACTACCTATCAGTTTGAGGGTGATAAGCAGCACTCAATCGAAGCTTAGTATCCAAAGATTTATAAAGAAGTTTCTAGAATTTTGATATAAATAATGTATAACGATAAGATAATATTGAGATAGGTGCTCCATAAAGACTTAAAACTTCATTAATATAGAGTCATGCATGATGCTATAGTGGAAAATCGTCCCTTATAGTGAGGAAATGTACAAATTTGATAAGTTGATCAACAATCAACCATATTGCATCATTATTTCTTGGAGTTTTGGGTAATCCAATGAAAAAATACATGGTGATGTCATACCATTTCTATATAGGAATAGTAAGAGGTATCATGACTCCATAGGATGTTGTCTTTCAACCTTCACCTATTGACAGACTAAACATCTTGATACATAATAAGAAATTTCACTCTTAATTTTATCCCACCAGAAATGTTCTTTCATATCTCTATTAATATTAGTGATACTAGGATGTATAGAAAAATATGAACTATAATAATCAACCAATAACTATCTTTTTAGGCTAGGTATAATAGGAACACAAATCCCTTCCAAATTTTAGAATTTCATCCTCATACATGAAGTCTTCCAACATCCCATCACTCACAACATTAATTTTATTTTGAAGATTCTCATCATGAGGTTAAGAACTTTTAATCCTTTCTAATAAAGATGGTTGGAAAACCAATTGAAAAAGTATTGATGATTCAACTTCTTTGATAATTTCAATATCCATCTTTACTAGATCCATTAACACATGATCCCTATTAACCTTCATTTTTTAGAACTCCATGATCCTTCCTACTCATGCATATGCCACCATATTTTCCTTCCCTGGGTGGTAGTTTATGGAACAATCATAATCTTTAAGCAACTTGATCCATCATATTTTCCTCATGTTGAGGTATTTCTATGAGAATATATATTTCAAAATCTTGTGATCTGTATATATCTCACATATTTAACCATATAGATAGTGTCTCCATATCTTTAGAGAAAAGATTATAGCTGCTAACTTGAGATCATGATTTGGAATTGTTTTGTTCATGAGTTTTTAACTATATTCATGCATAGAAATAACTCTATCATTCTGTATAATGACACATCCAATTCCTTTCTTTGATGCATCATTATAGATCACTAACCCACTATTTCTCGATGGTAGAGTCAATATTGAAGAATTCACTAATCTTTTCATAAATTCTTTGAAAAACTCATCACATTATTTTTTCCATACGAACTTAACCCATTTACATGTAAGATTGGTTAATGGGTTAGCTAATCAGGTGTATTTTTGAATGAAATTCCAATAAAAACCTTATAAACCAATAAAATTATGCACCTTAGTTATGTTCATTGGTGTAGGTCATTCCTAAACTGCCTTTTTCCTCACATGATCAACTAATATTCCATCCTTAGAGACAATATGGCCATGAAAAAGTTTTATTGAAGCCAAAATCCACACTTTATAAACTTCCCATATAATTTATTTCTTCTAAGAGTCTTTAAAATAATATGCAAGTTATTGTTATGGTCTTTGTAACTTTTTTAGTATACAAAGATATCATCAATAAATACCAAAAAAAATATATACAGATATTCCTTGAAAACTCTATTAATTAGATATATGAAAAATGAGTTTGCATTAGTCAGTCCAAAAGGAATTATCATAAACTTGTAATTCCCATACCTGGTTTGAAATTTTTCTTTGGAATATCTTTTTTCCTCGTATGCAATTAGTGATATCTAGATCAAAGGTAAATCTATGAAAAATATTGGGCTCTATGAAGTTGATATAATAAATCATCAATGCGAGGAAGATGATTATTTTTCTTTATCATAATAGCATTGATCTCTATGTAGTCAATGCACATCCCCATAGATCCATATTTCTTCTTGACTAAGTGAATAGGTGCTCCCCATAGAGAAACACTTGGGTGAATAAATCATTTATCACTCAATTCTTCTAGTTGTTTCTTCAGCTCTACTAATTACATTGTGGACATCCTATAACGAGTCTTTGATATAGGTCTTGAACCAGGAACTAAATCAATAGAGAACTCAATTTCCCACTTAAAAGGGTGTCCAGGTAAATCCTTTGGAAATACATCAATTTATTCTTGCACAATAGGTACATACTCAATTTGAAAATTTATTTCCTTACCCATAAATATTATATTCGATTCCTCCCCAATAATTGGATTCAATAGAGATACTAGGTGTGGAACTAGATAAGAATAATATGGAAATGTTTCTTCTCTAACGACATGGGACTCTACATCATTATCAAGAATTTCAACTTCCTTCTTCTTGCAATATATCTTCACATTATTACTTGAAATCCAATTCATACCCTGAATTATATCAAATTCAATCATGGGTATGATGATAAGGTTAGGAACTGAAGAATATTTTTTTTTCATAAGGGGGACTGATTGGCCCATATTTATTGAAACAATAATTCCCTTAGGATTTTTGAGTGACCAATCATTTATTAAATTAAATTGGAAATGTATAATTTTCTTGAAAAAATAGGAAGATATGAAAGAATGTGATGATCTAGAATCAAAAAAATCATTTTCTAAATTGAGGAAATGATTAAAGTATCTACCACCACATCATTAAGAACTTAAACCGCAGTAGTTGTGACCACATAAGTTTGGACCTTCACCATTGGACTTCTTTCAGGGAAGTTTCCTTGAAACTTATGACATTCATGTGTATAATGTCCTATATATTTACAATTATAGCATTAAACATTGGTCACTTATTTCTTTCCCTTACAATCATGAGAATGGTGGCCTTTTTCTCCACACTTGTAACAAACA